>JAGTTD010000014.1:2425029-4832559 GCA_018398585.1 Simmondsia chinensis
TAGAACTCCGAAGTTAAGCGTGCTTGGGCGAGAGTAGTACCAGGATGGGTGACCTCCTGGGAAATCCTTACCCTCAGGTTAGGGGCACTGGAAAACAGCCTCTCTTCAGGTTAAGACCCTGAAGGGGGAAGGCTGCCTACATCCCCCCCCAGACCCTACATAGGCGGGAGCCCTTAAGGCACTGGATATATTCCTCTATCCCGTTAAATAAATATAGTCAATTTAGATGCATAAATAATTATATACATTGTTCATGTAGAGAAGAATTATTGGGAAAAAAAAAAAAAAAAAGTTACACTCTCATAATGTCAATAAATATTTAAGAGTACGATATTTTCAATATAAAATAGAATAATGTCATTGGCATGATAAAATTGTTACAACCAAAGTAATATTGTAGCATTCAAGACAGTTGTATACTTCTCATTGTCTATAAATCACATAATTACTTTAACAATAATAATTTTTGCATTAACAAACACGAAAGAAAAGTTTTGGGCTAAACAGGGACTCAATGAAGTAGTAGTTGATAGAAGAGCCCATGTACTTGAGGTGCCCAACTCCATGTACAATGTTCAATTTATGCATATCTTGACTAATTTTCGAGCTTTATATTATATTCGCTCAGAAATTTTCTCATATACAATAAAATAAGCTACAACAACAACAGATCCAATGCTTCAAAGACTCCCCGCATATATAATAAAGTAATCTATTGATAATAAAAAAAAGTTGTGTACATATATAAAATCTAGCCTTTTTTGATAACTGAACATGACAAAAGTTGCAACCCACTAGGGCGACAAAGCAAAACAACAAAAAGAAAACGAAAGAAATTAAAAAAAACCCGGCTACTCCAACAATACCGATATTCAACCAACAAGGGGCTACATCTAATTATACCACTTTAGAGTCATCCACATACCAAAGAGGATACCAACACGCAAGCACCGGGTCCCATTAGAACTTCGAAATTAAACATGCTTGGACGAGAGTAGTACCAAAATGAGTGACCTCCTAGGAAGTCCTAACCCCTCAGGTTGGAAGTACTCAGAAACATCCTCTCTTCAAGGAAGCACCATGAAAGGGGAAGGCTACGTACATCCCCTCCCTCCGACCCTGCTTAGGCGGGAGCCCTTAAGGCACTGGAAATGTTGCATTGTTGCTAGGGTCACCCACATAAAACCTAACACTATTAGGGTCATTCAAAACCTCATATAACCGAAGCAGTTACTTGTAACTCTCAATTTGTTAAAAGCTTATTTCGAAAATTACTTATGTTAAAAGTTTGCTGATACTGTATAATACCATTCATAACTAGAAAAAAAATAGTAACTCAAGCAAGCACTTGAGGTTTTATTTGTTGGCATTCTTTGCTTCATTTCTTTTTGAATTTTAAGATCATCCAATAAAATCTAAAATGAAGGAAATAAATAAATTAACATAGTTTTTTCAACTATTCAAAAACAATTAATCAAAAAACAAAGATGAGGCCTGAACTTCAAGCCAAGAATGTCAATGAATGAAAGCCCTCATCCAAAATGTGGTGATTCATCATGTAAGCACTCTCACGCGATCGCGTTTCTCGTAAAGTCGGTGCACGTCTGACAAGTGCAGTCCGAGAAACGACAGATTTCACACCCGAAGCAGACGCAGGACATGCAGCCTTTACAAGTAGGCGAGCCAGCACATCCCCTGTACACTCTTCTCGTCGAACGTTCTTCATCATCCTCACATGATATCCTGTTAATCATCAAGGTCAGCATTTGTTTTTCATTGGTAATAAAGGAGCATTAGAGGTGTCTCACAGGAAAGGCTCGCTCATGCATCAGCCATTATATAAGGCCTAGATGTCGGCTAGGCTCAGAAAACGATTAGGTCACTGAACCGTCATTATGACCATGTTTTGCAGCCCAATCAGCTACCAAATTAGCCTCTCCAAATCAATGGTTGATACTGACTACAGTTTCATTATGAGTAGTCCTTCTCACGTCTTTGTTTATCTTTGTTCTTCTACACGACATAAATATATAGAGCAATGCTGGTCCATACCCCAAGCAAGTCAAACAATCAGTTATGGCCCCCTAGTTATTGAAGAAGGGCTGACAAATCAAAACTTTAGTCACTCTATAAGACTGCATCTTAATATGAACACTGGAGTATGGTATGATTATTGGAACACTTGGTCACTTCTGAAACAGTTAAAAGGTGATATTTACTGGTTATAACATAAAAATATTGCAGATCCTCTATTTAGTTTTTATCCAAGAAACTTGCTTCTTTCATAGCTTTCCCCAAAAAGAGAACTTATTATATTTTAAATAAAAATAAGGATTATTACACTGAATAAGATATGCAAATGACATGCCACATATCCACCTTAAACATTACAAAATGATACTGCTGCATTAAATGAAAGTAAACATGGATAAAACAGAGGAACTTAAAGTTTATCAAATTACAAGGGCCTGTTTGTATTGTTTTTTATTGCAATTTTTAGTTTTTAGGAACCAAAAATCATATTTTATTTTTTTAGGTTTTTCCCAGTCTGGGTAAAAACTAAAAATAAGAAAACAAATCCTTTTTTAAAACTCCGTTTCAAAGCCATAATAAGAATGCATTATATTGACTCGTCAAGAAAGGTAAAATTTTGCCTCCTTGGGCACAAGTTCTCAACTATCAGTAAAACCTACTAGTTAATGACACTCTTCTTTCAAGATGTGGGGACACTTTAAATTAGACTGAAAACATTTTATAAAAAACCCAAGAAAATAGACACTTTCGTATATTCATAGTCAAGTTCAAGTAACACGGTTTGTAACAATAGATCCAATCAAGATACCACTTAACACCTATGATATCGAGAATCAGTTACAAGAGTCGGACCAAAATGTCAAACTCAACTATTTTCAAAGGTTTTTTTCTATATATTTTTGGTATAATTTGAAGTATCTTAAGAACATAAGAGTACAATTATCCAAGATGGGTACTTTAGAGTACAATGGAGATGAAACTATGGTTAGCACAAAAGAAACGAAGCATTTCCTCTGTTTCCAATCATTTAGTTCCACAAAATCAATCAGAATTAACATTATGAGCTATAGAAAAGTGAAGCAAACATTATAAAGCTCTATTTCGTTCAAAAGAATATATTTTCCTATGGAAAAATTTTCTTGGCAAAAATTTTTCTTATAAATTTATGTCTTTCTCGCTAAACAAAATGATTACATTCTATAAATCTATACAAGGCTCAAGCTTGGCCAAATTGGGGCTGAAACACAGCATATGACATGAGGTTACCACGTAAAATGTTTTCTACTCATGAAAGAAATTGTTTTCCCCCTTTGGCTACATGGAAGTCAATTTGCCCTCAATGAAGAAAAACATTTGCTATATTTGTGACAGTAGATATGAAGTTATGCAACGAAATAATAGAATTGAGACGAAAAAGATTTCAGACAGAACATGAAAATTCTACCTGTCATATGGATGATCAGAACACTTCCAGTGAGTATCCAACAAAGCATTATGATGAACTCGAAGTTCATCCTTAGTTCGAAGGCGAAACCTCCGCTGCTTGCTGCACCTCGTACATCGAACAAATTCATCACGATGAAAAACTCGCGCTTCTTGTTTCCGCGACCCATTTGAGTTTTTCAATGCTTGATTGTAGTATTTGAGCAACATTGTCTTTAACAACGGAACCTTCTCTCCATCCATGATTACCCAGATGTTGTTCTTCCATTTCCTTGCGGTTTCTCTACCCGAATGTTTCTCGAATGCAGATGGGGTTAGCTTGTCTGATTCAAAGAAACAGAATATCAAAGATCAAATAATCAAAATATGAAATATATCAGATGACATTAATTGTGAATTTCGAGTTCGCTCTGTTTAGGAAATAGATAATCAGATTAGATTGTAACAGGATTCTCTTAACAAATTTTTAGGAGCAGAGTTCATATCAGTCATAGAAAAGTATCCATACATTTGATACTTCGGCTGATAAACCATGAGATTAATACCTTGATGCAAAAACATCACTTGTATGAAAAACGACATTGAAGTTTCCACAAAGGGTTTTGCTACTTTGAAAGGGATAAAACAATAGGGTCTTGTTTAGAAACAGAAGATAGATTTCATTCTACATTTTCAGTTTTTCTTTTCCATTTTTCATTTGGAGAAAAGTCAAGGAGTCGGAAATAATTGACGGTTTTCCAATAAGAAAACGGGGACTCCTTAAAGGCTGCCTATCCTTAACTCCTCTCGCTGAAGCAATTTTTTAACTTCAAAGTTATGATGAGATGCGTTCCACTACTGGCATCCTGTAGGGTTGGGTACAAAAATCCAAGGATAAATGTGAAAAATACAAGAAGAAACGTTACACTAGTTGTCACCTACCGAAGTTTCTGCACCTTAAAGAAGCTATCAACACCAGAATCCAATAAACTTTCGGCTCTCAACCGAAAAACTAAAACGCTTATATTTATATATGTAGAACAAGATAGGAAGACAACCAGCACTGAAGCAGTACACAAGCCTGTGCTTTATCATCGCTGCTAAATGGCTATATTTGCTGTAAGTAATTCTCTAAGCATCAACTACAACATGAGAAAAGACAAAGGCTAACCAAACACACTGCACCTACCAAAGTTGAATTAAAACACCCCTGGAAACCTTGAAAGCACCACTTGTTGGGCTTATGTGTGAAGTCTGGTTATATTGCGCTTTGTTTATAGTATAGAGGGTTGGGCCAATCGGATTTAGGGCTCATGAGGCACTAGGAATTAGTGTGTGGCTATATATAGGTACCAGAGTTATGCATGCTGAGTAGGGTTGAAAGTTGAAATGTCTCATGTAATCTTCCTTAAGTATAGTGAAATTATTATGCTCCCGTCATAGTGTAGGCTTCATCAGAACCACATAAATTTGGTGTCTTTTGTTTTCTCCCTTTTCCTTCTTATGTGATTGCTATTTCAATTTAAGGTACCAAAGTGTCTGGGTGATCCTAATAAGCACATCCTTAGACAAAACTTTAGTTGAAAAACATATGCAAACATTCGAACAAGGATCCTAGAACAATATATGAGGTAGCTCCATTGTGACATGAAGTGATCATGGGCTCAAATATCAAAATAGCTCGCTTTAACAGTTAGGTAAGACATTGTACATCAAAAAAAGGTTAACCACTTTCCTAGGAAGTTTGTGTACCAGTTTGCCTTTTTCTAAACTATGTAAACAGTGCAAACAAACAGGAAGAACAGAATCCCATGATCAATATTATATTCAGTAATATAATATCTATAAACCATCCCAACCTAAAATCCAGATTCTTTCATCAAAACATGAAGATGAGTAGCAGTATAACATCCTCAAACGAGTGAAGAAGGAAGCACATAAATATATCAAGTCGAGCTGGCTTGATATAGCAGTTAAGCCATCCACTCTCAAGCATGAAGTCTTGGGTTCGAAGCTTATCTCCCACCTCCCTGAATGTTGGTGACACAACCCTTGTATCTCAAGCCACAGCATTGATGAAAAGGTGGAACCCTCATTGCAGCACACCAAAAAAAATTTCATGTCCCAAGTACATTACACCCACAAAAGCAAACAAAGAACCACACTCACTAACCCTTTCCTATTAGTAACTAAATGTGATGCTAAAACTGTCAGGGCTATATAGTGGTTAGACTACCTACCCAAGTAAAAGGTTTTAGATTCAAAACACATCCATTGGTCTCCCATCTCCTGATAGTTGGTGTGCCTGTCGAGAAAAATGTTGTATCCTCCTTACCAATATAAAAAAGAGGTAACCGGGATTTGAATCTTACGGTGTTTTGAACCTCCACCAAGAACCAGATGATATGCAATGCAAGTACTTAAAAACCGATCAAAACGCAGAGAAAAACACACCCATTACGAGAAAAAGTTCCAAAGTAAAAACAAGAGAGAGAGAGAGAGAGAGAGAGAGAGAAGACCTTCTTGGCAGCCAGGAGTACAATCACAAGAAATCACAAGATCTCCATTACCAAAAACCCTAAGCCTACCAACAGCATCGCCATACCTATGACTCGTACACCCACACATCACTTCTACATAACCCTTTCCTCTCTTCACCCCACTCATTTCTCTCACCTCTTCTTCACTAAACACCTCCTCCTCCGCCGTCTCCTCCACCGTATCGCCGCCACCCACCACCCCATTTGCCATTTCCCACAAAACCCACAAAAATCCCACCCAAAAAACCCGGAAAAGGGCCAAATGGGTTGATGGGTAACCCGGAAACAGGGCCTAAAAAGAGGGTTTTGAAGTGGGTTTTAGAGAGAGAAAGAAAGCGTAAAGCGATGTGGGACTCCTTATGCTTTGCGTAGAAATCTGAGAGGAGAGAGAAAGAGAGAGAAGGTACATAGAGTTGTATATTTTTTGCAGATATATAAGAAGAGGAAGCACGCATCTCGGAGAGATCTGGTAGATAAATCGGTGAAAATGAGAAACTAAGAGAGAAAAAAAGGGCGTATTTTTGTTGGGTTTCTATGCTATTCCTACGCTACATACTAGACTTCCATACAGACAGTAACATATTTAGCGTTGCAAGGGATTCGATCTAAGTAAGATTTCGGGAATAAATATATACAACCTTTTTTTATAGAATATTTTTAAATAGAGGCTATTTTTAAGTGTCCTCAATTTGAAGATGAGAACTTTTCAGAAAGTCATCCATCCTGATACTGCTCTTATCGAAATACGTTTAATTTTAAAGTTCTAATAAGATCCTGTAACAGCGTGTTGGTACTCTCTTTGATACTTATATAAGTACTTATAAAAATAATATTTATGTCAAGATAAAAATGTTAATAGTTAAACAATTATATAAAATTTATGGCCTTTTTTACTATAAACTATAGTGATAATTTTTTTCAAATTAATAACAACACTTATTATATATATGATTAAGAATTAGAGATCTTTATTGTCAGAATATTAATATAATTTATATGGTAGATAGCTATAGCTCTTTATTTAAATAAAAAAAAAAGCTAAAAATTAAAAAATGATTGGGTTTATGTAAAAAAAGCATACAGTATAAGGAATGAGCTGGCGAGGAAAGAGCACAAAAAATGACTCCTTGCATGACAGGCATACATATCAGATTAGAGAGAGAAAGTGACCATTTTTTATTTTAGAGAGAGAAAGACAGAGCAGAAAAAAAAAAATAGGAGGGATCTTGTCATCGGGAGAAGCAGACGAGGTTCATCATCGTAAACTGTAATTCTCCACTCTTTATTATTTACTTTTTTAGATAATATAATTTTTATAGTAAAATTATTATCGTTATAGTAAAATTATAATTTATAAGATAATTTTATAATTTTTATTTTTTATAAGTTATAGTATTGCTAGTAAGGAATCTGATTACCTATAGTAAATTTTAGTTCAAGTGATGACTTACAAGTTACATGGACCAGTTAAGTTAAAGATTTCTCAATAAAAGGTTCAAGGGAGGAATTGGATTTCGACATTTTGACTTAAAGCAATGCTCTATTCTATCATTTGTCTCTAGCCATTACCGCAAGGCCATGGTGAGTTTTTTTTTTTTTTTATAAGTTATATTATTATTGATAATAATAATAATTTTTATCTCGAGGATAATAATTTTTTTTTTTTTAATTATCTATATGCGTATGCTTTCTGTGGTGCTTATTTTATTTTTACTGCCCTATACTTTTTTTTACCATACCTGTGACATCTGTTTCACCTGCTCTCCACACCCTTTTTCCCTCGTTTGATCTACACGCGCCGCCTTGGGTCTCTCCGGCACTGCCCTCTGCAGCCAACTACTGTGCAGTAATTGTTGTTTGAGGAAATTAAAAGAGGCGCCTGGGCCCATCATTTTAATACCTGAGAGAGTATCAACACGCAAGCATTGAATTCCATTAGAACTTTGAAGTTAAGCGTGTTTGGACGGGAGTAGTACCAAGATGGGTAACCTCTTGGGTAGTTCTCGTGTTACACCCCTCAGGTTGGGGGTTCTTGGAAACAGCCTCTCTTCATGATAGCACCTTGAAAGAAGAAAACTGCGTACATCCACCCCCAAAACCCTGTTTAGGCGGGAGCCCTTGAGACACTGAGAGTGTTGCTTTGCTATTGGTACGAAGTATAATATCTTCTTTAAAAAAAAAAATCTAACATTTGAAGAAAGGGTGATAAACTTTAAATCCAAAATCTCTAGAATGAGGTTGAAAGACAGAGCACTATATCAATACTTTTAATTCGCGTATCATTTTAATATACTTGCTTGATGAGAGTTGAAGATATAATTCAAGTTGACAGAGACAACACCACCTTTTTTTAAGATAATAAGAATTGTAATGGGTACCAGTAAGGATGTAAAAGAATCAAATACTAAATAAATTACTCATTTTTTAAATTAATTATGGCTGGTGCTTGTTTGCTTTTGTTGGTTTGATAACTTATCAAGACAAGCTTGAACATAGGATGCGTTCGGCTCATTTTAAGCTCACGAACATTTTGATAAGCGCTCATTAAGAGCTCGGGATGACGACAGGACCTCGCCCACCCACCTAGACCTACAGGGGGAGATGGCCTGTGATAGAGATAGAGCTAGATGGAGGACTATCATAGAAGTAGTGGATGTAGCGGTCTCATACCGCTGCTTATTCTGCTATACTAGTGTTCCTAGATATAGTACATATAAGGGTGCATGTCGTGTTTACTATCTGTTTACTTGCTTACTTGCTTATTTGCATACTGTGTCGCACAAGATATGGCCTTAAAGTCCCCTCTAGAGCGTTATGCTTCGTAATTCTCACTTTATGCTTTGTCCTGCTCTTATGCATTGTTGCCCCCTTTTTGCTCACAGGTTGCTACGATGCAATGATGGCATGAATCTCAGGTTGGGGGTCCTCGGAAATAGCCTCTCTTTAGGTTTAACACCCTGAAGGGGGAAGATTGCGTACATCAACCCCCCCAGACCCCGCTTCTGCGGGAATCTTTGAGGCATTAGGTCTGTTGTTGTTGTTGTTGTTGTTGCTGCTGCTCATTAAGAGCTCGATAAAGACCGGTTAATTGTTCAATAAAGGTTCATTAACGACTCTTAACAAGTGGTAAGAAAAGTCAAATAGACAACACAAGGACACAGCTCTCTCCAAAACCTCTTATGATCCCCTCTCTCCATGATGAAACCGGGAATTGATCCCAAGTCACGAACACTGCCTCTCATAAACTTTACTGATCGAATTGGCTAGTATCGACAATTTAATGTTGTTGCATAAGTCAACGTCGGTCCGTGCGGAAGATATATTATAAGATAGGAGAAAAGTAAGCAAATTTGGTGGTTGTTTTGGCCATCTAGTTTGTGGTCCACATAGTACGCTCTTCATGCTTGTGTTGTGGATGATCGTTGATCTACTGTAAAGGCTTATGATGATTGCAGAATCAAATATTGAAAAAATAAAAATAATAAATAAATAAAAAAATGGCAAAAGAGCAGTTCAATGTACTGTCGTGGTTTTTATATTTTTTTTTGGTATTGAGAATATATTTTATAATATATAGTAGAAAAATGAGTGAACCTATATAGTAATATTAAATTAAAATTGAATACTATTTTGTTATAAAATAATATATATATATATAGAGAATAAATATTTATATTTGTTGAAAAAATTTACACAATCGAACACAATGAAAGTGAAAAACATCAAAAAACATCGAAGCAATAATACTGATATTTATTTGGAAACCCTCTCTCAACTAGAGGGAAAATTACAGAACCGGGTGCCTCAATCCTCTATGAATATAAGGATTACAATCTTTAATTATAACCCCCAACTTCAAACATAATCATCATCATCAACAATGTGACTATTTGCACGGTAAGTCACCAACCATCTCAAAGTGGAGCTACTGCATCTCAAAGTGTAGCTACTACACGATGAGCCACCAACCCTTCCACAACGTAATTTTAGATAGAGAAAGTTACAAACTCTTAGCAACTCTCAGTCATCTTTAAAGATTATAATTATAAGATTGAAAGATAAGAGGTAATAGTCTATGGACGAACTGAACGGGCTAATAGTTTTGTGAGGGATGATTTAAAACTATTGAATGCACTAAACATTATTTAAAGTTACTTTAATCTCTCAAGTAACTTGGTTCTATGATAAAATTATAATTAAATTAATAATTTGACGGTCCAGTTATATTTAATATAAATAATTTAATATAATGTACCCATTAACCAAACTCAAATCCACAAGCAACCCACATATTAAAAATAGAAAAACACCACGTATCATACAAAACTATACTTAGTATAATATAATTAATTAAATTAACTTGCATTTACATAAAACTCAAGTACTTTTATACATTCAATGATAAAATTATAATTAAATTAATAATTTGACCGTCCAATTATATTTAATATAAATATAATTAATTAAATTAACTTGCATTTATATTTAATCAATGATAAAATTATAATTAAATTAATAACTTGCATTTACATAAAACTCACGTACTTTTATACATTCAATCAAACCCAAACAAAAGAAAGAGCAACTCAACTCGATTCAAATTCAACTCAATTCCTTTCATCTTCCGCTGAGATTATTGAACTGGGCAAGTAGAGCAGTCCCTGACTTGTCATCAACACTGTCAACCCCGGTCGGATATGTGTTGGCTTGGCCCATCGGAGCCGCGGCTGAGGGCTGAGTCTCGTCCGCTGGGGCCTCCACCATGACTGCTGGCGGCGCTACTGAACCGTTCGCGGGGGAATTCTCCTGGAGCTGAAGAGCGTACTCTAAGTTCCAAAGCACGTCGCCCATGGAAGGGCGGTCGACTCCATACTCTGCCAAGCACTTCTCGGCGGCCTCGGTGAATTTCTTCACCGAGTCGGAGTTAATGGAGGGGGTTAATGTAGGGTCGATGATTTTTTCGAGCATGCCTTTTCTTTTCTGTTGCATCGCCCACTCTGCAAGGTTTACCTGTTCCACTCGTTTATCAAAATTGTTAATAGTGGTAGTTTTCCTTTTTTATTATTACCAAATTGTGAAGAAATTATTTTTTTGGAACTATTTTTTAAGAAGCTTTTTAACACGGGTGTTTTAGTCTAAAAATTTTTCCTGAAAAAGTTATTTCTTTTTTCCGAAGGAGTGTGCTTGAACATAAGTAACATGTGTGGCATATTATTTTCGCATTATATGTCTACTAACGGTAATTAAATGAAAATGACCAGCATATAGTGAATTTTTGAATTCGAAACTCACCTGCTCCCTTGAAAGGGCGGGGTTAATGGCAGGACGAGCGCACAGAACCTCAAGCAAGACCACCCCAAATGAGTAAACATCAGACTTATCAGTTAACTGTTGTTTTCTAAAATACTCAGGATCCAAGTACCCGAAACTTCCCTTCACTGCAGTGCTAACATGGTCAGCCTGTTGGCCCGGCCCATCTTTCGACAAGCCAAAGTCCGCCATTTTAGCTACCCAGTCATCGTCTAGTAGAATATTGGTGGTCTTGACA
Organism: Simmondsia chinensis; assembly: GCA_018398585.1. Taxonomy (NCBI): domain Eukaryota; kingdom Viridiplantae; phylum Streptophyta; class Magnoliopsida; order Caryophyllales; family Simmondsiaceae; genus Simmondsia; species Simmondsia chinensis. The sequence continues at coordinate 2,436,574 of JAGTTD010000014.1, forward strand.
TCACGGTGAATGATCCCTTGGGCTGAGCCAGTGTGCAAGTAATGGAGTCCTCTAGCTGCACCAATGCAGATCTCTAGTCGTTGTTTCCATGACAATGGGGGTTGGTTCTTGCCGTACAAGTGGTCTCTTAGAGGCCCCTTTGACATGTACTCGTATACTAGAATCATCTCTGAGTTCTCATCACAGTACCTGTAAAGGAATCATTTTCGTTTTGAGAAAATAGCAGCTAGGCAGTGATAATGATTTTTTTTGTTGTTTCATTAAAAGCTTTGGGAGTAAATAAGAAGGTGGAATTAAACTTTACTTGAACTTGAATATGTAAATTTTATATGCGAACTCCTCGGAAATTTAATTAAGAGTACCCGATGAGGGAAACGAGGTGCTTATGGCGAAGCTTGGAGAGCATCTGGATCTCTGTCAAGAACTCGTTGATGCCTTGTTCGGACTGTGGGTTCCCGCGCTTCACCGCCACTTGACTCCCATCAAGAACACCCAAGTACACATTTCCGAACCCTCCAACCCCAATTATGGAGTTGGCGTCGAAGTTCTTCGTCGACTCTTTTATCTCCTCGAACGTGAATCGTCGCCCCAAACCACCTGTCGAAAACAATGTGCTTCTATTGGACCCATTAGCACTCTTGCTGCCCATAAAGGTGGAGTCCCCAGCATGCAGAGGCAACAACCAAGACGAGAAACTATTCCTTCTTTGCCAGTCTTGAGGCCTTTTGTGCCACTTTATAACCATAGCCCCCAACCCCACAAACGCCCCGAACATCATCGCGAACCCCACTGCTGCCACCGTGTGCCTTGCACCACCACCCTCTGTCGCCACCCTCTTTCCATCTGGCCCGTACTCCCCATCCAAACTGTTAGCAGAGTTGTTCATCTTGAACACCTCTAACCCATTCAAGATCGCGTTCCCACTTCCACTGTCGAGCTTCATCGGACCTATTTGGACTGAGAGGCGATCGGTGATCAGGGATTTGTCGATCACAATGTCTTGATAGTTTGGGGTCGCGAGCTTGTTCGTGATCGAGGAGAGATCTAGGCCGGAAATGGCGGTTTTTCCATTGATGTAGACATTGAAGTAGAGGTCATTTAGGGCTTTGCTTACAATGTCACAAAAGTGCAATCTTAGCAAGTATGTGTATGACTTTTCCACCTCGAACTGCCACGATACGTTGAAGTTTTGCTGCATCGTACCTATTGGGAATCCGATGTCAATTTAGCAAAGCAAGCAAGCAACATTCTCAGTGCCCCAAAAATTCCTGCCTAAGCAAGGTTTGTGGAGGTGGATGTACGTATCTTTCCCCCTTCAAGGAAGGGAGGCTATTTTCCAAAACCCCGAACCTGAGAGGTGCAACACGAGGACTTCCCAAGAGGTCACCCATCTTGGTACTACTCTCGTCCAAGCACGCTTAACTTCGAAGTTCTAATAAGATCCGATGTTTGTATGTTGGTACCCTCTTAGGTCCGATGTCAATTTAGCAATTTTACCAGGTAATCAATATTTGTATTGGAAATCCAAATTGAACAAAAAGAGACTTGTTTCTTCACTACGGAGGAACTCATTTTCCTTTGCGCAACTGTACTCGACCCACACATATATAATATTATTCGATGAAATTAATTTTTTAAACTGAAGAAAATTCTTTTCAAATCAAACGAACCCTTGTGTTTTTTTTCCGTTAAATATCTACAGAGTCACGAAACACAACAGGCAACTCGACCAAGAGAGCCCTGAGTGAACCCGAAAAAGAACGGGAACCAAAACAATAAAACTATACAAACAGGAAGACAAGTAAAAACGGACAAAACACAACGAGTCTCTAACACCACTAGATAAGAAACAAAAACATGACCAATCAAAAGATAGGACCAACCTGAGTCAAACGAACCCTTGCATACGGATTTAAATGTCAAATTCTTAAACGAATGCTCCCTTTTGGTTGAAGTTTCCTTCGTTTGTCACAAAATTTCTTCAATCATAAATATTATTTGTTAACATTTGTTTTAAATAATGGAAATAATTTCATTTTATAAGTTTATATTTGTTCATCCTTGGCCTTATTGAAATTAAATTGAGGCATATAACGTGGACTCAACAGAAAACGTTTCTCCTCCGTGAAAAGAAGTACTTTCTCTTTCTATTAACATAAACCGGTGAACTTCCTTTCAATAGGAGTAAGATATTTCTATGCGTGATGGAGTTGTAATAAACCAATTTAAAACACAATAGACTTAAGACGAGGTAAATTTTTCGTCAAACCAAACGAAGCATTAAAGTTTGGTTAGTAAAAAGTTTCACACAGTACCAGAGTCGGCCATTTCAACGGCTGTGGCATACACTGTTGCCGGTGCGATGTAGGAGGGGACGACCTCAGGATACTTGATAGTGTTGGTCTGTACTGACACAGCCTTACCCATTGCCTTCTCCTTTATATACGCCTCATCGGGGACCCACGTCCTAGCCAACGTGTCATTCTCCGAGGTTATCAGGGGCCCACCCATGTTGACTCGGTAAACGGTCTCTAACGAGTTCTTGGTCAACCCGTCGTATTGCCCAACCGGGAATAGCATTTGCCCGCTATCTCCGATAAGCTTCTCCGGTGCTGCCACCACCTCCAGGGCGTTTATAAAGGCAGCAGAATCTTTTTGCGGGGAGAATCTGAGAGAGAATCGTTCACGCTTTACATCGACCAAATACTCCTTGATGATGGGGTGGGTAGCATTAGTCATAGTGAATTCATGCAACAAGGTAAAATCATCCGTGTACACACTGAACGACGCCTTTTCAAGGTTAAACACGTTGTTTTTAAGGGGCAGGAAATGGAGCCTGACCCAATGCCACCCAGAATCTTGCATAGGGAAAGTGTACGTGGCTTCTTTAAGGAAGACGCGCGCCGTGGAGTAAACGGGGGAGGAAACATTGGCGGTATTATCAGAAACGAGGTGATGGTCGTTGGCCTCGAGTAAGCCATGGGCATCTTGATCAGTCTGGAAGGAGCGTCCATCAGGGACAGTGACCATACTAGTAGCGCCACAATCGATAAGAAAGGTATCCTTAGCAGCAAAAATGGTGGAGACAAGACTACAAAGGAGAAGAAACACGGCGGTACTCATGGCAACGGAGGGCGATGACCGGGAGGAATGAATAAGGGAAAGGTTTTTCATTTTTGTCTTCATCATTCCCCCTGGCCTACGAGGGAGGGGGGGAAGAGTGGTTACGACTATACACAACGAAAATTAGTCGAGAAAAAAAAAAAAGAATAAAGCATTAAAAATAGATTTTTCATTTTTTTTTTTTTTTGGGGGGGGGTTTGTTAAGCACTAAAATGGGGAGATTTGGATGGGTTAGTTTAGGGATGAAAATAGAGAAGAGAAGCATGAATATTGGGGATAAAAGGCCATTTTCTTAGGCAAAAAACAAGTTGTGATTATTTGTTTAATTTTGCTATTATTAGCTAATTAAATATCGTGTTATCGGCTATCAATAGTCTAAAAGTTTGACGCCTCTCTTTTTTCTCTCTCTCGCTTTACCGCCCTTTTTACTTTTATTATTCGTGAATTATATTATAATTATTCTTTACTCTATTAATTTAAGTTAAGAATTAATTTTTCCTTCTAGTTTAAGAAATTAATTTTAGTTTTAAATATGAGAAATTAATTCAACCAAGTCACGCTCATATCCGAAGCTGTTAAAAGTTATGTAGTGGATGATTTAATCATCTCATAAGCGAGAAATCTTAGGGTTGAAACCGATCTTCCCATCTTCTAGTAAAGTTGGTGTCCCTATTTAAAAAAATTATACCCTCCTTACCAATATGAAAAAATACGATGAAACAAGTAAATTGGTTTCAAGTTTTTTTTACATAATTTACGTGTATATTATATAATCATAGAACACTCTTAAATTATAATATAATTAATTATATTTAGTGCATGAATTATAACTATTATGTGTATATTTTTTTGTTACAGAATATATTTTAAAAATAAAGTTTACATTTATATAAATATATTATATGTGTAATATAAAAATAAATCATAATAAAATATAATGAGATGGTTATATTCTTATGATTGGATAATATAGTTTTATTTTTTATTTTTTTTTGATCAACGAATAATATAGTAATACAGTACAAAAATTAATTTACTTGGATAAAGATGATTGATACTTGATACTATCAAATGGGCCAACCTACCGCTTGGGCCTTTTGATAATGTGGGCTTGAAGCCCATGAATAAAAAGAACAATCAATCACACAGAATGGCCTAGCCCTAGTCTTATTTTAAGAACTATATATGGATAAGCCCAAACTAACATAAGCAATTGTTTGGGACCCCCAATTAATTGATAGTCCCTTTTAAAAATTTATTATAATATCAATTTGTTTCCACCGCACATCACCATTCATAATTGGAAAAATAAAACATACCTACGACACATTAAAGTCGTGTATGTACATATATAATATAGAGAGAAACCATACATCAATTATCATTATAATATAAAATAAATTACTTAGATGTGCGCTAAAGCTCATCTAGATAGCCCCTCGGAAACACCCTCTCTAGGATAGCATCCTACAAAGGTAAGGCTAAGTACACTTTAAACCCCCCACCCTGCCGTCGCGGGAGCCTCTATGAGGCATTGGGGGGTTGTTGCTGTTGAGCTATTCTAGACACCTCAGTCGCCAATCCCATCAATCAAACTTGCTTTGTACCTCTGAAATCTCGAGATACAGACTTAAGGTAAGTCTCAATGATTCTACCTTGTGAGAAATCAGTGAAGTACCCCTTCCCAACAGTCACACCCTCTTCCTTAGCAAGCCTTTCAACTTCACCCTGAACCAAGTCTCCTCCAACCTCACTTGGGTCCAACAAATTACAAGCCACCTCAACGACCCCCTCGCCATGGACTAGCGCCATGGCTTGGACCGACTTAAGCCCGCCCCCTCTCTCGCTTACCCGCTTCGCTATCTTACGCACCACAGCTATATCAGAAGCATAGACTGGGACGTTGTAGTTATCCACCCACCTTGTTGCTCCAACCACGATGACTCCTTTGGTCTGGTCCACGTGGGTCAGGCCTGTGTCTGGTTGAGATGGCAATAGGTTGGATTTGGGTCCCCCAACCCAGAGGTTTCCATGAGCGTTAGGCTTGAAGTAGCCTAAGTCTCTTCTGATCGAGTCAAGTTTTCTACCCGTCTCGTGTGCTGCTCCATACAAGAATGTGGGAACTGAAAGTAACAGCATTAAGTAGAATAAGCAATCTAAATATCAACATTTGGTTCAAAACCATTTCCAAAACTGGGTCTTTAGTTTCTCAAAAACCAAAAATTGCATACAGAAAGTGACATCAAATAGGCCCCTGACCAAACAACACAAAGTTCTGAAAGGAAAAAAATCATTTTCCAATTGAAAATATTTTGAAAAGAAAAATTTTCCAAAAAGAAATTGCCTTTCCCTTCAACCAAACCAAGCATGAACGTAAAACAAGACCCACAAACCATGAAGGTTGTTGCCAACATCAGAAGCCAATGACCGAGCAACCTTAGCAACCTGTTCCAAGGAAGCATAAGCTAATGGGTGAAAACAAATATGGTCCACGACTCCGAGCCTTGGATGACTCCCACAATGCGCATCAAAGTTAATCTCATGTAAAGCCGCTTTCACCATTTCAAACACAGCACCTTTAAGGGCACACAGACCTGTTAGGAAAGATCACATACAAGAATAGCATAAGCAAAAATTCATAACAAAATACCACACTGAAATTTACATGAAAACCCTCTTTCAACTAGAGGACAAACTCTCACTATGAATAAAATCTCTAACCCAAGGATGGCTTCTGAGGCAGCTTCGATACAAGGGTGTAACCGACCCGGTTATAAGTGTCATCTTCAAATCTGTTGATGATTGTAACTTCAGGAAATAGCCTTGCGGCTCGCTCAATCGATTCAAGGGCTGCCTTGTTCTGGCTTTCTGATATGTAGATCTTGCAACAAGCAAGCATTAGCTTTAACATTTTCTTTGTCCTTAACCTCTCCTCATCTGCAGGAAAACATGGGTACAAATAGTGGAGTTATCTTATAGAATGAACCTTGGCCACATATTCTATTGCACACCACAAATTTCAAATTTCCATCACAAATCTCACGCATGACATATTTTTGTTAGGCAAAATAGCCAAGAACTGGGTTCAATTTAGATACAAAAGAACATATTTAAAAGAAATTAAGAAGAAAAGAGAAAAAGAGAAACAATGGCATCGAAATTTAAGTGAAAGACCCTCGAATAAGGGAAAAACCACGGGCAAAGGAGAAAGCTTCATTATGTACTGGAAATGGAGGATACAAATTCCATCTTTCTGTTGCTTTTTTTTTTTTTTTTTTTTTTTTGATCAGACGTCTTACTGTTGTTGAAACTCAAAAAGAAACACACACATACATATCAAACATATCCAGTGCCCCAAGGGCTCCCGCCTAAGCAGGGTCTGGGAGGCGGATGTATGCAGCCTTCCCCCTTCAGGATATTACACCTGAAGAGAAGCTGTTTCCGAGTACCCCCAACCTAAGGATGAGGACTTCTCAGGAGGCACCCATCCTGGTACTACTCTAGCTCAAGCACGCTTAACTTCGGAGTTCGAATGAGATCCGGTAACGGCGTGTTGGTACCTTCTTTGGTAAACACACACATACATATAAGCCTAGAAAACCAAATTTAAATACGAGACACTACACAGCAACCTTTTTTGTTTATTTATGTTTGAAGAGATGAAAATTCCTGATTATCCCGTGACTACTCCTATAGATTATACGTAGCAAGCAGCTAAAAAGTGGCCAACGGAGATTATGACAACATCTTAAGGGTCTATTTGGTGATGCCAAAATTGTAGTGTTTGTTTGGGATTAGAGAAACTATACTGAAAAGCTGTCAAGGAACCAAATAATTGTCCCAAAAACTTAAGTTGATAGATGAAATATCACAATTGGTTTTATACTCTAATAAAAGCCATGTAAATTGCGTTGCAGTGACGCCAAAATTGCATTTTTCACCCAGGATTAAATATCTAGTGCAAAGCCAGACCTTGCGAAGTGCAAGATGGTGATGCCTTGAGCTGCAATGTTTGCCCTAACTAGCATCTAGCGCAAACCCACTCATGTAGACACGAGATGCAGAGCATGGTAGTTTGATACAATCCCAAATGTTAAGAAAGGACGGAGCAAAGGGAAAAATGTCAATATATATATATATATATGATTCGTGCCCGTCTTGCTTGCCTGAGACAAACCTAGCAAGTGTTAAAAAAAAAAAAAAAAAAAAAAAAAAGGACAAATCTAGCCCGGTATCCATTTGCATAGCCTTATTCAACATGGATTTTATCTAATTTCATGTGATAATTTCCATCAATTAGCTCTGAAATTCAACTTAAATATGTTCTGATTGAGCTAATAGAATGCATGATACATACCAAAATATAGAAGTTAAGTGAGGGGTAATTTAGATATAAATAAATAAGGTAAGTCCTTTGTTACAATTATATACCCATTTGCTAACTCTATATAGGCTAAGTGTTATAAGGGAGTTGATGAAATGTTTTGAGTCTCTGTCCCTCTTCCTCTCTCTGTAAGTCTCCCCCTCCCCTTCCTTTACTATACAAATCTCATCATATACTTGCATATCCCTTTTTTTTAACACTTGCATATCCCTATACTTTGTACAGATTATACGACAAAAAACAACAGATCCAATGCTTCAAGGGCTCCTGCATAAGCGTGGTTTGGGAGGGGTGGATGTACGCAGCCTTACCCCTTCAAGGTGTAACCTTGCCGAGAGGCTGTTTCCAAGGATCCCCAACCTTATAAGGTTGATAACACGAGGATTTCCTAGGAGGTCACCCATCCTGATACTACTCTCGCCCACGCACGCTTATCTTCAGAGTTCTAATGGGATCCGGTTGCATTAGTGCCTGGTAAATGAACCCTTTTACGCGGATTATACGAGTTATATACAAAATACTACTATCTTGAGTTGGATTCATTGATCGATTCATTAATTTGTGTATGGATTGATTATGGATCATAACAATGCACCATGGGGAAAATTGCGCAATGTGTAACGAAAATGCATTCTATGAACTCAATTAGAACATCTTTGATACCGAGCAACTCAAATTCGAACAATCAAAACTCAAGAAAGGAAAACCACACTCCAAATTGTAGCTACGGGGCTTCAATGGCCCCAAGTAAGTGTAGTATTATATTAGATAAATATTGTTTACAAGTAGAGAAGCAAAAAGAAGGGGGGGAGGGAGACAGAGAGGAGCCGCAGCTCAGGGGGAGAAAAGAAGAAGGAGACCTATTTTCACACCCAAGCCCTAAACTCTCTACTACCTTTATTTATATACTAGGGCCCAAATAAGAGGCCCACTCCCCTAATTACCAAGGACCAAGGATGAGGCCCAAACCCAAAAACATATCAAGTGATGACCTATCATGGCCCCTCGGAGTCGGGTCTCGGGTTAGGAACGGGAGTGTTCGTATCAATCTTTAAGCTGAATTTCGGTGCTAATTGATGAAAATCATAACATTATACTGCCGAATCGGAAAAACCAACCACCAAATCGGGAGAAGATGAGGAGTTATTCTCAATCGTAGGATTTGATTATCAATCTAGGGTTCGTTTAGGGTTTGCGCAAGAGTTCAATGATTATATTACAGATGAATCGAGAACAAAGAATCAGAAATTGTAGCATTCATAATTTACCTGAATGTAACTGGAGATTTGCTCAAGATTTGAGAGGAAATGGATGGACCAAAATTTAGGTTTGATATACATCGCATGAATCTCTGCAATATTTAGCATCTTCATCCCAATATCGACCACGATATTTTTGTTTACAGGAATCCAGTTACCCAATAAACTTTGGCTCACGTGACGATCTACACATCATATAAGCCAGTTAAGTTAGAGAGAGAGGTTTAAAGAAAAATTAATTTTCAGACCTTTTGACTTAAAGCAACACATTATCCCGCACATGCCTCTTACCACTGATACAAGGCCATGCTAGGTACCGTATGCAAATATTAACATTAAAGAAGTTCAATTTCTGTTTTGGCAAAAGTCAAGCGAGATAAATTCTCATTACTCAGTCCAAAAAATATTTACAGAACGGTCCACATGTAAAACTTCAATCACTCCTACAATAGCAAGTCATTGTTAAACCACCATTCAAACACTAAGACATTGATAAATCAAGAGTGGGATAATTGAAACTTCAATAAAGTCTTCAATTTTATATCAAAATGTTCCATATTTGCTCACAGTAAGTAAAAATACGCATATTCCTCTCATGCCGTACCGAATACACAAAGATAGCAAAGTAAGCACATTTAAATAAGTTCAACTTTTTTATCGAAAGAGTAAATGGAATGATAAATATCAAAAGTTGCAATTTTGTATAATTATAGATATAAAAATTTTAATTGTAACATTAAACTAAAAAAAAAATAGTTGATATTTAATCTAATGTACAATCAATCAAATTGTAAAAACGATGCTCAGGATTAACCAAAAAAAAAAAAAAAAAGAAGTAAAACAACGATAATAGAAATTTTAAAAACATAAAGAATGATATTTGGCCAAGTTTTCTCTGAAGTATTTTTATTCTTAAAAAGTGATTGGAAAATCGTACGGTTTGGATCCTCAGTCCCCCCTTAATATTTTTTAGATTCCTCTAGCCTTAAATAGACTATTTTGGACAAAATTATCCTTCTTACTTCAAAACCTCACCTGTCCACTCTCTCTCTCCTCATTTAATGTAAGGCAGTATTTCATTCTTTCATTTAATGCAAAAGAAAATTTTTTGACTTTTTTCATTCTTTTCATTATTTCTTTCTTTTTTTTTTGCCTATTTGTCTTCCTTTTCTCATATCTCATTCTCTCTCTTTTTTTTTTAAACAGAGATATCTCATTCTCTCTTCTTTCTTCTTCTTCTATTATTTTTTTATTTTTCTATAAAAAAAAATTATTTTCAAATTTTCGAGCTCCATTATTAGCATCCTGTGTGTTTTCTCGTCCTACTTGGGTCCTTGGGTAGTTGTTTGTGGTGGCTTTAGAAGAAGAAGAAGAAGGCTTTGTAAGAACGGATTTGAAGCATTGTGGCTTTGTAAAATAATTTTTTAGTTCAAGTTTTAGTGAAATAATATTTTAATCCAACGTCGTTAAATCTTTCACAAAAATTTACAAAATGATCATGACACTCTTACTATAAATATTTTACCACTAAACAAAAAGAAAAGAAAAATAAATAAAAATTCCTCTTTTTCTTCTCTCTCCTTTTTCTTTCCACCACAACCACCGTTGCTGGAGGGCGTTAGGGGAGAAGAAGAAGGGCGGAGGAGCATCGCCAGTTCCGGCATCCACGACGACGACGGAGAGGAAAAGAAAAGAGAGCAGGAACATGAGATTTTTATTTATTTATTTAGTGTAAAAATATTTTTAGTACGGTTATTTTTGTTTATTTTGTAAATTTTTATGAAAGTTTTAACAGTAATTTGACTAAAATATTATTTCACCCAAATATATGAACTAAAAAATTATTTATTAAGTTTGTGAACTAAAAAATTATTCCAATAAACCTGGAAATACTAACATGTAATTTACCCTAATACTAAACTAATAAATTCCATATTATATATTAATAAATAGGGTTATTTACTTGAAAGGTCCCTGTACTTTTCTCATTATATCAATTTGGTCCTTATACTTTTAATTGTGTTAATTTAGTCCCTCTATAATTTATAATGTGTTAATTTAGTCCGTTGGTCAAATTTAAATTCAGTTATTGATGTAATTTTTAACGGCACAATCACGTTAGATGTAAGTAACCCATTACAAATTCATCCATTTACTCAATTCAGCCCAGTATATGGCCAAACCTTTAAAAAATTAATTAAAACTCAACATAAATTTAATTTGAAGGGCTAAATTAACACAATTTTAATTATACAAAAACTAAATTAATATAATTAAAAATATAAAAATTAAATTAATAAAATAAATAAAATACAGAGATATTTAACATTAATAGAGTCGGTTCCCAAAATAATGGTAAAAAATTAAAAAAATAATGCCCAAAAAAATATATTTCCAAATCTACTGTTGAACCGCATTTGCAAAACGCGTTTAAATTTTAATAAAACCGGATCAAAGAAATGCGGTTTATTTAAGTATAAACCGCGTTTACTAAACGCGGTTCACTTAAACATAAACCGCGTCTACTAAACGCGGTTTACCCATGAACCGCGTTTACAAAACGGGATTTAACGTCAGGAATCCAAAATCCCCTTTTTTTTACTTATACTTACCATTATGCCGTAATTCTTCACTTTTTTGTTCGCTTATAGTTTTCATTATGCCGCAATTTGTGATGATTATCATATTGATCTCATAATGGTAAGCTCCAACATAATAAGTAGAGGTCAAATAACTCCAATAATAGTACTTGAAAGATCTTCAGTGTATAAGCAAAAGAAAGGAGGAAGCGAACGACGTGACTGGTGGTGGGTTAACGAGAAAGAGGCAGAGAGACGGTGAGAGCAGCGGAGAGAGCACGCATGAATAAATGGGCCGGGGTTTTTTAGATAAACCTAATAAACCGAGTCATAAAGACGCGGTTATAACAACAATAAACCGCGTCTTCATGAGGCGGTTTTAATAATATAACCGCGTTATTAAAACGCGTTTTATAGTAATGTTAAACGTGGTTTATGGACGCGGTTTATTAAAGCCGCATTTTGTAAACGCGGTTCAACAGTAGATTTGAAAATATTTTTTTTTCAGCATTATTTTTTTAATTTTTTTATTTTTTAGCATTATTTTGAGAATCGACTCACATTAATAACCCTAATAAATAAATAGTGTTTCTAAAGCTTTGCAGGGAAAAGCTCCAAACGGGACAGTCAACTAGCGACTTGACATTTCCTTGACCAAAACTAACATTCATCTTAGCAATAAACTAATTCATTCATTCAGAAACGACGTGGCAAATTCTGCACCGTCCATCTCATCGAAGGGCCCCACACTCATCTTTTGAAACTCACTCACACAAAACTTTGGGTATGAAACGCCGCACATGATGCACTCACTTGAAGGAGAAGGCCTTATAGAATGGCGCCACGTCAACATCGCTACCCCAAAACGAACTGGTCATCATTCACTTGCCGGTCCAGAGGCTCTTTGAATTTCCCAATATTAATTCTGAATAAAAAGTAAATGAAAAAAAAGAAGAAATAATCGAAGAATTTTGGGGAAAAAAAAAATGAAGGGTTCTTCGATCTTGGGCAGTGCTTCGAAGATTTTCAATGATTATCCATCTTGTTCTAAGCTTTTGGTTCTCTTTGCATTCAGGTTTTGATCCGTACTTCCCGCTCAATTTTGTTTTTTTTTTTACTTTATTTTTTGAATAATTTTCTGTTGGGTTTGTCTGAGGCCTGTTTGTATTGAGTTTTGTTTATAAGATAGAGGATTCAAATTTAGGTTCATAACACGGTAGGGTTTTAGGGTGAGAGGCCCTATGTATACATGGAGGTTGTGTATGTTAACGTTAGGGTTGAGAAGGGTTTGAGAGTTGAGACGCCTCATGAAATTTTTAGTGATATAGTGGATTTATTGTGCTCCTTTCCACAGATGTAGACTTCGTTTGAATTATATAAATTCTGAAGTTCTTGATTTTACTCCATAATCCCCTCTTCTGTGTGATTATTATTTTGATATAGAGTTTCGGTATTCAGTAAGTGATTTTAACAAGTTGTATCAAAATCTTACATTTTCAGTGATTTTTGGTTGTGTTTATGGCGTTGTTTTTTTTTTTTCCTGGAATTGATTGATGTAATTCTGTTTGTGATTGTGGTTCTGAAGTGATATGGGTGTGAGATTTGTGAATGGGGAGGCATTTGATGATGTGAATTTTGTGTCATTTTGGTCAAATTTGTGGAAATTTTTCTTGGGTTGCTAAATTTGAGCTAACCCAGTTGTTTAGTGAATCCATGGCGACACGCGCGAAAGATTAAGTCATTGGATGAAGGTTTGACATGTGTGCTCTGACATGTCCACTCGTATACACGGGTATTGGGTTTGGAGTGCGGGTGATGTACAAATTCACTTTATAACTCTTTTTATTGGTAAGGAGAACATTAAGTGAGCTATTGATAGATAGCTCGGCCCCGTGCATCAGTATATGTGATTCTTTTGAGACACTGAAATGAATCTCTATCAAGGAACCATCTTTCCCAAAAGCTTAAACTTATGGATGAAGGCCCAGGATTGATTTTATATTCTAACATGCCCCCTCACAAAACTGCCCGTTTGGGCTTGAAGTGTGGATAATGCACAGGCTCACCTCATACCTTGTGCTTAAATTGTTTTAATATTGAAAGTGGGGGATGTTAAAATTCGAACTCCTGACCTCTTGGTTACAAAGCTCTGATATCATGTCAAGGAACCATCTTTTTCAAAAGCTTAAGCTTATGGATGAAGGCTCAGGATTGATTTTATACTCTAACAATTTCTTTTTATTCTCCCTTAGCCTGTCAAAGATGACTAGTTGTAGCCACCAACTAGAAACGCGACTTGATTGCCTCTCTTTAAGACATGAGCCTCCCGTAAGAATTGAGTCCCTCCAAGACACGGTTACTATGCACCAAGTATACTAATGTAGTGTCCTTGATGGATATAGCCTAGTGATTGGGAACTACAGAGGCCACTTGGGTTTGATTCCCCACTATTGCACTTCTCCCTCCCTTGAGCTTACCGACATAAAATAGAGGGTATATTAGTGTAGTGTTTTCGCATATTCTTACATACTTTTTGAGCATTGATTGCCTTAGCACCAGGGTTTTAAGGCCTCAAGACAAGAGGTCTTAGCTTCAAATCTTACCGACCCAAATTGCTAAAGAAGTTTTAGCTTGCCAAAAAGAATGCTCAAGTTTTTACAATATGCGGTTACTATGCACTAAGTACATTAGTGTAGTTCTATCTCATACTCTAACATGCTTTTTGTGTGTTTATCGCCTCAGTACTGGGGGCATAGTGGCATACTCAGAATCACAGGCAGGACATGAACATAAGCAAGACGAGCCGAAGAAGAAGAAGATGGTGGTGCTTGGCACGGGATGGGCGGGGGTTAGTTTCATAAAAGATCTCGATCCTTCTCTGTATGATGTTAAGGTGGTGTCACCCAGGAATTATTTTGCATTTACCCCCTTGCTTCCTAGTGTAACTTGTGGGACAGTAGAAGCAAGGAGTATCATCGAACCGGTTAGGAACGTTATGAAGAAGGTACCTTAAAACTTTGTTGTTTTGATCCCTAGGATCCCATTATAGTATTAGAGTATAAAATCATTATTGAGCCTTCGTCCATTTGCTTAAGATTTTGGAATTGTTGGTTCCTTGATATGATATTAGAGTTTTGTTTGCCAAGTTTAAGAGATCATGGCACATTCTTTCTGCAGAGAACAAGAGAGATTGAATTTTGTGAAGCTGAATGTATCAAAATTGATCCAGCAAACAAGAAAGTCCTTTGCCGGTCTACTTTCGTTAACCGTCCAGTACCAAATCGAGAATTTCCTTTGGAATATGACCATTTAGTTATTGCAGTTGGAGCACAAGTAAACACATTCAACACTCCTGGTGTCATGGAGCACTGCCATTTTCTGAAGGTGAATATCTATTCCTTGTCTGGAAACTTGACACTGTAGGTAAAGGTGGGCGATGGGTTGACCCTAATCATGGACCGCCTAACCTGAATGTATCAACAGGTTGATTCAGAGGTGAAAACCCTTGATCCTACTTGACTTATTGAGTCGTCTTATGGTCGGGGCGGATCGACCCTGGTCATAGGTTTGACACGGGCTAGACCCATGTGGCTTTAGGTGGATCAAACTCGCGTTGGTCATTATAGGTCTAGGTGATGGGTTAGGTCAAGTTAGGTCGGGTCCAAGGCAAAAAATTAATACTTGATCCAAATCATTTACTCGCTTGACTTGGTTTGACCTAACCCACATGGCTAATAGGTCAAAACGGATTGGATCATTTGTAGATTGGACTACTCAAGCCAACCCACTTGCCACATCTACCACAGCACTCAGCATATCCACTGTGGCTCAAAATTCTCTATCATATCATTTGGTTGTATTATAATCATATTAAAGATGCATGATCATAATGCAGGAAGTGGAGGATGCCCGAAAGATTCGGGCAACGGTGCTTGATTGTTTTGAGCAAGCTGTTCTTCCAGGATTAACTGACGAGGAGCGGAGGAAAATCCTTCATTTCGTAATAGTTGGGGGAGGTCCTACTGGTGTTGAATTTGCTGCAGAGTTGCATGACTATATTTCAGAAGATCTAGTCAATCTCTATCCTGGAGTTCATGACTTCGTCAAAATAACCGTGATTCAATCTGGAGATCATATATTAAACATGTAAGAAAGAACACGAAAATCCTTTTCTATCTCAGTTTATTGTTTGCATAACTTCGTAGCATTGACCACGAATATGGAAAATGTTCTCCTCCATTGAGAGGAAATTGACTTCCCCTCAACGAAGGGGGAAAACATTTTCCTTCTTAGAGGGGACAACAATTTTCGCAATAATCTCACGCCACATGCTGCATTTCAATTTTAACTTTACCAAGTACAAACCTCACACAAGTTTATAGAATGAACTATCTTTTAGCTAGAAAGACAAAAAAAATTAGGAAAAAGTATTTTTAGTTGAAAATACTTTGTGAAGAAAAAATTTCCTTTCTGTTGAACCAAGGGAACCATAGCTTTGCAGTTCAACTAACCCTATCGGGTCCGCTCAAGTGACAAGGCAATTAGAACTGATGCGTAATGAAACGTCAGCTTTGGGAGTCAAACCTACTACCGGGTGCAAATAATTCCTTGGAAGTCACCAGCTAGGTTTAGGTGCCCCAACTCACCCTACGACACATATATAAACTTCTAATTGGACAGTACGTACAACTCAAATGTACAAGAGATACATTAAAGTAAATTTATCCGTGTTCAGGTTTGATGAAAGGATCAGTACATTTGCAGAAAAGAAATTTACCAGAGATGGTATTGAACTTATGACAGGGCGTCGGGTCGTGAGTGTTTCCGATGACTCGATCATGATGCAGGTCAAGTCCACGGGAGAGGTATGGGCTGTGCCGTATGGGATGGTCGTTTGGTCAGCTGGAGTTGGCACTAGACCAGTCATTAAGGACTTCATGGAGCAAATTGGCCAGGTTTCTAGCTAATCCGTTTTTACTTTGTTTGAATAGGGCTGGAAAAATCTAACATAATTCAACATAAAATAAAGATAACAAGTTTGGGTCAGGGTTTTCAGAGTTGGTTTGTATTAGGTTCACACGTCTAAGCTGTTTAGGTAAATGGGTTGGATTTTGAGTTGGGTTGGAGCATCTTGTTTGCAACACATTTAACCAATTTATATAGTTAGGTTATTGATTGGTATACCACTAATCCATTGCTAATATATATATGATAATTAGAATTATATTTGGTCAATCTCTTTTTAACATTATGCATATGTCACGTATTTATTAATAAGACACGACCTCTTGCAGAACACGACCCCTAATCAATTTAATATACGGGCCAGGTTCAAGTTGAATCTTTTCTTTAAAATCCCTTGCGTAACACCAAGACGGATGAAGACACGACCAACTTGAAATACTTAAATGAGCTGGTAATTTTGCTTCCTAGATCAATATATAGGGACTGTGTGCCATTATTCAGCTTGCCCCATTTGCTGCGTATTCTGTTGTTTAAGTTTGGTGAAGTTTTTCCAAATAAAATGAAAAGAATGATTGATCGAATCTATCATCATATCTATAGGGTGATCGTAATCTGCGCGATAATCAATACGTTTATCATGTAGGATTCCTCGTTAACTCGTTTTGCAGGGGCACAGGCGGGTGCTAGCAACTGATGAATGGTTACGTGTAAAAGGGTGCGAGGATGTGTTTGCCATAGGAGATTGTGCTACGGTGGACCAGCGAAAAGTTATGGTACGTCTTCGATTATTTGAATAAGACATTTGCTCTTTGAATATGAGGAATCCTGTGGAATGATATAAGCCAATATCACATATGGCATTGATTTATGGAACACGGTAGTCAAACTAAACCAAACTAAAAGGTCCGATCGGTCAAACTTCTTTTCTGAACAAAAGTGCTTTTTCGTGGAAACTAAAGTGTTTTTTTTTTTGCTCGGTGTTTGCCCTGAAAAAATAATTCTAAATAAAAATAGAAGAAGTTTTCTTTAGAAGTAGGAAAACTAGTGCTTTTTTCTTTGAAACAGAAGTAGAAGTAAAAATTATAAATTTTTCTAGACAAAAGACCCTTGTTGACAACACTTCTTACTAAAGTGTTTCTACAAAAAAGTATTTCTAAAGAAAAGGTTTCTCAAAGCATAAAACAAACCCTGTTTAGTAGAAAAATGGCAAAAGCAAAGAGCTAGTTCACAAGATACTTATGCTTATGAAACTTGATCAAGCTAAACGCGTTCTTTGATTATACTTTAAATATATTGACCTCGCGTATTTTCAGGATGACATTGCGACCATATTTGAGGCTGCAGATAAAGATAAATCAGGCACCTTGACGGTAATGGAGTTTCAAGACGTCATTGACGATATCCTCGAAAGGTATCCCCAAGTGGAGCTCTACTTAAAAAGCCATCATATGCAAGGTGTGGCCGATCTGTTACGAGATGTGGAGGGAAATGCGAAAGAGGAATTCGATATCGAAGGCTTCAAGCTCGCCCTTTCTCATGTGGATTCTCAGATGAAGAGCCTTCCCGCTACTGCTCAGGTATGTTTAAAAACGTATGCTTGAGGCTTCAGTTCTTAGGTACAGGTTGAAATCATTTTGTACTAACATGTCTGGCCCTCATTCGACTTGAAGAGTGATACTGCGCATACCTAGGGGTGTAAACAAGTTGAATCGAGCTGAGCATCCCCTTATTTGAGCTCAAACTTGATAAGCCTTATCGGGCTTGAGTTGAGACTAAGCATTCATCTCATTTCTAAACCATTGTTCAAACTTGGTTCGACAAAATATTAGTGTCTCCAATACTCAACTCGATTATGCTCGTGAACCTAATCGAGTTGAGCCGAGCTTATTATTGACTGAGCTATTTGAGATAGTACTAAGCCGTTTTTGAGCTAATATGATCATTAATGAGCCATATTAATGAGCTTTTATTGAGCCCTTAACTTTTGTAAAAGTTAACGATTCAAGCCCCCCCAAAACGAAAGTAAATAAGTCCTAATCAATTTGAAATACGAGTAATTCATCGAATACTTAGTTGATTTACACTCCTACACACACCCATGAAATACCTTGTGTTAAGATCATATTAGGAACGTGGGCAGCGGGGATTTAAGCTGCAGAGTCAAAGAGGTTCTGCTACCATTTTAAGAGATCAACTATCTCATTCACTTAAGCTATTAGGTAAACGCCTGTATGCTAAAACATTGCATGATTATATGCATCATTCCAGGTCGCGGCCCAACAAGGAGCGTATCTTTCTGGTTGCTTTAATCGGATGGAGCAATGTAAGACGAACCCAGAAGGTCCTCTTCGTTTCAGAGGTATGGGGCGGCACATGTTTCGTCCCTTCAGGTACTCCTCTATGCTTCCCTTTTTTCTTGTGTTTTCTTATCTATTTCTGCATTTGCATTTTAGTCATTTACTTCTGTTTTGAGTTGCTGTGGATGAAGCTGGAGCTTCCTTTTTATTTTTTTAATAGAAGGAGCTTCCTTTTTATTATCAGATACAAACTCTCCTAAGATAGTCTTATTCATATATTTGGACTCTACTTCATCCTATTTTATACTTTATCTGTTTACTACCTATATACATGTCAAGTTAACAACGTTTATATTTAGATTGCCTATTCTTAATCCCATTCTATCATTCTTTATTCTTAAATCTTAATATGAATACCAGAGTTGTTAGTTCGTCATATATCTCGAAAATGAACAGATAAAATACAAGATTGGATAAAAATAAAACTATCCTAGGAGAGTTTGTGTCTGATAATACCTTCTTTTTTTTCCTCTCTTTTTATGGGAGGGGGGATTAGGTACATAATGGGCATAAAACACAGAGAATTCTAGATGTAAGAGAATCAAATTCAATGTTTCAATGTATCTCATATGCTTGGAATGACGATGGAAAAGGTACAAGCACCTAGGGCAATTTGCACCACTGGGAGGGGAGCAAGCAGCTGCAGAACTGCCTGGGGACTGGGTTTCTATAGGTCACAGCACCCAATGGCTCTGGTATTCTGTTTATGCCAGGTGATCCCCCCCTATTTTTTTCTTGCGCCTACTCTTCATTTTTACTTGCTAATAATACTCCCCCGCCTCTCAAAATAAATGTCTTCTTTGATTTCTTAGGCTCTGGTATATTATTTCTTTGTGTAATTTCATAGCAACAACCACAAATCAAAAAAATCTGTTGAGTGGAAATTGACTTCCCCGGGGTGAAAAGGGAAACATTTTCTTTCACGGAATGGAAAATGTTTTCTACCGTAATTTCATTTCATATGTTTCACTTCAACCTCAATTTGATCAAATGTGAACCTCGAGCAAATTTATGGATTAAAACCACTTTCTTGAGGTTGGCAAAAGCATTCATCTCCTGCACTTTCACCGAACAACGAAAGTTTCTCGAATAGTTGATTCATTAACACTTGTTTATTGTGTTCAGCAAGCAAGTAAGCTGGAGAACAAGGTTCTTGGTGATGGGTGATTGGGCAAGGAGGTTTGTATTTGGCAGAGACTCAAGCCGTATCTGACCCTAGATCTAGCAAACATGTTACGACACGAGACTGACTGTACAAGAGAGACTCGGAGGGGGAATGCGGGCCCACCTCCTCTCGTGGCGTGCTCTCTATCATTGTAGAAAAGAGCTTCCAAGCACTTATCTATCATTTGTATGTATGTTGACTGTCCAACAAGTTGCGGCTTCCTTGTATATTACTTGGAAAGCAGCAGTGTGAACACCATATTTCTGTTGATAATGCTTTTGTTTGATTCTGCAATATACAAATATATGTCAAACATGTGGTTGTATATATTGATTTGCAAGTTTCGGATTTATTTCACAAGTGTCTTCTAAGTGGTCTCTAACCCCCCAACTACAACGATCTTAGGCATATCTTTTCCTCTAACTTCTTAGGAAGACCCTTTTTCTGCAAGAAACCTAGGCCCTAAGGACTTGTCTTTCCCTTTTCATTCTTTGCTTTCTTCAGTTTTCAACTCTGTTTTCAAAAAGGTGTTAACGCCTATGGCTATTCCAACACTCTCACGTGCCTTTTTTATGTAAAGTTTGGCCTTTTTTCTTGAGAATTAGGCAAATATGCGTATCATATATGTGCTGAAAGCAGTACCTAATTATGCAGAAATTACCAATTTTAAGATGCCTCTCAATGAATATGCTTTCATATATATGTCATCTCCCTCGATTCTATTTATCTATAAGGCTTTTTGGCTTATGACAATGGAAATGGACTATGGAATTGGAATTAAAATGGAATTGAATTCCATTGTTTAGATAATCTTTCCCTGTTAACAGATATCTACAAGCACCCGTCACAAAAACCTTTGACAAATATCCGATACTACAGGGCACAACATATTCTAATTCTGATTTCGTATAATTTTTATTTCTTTTGTTATCTTTTCAAATATTTGGCAAACTCAAATGAAGATGGCTAAAGGAGAAATGCTAGTCAATTCTCAAAATATTCTCTCCTACTAATACATCTCGACACTTTTAATAAAAACTTGAAACCTGAAACATAAAAAAGGGTACAAAGAACATGGCACACAATCATGGAAGAAAATTTGGAAAAACATACAAGTAGACCATGTCGTAAAATTTTGTTGTTTCCTATCTTTGTTTTCCCATATGGAAAAAGAGAAACTAATCCCTTTAATTACAAAAGAAAACTTGAGAAACAAAGGGCATTTTTCAATTTCAATTTCAATCCCCCGATCCTGCCTTGGCAAGAGCCTTTTGAGGTACTGAATTTGTTATTGTTAGAAAATAAAACTCAAAGCCAAGTTTATTTAAGAAAATCTGAATCTTAGAGGGTTGAACTTATTTTTCAAAAACAAAAAAACTTTTTGAAAAAAATTTAATGGAGAAAATTTGGAGTGGATATGCACTAACTACTCTCCAATTTTTCCTAGCGTCAACACCATCGCATACGTATTCATAATCACCTTTCTTATTCACAATGTTAGTCACTGAAGTTCAGTTTTTATTATAAAGTCATGATTCATCTATGGCAAATTACATGTTGGTTGTCACTTATTCACGACGACGCAACATTTTGAACCATCCTAGCTCCATTAACTTGAAAGATCTCTCAGAACCTGTTTAGTATGGTTTTGTGTTACTTTGATTTTTAAGAAACTAAATACTAGGTTTTTGAGTTTTTTCCTAATTTGAGTGAAAGTTGAAATATACAACCAAAAATAAGAAAAAATCTTCATAACCTAATTTTTAATTTCTAAAAAATCAAATAATGCAAATAGAAAATCGTACCAAACAGGCCCTAAGTTGTCCAAGATATATACAAGACGCTTTTCTTTTTGGTAGGTAAGATGTAAAAGCGTTGGTGTTTTGAATTTGTAACCTCCTGCTTTAAGGCCTTAATCTTGATTATGTTTATAGCTAGACCAAAGTCTCATTGGCACATATCTATAAGACGTTGCCTCAAGTCGAGCTTTTGCATGAAGTCTAGCAGCATAGCCGAGCTAACGAGGAGCGGTCACATGGATGACAACAAGCAACACTTCATGGACATGGGAAATTTCAGACCCTCGCTATGGTGGATACCGGGATGAAGAACCTCCTTGCAATGGAACATTATATGATAATGTTAAGCCCTGAAAACAAGGATAACAGTTTAAAATCTATGTTATGTATTGGTAATTGTGAAGTTACCTATTATCCCAAAAGTTTAAACTTTTTTCGTGAAGTATGGAAACGGTTTTTATACCTAGCGTGTGTAAAAATAAGCCTTATTATTCTTAATTATTTCTTAACTCTATTAATTTTTCTAATTAAATTGATTATGGGAACAAGAATTGAATAAATAACAAGAATATTTTCAAGTGGGCCCTGCAAAATGCAAGGTCCCATCTAAATCAAATAGTATAATGATTCAAACAATTGTCAAAAATGTCAAACATACTGAATTATAATTCCAATACATAATTTTTTTTCCTCTTTGCAAAATGTATCAAATGAAAGATTCGCCTAAAATTATTATACAGTTCCCATATATCTATAAAACAAGAATAAGGGGACAGGCCACATTTCAGGGAAGGAAGATTTGGTGAAATCTATAGATGCGGTGGATCAAGGAGCCAAAAAATTTGCACAGACCTGGTGATTTCTGACCCGACTCTGAAAACTAAGGTTAGGATTGAGGACATGATGTTCTTAACCCAATCAAGTATAAAGTGATCTAACCCAATTTTCAAATCTAATGCAGGATGTATTTTGATTTTGATATTCGACTATTGATCATGTAATACTTCAAACATTTGTCACTTGCGGTCTAGCTTTTGAATGCATAAAATATGTCCTGATCCGTTGAAACGAGCACAAATATTCAGGGTTAGATGTGACATGATTCGAAGTTCTAACCCAAAGTGACTGGACCTGACTGACATGATTGCCACATCTACATTTACATTGTTGCAGAAAGAACACAGAAGTAATAGAATACCTCACAAAATGATTTCTTTGTTTCACCTAGCTCACAGTCTCTTGTACCACAAGTTGATAATGGCAGTTGAGCAGCTCATTCCACCGGCAAGATGAAAATTCAGGTTGGCAAAACATGTATAGATAATGGAGACATCCTACAAGGCTGGTGCAGCTCAATCAAGGCGAGTGATCCTCTCTCAGCTGAGATCCTAGCAATTCGAGGTGCATGTGACCTTGCTTTATCGTGCGGATGGATGAATGTGATGATTGAATCTGATTGTCAAGAAGCCGTTAACTTTTAGAGTCAGAGCGAAGCCCCGCAATGGAATGTGATTTCAAATGTAAACGATATTTTGTTATGTAAAGCCGATTTTGATTGTATAAACTTTGTGTGGGCCACCAGAACTTGTAATCAGTCAGCTCATGTGGTAGCTAAATCTCATCTAAAAAAAGTTTGTAATCATAGGTGGTGGTTAAATCTACCTCAGGACTTTCAGCATGTAATTGATAGTGAAGGAATGTAATTTTGTACCGGCTGTTTTTTCAGCTGGTGTCTTTGATTAAAAAAAAAAAAAAAAAACAAACATGTATAGAGCATCATAGCAAACTTTTGTGTCGAGCACAAATATGCAAGTTGGCCAACTTCTCTACAGCTAATATTCAACGTTGACACCTAGCACAACAAAAGATGGTCAAAAATTATGAGTAAGCTTCTTATCCTTCACATATGGTGATAAATTCTATGCTCAGATTCTGCAAGGAGCATGATTTTACTTATAGGAGATCCTATTTGATGGCCTGAACTAGCCAAGATTATTGTGGATATGAAATGGGATTTTCTAAGAGGCTTAAGTTTGTGAGATATAAATACGCACTAGGGCTTTTATCTGTAGCTCCATGGACAGAGGCACAGTTGGTTGAACCACGTGAATCTTTGTTTCGTGGTTTTCTTTCTTATTGATTCTTTCTTCACTCTATCATATTCATTAACGTTCTATTATCAGTCATATACTAGCAGATATCATTTGATCTTCATGAGTTCATGCCAAAATGATCTCCAAGGCAACCATAAGAACTAGAATAAGATGCTCTAGAAAAGAAGGGTATGGAGATAGAATCAAATAAAGTTGATCACGTACCATAACAGTCGTTAAATAACAAATCTTGAACTCTCTGTTAGGCCATGCGATCATCACGTCATGCCATATAACGTCTACAACACCCTGCTCTTGCAACACTGAAAAGGTACCCAAGAACCACGAGTGGAATCCATACTTAAGTTCCCAAATCATTAACTTTTCCTTCGTTTGAAATCTTTTGGGCCAACAAGATTGGGTAGCGAGGAATTCATCTCCTCCCAAAGAGCAGCTGAAGCTTCCAACTTCCCCATCCTTTTGAAATTACTAATAAGTGATCTGTAAATATAGATCGAGGGCTTGACTCCCCTACGCTTCATCTCATTGAAAAGTCTCAAAGATTCCTCGGTATTACCTGACTTACCAAAGCTCTCAATCAGCGCAGTATATGTTCGCAAGTCTGGCTCGAGCCCACTGGCATCCATTTCCCTCATGTAGTCACAACAGAGATCTAATCTACCCATTTTCTGTAAGTTGTTCAGCAATGTATTATATGAAACGACATCCGGGCAAATGCTTGCCTCTTTCATGGAGGCAAACTCACGAACCATGTCATCCACTCGACCAGCACGACCCAAGATCCCGAGAATGGTATTATAAGTGACCAAGTCCGGTTTACATTTTAGTCTCTTCATATGATCAAATATGAGTAGTGATCTATCGATCTGTCTACACTCAGCAAAGGCAAAAATGATCCTGTTCATAACCAGCGCACTTCTCGGGAATGTCAGTTCAGAAACTTCTCTGATAAATTTGAGCAGTTGAGTATCATTTTCCGTGGAAAATGCCTTGGCAAGATTAAAGTATGATTTTGAACTCAACGATGTAGAGGATACCAATAATTCCTTGAAAACCCGAACTGAAATTTCTGTTTCATTCATTTCACTTGCTGCTGTCAAAAGGAGATTATAAGCATGAGGATTAAGGAATATGCGTTTATCATGTAAGAACTGCAGCAACTTAGAGATTGTTGAAACGTTTCCAGCTTGGCGCAACTTTTCAATGTCACTACAGATTTCTGCAGTGCGGAGAGGACTCCTTTGTACAGCAGAAAGTATTCGATTTAGGACTTCATTATCCGCGTCCAAATCATCAGAAGAAACCTGATTTGCAGCTGACTTGAAAGTAAATAAGGAGTGAGTAAAGATGACAAATAATAGTCATTTCGAAATTCTAACTGGGCAGATGAAATAAAGCTCTGCGTTACTAATGCCATTGTCTCCGACCAAAAAATACTAAAGCCACTGTCAACCATAACTTAAAATGTGTGGAATGAATCTTTTTAAAGAGATGTGTTTTCAACTTTGCCAGAATACTCCATGACAAAGTCAAGAAACAAAATTCAGAAGAATGGATACTGATGAAGGGTAGGCAAGCAATTATAGCAGAGCTAGCAAAAACTGGAGGCAAAGAAAGCAAGGTATTTATTGAGACTCAACGTATTTTGTATCCCCGTTTTTTAGTATTTTCTATTATTATGTACTCTCTTCCAATCCAGTAAAAATGGAAACAGGTTCAAAGGGAACAAATGGCTCAACTAAGTGGGTTGTGCTGACGTTTGGTCCAGACTCAAGCTCAGCTAGATCTTGATATATCCATCAAGCTAAGGTACATTAAGCCCTTCATACCCTATTAGACTACTACTTTTTGGACCAAAATCCCAAACTTTGCCCTCTACTAGTCCAATTTAGGGATTAAAAATCAAGCTCAATGTATTAGGTTAGAATGAATACAACTCCAGAATATTCAAGGACAAATATATTCCGGTGAATTTTTTATGGGAGGTGGTGTTTCAAGGCTCACTCTAAACAAAGTATGGAGGTGTTTCAAGCATGCCCTTAGTTGATTTACAGAAAGACTGGAGCATTTTCATTAGTTTTATATTTTCGTATTTCTTTTCTTCATTGAGGATAGCTTGTCCTTAACATTTTGCACATCTTTTCTTTCCCAATTCTATTTCTTCAGCAATTAAAAAAAAGCTCGATAGCAGACTGGCCTATGTATCCCTGACATGCTAACAATGGCTTTCCTAAAGGTTCTTCCAGATCTTCATCACCCAACAATGTAACATAGATGAATCAATCTTTATTAATATTTTCATCTCACAAATTTGACATTGTACGATGGCTAATAAATATATGCCATAGATTTGCATAAATCGAAACTTCACAGACAAAGGGTCCTACTCCCATGGCTGTTTGAATCAATAGGTAGGGCAAATATCAAGTCATTTTAATTACAGGCTAATGATGGAGAGGGGGTTTTGAATTGCAGTCAGACCTTATGACTAACACTTTGAATATAAAGTAATTCAAATGAAATCCAACATTCAAAAATCGAACACTTCAATTTCCAAAGCCTTTTCACTCATTTCACAAATAGCTGATCACGAATGGAAACTGATAGATTTACAGGAAAAAATGATTAGACCACCCACGAAATACCGAACTCTAAATCAGAATAGCAAACACCAATTTAAAGGGATTGGGAAAAAATTGAACACCGGAATTTACATGATTCAACTAAAGTCTACATCCACAGAGGGGAAACAACGAAGTTCACTATATAAAACGAGGATTACAATTGGTGCTTTGCTCACTCTATGCCAGTACAAGAGTGCCCTATACATAGGCTTCTTACAAACATAACCGTTGAAAGTCAAAGAGTCACCATCAATCATGCCATTAACTTAAGCTCTAATAGATTCGGCCATGATTATGGTGGCTACGGGAATACAATCAATCTCCACAACAAAGACAACCACCACCAATGCCTCAAAGTGGCTCCTGTGAAGGCAGGGTTCGGGGAGGGTAAAATGTGCACAGCCTTAACCTTATAGGGTGCTACCCTATAGGGAGAGGCTTTCGAAGGGCTCCCTACTCCAAAAAGAATTATGAAATCCGGGAAAATAATGCAAAAAAATACACATACAAGCCTAGGGGCACTACAGACTAACATCAATATGCTCCTCTCTCCTAACAGCTGGATCGACTACACGTATTTTTAACAACCACTCAAATTTATGTAAGGTCATATCTAATTGTCTTCATCTAGCTTTTCTTTGGGCCTGCCTCTCCCTCACTTCCAATGTGTATTACGCAGTTGTTCACATTTCCTAACAAGGGTAGTAGTCCCTCCCCTCCTAACAATGCCTAAATCATTGCTGTCATCGCTCCCGCAACTTAACTTCAATGGAGTCACGTATAATTTGTTTCTTATGACAATCAGTCTCCACTGTTAACCTATAAAAAAAAAATCATCTTTCCATTTACACAAAAACAGCAAAAGGCTTGCCAGTGACAGCAAACCAACAAGCACATAAACTCACAGCAGAAATTCAAATTAGGCTCGCCAAAAATGAAATTGCATTAAAAAGAAAGGATTTTTATCACTTACACTAGCTTGATTATGTACGCAAAAACACGAATTTGACACGAACACCTCCAATTTCCTCTGCAGCCCGCAAATTCGATAGAAGCTTGTTCCGCAGCTCAGAACATTAGAATCTCGAAAGAAAATCGAATGATGATGAATACCATATAATATGATGGAAATTAACCCGTTGATCTTGAATTTTATTGAGGTCCTTGAAATCGATAACATTCTATTGGCAATCACGAAATGCTATGATTTCTGCTCGGTGCGGGGGTAGTTTAGTTTAGGGTTTATAGTAAAATTGAGGAATCGCCCATTACCCTGCTTACGGGCTCTAAATCCAGTTTCTTGCACATATGGTACTTATCTTTTTAAATTTATTTAAATTAGTCATACGTCTATTCTCTTATTTAAGGTAGTAAATGTTTACAATTAATTTTTTATTTTTTTCAATTTTATCTAAATTTTTATTACCATGTTGAAAACCAATTTTGTCATAAACTTTTAACATTGGTAATTATTTCGAACAAAAGAAAAGATATATAGATAAATTTAAATAAAGTTACAAAGGTAAGAAATCAATTTAAACAAAAAAATATGAAGAACTAATTTGAACAAATTCAAAAACATGATAGTCCAACGGTGTAAATAACTTGTTGTAAGTCTAACTTCTTTAATTTTTCAACTTGTTAAAATTATATTAAATTTTTTAAATAATCCGTATTAAATTATAAAATCATTGATGTATTTTCATTTAACAATTTAAGTTTTGTGTCGAACCTAATTCTTTTTTTTTTTTTTTTTTTTTTTTGAAATTGGTAAAGCCTGGAAGGATGTGTGTTAGATTCGAACCAGAGTCCCGAGATTGGCAACTGTCATCCCAGCTGTTGGAACAAACCGGAGACCAAGATGTAACACTTTGACATACATTAGTATCTCTTGGCAAAAATCTCATTAGTTTGAATCTTGACATAAGTGTGAGTATGATTCAAGTATAAAGTATGAGGAGAATATATACATTATTACAAGTTCAATTGTCATTTCAGTGCCAATATATATTAGAATATAAAAATATTTCTTTAATTTTTCACCCAATAACTCAATATTTTAAAATAATCAATTCCTTGACACTTTCTACAAGATTTTTATTGTTATATGTCCGAGTATGTCTTGAATATCTATGTATATATTGTCCTAATCTGTATAATATAATGAATATGTATAAAGAGAGTTGAGTTGAGCATCATATGAACTTGAACTTGACAAGTTCTTTCCAGTTAGAGCCCAGCCCTCCATTCAACTTGGCTCATTAGTATAATCAAGTCGAGCTCATTATTTAGTCGAGCTATTCAAACTATTAACGAGTTATCATCCATCAATAATCAAGCTAATTTAACGGGGTTCTTGATCAGTCCCCTTTACAAATTGTTCACGAACCTTGGCAAGCCGAGCATACCCTTGTTTAAATTCAACACGTTAAGCTTATCAAGCTTGCTGTACTCAACTCATCAAGCTTACGAAGCACCCATATCGAACATAAACAAGCAATTACTAATCCAAAACATGTGCAGTTTATCGAACACTTTGTTTATTTACACGCTTAACCAAACATACTTCAAAGGAAAGAAAGGAGAACGCAGAACCAATGCGGATATTACATATATGATTTACATCAAATGTAATATAGGCAAGTAAGGAATAAAGGTGGCAATTAAACTCGAAGCCGTCAACCCGATTTACTTAGGATAAATTTGGATATAGTAAATGGGTTTTAAATAAATTTGGATTTGGATGTTAATAAATGGGTTTTAGGTTGGGTTGCATTTGGATGACGTCAAACCCAACCCGAACCCGGCCTAAATCCGACCCAAAATTGTGTTTAGTGTGGGATAAACTTTTAAATTACTAAATTTTAATTTTTTAACATATCAACTAGATCCCAATATTTTTTTGTTGTATCAATACTTTGGAACTTGTTCTAGGATTATAATATCCTTTATAAAAAAAATGATGTAACACCTATATGTATAAAAATCATTAGTTAAGATGTTTTAGAACGATTGTCTAGTATTGCATTATTATTATTATTAAATTACAAAAAGAAATATAGTGATTTGTCTAAATATTGCTTTTTAGGTACTATAAATTGATATTAGGTTAGGTTGTAGTATTATAATTTATTCTAAGATTTAAATAGGTTTAGGATTTGGGTCGGATATCCATTCCACCCTATGGATTTGGATTTGGATTTGGGTTGAAGTTTTATGAAATAAAAGGATTTTTTCGAATTTGGGTTAGGTCGGGTTTTTTTCTGGGTTAGATCTGGATGAGAATAAACCTAACCTATTGCTATGCCTAATAAGGAAGCAAGCAAGAGCAAGCTTACCCCCTTCACACTTTCTCAATAATAGGCCATTGCACAAAACTCCTATCAAAAGTACAATAATAACAATAGTCTTAGTGCCTCAAAGGCTCCCACATAAGCAGGGTATAGGAGGTGGATGTACGCAATCTTCCCCCTTCATCGGGAACCCCTAACCTAAGAAGCATGGGACTGTTATATTACAACAACAATCCTATCAAAAGTACGAGGTCAGAAAAGTAAAATTTTACTATTATATTACAATGAAGCAATCTTACAAAACCAACCAAAAAGAGCCAAATTTTGATGGCAAAGGGTAAGTAGAAGCCAACTTACCCAATCACAGATCTTATTATCATAATATGAGACATGATCTTTTCTTTCCTAACCATCAATCTTTGTCATCCTCTAACTCGAAACTAAACACTGGAATATCGTCGTCACCATCGAAAAATGACTTCCTTTCAACCAGATCAGACACCCTCTTAGCCGCCCCGGAGTCCCTCGGACTCTTATCAAGACAGTGCAGTGTCCTAATCTTCAATGCACACCTTTCAACATCATTGTCCTCTTCATTTGCCTCAAAACTCAGCGTTTTACAAACAACGGATTCTTCTTCTTCTTCTACGGTGAAAAATGTTTTCCGTCCAACCAGTTCAGAGACTTTCTTAGCTGGACCAGAATCCCTTGGACTATCCGTATTACAACGGACAGTTCGAATCTTTGGTACGACATCGAGCATTTTTCCGAGTGATGATGGAGTCTCCCACCTCTTCTTCACTCGATTTTCTGCTTTTTTTTCTTCTTTTCCTTGTGATTTTCCTGCCAAACAAACAGACCTTTTATCATTTCTATTTGCATCCTCCTTGTCATTCTCGGGCAATGACCTCTTTCTCATCTCCTTCGCAGCAGAATTCCCTATCCCAATCTGATTATACCTATCAAGGAGTCCACATGTGAGATTAATAATAAGTCCTATGTTGAAGGTTTAAAAAAGAAATACATGTAGGTCTGATAGACCAATTGCACCTAATATCAGTCTATTTTGGATGGAACCTTACTTGAGTTTGTATATGGATCTCAATGCAATCTTGAGTTTGTATATGGATCTCAATGCAATCTCGGACTAGGTGTATAGAACCTGCTGAATTTTTCGATGGTATTAAAGTGGGTTTTGGATTTTGGTTTCTTATCAGAAGTCCTCTTGAAAAAGCCTTGTGTGGACGAGTGATAAAGAGTCTACATGTATGAGGTCAGTCTATGTGTTATTGATGCTTTAATTTTGTCCAAGGGAGCAAGTTAGAGAAATAAAAACCATTTCTATGCCTTTATTTAACAAGTAAAACTTTTATGGTAGTTGATTCATCGATAAGACGTATAGATCTGGTGAGCTACTACACTACACCTAACCTCAATTATACATATGTCAACATCTAGAGTATAAAACCATTCCTAAACCTTCACCAAACAACTTAAACTTTCGATACAATTGGCTCCTTGACATGATACCGGAGCCTTCTCAAAAGAGAGATCACAACTTCAAGTTCTAACAGCACCCACTCTAAATATTTATATATTTCAAGCACAAGGAATAGATAGCCCGGTTTATTATCCAAGCACCAAACCCAAATGACATCTACGTGAGATCACATGTTAAAACTATAAAACCATTCATAAGCTTTAAACGTTTAAGATAATTAGTTCCTCGACGTTCAACTAAAGAATTGAACATTACCTGCTTGGAACAACTCTTCCACTCTTTACAGGACGCTTCTCAGGGGCAGATTTCTCCCCATCTTTGAACAAATTCTTGGGCTTGATTGATGAACCCACCACCATTTCTTTCTTCTTCAGATTCTTCGATCCAGTCGTCGTCGCAAACTGTTTGTTTTGCTCCATTTTTGACACCCCTTTGGCTCTCGATTTCGGGCTCAGGCTCATGCTCTTGCCCCTCTCTTTTGTCGCTCTCAGTTCATCCACATCTTGCAGCTTCCAAAAGCATGATTTTCTCCTATTAGAAATAGGATGACCTGGGGTGATGCTTATGTCTTGTTGCTTACCTGTTAACGAATTCAAATGTAAGTCTAATAAGAAGTTCTACATTGAAGTTGTGAGTGAGAAAAGATCAACATTACAAGCGGAACTAGCTGTTTCAAGAATGCTAATTGGTTTTAACCAAATGTTTGATAAACTACTCATGTCAAAAATCAATTAGCGATCGCTTGTGTTCGTTTTGGGTGCTCGATAACCTTAATGAGCCTAGTTCGAATAGGGGGTGTTTCACTCGTTAACGTTCGCAAATAGTTTGACAAGGGCTCGTCAAGAGTTTAAGGATTTGTTAACGACTGGTTATTTGCTTGACAATGGGTCGATAATAATTCAAATAGCTCAACCGAGTTAGCAAGCTCGACTCAATAACGAGCTTGAGTCGACTCAATTAGGCCAACAACCCAAGTCAAGCCATATCAAACACACTACTTTTTTATTGAACCAAGTTCAAACAAAGGTTTTTGAAACCCCAATAAAGACTTTGCTCAAACCTGATCTCAGTAACACTTATCAAGCACAAGTCAAAACAAGAAGATACTCTGCTCAACTGGACTCAACTTATCTACACTCCTAGCTATCTACTTGAACAAAACCCGATAAAATTTCAAATTACCCATTTGCCGCGATTTACTAGCGGAGAAAATCTCAGCAGGGCCAAGACTTATCCCTCTTCTTCTCTCTCTTCCAGCAATCTCAGATGGAAGCATACTTAACCCTCTTCTTGGAGTCTTCACTTTCGCACTCGTACTCGATAAATCTTCAATCCTGCTCGTTCTTCTTCCTTCATCCCACAATTTCACACCCCGTTTCTCCGTTTCTTTGGCGTTTCTTTTCTCTTTCTCAATCTTTAACCCCTCCAATTTCAATGACAATCTTTGAATCACTCTCTCAATCTCCTCTATTTCAAAATCAAAATCCCTTTCTGGGTTTTCCTCTTCTTCAAATTCTAACAAAACCCCATTTCTCTGTTTCAAAATGGGTTTCGAATTCGAATGCAAATTTGTGTTCTTGATTGTGTGGTTCGTGTTGATGGGTTGAAGCGGGGTTGAAGATACGAGAGACGACGAAGAACCCATTGGAGGAACTGAGTGGTTTTCTTTGGTGGAATCCGAATCGAAAGATTCACAGAGATTGATCAATAATGGCGGTGGCCTTGCAGTAGAATCTTCTGATTCTCCGCCGTTGTCGAAGGCGGCGTTGTCCCACATTTGTATTTCTGTACCGTTGTTCATGGCTTCTTGAAGAGAGAGAGATGAAGTTGTTGTTGTTGTTGTTGTTTGTGGGGGGGAATTTGAATTTGGGAGAGAAAATGGTGAAGAAGATGAAGTGAAATGGGGGGATTTTGGGCATTAAAAGGTATTTTTGACCGTTGAGAACAAAATTAAAATAAAGAGCCGTTGTTGGAGGGTACGCTCCTCTGTTGACGTTAAACGGCTCCGCACCATTTTCCAATCCCATTTGATTGTTGTGAAAACGATGCCTTTTTAGTTGTATTATTAATTAGAGTTTTTTTTTTAAATAATTACTCATATTTTATATCATCTAACTTTTTATCATCGGTGTTTTTATTTTGTATTTAACCACCCAAAAAAAAGTTTGGATAACAACAACAACAATAATACCAAACTCAGTGCCTCAAGAACTCCAGCATAAACAGGTCGGTGGGGGGGGGGGGGGATGGAATGTACGCAGCCTTACCCCTTTAGGCTATTACCCCAAAGACCCCCAATTTGAAAAGCATAGAAAAAACATATAAAAAACGCTAGCACATGAGAAGCACCAATTAACACCTATTTAGTTTTGGCTAACGAAGGGGTTAACTGGTGATCATTTGCTACCTGAACTTTTTTTTAGATGGTTAAATGCAAAAAAAAAAAAAAAAAAGGGTAATTGAAAGCTAGGTGACATAAAATAGAGGTAGTCATTTACAAAAAACCATATTAAATTTGATTAGTTATATAGATTTTACTAACATGTGTCACATTAATTACATTTTATTTTATTTTTTTCTTATATAATTAATTAGTTATTATTAGATTTTGAAATTATAATTAATGCATTATGTTTTGATTGGAAGGTATTACAAATAATTTATAAAATTACTATATTTAAAACATTTTTAAGAAAAGATAACAGAAGTGTAATTAATTTATTCTTAACATGTATCCTTTGGACACATATTAGACAAACCCTAGTCATATAAAACATTGTTAAAGGTTATTATTCTTTATGTAACTACTGGAACTTCTACAACTTTTTTTTTTAATGAAATCACACGTTATTTTAAGCGAATTTATTATTTAGATACTTTAAAGTTTGAGTATTTATTATTTAGATATCGTGATACTTTAATATATATACAATCAAGTATTTTGTGGTGCTTAACTTTTCAACTATTCTTTTAGGCTCTTACGCAGGAAATTGGAGTTGTAGTGTGAAATTGCCATTTCAATTCTAATTCTGATGGTGAATTGAAATTACGACGGAATAGAAAATCTTCAATTAATCAAAAAAATTGAAAGTTGAATTGTAATTTCATAACTAATCATCTCGAGATTTGATAGATCAAGTTATATCAACTAGGATCGGATTTCAGACAAATTGAATAATTTCGTATTCTAGTCAATTTCGAGTCAGCTCAAATCGGATTTTAGTTGGATTTAAATCATATCGTGCTCAAGTCATATCAATTTTTGAGTTAATTAGATGGGTTCATTTTAGGATTCAGGTCAGCACGAGTCTTTGGATAGGGTGATCTAGGACACAAGCCATCTTGGTTTTAAGCATCATTTACATCCTGAGTTAACCCATTTGGATCAACTTTAGGTCAAATTAAGTCTTGTCATGTAATTTTTAGTTTAGTCATCTCTAGGTCAATTAGATTAACCTTGAGTTTCAAATTAGCTCGGTTATGTGCCATTCAATTTAGACCCGAGTTAGATAGGGTCATTTCATGTATGAGTCAAATCGTCTTGGTTTATAGGTTTAGGTATATCCAACTTTGAGTTACACGAGGTCAAATCAATTTGGGTTTAGATCATTTAAGTGGGATCATTAAGAGCTAGGGTCAAAGTTAGGTCAGGTTTGGGTTCCGAGTCAATTAAGTTGGATCATTTTAGATTTAGGGTCAATAAAGTTAATATAAAATTACAATTTCATCCTCTATCTAAGGAATTAAAATGTATGATTTCAATAAAACTCAACTCCACGTAATTGGACAAAGTTGTAACTCAAATTTTTAAGAACTCTGACATTTTTAGGATTTCAAGCAAAATTTTTAAATGAAACCTTTCATATATAATAATATTTATCTTAAAATCTATTAATATTAGCATCAAAAACTACTACCTCTAAAATTTAGGGCCCCTAATATTCGGAGGCCCCAAACGATTGCTTAGGTGACCTGGGTTTATATCCGGCCCTGCTCTTGCATAAACCCGTCATAAATTTTGAATCCAACCCATTCATGTATTGGAAAAAAATAGGGACTGCCATGCCGTATATAACTAATTGTTCAAAAAAAGAATGCTGTATATAACCGACACTTATCTCTCAAAGGTAACGGAAATATAACTTGAAACTTTTATTAGTGATACAAAGTGACTTACAAGGACATTATTCATATAGTTCCGCAATACGGTGAGCATGTAATGATGCTCTGAGGCAAACACACTTCAAAATTGCATAAAACGACAACAAGTTTTAAAAAAATAAAGACATCAATTTTATTAGAAGCTGCATACATCTTACCCTCCCCAAATCCTGTCTTGACAGGAGTCTCTTTGAGGCCCTGGGCTGTTGTTGTTGTTACATCATCCACCATTTTTAAAACTTATTGTATACAACATGTCTTTTCTCGTGTATATAAGTAAACACAATGTTGTTCTTGATCCTTTTAACCAAACATTACGCCATTTTAAAGGATTTTCACCGAAGCCCAGAACAAAACAGAGCCGCTTATTGACACAAGTACAGACCTACAGGGGACCAAGTCCATTCAGCAAACCTAACCTGGAAGTATTTGCAAATGGAAGCTCTGCTAGTGGTGCTGACAAGAGGACCAAGAATTGGCGTCAACCCAATCAAAAGCAAGAGGACTCAAGAACGCATCGGGAATTCCAAACGAGCTAACCAGTTCAAGTGCGTGTGGGCGCAACTCGCTGCAGAGTTTCGCCACTTCTTGTCTCACTGCAGCTGCATTCTCCTTCGTCAGGTACCCGTATCGCAGGAACGAAGCGTCTTCTTCCAGGATTATCAGCGCATACAACAATCGCAATAGATTTAACACGTTCTGCATGATTAGCATATTCAGTCAGTAACCAAAATCACAAAAACTTTCTGTACTGGGGTTGCTCGTGAACCTGTTCTGAACTAAAATGGTAGACTAGTATTAAGGAACTAATTGTTTCAAAAGTTTAATTTGATGGATAAAAACATGAATGATTTTACAATAATACCCCCCATGCAAATGCTCATTGGGCTTGAAACGTGGAACATGGATAGTGTATAGGCTCAACTCATACTTAGTGTTGAAATTACATTAATACTGAAAGTAAGGATAGTTGGGATGTAACCTACAAACCTCTTAGTCAACAAAGCTCCGATACCATGTTAAAAAGCTAAGTATTTCAAAAGTTTAAACTGATACGTGAAGGCTTGGGAACGATTTTATACTAACAATTGAGCCAAGTTATTTGGCCCTTGATGGGATTGGAACAATTACTATTTGGTCTGATCTTCCTCCTTAATTGAGACCTTTACTAGCGTTTGGTCAAATCCAACCTGACATTATAGTAGTGAACAAATTTAGTCTTAGATAAGGCCGGACAAGGATTATTTAGTCTCATCCTTGGTCCAGCATTTACAGATATATTAGTCTTCGTTCCCATTCATACCGGATTTGGACTAGTGAACATTAATATCTATCCTCACTTATGTAGTTCCAAAGTTCACGAGGCCTTAAGTTCAACCCACAAAATTAGCATACTTGAGCTTTGTAGCATAGAGTTGATGTAAAGTTAAATTCTCAAACCAATTTACATTTGGTGTACTCCTATACACATATATATTGATCTATTCCCTCATACAACCTCGACGTAGGAACTTTTACTGAACTCACAGGTAAAGTTCTTAACAAACTCCTAAAGAAACAATTTTTCCTTTTGAATTCCACTTCTAATGTTAACCACCTCTTTCCACCACATATGTCTCAAAATTCATACCCACTAACGCTAGCTTATTACCAATTACTTTCAACTACTACAAATGTCAAAAATCTGAAGGAGATAATATATTGTTGAGTCGTGCCTATAATTTATGTCTCTATTCAGAAATGGAAGTTTGGCTAGTTAATGCTGCTTTGACCTTTGGACTCATTTAGAAAGATCTAGGGTTTCAACCAGGCCTATATATATGTTTTGCACATTTCCTGGATTGGTTTTATCGTCCACCCATGGTTTTTCCCTCAATTTTAGAGGTCTCCACATAAATCTGTGTTATTACTTTCTCTTTATCTCTTCTATTGTCAATTTTCTTTCAGAGATGTTATTTTGCATCTAAATTGAATTTAGTTATGAAGTATTGGCCTAACACATATGAATCAAGAGAAATTGGAAATTAACCTTGAGTGAACCAGCAGGAAGATGTGCCTCAGCCTCCATAAAAATTTGCAGAATCACCTTGTCTGCAAAAGCTCTGCCCAAGTCCTCCGCAAGCTGATAACTCTGGTGATAAAAACAAGAAACATTGACATTCAGAAGCCAGATGAGATAACATGCATGAAAATGCACTAGCAGCAGCACCGTAAATTTTGTCGATGAATTAACTGTTTTAGAAGAATAACTATTAGGTGAAGGAGCAAGACACATGCTATCTTTATCCTGGTGTTATTTTGGTATTAAGGGAGGTCCATTAGGAAAATTGAGCTACAGTCACCTTGATCAAATAGGCTCCGATATCAGAGTTAGTCCTGAGATTTAAAGAGCCAAAATTAAGTTTGACTAATCGGCCTCTTCTTTAGTAACCGAGGTATCTAAGCTAGTTTGGACACACCTCCACTATTATAATATCAAGTAATTTATGGGTCATTTATATCATGTATATGCATATGTATTTATGACATATCAAACACAAGTTGTCATTTCTGCAATTATGAAGTGTATATGCTCACCACGAAGAATTTAATACTCAAATTAAACCCAGAAAAGCAGAAGCTCACCAGTAGAAAAGCATGCTCCTTACTTCTCCCTTGCCTTTGATGTTCCGAGACCTCAGACGCGAAATGATTCAACAAATCTCGCTCCCTCAAACAGAATACATCAGTCTGATGAAAAGAACAATGGCATATCATCAGTGAAGATTTCAAAATGATGAATGAACAAACTAGTTTGAACTGGAAAGGGTAGTACCTGGAACTGGCTGCTTCTCAAAACAGAGCTTGTCAGGTGAGCACGGATGACAGGGCAAGATCCATTCATATGCTCCAGCCACAACCCTTTAAATGGTTTATTCTGCTTCTTCGCGGAGAAATATTCCCCAAGCAGTGCCTTGCTAACCTGGACATATGTAATCCATGAATTACCACTGTGATGCCCAAATACGTCACACACATATTCAAGAGGGGAAGGACCATGAAATTAAATCGCAATTCACAGTTGCTTAACTGTGGCAGTCACGGTGTTGCCAGAGCAATGTTGTGGTCATGATGCACATAGTTGTCGTGTTGGGTCTCTAAAAAAAGATAAGTTGCTTTTTTAGCCTTATAAACGTTTTAGTAAATATAATATATGTATGCATCACAAAGACTATTCCAAAAGTACTATTACGTAATAACTAGCTTAAAAATTCATCATGGAATGGCATTGACATTACATAATGACCTTTATTTGATTCCATGAGTAGGACTTTTGTATAGGGGAAGAGGGTGAGTGCTGAGAACACACACCTGCACTAGCAGAATGAAGTTGTATTGGACTTATAATTTGTTAGTTGTCACACGTAAAAATATAATTATGCTGGCAAAGAGTATCCATGACCATGCATTTCGTAACAACAGTGGATGCATTTGATTATAGAAGCATAGAATTAAGTTGCATTTTGCAGTCGCATAATGAACACAGTTGCAGGGTCGCGGAAGCGAGGTGCCCAAGATATTATGTAACAGATTAAGGCAATCAGGTTGGTTTTGTTTTCCTATTGAATACATTTTACTTTCAAGTCTTTCCTTGGCAAAAATGGAATGATCAGTAATACAATAGTTAATTTTTATCCCCATTTGATGGTTGTTATCATGTAGAAACATTATATATATATATAATGAAGGATTCACTTGAGCACTAATGGCACCAGATCCCATTAGAACTCCGAGGTTAAGCGTGCTTGGGCGAGAGTAATACCAAGATGGGTGACCTCCTGGGAAGTCCCCGTGTTGCAATCGGAAACAGCCTCCTGGCAGGGTTAGACCTTGAAGGGGTAAGGCTGCGTACATCCACCCCCCAGACCCTGCTTATGCTGGAGCCCTCAAGGCACTGGGTCTGTTATTGTTGTTGTTGTTGTTGTTGATACACACATATATATATATATATATATATATATATATATAATGGAGGATAATATTATTGCTCTATAAAAGCGAACTGTAATAATTAGCTTTAACATAAGAGGTGTCATTAAAGGTGGTAATGACCTTATTTAATTCCATGGGTCCAATAAGGTCTGAACCGTTCAAAGATTCACTGCTTAACTGCAATTATGTCTAATTTCAATGGATGTTAAAGAGGTGCTTATAGACTAACGAATATGCCGAAAGTTTTATCGATATGAATAGCATTCTGGATAAAGGATTTTAGGACAATGTAATAGGAAATTCTACCTGTTGCATGAGAACGTTATTGTCTCCTTCAAAGGTAGACTGGACATCATACTCGGCCTTAAGATGACCAATGCGATTTTCAGTCTTCAAACCTTGGCCCCCACAGGCCTCACGGCACTCCTGGAAGCATATCAATTGAACTTGTTTCAGTAAAGTCTGAAGGATACTGTCAAAGAAACAACTATTCCAAAAGCCTTAGCTGATGAATGAAAGCTAAAGAATGGTTTTAGGCTCTAACTTAAATGGTTTTAGGCTCTAACTTGCTCCCTCACACAAATGCTTGTTAGGCTTAAAGCAGGAAGAGTGTACAGGTTCACCCCATACCTTGTACTTAAATTATATCAAATACACTAAGAGTGAGTTTGCTGAGATTTGAACTCACTACCTTCTCAATCAATAAGCCTCTAATACTATATTGAGGAACCAACCATTCCAAAACCTTAAACTAATAAGTGAAAGTCAAAAAATGGTTTTAGGACCTCACATATACCAAGTGAGATTGCCTGTTTTTGCTTGTCTTCCTGTTTATTTAGTTTTCTTTTTTGGTCCCCGTTATTCTATGGGTTGACTCGAGGCTCGCTTGGTCGAATTGCCTGCTTTGTACCATGACTCTGTCGCTAATTATCAAAAAAACAAAACAGCTACCAAGCGAGAACAACTTAGAGCTCATTTAGAATCATTTCCTGTTCTCCCCCCCCCCCCCCCCCCCCCCCCCCCCCCAAAAAGGAGATAAAAAGCCAAGCACTGGAACTGAGTTGTTCTCGTTTTTGACCTGAAGAGTTCGCATGTTATGCCAGGTTAATATAGCTTTCAATCCACTGGAAAGAACATGGATAACTTTGTTTGTCTCGGGTGTCCTCTTCACATACATTGATTTCAAGTAGTTTCCAGCAAAACTCATAGCATATCTGCATCATAAACACAACGAACCAATTGAGAGCGAGTGCCTGTTTGGCTTTACTGTAGAGGAGGGGAAAAAAAGCATTTTTAGCTGTAAATAGGTGTTTAGCCAACATAATTTTTTAAAATTTTTAAATAACAGCAAAATCTTTGAACCCGAGACACAATTCAAGCAGAACTGTAGCGACAACCTATGATACCCGGACAAAGATATGAGTGCTGGATAGGGATATGTGTCCGGGAAGTTCAGTCAGCAATTTTGTAAAATATTTTGTACGTTTTTGGACACATTTCAAGTGTCCAAGTGTCCTATCAATGCCCAAGTATCCAAGGATAATGGACAGTCAAGGTTCACGATGACTACACAACTCTTTCCTTGAACCCTTTGTTTGCCAAGAGAAGAAACAAAAAATAAATAAAGCGCTGTTCTTCCGTGGACTAGATTTCTTAAGAAAGAGGGGGCAAAGCGATGCTGTGCTTGAAGCGAGCAAAACCTTATTCCAAGAGATTGCTAGTAACAAACTTATTACAATCAGGAATTCATTTACAGCACTTGATTGTGGGCTACTAGTAACTAAACTGCTGCAAAAAGACAATTAAAATATTAACAACTTACGTTTTTGCGAGTAAAGGCAAGAGCCGGCGTTGGTGAGCTGGGTAGTCAAGCAGTAGAACTTCAGGTTCACCAGGTGCAAGAGAAAAGGCTCGTCGAGATAATGAATACCTTATAGCAGTTGCCAAACCAATCTAACACGAAAAGAGATAAAATAAGCATGAGAGAATAATAAACAAAAAGAATTGGTTTAATCCCTTCAACTGCAAGAGTAAAAGCAAGCTTTGTGAAGTCAAAACTTAGGCACTGTTTGTTTTGATGGAAAAATATCTTCTATCTCAATTCTATTGCTTATTTGTATATCTTTATGGCAACGACGACAAACATGGAAAATGTTCTCCTCTATTGATGGGAATTGACTTCCTCAACGAAAGGAGAAAAATTTTTCCTTCTTGGAGAGAATAACATTTTTTGTCGTGATCTCATGTCATATGCTTCACTTCATACTCAACTACCTTAAGTGTGAATCTCTTAGAAATACATAGAATAAAACCGTTTTCTTTAACTAAAAAGAAAACCTTTTTAAGAAAAGAATATTTCTAACTAAAATTATTTTTGTAAAAAAATATTGAACCAAGCAGAGCCTAAATCTCAAGTCAGAAGAACTTCTATCATTACCTTGGCTACATAAACTGCAGCAACTGCAATAGTTATACGACCTGATGTCAGTGGAGCCAGAAATGCTGCAAACCTCTGAAAAAAAATTGCATGTTGGGAGAAATTACGAATCACCACAATAACATATTAAACTCACGACAGGTTTCAATTAATATCCTAACGCTATTTTGAAATGTTAATTGTGAATGAGAAAAAGACGGAAACCAAGATAACAATAGGTGATTTATCAAGCACCTGATCTGGATCTTTTATCGCACTAATGTAACTGCCGTCTGGGGTGACATCAGCAACTGAATTGAGTAAATTCTCTCTAGGAATACGAACATTGTCAAACCTAGAACGAGATGACAATTCATAAACCAGCGAAACTAACAAATGTAACGGAAAGGGTACAAATAGAGGCTCCATTTATTTTGACGCGAAATTTTTTTCCATCAAATTCCTACAATTTCATTGTACAAATGAGTAACAATTCTATCCTTAATGAAAAATGTTTGCCCTCAGAGAGGAATGTGACTTCCCCTTCAAGCCATGGAAGACATTTTCTTCCACAGAATGGAAAACAATTTGTCATAATCTCACGGCTTATGTATCACTTTAACCTCAACTTAATCAAGCACAAATCTCATATAAAGATAGATAAAGACATTAAACAAACCAAAGTTTTAAAAAGAATTTCTAGAAGAAAATATTTAGAAGAGGAAATTTTCACAAAAGGATAATGCTTGCCCTCCAGCCAAATGAAGCCAACATTCATCACTATTACCAGATACGACCATTGTCCACACCGTTGAGCCCAATCTTATGGCCACAATCAGCAATGCGTACATTTGGACGGACATTCCCATCTGCATCTCTGATCTGGGCTATAAAAGCATGAACTCCTTCATTTTTTCCATTAATTTGGAGTTGCGAGAAAACTATCGTGTGAGTCGCATGCTACAAATCAAAACAAAAATAAATATTAAGCATAAAAAAGTCTCACAAGAAAAAAGATGATAATAACAATGCAAAACTGGAACAGGGATTAAGTAGTCCAGAAATTTCTTACTTTAGCTGCTCCACCGATCCAGTACTTTTGAGCAGATTCACATGGAGAATTGATGACAAACTCCCCTGTATTCCGATCATAAGTGGTGACTGTTTCAATTCCTCTAACCTGAACATTAAACTCTCATTAAACAGTTGACATTGCAAGAAACATGCGAAAAGAGAAATGCAGAAAGAACTACCGCACAGAATCTCAACTTACATTGCTTCCATGTCCCAGCTCAGTCATCGCGAAACAACACTTAATATGATTATCTTCAGTAGCCTTTAGCCATTTATCATGGTGACGCTTTGTACCCAAAAATTGGATTGCACCGCCCCTAAAACCGACAAAGAGAAGCCATAGATTATGTTATGTGAATATCCAAGAATTGAGTTTGATTTAGATGCGAAAGAACATATCTAAAAGAAATTGAGAAGATAAGAGAAGAGAAAACAATAACACATAAATCTAAGTGAAAAATCCACAACTAAAGGAAAAAACTATGCAAAGGAGAAAGCAATCCACTATGATCTGGAGTGGATACAACCAGGATTGCACAAAACGACACATACATATGGCATAATAGCAGAAGCTGAAAAACGTAGATCTCTCAAAATAGGTTACTAGGTCGAGGCTACATAAAAGGCCCATATCGCCTGGGACGGTAGCCCACCACTTAACACCCATTTTTTGAATCGAGACATAGAATATCAATGATTTCTCC
The DNA here is from genome assembly GCA_018398585.1 of Simmondsia chinensis. Lineage (NCBI taxonomy): Eukaryota > Viridiplantae > Streptophyta > Magnoliopsida > Caryophyllales > Simmondsiaceae > Simmondsia > Simmondsia chinensis. The sequence goes on from JAGTTD010000014.1 coordinate 2,480,064, forward strand.
ATCTGTAATCAGAAGTGAGATTATCAATGATTTCTCCATCTGTAATCAGAAGTGGCTCAGAAAACACGTCTACCAAGATATAAACATAACCACCCAAATGCTGCTGTGTTTTGAGGTCCAGAACTACAGCATAGCAAAAATGAAATTCAAGACCATGGAATCAAGCCACAATACAGCCACTATATGACAAAATTTGGCCTAGATGTTATGTGATTAGCCGTTACATAATGGTACCCTTATAATGGCTTCCATAATGCATATATGTTGTACTTTATTTATCACATATTTATAATAGTATTTACATATTAAGAAGAACCACCGGTACAAAATTAACGATTATATGATCGTACATCTACATTCTTGCAACTACAAGGCTTATCAGCAACCTATGTTTCAAGCACACAAACTAAGAAAAGTGGAAAGTCGTTAAGCAGATCCTAGAACAACTCCAGATGAAATTCCACAAAGAATTCATCAGCTCTTTTTCATATAGGTTTCCATCCCAAAATTAATTAACATTAGGTAGAGTAATTCAGTAGGCTTATATGTTAATACCTTCTTTCACAACTCTGTAGGAAATTTTAACTATACTCACAATTCTCAATAGAATGAACATCACCAAATTATTCTAAAACCAGAGAATCTATAGCAAATTTTTCTCTCAACTACACAATCATATCAAAAGCTCTCTCGCAAGCCATCAAAACACCAAATTCGTTTTATTTACTCTTTTTAGTCCCTAATGTTTGTAAGTTTGATTAAATTGGTCTTTCATTTTCTTAGATCAAAACGGTCAACATTCATAAATTTTGTTCAAATTGGTATCTCATGTTTTATTCTATGAGAAAATTGGTCTCCCATCATTTTCAATTTTACAAGATTTTGATGACTAAATGAGGGACCAATTTTATCATAAATCAAAATATTAAAAACCGTTTTGAAAAAAAAAATAAGGAATCAATTTGAAGAAACTTAGACACAATAGAGACCATTTTAAACACAAAAAAAAAAAAGAGATGAGAGACGAATTTAAACAAATTAAAAAACATAACATCACCAAAATTTCACAACATTCTTCTCATAACCAACAGATACGAAAACAAATCGCCAAAAACAGATCAAATTAGATGATATTACCAAAGAAAATAATGAACTCCAAGTTTTATCGAAAGCGAATGATCATAAACCGCCATGACCTCATTCAACGCCATCTTCCTAAGCTCAACCTCCGCTCCTTTCTCCATAAGCCAACCCTTAAAAACGCCGTGTTTCAACAAATACTCGATCCTTTTCATCGTCATCTCCCGCTGCTGCTCCATAGACTGATTATAATCGGGCGACACATATACTCTTTGCCCTAACTTCCTAGGGTTAAACAGACTGCTCTGAATCATCACATTGAAGAGCCAATCCCGATCCTCGATATTATGACCGTCCAATAGGGTTCGCATTCGGATCGTGTCGAAATCGAACGGTTCGGAGAGCTCCGGGGGGGAGTAGGAGAGGCATGGTGATGAAGAGAGAGAGTGTACGGACGGCGGTGTGTGGAAGTGTCTGGTTAGGATTTTGGTTCGGAAGGTGGCTTTGTCTGAGGAGAGAGAAGGGGACGCCATTGCAGTTTCTAGAGAGAGAAAGTAGAGAGAGAGAGAGGAGAGGAAGAGGAGAGAGGAAATACGCGCTAAGAAGTGTAAGCTTGGCAGGGGCGATAGTCCCACGCGCCGTGTAGGGGCGTGTGGAACACTTTCCTAGGAGATAAAGATAATGACCAGACAGATACGTGAATATTAATGAATATTAAATGCACGTTTTTTTTGTTTTTTGATTAGTATATTAAATGTAGGTCAGAAATATTTTAATTAATAATTATTAGTAAAAAAAAAAGTATTAGAAAAATATTTATAAGTTCACTATTATTTATTAATTGCATATTATTTTAGTTATATAAAGATAACTTTGTTATTTTAGTTATTTTTATTAATTTTTATAATTATATTTTTTATAATTAAAAGAACATTTATGATTTCATATATACAATATGTTAAGTATTAATGTTTTTTATTCAAAAAATATTTTATATGTAATATGACATTTTTTGTGAATAAAAATTTGTATTGAAATGAAATAAAAAACAAATTATGATGTTAAAATGTAATTTAGTTTTTTTTTTAAATGTTATGTAAATTTATTAAAAGTATTTTAATAATTATACGCTATCAATGCTCATAATAATAGTGGGCTAATTTAATGCTTTTAATTAAAATAATATATTTAATACTTCTTAACCTAGGCACAAGTTAAAAAGACCCTATTATTATAAGGTTTGAGTTGGGAGTACTCTTCTAATATTTTCAAATTTATTTAAATGGGTTTTATATTTTTTATCTAAAATAATTATTAATATTTTAGAGTACTGTTATTATTGTTGTGAAATTATTATCATTTCACTAATATTGTAATATTTTGAAGTAATTTTGAGAATTTGATTGTTTTTAAAGCACATCATTACTCTGATAATTATAATTTTTATCTTGACAATAACAAATTTCATACTTTATTTAAATTGATCTCATATCTTTTACATTTTAGGGTCAAAGTCTTCAGAAAATAACTTTCCTTAAAGATAGCATCCCATATACATTTCATCCCTAGACCTTGCCTTAGCGGGAGATTTTAAGGCACCGAATTGTTGTTGTAGTGAGTGTGTTTATTGATTAAACCAAGACCAATAAACTTATAGGTATAATAAATTGTGTTAAATAAAGAAAAAAACCAAATCAATTTAAATAGAGTATGTTATCACTATAACAAAAATGTTAATCTTAGTGTAAGTTTTTGAAAATTTATAATCATTATGCACTTGACACATCATTGCTCTAGTATTAATAATTTGTGCCTTAGTAATAAAATTCTTTAAGTAAACTCGAAAGATCAAAAATTATTTTTTTTAAAATAAAAACTAATTTAAATAAACTTACATATTAGGAGTAAGCAAGGAAAAGAGTGAGTTCCCTAAGGACATAGTCTAGTACTAGATAACACTGACGGCCTTATACATTATCCAAGTTTCAATCTCCACTATGATACTTGTGGCTTCCTTGTATAGAGATTACCAAAAAAAAAAAAAGGAAAAAAAGTGATCCTAAATGGATAGTCAATGAGGGAGGTTTGATTAGTCCTAAATGGAGGGGAAGGCTGCGTACATATGCCCCTCGCAGACCCTGTTTCTGCGGGGGCACTTGGAGGCACTGAGTTTGTTGTTATTGTTATTGTTGTATTCAGAATAATATTATTATCAAAGTAAAATTATTATTATCAGAGTAGCATTATTATTTTTAAGATAATTTTATAAATCTTATTTTATATAAATTATATTATCATTTTAATAATAATAATTTTAGAAACGATAATAACAATTACCTTGTATTTATTAGTTATTAGAGGAGTGGCGTAGGAGTTATGGGTTTGAATTTTCTTTTGTGTGTGACGTGGATGTGGGGCGCAATTCTATGGAAAATCACCGGGGATATAAGATGGGGGCCCATATTGCCTTTGCCTAACATTCAACGCTCACCTATCCCCCCCTCCTTGAGATGCGTGCCCTATAGCGTGTTTTCAAAAAGTCCTATTTTGAGAGCGAAGTTAGTGCCAAGAGGGTCACATCAAAGTGTAAACGGGTCGAGTTGACTCGCAGACTTTCATAAGCCAGCTTATCATAAAACTCGAAACAATCGGCTTGTTTTGAGCTTAAGTTGAACTAGGTCAGCTCGTTTAGCTTTGTAGGCTCGTGAGTCTAAATGAGCCTTAATAAGCCCATTTGAATACAACATGTTAGCCTAAAAATGTCTAACCGAACCAAATCTTAGCCTAAATGAGGCGAGCCTAAGCTTAAACAAGGACTAATAAGCCTTGATTGAGTACAAATGAGCCTAGATATTACAAGCTTAGTTTAGATCTTGTCAAGCTTAGTTCAAACTCAACCGAGCCAAATTGAGCCCGAACCTTTGACAAGTTGAGCTTGAGATTGAAGTTTCCAAGCTCGACGAGTTTCAAGCCGCACCCAAGTTGAGCTTCATGTAAAAAAGTTGAGACTCAAACTTTGACGAGCTATGGCTCAGCTCAAGTACACCCATCTAAATGAGGTTACTGGATATGAACTATAAACTAAATAATACCCAATTAAGATATGTTCGAGTCTAAATTAGCAAAATTCAGCCCTAAATGAGCTTAAGTTGAAGTTCAATGAATCCAAACAAGAAGAGCTTAAATTAGAACATACTGATACTACACTCAACTCAACTCATATAGCCCCGTAATCATACATTGAATAAGTGCACCTCTTTCTAGCAGCAGATACGAATCACTCACGAGACGAGTTGTCAAAATAATGCTATATATCCTGAGATCCTAAACTACTCAACAACTAAGGGCCTTGTTTGATTCCTTTCTTTTTTTTTTTTTTTTTTTTTTTTCAGTTTTGGTTTTTCAGAAACCAAAATCGGGATTATGAAAATGTTTTTTGTTTTTTATTTTTGTATTTCAAATTCAGTTTTCACTTAAATCAAGAGGAAACTGAACACAAAAACCAAAAAAACGATAAAAAATCATTTCTAAAATGTAGTTTTTAGTTTTTAGAAAACTAGTAACTACAAAAAAAAACACAATATCAAACAACCCCTTAACAACCCGGTGAAGCTGAACTGAAGCTAATATCCCTACACTATTAAAAACCTATCCACGAACACCACAGCCCAAGTGCAGCCTAGACCTAGAAGAAAGACGTGTAGCGCCATAAAAACATGGCTAAAGTTGAGGCCTAAGATAAGAGATCACAGATTCAAATCCTCGGATCACTGACAATCAATTCTAAAGCAAACCTCGTCGCCTCTTGTAGTCACCCACGGTAAGAGTCATTGAATGCCTCCGACCATCATCTTCCGCAACTCTACACCCGACCTTCGCTTCTATCCTCTGTTTCCGAGCCATGAACGCTGCTGCTGCTCCCTGTGGCCCTCCATATCTCTGTAATGGCGCCAATGAGATAGGCAGCTCGAAATCATGCACCACGTTGGACTCTGTCCCTAGGTCGACCGGCGCTTTCGTATCCACCAACTTCCCCGCCCCAGCTGCCGCCTCCAACGCCGCCTCTGTAGCCGCCACACCTGCTGCATTGGCTCCTCCTCGGGTTTTGTTGGTTGTTTTAGTTACAGCAGCTGGTGCCACCGCCGGAGTACCGTTTTCGTTATTCGGAGCATAGTAATTCCTAGACCTAGTCCACCTCCTTGAGAAAGGGTCATAACCGGCGTCACCTGGGTTCAAACTGGGGTCAGCAGCTCTTGACCCAGATGCATTACTGAAGTTCTCGGCCCGGTTCTTTCGATTCATTTCTGCAAGCCTAACAGCTCGTCTATCTAAATCTTGTGCTTGGCGTAAAGCCTCCAGTTCCTGCAACCGGGCATTAATCCTTTCAACCTCATCTTTATCTTTCCTTTCTAGAGCAATCTCCGCCTCTCTCCTCAGCTTTTGCTTCTCTGCTGCGATATTCATCGGCCTTGTCGAGCCCGACTTCTTCTTCTCCTGCAAAATTTGCTTCACTGTTTCAGCAGAGTAAACAAAATTGTTTACCTTATCGATCGCCTCTTTCTTCTCCAGAATTTCGCTTCTTCTGGGCATCCGACCACCGGTTCGTTCCACCTCTTTCACCCACTGCTTAAACTCTTCCTCAGTAGGCGGGGAGTCAGACACTCTAGCCATCTGCCACCGCGCTGCAGAGCTTTCACTGCCCCAGACACAGTTTAAATACTTATGAGTGGTTCGGTTCTCAAGAAGGTATCTTTTGTTAGGGTCTGATGCATCAACATCTTGAATGATACATAGCCTATAAACGCTTTGCCCGGCTTTCATTCCGATGCCAACCCTCACAAAGCCCCCAACGACCAGTTCTTCAAAGAAAGGCTCCATAAACCATTTTGCAAGTTTCGATCTTCGAATAGTGATGCTCGTTATCTCTTCGAATGTTGGGACATCTGAGTCAGTCTTTTCTTTCTCCTCATCACTGTAGTCCATTCGTGTATCTCCAGTAGACCCTTCATCTTCACTGTGAGAGTCGCTCTCGCTCTCACTCTCGCTTCTACTTAGACCCAAAAAACCTTTATGCTTCATGCGAGAAGCTGAACCCTGGTCGCTTAGCTTCTGCTTACCTTCTGGGTCTCGCCTCATCCGTCTCGCTTGCAACTCCTTCAAAGCATCCGTCCTGGCTGCTGACCTGTCAGCAGATCGGGCTGATGCACGGACCCCACGAGAAGAAGCGGGAGGGGTCGAGTCCCTCCCAGGTTTTGACTTCCTGTCACCGACCAGCCTCGATCTCATCTGCATCTGCAATTTCTTATCATCCCTTTTTGCTGCTCTATCAGATAAGATCATTTCTCGTTCGAGTTCAGTCAACTGTTCAAGTTGTCTTCTGTCATCTTCATCCCTGTAAAGATCACTGCCCACATCAGACTCGTCACTGCTATCCATCTCGCGATCAGATCCGCCATCGTCTTTGTTTTTCGGTCTTTTTTTAAGAGGGAAATCCGATCCAGATGACTTCATACCCCCGTAATGACGGTTATCATCTGAATCTTCCTCCCTGGAGTCACTTTCATCGTCTGAATCTGAACCTCGGAGCTGGCGTTTTGATGGAGGAAATGTCTGCTTGCTTCTCGCTGATCCGCCGGTTCTTCCAGCGGCCTCTAAAAGCAAGTCATCCAAATCCGACATAATTGCGAAGATAATGCTATGTCCCCCTGCATGGAATTTAGTAACCAAATTAGACATGCATGGACAGGAAGGAAAGGAAGTATGATGAAAAAGTTATGAAATAGATACTAAAAGGTTTTGGGACATGATGAGGAAAAGCAAGTAAAATAAGCAAGCAATTAACGGGAATTATCCCAAAAAAAAGGGGGATTCTGGCGTGAAATATGCCTCCATTCTGTACTTTTTCCCCCATTCTTCCTTTGTTATCACAAGAAAATGTATCTAAAGAAGAACTCCAGCTTTGTGATGCAACACAGAATAAGAGGATCAATGATTATAGATTTTGATGGATTAATTGATATGATTAGACTGAATATATATTTTTCGTCGATAAGATATTTAGTTATTATTGGTTGTTTTTACTTAGACAAGTAGTTTCTTATATTATTTCATATTTATCTCTTGAATTATCCAATAGGGTTCAACTTTTCTATAAATACAATTTTGTAATTCGTTAGCTTTAAAGTTTTTGATGAAATAAAATTAAGTTGAGTTTTTGAGTAGCAAGTCGTGTTATATCAATTTGGTATCAGAGCCCTAGTTCTAGACCACCGTTGCAGAGCCACCGTAGCCCGCCACCCTAGTGCCGCTGCCTGTGTGTGATACTACCGCCGAGTAGTATCTTTTCCCCACCTCTGCCACGATGTATAGGTACCTATCCTTATTTACTAAAACTACTAGCCCCTCCACCCAAAAAAACCCCTAATCGCCCCCCCCCCCCCCCAAAAAAAAAAAAAAAAAAAAAACATCAAACACTAACTACCAGATACGCCTAGAGGTGGCCGCGGCCCAGCTCCCCTCCCCCCCTTTTCTTAATATCACGAAAATTTGACACAAAAATGACACTAGTGGGATTTGAACCCCATTCCTCTAACATATAATGCACACCATTACCATAGGAGCTATAATTTCTTTGTGATTTTATTAAGTAAAAAAAAACAATTTAACATATTTTCCGAAAAATTTGACACAAAATTGACACAAGTGGGATTCGAATCCCATACCTCTAACATATAAAGCACACCATTACCATGTGAGCTACAATTTCTTTGTAAATTTATTGTGTAAAAAAATAATTTAACATATATAGGAAAGAAATTGGGGGGCCTCCTGCCCCCCCAACGGGCCGGGCGGTGCTGGAGCCCGGCCTAAACGGGGCCAACGCAGTCACTTCCTACCCAGTGAAATCCTAATACAAAAAAGCCCAACCAACTGCAACCTACCCCCGTTCCAGCGCAATTCCTCGACCACCACCAAACTCCCTCGACCACTCTTCCACGAACACGACCAGACACCACCACTAACCCACTGTCTTTGCCGCTCATCTTCGTCCCCACACGAAACCCTAATCCAATTCGAAGCTTTGAACTTTGAACCAAAAAGCCCTATTTGAACACCCTAACCAATTTCAAAAACCCTAATCGGACCCAATTCGAACCTTACCCCATTCAAAAACCCTGACCCTGTTTGCAGTCACCTTTGAACCCTAACCCACCAATCCCAACTTCATACCGAAGCGAAATACCCACACAGCTCATCCACAAGCGAACAGTAATTCGTCCATGAAACCCACTAATCACGTCCGGTTACTTTTCAACCTCTGAGTTGGATTATCTCGAGTCAAATAAGCATGGGCAATAAAGTAAGGGTAACTCTTCGCATCCCTATCATCGGTAGGAATTTGTTTGGCATCCAATTTTCTTTGCAATTGCATCCTACACCCAATGCCTATTATGTTTTTAGACTTAAGCGTAAGTTGCATGTGCCTCCACTAAACAAGCCCTGAGTCTATCTTAGGGCTTATTGTGATGCAACGGTACCAATTCCCTCCCTCTACCTAGTTGCCAAACGAAAATATTACTGCAATTAATCACAAAATAACAGCCCAAAACCCTAGATGGCTCATTAGTACACCAATCCATTCTCCAGAAACCATAGATGGCTAGCTCACTAAATTTAACAACCCTAATAATGACTAACAGCATACACAATAGCAATCAATAGAATAGAAAAACAAAACCATAGCTCAAATTCGCGGAATCCAATCAGGGCGAAATCAAAACCCTAATGCATAAGAACAAAGAGATTTGGGAGCAACACAACAACTGTAATAGTCAAATTTACCTAAGAAGTCGCAAGAGATGGCGTTTGGAAATTGACTCGGAGTCGGCGAACAAAATTCGCGCTCTCTTTCTCTCTCTCTCTCGCTTGTCCGATGAAGCGTCTTGCAATGCAAGGCACGACCGGGACGAGCGTTGATATTTATAGGCCGCTGTATACTCTCAGCCATGTCCATTTTTTAAGCCCATTTTTACCACATCAGTAAAAATATGACTATTATTTCACGTTTCGATAAAGAGCGCACGAAAATATCACAAATAGAACATAGTTTGTCGTTGATGATTAACTCTTTTCTAAGTATCCTCTTGTCGTGATATTTTTGTAATCTTTTTCTCATAACTTGCAGACTTTTTAGTAAAAATAGAGCTTTACTTAAAAACTGAGTTTTTTTTTCTTCAATAGTGTCTCATTTTTTAATCTTATTTTATATTTTAGTTATTTTAATGATTAAAGTTACTTTTATTTTTTAAATATTTTGAGATATTTGACGAAAATAATTGAAAAAAAATGATTAAAAAATATAACTAATTACATAGCAGTTGGAGGGTCAGTGTTTTTTTAAGCAAAAAAATTGTTAAACATAAAATAAAAAAATTAAGGTCAAATTCCAATATTTTAACTCAAGAACGGACAAAACGTTTCATTTTTTTGCTATTTTTAAATTAAAAAAAAAGGCTTAAATTCTTCAAGTCCTAGAACATTGGGGTTCCAAAGTATAATTTTTGAGAGACGCCTAAATAATTAGCCTCAATATTGTAGACATGGTAATAATGTTGCTAGGACGATTGTGAATAAGATATGTATATAATTGATGTATAAAATATATATTATTATTTTTAATTTAAAAGGATATTTTTTATTGTATTATTTGTGCTAGTTGTACGATACATGTTTTATAATGAGCATTCATATTTTTTTCAATAAAAAAATGATCCGTTGAAGATAATCAAATTAGTATAATCAAATTATATTCCCCTATAGTATTCTAGTATTTTAGAATATTTGTTATAAAAACATATCGAATTGTTTTTCTTTTTTTAAAAAAATAAAAATTGACTTGATAATTAAACATTATATGTATAATCATTAAAAACGGATAATACATATCAATGTAGAGTATATCTTCTCTACCTTATGAAAAGCAGTACGAAATGGGAAAGTGGAGTGCCTCTTCCACTTCTGATATGACTCGTTAGTCCATTGACCATGGTAATATCTTTCAATAATGTTTATTTTAAATTTTAAATATCATAAGGAAATTACATAGGTTGCATAATGAGGCATCGGAGCTGATCTCATTCATAGAATACCGTATCTCATAGTATTTACTAATTGACCTAGCTAAACTTTCACCTCAACTATGCAGGAGGTGGCAAAAAGACTATATATGATGACCCTAAACGGTCGTCGAGAAAGCTCACCGATGTGAGGTTTTTGGTACGTAGTGGTCCATGCTCGAAAGACACTACATGGACTAGTACTAGAGATAAAATACTTCCTTCTTCCAATCGTGATCACAACTATGTTGTTGGATTCACCTCCATGCAATGTACGATAAACGTCATACTACACTAGGAAATATCGCTGTATAATTAAGTAAGTGAGCAGAAATATTCATCTCGACGTAGCATGCTATGAGAATTAATGGCCCGATAACCATTATAATGGTTGACAGTGGTCTTATTCTTTCCAGACATCATCTCGGCAGCAATTTCTTTGAAGCATTGGACAGTTATTTTTATTGGCAAAAAGATACAACAATAAATTGACCATCATATCTGCTGTCAGTCTATCAATGGCAGCAATAAAATAATATTTTCAATCAATGTAATTCAAAAAAATTAACTAAAGAGAAACCTAACCCCGCCAATTAAAGAAAGCATATCCACCAAAACTCAAACAAACGAATCGAGCAAACCCTAGAATTCGAAGATCAGGAGACCGGAGATTTATACTCAGAGAGTCAGTATGAGCACCACATTCGTCATCAACACATTTGATTTGGAATCCTCAACGAGGTATTGATTTAGCGATTCAAATATTACTGGAATTGAAGTCTTAAAATACGAATTATAGGTTTGAATTTTTGCATTATAAACTCATTTCGAACAAATTTGAATCGATTTAGATGGTTGATTATGAAAAGAGACTTCACGAGGAATGTGGTGGACAAATCCTATGCATTCGAACAAGATTTTAGCTGTTAAAGCTCATAATCTTATGGAGGTTTATCGTAGTAAGTTACTATTTACATGTCCTGCATTTTCATTCGCTTGATTTTATATTATATAGAAATTATCACTTATGTACTTGAAGTTTGACCATTTATCACTTAGTTATGCTGATGTTTCAACATATACAACGTGGTACTTTAAAGTTTAAACATTTTATCACTCATTTACTTTGAAGTTCTAAAATTTTATCAATTAGGTATCCTTTTGTCGAAATTTGATAGATTTCATTAGACGACAATATAGTGGTATGTTCATTACAATTTGATGATTCTTTGCCAGAAATGCTAATATAACACGTGATTTTGGCAATATTTAGGTAGTTTACATAAATAGTAGGTGAAAATTTTAACGTAATCTACTGAATTTTTACTGAAAACATTGACATTGACTCATATATATTATCGTAATTATAATATTAACATTTCATGTATAGAATTGGTCAGGTTCAAACAAAAATTCATAAAATGCTAACATAGTTTACCTATATGATAAAATATTCAAACCCTAGAGTATTGCCATTGTATATATTGAAATGTTAAGTATCTAGAGGATAAATGGTCAAACCTAGTGATAATTTCTCTATATTATATGTTGCTTTTGAATTTTTGTGATATATATAAGAACATTGCATAGACGACTTGCCGTCTAATCTCTCTGATATGTCGTATTTTGCCACTTTAACGTTGTGAAAACTTCACCAGAGTCCAGGACCGACCCACAGAGTTGACATATATGAGGTCCATATTTAAGTCCAAATGAGGTTATATTCTAAAAATAACTGAAATTAGGTGCAGTAGCCTGCTATCCTAATTTGTTGATCTTTACTTTCTGACAACTCCAATATGGTATATAGAAGAAGATTGCACGGACAACTTGCCCATCTAATCTCTCTGATATGTCATATTTTGCTACTTTAAGGCTGGGAAAATTTCACCAGAGTCCAAGACCGACCTACAGAGTTGACATATATGATGTCCATATATAAGTCCAAATAGGGTTACGTTCTAAAAATAATTGAAATTAGATGGAGTACCCACTATCCTTATTTATTGATCTCTACTTTATCACAATTCCAATGTGGTATTCTCACTAGACTCACCTACGGAGTCCCTAACACCACTTTTCCACGTGAGTCTTCTTCAATCAAAACCCTCACCTTTTTCAGTTCAATTGGGATTACGTCCAACTGGATCCCACATTCATTGAAGAGGCCTTCGTCGCAAAAAATTCAATTATACCCCTCTTTTAAAGACATGGTGCGTTAAATAAGAGCCTGAAATCATCCACTAGCTTTGGTTCCATGTCAAAACTTCATCGAGAATTTGGCCCGACTCACAAAGTTAGCCTGAGTGGGATTTTATCATAAATCAATTAACATTAGGTGGACTAGCCCATCAGGTTTATATGCTGATCTCTATTATCTCATAACTCTAATATAAGGAACATACCCAGTGCCTCAAGGGCTCCCGCCTACGCAGGGTCGGGGAGGTAAATGTACGCGGCCTTCCCCCTTCAGGGTGTTAACCTGAAGAGAGGTTGTTTCCCAGTGCCCCCAACCTGAGGGTGAGGACTTCCCAGAAGGCCACCCATCCTGATACTACTCTTGCCCAAGCACGCTTAACTTCGGAGTTCTAATGGGATCCGGTGACAGCATGTTGGTGCCCTCTTTGACAAAGATACATTTGGTTCATCTTTTTTCATTGTATTAGTTTTCAGTTTTTCTATTTCACTGAGTCTGTGAGCTTTAACATCATTTGATTTCCTAGCTCTGAAACACCCACAAGAAGTAAAAGAAACGGAAATGTATATGCAAAATAAGATACGCTTTACATTCATGAGAAATAGCCAAAATTTTCCGCCTTTAAGGAAAAAAGGGAGAAAAACAGGACACCTATGGGGCTTCGCCCACACGACTTAGTACAATCAAGAAACTCTTCTTTTCCCAAGCGTGATCACATAATCCTGTTGGAAACTCGTGTTAGCGACCGGTGATGACGGTAACCGAGACCTCATTTATAGAAGAACTTTGTTGGCTCTCATAAACTGGTACTTGCCAGCGAGTGAGGCCGGGTTGCTGTGGATGTGGGATATGTTCAGTTTCACTGTCAAGCATGCATATGACTGTGGATATGTTCGGTCGCTCTCTAGCCAATTCTTGCACACACAATAGTCCTACTTGCATGCACCTTAGAATCTCTCTTGTTGAGCCTGGTTCAGATATTATTGGATCAATTAGTGAGATAATATCGTCTTCTATCCATAGCTTCCATGCCTGAAAGTGTTTAAGAAACCGTAAGTCAGAATATATTTTAGCACAGTTCTGGTCGTGTACTAGTCGTGATTGTGGAATAGTTGATGTCATGTAACAAGCCACGGTGGTTGGGCTGGGTATTTTGAGGGGACCTAGGGTCTTTTTTGCCGTGCTATGAAAAAGCCTTTTTTTTTTTTTTTTGGAAACATTTTTCATAGAAGCACTTTATAAAGGGTGCTATCAATAGGATTATTTTCATTTGATTATTTTTATAAAGGTTGGGGGTCCTCGGAAACATCCTCTCGGCAGGGTTACACCCTGGATAGGTAAGGATGCATACATCCACCTTTCCCAGATCTCGCTTATGTGGGAGCCCTTGAGGCACTGGGTCTGTTGTTGTTATTTGAGATTTTTAGTTTTTGCTTTTCTTTTACTTTAAAAAAGAATCAATATTTTTCTAGTTTTGATTAAAAATAGAAAAACATTTTTTATTTCTATTGAAAATCACTTTCTTTCCAGGCCATTAGAACTCCAAAGTTAAGCGTGCTTGGACGAGAGTAGTACCAAGATGGGTGACCTCCTGGGAAGTTCTCGTGTTGCCAACCCTGTAAGGTTGGGGTTCCTCAGACACATCCTCTTGACAGGGATACACCCTGAAGGGGTAAGGCTGCGTACATCCACTCCTCCCAGACCCCGCTTGTGCGGGAGCCCTTGAGGCATTGAATCTGTTGTTGTTGTTGTTTCTTTTCAGGCCAAGTATTCTTCAAATATGAAAACAAGTGTTTCTTTTTCAGAAAACAAGCTTATTTTTACAAAAATTAGAATTAACGTCGATAACATCACTTATTTTTGTTCTCTTAACAAAAACGTCATTGATTTTTGTATCTTTTTATAGGTTTTAGCTTATAAATGCTTTCATAAAGGTCCTAATGGGTTGGCTTAAGTGGTAAGACATTTGAACTCGGCGCCTTAAAACGCGCATGGACTGGCATTTGAACGTTGTCATTGCTTGCAAACAATAGCTTGAAACTATCCACCGGGCCAATGCCCCCGACTTACGTTGTTACACATAGGGAAACTTTTAATTGGGTGATATGTGCAACCCTAGAAGTAGGCGAGTTGCACGCAACACATCCCAATTGCCAAAAGTAAATTTATAAATATGTTTCAGGAAATGAGGTAATATGAATGCATTCTGGAGGCCATTAGAACAATATTCTTACCTAGCAACCAATTACGTAAAAGCTAGCTCAAGAGTAAATTTGACATGGAGACTTACATATCCTAAGAGAGTCAAGCAGTGTTCATCACCATAGGAGTTGGTATTCCGTCTTCCACTTATGATCTCCAATAGTAAAACTCCAAAGCTAAATACATCAGACTTCTCTGAGAAATGCCCTTCTAATGCATATTCCGGGGATATGTAACCGCTGCATGAATTCATTCAAGTATGAAGTCTAACATTTGAACCTAAACGATTGAATTCAGTTTCAGTTCACTATGGAATTTCATATGCAATTCTGTAAAAGCATTTGAATTTGGCATCTTATGAAGTCCCGTAATAAATCCTAGGGTTAGAATCTTGCCATCAAGTGCAAACAATGTTATACAGAATCATTGGTAGGTTTAAGAACTTGACATGTGAGTATAGCAATAAATCCCAAATTATAGTTGTGAAGAAGAAGAGACCAACATATAAGCTTCATGAGTTACTACTCCACCTAATGAAAGCATTGCAAATTATCGAGCCATTGTCAAACATTTTTTTAGTAATGCTGAGCCATTAATGAGCACTTAACAAGTCTTAACGGGCCCTTATCGAACAGTTCGTGAAAATTATGCATCCCCTTGTTCAAACTCAATATGTTATGCTTATTGAGGTTACTCAAACTCGGCTCAATAAGCTGTAGAACCCCCAAAACGATCATGAACGAGCTCTATTAGATTTCAAACACAAGTCGTGTATTGAGCATTTAGTTCAACTTATTGTATTGCACTCAGGAGAACTTCTCTCTGGATAGTGTATGTAGCCAAGAGATTAGACAAAGTGCCCGTAAGCTAGTCAAAATATCTCAGTTTCTAAAAAAGAGTCCAATAGAAGTGCAGATGTTTCACTTACTATGTTCCAACTATTCTCATGGTGTTAGCTTGGTCTTGCTTAGCCTCGAAAATCCGAGCCATTCCAAAGTCTGAAATTTTGGGGCTGAGTTCTTCATCCAAAAGGATATTGCTTGCTTTGAGATCTCTATGAATAATCTTTAATCTTGAATCCCTATGAAGGTATAGTAGCCCTCTACATATGCCTTCAATTATGTTGAGTCGTATATCCCAGGTTAGAAGTTCTCGGTTCTGAGAATCTGGTTAAAGAAGAAAACAAAAACACATGAGATACCACCAGAATTAGCCTAATTTGTCAGAGTCTGAAATCATTCGTATACTTTTATTTATTAGCTTGAACTTTTAAAATTTTTTGAGATAGTTGGTTCTTTAATATAGTATTAGAGCCGTTCCATGACTTAAAAAGCTACGTCCATCTGTGTGACAGTGGAAATTCTACAATGATGGAGTTGTTTATTCCACTGGTCCTTGATGTTTGTAAGTTTGTTCAAAAAGTCTCTCATCTTTTCTTTCGTTCAAAATAGTCCCTAATGTTTGTAAGTTTTTTTTTTTTTTTTTTGATAGAAAAAACTATTGTAAGTTTATTTAAATTGGTCCCTCATGTTTTCTCTTGTTTAAATAGGCCCTCATGTTTTATTTTATGATAATATTGGTTACTTATTTTTTCTGTCCCTGATATTTTATTTTATGATAAACTTGATCCATCATCTAATTAATTTTTATCTAACTTTGGTCACAAACAATATCAATTTTGTGATAAGAAAACATGTGGGACTATTTTGAATAAAAGAAAAGATGAATTACAAGTTGCAGAAACTTACAAACATTAGAAACTAATTTGAATAAAAGAAAAGATAAGTGACCAAGCTGAAAAAACTTATAGACATTAGGGACAAATGGAGTAAATAAATCTGCAATGATATTTGAATGGGCTTTTTTATTTTTTTTAAATTTTTTTATGGAAAACTACCTTGAAAAATTGTTATTTTTCATTTAACCACTACAACTTTATAATTTTTCAGAAAATCGACTCTATAAGTCTAAAAATTTTCAATCAACCACCTTAAGTTATGTTGTTAACTATTCATTATATACTACATGACTTCCACGTGAATTTTAGCTTACGTTTTTATTTTTTGAGTGCACATGAAACATGAGTTGAAACTAGTCATTCTAACAATCCATTCATGTGCCCCCTTCCCCTAACTAGGTTTGATCCCGAGGGGGTTTAAAAGAGGTGCGATTCAAAGCCTGGTGGGAGAGGGAGGTGGAAAATGCTTTGCCACCTTAGAAACTTTTGGTCATTTTAATGGGCACTCCAAAATTTATATAAAAGCCAATAGTAGGCAACGAACAATTAATGGTGTGATTTAATGTGGTTGATTGAAAATTTTTAGACTTTTAGATGTGGTTTCCTAAAAGAATTTAAAATTGTGGTAGTTAAGTAAAAAATGACATTGTTTCAATGTCTCATGTGACTATTATTTCTTTTATAAACTTTGAAATTAAAGCCATGTGATGGTATATACCTACCAAAGAGAAATGCATCCAGGCTCTTATTTGGCACGTATTCATAAATTAGCATCTTTTCATCTCCTTCAATACAGCATCCCAGAAGTTTGACAAGGTTTCGATGCTGAAGTTTAGAGATCACCACAACTTCATTCATAAACTGTTCTATACCTTGTGTCGAGCCACTTGAAAGTCTTTTTACTGCTATCTCTTGCCCATCTTCGCATAATCCCTATTACAGATTTCATGTCATGAAATTTATGATGAAACATAGACTGATGCCAAAACTTCAAGCACCTTTTGGTGTATGATGCGTTAGGTTTAGAGTTCAAATCTTGCCATTAGGTGCAAATAATTCCCTTAGGCAACCGACTGGACTTGTGTGCCCCAACTTGTTAGTTATATGTGGGGGTATAAATGAGCCTAATTGAGCCGAGCACTCCCTTATTTGAAATTGAGCTTGATAAGCCTTATTGAGTTCAAGCTTTTGAATCATTGTTTGACTTAGATTATGTAAGATATTAGTGTATTCGATACCTGGCTCGACTCAGCTTGTTAACCTAATCAAGTCAAGTCGAGCATGTTGTTGAGCCAAGTCGAGCTTTTAATCGTGCTGAGTTTATGATCGTGCTGAAATTGCTATCAAGTCGAGCTCTTTATTGTGTTGAGCTATTTGAGTTACCATTGATTCATTATCGAATTATTTTTGAATTGTTGCTTAACGAGCTTTTATTCAGCCCTTGTCAAGCTCTTAACAACCCTTATCGAGTCTTTATCAAACTGATTGTGAATGTTAACGAGTCAAGCACTAGCCATTCAAACTTGGCTCATTAAACTTATTGAGCTCGCTTGAACTCAACTCGGTAGACTATTGAGCCTCTAAAACAAATATGAACGAGCCTTAATTGATTTTAAACATTAGTTCATCGAATATTTGATTCGCTTACCCCTATGTAGGGACATGCACAAAGGGATGGTGCGTGTCAGTGGGGGACTAGTTGAGCTATGGTTAAGCTGGTTGAGACTTCTCGATTACCCGAAGAAAAGAAAAATTAGAATGATGCCAATCTTGAAGAATGATAAATACCTTGTAAACTGGACCGAAACCTCCTTCTCCAAGCTTGTTGCTTTGTTGAAAGTAGTTTGTTGCAATTTCCAGTTTTCTGAATTCAAAAAATGATAACTCTTCCATATTCTCGAAATTCAATTGGTCCAGGAGTTTATCTTTGTTTTTAGCTCTCCTTCCTGATTCAAACAGCATAAATGGTCACCATGTTTAAAAGCGGAAAATTGTTAACTGTTTTCCAATATAGGAAAATTGAGAAATGTGTTCAAATAATTCCAATTCTACAATTTTCTAGAAATTAGTGCACAAGGCTCTAACCAAAGTGGAAGTCAGGGGAGGATCGGATGTACACTAGTTTTACCCCCCACTTTGTGGTAAGCATGTTTGTGAGACTTGTGCTCCATTTGTTTTGATAGAGAACATTTTTCTCCTTAATTCTACTATTTCTTTGCATAATTTCATAGTAACAACTACAAATGTTGAATGTTCAAAAAAACTACAAATGTTGAAAATGCTTTTCTCCATTGAGGAAAATTGACTTCGCCTCAACGAAAAGGGAAAATTATTTTCCTTCACAGAGGAGAAAATGTTTTTCGCAGTGATCTTACATCATATGCTTCACGTCAACCTCAATTTAGACAAATATGAACCTCATACAAATTTATAAAATAAAATCATTCTCTATAGCTAGAAAGATATAAATGTTTAAGAAGATTTTTTAATTAAAAATATTATGTGAAGAAAAGTTTTCTGTAAGAAAAATATTTTCTCGGACCCTTGGACCTATGATTTTTGGGTACCAATTGACAGATTTACCATTCTATATAGAGAATCAGATGTCCAGTAGTTTATCCTAACTTTGTACAAGGCAGCTTCCATGACTCAAACATCTGATTTCTAGGTTATAGTGGAGCAACTTTACTGATATGCAGGAGAAGGGCGTATTACCACGCTTTCGAGCGATCCGTCGTCCGAGAAAGCATAAAATGGCGAAAATTATGATTGCTCCTGCTATTAGTGTTGTTGCAAGAACTGCTATCTTCTTACTATCTTTACCTGCAACAAATAAATGGAGCATGCCTTCATCATTAGATGTTGATTAGGCTCAATTTAGCTTTGTTTGAGCTTGATTGGACTTGATCCAATCTAGACTGAATAAAGGCTCGAAAGCTCGATTAGAGCTTGGCTCGAACTTGAACTTGACATGATTTATCGAGCTCCAATTCAAACAAGAAGGTGCTCAACTTGACTCCCCCGGACCATCCTAAGTACCCCTAGGAGCCAAAGCAACCTGAGTAGCCTGAGCAGCAGCAAAGCGCGTAACACGAACGGCTAGAGGAGGGTTGGGTGGAGCATCAGATGTAGACACTTCCCCCGTCCGCTCCTCAGCTAATAGAGCATACCGGTTTGGAGACTCGATACTAGGAACTGTCTCCGCGGACCGACACTTAACACAAGCAAGAGGCTCCACGATCCCAACAAGGGCCTCCTTAGCCTCCTCAACCTCAAAAGGAACCATAGCATGTTCCAAATCCTCAGGCGAAGAGCTCTCCTGTGCACCCCGAAGATGAGTCAGAGCAAGAAACACGGGACCCGCTAGTGGATTAGGTAGGGCTCACACAGAGATGAGACGACCGTGTGGGCGAGACCGATGTGGTCCGCCCTCCGTTACCCAAGACCGGGCTGTTAAGCAGCCCAGCCGCTGCCGTGGCCGGAGTGGCCAGCGGCAGCTTACTATCGTGGGCCAAGGGGACCTCCATGTCCCCTTGTGATGAAAGGGAGACCAGGCCCAATTTGGGCCTGGTAGAGCCCATGAGTGAGCGTGGGTAGGGAGCCTCGTGGGCTCATGCCTTGGGCTCGGCACCCATGCGGGCCGGTCAGGCCAGGCCGAGTACGCCTCCCCCCCGCTGTGGGCCTGGGGAGCCTCATCCAGACCCAGCCCTGGCCCAGTGTGGGCCATAGGGCGTGGGTTGCCTCTTGGTGGCGGCCCACCACCAGTGGCAGGGGGTACAATCGCCCCTTCTCTCACTTCCACCCCTTCCCTAACCACAACATCACCGTCGCCGCCAGTAGCCACGCCACCATCCTCAGCACCACCAATAGCCACGTCGACTGCACCAGGCGGCGCCACGTGCGCCGGTGCCACGACTGTGGCCTCATCAGCCCCCATCGCCCCAGCCTTCTTCTTCGATTTTTTCTTCTTTTTTCGCCCTAACACTGATTTATTTACACCTCTAATTACAGCAGAAGGGGCCTCTTACCTAGCTCTGAATAAGCCAGTCTAATGTTTAGATCCACCCCACCATCACTGAATTGCTGAACATCAATCAAATTCATGGTCCACGTCATACACCCAATACCTACACGAAACGCGTAAGCTAAGCAAGAACAATTGTTTGCGCACCGGCTTCCACACTGCTGTTGGCTGTTTGTTGGTAGCATCTCAATATTATCGGGTGCTTTTACTGACTTTATTGTCAAAAATACATCTTGTTTTCCTTTCGCATTACCGCACTGAATTTCTTTTCTTCTCACACACCCATTACTCCAATTCCCTCTTTTCCATTCCTCCAGATTCTTTGGCACAAACCCTTTCAAGCATTGGCAAATTGGTGTCACTAAAGGATTGCAAATCCCGAATTCGCCACACTTACCATAAACGTCACACTCAGTTTCTGGGACAGTAAATTCGATTACCCAGTTTTTTTTATTGTAATCCCAATACTGTTCTATTACTTTCCCGTCATAATTTAACACGTAATGTAGCAGAGAGGCAGCATTTCCATAGGGAAATACGATGCTAACTGTATCTGATCCTTTGTCATCCGTGAAGCCAAATCCATCATTCGGAGTAGAAGCCGAGTTAGGGATTCCTTCGAAAACGATGCCATCCCATGGACCACTTCGCCAGTACGGCTTACCGTCGTCCCACGTAAAGACCTGCGGAATGCCTCTGACAGAAACCCCAAGTGTGAATTTTCCGTAGGATGGATCAGAAGGACTCTTCCAAGATTGAAAGATGACATTTTGAATTGAGTTTCTAGGGACCGTTAGATTCATACCAGGTAATAACGAGTCACCGGGATGATCAAAGCTCTGCCATATTATATTGCTGTTAGAATGCAGGAGAACGAGGTTCCCTGAATCAAGAAGCCGGGCGGTGTAGTTAGAGCCAGTTGCAGTGACATTCGGAGACCAAATGAGGTCCTGGTTCGCATTCAAAAGACTCAATTTTCCATCACGAGATACTTGTAGAACGCTGGTGGAATCCCGGATTGGGTTGTCCCGGTTGGCTACCCAGATGACAGTCATGGTCGAGACTTGGTTGTACCTGTTGAGAACATCACCTAAGTATAGTCAAAATGTCTCGTATCACAATTGTGAGAGAAAAGAGATTAGCATATAAGTTTAGCATGTTATTTCACCCATTGTTAACTAGTTTTGAGATTATAAAACAAATCCTAGGTCTCTATCCATTAACCTAAGCTTTTAAGATACTTGATTCCTTGACATGGTATCAAACTCTTATTAAACAAGATGTCACAATTTTGAATCCCAACAAGCCCCACTTGGTTCCTAACATGAGGGGGCATGTATTAGCTTATTTCGTAGATCTTGCATGTACCAATTCTATGGACTAAATTCAGACCCGATAAAGGTTTCACAGTACCATATGCCAAGGTAGCGATTGGTGGAGTTAGCAGGAGTGAAGAATCCGAGTCTGAAAGTGTTGTTGCTTGAGACTATGGATCCGGGGTCCTTGAGAGGCTGAGCAGTGGTTATGGTGTCGATGGCACTGCATAATTCTTCAAAATGGAGCAGTAGAAGAAAAAGAAGACATAGATGAACTGCATTCCCCATAACTGATGAAGTTTTCAATTTTTTTTTTGCTGATAATGGAAGTTTTGGATGTTTAAAATGTGGATTTATGTGCTGAAGTTTCCTATCATTTTCCTCTTAGGGAGATTATGGCTGCTGCTGATGCTATTTCTAGGAATTGCTGATTCTGTGAGGTAATATATATATATATATATAAAGTAGTCTTTTGCTTAAATTCAATAGATATTCATTGAAAAATATGAATTGCAGAACATAATTCCGACAATATATAAGTATCTTTATTAGAATTTGATAATTTTTTGCCAAAAAATTACAGACATGACACATGATTTTGACAATATATAGTTAGTTTAGATCAAAATTTAACCAACTTTTTATCGTATTTCTCTGAATTTTACTAAGAACATTGATATGAGTTTTATATATTATTGTAATTATATACTACATTAGCATTTTCTATATATATAAAATTGGCCTGATCCTTATAAAAATTTATCAATTCCGATATATAGTATCTAAACAATAAAATATTTAAACCGTAGGTTACCCCACACACTAAAATACATATAACCCAGTTTGATCTGAATCATCTGATTCAAATATTAATTGAACATTTAAACCTTTATGCTGATCTTCAGGTGTGTACTCTACTGGAGGATGTATATTGGCCGCCGCGCAATTTTTTTAATGATAGCAACTTGCCCACTTGGTTGACAATTTTGTATAGAGAAGTGCAGCCTTTATTTACATATTTTATGTAAATAATACATGTGACAATATACGACCAGCTCATCAGTTTTTATACTAAATAATCAATTTTTTGTGTGATCATAATTTCATGTCTTATAAGTTAATATATAAGTCGTAGGTTTTAATATTGTGAGACTTTGAATCTTTATTACTTAGATACTCTAATATATAAAATAAAGTGTCAAAAGATTCGTATATTTCATGACATGGCCTATGTTGAAATCTAATTAATTTTTGTTAGAATTTTGCTGATTTTCGTTGTAAAGCGTTGATGTGCTGCATGATTATAGTAATATTATGGGTCATGACTGTGTTTTCAACAAAAAACTATAGATTATGATAAAAGTTTGCATATGAATGAAATAATATGTCATATTAGCAATTTCCTTCAAATGAAGGATGCCTATGTATTAACGTAATCGTGTTTTACGTAAAAAATTTTCAACAAAAATTCACTTAATCTTAGTTGGAGATTTCTGATTGAGAAAATTTTTTAACTTTAAATACTTGAGTGATAAAATTTTTATATCTTAAAATACTTGATTTCACTATTTGTCTATGAGGAATTTAGTTACCCGATAAACCTCGGCTCTTGCAGCGATCCACACATTATAAGAGTCAGTTAAGTCAAGGATTTCACAGGGAGAGGTTCAAGGGAAAATCGAACTCCAGACTTTTTGGTATAAAATAACATTCTATCTCCTCACTTGCCTTTTACCACTGAGACAAAACTCTGATGGGTAGAATACCTAATTATATATACTGAATTTTGTACAACTCCAGATCCTATAATTTCCTTCAAATAAATAAGTCAATATATTTCTGTGTGCAGCATATGGGTCTTGTGTGTGTGTATTCATTGAACAGTTAATGTTCTCGGTTCTCCACCGTTTTGTCGACACCCTTTCTTTTTTTTTCTCCAAAAAAATTCGATATCTGATTTTGCTGGTCTATATTTACGGACTGGGAAATGCTAACCATTTATCTGTTCCTGTAGGGATGAGATTATGTAGATATACTATCTCAAATTTTACTTTGACGGGAGCATTTTTAAGGTACTAAGTTGTTATTATTGTTGGATCTTATTTGTTTTAAATTGAAAAAATTTAAGAAGAAAAAAATATGAAAAGAAGAAAATGAAAGAAGATATAATTTTTTTCCTTTTTTTGGAAGTAGAGAGAATTTATAGAACCAAAAAAAAAGTGGAATCAAACATAAATAAAATAAGAAGCGGGGTTATGGAGTTGGTCTCCTAATTAGAATAAAATTAACTTTGCACATAGGGGTGTTAAAATTAGGTGCTTGAACTGAAGATTTAACCTAAAAGGTTGTTATTTTATTCCAGTTGCGTCTTTTATTTGGACCTTTAATTACTAGTTTTGGTTAAGTTTGATTTAGGTTCGAAATAATAAACATATTAAAATTTAACCTAAAAGGTTGTTATTTTTTCCGGCCTTTGTGTCTTTTATTTGGACCTTTAATTACTAGCTTTGGTTCTGTTTGATTTAGGTTCGAAATAATAACATATATTCAAAGTGTTAAGATATTGGCTTTGACTAAATTGAAAATTTAATCTAAGATTTCATTGACTTGTTACTGTTTTTTTTAAATCCTTGTTCCCTGAATTAATCTTTTATTGTGCGTTTTGATCTTTTTTTTTTTTTTTTTAATGTTTTTGTTGTGTCATTAAAATACTCATATGTGCTTCTAAAATAAAATAAAAAAATGAACATACCCAATGCCTTAAGAGCTCCCGCCTACGCAGGGTCTGGGGGGGCGTATGTAAGCAGCCTTCCCCCTTCAGGGTGTTAACCTAAAGAGAGGCTATTTTCCAGTGCCCCTAACCTGAGAGTGAGGACTTCCCAAGAGGTCACCCATCCTGGTACTACTATGGCCCAAGCCCGCTTAACTTCGGAGCTTTAATGGGATCCGGTGACGGCGTGTTGGTGCCCTCTTTGGTACTCATATGTGCTTCTATATCTTATAATTTGGCTGGAAAACACAGACTACACTGTGTAATTAGCTTCGCTCATTGGTTTGACATTTAAGTTGTTACGGATCTTCTTTCTAATCCAGTTTGAGTTTGAACTGATGAATACTAGCAAATTCCCGTGCGATACATGAATTGTTCATATATTTTGAGTTAAAAGTATTGGTATAAATATGGGAAAACGTCTAAGCAATGTAGAATTACTGAAAACGTTTTATTCTTTGCCATTGTTCCCTTTGTTGTTTGTACAAACTTTTGCAATTGCAACCATTGTTGACAACTTGTCTGTGTCCAGCCACTGTGCTCCGGGATCATGTAATGGATACAATAAGTTAGTGGTAGTAGTGATTTTATAATTTTCATGGCCATTTTGATTAATCTGCTAATACCTTTATAGTTGTGCACTTGTTGTGATAGCATTCTTCATTCCACTATACACTTGTTATTAGGTCTACAATCAGGTTTAATATTGGTGGGCAGGGGTGTTTAATAAAACTGATCACAAAATATTGAACTGAAATATCTAATTATCAAACCATAAATACTTTTAATCGATCCAAATTTTCGTTATGTTTAATCTGACCAGTAAAATTTGGGGTATATCGGGGCAGTTATGGTTCATGATTTTGTTCATTTCGGTTAATCAAATTACCGAAATACAAGAAATACATATAATTAAGGGTTAGAGGATCATCTAAATGTTAAATAGATTTATATGTGAGCGGGAGTGTTAGGAAAAAGGGAATCGATTGATTGAATGCGTATATGGTCCATTAAATTTTTTGGGTAAATTACATATTAGTACCTTGAGATTTGATATAGTAATTTTTTAGTCCATAAATTTTGTTAAATAATTTATTAGTCCTTAAGTTTTAGTGTAATTATTTTTTGTCCAATTTTAGGCGTATGACATCAACATTTCAACCAAAGGTTGAAGTATAAAGTTAAAGAAATTTAAGAAAGTACTAAATTTGAGAAAACGACAATGTTTTGAATAAGAGTATAAATGTCTTTTTGTGTTTTAGGCACTTTGTTTTACCCAATTGGCATAGTTTTGAAAAAAAATTATCAAAAGAGCATACTTTCAAAAATATTTACCAAAATGACACCATTTACTGTAGCACGTTCAACGTACGCCGTTTGTAACGGCGTACGTCCAGTGAACATTTTTTTTTTTTTTTACTGAAGCACAACTAATTTGTATTCTAAAAATTATTACATTAAAACTATTTTATATAAATAATTTAAAATTTTTTAAAAAAAGTATATTAACTTTATCATGACATTGTACGTGTCATCTTTTTTATTGTCATGTCATCTACCACATATTCTTTTTAGTTGTCATGTTATTTTTTTGACTAATTGTCTTGGTCACTTATAAATAGTTAATATCTTTTATGGTCCTTTTTCTAAATAATATTTTTCTTCTTTGTTATTTTTGCAAAGTATGTTGTCCTTATGGTGTATAATATCATTTTTAAAAACTTTCACCATTTATATTTTCATCCAAAAAATAATAAATTTTCATGTATATAATATAGGCTCAACAAAAATTTAACGAGTATCTAAATAATGAAATGACTTGTATATATTATTGTTATTATTCACTCTATTAAATATAGTCTTCAACCAAAGAGGGCATCAACACGTCGTCACCGGATTCCGTTAAAACTCCGAAGTCAAGCGTGTTTGGGCGAGAACAGTAACAGGATGGGTGACCTCCTTGAAAACAGTCTCTCTTCAAGTTAACACCCTGAAGGGGGAAGGCTGTGTACATCCGACCCCCCCAGGCCCTGCGTAGGTGGAAGTCCTTGAGACACTGGGTATGTTTCTATTAAATATAGTCTTTAGGGTACCATTGGGACATTGGGAATGTATCTTGCTTTCTATTTACTATATTTAATACAGCGAATAATAACGATAATATATACGGGTGATTTCATCATTTAGGTACTCGTTAAATTTTTGTTGAGCTAATATTATATACATAAAAATTATGCATTATTTTTTGGATGAAAATATAAATGGTGAAAGTTTTCAAAAATGATATCATACACAGTAAGGGCAACATACTTTACAAAAACGACTAAGAAGAAAGTATTATTTAGAAAAGGACCATGAAAGGTATCAACCATTTATAAGTAATTAGGACAATTAGTCGAAAAAATAACATGACAACCAAAAAGAATATGTGGTAAATGACGTGGCAAGCAAAAAGATGACACATACAATGTCATGATGAAGTTAGTATACTTTTTTTTAAAAAATTTTAAAAATTATTAAAATTTTAAATTATTTATGTAAAATAATTTTAATGCAATAATTTTTAGAATACAATTTAGTTGTGCTTCCGTTAAAAAAAAAAAAATTATTGTTCACTGGACGTACACCGTTACAAACAGTGTAAGTTGAATGGCTACAGTAAATGGTGCCATTTTGGTAAATATTTTTGAAAGTATGTTATTTTGATAATTATTTTTCAAAACTATGCCAATTGGATAAAAAAATCAAAATTATTATACTCAAATCTTTGCAACTGTAAAATATTTTATTTTCAATCAATCGAATTTAAAAAAAGGGGGAAAGAAAAAAAAAAAAAAAACCTTAAGAAAAGCCTAACCGCGCCAACTAAAGAAGGCACCTCCACCCAAACTCAGACAATCGAATCGAGCAAACCCTAGAATTCAAAGATCAAGAGAGCGGAGATTTCTACTCTGCCAGCATATTTGTCATCTAACATATTTGATTTTGAGTCTTCAACGTGGTATTGTTTTATCGATTCAAACACTACTAAAGTTAAAGTATTAAAATATGCGATTTTAGGTTTGAATTTCCTTATTTCAAACTCATTTGGAACAAATTTGAATCGATACAGATGGTTGATCATCAAAGAGTCTTCATCAGGACTGTATTGGAGAGATCTTTTGCATTCCGACAAGATTTCAACTGTTGAAGCTCATAATCTTCTGGAGATTTCTGGTAAGCAGTTACTAATTTCAATGTCCTTCTGCATTTTCATTAGTTTGATTTTATATTCTATTGAAATTATCGTTTAGGTATCGTGAGGTTTGATCATTTATCACTTAGGTATCCTGACGTTTTAATATATACTATGGGATAACTTAGGTTTAAATGTTTTATCATTTAGGTACCCTAAAGTTTTAAAATTTTATTAATCAGGTGCATTTTTATCAAAATTCAATAGATTTTTGTTGACAATAATACATTGGTATATTCATTAGAATTTGATAATTTTTTTGCCAAAAATTTTTTTTTGGTAAATTTTTTTTTTTTTGCCAAAATATACTAAATGACACATGATTTCGACAATATTTAGGTAGTTTATATTAACATTTGGTGAAATTCTTGTTGTAATTTGTTGAATTTTTGTTGAAAATATTGATATTGACTTCTGTATGTTATCATAATCATGTACAATATCAATATTTTATGTAAATTTTTGGTCAAATTCTTATAAAAGTTCACTGAATTATGACATAAGATATTTGTGTGATAAAATATTAAAACCTCAGTGTTCTTATGTATTGAAATGTCAATCTACGTAGATGGTAAATGGGCAAACCTCAGATTACCTAAGGATATTTTCGTATATTATATGCTATTGAATGTTGTGATATATAGAAGAAGATTGCATAGACGTCTTGCCCATCCAATCTCTCTGATATGTCATATTTAAGGTTGTGAAAATTTCACCAGAGTCAAGGCCCGACCCACAGAGTTGGCATATACGAGGTCTACGTACATATAAGTCCAAATGAGTTACATTCTAAAAATAATTGAAATTAGGTGGAGTAACCCACTAGCCTTATTTGTTGATCTCTACTTTCTCACAACTCCAATATGGTATTCTTATTAGACTCACCTATGGAGTCCTTAACACTACCCTCACATGTAGTCTTCTTCAATCGCAACCTCACCTTCTTCAATCCAGTAGGGATTATTTCCAATTGGGTCCAACATTCACTGGAGAGGCCTTTATCGCAGCAAATTCAAATATAAACCTCTTTTGGAGGACTCAATGCATCAAATAAGAGCCTGATATCATCCACCAACTCCAATTCCTTGTGAAAACTTCATCGAGCTTTAAGCTTGACCCACAGAGTTGGCATATATGAATTTCACATGGAGCTTAAGTGGATTTTATCATGAACCAATTGACATTAGGTGGATTAGTCCACTATTCTTATATGCTGTTCTCTACTCTCTCAAAGCTCGAATGTGAAATTTTTACTTGACTCACATGTTAAGTCTTTAACAAAGTTGCATTTGGTTCATCTGTTTTCATCCTATTTGTTTTGAGTTTTTCTATTTTAATGAGGTTACGTGCTTTTTCATCATTTGACTTCCCTATTCTGCAACAATAAGAAAAGCAGAAATACATCTATGGGAACAACAGAATCACTTCGTTGTTTCGAATGCAATTACAACAAATTTCACCAAGTAGAGCAACTTGAATAGCAAAAATTTTCAACCTTACTGCACCCCCTGGCCTCTACTTAGTGGATTTCAAAGGGCTTCATCCCTGTCAACCTTAACAAGCCATTTAATAAATCTAGCAACAAAACTTAGAACAATCAAGAAACTCTTCTTCTTCCAAGTGCGATCACATAATCCTGTTGAAAGCTCATGTTAGCGACCGGTAATGACAGTAATCGAGACCTCATTTATAGAAGAACTTTGTTGGCTTTCATAGACTGGTACTTGCCAGCGAGTGAGGCCAGGTTGCTGTGGATGCGGGATATGTTCAATTTCACTGTCAAGCATGGATATGACTGTAGAGATGTTCGGTCGATCTTTGGCCAATTCTTGCACACACAATAGCCCTACTTGTATGCACCTTAAAATCTCCTTCCTTGAGCCTGGCTTAGAGATTATTGGATCAATCAGTGAGATAATATCGTCTTCTATCCATAGTTTCCATGCCTGAAAGTATTCAAGCAAACGTAAGTCAGTATTTATCCGAGCATAGTTTTGGTCATATAGTAGTTGTGGTTGTAGCATTGTGGATGTTATGTAACAAGTCGCGGTGGTTGAGTTGGGTATTTTGAGGGGACTTAATTGCTTTTAACCCTTGTTTTTACTGTATACAAAATTTAGAATGAGTGTCGATACAGTCATTTGTTTTATACTATTAACAAAAATTCATTAACTTTTGTATCTCTTTGTTGGTTTTTAGCTTATGAATACATTTACTTTAAAGGGTTGGATCAAGTAGCGAGATACTTGAACTTGGTGCCTCAAGAATTGCATAGTCTGGGGTTTGAATTATGCCAGTGTTTGCAAACAATACCTTGAAATTATCCACCAGGCTAGTGGCCCAACTTACCTTGTTATACATAGGGAAACTTTTGATTGTGTGAGGTGCAACCCTAGAATTAGCAAATTGCATGTAAGACACCCCAATTGCCAAAAATAAATTTATAAATACATTTCAGGAAATGGGGTACAATATGAATGCATTATGGAGGCCTTTAGAACAGTATTGTTTCCTAACAACCAATTACGTAAGAGCTAGCTCAATAGTACATTTGACATGGAGACTTACATATCCTAAGAGAGACAAGCAGTGCTCATCACCATAGAAGGTGGTGTTCCTTCTTCCACTTATGATCTCCAATAGTAAAACTCCAAAGCTAAATACGTCAGACTTTTCTGAGAAATGCCCCCCTAATGCATATTCTGGAGACATGTAACCACTGCATGAATTCATTCAAGTATAATGTCAAACATTTGAGCCTTAATGGTCGAAATTAAAGTTCAGTTCATTATGGAGTTTCATATGAAAATCCTTGCAAGCATTTGAAATTGGCGTCTCATGAAGCATCAAACCTAGGATTAGAATCTGCCATCAAGTGCAAATGATGTTGTGGAAAATCAACCATAGGATTAAGAACTTGACATGTAATCCTAGTATTAAATCCTATATTAGAGTTGTGAAGGAGTTACTAACATATAAAACTTCACGAGTTACTCTACCTAATGAAACCACTGCAAATTATTGAGCCATTGTCAAACATTTTCAAGCTAATGCCAAACTATTAATGAGACCTTAATGAAGTCTTAAAGAAGTCTTATCAAATTGTCTGTGAACATTGACGAGTCGAGCACCCCCTTGTTTGAATTCGGTTTGTTAAGCTCATTGAGCTTGCTCAAACTTGGCTCGGGAAGCTATCAAGCTCCCAAAATGATAGCAAATGAGCCCTAATCAATTTCAAACACTAGTAATTCATCGAACGTTGGATTTGTTAAACCCCTAGACTATTCTAATGCACTCAAGTGAACTTCTATGTGGGTAATGCATGTAACCCAAAGATTAAACAAGGTACCGTGAGCTTGCACAAACACCCAAAAAAGAGTGCTTTATGAAATGAAGATTTTTCACTTACTAGGTTCCGACTACCCTTATGGTGTTAGCTTGGTCTTGCTTGGCCTCGAAAATCCGAGCCATTCCAAAGTCTGAAATTTTAGGGTTGAGTTCTTCATCCAAAAGGATATTGCTTGCTTTGAGATCTCTATGAATTATCTTTAATCTTGAATCCCTATGAAGGTAAAGTAGCCCTCTACTGATGCCTTCAATTATGTTGAATCGTATATCCCAGGACAGAAGTTTTCGATTTTGAGAATCTGGTCAAAGAAAAACAAAATCATAAAGATACAACAGGAGTTAGTGTAATTTGTTAGTGTCTTAACACCATTCATGAGCTTTTACTCATCATCGTAAACTTTTGGGATAAATGGCTCATTAACAAGATATCAGAATCTTATTGACTAAAAGGTTACAAATTTGGATCCTAGTAGAGAGGTTGTTTATGGGACTCAAAACTTTATGTCCACTACATGACGATGGGAATTCTACAACAACATCAACAACAACAACAAAAACAAACCTAGTGCCTCAAGGACTCCCGTCGAGACAGGGTCTGGGGAGGTGATATGTACGCAGCCTTAACCCTACAGGGTGCTACCCTGAAGGGAAGCTGTTTCCATAGGGCTCTTAACCCTAAAAAGCAAAAACGAAACAATATTTACAAAATTCAAGTCAATTAAAGCAATAAAGGCATGCAAGTAATAATAAAACAACAATAATTGTAGACATGTAAGCCTAAAGGCGTTGTGACCTAGCATTGTTGTGCTTCCCTTTCCTAGTAGTTATGTTTACCACATGTATTTTTAACCACCACTTAGCTATATCTAAGGCCATCTTCTCGTTAAGGTTTAGGAAGATAAGGTCATGTCTAATAGTCTCTATCTAGCTTTTCTCGGGCCTGCCTTTACCTCCCTTCCAATTCGTATTATGTAGTTGTTCACATTTCTTAACAGGGGCGGTAATTGGTCTCCTCCTAACATGCCCAAACTATTGCAGGTATTGCTTCCTTACGTTATTTAGTCGCAAATGTAGAGTTATTTACTCCTTTGGTACCTAATGTAGGGTTCTACTATGATAGAGTTATTTATGCCTTTAGTTCCTAATGTTTGTTCAAATTGGTCACTTGTCTTTCTTTTGTTCAGAATAGTCCCTAATGTCTATAAGATTGTTCAAGTTGGTCTCTTACTTTTTCTTTTGTTAAAATAGACCCTCATGTTTTATTTTAGATTAAATTGTTCTCTCATCTTTTAATTTTTACCTAATTTTAGTCCCTAGATGAGGGATCAATTTTGTCATAAATAAAACATTAGGGGCTATTTGAACAAAACCAAAGATGAATGACCAATTTGGACAAATTTACAAACATTAAGAGACTATTTTGAGCAAAAGAAAAGATGAGGAACCAATTTGAACAAACTTACAAACATTAGGAATCAATGGAGCAAATAACTATATAATGATATTTGAAAAATGTTACTTTTTTCTTAAAATCTGTATGATTTACTATTATGACCAGTATTTCTTTCATAAACATTGAAATTAAAGTCTTGTGATGGTATATACTTACCAAATAGAAATGCATCCAAGCTCTTATTTGGTACGTATTCGTAAATTAGCATCTTTTCATCTCCTTCTATACAGCATCCCAGAAGTCTGACAAGATTTCGGTGCTGTAGTTTAGAGATCACCATAACTTCATTCATAAACTGTTCTACACCTTGTGTTGAGCCACTTGAAAGTCTTTTTACGGCTATCTCTTGCCCATCTTCCCATAATCCCTATTACAGATTTCATGTCATGAAATTTATGATGAAACATAGACTGATGCCAAAACTTCAAGCACCTTGTGGCACCTTGTGGTGTATGATGCGTTAGGTTTAGGGTTTGAATCCTGCCATTAGGTGCAAATAATTCCCTTAATGGGCTTGTATGCCCCAACTTGTTATGTTATCCTAGGGGTGCAAATGAGCCGAATCGAGCTAAGCATCCCAAGCTCAAACTTTTGAACCATTGTTTGAACTCGGTTCCATAAGATAATAGTGTGTTTGATACTTGGGTTCACTCAGCTTGTTAGTCTAATCAAGCTTAGTCGAGCACGTTATCAAACTCGTAATCAATCTGATCTCGTAATCGAGCAGAAATTGCTATTGAGTCAAGCTTGCTACTGACCTGAGCTATTTGAGTTACCATTGAGCCATTAGTGAACAACTTTTGAGCTAGTAACAATTGTTAACGAGCTGATAACAAGCTTTTATTGAACCCTTATTGAGCTTTTCTTAAGCCTTATTGAGATCTTGTCGAGCTCCTATCAAATTGTTCGCAAACATTAACGAGTCTAGCACCCCTTCAAATTCGACTTATTAAGCTTATCGAGCTTGCTCGAACTCGACTCAATAAGCTATCGAAACCCTAAAACAAACGTGAACGAGCCTTAATCACTTTTGAAGCTGAATAGTTCATCAAATGTTTGATTCGGTTACACCTACATAGGGAAAATTCCCAAGTGGACAATGCGTGCCATCTGGGGATTAGTAGAGGTGTGCATAGGCTGGTTGAGACTTCCCGATAAAGAAAAGGAAAATTAGAATGATGCCAATCTTGAAGAATGATGCATACCTTGTAAACTGGACCAAAACCTCCTTGTCCAAGTTTGTTGCTTTCTTGAAAGTTGTTTGTTGCAATTTCCAGTTTTCCGAATTCAAATAACAATAACTCTTCGATTTGAACTTGCTCCATGTTCCCAAACTTCAACTTGTCTAGGATTTTATCTTTGTTTTTAGCTCTATTTCCTGATTCAAACAGGATAAATGGTTAATCATGTTCAAGAGTGGAAAATTGTTAGTAGTTTTTCAATTAGGAAAAGCTAGAAAATGCATTCAAGTGATCCTAGTTTTACAATTTTCTGAAGATTTAGTGCACAAGGCTCTAACCTAAGTGGAGTTAGGGGAGGATCAGATGTACGCTACTGGTGTAAAGCATGATTTTAAGACTTGTGCTCCATTTGTTTTGATGTAACACAATTTCGCCTTAATTCTATTATTTTTTTGCACAACTTCGTAGCAACAATTACAAATGTGGAAAATACTTCCCTTCTAAGAGGGAAAATTGACTTCCATCAAAGAAAAGGAAATACGTTTTCCTTCAAGAAGGGGAAAATATTTTCCACAGTGATTTGACGACAATGTTTCACTTAAATCTCAATTTGGCCAAATATGAATCTCGTATAAATTTATGAAATGAAATCATTTTTTTTAGTTAGAAAGATTAAAATTTTTAAGAAAAATCTTTTTAATTAAAATTTTTTTGTGAAGAATAATTTTCCATAAGGAAATTATATTCTTGGATCCTTGGACCTATGATTTTCGGATCCCAATTGTGCAAATTACCAATCTATATAGTTTTACTGATATGTAGGAAAAGGTGTATTACCTCGTTTTTGAGCGATCCATCGCCGTATAAAGCATAAAATGGTTATAACTATGATTGCTCCTGCTATTAGTGCGGTTGCAAGAACTGCTGTCTTTTTCCGAGCTTTACCTACAACAATTAATGGAGTATGCCTTCAGTTAAATGTTGATTAGGCATAATTTAGGTTTGTTTGTACTTGATTAGGCTGGAGCTCGGTTCATTTAGAACCGAATTTGGCTTGACTGGGTATTACTTAGACTCATAATTTGTATCGAAATAGGCTGGTTTAGGCTTGTGATTCCCAAAATGTATACTTTTTAAGTCAGTTTAGCTTATTTACACTTGCTGTGCTTGTAGAGGTACATTGGAAATTTGAGTGCAGACATATGGTAGCAAGCTAAACTTGTGAGTATAGTTTAATTTGTCCACACTGGAGTTGTGAAAGGAACAAGTCAATTGGCTTTAGGATGAAACTCTACTTGGGCTAATGTGAACCTCACATTTACCTATTTTATAGATCAGGCCTAAGGCTTGGTAAAATTTCACGAATATCAGTACGGGTAAAGGCGTAACCGAATGGCATGTTCGATGAACTGCTCGTGTTCAAAATCGATAAAAACTCCTTTTTGTTCGTTGTTAGGGCTCGATAGCTCATTGAGTCAGGTTCAAGCTGGCTCAATAAACTTAATGAGCCGAGTTCCAACGGAGCAATGCTCGACTCGTGAATGTTTGCAAACAGCGGGCTTTATAAGGGATAGTTAAAAAATCATATTACCTTGAAAATAGTTCAATAATAGCTCGATAGTAACTTGAATAGCTCAACTCAATAACGAGCTTGACTTTGCTCGATTATAGCTCTCTTCGGCTCGTTAACTAGCTAGAACATGCTTGATTAGGCTAATGTTCCGAGTCGATTTGAGCATCAAACACACTAAAATCTTATTGTTTTGGGCTTTAACAAAGTTTCAAAAGCTCAATAAGAGCTCGGCTTGAACTTGAGCTCGATATGCTCAGCTCAACTCAGTTCGTTTACATCTCTAACTATTGGACAAGGGACCCCTTACCTGGCTCTGAATACGCTAGTCGAATGAATAGATCCTCCCCACCATCGCTGAATTGCTGAACATCAATCAAATTTGTAGTCCAAGTCATACACCCAATACCTACACGATATGCGTAAGCCAAGCAAGAACAATTATTCGTGCATCGGCCCCTACACTCTTGTTGGTTGTTTGTTGATAAAATCTCAATATTATCAGGCGCTTTTACAGACTTCATTGTCAAAAATTCATCTTGGTTTCCTTCTGCACTACCGCACTGAATTTCTTTTCTTCTCACACACCCATTACTCCAATTCCCTCTTTTCCATTCCTCCACGTTCTTTGGCATAAATCCTTTCAAACATTGGCAAATTGGCGTCTCTAAAGGGTTGCAAATCCCGAATTCGCCACACTTACCGTAAACGTCACACTTGGTTTGTGGGACTTTAAATTCGATTACCCAGTTTGTTTTATTGTAATCCCAATACTGTTCTGTTACATTTCCGTCATAATTCAAAACGTAATGTAGCAGAGGTGCGGTGTTTCCAATGGGAAATTTGATGCTAACTGTATCTGATCCTTCGTCATCCGTGAAGGCAAACCTATCATTTGGGGTAGATTCTGAGTTAGGGATTCCTTCAAAATTAATGCCATCCCACGGACCACTTCGCCAGTATGGCTTACCATCATCCCACATAAAGATCTGAGGAACGCCTTTGACAGAAACCCCAAGTGTGAATTTCCCATCAGATGGATCAGAAGGGCTATTCCAAGATTGAAAGATAACATTTTTATATGAATTTCTAGGGACCTTTAGATTCATACCGGGTAACAATGAGTCGCTAGGATGATCAAAGCTTTGCCATATTATATTAGAGTTAAAGTTCAAGAGAACGAGGTTCCCTGAATCAAGAAGCCGGGCGGTGAAGTTGGAGCCAGTGGCGGTGACATTTGGAGACCAAATGAGCTCCTGTTTCGCATTTAAAAGACTCAGTTTTCCCTCGCGAGATACTTGTAGAACGCTGGAGGAATCGTGGATTGGGTTGTTCCGGTTGGCTACCCAGACGATAGTCTGGATTGTGACCTTGTTGTACCTGTCGAGCACTTTACATGTAAGTATAATCAAAATGTTTCACATTGGAGTTGTAAGAGGGAAGAGATCAACATATAAGACTAGCATTTACACTACTTAATGCAAATTGGTTTTGAGATGAAACTGTTATAATATAAAACCATTCCTAAACTTTTATGATTATTGGTTTCTGGATATAGTATTAGACCCTTGCTGATTAAGAGGTTATAAGTTCGAATCTCAACAAGCACTACTTTAATCTCAGTATAATCTCAACACAAGTTATATGATGGATTCGACCTTTATCCACGCTGTAAGCCCAATGGACATTTGCGTAAGGGGGCGAGTTAAAATATAAAACCATCTTCGGGTCTTCACCCATCAGCTTATATGTAGATCTCATATATGCCAACTCCTTAGACTATGTTCACCCGTTTAAACATTTTACAATACCATATGCCAAGATAGCGATTGGTGGAGTGAGTGGGAGTGAAGAATCCGAGTCTGAACGTGTTGTTGCTTGAGACTAGAATTTCGGGATCCTTGAGAGGCTGAGCTGTGGTTATGGTGTCAATGGCACTGCATAATTCTTCCATGGATGAAAAATAAAGCAGTAGAAGAAAAAGAAGGTGTAGAGGAACTGGATTAAACATAACTAATGCAAATTTCTTTGCTTGCTAATGGAAGTTTTGGATGTTTAAAATGTGGATTTATGAAATTCCAAAGATTTTCTTCTCAGGGAGACTGCCTGCTGCTGATGCTATTTCTAGCCGTTGCTGATAAACAAGGGTCTTCTGGTAGGTAGATACACTAAATCTGAAAAGAAAGGATACGGAGACTTGACCAAGAAAAAAATTCTACTCAATAATTATTAACATATATATATATATATATATATATATATATATAAAGCACGAATTTATGTGAAAAACCTTCAAATTGAGGGGAAAAGTCACGGGTGCAAAAAAAAAAAAGTAATTAGCTAAATTTGATAGAAAAGCATACGACCAGGTGTTATATATATATATATATATATATATATATATATATATATGTGATTCCTATGAGAGGAAACATTCTAGGCCACTCATTTGGTCGTTAACATCATCTTCCTCCCATCTGGCGCCAGTCTTCTCCCCCTCTCACTTTTACCCTCTCATAAGAGTTATACCCTTAAATTCAAGGCATAAATACAACGCGATATATTCAAATATATATCATTTGGGTCCCAATTTTCACATGATATATAGTCGGGATTGAACCTAATTTGATTTAGACCATCTGATTTGAATCGTTGTTAAACATTTAGGCCTCGTTTGGTATGCAAGAAGTAGATGGGGGAAGTAGGAATTTATGAGAAGTATGGATTTTGGGTTTTGTTTGATTGGTAGAACGAAGACAGAATGCGAGAAGTGGAAATTGCTGAGTAATTTCCAATTTCTTCAAAATACAGGAAGTAAATTACCTAGCTTCTAGGTAAGTTCTATTTCCTTTGTTTTTAATTTGCATCTTGAAAAGAGTTCTATTGCTCATTCTGGCAACCAAAAATGTGTTACTTACTTTCTGAAAAATTGACACAGGAATTAAATTTTGGGAAAATCCAATTTCCGCAGGAATTTAATTCATATGTCAACCAAATAAGGCCTTAAGACCTTTATTGATCTTCAGGTTTGTTTGAGGTTGGAGGATAATGGTAGAATGTTAGGTGAAACTTAAACTTTTCCGTGTGTAACCTAATTTTATTTTATTATGGGCCAAGTTCATGGAGCGGAAGAGAAAATTTCTTTTTGGGCCTTATTTTGGGCCCCGGTGAAGGCACATGTCCATTTAGGTGATTTGTTCTTTCATCGTGCTTTAATAGTTTAGTTTCCTAATAGGTACCCTGTATTGGAATTCAGTAACTTTTGTTATAATCAGGCTGATTTTTATAGGAAAATATTGATGTGGTGTATGGTTATGATTTTATGTATGAAGTCATCATTGTGTTTTCAACGAAAACTCTGGGGACCATGATAAAAGGTCCCCCCCCGCGATAATTAGTGATAAAGTTGCCATACAAAACAAGCAACTTGAAAAAGCGAGGCCTTAGTAAACCTAAAAAAAAAAAAAAAAATAAAGAAATGGAGACAAAAACAAAAACACCCAAGAAAATAGGAAATCAAGGTAAAAATAATAAACATGCGAAAGGAAGCAAAAACAAGTACTACATGGCTATAACGGCATTGGGTGAGATGGGCCCGATGAAAAGGAAGACGGCGAATCGCATTAGAGTTGGAGAGAGATTGCCAGGGGACCTGATCAAAATAAAGTCCTACTCCAACCTCGCAAAAAGTTCAACCATATCCAAATCTTTACCATCGTGTGCCAAACCAAGCTTTTTCCCTCCGCATCAGAAAGCTTACCTGCATCTTTATCATTGTCACCTTTCCTTCCCAACTTCGCCATCTAATAGAAGCTATCTATATAGTATCTAAATAATGTCATATTAGCAATTTGCGGCAAATGATCATCATAATATGGTAGGGGTGTACCTATATATTATTGTAATTATGTTTCAGGTTAGTATTTTTCAACGAAAATTCATGTAATTTTAGTAGAGAATACCTAATTGAGAAATTTTTTTAAATTTTATGGTGTCTAAGTAATAAAACCTTTAAATCTTAGAATACCTATATATATTAGAAGAATTATTACTCGGGTATGTTAAGGTTTGACCATTTATCACCTACGTACCCGGATGTTTCAAAATAAGTATCTTGAGGTTTAAAAATTTTTCACTTAGGTATCTTAAAGTTTTAAAATTTTATCAAGTATATAATCTTCTACCAAAATTTGGTAAATTTTTGTTGGAAAATGTTAAAGGAGTACATTATTCTAATATATTAGAATTTGATTGTTATTTGCCAAAAAATATAACGTTACGCATAATTCGGGCAATAAGATGGGTAGTTCATCTAATTCACTAAATTTTTTTATTGCAATTTGTTAAATTTTTAGTATTGATAAGGCTTATTTATGTTATCATATTTATGTAATACATTAGCATTTTTATATAAAATTGGTCAAATTTTTACTATAATTCATCAAATTCTTACATAGGGCATACGTATGATAGAAAATTTAGACCTTAAAATATCTTATTGTATATA
This sequence comes from Simmondsia chinensis, assembly GCA_018398585.1. NCBI lineage: Eukaryota > Viridiplantae > Streptophyta > Magnoliopsida > Caryophyllales > Simmondsiaceae > Simmondsia > Simmondsia chinensis. Next base: position 2,519,801 of record JAGTTD010000014.1, read on the forward strand.
TTAAAATGTTAGAGTACTTAAGTGATATATGGTCCAACTTTGAGGTAGTTAAGTGATATTTTTGTATATATTAAAATTTGTAAAGCTCAAGAATACTATAAATTTCTTTAAATAAAAAAAATAAGTCAAATATATTTTTGTGTGTATCGTTTGCTGTCTTGTCGTGTGTCATTGAACAGTTGATGCTCTACTACTTGTTGGACTACCATATTTATTAATGACTATACATGTAAGTCTAGTAGAATTTTATATTAGAGTTGTGAAAGAAAATAGATCAATATATAAGTTTGGTGAGTTACTCCACCTAATGCTAATTGGTTTTAAGAAATAACCCTGCTTGAGCTTATATGTGCATCTCAAGTGTGTCAACTCCGCGAGTCGAGTGTAAGACCCTGTGAAATTTAACGATATTGATTTCCGGCTCATGGTTATTCGGGAATGTGTCAATATTTTTCCTTCCGGGAGACCCTTGTTCTCAAGGATCTAAGTATAATATCAACCAGGAAAAATAAAGCAGAAGTAAATCAATCTAGATATAATGTGGAAAATCCTTCAGGAAAGAAGGAAAAACCACGGGGCAAATGATGGCAAAATGCACTATAAAAATAGCAATTATAATGTTTTGATTTCAAGATGTTTGCCTTAATTTGAAACCTATGAGCAATTTGAGCAATAAAGGATTACATCCCGAAGCCCGAGAATAATTGATACTCCTAATCAGTTCGCTCCAAACAACTAGAGAGCCTACTCTAAATTGCTCCAAGATCAATCTTAAATTCCACCGAAATATATCGGAATTTCCCAAGCCAAGCGAGCCGCTGCTCAACTCATGACAAACCTTACAAGGGATTTTATTGTGTAGCTTAAAAATTATGTGGGCTCCAATTTTAATATTCTTTCCGTTTTTGTTTCAACCAAAAATAATTATAAAATATGGGTTAGACCACAGTGCATGTTATGTACTTCATAAGGTTCCTTTCAAAAAAATTGATTGATAAAATTTTTATGCCCGTCCTTTTTTTTGGGTCGGTACAATTTGAAGGCAACCAGTTTGTATGTTTCCTTACCTTTAATGACGGTGGTTAGAGGTTTGAGCTATTTCCTATCCTTGTTAATTATGATGTGACAAATTGAAGACTCTTTAGTTGATCGATTGACTAAGTAGTAGGGGTGTTCATATTTCAGTATTTGGATTATTGATTTTTTTGAACATTGTGGGTTTGGATCGGGATTTTTGAAGTCAGGTTGAATTTTAACATAGTCAACCACGGGTCTCATCTAATGCTGATGCAGCCGTATAATGCCTGTTTGGTTTTTTTTTTTCCCTGCCATGTGATCCTAATTTATTATTTTACTTGCAGGCGTACACGCACTTCAGGTTGGGGGTCCTCGGAAACAGCCTCCTTTCCACCCGGAAGGGGGGGTTAATTAAGGCCTCGTTTGTATGAGTGGCTTGTTTTGTATTGCGACTTTATCACCAATTATCGAAAAACAAAGCTACACTGAGGGAGAGGCCGCAACGATATCAATGGTTAGAAGAGCTACACCTTACTCTTCTTCTTCCCAAAAGAATAACGAAAAATTCAATGAGAAAATAAAACAACACGCAAGATTTACGTGGATCGGCCAATGCCTACATCCATGGAATTGTAAGATTTTCACTATTTGGAAAGCGTTTACAAAAAAAGCTCTTCTTGTTGACACATTTCTCTCGAACACTAAACACAGGAAACTCCAGCAACCTCAAAATAAACCTTCAAATAGGCTTGGGCTTGAAACAAGCCCCAAGAAGTTTTCCGCTCAATCTGGTATGGATATGGACATGGCCTATTACAAAATTTAAAAAATAAAAAATTATAAAAACGAGTTATCGGACTCCACACAAGAAATTCAACATCTGTACTCGAAGAAGCAAATCGAATAGGCGTGTAGGATGCTCTGTTGGTGTAGGCATCGGATTTCCTGCCAACTAATTTCCTTCTGAATGTCATTGAGTGGTCCCCTTCATACCCCGCCAAACTCAGTAGGAAACTGATATGTTAATGATTCCTTAGTACAATGAGGAATTCTTACGTCAATCAAGGACAAATTTGAAAACTCTACTTGTGTGTCTCACATGTTGACTGTTTTAAAACTAAGGGTGTAAACGAACCAAACATTCGATAAATTGTTGGATCAAAATTTCAAGCTCAAGATGCTTAAAGATTAACTTGAGAAGGGGGGCAGTATAGAAACTCAAATTGACTTTGAGAGATCTACAACAAGAAGACCTCAAATTGAACATTAGAGACCTTGAATTCTAGCAATAGGACTCGAGACAAGATAATTCAACAACTAAAAATGAAGAGATTCAAAGAAGAAGGTTTGAACTGAAGGAAATTGCCGCGCCGTGGAGTTCACCACTGCTCTAAGTCGTTTGCCATCACTACGGTATAGACGGGATTGTCTGACACTCTGACTCCGAGGGTTAACACAGCACTCAACATAGGAGTGTACTCTCGGGTGATGGGCTAGAGTATGCTCCAACTTACTTAGTAAACAAAGTAGTACAGAGAAGAGAAGAAGATGAAGAGTATATATTTTTTAGTGCCCCAAGGCATATTTATAAGTAAAAATCTTCCCGTTAGAATGGGGGTTCAACAACAACAACAACAACAGTCCTAGTGCTATAGGGGCTCCCGCACGAAGCAAGGTCTGGGGGGTTGGATGTACGCAGCCTTCCCCCTTCCGGGTGGAAGAGAGGCTGTTTCCGAGGACCCTCATCCTGAAGATCAAGTTGCATGAGAGCATGGTATCCTGGAAATCATGGAAGCCACAAAGCATTAGCTTAGGACACCACATTAAATTAGCAGTATAAAATATACCTCACAGAAGACAACTACAAGGCACATAGTAAAACAAATAGTACATGGCCAATAATAGACGGATAATCGGGAAGCAATCCGTTAGAATGAGGGTTGAACACAGAAAATCAATAAGAAATCCGTTATTAGTTATGGAACGTGGTTGAATCAGTCAACTGACGCGTCTCGAGTTCGAGCTTGTAGCCACAAAGTTGAACCTGGATATGTCTAAGAACTTGCCTTAAGTTCATTTACGACAACTGAAAAACATGATGGCATGGCGGTGCGCACACACACGTATGTGGCCCACTCTAGGCCCACGAGACTTTACCAATGACAAGGAGAATGGGGTATATAAAGTGGCTCTCCCCACTCTAGATTTTCTATGTGGAATACAAGTATCTAAGAACAAGAACAAAATTGAAGTACACTACCCCAAAATCCAAACATAAATTACTCATATGTTTGAAAGTGATTGCATCTTGTTCGTGTTCCTTTTTGGTGCTCGACAGCTTATCGAGCCATGTTCGAACATGGGGTATGGTGCTCCTTAATGTTCGTGAACAATTTGATAATTGCTCGTTAGAGCTTGTTAAGGACTCCATAAGAACTCGTTAATAACAAATGATATTAGCTCGAAAATGGTTTGATAATAGCTTGATAGCAAGCTTAGCTTGATAGTAGACTCGAGTGCGGTCTAACCTCAATTCAACTCCATAATGAGCTCGAACACTCTGATATCTTATTGAACTAGGATTGAACAAAGTTCGAAAGCTTGATTAGGCTTATCGAGCTCAAATTTGAACAGGATGTGCTTGACTCAACTCGATTGGTCTACACCCTACCCAGTGAATTTTCAGAGGAGCTGAATCACAATGTGTTGAATGATTTGACCATTTTGGGTGCAGGGACTAGACTTGTCACCATACTTTCTAGCTGTGGCTCAATTAAAGGACATGAGAAAGAGGTCCGACATAATAAGCGATCAAATGGGTGCATGCCAATGGCGACGACGCAGGCTGGCCTTCTCAGTCGTTCGACGTCGTCTCCGCTGCTTACGTGGTATGTTTTGTCAGGAACTTCTGGGAATGTTTTTTGAGTTATGTCTTATTAAAAAGCTCCTTATATTGCTAGAAAAACGCTGGTACTGCTTTCATTTGAATACTGGTGTATACACAGCTTTGAAACCTTCTGTTGTATTTATTGTGGTGATGATTTATGACTGCTAATTACACTACCAATATAGGCTGAAAGTATGACATCTAATCACTTTCTTGCCGAGGAATATATTATTTCAAAAGCTTAAGTTATTAGGTGAAGATAGGTGAATGATTACATATTGTAAATGTCCCATGCATATCACCATTGAGCTTGAACTGTAGATAGTACACAATAGAATAGACCTCTCGTACTTTGTGTTGAAAATATATCAATAATAAGGGCGGGGACTATTGGGATTTGAACTGTGGATAGATGAATGTATTATCACAAAAGCTTAAGTTATTAGGTGAAGTTAGATGAATGATTAGATATTGTAAATGTCCCATGCAAATGACCATTGAGGTTGAACTGTGGTCTGTGGACAGTACACAATGAAATAGATCTTGTACTTGTGTTGAAAATATATTAATATTAAGAGGTGGGACTATTAGGATTTGAACCCAAATTTTTTGGTCATGGAAGTTCTGATACCTTATCTAATGATACATGCTCAAATGAGCATATGGGCAGAGAGTAATAAGGTAGCCCAATAGGAAGTAGATGTGCCTGGCCTCGAGAGGGGGAACAAACTCTATTAATAGGAGTTAGGTTGTGTTACATATCAAGCAGCAAACCCAGTGCCTCAAAGGTTCCCACCTGAGCAGGGTCCCCGGGGGGAGGGGGGGGGTTTGAGATTTGCGTAGCCTTACTCCTTCAAGGTGCTACTTTAAAGAGAGGTTGGGGCCTAACATAAGGTAAAAGCGAAGTAAAAGTAAGAGTAAAAAGTACGAAAGTTTGTAAGACTATTATGAAGTATAATTTTACATTACATGGTTACTTTAGTCCCTAGTTCTAACCCAATTACATTCATGTAAAGGGCGCAGGATAAGGGCGTGAATGCTAAACTGTACCAGGGAGGAGCACGATAAGAAAGAAAAAGGAGAACACAGTGAAGTTTTATGCGTGAATATAGAAAACAGAATCTGCATGCTATGGTAGTTATATAATACTTGTACACTTCTCTCTAAAGTAAGTTATTAACTTATATTTAAACATAAAATAAAAAGGCAAAGAGAGAAAGAGAAAGGAGAGAGAGGGATATAAATGGAGGCTTTTAGGGCGGCGGTTGCGGCGGCATTGGTGGTGGCAGCGGAGGGATGGCAGGCGGTGTTGCACAGGGTCGGGGGAGAGAGGCAAGGCTGGAAGCTTAACGTTAACGACACTGACTGGGCTTCTCATGAACACTTCTATGTTGGCGTGTTACATATCAAGCAATGAAATCAAATGCTCCTTTTTTATCTCTTTACTTTCAGTTAATTTACTGCTTTTAACTAGTTTTTAATATGTTTCGATTTTGGTTCATAACATTAAGAAGCCAAGTATTATAAAAGTTAAAGCTATCAGTTGAAAGTATAGAAATAATTTTATATGCTTATCACTTATGAGGCAAAGCTATTACTTGAATTTATAGTTTTACTCTGATTGGTCACTATAAGGTTCATTTACCAAGCACTAATACACCGGATTTTATTAGAACTCCGAAGTTAATCGTGCTTGGGTGAGAGTAGTATCAGGATGGGTGATCTTCTGAGAAGTCCTCGTGTTTCCAACCGTACAAGGTTCAGGGTCCTCTGAAACAACCTCTCGACAGGATTACACCCTGAAGGGGTAAGGCGGAAGCCCTTTAGGTACTGAATCTGTTGTTGTTGTTGTTGTTGTTGTACTTCGATTGGTCACTGTGTGGGTCTTTGATATTACATACGTAATGCAAGAAATAGTATCTTTTGCACCCATGTTCATTCTTGGACAATCATATTGCAATTTTAAACTGGCTATAAATTCGCACTAGGGCTTGTACTAGAACTGTTATTTTGAGCCGCTCTATTGTACCCTTTTAGAATTGCAGAATTTTCTACAATTTTGTGTATGCAGGCACAATTAAGCTAGTCCGTAACCCCCTTGGGCTTACTATGTGCCGTTTGTTGCTTACTACTTGCGTGTTGTATTGTGCTCCATGGTGCTTTGTGCTTTGTTGCTTTATGCTTTCTTTGTCCCATTGTTTTTATGGTTTTTAGGTTGGGGATCCTCGTACATAGCCTTCCTTTAGGGTAACACCTTAAAAGAGTAACACTACGTACATCTTATCCCCCGATCCCCCATTAGCGTGAGTCCTTATGGTATTGAGTTTGTTGTCGTTGTACAAAGGTATCATTTGTTGAACGTCATGACATTTTTTTTACGTGCTTTTTCTTTATATGACGATTCTCTCAAACTCTTTTATATAATTCAAATCACTTTGCAATACTGTGATTGTACTAATATATGACTTATTTTGGTCCTTTCTGCGGCCCAAGTTGAAGATCCTACAGGTACTTTTTCTTGCTAATTAAACTTTTTTTCCCCGATAATTAGTGACAAAGTTGCTATACAACAGGCACCTCATACAAATGAGGCCTAATTCAACCCGTAGTAGAACGGGGAGCTAAACAAAGACAAGAAAAATAAACATACAATCGGCTAGAGAAATAGGATTACAGGACAAAACATGGGCAAACAACCAACTAGGACTATAAGACTACGACCACCACTTGGCAGTAGACCAAAACTGGGGCTAAGGTTAACAGGGAAGCAGACCACGACTACCCTTAGCTATCAAGTCCGTCTTATCATAAATCTTATGATTAAGTATCTTGCTTCTAGAAATAATCTTTATAGTATCTTAATATGCGGTCCAATTTAGTTTCTATAGAAACGTTATAGTGTAGAAGGGATGTACTAGATATTTGTTGAAAAATATCAAACTAGAATGCTCATTTGGCATCTATACGGAGGGAATCATTTCCTTATATTCGTAAAGTTGTAAGCAAAAACCAAAGTCTTAATAAAAATGTAGTTCTACCACACAACTTTTCTTGTCTCCAAAAACTTACTTCCCTCTTCCGCAAACACTAAAACTAAAATTACCTAATCTAACTATGCCATCACCTTCTACTAACCTCCCTATATTCAACAAAATCAACACATATCCGTAATTTTCCGTTCCAAAAAGGCATCATGTGATTACCAATAATGTAGTAATTTACACATTTTTCGATGTTATCCATATAATACATGTCTTATGACATGTAGCTGTATTTTTCCCGTTTAAAAAAAATAAATAAGTAATTGAAAAAAATCATACTTACATCAAAATTAAGTATTCATATTTTGCTAAATTTGTCACTTTAATTCCTAAATTATGATTATACCCTGTTATTTACTATGCAATATGTTTCCTACTATCTAGAGGTGGCTAATGACCGAATCGGGTCATGACTGAATTGAAACAAATGAAAAAGCACATAGGCCTATAATGTAAATAACCCAAAAAAACAATGCCAGGGTGGGAGCAACCATTATTTGAATCAAGGGTCATGCTTAGGAGAAGCCTTTTTTGACACGTTTGGATTTGATATAATAGTTTCAGGCTAGTTTTTAAACCTTTTTGTATCATGTTTAGTTTTATATTAAGGCTCTATTTAATAGAGGGTAAATCCTTTTATCCTGCAAAATATTTTTTTTAAAAAAGATTTTCTAAGAAAAATTAAATTTCACTTTAGGTCTTTCTCTGTTTGTTTAACAGAAAATCCTTCCCACCTTTTGATATTTCTTTGTTTATTTTAAAAGAAAATATTTTTCACTAATTATCCTATATCTTTTTTATTTCCAATATAAACTCGATCCAATTCAAACTCAAACCTAAGAATATCTCGAGATTTTGGATTGATGACTTCTCTACTTTACATGCAAGTCATTTTCCACCCTTTGGCAGGAAACCTTTTCCCTTGAAAAATATTTGTTTTTTTATCATAGAATGTTAGCCAAATTACGGAAAATGAAAAAAAACCAATTACTAGAATCTAGTTTTATCCCTTAATATAGGATTAATTTGACATACTACACACTTCATATTTGAAAAAAAGTACTTTAAGCATTTATATATATATATATATATATATATATATATATATATATATATATATATATATATAAAAGCTAAATGTTTTTATAGGTGTTAAATCATTCCAATATATATTGTACTGAGAATTACATATCTATCTTCTATGTTATCTTATCTTATATTATTTGCCCTTCTTGTATCTCTTTTCTCCTTCAATTCTCAAATTCTAAGAATTCGGAATTTGATTATCCAATGAAACAAACAAAACCAAAATTAACATATAAAAATCCTTAAAGCATCACAAACTCCATTAACGATAATTAAATAAACGGAATTTATAATTTAGGGATCCTGATATTTTAGTATTTATCCGTTACATACCTCAAATACAATAACAAATATAAGCAATTTTAAATTATAAACCGTAACAATTTTTTAAATACATGCTAAGAAAGAAAGAAAATATGATGTTGTGTATTGTCACATTATCTTTAAATCGTGTTATCATATCTAAATAACCTTGCTCACACTATCTGATAAATATTAGGAACCATTTTTAACTTATCGAAAGCCCCTAAATATGAGAAATTTTTCTATGGTTGAAATCTTAAATTAGTCAATTAAATTTTCTAACCTTCTTATCAAAAATAGGAAAAAAACAGAGATCTTTGAGCTAACCAATTTTAGAGGTATTTTTGGAAGCGCTTTTGTAAAAAGGACTTTTATTAGAGGTATTTTTGTTTGAAAAATTTTAGTTTCTACTTTTGAGGAGAAGACTATTTTTCATAAAAAGGAAAAAAACCAAGATCTACTTTTATTTAAAAATATTTTTTTTACAGGGTAAACACATTCAAACCAATAAAAAATTATTTTCATAAAAATATACTTTTTTCAGGAGAAAAAATACTTGGCCAAACAAGCATTAATTGTAAATACATGGCCCACAAAACGAGCCGAAAATTGAACAATCCAATCTTTCACTTCATAGACACGACTTCTTTTCACAATAATATTTGTGAAATCGGTTGCCTATAATAAAATCAAGCTCCCCACACAAGTACAACAAAGTATTTCTTGTGCCCAATTCAAGTTTTCTTTTAGCAACCAGTAATCTTTTTATGAATGAGAATTTAAATTTTGAAAGAAAAAAGCTTAACTATTTATCTTCCTATGAACGAGTAATCTTTTTGAGTAACTTGTATTAGGTACTAAAATTTGACTACAAAATAAATGTAACTCTCGAATTAATAGCAAGAATAACTCACAATCTCATCACATTAAAACCCCCAACTTAAAAGAAATTGAATGGAGAAACAAAAGAGGGAGGGGGGAGAGAGAGAGGTTGAAGTTTAAATACAAAAGTGAGTATTTGTTGTGCATTAGCATAAGAAATTTTAAGGAGTTAGGAAATTTTTTTTTTTCTTAAAATAAAATTTAGAGAAATTAAGAGTTTTAGTATACAATAGATAGTATTAAATATTACGATTTCTATATCCATAAAATCATATCTTAAAAACATATCTTGTTAGCATTGCCGAGGATTATAATTAAGAAATCACAAATGCGATAATTTATATAAAATTTTAACAGATTAAATGATATTTGTCAAAATTTTTGTTTACTATACCAAAAAAAAAAATTATATATATATATAATAATTATTATTTATTAATATAGAAGGAGGTTATATTTATATCATAATATGAATATTTTTCACTAGAAAAATATATAAATAACAGTAGAGATATGAATTTTTTCGATAGATAGAGAGAAAACGCAATACAAAACCTGGCAAACCACCGGAGTGGAAACTGAACCACAAGAAATACAGAAAGCGACCAAAAAGCAAAAAGGTATATGAATAAGTACTATCCTAAGACAATAATAAATATCTCATAGAATATAGTTATTAATATAATTAATAACTATTAATTATTATTATTTAGATATATAATAAGTAAAAATTAAAATATAATTAAAATTTGATAAGAAGGTTAGAAAATTTAATTGACTAACTGAAGATTTCAACCATAGAAAAATTTCTAATATTGAGAGGCTTTCGATAAGTTAAAATTGGTTCCTAATGTTTACCAGATAGTGCGAGGAAGGTTATTTAGATATGATAACACGATTTAAAGATAATGTGACAATACACAACATCATATTTTTTTTTTCTTAGCATGTATTTAAAACATAGTTACGGTTTATGATTTAAAAATGATTATATTTTGTTATGATTTAAAACATAGCATGTATTTTCTTATGTACTCTAGCGTACTTGGACGAGAGTAGTATCATGATGGGTGACCTCCTGGGAAGTCCTCACCCTCAGGTTGGGGGCACTGGGAAACAGCCTCTCTTCAGGTTGACACCCTAAAGGGGGAAGGCTGCGTACATCGCCCCCCCCCCCCCCCCCCGACCCTGCGTAAACGGGAGCCCTTAAGGCACTAGGCATGTTCCTTTATGTTCCTTCTATTTGAGGTACATAAGGGACAAATGTTAAAATATCAGGATTTCTAAATTATAATTTTGTTTATTTAATTACCGTTAATGGAGTTTGTGATGCCTTAAGGATTTTTATATGTTGATTTTAGTTTTGTTTGTTTTATTGGATAATTAAATTCCAAATCCTTATAATTTGAGAATTGAGGGAGAAAAGAGATATAAGAGGGCAACTTTGCTTTAATATATAAGACTAGTTTTTTTTTCCGTGCGATGCAACAAACAAAAATTACAATTCATGTATTAAATTAATTTTAAAATTACTGTTAAAAAATTAATTTTAAAGTTGACCGATATTATATTGAAATACACCTATATATTAAACTTTTTAGAACTTTATATTATTAAATTTATTTGCGAAGGACAGAAAAATATTTTTGCATCTTTATTAAAACAAATGAATTTGCCTATTTTTCTTATCAAAAACAAAAGCTGATCTTCGAGTCGAGTTCCAAGTCACATACGAGCCTGGATAAATCTTTTTCTGTTGACGAACATTAAGCATGTGTTAAATATGTGTCAAATAATTACATAAATATTAGCAAAAAAATTTAGGCGAGTTAGGATTTTCTTTTTTTAAGTAAGATATAGAGAAGTTAAGACTATTAGTATACAGTAAATGATATGTCTGTCCAAAAAAAAATAAATGATACGAGTTTATGATTTCTATATCCATAAAATTATATCTTAAAAATACATCTTGTCAACATTGTCAAGAACTATAGTTGAGAAAATAATAAATGTGATAATTTATATAAAATTTCAACAAACAAAATGAAATTTGTCAAATTTTTTGTTTACTATTTATTAAAAATATAATAATGATTATTTATTGATATAGAATAATTTCATATATATCTTGCAGTATAAATAATTTTCAGTAAAAGAAATATGAATAACTTAGATATTAATAACCACTATCCAAACGATGATTAATATATCTTATAGAAAATAGTTATTTAATATAATTATTATATTTTAATTATAGTCTTATTATATATCTATATAATAATAATAATTAATAGTTATTAATTATATTAATATTAATTCTTTGAGATATTCATTATTGTCCTAGAATAGTAGTTATTCATATCTCTACAGTTATTTATATGTTTTTCTAGTGAAAATGATTCATATTATGAGATAAATATGACCTCCTTCTATATCAATAAATAAATAATGACTATTATATTTTTTTGGTATAATAGTAAACAAGAATTTTGACAAATATCATTTAATCTGCTAAAGTTTTATATAAATTATCGCATTGATTTAATTATAATCCTTGACAATGCTAACAAGATATGTTTTTAAGATATGATTTTATGGATATAGAAACAATATTTAATACTATCTATTATACACTAAAACTCTTAATTTCTCTATATCTTGCTTTAAAAAAAAGAAAATCCTAACTCCCTAAAATTTCTTATGCTAATGGACAACAAAGGCTCTTACCTTTGTATTTAAACTCTTAACCTGCCTCTCTCCCCTCTTTTGTTTCTCCATTCAATTTCTTTTAAGATGGGGTTTTAATATCATGAGATTTCTTAGTCATTCTTGCTATTAACCGGTGAGTTACATTCATTTTGTAGTCAAATTTTAGTACCTAATGCAAGTTACTTAAAAAGATTACACTTTCATAGGAAGATAAATAGTTAATGCCTTTTTCTTTCAAAATTTAAATTTTCGTTTATAGAAAGATTATTGGTTACTAAAAGAGAACTTGAATTGGGCACAAGAAAAACTTTGTTGTACTTGTGTAGGGAGCTTGATTTTATTATGGGCAACCGATTTCACAAATATTACTCTGAAACGCATGGTTCAGGATTTATTGGCTAACCGGGTTCCTCGTTAGCCAAAAAAAAGGAGTCGTGTCTATGGAGTGAAAGATTGGGTTGTCCAATTTTTGGCTCGTTTGCCGGGCATGTATTTGCGCAGTAGGGTTTCATACATATGCTATAAGTTATGGTAGACTAGTTACAATTAATGCTTGTTTGAATGTGTTTGCCCTGTAAAAAAAGTATTTTTATGAAAATGCGTTTTTCTTTGGTTTGAATGTGTTTGCCTTGTTAAAAAAATATTTTTAAATAAAAGTAGTACTTGTTTTTTTCGCTTTCATGAAAAATAATCTTCTCCTTAAAAGTAGAATAAAAGTAAAAACTAAAATTTTTTCAGACGAAAATACCTCTAATGAAAGTCTTTTTTACAAAAGCGCTTCCAAAAATACCTTTTTTTTTCCACAGTTTGATCAAACACGCTCTTAGTCATACCACAGACTTTTATTCTCATGTTTCCATTTTTTTTTCCCTCGTTGATTCTTGTTGTAATTTATTTTCCTAATTTTTTCCCTTTTTGTGTTTGAGCAGCATATATACTCTGTGAAGAAAGTACAGTATGGCAGGGGAAGGAAAATCATGGATGGGGATGATGTACGACAAATTTGAGACATTCTGTCTTGAGGTTGAGTCTACCGTTCATCCTGTAATCCTTCTTTTCTTGCTTTTTCTTTCTATTTTTCGGATTTTTAGTGTCGAGCTTTCTATCTAGAATGTAGTTTTATTCTGTAATTATCAGCTGTGTTCATAATTTCAGTTTAAGGGGACCCTTCGGAAACAGCATCTCTATAGGTTTGATGAACTACTCGTGTTTGAAATTGAGCAAGGCCGGTTCATGTTTGTCTTGAGGCCTGTTAAGTCGACAAGTCTAGTTTGCTTCGTTGACTTGATAATTTTCAAGAGCCAAACAACTGTTAAGACTTTGTGAATAGCTTATTGCAAGCTCAGTGAGAAAAAGATTGTCAATTGCTAAAAATGAGTTCGATAATGAATTGGTGGACGACTTCTTAATAGCTTGACACTTGTTAAATGATAATCGCCTTTTATATTAGTAGCACAAATCAACAACAAGCTCAAGTTGACTCGATTAAATTGACGAGCTGATTCAAGGTTAGTGTCAAGAATACACCAATATCTGTCAAATCAACTTTGGACACAAATTTGAAAACCTACTTAAGTTTAGCTTAAATCGAAACTTCACAAGACTTATCAATCAAGGTAGAACCAAAAATACTCAACCTAACTCGGTTCATTTGCCACCTTGCTCGAGTCATGTAATCACATTGTTGAATTTGTGGGCAAATATTCTTAGGCTCTATTTTGTTCTGTCTTCAACCTCTCTTTGTTCTATATCATTGAACATAAGTTTCAAAACCTTAACCTATTGGGTAAAGTAAATATGCAAGAATAATTTTATACTCTAACAAAGCATGGTCTTTTGCTCAATAGGACAACCTCAAGTATGTCCAGGACCAGATGAACACCGTAGGAGAAAACATGAAGAAGTTCTGTGTTGAAGTTATAGAAGATGTACTTCTTCCATCTTCTGAGGATGTTAAGGAAGGCGACAGTCATCATGAGCCATGTAAATCTCGTGTCTTCATGTTTTTGTCTTCATTCTATACTTTTTATGGGTGTTTGCACAACTTCATTGAGCTTTGATTTTGTTAAAAGATACTACTCTTAACAACAACAACAATCCCAATGCCTCAAGGGAATAATTTTGTGAAATTTCAAAGAGCTTTAGATCTAACCTGCTAAGTTGATTTATGTGAGGTTCACATATAAGGCCAAGTGAGGTTCTGTTGGAAAACCAATTAGCATAAGATGGAGCATCACATCGGGCTTATATGTATCTTTTCTCGCACAACTTAAATGTTGGACATCTTAATTGTACTCACATGTAAAGTTCTCAACTGATCTTGACAATGCTAAAACGAATTTAGATATGAATGGAAATTTTAAGGACGAGGATGAGGACTCGCTCTCTTCAGAATTGAAGCCAAGCGCTTCTGTGGAAAAATATTCAGGTGGTGATGAGAAAGTTTCCAAGGACAAGTGTTCACCAGATTCGGATAAAGGGTACGAGGATATTGAACGTGACAATGAAAAGGATGGCATAGTTTGTGATCCCATGACGGTGGATGTACATTGTGCGTCGATGGCGAGGGATCATGGGGAGACCGCAAATGCTGGTGGGTTTATCGGTGCTGTGACAAATTCGGCAACTCCACAGCAAACGACCATTGATGACGCTGATATCGAAGGAATAGCAGTGCCAAAAGAGTCACAAGGTGAGTTTTGCATTTTATTTTTCCATTTTCCACTTGAGTTCCGTAGTTTTTTCACATAGTAATTTCAGTTAAAATTTTTTTTTTTTTTGAAAAATTTTGTCGATCTAGCTAAAGAAAATCGTTCGTATTATAAATTTGTATAAAGTTTATACTTTGTCAAGTTGAAGTTGAAAGTAAGACATGTAATGTGACTGATTACTAGGAAAATGTTTTCTGCATCATGAAAGAAAATGTTTCAATTTCCTGTCATTGGAGAAAAATATTTTTTACATTTATAATTGTTGTTATGAAGTGATACAAAAAAATACTAAAATTGAGGCGAAAAAGGTTTTCTATAAAGCAAACTACGCTCTAGTTATTTAGGCTCTTTATTCTGCCCTGAAACATCTATGCTAATAAGGATACTTTGCTGTTGGTATGATCGTTAAATACTTCAAATTACACCAAAAACATGGACTACTCTTTACCAGTAGGCGAGTCTAACCTTTGAATACAAAGCAATGTCCAACATTTTTACTCCAGTTCTGGTGAAAATACTATTGCCCATCTATTTGCAGTATGTTCAGCAAATAAATGAGCTGTGTGCAGCTATGTAATTCTTTTAACATATATACACGAGCATAGAATCAAATAGAGTCAATACGTAATAAATTTTGAATTATCCATTACAGAATTCGTTATTATATAATCTTGTTTTGTGATAGACTCCATAATACATATACAGTATGTTATTGACTATGACATATTTCTAAATGTATTTAGACGATAAAAACAATGGAAGAAGTATACAAATTAATGATTGAATCACTTTGTACTTCTGATAAAATTCCTTCCTCTATCTTACTTATCAAAAAAAAAAAAAAAAGATTGAATCATTATTCATTCAAAAATTTTCAAATAGAGGCTTAAATGCGACTTATGTATTGTGCTTCCTATATATATCGGGTTTGATTCTTAGTCCTAATTCCTATGGTTTGCAAGATGGTACATGAGAGAAAAAGAATTCTATATACTCTTCCTGAAAGATAGCAAAAATTTTCTTTAACTTTGTGGACACAGGTACAATTAGCCGAACCACGTAAATCCTGTATCTTTGTGTTTATTTTTTTGTTGAATTTTTTGTCTTTGTTTTGATTGCATACTATTGGAAATAAACTCTTGTTATGTTGTTGTAGAAGCACCGGAGGAATGCTGTGTCCTGGTGGAAGAAACTGAACATGCTCCCGTTTCAGGTCTACAAAGCAACCTCAAGGTAAAAATACCGAATTTTATCACTTCAATACACTAAAGTCTGGGCAACCACTATTTTACATGAACTACTCGTGTTTGAAATTGATCAAGGCTTGGTCATGTTTGCTTTGGGGTTTGATAAGTAGACAAACCGAGTTCGAGTTCACTTGATAATTTTAATGAGTCAAACGCCGCGTTAGAGTTTGTAGACTATTTATCAATAGCTCATTGCAAGCTTGTCGAGAACAAGTTAAAGAGGTTGTCAATTGCTCAGTACGAGTTCGATAATGAATTTGTTGATACGATTAAACTGCCGAGGTGAGGCGAGGCTAGTCTAGAGCACGCACCAACATCTATCGGACCAAGTTTGGAGATAGATTCAAAAATCTGTGTAAGGTTCAACTCAAATTCGAATTCAGTAGGACTTATGAAGAACGAGGTAGAACACAAAAATACTCCGCTCAACTCGGTTTGAGGAACAAATCATATGAAAAGCTTAAATTATTAGGCAAAAACTAAAAATAATTTTATACTCTAACAGAAATGTTCTTTTGCTAAACAGGACAACCTCCAGTATGTCGACGACCAAATGAAAACCGTAGGAGAAAACATGAAGTTATGTGGTGAAGTTATACAAGATGTACGTGCTCCATCTTCTGAGGACACTGAAGAAGACGGCAACCACCACGAGCCACGTAAATCTCGTGCCTTCATTTTCATTTTCTTTTATTTGGGTGTTTTTGTTTTATATTTTATGTAGGTATTTACTGCTCTAACTCGACGTGATATGAGACTGATAATGCAGAATCAAATTTAGATATGAATGGAGATTCCGAGGATAATTATTCACTAGATTCAGATAAAGAGTTTCAGGATATCAAATGTGACAATGAAAAAGATTGCCCAATTTGTAATCCCATGTCAGTGGATTTACGCTGTGGGTCGATGTCGAGAGATCACAAGGAGACCATGGATGCTAGCGGATGTATCAGTGTTGTGGCAAATTCGGCAATTTCACAGAAAGTCATCTTTGACTATGACTACTGTGAAGGAATTTTAATGGCACGGAAAACCATCGTTGGTGGCGATGATGCCGAAGAAATAGTGATGGCAGTACCGGAAGAGTCACATAGTGAGTTTGTGTTGAGTTAAGCATTTTATTTTTCAGTTTTAACTTGCATGCTTCATTTGGTTCAAATTCAGAAAGAGCCTCTATACACGCGCCCTACAGGGTTAAGGCTGTGAACACCTTACTCTCCCAAACTATACCTTAGTGGTAGCCTCTTTGAGGCACTGGGTGGTGATTGTTGCTGCTTCATTTGGTTTGAAAGAAAATATTTTTCTTATAAAAAAATTTCTTCACACAATATTTTCAATTAATAAAGAATGTTTTCTTTAAATAAATTGTCTTTCTAGTTGAAGAAAATTGTTTTATTCTATAAATTCATATAAGGTGTATCTTTGACCAAGTTAAAGTTTAAGCAAGATATATGATATGAAATTATCACGAGAAATATTTTCCAAAATTGAAGCAGAAAAGGCTTTCTTTCCAAAAAAGCAGAGCCTTAGTTACTAAGGCTCTTTATTCTGCTCTGAAGCATCTGTGCTGATAAGGATACTTTAGTGTCGATAGGATGTTTAAATACTTCAAATTACACCAAAAACATATATTAATCTTTGAGAATAGTCGAGTCTAATCTTTGAACACATAACAATATCCAACTCTTTTACTCGAGTCGAGGTAACATATTCTTGTACCCCTATTTGCAGTATCTTCAACAAATAAGGATGAGGTTACTTTCATATAAGACGACATGAAATCAAATAAAGGTCTTTACTTAATAAATTTTAAGCTAACTGTTATATAATTTACTGTCATGTAATGTACTTCTTTTATGAACCCCATAATGCATATACAATATTTTATGTACTAAGACATTTCTGAAAGTATTTAGACAATAAAAGCAATCAAAGAGGTATAAAAATTAACGATTCAATAACTATTTATTTAAATTTTTGTTGGTCGAAAGACTTAAAAGCAACTTATGTATTCTTTCTTTACTAAACTCTAGATTTGCCATATGACTATCTTCTGTAGAAATATTTTATGAATGCTACGTCCTGGCTGAGGAAACTGAACATGCTCCCGTTTCAACTCTACAAGTCAAGCCAAAGTCACACAAGGTAAAAATACGTTGGATCTGCTTCAGTTTAGTTTGAGGAGTTTATTTCACAAGAAAATTTGATGGGAGTATGTTTGTTTCGTATGGTCCGGAAATTTTTTTTTCCTCGTATTTTACTGTTATGGGCATTGAATTGGAAAGATAAAATCTGTGCATGATTCTCCCAATTGGTACATGGGTCATTGAAACCTCTATAAAAGGCTCCGTCCACTTATGTGAACAATTAGGAAAATTCTCTCTCTCCCTCGCGGGTTTCTCTCTAGTCTATAAATTACTGACATATCATTCTCTCTCTGTTTGTTTCATTGTGTTAAAAACGAGCATTATTTGGGGCTTATTCTAGTTCTTAACTCTAGGTTACGGTGGGTGCTGTGTTAATTGGTCCCGTTGTACCGATGTGTGGAATAAATGACTAAGGATACTCCACGAGAAGGCAACAATATATCTATTCTAGATAAGTTTTAATTATTCTTTTCTTCAATTTTCCCAGCAAAATATAGTAATTTATCACGTCAATAACTCTAAATTTGGGGAAGACTAAGGTAGAAACAATAGTGGATTTTATGTTTTCATAGTGGACTAATTTTACTCGAAGATAGGAATGAGTAAATATAATTTATTTTATAAAACTGTCCTAAGTCGGTTTGTGTCCTTGCACTAGAAGAATGGGACTGAATGGAACTCCGATCCTAGAATTAGCATGATATCCACCACTTTAGTTTGGAAAAACCGACTGAGGAAAAGAAAAAGCAAAAAAAAAAAAAAAAACTTGTTGATCACAAAAAAAAATGTCATGGAGTATAAAACTGTCCTAAGTTGTTTTGCTTCCTTACACTGGAAGAATGGGACTAAATAGAACTCCGATCCTAGAATTTGCATGGCGTCCACTACTTTAGTTTAGTTTGGAAAAACCGACGGAGGAAGGAAAAGCAAATAAAAATACTTGTTGATAACAATAAAACCCACAACTTGTAACACCCACTTCAGCATCCCCAACATGTACAACAAACGTATACTTAATTTTGAACCCGTACAATGTAAATCTCATGTTTCTTCGTTTAATTTTCCTCGTCAGTGTTTGCATAACTAATATTTTCTCGGATATTATCAGAAGAAAATAAAGGAAGTGTTATCGGGAAGGAGATGGAGAAAAGGCAAAGAAGAGCATAAGTCGAGTGGTTTATTCTGCCATGAAGATGGAGCTGCATCATTCGTATCTGGAATACATAGGAAAACAAGCCCGACACAAACTCCCATATCTGAAATCGAAGTGACAAACAAGACTACATGCCAACAATGTGATTCCTTTGAATCAGACTGGGAGTTTCTCTAGAAAGAGCAGTGTCTTTAAATACTCACTTAGAATTCGTTTGAATTGCCTCGTCAGGTATTGACTATGATTTAGAATATTTTTAGCTGGATCTAATTTCTTTTTTTAGAGAACTTCTTTTGTTTGATTTATGGATTTGATTTTAGTGGTATGAATTTAGCGGATTATATTGACTCATAAATTTTGTCTTGTACTGTTGCTGAGCATGTTAGGGCAAGTTGAGGGAGTGACGCCTGCAATGGTTTGGGCAATGTTTGAAGGAGACTGACTACCGCATTTATTAGAAAATACAAACAAGTATATAGTACACTTTAGAAGAGAGGTAGAGACAGGCCAAAGAAAAGTTAGATGGAGACAATTAAACATGACCTTACCCACCTAAACCTTGATAAGGGGATGGCTTTAGATAGAGTCAAGTGGCAGTTAAAAATAGCTATTAGGAGAAAAAAATATACTGATACTAGTTCACAGCACTCCTGGGCTTACATGTCAGCTATTGTTACTTGTATGTTTGCAAGTCTAATAATACTTTATTAGAATGTGGATTTTATAAATATTGTTCCGTTTTTACTTTTTAAGGTTAGGGGCCTTTTGAAAACAGTCTACCTACCGGGTGTCACCCTGTAGGGGTAAGACTGGGTATATCTCACATTTTCTAGACTCTACCGTAGTGAGAGCTTCTTTCAGGCACTGAGTTGATTGTTGTTGAGCATATTGACTTCGGAAATGTGGGAAAGAGTATATATTGGATATTAGTAGAGATCGTAAGAAGAAAATCACTTTCTTTTATGATTAAAGATATAATAAAGCTAAAAAAAAATGCATTGGAGTGCCGAGGGAAGGAACAAAAAACAACAGGAAATAATTTTAAATTTTTTTTATTTTTTATTTAATTTTTTAATAAATTATTAATTATTATTATTAATTTAATTGAATATATTAATTATATTTTTATTATCATGTTATATTTACCTTTATAATATATATTTTTAGTTAAATTATATATGTAATTTATAATAAAAAATTTAAATTAAGTTATTTGTTAAATATTAAATAATACTATCTATACATAATTTTTTTCATTTACTGATTATTACAGTTATCTAATAAAGGTTGTTTGTTTACATAACATTTAACATAAATTATTACCTTTAAAATTATTATTACATGGAGGGAGGTTCCTCAAAACAAAACAAAACAAAAATTAAATTTTTAAAATTTGATGATCTGGAGGTCATTTGGGTAAATATTTTTTGAAATGGGCCTTTTTGGGTAATATTTTTCTATTTTAGGCCATTTTGGGCAACGACTCGAATAAATATACGTGTTCTTTTCAAACTATTTTGTTATTTATTTATAGGATTATTTATACTTTAGTATCCTAATGTTTTTTAAAATAATAAAGAGGACCTTGACCTTTTTTTGAACTAATAAAAATGCACATAAGTTTTTATTGTATTAATAAGACTCCTAAGTTTTTGTAGTATTAATAAAAAGTTTTCTCTCCGGCGTGATAACGTCATTTTCTGTCTTCAGATTTGACGTGACAATTGCTTTTCATATTAATGCTATAGTAAAATAACAAAATCGCCCTCTAATAATCATATTTTTAAACAAATTGAGCGAAAATAAATAGTTTATATGTAACAAAACATCTTGAATTTTGTATGTATAAAGTAACAGTAAGGGTATTGGAAGGTATTTTTGTCATTTTAGTGTAGCATTTAAAAAAAAAAAGCAGGTTTGGCAGCAACTCTGTCGACAAAAAATAACGTCATCATGTATGAGAGAGACCTTTTTATTAATTCTACAAAAACTTATAGGTCTTTTTATTAATTCAAAAAAGTCAAGATTTTTTTATTAGTTTTAAAAATATTATGGTACTAAAATGTAAATAATTCTTATTTAAACAAGTAAATAATAGGTAAATTACATAATAATACGATGATATTTGATGAACTGATATTTTAATGCATAAATTTTGTAGATGTGAAATAATCTTTTAATCCACAAGGTAGAATGAAATACTTTATTTAGTTCAAACTATATACTTGACCCTAATTTGCAAAAATAGAAAAATATATTTTTAGAAATAATATATTCATATTAGTTCTTTTCCCGTGTGATGCACGACGGTTGTTTAAATTTTAAATGATATAATTTATGCATTTGATGCAAATTAAAATAGAATAGATATATTTATCTTGTTGAATTTTGTATTATACACTATATTGGATACAAATTGACATCAATATAGTGATGAACAATGCTCATAATCAACTCATGTATAAATGATCCACTCAACCGAGCGCCTTACCTTTCGTATTATCCCTTGATTTCCTTAGTATTTGAATATTGACAATTAAAAGGTTAAGAGAACGAGAATGCAATATTTGGATTTTAAATATTTTTTGAGAGGGTGAGAACTCACAATAATTTATAGAAGTTTTTATATATGATAGAAAAAATATATAATATTAACCACTCATATTTTAAAATAAATTTCAACTAAAAAATTATTTTCCGCAATTGGTAAACTACAAAATAATTTCGCACAGTTCATGGGTTCAAAAATTATTCCAATAAACCTTGAATACTAATGTGTAACTAGTGTAACCTTGTGCGATGCACAAAGATTGTTTATATTTTAAAAATATTTAATATGTCATATGTATAATATTTCTATTGTTTCAAGCTTAAATTATTATTTTTAGCTCTTTATCAATGTAATAATATTTTTTAAATGCTCTCCCGTGATTTTATGAAATTAATTAGGTTTTTATAATGGGTTAATTTATTTATGTAAAAGAGAAGTTAAATAATGGACTCATGAGGTTGCTTGGATTAGAAAATAGAGGGAGATAAGATGGGAAAAATTTTACAGTAATACGGGTAAACACTTACCCGAATAATAATGGCGTGTGGAAGAGTACTTCCTAGTAAAAATGTCAATTGACAATGAAAACCACATTGGTGGACACTAGTCCAAGTGGATTATCTAGAACTTTTTTTTTTTGTCGGAAAAGTCCGATGGCGCTCTATGAAACTTGATCATTTACAGTAGTAGACAAGCCATGGTTGCAAACACCCGACCTGTGCAACCTGGCCACTTCATGGGCAACGGTATTACCGGATCTAGGAATCCGAGAAGATCAAAAATAACGAAAAGAACCTAAAAAAAGTTTAACATCATCAATAATATAGCATAATATACTAAGGAAGGCTTATTTGTTTATTTATTTATATAAGTAAGTGTGAGATAGAAAAGAATTTAAATTTAAGATTTGATATTTTCTACAGGATAGAGTTTTTTTTTTTTTTTTTTTTTTTTTTTTTGATCACCTGCTGGATAGAGTTTGACTAAGGCGTTATTATTATTATTATAATTGTTGGTTAATGGATAAGAATTCGAAGCAAAAGCTTTAAAATTTCGGCTTATTTGCATTGTGTTGTATGCCACGTTTATGAGTGCATTTTCACCCAACCAATCTTATCAAAGTAATTTCCTTTATACATGTATGTATACAATCGGGGACCCTCTCTGTTTGGGGTGTCGTGTTCTGTTTTTCGAACTTTGCTCATTATTTATTAAAAATACATGAATATATATAATAGAAAATGACTTACGTAATGGGGTGAGAGATGGGAGGAGAAGAATATGAACAGTAAAGTATAAAAGTAATTTAAAATATAGACCCTTGATTTAGATGTAGTGGTTCATATATATATATATATATATATATATATATTGGAAATGGCATCTTTATAGGATAGCAGCGTGTATAAATAAGACTGTGTATATTTTACCTTTCTCAGACCCTATATTGGAAATAGCCTCTTTATAGGATAGCAGCGTGTATGGATAAGACTGTGTATATTTTACCCTTCTCAGAGACGGGAACCCTTGTGAGGCACTGAGTTGCTGACATTATCCCTCTTCTACCTGACATCATTCCCTCCTCCCTCTTCAACAAATATATGTGGCACATAATTTACACTTTCAATCATATATAACAACCATAAACCCAATATCTGAAGAGCTCTAGTCAAAGTTGAATCTGAGGGTGAAATATGTGCAGTTTTATCCCTATAGAGTTCTACCTTAAAAAAAAGCTGTTTTAGAGGGCTCGTAATCCTAAAAAGCAAGAGTTTTCAATTATATGTTAGGAATAATATTGTATTAGTATCACTTGCTGGCCCCACTATTATCCAATGCACAAATTATAAAAGAAACAACCTAATTCATTAAGGACACTTCTATATGTCACGAGAAAATGGGACAAAAATGGACACGAGGTGACGCTATTATAATAAGTTTAAATACTTTATTTACTCTAGTGTATCACTAAGAGGACGGTAGCACAAATGGGGATGTGGTGCCCTATACACGCGAGGGCCCGCGGTTTGAATCCCCTCTCGTGTTTTTTGTCGTGTTCATTTTCTCGTGTTTTTTAGCTTTTTCCATTCATTAAATATGTATGCTGTTAAATTTTACTAGGCCTTTAGGCCCAACCCACATGATTCGCAACTATGAGATCTGCATATGAAACAAGTGATATTCAACCCAAAACCACCTGATATAGACGAGTGAGATTCAACCGAAAACCACCTGATTTAGACAAAGTAATACATTAAGCTTACATTTTTGGATAATTAACGAGAAAAACTTACGATACAAAAGCCGACATTTCCTGAGAGAAATCTAAAGGACAGACACAAAATGTGAAAAAAGAGGAAAAGAAAAATACACATATTAAATTTATGTATTAATCTTTCCTCTTTCATACCTCGAATATAAAAATCTTATTAGACTCACATATAAAGTACTTAACAAGAAAGTCAAGGAAACAAAAGCTATGCTGCTGCCGCATTATCGTCACATGACATGTACCACCACATTTAGAAGCTGGGTGCTTACAACTTCTCGATTCTCCCCCAATTTTTTTTGGGTCATTCAGTTTTTATTTTTGCACTAAAAAGATAATATATGCATAAGTTAAACCTCTATAAATTAATATTCTTGGGATCATAAAAATTTATTAATTAATCAAAATATTATTTATCACATTGGTCTCAAGTCAGGAACCGACTACAAATATTATTTAATCGAGGTTATTAATTTATCGAGGTTATACTACATATATATGACTCTTATGGAATGGTGAGAGATGAGATGAGTTAATTATGACCATTAGATTTAAATTAAAGAAATCTAGGCCATTAAATCTAATGAGAGGTATAAAAGTAACTCTGAAATTTACGCCCTTAATTTAAATTTAATGGTCATAATTTATTCGCATCATCTTTCATCCTCTTATAAGAATCATGCTATATATATATAAAATGAGTATGCATGCATGGTTGGCTAGTGTAAGGGAGGTGACAAGGAGTGGTGTTGAGGGTCCGGTCCACCAGGAGAAACTCTATCTGATCCCGCATCCTGTATCGAAACCTTCCGATGTTGCTGAGACACGAGTTTGATATCGTGGTCCGATTTCAGCTGATGGCCAGCTGCTTTTGTGTCGATGTTCATGAGAGGTCGTTTGTGAAGAACCCGACCATGGATGCCAATGAAGAACATATGTGAAAGGATAAGGATCACAAGCATGAAAATCAATGCCAACTTTGGGGAAGAAGTAGAGGTGGCCATGTTGCTTATATGTGATAGCTAGAGAGAGAGAGAGAGAGGGGTCCAGAAGCACTTTGTTGTGAAGAGCCCTACGCTCTATACATATATATAGGGAGAGAGGGTGTGGTTAGGGGATTATTATCTAAGTTTTCTGTATTAGTCTTGATTTTATTATGTAATAGGTAATGTCTATAGTGGAGAAAAAGAGTAGATCGATCTATTTTTTGTGAGTCTTTTAGGTCAACTACGGTTTGTTATTGGCTGTAAATATTTGCTTTTTTTGTAAAAGATAGTAGAGATCTTTGCAATTTCATGGATGTAGGCATAACTAGCTAAACTACGGGAATTTTGTGTCTTAGTTTCTTTTTCTTGTTGATTTTTTGTTTTTTTCAATCATTAGTTACAACGTTACAATACAAAATAGTTAACTCGTAAAAGTGAGACCTGAACCAACTTGTATAAAAGCATGCAATAAAAAGAGACAAAATAAGACTACATCACAGCTCCAAAAAACAGATTTTTCATTGTTCCTGTGTTTTGTTTTCTTATCTATTAGGTTGTTGATTTGGTGGAAAAAAAGATTTTCTTTCCTTAATTATTTGCCTTTAAAGAGAGGCAAATTAGTATACTAGAATTAGTAAGTCTAGTAATAGAAGTCAAATGAGCTGCCAGAGGTTGACTTAGCGGTAACTATTCATTTCTAGTCTATGATAGCTCGGGTTTGAGTCTTGTTGTGCCCTACCTTACCTTTCATAAAAGAAAAGTGGTAAGAATCTCACAGTGAAGTTATGATAAACAGATAGTAATATATAAATATAGCAGGCTATTCTACACCTAGCTAGCCTCGAGCCTGATAAATAAGAGGCCTTTTCAGCCTAACTCGATGAAGAGTGGATTGAAAAGAATTGGTTATAGTAGTCCTACCAACATGTAGAGTAGCTCGGTAATGAGTAGCCCGGCCCAACCTGCCATCTCCACGGGATCTTCTTGTGGATACAAAGATTCTAATCGTTCAGTCATAACCCTAACGAAATGGGTCAAGTAATAAGACACTTGGACCCAACCCTTCAAGCATTAGATTTAGGGTTCAAATTCTACAAACTTTACCATTAAAATCAAACAATTCCTTAAAGCCACCGGCTACTAAGTTCATGGTCCTAAACTTGATAGTAGGCAGTGCAAACTGTCCCGTAAAAAAAAATTGAAAGGAACACATTTATTTTGTATGACCCATAATGTTTATTATATGACTTCTTTTAATGTTATAAGGATTGAATTAGAAGGATAAAGTTTGTTCATGATTCTTCCCCTTAACTCATGCATAGTGATTGCTTCGTTCTACTTTATTTTTTTCGATAATTAGCAACAAAACAAGCGAGGCCTAAGAACCCGAATAAACTTGGGAAAAAGAAACACAAACAGATACTCAAGAAAACAGGAAAAAAACAAATAGCCACTACATGTCTATATCAGTATTGGGAGAGATATTCGAACCGTGACAGAGCTTGAGAAAACAAGCACTTTATTTTACTTCGTGGTCTACTTAAGTCTCCTACTTAAGGAAACAATTAGAAAAAACTCTCTCCTTCTCGTTCTACGTATCACGAGTGCATGGTTTCTCTTGTAAACTTAAATTAGAGCAATTGGGGCATATTCTAGACTTCTACTCTAGAATACACTAAATGTTAGACACCGTGTTAACCCTAAGAGTCAGAATACCGTTTAGTCCCATTGTACTAGTCCAAGGCATAAACAACTTAGAACAGTGGTGAACTACACACCACTACAGTGATCTTCATCTTTTCCTGATAAGTTCTATATACTGTTCTCTTCTATTTTCTAATAGGTACAACACAAGATTAGTCGTAATGCGCATAAGATAGTTCATCCGCTATAATATACCATAATAATAATGAAAAAGAGTATTATAAAAATGCATGGTGGCAAATGGTCAGTAATGTGCTCTTCAGATATTTTATATCGTCGGTAATAATTTGCCAATAAATTTGGATACATAATCTAAAAAAAAATTTAAAGTAAAACAATAAAATACACAAAACCAACCGATCATAAGTCAAATATAAAATTATATAGATTAATTAATTATTTTTAACCAATCAACATAAATGCTAAGCCACTATGTGGGTATGTCCTACCAGACGGACATCAATCAAATTCCCTCACACTTCATTAGTTGTTTTTTTTTTTTTTTAATAGCAAAAAAATAGAGTTAAGGATAAAATAAATAAAAAAATATTAAGAACAATGTTGGTTATGTGTGAAGTCTGGTTGTAGTTGGTCTTGTTTATGAGATATAAGATTGGGTAAATCGTATTGAGGCTCATGACATATTAGTGTGTTAGTGTGGTGACTGTATATATACACATGGGTTGTATATGTTACAATTGGGTGTTTGAGTTAGGCTGAGAATTGAAACGTCTCTTATATACTCCAATTTATATAACAAAATTTCCGTGCTCCCCTCTATGGATGTAGGCTTTGGCTAAACCACGTAAATTTCGATGTTCTCTCTAATTTTCTTTTCTGTGTGATTGTTATTTCGATTTTTGGTTTGTATATTTTGTGGGTAATTCCAATAGGTTGTATCAGAGGCCCTACAAATAAGATGTTCTCAGTGAAGAAAAGAAACAAAAATACAAAGCTTAGGAAAACACTCAAGTGTGCAAACAAACTTAGTCTTTCTTGAATTAGAGTCGCTTTTGATTTGATCAAATATAACCGAGTTATTAAAAATAACATATCCAAAGGGGTTGGGTTGATCAATAAGACACTTGTGCTCGTGTCTCGTGAAACATCATGTCGATCTAAGGATTTTTTATTTAAAAAAGGATAATACTAAGAGAGAAATAATATGACCAGATGCTCTCAACATTACAAATATGCAACATTAGAAAACTATGGACTAATAACATTATACCCTTTAATTCTTCTACAAATCAGTTAAAGCTATGTTAGCAAAGCCCGGGAAGTTCTTTGTCAAAAAGAACTCTTGGCACCTGCTAGTTTTAAAAAATCCTAATATTCTTTGCTATACCAAATACAGTAGAATACCGCAATCTTGTAATAGAAAATAACACTAAAACGTCTTTCTTCTTTCCTATGCTATGGAACTTCACTAAAAGTATACCCTTAATCAACCTTATGCAATAAATCCCAAGCTATAATAGTACAAAAATAAATAGTTAGTATCGGGTGCAAATGATTTTTTGACGCTATCATGAGGTTAATATTCCTCAATATATATACATACATATATATATATATATATATATGTATATGAATCATTAGATCTGAATCAAGGGTCCAGATTGCGAGATTGTTACTATAGGTGAAAAAAAGAGTGCTCTTATACAATATTTAGGCTAGCTAGGTTGCCCATTTGCTTATATATTTTTTACATATACCGTAAGTAATACTTTCAATGCCTCAAGGGCTCCCATCTAAGCAGGGTCGTGGGAGGGGAAATGTACGCAACCTTCCCCTCTGAAGGAAGGCTATTTCTGAGAGCACGCAACCTGAGGGGTGCAACACGAGGACTTCCCAGGAGGTCATCCATCTTGATACTACTCTCGTCCAAGCACGCTTAACTTCAAAGTTCTAATGAGGTTCAATGCTAGCGTATTGGTATCCTCTTAGCCATACTTTTTACAAATACCTTAATTAGGTTACAATTTATTCTGAAGAAAGGGCTTTTGATGTGTAAATTAGGCTTTAAAAAAAGGGGGAGAATAAGAATATAAACATAGGCAAACCGCATGAGTGATAAGTGGACAAAAAGAATTAAAAAAAAGTTTTGTGTATAGGGGATATGGGGATAAGGCAGACATAGATCATCATCCATTTATTTGTTGTAAAAAAATAAGGCACTTTTTCTTTAATTAATTAACTAAACTTGGCTCTTAGTATTATTGAAAATTGGATGCTTACCAACATGGATAAAGTCTGTGTAATCCACCTGATATGGAACGAAAAGGAAAATTTAATTTTGAACATGTCAAAAATCGAAGAATAACTCGAAATCCACCATAAAAGAGAATATATGCAAAATAAACAAACACTAAAAAAGAAAAATTATGAAAATACCAATACGAAATTATGAAAATGTCACTAAACTATCTGCAAAACATAAAAGTGACCCAAACCATGTTTAGAGGCCGCATTTGGACAAATAGGCAGGGCCAGCGGAAGAGCGTTAGGGTTCCATAGTTCAGTCCGAGAGCATCGAGTTGATAGGTTACGAGCCTCATAACTCTTTACGGATCAAAAGTTATGGTTGTTCAAAGGTGCCTGCGCAAATTAGTAGTCCCAACCCACCGTTTGTGGCTTTCCATTGCTCCAAAAACTCTTCAGCTACTCGTCCTACATCACCACGCATAACATGCAGAAAAGGCGCAATGAAGTATTTACTAAGTTCATTTTGAGAAACTCGGCTGTAAAAGAAGGATTTTTCTAAGCGCTACGCACAAGAAGTTTTATGTAATGGTTCAAATGAGATTGGACTTTCAATTGAACGTTTGGTGGATAATATTTTGTCGCGTCTTAAAATTTTCATCTCAATTCATAAATGGAGATTTTGTAGTATTCACTAGTTGTATTCTAGCGTTACCCTAACAGGCCTGCTTAAGAAATCAGGGTTTGGATATTGTCTAGACATCGATAAAGACTATTATTCTCTCCTTTCAAATAACAGTAGATTGCTTTCTTTTCCGCTTGTGACTTTTCCTTTACTTTAAGGGTTTTCTGCATACATCTGTATGTTATCCTTTTCTCATTCTCTCTCCTCTTATCAGTTTCTTGCCGATATATTTGTTAACATCTAAATTGAAACTTATTCTTGTATGTTTTGCCTATCAGCATTCCTATAGCAATGACTAAAATAAACTTGACCACATTAACAGATGTCTTCAATAATAATGATGATGCCAGGGCCGAACACAACCCCAAGTGATCCAAGCAACCGCTGGGGGCCCTCTAATTTTAGGAATCCCAAATTATAGAGGTTGTGAATTTTTAAAGTAACAATTGTGAATATAAATAGGTTTCAAGAGAAATGATATTATATAGGAAGAGTCCTATTTAAAAATTTTGCATGGGGCTTCGAGAATGTCAGGACCAACCCTAAATGACGTCCACAGGAGTCGAATATTCCGACGTATAGGAGGGCCTAGAGCTCAAAGAGGTCACTGTCACTGAATAACTAGGTCGTAGTTAATGCTGCTGGCGGCTATATTTATTTTTCTTACATATGACATAAGATATAATAATAAGATTAATTAGCAAAGGGGCATATATTAAAGTTATATGTAGGTTTTATTTATTTATTTATTTATTTATTTTTGGGTTCCTTATGCATACTAATACAACTCAAAGTGGGCCATTTCCACGTAATTCTGACACCCAAAACACTTGTTGTAATATCCCATTTAGCATCACACCTTTTTACATATTCTATGATGGATAAAGTTATATGATTTAAAGTGATAGCTGAAGGTCCAACAACAATTTATACTATAATATATTCGTTTATTCAAATGTTAATGGGTTTGAAGCGTGGATAAGGCACAGACTCGCTCATGTCTTGTGCTTGAAATATATCAATATTTAGAGTGGAGGCTATAGGAATTTGAACTCGTTATTTTTTATTCAAAAAAACTCTGATATCATGTTAAGGAATCAACTGTTTCTAAAGTTTAAATTGGTAGGTGAAGGGGCATTGTTGGGTTACGTATGGGGCCTGGTTGAATTGGGCCTTGTTTATAAGGTATAAGATTGTGTCAATCCTATTAAGGCTTATGACACTCTACGGTTTTATTGTAGTGGCTCTATATATATACATGGGTTGTGCATGTTACCCATTAAGGTTCAAGTCGAGATTGAGGAAAAGTTGAAAGTTAAGACATCTCATGTAACTTTCGATATTATAGTGAAATTATCATGCTCGCCTTCATGGATGTAGGTTTCAGTTGAACCATATAAATTACGGTATTCTCCCCAATTCCTTTTTGTGTGTAATTGTTATTTCGATTTAGGATTTTAGCATCCTATGAGTGGTCATAACAAGT
This sequence comes from Simmondsia chinensis, assembly GCA_018398585.1. Taxonomy (NCBI): domain Eukaryota; kingdom Viridiplantae; phylum Streptophyta; class Magnoliopsida; order Caryophyllales; family Simmondsiaceae; genus Simmondsia; species Simmondsia chinensis. The sequence goes on from JAGTTD010000014.1 coordinate 2,550,873, forward strand.
AATATCATAAACCCTACAGGCATATTAATATATATATTTTTTTGGCAATGAGGGATGGGGATGTCCCAGCCAACCCCGACCCATGAGGAGGCCTACAATCCCTATGAGCAGATAAGTCGTGAGTATATAAGTAGAAGACGACATCAACTGAGATACCCTCGTAATGGGCATAGGCATATTAATGCTAAACGTTAATCATAAAAAAAAATAAAAAGAAAGTTACCCAATAGCAATGCACACATGAGTCGGACCACGAGGCTTAGTCATCAACATCTTGTCGATTAACTAAAAAAAGCATTTAAATGTTTTAAAAACAAAAAATAAAAAATTCCCTCTTAATTTGCTAACTTTCAATATCCACAATGTGTGTTTAAGAGAGAGAGAATCTAAGAATCCTCCTTTACAAAAATAAATAAATAAAAAGGATTTTTCAAACCCGTATCATATATGTTATAATGTATTAACTATATACTTATATTCGTTCACTTTTTACTAAATCATTCAATTATTAAAATAGTCTATTGTTATTATTTTTTGTATGTTAGTCAATAAAATGTTAGAATGTAATACGATTAGTACACCTTAATATATGCCTATTGGACATGTAATTGACAAACAATTTAAAAAATAAAAGCCTCGTTTGTTACGTAGGAAATTGAAATTCATTGGAAATAAAAATTTAGAGTCTTATTTGGTTCACAGAAAGTTGGGAGGATGCGTGAAATAAAAATTGCTTAATAATTTTCAGTTCCTTCAAAATGCAAGATTCCTTTATTTTTAACTAGCTTATTCAAGAGTTTTATTTTTTATCCCGATAATTAAATATTTTTTACCCACTTCTTAAAAAGTTGATACAAAAATTAACTTTTTAAAAAATACAAATTTTTATAAAAATTTAATTTATATGACAATTAAGCGAGGACAGATGACCGTTATAATTATGTTCTTGAGAAGGTGCGACGACCGTTATTAAACAAAATGGGAAGGTTCAATGGATAACAAGTTTTGTGACTTTCAAAATTTAAAATGCCTTCAACTTTATCAGCACTATTTTCTGTCGGACCCCTTTTTCCTTTGAATTTTATTTATACTATGAAATTTCCTTATTTGTAAATACTTGAAAATACTCAGTGTCTTAAGGACTTCCGCCTATGGAGGGTTTGGGAGGATGGATGTATTTAACCTTCTCCCTTCAGGGTGTTAACTTAAAGAGAGGCTGTTTCCCAGTGCCTCCAACCTGAAGGTGAGGACTTCCCAGGAGATCATCCATCCTGATACTACTCTCATCCAAGCACGTTTAACTTCAGAGTTCTAATGGGATCCGATAACGGCGTGTTGGTGCCCTCTTTGGTTTATTTGTAAATACTAAATATCTTAAATCTTTAAATATTTATTATTCAAATATTTTGATATATATATATATATATATATTATTCTATTTTTTGGCTTTTTTAGATTTGGGAGTCCTCAAAAACAACCTCCCTTTAAATCATATCTTGAAGGAATAATACTGTGTACATTTAACCCCCAAGATCCCTTTCAGGCATAATTTGTGATAAATTTTCACTGAAAAATATAAATGTGATACATAATTTAATTGTCATATCCAAATTTTCTACAAAAATGAGCTGACTTTAGATAAAAATTCAAAGGACTCCGTCGTAAGGTACCTATACATTTTTTTTTTTTTTTAAAGTTGGTAAAGGCAGGGGAGGGGGGTCACTAGTGGGGCTCGAACCCCGGCGCTATCATACGGCAACTGGGCGCCTTACCACTAGGCTACGATCTAGTTGCTCGAGGTACCTATACATTCCTTAAACCATGTGTCATATTATTATTTTCAAGTGAAAATTTATCGTGTTAGACAGAGAGTATGTAGACATTAAAATTTTTTTGAATAGATATTAAATTTTTAGACTTTATATTATTTTATTGTATATATTCGAATATTACATGATTTAGATGACAAAAATATAAAACTTGTTTATATCCGTGGGATAATTCTCTATAAACATTAAATGTTACATGATATTTAAAATGTAATTTTTTTCAGTAAATCAGCGAGAAAATACCATATATATATATATATATATATATATATATATATATATTGAGAAAATAATTAATTATATCTTTATTCTTGTGTTTTATTATGTTCGTGGTAGTGGTTGGGGGCTCCTCTCCCTACATTCCAATGGGACAACCTAATCAAGGAGGTGCCTTTATTTATTTATTTTTTCCCGATAATTGATGATAAAAATTGTGTTACAAAGCAGATGCACTGGTTAGAGCGAGTCCTTAGCCTACACACAGAAAAGTGTGCAGTAAAAGATCAATATAAGAATATTACAAAATAAAATTGAATATGAGAAACATTAGGAGGTGCTTTTATTTATTTTCTTAGTGATTCATACCGAGGTTTGTTAATAATAGAACAATCACAATTTTAATATATTGAATTCTCGATATAAATATCCAGTTTAGTACACAGCGTATATAGTGAAAAATTATTAACAAAATTACGGGTTGATGCGAAGGAGCCTCCAATGGCAACGCGGAAAAGGCAATGGCGATAAAAGAGTCAATCAAAGAAATTTGTGATTATGTTTTTGTAAGAAGACTGCATTGGATTCATTCAAAAACAGCCTTCCTTCTGGGCAACCCCCAGAAGGAGGAAGGCTACGTACATCTACCCTCCCCAGATCCCGCTTTTGCAGGAGCCCATGAGGCACTGGATTGTTGTTGTTGTTGTTGTATTTCACTCAAACTTTAAATTTTAAACCACCCTTTAAAATATGAACCTATTTGACGTGGATGATCTTATAAGAACGCATTACTTTATAATCATGTTTAGATAATGTATAAAATTTTCATTTTCTGTACATGATACCCAAATTTCATATAAAGTGTACTTGTAGTATTACGCTACGTATTATTGATGATCGAAAGAATAAGAACCTTTTCACTGGGTATCGTCCATTAGTGTTTTTATGGAAAGGGTAATGTTCTATTTTCCAAGTAGAAAAAGGTCAACTCTCACCCGAGTGATAAAATACTTGGATCCCATCGGGACTTGCCTCGATGGTTGAAGCAAAGGACGCACGTGTTTGCTCTCGGCCATGGGAAGCACAGGTTTGAAGTTGATTCCTCTCCCCACTGATTCCCTAAAGAATCCCTAACTTACCTCGCTCCTATAGTGTGTGAACTAATAACATGGACCAGGGTTTATCGACTAACTAAATTCCTCGTTATCAAAAAAGATAAAATATTTGGCTTAGACACCTTACGAAGCCTTAACCAGTGATTTGGTTAGTCCCTTAAGACGTAGGGACACACTCCATTACAACCTATGATAAATTCATCCCCACCTGCATTGTTCTGGTATCCATGTTATTGTTTTCTCTATTACAATTACCTTCAGACCCTGGCCTAAACGTAGAGTGCCTCTTTGGACTTGTATCCTGACAATCGGAAAAAATTTATTGGCCCCAACTTACTCGTGCACTTCACCACAATATTAATTTGTCATTCACATAAACTTCTCTTGGTAGGTATTCAGCGATAAAAGGGGGGAGAAATTGATGGACCTACACCGAGCATTTCGTGGTTCAAAAATGCTGAATCCCGTCTCAATCATCATTTGTCAAGACTCTTTGAAGTAAGCTTCTTGGCTTGGATAGGACATTTAGTTCATGTCACTATTCCCAGATTTTTTTGGGGGGGTGCTAGAATCGAACCTCATTCCCTCTTGCAATGTCACATTGGCATAATTTAGGGCATATTTGGTAACGTTTTTTATTTATAATTTTTGGTTTCTTGAAAAATGAAACTAGGTTGTGAAAACGATTTTTCTTATTTTCAGTTTTACTCAAATTAGGAAGAAATTGTAAACCAAAAATTAAAATAAAATAAAATTGTCTCCAACATATGAATTCTGATTTATTAGAAATTAAAAAGTGCCATAGAAAACACTACCAACTGAGCCCGTAGCAAACAATATCATACAACTTTGTAGCCATTAAAGACACAATCACCAGTTACTTGAGAAGTAAAGATGTTTAGTTGATCAAATACATACCAGAAGTGCAAGAAAAATAAAATATCATTCATTAAAAAAAAAGGTGAAATGAGAAAAATAACATATATCAATCACAGAGAAGAAATCAAACCGTTATAGTCTTGTATTTGAAAACAATGACCTCATATGTGCCGGTCATTGTCTTCCTTCAAATCTATTAGAGTAAGTGCTGAGGCTCTTCTTCATTCACTGAAAAGTATGACAAACTCAGTGAAACCAAAAAAAACAAAAAATAATTGTTAATGATTTGAGAATTAAAAGTCGAAAAGACTGACTGAAATGGTAAGACACTAGGACCCAGTGCATCATGAAGCATCAGGTCTAGATTCAAATTTTGCTTTGAGGCTAGATGTTGCGCATATGGGCCCCTCGTGTGGACAGTGCTTGAAGCCCAAGAATGACCGAGAGTTTGGGATTAGGTCATTTTAGACGAGGTTAGTTGAGGGCAATGGTGGGTTGAGTGGGGTTAAATTGAGTACTGAATCATTTTTGGGTCAAATTAATTTCAAGTTGGGTCATTCCAACTTCAGGCCCATCATGGGGGTATAACAGTCGGTGACGTCTCCTACCCATGCGATCATCGCCCAGAGGTTAGGAGTTTGATTCTTGCTGAGGATATACTCATGACTTACCTACTCATGGGGGCTTATGGGATGTTCTCATGGGCCGGGGTTAGTTGGGGCAACTCAATTCCTCGTTACCAAAAAATAAATAAATAAATAAAAATTTTAACTTCAGATTCAAATAATAAATTCAAATTTTTTGTTCAAGTAGGATCAATTTATGAGTTTTTCAGGTCCGGCTGGCTTTGCCACCTATAGCCCAAACACCCCAATGTACCCAATTACACGTAAGGAAACTTTAAAGTGGACGGTGTGCGGAACCAGGGGTGAATCGTGATGCATGTAGAAAAGTGATTGTGGGGTAATGTGTGGATTCTGGGGATGAATAGTACATAAGTTGACCTACACATTCCGATCATTAAAAAAATTAAAAAATGGGAATCAACAACCAAGAGTAAAGATGGACTAAAAAGCCAAATCGACCTCTGCGTCTTCATCACCATTTGCTTTGGCAATGCCATCTGCCTTACGGGCGTCATCTGTTCGGTAAGTGAAACGAAAAGGCCACGACATCAGACGGTTTGAACACGTAATCCGATACATAAACTAAAGGATGATGACAAAACTAAAACAAAAGCCCTTTAGGGATATCTAAAGAACGGCACCCTTCTGTACAAGGGACCGTTGGATAAACAAAAAGCATGTTATTGAGTGTCATTAGGACAACATACATTAGACCCCAGAAACAAGGAAGAATCTGTTTAGTCAAACTTCTCACAGAAATAAAGTACTCTGTCTGAGAAAACCACTTTTACAAGGATTTGAGGATGTTTGGCTTAGAAAAGAAAATACTTTTAAATACACGTGGAAGTTGTTTTTCTGCTTTTAATTCGAAACATCGTAAGCACAAGTGTTAAATTTATATTCTCTAGAAGAACTTAACTCAATCGCTATGACCCCTTAACCGTCTTATTGCATCGCAACCCCAAATCAGATTTGATTCCATGGTTGGACGCATTTCACGAATCCGTAGTGCAATAATTTACATGCTATAGATTGGATGGCCTCTTTAATTGTATTTTGGGACCCCAAATCTTAGCCATTGTTAAAAACCAAAGACCATAAAAAGGAAGTCCTTTTTCAATCCCAATTCTATTATTTCCTGACATAAATGTGCAGCAATAATGACCTAACGAGATAATCTTATCGTCCATAAAGGAAAAATTGACCCTTTTTCCCTTCTTTACAAGGAACGGAACCTTTTTCACTTTAGTCTCACAACCACAATCTCAACTCAACCGCAAAGGGACTAATAATGAATCTCATACAAATTTAAGTGCTAAAGTGATTTCCTAAATCAAATAGAAAAAATTTTGAAGCAAAAATTATTTTAGATGAAAATAACTTTTTAAGGAGAAATATTTTTCCGAAAGGAAAGTGCCTTCCCTCCAAACAAAAACAGAGCATTTCCATAGTTGCCCACAGCACAGCTGCAGGAGACAACAAAAATGAGGAAGCAAACAACCGTGTTTGTCTTAAAAAGTAGGAAAAAGAAAAAGCAAACTTATAAATTAATTAAATTTGCTTAAAAAATAATAAATCATGCAAGATTCGTGTCAAAACCAAGCCGATTCATGTTCGCATTTCCCTCACTAGCTATGTGTCTTGTTAGTTTCCTGCTATCATATCATGTCAAACTTTTCCAGCAGTATAAACCACCAATAAAGCTAACAGAAAAGAAGATCGCTCGCATGTTCAAGAAAATGATAATGATTACCTGCATCTTCTGGAATGTCGGAAGTCCACAAAGTGAGGTTGTCTCTCAGAAGCTGCATGATTAGGGTGCTATCCTTGTATGATTCCTCGTTCAGTGAGTCCAGCTCTGAGATAGCTTCATCAAAAGCTTGCTTGGCAAGGTGGCAGGCCCTGGTAAGATAGAATAAAGGCCCAGCAAAATTAGAAGCATAGAATCAAATAAAGGTGGTTACGTACATGATGGATTTTAAGCTAGCTATTACAAGATCAATCGTTACATAACAGTGATTTGTAACAGCCTCTTCCTAATGCATTCACTAAACAATAGGTCAATGTTATTGCTGAAAGCAATTTTGTGGGCTATCATTCTATATACAATCACATCATTACTCTGGTAATAGCAATTTTTTCCCTACCAATAACAACTCCCAAAAGATATTTCTACATGTATTTATATATTTGAAGCTATTAAAGGAAAAAGTTAATGATTGTATGGTTATTTATTCAAATTTTTACAAAAATGAGGCTTAGAAGGAACTTTTGATCCCTTAAAAAACTTCGTGCAATTTACATAACATCTGCGACACCCTGGTTCTAAAATAACACGACCATTATGCGACCGCAAATCACAATTTGATTTCATGATTAGAAGTGCAAAGTCTATTATACTACAAACCTTTCAGGTGAATTCAAAATCTCATAGTAGAACACGGAGAAATTCAAAGCCAATCCCAACCGAATGGGATGTGTTGGAGGTAATTCAGCCTCTGCTGTAGTGATAGCAGTCTGCAAAAAAGTTTAAAGAAAAGAAAAGGAAGATGCTAAAAAAGTTAGAGGCCGCATAAGAAATCGATTAACAGAAGTGTGAAAACCCATACTCCCATCTAGGGGTGTTCAAAAAAATCCGTAACCGAAATTCCGAAATACCGACCCGAAAATGCGGTTAACCATACCGAATTTTCGGTTCAGTAAAAAATTTGAGGTATTTCGGGACGGTAACGGTTAGTGATTTTGTCCATTTTGGTTAACCGATTTACCGAAATAATATATATCATGTATATATTTTCACATGTTCATAATATTATATTGTTTACTAAGTATGTTTTTCTATCATATAAATGACTCTTCTATGATACATGATTAATTTATCTTTTTCCTAGTTCATCTCCTATCACGGAGTATTTGTGCCTCATTGTCATATCCTAAATACTAATTAAGCACTACGTTGCTACAATTTAGTGCTACTCGCTTGCTCACATATTGGTTAAAATGAGATATTATACATTTAATTTTTTAGAATTGTATTATAAGCTCATAATTTATTGAATATTCTCACAATTAATGTATTTTTTGGACATTTACAAACCATTAAGGAGATAGATCATATAACATAAAAGAGGCATTGCATTACTTTTCGGTTACCGGTTAAGCGACATAACCGAACCGAATTACCGAAAGTCGGTTAACCGGCCTTTTCGGTTACGGTAACGGTTAGAAATATTTGAGTATTTTAGATGGGAGTCCCATCTAAGTAAGAGCTGAGTTCAGCGAAAATGAATGCATTTCAATAAAAATTACCTCATAAGCTTTCATTGACTGATCAGCAGCCTCTTTCCTCTCATTACCAGCCTTGAATTCCGCAAGGTACCTATAATAATCCCCTTTCCTGCATATAGCAACAAAAACACAACATACAGAAGTACAACTTCAATACCGCTTCTAGATGTGACATTCAGTTGGGATTTGGGCTTGTCCAAGGAGTTGATACTAAGATTCACATATAAGCTCAAGTGAGGTTTTATCCCAAAATCAATTGCCATTGGATGGAGTAGCTTACTAAGAGTGTATATTGACCCATCTTCCTTAGAATTTTAACATGAGATTATTACTGGACTCGTATATGAAGCCTTTAACACTCTCCTTCCCGTTGATCATCCATGTTGGAGGCTCTTAGTGCATCAGATATGATGGGACCAGGATCAATAACCCCTACTTGAGATCTATATATAAGCTTAAGTGAGGTTATTCCAAAATTAATTGCTATTACGAGCCACTAGGCTTATAAGTTGATCTCTTCCTTCTTGTAAATCCTCTACAGGGTTTCTTATTAGACTCACATGTGGAGTCTTTAACATAAGCAATAACAAAAAAACACAAAGATTCCTTACATCTTGTAGTAAAACACAGAGGATTCACCAACAGTAGCAGAAGGGATCAGATGCTCATTCATTACAGCCATTATATCGATACAAATGTTGGAGAGCTCGGATTCGACCTTCTGCCTGTACTCCCTAATGCGCCTCACATTTTGCTCGTTCCCTTTCGACTCTTCCTTCTGCTCAATAGAGGACAGGATTCTCCACGATGCTCGCCTAGCACCAACGACATTCTTGTACCCAACAGACAGTAAATTACGCTCCTCAACTGTCAACTCCACATCTAGTTTCGCAACATTTTTCATTGCTTCAACCATTTCTGCGACAGTTAAGCGAATAATAAGCTACTACTGCGTATTCATACTTTAACGAAGCCAAAGAAGCAGTGACAATGGAATCTAAAATGCTGCCTTCACTGAGCTAGTCATTTCCATCAAATTAGGACAAAAAATGCAAAGGATAAATGCCATTCAAACCATTATGGAACTATTTGTTGAAAATTGAAATCAAAATAATCCCTTCAATTTTTGATTTCGTCATGCAGATGCCCTCAATTGTCAAGTTGTACTTCAACTTCATCCTAACCTTTTTAAACTTTACCAACAACAAAAATCGCAAGAATATTACATGATGCAATGTGGTGAGTCCAATTCAAACTAATCAAATGACATACACACAATTATGGCGGCTGATGGAGTTAAAAATCTAGCGTGTGTCTAATTGATGTAAACAATAGTGAAGGAATTGTCTTTGATAAGATTGGAAGTTAAGATGATCACTTTGATTTCAAGTAACAATCGAGGCCTCAACAGATTCTCCATATTATTTACCCAAAACAAGGTATAGAATCTAATTAAAATGAATAACGAGCATCATCAACTATATCCATAGCATTCACATTAGTGAGCAAAGAGCAATCCACTATAGCCAGCAATTTTACCAAATTAACACTTAAGCGTGACAAAATTCAGCAAAACGAACAAAAACAGAAGCTAAAGATTTGGACATAATAACAATAATGCGTTTAATTGATACAAAATCTTATGTAAGAAATTTTATGAGATGAAATCAACAGTTAAGGGCCGGTCCTGTTCTTGGGGCTCCAAGCAAAATTTTCAAATGGGACCCTTCATATATAACGACACTTCTTTTACAATCTATTAATATCAGCAATTGTTACTTTAAAAATTACAACCTATAAAATTAGGGACCCTTTAACTTGGGGACCTCAAGTGGGTGCCTGGGTTGCTTGAGGTTATGTCCAGGCCTGAGTTAAGGGGCAGTATTCACCCAAATCAAGGTCTAAAAATCCTAATTAAAATGAATGCCAAGCATCGGCAAGAGTTATTATACTGTTGGTTTCTAATATTTCAAAGTTTGTTCAAATTAGTCTTTTATTTTTTTCTTTTGCTTAAAATAGTAGCCGCTGGTTTTAAATTTGTTCAAAATGGTCTCCCATCTGTTATTTTGTTCACACAGTCCCTAATATTTTATTTTATAACAAAATTGGTCCCTCGACTTCTCAATTTTTAATTAATTTTGTCATAAAATAAAACACGAGTCACCAATTTGAACAAAAGAAAAAACGATAGACCAATCTGAACAAACTTACAAATATTATGAACTATTTTAAACAAAGGAAAAGCTAAAAGGGAACGAAATTGAACAAACTTAAGAAACATTAAGGACAAATTGTGTACATATCAACAGTATTCTAACCAATCATCTCAACCCTAACCGATCTCTACTACACGATCTAACAAAGATCAAATCCACTACAGCAAGCAAATCCACACTTACATAAACTAAAATTCATCAAAAACAAACGAACAAAAACAGAAGCAAAAAAGACAGAAAGAGACCTTCATAGCGCTCAGCCTGCTCGGCGAGCTTGGCGACATAGACGAAGTTCTCGCGCTCTTTAGAGGAAGCCATGAGAGCAGCAGCAGCAGTAACAAGCAGATCTGAGAGATCAAAGTTCGATTATGGCGATAAAGCTTTGAAGGCTGCAACAATGGCGGTTACCTTTACAGTTTTTCTTTGCTTTCTCTCTCTAAAGACAGAAAAAGTTGCAAGGATTCTGTCTTTCTTCCACGCCTGACGAAGATGGGGGGGATGGATTGGTGGAGATGGTAGGCAGTGAGAGTGACAGGGGAATCTCCGAGGCAAATTGGGGGTATGCTTACCTTTACTAACCCTTTTCTTTTAATGGTAACTTTTAATATGTATATATAATTTGACAATTTGGGGTTTGAATATGTTATTGTTAAATATTTTATGTTAAAATTTGATAAATTTTTATAAAAGTTTCACTAATTTTATATAATAAATATTGATATAATATATAATTAAAATAATATATATATATATATATATATATATGAGGTAATTCTAATAAGATCAAAGAGGACACCAACACGCCTTCACCGGATTCCATTAGAACTCCGAAGTTAAGCGTGCATGGGCGAGAGTAGTACCAGGATGGGTGACCTCCTGGGAAGTCTTCACCCTCAGGTTCGGGGCACTGGGAAACAGCCTCTCTTCAGGTTAACATCCTGAAGGGGGAAGGCTGCGTACATCCGCCCCCCCCCCCCCGACCCTGGATAGGCGGGAGCCCTTGAGGCACTGGATATGTTCCTTTTAGATAATTCTAATAAGAGGGTTATTACATATTAAAAAAATACTAATTTTCTTTTTATACCTTTTCTTTCTCTCTCTTCCCCATGCCCCTTCCCCACCAAGTCACTAACCGTTGTCCCACTGCTGCACCACCGCCCCACTGTCATGCGCCTTTGCCATCGCCACCTTCTCTTGGCAGCAAAGTAGTGGTGCAGCGACAATCGGTGATTTGGTGGGGGAGGGGGCATGGGGGAGAGAAAGAAAGAATAGGTATGAGAGATATTTTTTATAATGCTCAATCAATTTTGGCTATCCATTATAATAAACTATCTCCCTTTCATCCTCTTACCTTTTCACTAGAATTGCCTATATATATATATATATATATATATATAGCTTGCAATTTTTTCACCAAAAATCATCAAATTACGATAAAAAGTTCACCGAATATCAATATAAATTATCTAAATAGTGCTGAAATCATATGTTATATTAGCTTTGATAAAAAAATATCAAATTATAATGAAATGCCAGTATATTATTGGAATAATGTTAATTTTAGTATTAGTATTTTTCAACAAAAATCTAATTAATTTCGATAAACCATATCTTATTCATATAATTTTAAGCAATAGAATATTTAAACATCAAGATACTGCATTATATACATTAAAATATTCAAATTTCATAGCATCTAAATGATAAAATTTACATTTTTTTTTTTTTAAATTAGTAAGAAAATTACATAAATAAGAACGAGTACCTCGAATCTGGAACAATAAAGATGGCATAAATCATCTTCAGTCATTGAGGGACAAGAGTGTTAAGCAAGTTTACCTTATTAATTAGATAATGGTATAGGAATTTGATCCAGTAAAATTCTTTTTGGGTTATTTATTTATTTAAGGTTTATTCTTTTTAGTTTATTTATTTATTTAAGTTTTTTTTTAATTAAAAATCATCTAACTTTTAGGTACGGTTTTAAAAATTTACCTAAATTTTATAATTTTTTAAAATTATTCGATGTCACATCTTAATGCTAATGTCGTTAACATCCTTTAGCTTTTGCTTATGTGACCTTTTCAAAAAGAGAAAATAATTTTAAATTTTAAATTTACATTTAAAATAATTATAAATATCTAAAATATATTTTAAATATTATAAAAATTATATTTTTTTTAAAAAAAAATAATTTTATATTTTAAAAAAATATATTCTTTAACCCCGATTATCCTCCTTTACCCCTGTTTTCTTTAACCCCCAAATTGGGAGATAAAGGAGGTGGGTTAATTTTTTTAAAAATTAGACAATTTTTCCTCTATTTCAATTATAACTCTACTTATCCTTACCTCTTTACTCAATTGTCAAATAAGAGTAACTCATTCACCTCTTTTTACCCTTACCCCTTCTAATTAAGCATATTTAAATAAGGATAGGATAACATCTTATATTTACCCTCTTTACCCCTTTATCTAGTTGTCCAATAAGACATTAAAAAATTATCATAAAAATTAAATTTTCTTCAACTTGCTCTCCATATCCAAGTTCATATCTTTCGCGGTAGCTCCATCTATGTTACCTAACAAATAAAAGGCTTAAAAACTACAACTTTTTTGTAAAAATTCAATTGATGCAACCAAATTCGGCCTAAGAAATTGGGAACGACAGGATAGCAGCAGCAGCAACAACAACAACAACAATTCCAATGTCACAAGGGCTCTCCTTTAAGCAGGGTCTAGAAGTGAGATGTACGCAACCTTACTTTTCTAAGATATTAACCTAAAAAGAAACTATATTTAAATGTCCCTAACTTTAAAAAACAACAACAATAACAAACCCAGTGCCTCATGGGCTTCTGCATAAGCGGGGTTTGGGAGGGGTGGATGTATGCAGCCTTACCTTGAAGGGTGTATCCATGCCGGGAGGCTGTTTCTGAGGACCCCCAACCTTATAGGGATGGCAATACAAAGACTTCCCAGAAGGTCACCCATCCTGGTACTTCTCTCGCCAAAACACACTTAATTTCGGAGTTTTAACGAGATCTGATTGTATTAGTTCCTGATTATTAGTGATATAGTTTATATAGTATTCTGTATTTACATTTATGTAGCCTAAGAGCTCTTCTGTAATTTTTCTTGTTGGGTTCTTTCTATAAATATATGCCTCAGCAATCCTATTAGGTATGCTCACTAACCCATAATCTCGCATGGTATCAGAGCATACCTCACCCTAAACAAATTTTCCCCCTTCTCAAGAAACCCTAACCCTTCTACACGAACGATGCCGCCGCCGCCTCTGCTTGCCGCTGTTTGCTTCTCTCTTCGCTCCTCGACCGCTTGTGCGTGTGGTGTCTCCGGTAATTGATCTTGTGAACCTATGGCTGCCTCATCCTCCTCTCCCTCTCTATCCAACGCCGACGCTTTCCCTCCCCTATCTCCTGTCCCTGCCACGGTTCACCGATCGCCGTCGTCAACTCCTCTTTCGGGTCCCGCTCCCCTCCCCTAGTCGCTATCGCAGCTGGCGACCGACACCCTTCCCCTGTCAAGGTCAAGTACTTTCGAGTTCAATCATGGGTTTTCGCTTCCTCCTCTTCCCTCTTCACATGTCGATTCGGTCATGTCCTCTACAAATCATGGTACTCTTTCATCTGGGTATAACCTCGAACTTCCTTTTTCTTCGTTTAATTTCTCAAATTACTCTACCCCTCTCATGGCCGGGGCGTCGCCTCTCGTGGTCCTCCCTCTTGTGAGTCCTCTCCCCCCCTCTTCCCTTACGAATCTAGTTACTATTAAACTAGAAACCCCCCACTGATTATACCATATGGCAGGAACAAGCCTCTATGGTTCTTCGTACTCATCAACTCATGGGTTTTATCGATGGCTCTAACCCTTGCCCCCCAAGTCAAATCTCTACACCCACCGGTCAATATATCTCTAACCCTGATGCCACAACTTCGTCTTGCATTAACCAAAGTATTAGAGCATATTTATCTGCTTCCCTGGCCCACCCGGTCCTTAATGATGTCATTCACCATCCCACATCTCACGAGATGTGGAATGCCCTAGCCAAACGCTTTTGTGACCATTCCCTTGCTAAGAAATTTGACCTACGCTCCCAACTCGTCACTGTACGTAAAGAAAATAAAACCATAACCACATACCTCACCGAATTGAAAACAATAGCCGATGACCTGGCAGCTATAGATTCACCGGTTTCAAACTGTGAGCTCCTCCACTATGCTCTGTTCGGTCTTCCTCCGGAGTACGCCGCGTTTAATACTTTCACTCGCCAGTCATCTCGTAACCTCCCTTTTGAGCAACTTAAGACTGCATTGTTAGACGAGGAAGCTGCTCTTTCTCGCATTCATGCTCTTCCATTGATCACGGTCATGCCCTTGCCGCGAGTGGTGCGCCGTCGGATTCTTCTTGCTCTGGTAGGGGTCGTGGAGGGCTTGGTCGTAAGGGTCGTGGACGCAACAATAACAATCGCAATGGGAATATGGGAGTCGTGGCGCGCACGGTCAAGGCCAACAACAGTCTCCTGGTACAGGTATGGCTCCTAATGGTGCTCCTTCTCCGTATCCATAGAACTAGGCTCGTTCCGCAGGTATGAACCCTCGTCCGCCTCATGATGGTATACTCGGTGCTGGTCCCTTAGTTTGTCAGATTTGTTATCGAGCTAGTCATGCTGCCTCTCTTTGCCCTCACCGTTAGTTTGTCAGATTTGTCATCGAGCTGGTCATGCTGCCTCTCTTTGCCCTCACCGCTATGTCAACTCTGACCTCTCCCAATCCCTCTCGGCCATGTCTGTCACTGATCATGCTGATCCTACATGGTACCCGGACTCCGGGGTGTCCACTCATATGACTTCCAACGCAGTTATTTTAACTCAACACACTGTTTATCGTGGTTCAAAATCAATACAAGTTGGCAATGGGTCTTTATTTCCGGTTACACATGTTGGTTTTTCGAAAATTCGTACTAAAACACGTGACCTGTTGCTTCCCAATGTTATATTGGTTCCTGGTCTCGCATACAACATATTGTCTATTAAACAGTTGTGTCGTGATAATAACTATGTTGTTGAGTTTGATTCTTCTTCCTTTTGTGTTAAAGACAAGGCTACGGGGACACCACTCCTCAGGATACGCAGTGAAAAGGTCCCCTATACGGGTTTTCTGCTCATCCTACTGGACTTGTTGCACAGACAGTCACGACTGAGCTATGGCATAGACGCTTAGGACATTTAGGAAATTCTGTCTTGGACACTTTACGTACTCGTTCCTTGATTACTGGTGTTTCTCGTACTAGCTCAATTATATATTGCTCTACATGATATTTAGAAAAATCGGATCGCTGATAAATAGACCCTCCCTTACTTTAAAAAGCAAAGATCGAAAAGCAAACGAAATAATAAAACAAAGGAACAACGATTGGACAGCAAGCGACCAACAAAACACTCCACTCTCTCACTCTTCCAATTTCACTCGCAGATATTTTCATTTCACGATCTCTTCTTCAAAAATTATCACCATGATTTCAACAATGGCGATGCTGGGCAACACCCCACAGAAACCACCAGCAACCACCCCACAACCACCGCCGCCGCCGCCTCCGCCGCTACAACAACCAGAGCGACGGCAGAGCAAGATCCTCCTCCCTAAAAAGAAGCCCATGAAATGGTCCACCGGAGTTGCTCCCGGAGAGTACGGCGGGCCACCCACCACCACCAAGCTTCGCCAGTACTGGGGTGGCCCCAAAGAGGATCCGGTTACTTCTGATGAGTTTATATGGAATCGGGATTTTATGGGTCAGATGGAAAGGCTTGTGAGTGATCATCAGGAAAGTGAGGATCTTTCTTCTCTTTTGTCTCCTCCTGTTGAGGTAATCTTCAATTTGATACAATCTAATTTAGGAAGAGTGTCTTGATTACACTCTTTGAAGCTTAACCAGGGTTGATAGTAGAAGTTGAAAGGAAAATAGAGTAAAACTCAGGGAAAGGAGAACATAATAGCAAAGGGAGAGAGAGAATTTAACTTATAGTTCATTTTCATTATACAACGACGACAAACCCAGTGCCATAAGAG
This sequence comes from Simmondsia chinensis, assembly GCA_018398585.1. NCBI lineage: Eukaryota > Viridiplantae > Streptophyta > Magnoliopsida > Caryophyllales > Simmondsiaceae > Simmondsia > Simmondsia chinensis. The sequence continues at coordinate 2,567,130 of JAGTTD010000014.1, forward strand.
CTCCTGCATAAGCAGGGTCCGGGAGGGGTGGGATGTATGCAGCCTTGCCCTTTCAAGGTGCTACTCTAAAAGGAGGCTATGTTCCAGGATTCCCAACATGAGAAGCATAAAAGCAAAAAACATACAAGCATCTAAGTGTAAGAACATGAAAACAATAACACATATCAAGCATATAGAGAGTAAAAGCAGCAAATAGGCAATAAGGAATAAGCAATAAAAACGACAAAGCGACAAAACAATAGAATAGAACAATAAGCAGCCAATACACAGCAAAAGTGCAAATAATCAAACAGATATACATGAAAACCTCGAGGCACTAGTAGTTCATTTTCATATCATTTATTTAAAATCTTAGTGCCCTGTTTTATATAGAAATTGGAGAAGAAGAGCCACTACTTAGAATCCTAATGATGTAATAAAAGGGAAAATTGCCTACATTATCATTAAAATAAAACTACTTATTAAAATACTATATAATCACATATCTAACACGTGATTAATGTAGTTTTCCTGTAACACAATTCCACTCCTTTTGTCATTTTCTGCTTTTCTGGTGGATGAAGTGTTGTGTTTATGTATGGAATCCGGTTGTATGTTATACGAACTTAGATCAAATCTAGCTCAATCAATGGAATCTAACACTTGCACAAGCTATAATCGAAGCTAAGGGGCAGTAAACAGCTTCCCCGTTGTATATTTGTATATGTACTGTAAGTAAAAACTCCTAAAATGGAGTAATTACATAAGAAAGAGGGGAGAAGACATAGAGAGAATTAGGGGAAGAGAAAGAGAACATCAACCCATCAAACATGACCCTAATTAACCCTAATCCCATTATTTATATAGAAAATATCTAAGTGGAGATGACTAGGCCTGCCACCTTAGCAAGGACGACGTGGCGTTGTTGACTCGGGCCCACGTAACTCGGCCAAATTATGAAGCTCAGGATCGGGCTCGAGAATATCTGTATCAATATCCCCAATCCTATTTTGGCTCGTATCAGTATGAGACCTTATGTATAGAGTAGAAGATTGGGCCAATCTGATTAAGCTCATTGCGTACTAAGGTGTTAGTGTGTGACTAATATATTGGTACTGAGGTTGTGCATGCTGAGTAGAGGTTGAGAGTTGAGACGTTTCATGTAATATTCTTCCAAAATAGTGAAATTGTTGTGTTTCAATCTGTAGATGTAGGCTTTGGTCAAACCATGTAGATTTGGTGTCTCTGGATTTTATGATCTAATAAATGCCCCTTTATGTGAATGCTGTTGGGCTTCAAGCGTGAATGTACACATGGCCACCTCATACTTTGTGCTTAAATATATTTATATTTGAAAATGGGGCTGTTGGATTTGAGCTCGTGATCTTTTGGTCAATAAGGCTCATATATCATGTCAGAGAACCAACTATCTCAAAAGATTAAATATGGTATTGTAGCCTCTTTGATGAAGATGTCTCATGTTCAAGTTCTCTTAGCCCTTACTCCAAATATTTTAATGTAATTATAGCAAGCCATGAGATATGAGATTGTTCTGTACACTATTTATACTTCAAGCATGATGGATATTCTTGCGAGTGGCGTGTTAGAATGAGAAACTTCTACTGACCTTTACCTAATAGTTTAGGCCTTTGGGATAGTTTTTCTCTTGAATATTTTTAGTTGATTCCGAATGAATTCTTATGGAATGCTTATGCCATGGCATGAACAGGAACAATCGTCTGGATTTCTTAGCCTGAATAGAGTCATGAGCCTTGACAGGTTTGTTCTATCCGTTTCCCTCTGTTTCTCTATTGAAGTATAAAATCATTTATGTATTTTCACCTAACAGCTTAAACTTGATAGTTGGTTCTTGACATTGTATCAAAGAAATCTTTGACTCCTTGAGGTTGAATCCCGATAACTCACTTTCTATATTACTGTAGTTTCATTCAGAGTATGTCATGATCATGCATTATCCACACTTCAAGCCCAATGAACATTCATGTGACAGGACATATTAGACTATAAAATCATTCATGGACTTTCCCCTACATTCTTTCACGATTCCTTTTTTTATCAGAATTTAGTGCTGAATTGTCATTGAACTGTGTGCTTCTAGTTTGGAAGTTGATCTGAGTGCTTCTCTTACAGCACCTTCAATCCAAGCACCCGAACAACCGATTGAGACTGTTGAAGTAAGATGATTAGTCCCACTTGCTTAATTTCAAATACTATTGTTGCATATGACGCTTCTATAAGTGGATATTTTCAGGTGGGACGAGCAACACGAACATGGAAACTCGTGCCTACGAGGCGGGAGCAGGAGAAATGGGATAAAGCGGCTAAGGCTGCGACTGGGGGAACTGTGAGTTGATTCCTTGTATTACTTTCTTGCCTAGAATAGCGATTTTTCTTTCAAAATCGCACAACCCTAATGTTCAGGATCGACAGATGAGTTTAGTAACAATATCTTATATCGGAGTAATGATAAATAAGAGATTAACATAAAAGCGGGATACTCTACTTAGAGGCATTAGCTCCTTGTCCTAGGGGACGGTTAAGACCCCAACAACTCCAATAGTTGCTTAGAGTCTCCAATTTGTTAAGGGTCCCCTTTTGAAACTAATTATATTATATTATAAGTTTGCTTTGACTACATAGCATCATTCAGAATTGGAGAAATAGCGACTCATGTATGATAGATTATGAAGACGTATGTAACATATATAATATAATAGATCCACTTATTAGTTGATATCATAATATAAGGTGAACTATTCAAGGTGCATTTAAGCTGGTGCGGAAATTGGCCTTGCCAAAAAAGGAGCCATTGATCAAAACTCACTTCGGACCACTAGCATCTCGAGAGCAACCCTACCTTGGACTATGCCTTATCTAACAAAATATCACACCTAGTTCCCAAATGGAACACCGATAGGCTTTGCTTATCATTATGCGTTTCTTGTTACACGGTGCTCATCGTGTTCGGTTTTATAGGAAGTGATGTTCCGTGAAATAAGGCAGCCTAAGGGCGATCCGGAGGTGTTGGCTGCCCAGTCAAGAGAGCAGTATTTTAAGGTTAGCCAACCCATCTCTGCTTCCGATTGTCATGTTATCTTTTTGGTTTTCCTCTTCTCCGTTGTGTCCAAGCATTACGATTTCAATGATATATACAGTTGAAAAAGAAGCTGCAAATCTATACGGTGGGCATTGGTGGCGTTGGTCTGTTGTCGGCTTACATTTCTTATTCTCCCGAGATCGCTGCTAGGTAATGTATTTCATGACCTTTTTAATTTTTATAATGACCGTAACAGCCGTTATATAATGGATATCGAGCCTTCACCCGTTGGTTAAAAAATTTGAGATTGTTGGTTTTTTGACATGGTGTTAAGAGTCTTAAGTGGTTGCAAATTCGAATCCCAACTGTCTCGTTCTCAATATTGAATTTTTTTCAATGTAAGGCAGGCGGTGAACCTGTATACTAACCACGCTTCAAGCGCAATGGGTATTTACACGAGGGAGTATTTTAAAGTATAAAATTCATTCTTGATCCTTGACCCATCAGCTTTAAGCTTTTGAGATAGTTGGTTTTTTGACGTATTTTTACGTCTTGGCCGGAATTAACAACATAAAAACTTGGTTTTTTTGAATTTGATGTGCTTTTTTGGGTTCAGTTTTGGTGCCGGGTTGCTGGGTTCTCTGGCATACGTAAGAATGCTTGGAAATAGTGTGGACTCCATGGCTGCTTCTGGAGCTAAGAAGATGATTAAGTATGTCATTCTCACATTCCTACTTTTCTTCTTCTAGTTTCATGAGTCGCTGATGGAAAACGTTTAACTCTATCGTATTGTTTCTTTGCATAACTTCAACAATACAAATTCGGGAAATGGTTTCCTCCACTGAAGGGAAATCGACTTCCACTCAATAAAAGGGGTAAACATTTTCTTTGACTGGGGAAAATGTTTCGCATTGGAATCTCACATGATCTACTGCACTTCAACCTCAACTTGGCTTAGCATGAATCTCATATAAATTTATAGTATGCAACCAATTTGTTTAGCTTAAAGGACACATAAAAAAGAGGAAAAGCATTTTAATTGAAAATATTTTGTAAAGAAAATTGTCTTTGAAAGTAATCTCATCGAAATTTTAGTGAAATTTTACTTACATATTCAAGGCATTCATCTTTAATAAGCTCGTTTTTTAGGTGAAGTTAGATTTAATATCTTTATTAATTGTATGACATAATTTGACGTAAAATTTGTTAATTCTCATCCACCTTTTGATCCGTGATGAAAAGGAAGTTGCACTATTAAGGCTGTATTTAGTGTAACGGAAAATTTTCCTTTATAATCTTAAAATTTTTGTCATTCTAGCTAAAGGAAACGGTTTCATTTTATAAATTTGTATGAGATTTACACTTGACCAAATTGAGGTTGAAGTGAAGCATATAACGTGAAATTACAATAGAAAATGTTTTCCCCTCTATGACGGAAAAGATTCAGTAGTTGTTGCTATATAAGTTATGGAAAGAAGCGGTAGAATTGAGAAAAAAAAGATTTTTTGTCAAAACAAACGAAGCCTAGACGAAGGACATTTGTGATATTCGGTTAGCTTGATTACATCAAGAACTGTTATTTTCGGTTACGTTCTTAGTATTTTCCTCCGTGCAGGGGAGCAGCAGGTCAACCGAGGCTATTGGTTCCAGTCGTTCTAGTCATGATCTACAATCGCTGGAACGAGTAAGTAGTATCATCAATGAGACACTTGTTTTCATTTCCGTTAACTATGATTGTACTAAGAATATATTTTTACAAGGAAAGGAGGTATGACACTGCTCTAAGAAAGGCCATCAACATCAGAGGGAGGGGGCAATGAGCTTCAAATCCAAGACCTTTTTCTTAGAGGTGGATGGCCTAACCATTGCACTGAACCCAACAACTTGATTTTAAGACGAATATGACACCTCGAATCCTAGCTTGATTTGTGAGGGACGATGAGACTCCTTTTAAGCGTCGAAGAGCAAGCTACTAATTAACATTCACTAGGCTTTTCGATTAGAGTATAAAATCATTTTCAGGTCTTTATTTAACTACTTAACCCTTTGTAACAGTCAGTTCTCTTACATGTAACTTTAAGTCTCCCATGAGGGTGCAAACAAGCCAAAGGCTTAATGAATTACTAAAAGCAAAAAAAAATAAAAAAATTTCCAATGCCCCAAGGGTTCCACCTAAGCAGGGTCTTGGGGGTGTGGATATTCGTAGCCTTCCTCCTTCAGGGTGTTACCCTGAAAAGAGGCTATTTCCGAGAACCTCCATGGAGGACTTTCCAAGAGGTCACCCATCGTAGTACTACTCTTGCCCAAGCACAATTAACTGCGAAGTTCTAATGGGATCTAATGTTTGTGTGTTGGTACCCTCTTAGATGCTTAATGAATTGCTCATGTTCGAAATCACTTGCAGCTCATCCATGTTTGTTTTGGGGCTTCATAGCTTATCAAGCCTTGTTCAGCCGGACTCGATGACCTTAATGAGGCAAGTTCAAATAGAGGGGGTGCTTGGCTTGTTAACGTTCGGGAATAGTTTAATAAAGCCTCAATAAGAACTCTTTACAGGTTCAATAAAGGCTCATTAACGGGTCTTTACTTGTAGGTATTAGCTCAAAAATAGTTTGATAGTAACTCGAATAGTTCAGCTTAGTAGTGAGCTCGACCCGTTAGCAAGGTTGGCTTGATTATAAGCTCAATAGGGCTCGATAGCAAGCTCGTCTCGAATTAGCTCAATTACGCTAATGAGTCGAGTTGAGCTCAATTAAGCTCAACAGGTGCTAGTGGAAGGGCATCTAATTAGAGCTAGGTGGAAAGCTTACTTCCACGATCTGTTCAACAACTAGGGAAACACAGAGATAGTTCTAGGTGACCTCTAGACACCGGAGGAGGATCACAACGACTACTACTGTGAGCGAATTACTCCTGAGGAGATCAAGGAAGCCCTAAAACATATGGGCAGGGGAAGAGCAGTTGGTCCAGATGGAATACCCATTGAGGCATGGAAATGCCTTGGGCAGAGGGGCATTAGCTGGCTGACAAAATTCTTTAACCAAATCCTTGTGGGGCAAAAGATACCGGACGAATGGCGGAGGAGCACACTGGTCCCAATCTACAAGAACAAGGGCGACATCCAAAGCTGCGCCAATTATCGGGGGATCAAACTAATGTGTCACACTCTCAAGCTTTGGGAGCGAGTCATAGAAAGGAGGCTACGGCAACAGACAGAAGTGACCGAAAACCAGTTCGGGTTCATACCTGGGAGATCAACAACGGAAGCCATCCACCTGTTAAGGCGAACAATAGAACAGTATAGGGAGAGACAAAAGGATCTCTACATGGTCTTCATTGATTTGGAGAAGGCATATGATAGAGTGCCAAGAGAGGTACTGTGGAGGGTGTTGGGTAGGAGAGGCATCCCAATGCCTTATATTCGGGCCATTAAGGACATGTACGATGAGGCACATACTAATGTGCGCACAAGGGAAGAGGAGACATACACTTTTCCTATTACAGTTGGGGTGCACCAGGGTTCTGCCTTGAGTTCCTTTCTATTCATTCTAGTGATGGATGAGCTCACTAGACACATCCAAGGAGAGGTACCTTGGTGTATACTTTTTGCAGATGACATAGTTTTGGCAGAGGATTCCCGAGCGGACATAAATGAGAAGTTGGAATTGTGGAGAGGTGCTTTAGAATCGAAGGGTTTAAGGATTAGCAGATCTAAGACTGAGTACTTGGAATTCAAATTCGATTATTGCACCACGATTAGCACAGAGGAGGTCAAGATCGAATCGGAGACCTTACCGAGTAAGGAAAGTTTCAAATACGTGGGATCCATGATACACCAGAATGGCGAGGTGGATGAGGATGTCAACAACAGGATTAAAGTAAGCTAGCAGAAGTGGAGGATGGCATCCGGGGTGCTGTGTGATAGAAAGTTCCCGTTAAAGCTAAAGGGAAAATACTATAGGACGGTAGTAAGACCGGCTATGTTATATGGGGCAGAGTGTCGACCAATGAAACAGAATCAAACACAGAGGATGAAGGTAGCAGAGATGAGAATGCTACGCTGGATGTGTGGCCACACAAGGAAGGATAGGATCAGGAACGATGTAATAAGAGGTAAACTGGGTGTAGCCTCGATCGAGGATAAATTGCGGGAGCACCGCCTAAGATGGTTTGGACATGTTAGCAGGAGATCGACTACAGGCCCAGTCAGGAGGTGTGAACAGCTTCAGACGATGCTAGGTAGAAGAGGGAGGGGAAGGCCAAAGAAGAATTGGCTGGAGACGATCCGTCACGACTTAACCCACCTAAACCTGAGAGAGGAGATGGCCTCAGATAGGTCACAATGGAGGGCTAGCATAAGGGTAGCGGGTGTGGCAGCGTAGAATAGGGCGGCGAGCGACTTGTAGTTTAAGATTCCTAGGCAGTCATAGCCGCAAGTGGTGCACTTATATGCAGATTAGTTTATCCTCTGATGACTCGGATGTTTTCTTGGCTTACATACATACTTAAATGCTTGCATGTCTATTTCCTTCACTCATTTGGCGATAAATTGATGGTTTTATTTGCAGGCGCTCCTGTACTTCAGGATGGGGGTCCTCGGAAACAGTCTCCTTTCCACTCGGAAGGGGTATGGCTGCGTACATATACCCCTCCCAGACCCTGCTTTAGCGGGAGCCGCGAGGCATTGGGATTGTTGTTGTTGTTGTTGTTGTTGTTGTTGTCTTCAGACACAATGACTAGTCGTGTGAGGAAACATGTTATAGTATAAAATCATTTCTGAACCTTTACCTAACATCGATTATTGTGCTACTCCCATGACATGGTCCTACTTCTAGCTTGGTCCTACAACAGAGAGTGCATGCTCCAGTACAGATTCCGCTGATCCTCGAATCTAACCCCATGTGCTTTTCACGTGCAGAATCGCTGTCCCTCAATACGGGTTGATGCACCTCGAACTGATACCAATGCTCATCGGATTCTTCACATACAAAGTTGCGACTTTTGTCCAAGCCATTGAGGACGCGGTATCTGTAGTAGGGAACAAGTCGGAAACTTAACGCGTCTCCATTTTGTACATTTTCTGTATGGTATAGCTTTTGTTTCTATTGTCGTAAGGAGATTCGGAACTGGGTTTGGATGACGCTATTTTTTGGGTAACCTGGTGTTAAAGAAACAACATCAGTTCCGAGAAAGAATGATTTGGGTCAGTCCGTGGGGTTCAAATTTCCCTCATTAACTTGAAGATGTTGGACGATGTATCGTTTGTACTAAAAAATGCTCACTCGACTATTCATATTGTTTTGCGTTTTCATTTTGGTTGCTACCCCGAGCTCTCACGTGCCGCCCCCTACTTCTGTAGTTAACTTCTGTACTGTCGAGTGATCGCTGTGGAATGTGATTACTAAAAAGAGCTTGTTTGGAGTTGGTAATATATTTGCTTTGCTTCATTGCCCTTCCAGAAAGACAAAGTTTATGTTTGTGTGAAAGTCTGTTGCGTCCTTGGGTTGACTTGATAGTTAACATCATTCATGGCCTCATTTTATTTCCCAAGTTTAAAGCTTACTAATCCCTTTCTAAAGTCATCGTCCTCGATTAAGGAATTTGTATTATATTTCTGTTTACAGTTGTGATTTTTCATATAATTACGAGTAGATTTGGGTCACAATGGCATCGTGTAGTATTATAGTATCTATTGTGTAAATTCGTGTTTATTTTCTTTGATTTCAAAAAAAAAAAGGAAAAGGATGACATGATAAAATTTAATTAATTATGCTCTAAAAATGGGTGGATCGTAACAGCTATGAGCTAATAGCTAAGAATTAATCAAATACTAATAGGATTGATTAAAATGAGGTTATAAATGAGCCAAGTTTGCTTGTTCAGTGTCTTGATCAAAAGTTGAAAAGAGCCGACTTGTTTCAAACCTATCTTGAGCTGACCGAGCTTGCTAGTTAAACAAGCTAAACTAGAGCTTGGTAAAGCTCGAGAATGGTGGCTCACAAGCGTAATATGCCTAATTGAGCCATATTCAAGCTTAAATTAGCCAAATTGAGCACAAACGAAGATAGATCAAGCTTAAATATCCTAGATGAGAAGCAAGGGTCAAGCTTAACCAAGACAAGTTTAAGCCCTTGAGAAAAGCCCACGATTGAGCAAAAGTTTGGCAAACCAACCCTCTAGCCTAACGAGTTAGGCTCGACTCAACTTAGCTTATTCGCCAACTAGATTTCCAAAACTAGAGAAATTATCACCTAGATATTTTGAGATTTAATCATTTATCACTTAGATATCCTAACGTTTTAATATATACGATAAGATACCTTGAGGTTTAAATACCTAATATTTTAAAATTTTATCAATTAAGTACCCTTCTACTAAAATTTGATAATTCTCATTGAAAAATGATTGAGTGAAACATAATTCCAATTACGTAAGTATCTTTAGAATTCAATAATTAATCTAAAAATAATCCAACTAGATGTCAATATACTAAAAATAATGCAACTCTATTTTCTAACTAAAAAATAACCCAATCTAACTTTTCTACCAAAAAATAATCTAACGCTTAACTTTTGTACAAAAAAATAACCAAATTCTAAAAAATACATGAATTGATGGCTAAGCATGACGTTTGGTATATGATGCTCCGACAATATATTTTTCTTCTAGGTATTTTTCGTTTGGCTTGATTTCTTTTCTTACCTAACCAAACTAAAAATACATTTTTTTCAATAATTGAGTACAACCCCACAAAAAGGCAACATCCCGAAGCAAAGAACAACCAAAACAACTGAGGAATACAACCAGAGAACTATGGCTGCAAATGAGCTAAGCCGAACCACAGCTTGATTCGCTCGGCTCGGCTTGTTAACTAAATAAGACCAACTCGATATTGATATCATTTATCTAACCAAGCCGCATATCTATGCTCGGTTAGTTCGTTTACTAAATGAGACCGTCTACAGAGAACAAGTCAAACCAAAAATACGTAGAAGAAAAATATATTGTCGAAGCATCACAATTTAGTATTTTTAAATCAAATTTTTAGAGTTAAATTATTTTTAGATTAATTTTAGAGTTTGGTTATTTTTTAGTAGAAATATTAAAGTTTAGTTATTTTTTTATTAGAAAATAAAGTCAAATTATTTTTTAGTATATTAACATATAATTTTAGATTAATTGTTGATTTAGAATTTGATGATTCTTTTTCCCCCAAAAAGATACTAACATTATACATAATCTCACAATATACAGGTAGCTTATATCAAAATGCGGTAAGTTTTTCATTATTCGCAAAACTTTTGCTACAACCACCCAATGCCTCAAAAAGTCTCCCATCAAGGCATAGTCGAGGGAGAATAAGAAGTACGTAGCCTTATCCCTATAGGGATGCTACACTGTAGAGAGGTTCCCGAAGGGCCACTAATCCTAAAAGAATTTGACTTCTGCTAAAATCATTGAACATAATCATTTACTACATCAACCTCTTCCGCATAAAATTGATTAGACTCTAGTAAAGATTTATCAAATTCCGAGATAAGGTACTTGGGTGATAATATCAAAATGCCACGATGCCTAGATGATAAATGTTAAAACCTTAAGTACCTAAGTAATATATTCCCCAAAATATTCCAAGTATTTCTAATCCGGATCACAACATTTCAGAATATGAATTGAGTTCTTAAACACAACACACATATTAAGTCGCATTCATCATTTTATTAAAACACAGCAATAACATCCAGCAAATTCACACATACATATAAAATAAAACCATATAATAGTGCAAATATCAACCAAACAACCATTTTATTTATTTAAAAAGCAAAGCATGTAATAACATACCATATAATATATGATGATATATAAGCCTCTCTCAACCGGTGTTCTGCATGCCAGCAGCAATACCCTTCATGGTCAAGATGAGGGTGTCTTCGAGACCCGGTGCGTACTCGCTCTTTGGGTTCAGCTTCACGAGTTCGGCTGCTGGCTTGTTTGACTCCATTATCTCTTTTGACAGGTGGGGCCTCACCGTTACATGGTAGTTCGGGTCACGTATCTGTTTCAGCGTGTACACTTGGCTGACGTTCAGGGTTGTGATGTATGGGTCTCGGAGTCTGAGTCTCTGTTTTAGGTACGGGTCTCCTTCTAGTAGATCCTTGTGTCCTGCCACCTGCACAGGTAACAATGATTTTGAAGTAGGGTCAGTCCAGAGATTTCAGAGGCTCGAAGCGAGTTGTGATCAAGGGTCCCCTTTTCGATAACTGACGTATCCGCATCAGCTTAAACACGCATTGGATAATTCACTTTATAGTAAACTATCAGCCTAGACATACATAGTTTGTTATTTCTCCAATTATTAATGGTGATGTGTAGTAGAAGCAAACGCATGAGATAATTAATTTGCATAAGGGATTCCTTAACAGAGTGGGAGCCCAACGCAATCGCTTGGGTTGCTTGGATCTTGACCGTTCTTGTTTTGAAGGGTACTCGAGTATCAATATAGAAGCCTAACGAATATATACCGCACTAGCCAACTACCAAGGTCAGCTTAGGCCTCACTAATTTTATATGGTATCTGAGAAGGTTGGTGACTTTGAGCTTTTATCTGACACACCACAAGGAAAATAGAGAGTAAACAAGTTGAGTCGAACCAAGAACCCCTTGCTTGAACTCGAGCTTATTGCTCATCATGCTCGAGTTCGAGCCGAGATTTTATCAAGCATTATGCAGGAGAATATAAATGTGTATATATATATATATATAATATTACATGGGTAAGAAAGGAGCATTGTAAGTGTCTCCTAGGAAGGGCTTGCTGTAACACATCAACCACTACAATAAAGTCTAAATCTGGAAAAAATGAATGGAACATAGAACCAACATTACGACCTTGTTGGACAAAACATACCTCAAGGAGAAGGCGCTTAGTTTCTTCATAATTCGACCTCAAATTCTCCCCAAACGGCTGCAAGTCGTCAGAAACAAGAAGCTTATCATACAAAGCAGCGATACCCGGGTCTCCCTTAGCGAACACCATCTCTACCAAGTCAATGGTGACCCTAAAGAAAGGCCACATATTGTACATCTCCTTTAGCATGTTAAGATTTCTTATATCCTTTTCTAACACGTGCTTGAATGCCGCTCCGAATCCAAGCCACACTGGTAGATGGAATCTAGTTTGTGTCCATGCAAAGATCCATGGAATCGCACGGAGAGATTCTATTCCACCACTCGGCTTTCTTTTGGAAGGACGACTCCCAATGTTCATGCGTCCGTACTCCAGTTCTGGCGTTGCCTGCAGAATTAACGACCGGAATGGTGATTCCCTCTTATCAATTATAAAATAATGTAAGTGCCATTATGTAACGAATATTGATTTACTAGTTAGTGATTGTTTGTTACATAACAAACCTTTTGTAATTGCCTCTATAATGCACACATATAGCATTATATACATTAAAATATTTTTGTAAATTGTTCTTATGTGTTAAAAACCTATTACGAGCGTATAAAAAATCAATGATTGTGTGTGGGATGTAAACGAGCCTAGCTGGCTCTTCATAAAGCTCGAAAGGCTTGCACCATTGCAAGCTCGAGGTGAGCCCGAACCCAAGCATAATAAAACTAAAGCTTATAGGCTTAGGAGACTACATGAGCCCAAAAGGGTCTATCTTACCACAATTTAAAATGCCCGATCAAGCCAAAATTGAGAATAAATGAGCTGAGCTCGAGCTTAAATAAGCCTATATCGAGCCTAAAATAGACTAAATAAAATGAGTTTAGCTCAAAGCTCGTTGAGCTAGATTCGAGCAAAAGCGAGCCAAGTCGATCCAAGTCCAAGCCTATGATGAGTTGAACTCGAGCTTGAAGTTTCCAAGCTCGTGGGCTTCGAGTCGAGCCTGAACCAAGCTCAATGTTGGTGAGCCGAGCTGAGCCTTGAGCTTGATGAAATTGGCTCGGCTCGGCTCATATACACCCGAATAGTAACGATATTCATTCAACCGTCCACAAATATAACGTTTAGAAGCAACTTATTTGCTTAAAACTGAACATGATCGCTACAACCAATTACATAACATCCTCAAAACTATAATCCCACCATTAGGCAACCAGATTCCATGGCACTCAAACTAAAAACAATACATGCAAAAGCTGCAAGATGATATGAATTATGATATTTACCAGGCGGAAATACTCCACAAACCGAGGCTCTTGAAAAACAATGGACCGGTATTCCTTGGTAGCAACAACCACCATCTCGTCCATCAAAGCTCGCCATTCAGGCTTGGGCGCAATAGGCGGGTGCATACCATGCTCCAGCGTGGCAGCCGTGTAACGCTGCAGTGTCCTAAAACACAAGTGCTCCTCTCCGAATGACTGCTCGATAACTTCACCTTGGACAGTAACACGAAGTGACCCATGAATTGTATCGGGTGGCTGAGACAAAATAGCGAGGTGGGTGGGGCCCCCTCCTCTTCCAACAGTACCACCGCGACCATGAAACATTGTAAGCTTCACACCGTATTCTTTAGCTACCTTAATTAGCTCTTCCTGAACTTTGTACAACTGCCAAGCAGCAGAGAGACGACCCGCATCTTTTCCTGAATCAGAGTACCCAATCATGACTTCCTGCTTTCCGTCAATCCTGTTTCGGTACCAATCGATTGAGAAAAGACGGACCAAGGCAGCAGGAGCGGCCTCCAAGTCAGCGAGTTTTTCGAACAATGGGACCACCCTCAACGGCTGTTTTATATGGCATTCGCGTTGTAGAAGCTCAACGGCTAACACATCGGAGGGTGCAGTGGCCATGGAAATGATATATGCACCAAAGTTATCAGCTGGGAGCTCGGAAATTACATGGAATGTGTCTAAAACATCAGCGATTTCTTCAGTTTTTGGAAGGTCAGGGCCGAATAGAGGACGTTTGCCTCTGAGCTCAGACAAAAGCCATTCTTGTCTGCGTTCTTCAGACCATTCTCGGTAGGAGCCAATGCCAAGGTGCTTCGTTATAGCATCCAGTACGTCAGTGTGCCGGTCTGACTCTTGCCTGATGTCAAGTCTTACAAGACAGAGGCCGAAAGTAGAAACTTGACGCATGAAATCAAGAAGACTTCCGTCAGCGATTGGCCGGTCACCACAAGCACATAGTGATCTGTAGCATAATTCAAGTGGCTCCAGAAACTACAAGTAGATAACCGAAAAAAGGAGACGAAATTGTCAGTAATAAGAGATAACAACTCTTTCAAGGCCATATCACTAGTAAAAAAAGAGCCAGAAATAAAGTTTCTATAATCTATGCTGGACTTCCAAAGAGAATGAAGGCAATGCAAGGGGCAATCTTTTTTTTATTTTATTAATATGGGTCAATGGGGTTGAAGGGATTTATCCTAGGACCTTATCCCAGGGCTTCAACCTCAATAGCTTTGTAAGTTGTTAAGTGAAAACTCTGGAACAGTTTAAAAATGACATGCCCCTCATGCTAATATCCATGGGATTGAAACGTGGATATTGCACAATGCCACTTCACTACCTTATGCTGAAATTATATTTGATATAAGAGACTTCAATTCTTGTGTTCTTAGGTGAAAGCTCATAATTATTTCATACCTTGACAGTTGTACTATTAGATTAAACTCTCATTGGCAAGTGTGGCAACGATATCAGACCTCAGGAGGAGCAGAGAAACAAACCTGATCAACATGGGTGAATGTTGCTTCCTCGGGAACGTCAGAGACACCATTTGCTAATAAGTGGCGAGCATGCTCACGCGTATTGTAAAGCTTATCCCTCACATCGGCAAGAATAACACGGTAAGGCTCATTCGGTGGGATTTGTTTCCAGAACTCTGTAGATATAAGAGAGGAACACAACACTCTGTTGATAAGGCTCATAATATTAGATAAGCTAAGTCAAAAAATGAAATACCACGGGTGTTATCAGCAAAGCCCACCAATATAGTGTTTGGCATCTCTCTTTGAATATCTATGGAGTTCATCTGCTCGAGCACGTAGTTCATCACTGCATCTCCACATTGACAACTGCAAAAAAAAATCAAAAAAGAAAAGATAAGCGAATTGGACAAGAAAAGATAAAAGCAAAACAACAAGAAATATCAAGTTTTTCAAAGAGAGCTGTAAAATCGTAATCAAGAATCATTAAAGAATATCGAAAAGAATTTCATCATACCTCAAACATGAGGTCCTCTATCTGAGAGAAATACAGGTTGGCAGCCATCATTCTAGCCAATAAACATACATCTCTGGTAACTTCCGGAGTGACCCTTGGGTTCCCTTGAATTCATATCAATTAATATCACATTAGTTTGTCTGCGAGTTAGCATGAATGTGTAAGATACATTTATTTTCAAAACATTGGCCACTTAACGTTTAAATTACATGCTTTTGATTCCGATATACTGACTACGAGTACAACTATAAGCACCGTTAAAAGAATCATTGTCCAATTATGCTATCTAGCTGTATCAAATTTCATAGAAATTCAAGGCAGAATGTGTTTATCAGAGTAGCTTCGCATGAGGAAAACTCATACCATCACGATCACCGCCCATCCAAGATGAGAACTGAATCAGGGGCACATTGTAGGGAACACGCTCGTCTATGCCTATATTCTTCAAAGCTGTGTCAACTCTCCTTAAAAATTTTGGAACACCTTTCCAAATAGTTTCATGAAAGTAGCTCATTCCTGCTCTCATCTCATCCTGCGGAGTTGGTTGACTCCTCCTGATTTCATCTGTACGGAACGCAGCTTGTATCTAACACGGGGAAAAAGAAATGCCTTATTAGCAACCAAACACAGCCAAAGTAGAGGGAGCAAGGAGAGATGCAAGTCAACACAATGTCAATCATCATTGACTGGACCATGCTTCAAATTCAGAAGCAGTCATCTTCCAACCAATTGCTATTACTTGCTTACATAAATGGATAATGAAAATAAGTTGAACTTTTCCTCTACATGAGAAAAAGTGACTTCCTCTCAAGAATATAGGAAGTCATTTTTCCTTACTACTAACAGCCCATCCCGAGCCTCATCCTCTTTCCAGCCAAGTCTAACTTCAAATGTGCTAAACGACAACTTCATGCAAAGTAATGAAACCAAATTTATTTATGAAACTAGGAACAAGAAATTTTGAAAGGATTGACTTTAGCATAAAATGTATACTGACATTGACAAGGAGATATTTCCCAAAAGGAAAATGTTTTCCCTCTAACCAAACAAAGTCTTAATAAATGAATAAATCTAATTTATTGTCGATACATGAATGCAAATGTTCAGAGTATGCTTGGTTTTCTATTGGTAAATCGAAAACTTGCCCATACCTCTCTCTGCAGAGCCTCGTCAAGCTCCTGCTTATCATCAGGGGTAATGTCTTTGGCATAAAGCTGGGTCAAACAGTTTCTTATCCTGGTAGAGATTTCCCCGTTAGTTAAAGCCTAGGAAAAACAAACCACAAACAAAACAATAAGCCAGATGAAAAAGCATTTGGACGACAGACCTCCCATGCTTTTGCAGCAAAGATCGACGAACAGACTGAGTTGGATGAGCTGTAAAAACTAAGTCCACGGTTTGGTTTTTCAGAGTATCAAAAACTTCTTGAGGGGATTTCTTCAAATCTACCACTAGTCTCCTAAATGTCTCCTCAATATCCGATTCAGTTATCGCAGAACTCTCGTCTGCAAAATCCCCTTTCTTCAGTTTCTTGATCCTCCTTCGATGCGCAATCTGGACTTCCTCAGCAAGGTTGGCTAAGTTAAGCATGTGGGAAAAGGATTTAGTAACAACGATAGAATCCCCAGCATCCAAACTCGTAAGCATATTTCCAAGTTCCTCCAGCTTCTGAGGATCACGGGTCCTTTCGTATTCAGCAGCATGCTCATACAATTCTTGAACCTGACACCCATACAAATATAATCATTAATGTCCCGATACCTCTCGAACTAAAGACACATTTAAACAAAATTTGCTCTAGGTATCATCAACCATGCACCTGACAAATCCTCTGTGAATAATGTTTGCATATACGAGTCATTCTATAGAATTCGAACCTGTACAATAAACTCTATTTAATTTATGATTCGTTATACTATTCAAATTTGTATTTTCCACCCCACTCCCGCAAGGCTGACATTTCATAAAGCGGCAAACTTAGAAGGGAAACAAACGGAAACACTCAATCAAGCTCTAGTTCTTTTAAACCTTATATGTGCCAATTCTAATATTGTTTGCATATCTCTGTAGCAACAACCATAGATATGGAAAATGTTTCCCTCCACTTAGGGGAAAACCTCATGAGGGGGAAAATGTTTTCCATTTGCAATCCCATGGTGTATGCTTCATTTAAACCTCAAATTAGCCAAGCATGAACTCATAAAAATTTATAAAATTAAACCATTTTCTTTAACTAAAAAGACAAAAAAACTATTTTTAACTAAAAATACTCTGTTAAGAAAAAATTTTCATAAGAAAAATGTTTTCCAATGAGCCAAAGGGATCATCAGTGTCTTTTATTTTCCTTTTCTTAGATTGAAATTCATAAGCTTCTTCATATTGTAATCCTTAAAGCCAGTACCCAAAATGTACTAAAATCAACCTCGAATTCGAGCCTTCAATCACTAGTATTTGATTAAAATCAAGCATCTACATAAAGGGGTTAGGATTATAGCACTCAAAACTCATGGCATGAGTGAATATAGGATCCTATATAAGCATGCAAAACTTCCCAAGGAAAAAAAAAAGAAAAAAAAAAAACACCAGTTCTTCACATACAGAGCCAGCAAGTTCAACAGAGTCAGCAAAAACACATCAAATCCTAGAAACTAACAAATCAACTCACTGACGGTAAAGAAAGCAAAAAGAGAAGTTTCAAAGAGACAACAAATAGTCAAAGGACCGCTCTCCATTCACTCAGTCGCAATAGAACCTTGATAATCACAACTTTTTGAACAAATTTTCGCCAATTTGATTTGAAAAACGAGTTATTTATACCATTCGTCCATGTTTTTAAGTTTGTTCAAATTGGTCTATTATCTCTTTTTTTTATCAAATAGGTTCCTCTTCTCTTTAAATAGTTCAAATTCGTCCATCGTCTTTTCTTTTATTCAAAATGGTATTTAATATTTTATTTTATGACAGAATTAGTTAATCGGTGATCTAAATTAAGAAAAAATTAAAAAATAAGGGACCAATTTTGTCATAAAATAAAACATTAGACACCATTTTGAGAGAAAAAAAAAACGAGGGACTAATTTCAACAATGTTATAAAGACAAGAGACAAATTTGAACAAAAAAAAAAAAGACAAGGACATAAAAACATGAGAGACCAATTGTGTAAATCACTCGCCAATTCGATTAATAAAACAAAATCAAACTCAAATTAACAATACAGAAACACAAATTTGAGAAGGATCGAATCGATACCGTTTCTCGAATGTCCTCGCCGTTCAAGAACTGAAGAATATCGAGAAATCGATCAAGCAACAGAGCATCATACTCAACAAGCTTATCATCTTCCGATACTTTCCGAGGCGCAAGCAATCTCAAGTGCGCATCAATCGATGCCAATTTCTCCAACTTCGGAGTCGCCATCTTCGCAAATCTCTCTCTAAAACTTCAACGACAGACCGATTCTAGGGTTTTACTAACGTTGACTGAGAAATCACTGGAATTTGACTTATAATACAAAGAAATTGACTTTTTAAGGGGGAAAATGGTGAAAGATTCGGACTTTGCAGCTGGATCCTCGGCGAAGTTGAAGGAAATCAAGAGAAAAGTTATGGAAAGTGCAAAAAGAAGAGAAATTTGAGGAGAAATCCGTGAAGAATCACGCGAAGTCGACGAATTAGGGTATCATCACACGAGAACGACGGCGGAGAGAGAGAGAGAGAGAGAGAGAGTGAAGCCTGTGAAATGCTAATGGGTTTTCGGTTTTTATATTAGGGAAGTACGACCCGTGCCGTTCGTTTTACGTTGAACAAGGATTAGAATGCACCTTATTTGATTTTTTTTTGGATCAGACCTTATTTGATATTGATTTAATAATGGATTGAGGTTGTCATTTTCGGAGAAAATTTGGGGATGTCCCGTTTATTGTGGCCGAGATTGTTATTTCTAGAGATGTTTAATTTAATGTCGTTAAAAGAGGGGGTCATTATTGGAAGAAAATAATAAAAATGTCACTAATACTTTGCTTAACAACTGAGTAAAGGGGGTAAAGAGGAAAAATATAATATAATATTCCACTCTTATTTAGACATGTCAAATTCAGAGGGGTAAGACAATTAAGTAAAGAGAGTTATAGTTAAAATAAGGCTAAAAGTATCTAAATTTTTTTAAAAATTACTCTTACCCTCCTTTACCTTTGAGGGCAAAGAGTGGTAATGGGGAGGTAAAAGCGGGTAAGAAATTACCTTATTTTATCCTTCGAACAAATTTGCTAAATAGGGGGTAAAAAATTACCCCCCTTTACCCCGTTGCTAAAGAGGGGGTAAAGCTCACAAAATGTTGTACTCCACTCTTGTGGATGACCACTGCGGAGGATATTTGGACCACCAGTTTTTCTCTTAATCAGATTTCTTTCAACCATATTTTCAGAGAGGCGAATAGGTTAGCTGATTGATTAACTAATGCCGGTCATAAGAGTGCGAGCAGGTGTTTGCATTTAGGACCATATAATTCTCTCCCATGCTTTTCTCTTTATTTTGCGAGTTGAGGCATTGGGATTTCCTCTCTTAAGAAGGCGTCATTAAGGCTCTTGGCTCTATTCCTACCTTTCAATATTATATATATATATATGGTGGTGTTCTTATGAGAGGGTGAAAGTGTGAGAGGGGCAAATCCTGGCCCTCTATTATAATGAATGGCCCATATTTGTTGAATATTAAGAAAAATAATAATTTATGTCCTATACCCTTCATGGGGCGGAAAGAAAGAAAGAGTAAGGGAAGGAAATCCCCTCCCCCCCCCCCCCCCCCCCCCACCCCAAAATACTTGACAAATCTTGTAAATTTCTATTTCTCATGACGTTCAATAAATCTTGGCCGTCTGTTATAATAGAGGGCCAATTTGTCCCTCTCACACCTTCACCCTCTCATAAGAACGCTACCATATATATATATATATATTATGGCCAAATATCTTAGTGGGACGTAAAAGGGGTAGTGATAATTGAGGTAAACTCTTATTCTTGTTTGACAAAATTTTAAGAGAGGTAATGAGGATTAACTAGGGGTAAGTTTTTAACCCCTATTACTCCCATCACCCCTTCTGTTTGGCAATAAAATAATGGAGGGTAAAGGGGATAAATATACCAGACAGATCAAGTCATTCAGTCCACAAATTGACTGGACCGATTCCATTTCGGTGTGGTTTGGTCCAAACTCAAAAAACATGATTGATATCGTTAGGCCTGCCATATATTTTATTTGAATATAATTAGGTTATTTAAAACTAGTAACATTTGGACCTAAGATTAGTTAAGAATAAGTGCATAAACATCTAAATTAATTATCTTTTTTGTTTAATGAAAATTAATGCATTATTTATGTTGCTACAATTTATATGTATAATTATTTCTAATTAATTTATGAAAAAATTTGTTAGTTATTAGTTGGAGAATCGAGAAATAAGAGAATCCATTCATTATTTTTAATTTATTTTTGAGTCTTATTTTGTTTTATTAAATGCCTTTAGAGTTGTTCAAAATTGATAAAATATACTAAATTCAACTCGTAATAAAAAAGAAATAAATGATAATCAGTTCAAATTAGTCTGATTCATTCTTGGATAGATTTGGTCCAGTCTTCAGTCCTCAAAAGATGTCAATTTCGGTCTTCGGTCCGAGATATGGTTCATACTTCATTGGTCCTTGATACCTAGTATGGATGTAGGCGCCATTGTATATGTTGATGCGTTAAATACAGGCTTCTCTCAAAAGGCTCTCCTAAAATATCCTCCTTTATGGTTGTAAAATAAAAGTTATTTATACTTCATTTATTGAACTAATTTATATTTTGTTGAATTTTAATCATGTTAATTTAGTATATATAAATTATATTTGTTTCGGTTTGGTCCTTTGTTGATATGTTTTTAACAGCCATATCATGTCAGATACAAGCAAACTAATATAAACACACTCTGACACACGTTAAACTCACTCATAATTTAATTGTAAAAATTTTACTATAAAACAAAATTGACACAAAATTTATTATATATGGACTAAAATTGACAAATTTCAAAATGAAAGAGAACAAATTGATAAATTGCGCAAAGGACAAGAACCTACGATATAAATGACTCTAGAAAATGAAACTTTTTACTTTCATCAAGCAAATATCATTTTTACATGCTATTTATATTAATTATTTTTTATATTTTAACTACTATATTACTTTAAATTTTTTTAATTATGTTAATTCCGTTCATTTACAATTTATATCATACGAACCTAACCTAATAATAAATATATCTATATATTAATTAAAAATTCCTTGTCTCAAAGTCCCACTCGCTATCCTTGAATTTCTAAACTATCTCTTCACCTCCATTCTTTATCTATATCTATACTCGTATCTATATAATTAATTATATAGACAAACTCTATTTTTATTTATGTTAACAATATATTTTGTTAATTATAGCACATAAATATAATTATTAAAAATTTAATTATATATATAGTGTATATAATTTCAGAGCATTACTACACGTCACTAGAAGGGGCGCACGAAAATGCCACGAATAGTGCACAATTGGTCATTAACGACCAACTTCTTCCTAAGAACCCTCTTCTTGTAACATTTTTATAATTTTTTTTCTCGTGACTTATGGACTTTTTTTTGATAATTTTAATAAGAAAATCATGTAAATTAAACTCTCTCTCTCTTGTAGAGGTGGCCACGGGCTGGGTAGAGCCCAGGCGGGGAGACGGGGCCTGGCCGGGCCGGGCCGGGGTCCCAACCTTTTGGGGTCGGCTCGGGCCCGGGTTGGCCAGCCCCCTCCCCCCCCCCCCCCCCCCCAATTTTTTAAATAAAAAATATAAAATTAAAGAAATACAAACTCGTTTTGTACAAAAATTATTATAATTTATAAATAAATAATATAAGATACAAATACAATCCATCACAATCATTAATAATGCTAAAATATATGATATAAAATAAAGTATATAATAAATCATAGTAAATAATGTAACAAATATAACTAAAGCGGTTGGATTCTACTATTTAAAAGTACAAATATATTTATTACAAAATAAAAATAAGATATAGACATAATACAATAAGAAATCAGTCTACTGGGGGTTTATTGTGCCGCCGTTTGACGTATCAGTAATGCGGTGATCTTTATTATGCAGCACTAATTTTGGGGCCCGAGGCCCGGCCCGGTATATGACAGGGCCTAAGCCAAGCGGGCCGGGTCGGGCCGACCCACCCACTGACCACCTTTACTCTCGTGTGTCACATCCAATTTGTGGGGCTCTGTGTACCCATATTTTCGTATAAAATAATACTGCATTATGTAGCACTAATGCAATTTATTAATTATTTTCATTCAAAATTATTTACTCTAGAAAATAATTAAACAAACTCTAAAAATGCCACTCATTTATTACATTATATTCATTGCTGCTACTTAGTAACATGATTTTTAGATTCATGTTTGTTACACCAACATCAACAAACACCGAAACCGTAAATCAAAATATAATTGAAAAAATTAGAACATCGAAATTTATATAATTTGGTTAGAAATTATGTCTACAGAAGGAAGCACGATAATTTTATTATTTTTGAAAATAGTACATAGGTAATTTTAGTGATGTACATTCGCTCTAACAACCCTGTAAGAGTATATATTGAGTCAGATACTAAAACTTTAGTGTGTTATAAGCCTAAATTGGATTAGCTCAGTCCTTAACCAAATGAGACTCAATTAAATCAAACTCCACACATGAACCTAACATTGTCTAATTTTAAGGAGTCTTTTTACTAACAAAGAGAGGTTTGTACGTTGTATTCAGATCCAGACGCTAATAGATAATTTTCTTTAAATCAAATGAAGCTGGAAAAACAGAGACTGATAACTTCTTTTTTTTTTTTAAAGTGGTAACAAGTACAATTTTGCTCTATCGAAGACCTCATATTTAGAGGTGAAAGTCTTTTTTTTTTTTTAACAATTAAGCAAAATTTTGTTAAGAAATCGAAAGATCATACACAAATACAACTACATGCCATACAAAACAAAAAAAACAATCATACGAAATCTAACTAACTAACAAAAAAAAGATCCTCCGTTATCCTAACTAAACCATTAACGGGTTATTCCTATGAATTCCATTCTTTGTGAGAGTATTTACATGCTAATTCGCTTTCTCCTCCTATGAATGAATGAAATAGGTTAAAAAATCCATTTGAAGAAATCAATCTTAATAAGAAAAAAATTAGTCTTCACAGCCTACTTTCATCACCATTTATCCAATGATATTGCATTAGATGAGTCGGACTCCACCTCTAGGTCGATATCACTTGTCATCCCTCTTCATGCTGAGAACTCCAAACCGAAGCAAATGGCTTCAACCTCCACTTGGTTGGATTCCACAAACCCAACTGCTGAAGAGAATACTTTTAAGAAACGACTCATCACCTCTCAATACCCATCTCATTCCGAGGTGCCCCGCTTCCCCAATGATGAACCATCTTTGTTCCATTTTAGTACTCCTTCTCACGGCAACTTCCACAATAGTTATGATCATGTACAGATCTTTGCTGACTACACTACACCAACTAATCTGAATGAATTGGTAGCCTCTACAGGGTTTGAAGAGTCAATAAATCGAAAAGGTATGAAAATATTTAATTAATGACTTTTGAACACAAGAAAGAGCCATTTTCTATCATTTTCTTCATTTATATATATAGATATATATTTGCTTTTTTTAGCATAAGAACAATGACCAATTTTGGAGGCGTATACTCCTCACTTTTCAAGTGGTTAGGGTTGTTAATTGGTCCCAATCAAATCAGAATAAAGACTCGAAAGAAGTCCATCCAATTTAATATTTTTAGGAAAAATAAAAATTTATTAATGAATAAAAACCCGTTCAAATCGAAATCCGGAAATTTTAGTGTTCAATAATAATCTATTCATATATTTATAGTAATGCTAATTTGTTCTATTTTAATAACAAACTTTTATTTAGAAACTAAATAGATAATGACAACGAATAGAAACGAGAGATTGGTTTGAACAGTAGATGCCTTTTACATACAACTAATGAGTAACCTATTAATTTAGAAATGGCAGTTCTAAAAAAATGTACTTCTATTTTCAAAAAGCATATTGGTCAGGCTCTATAAAAAACTCCTTTTTTCATTATCACTTTAAAAGAACACTTTTGATAAATGTTCGTTTTTGGTTATCCTTTTACTTTAAAGGAGACTCATTATGATTTCGCTTATATTTAAAAGCAAAAAAATAAGTTGTAAAAAGCGCATTTCTCTCCTGGTTAATCACCTATACATCCTACAAAATGTTGCTTGAAAAAGCATATTTTTTAGAACAGATTCCTAGTTAAAGTTTAATATATCCTAATAGGTTAACGACATGTCCGATACCCCTTTTTATGGTTTTTACTTCTTAAAGACTAAAAGTCCGATTCTGAATACAATTTTTTTTCTTGTTCTGGGTATTTTTATTTTTTCTTAGTTTTTGAAATTGAAGTATAGAAAATGTATATCTTCCTTTTTTTGTGACAAACAGTCCACGAAAACAACCCACAAACCCTCATGAGCAAGTAAGTCATGAGTATATCCTCAGCAAGAATCGAACTCTTGACCCCTGGGCGATAACCGCATGAGTCGGAGATGCTACCAACTGAGATACACTCATGATGGGCTAGAAAATGTATATCGCTACTTAATATTTTTTTTTAATATTATAATAATATAAAAATTAATATCTAATATAGCAATAATGAATCGGATTTTATAAATATTCAATAAATTCAGCTACAAAGAGAAGCGACCTTTGGGCAAAGTTGGGCTCAAATAGCCCAAGAGGCCTATCAAGGCCCATTTATTGTCCTCATTTTTCATTAATTAGAGTTGGGTCTTGTCTAATTAGTATACAAAGCCTGGCCCATTAAGCATGTTAAGCCCATAACAAATGGACCAAAATTATACGTGTCCATATCCATAATTTATTCCTAGATTATAGATTATGAAATGCTAATTTTCTTGAAATTTTACTTTTACTAAACACAAAGAAATAAGATTGTTTAAGTAACCTCCCGTGTTCTATTCTGGCACCAAAGAGGGTACCAACACGCAAGTATCGGATCTCATTAGAACTTCGAAGTTAAACGTGCTTGAGCGAGAGCAGTACCAAGATGGGTGACCTCTTAGGAAGTTCTCACCCCTTGGGTTGGGGGTACTTAGAAACAGCCTCTCTTCAGGGTAGCACGTTGAAGGGGGAAAGCTGCGTATATCTACTCCCCCAGACCTGCTTAGGCGGGAGCTCTTGGGGCACTGCGAATGTTGCTTTTAATAAGGTTAATGGTTCGTGTTTGAACAGACTTAATATGCTTATTCAGAAAGAGAATTTAAACATGGAGCTGTTTAGTAAAAAAGTTACATGGGTTTTCGGTGTATAGACTTCTCGTACAAGCTCGCAAAAGTCACAAGTTGCATCGACTACAATATATGTTGTAAATCGAGCAGCTGCGTAAATGAGCTTGGCTAATGGCGTTTTTCGTGGTCATCAACTCAATTTGGGAATTTAGAAGTGCTCTTATCTTTCAAACTTCATTTCCTGTTTGGCCCCGCATACTCGAAATCACAAAGTTGAGGGTAATTACGTGATTCAAAAAACTATTCGGAGGCCTAAACATTTCCTTTCTCTATTGCTTGGAGGACCCACATAGATTAATCTCATCA
This sequence comes from Simmondsia chinensis, assembly GCA_018398585.1. Classification (NCBI taxonomy): domain Eukaryota; kingdom Viridiplantae; phylum Streptophyta; class Magnoliopsida; order Caryophyllales; family Simmondsiaceae; genus Simmondsia; species Simmondsia chinensis. The sequence goes on from JAGTTD010000014.1 coordinate 2,593,123, forward strand.
ACTATCCTTAAACCCAATGTATTAAGGGTTACTGAATAGAGATGAACAATAATCGGTCCGAACCGGCCGTTTCAATCAAGGATCAGACTAGACCGATCATATATCGGTTCGTTCTTTGATCCTAGTATATGGGCTTAATCTGTCTTCGGTTCAGACCGGTCTACAACCGAAGAATGATCAACATTAATTTCGCAATAAATATTTTGGGTATATAATTTTAATATATAATTAATATTTATTACATGTATCTAAAAATATCAAATGTTAGAAAATTTACAAATAGTGATATAAATATCAAGTATAATTATCCTTAAATTACATGTACATTGTGCAAATTAAACCATTATCATTATTTTTTAATTTTAACTTTTGTATGGAAATATTTTTCTTCTTATAATTGCACTTGTTATATGATAAATCGATCTTGTCCAATCAATTTCTAACTAGTCTTGGACCAAACTGACTCGGTTTTAATTGGTCCGATTCTCAGTCTAATAATTTGATGTAATTCGATCTTCAATTCAATCCGGCCTGGTTCGATTCGTTTCGTACTTTATTTTTTCTTATTAGCTTTTTTTGTAGCTATAGGAGGACTTCCTTCCTCGACAACTATACATAATAAAAAAAAAAAGAACTTGATATTAGCTGAATTTTGAATTTTTATATTGTTATTTATTATTTTAACTTCCACTATTAATACCGTTGTGCATTTATGGAGTATGCCTAAACGGTAAAAAAAAACAAAACCTTTAATCAAAAAATAATTCAACTATAAAATTAATCTAAAAATAACCCAATTTTAAAAATTTAATTTAAAAAATACTTAATTGTGATGCTCCGATAATATATTTTTCTTCTACGTATTTTTGGTTTGGCTTGTTCTCTGTAGGCGGTCTCATGTAGTAAAGGAGCTGAGCGAGCATAGATATGCGGCTTGGTTAGATAAATGATACCAATATCGAGCTAGGCTCATTTGCAGCCCTAATTCTCTGGTTGTATTCCTCGATTGTTTTGCTTGTTCTTTGCCCCAAGATATTGCTTTTTTGTGGGGTTGTACTTAATTATCGGAAAAACGTAATTAGTTTGGTTAGGTAAGAAAATAAATCAAGCCAAACCAAAAATACATAGAAAAAAATATATTATCGGAGTGTCATACCACACACCATGCTTAGCCAACAATCTAGTATTTTTTAAAATTAATTTTAGAGTTTGGTTATTTTTTGGTACAAAAGTTAGAGTTGTGTTATTTTTTGGTAGAAAAGTTAGAGTGGAGTTATTTTTTGGTTAGAAAATAGAGTTATGTTATTTTTTGATAGAAAAATTAGAGTTAAATTATTTTTTGGTTAAAAAATAGAGTTAAATTATTTTTTAATATATTAATAAATAATTATATTATTTTTAGATTAATTGTTGAAAGAAAGTATTAAGATACATTCTAGACTAGATTCATGATATAGGAAATCTCTAGATTCTTTTTTGGACAAAATCTCTAGATTTGATATTTTTGACCATATTTTGTCCAATATATATATATATATATATATATATATATATATATTTGAACATTTACATATATATATCATAAACTATATATGTTATATGATTTGTTTTTAATTATTCTAATACTATACATTATACTATACAAATATGAGCTTAAGCATCCCTATTGGATATGCTTTTGGTGAACCGTAACTTTCACGGAACACTCAATTAATGAAGGGTCCACCCCCCAGTCTAATCCAAAATGGGTGAAATGTTCACTTTAATATGTATCTGATTTAACAATTTAATTTATCAGATATATGTAAATATTATTGAATCAATAAAAATGACTAATATAATAATATTTTTATAACTTGATAATTTATTACATTATAATATGACATAAATAAAATATTTACTTAAATTATTTATCTACAATATTTTAATGTAAAGAGACAAACCCGTCACTTTCACTTGCTTTTCAGGATGGTTCCACACATGACAAGTGAAATTAAAGTAGTAGATATACAGCAGACCATAACCACAACAACCGATCCAGTGTCTCAAAGGATTCTGTATATATAGAGTTCGGAGGGAAGATGTATGTAGCCTTACTCCTTCAAAATATTACCCGTAAGAGAGATTATATCTGAGGACTCCCAACCTGATAAGAAAAAAGGCAAAGAGACAAACATGTATACAAAATGTACTAGATATATAATATTTAGATTATAAATAATAAACAATTTTTTTTTATAATTTAAAATTTTTAGAGTTTTTTTATGATGTAAATTTTTGTATAGTTTATGACGTAATAATTTTAAATGATGAAGTAATATTTAGTCTATGTTATAAATAATATGACAAGCCAAGCATCAATTCGCCACCTTAAGACCCACTTTTGAAAGCTTTTATCTTAACTAGAGTCGGCAAAGGGAAGACGACAAATATTAGTTACATTTTTTTTTAAAAATTATATAGTTTGATGTAAACATATTAAATGTTCGATAATTAACTTGCGTAAGAAAAAAGACATCACATGAGTGGATAATCGAACACTTGGTACATTTATAACATGGGCGAATATAAAATATTTTGGTCAATAAGATTAGACGATACTCCTCCATTTTACAAATGTTCAATTTGTGTAGTTTCAAAGAGTGAACCTTAGGCCCGATCTATAGAATCGCTTTCCTAACTCCACTATAGTTCAATCAATGCACAGCAGCACAGTTATGATCCGATCAGTCTCGCGATGAAGAGAAGTCTTTTCCGATTCTACGGATGGGAATACCGTATTAGTACAGAAACTCTTATGCCCTAGAAGCCAGAACTCTTATTACGGATAAACCGCGTTCACATGGTCACAAATAGAAAAAACAGGGGTGGGTGAACCCTCATAGATATCGGATGGGCTCGCTCCATGCTTGAGGAAAAAAAGAGCTGCAATCAAAAGCGCTAACGAGCAAGAAAGGGCCCCTCTAAAGTGAGTGGGAAGTTTTCTTTTCTCGTTCTTGCGTTGGCTGTTATGAGCAGGTGGTCTGTATGACAGCAGGATGGCAAAAATGCTCTATCACCTATTTTTTTATTGAGGGTCCAGACAAGCACAGAGAGAATCATTTTACAAAATAAGGAATTTATAGAAAGTCCTTTCTTATAACCTGATTTTGATACTTTTTGTTGGGAAAATTCACACAAGCGGAAGCGTAAATCATCAAAACGACATTGAAACAAAACACTAAAATTTATGTGGAAACCCTATCTCTACTAGAGGAAAAACCACGGGACCCAAACGGGTGCCTCATCCACTATGAAATTAAGGACTACAATCTCTAATTATAACCCCCAACCTTATTAATATAACTATTGCACGGTAAGTTACCAACCTTCTTTAAGTGTAATTGCTGCATGGCGAGTTACTAACTTTTCTCAATGTAGTTTCTGCACAGTTAGCCACCAACCCTCTTTAATGTAGTTTTGAATAGAGGAAGCAACAAATTCTCATCAACTCTCTATCATAAAACCTCTCAAATCATCTCTCTCCCCCTGCCCCGGTGCCCCCTGGACACCCCTTTACGAATTTTACAGTGCCTCACATTTTTTTCTCTCTTTTCTTCTATCTGTAAACCTTCAACTTTAACCCCTATTTATAATAAAGTTACCCAATCATAATTGTGGTCAATCTCAATTAGATTAGTTAACTAAATCATATCAAATCAATATTAATTTTAAGGTACGTAGTCCTAACATTTCTGGCCTAAACTCTTCGTGGTCATTCATTGACATATACATTAATGTTCTCTTGTACTTCTTCGACCTTGTACTTTGTGGAAGAAATCCTAATAACTCCAACAAAAATCCCCAAAATGGGCCTAAGCCTCCACCTAGGCTTAAAATAATTCCCCATAATTTTTTCCCTGCTTGATCCTTTGATGTATAGAGTTTGCCTGTAATAGTATAAAACCAAGTTCCATATAGTAAGTCCAACAATGCCCATATCCACTTCTACAATCAATTTATTACTTAAACATTATATTTATTATTTACCTTTCCTATATGGCTAACTCGTGACTGCACTTCTTGAACCGTATGTGGAATACGATTACAGATATAACACAACACGACATATTCGCCAGATCTGAGTGGCTACATGAAGGGAAGTAAAGAAGAGCAAATGATGATAGCAAATGCATGTTTGCATGTCACCTAACGCCAGACATATCAGTCTGACTCTTTTTTTTGTGGCTCATCAGTTTTCCTTTATGGAGTTTTGACCCCATTAATTGTATGGACTCACTTTCCTCTTTCCTACCAAATAGGGCACCAACACACCGTCATCGGAACCCATAAGAACTTCAAAGTTAAGCGTGTTTGAGCGAGAGTAGTACCAGGATGGGTGACCTCCTGGGAAGTCCTCACCCTCAGGTTGGGGGCACTGGGAACCGCCTCTCTTCAGGTTAACACCCTGAAGGGGGAAGGCTGCGTACATCCGCCCCCAAACTCTGCGTAGGCGGGAGCCCTTGAGGCACTGGATATGATCAGCTCACTTTCCTCTTTCCTCTTTTACCTCCATTTTTGGCAACTTCATTCCTTCATTTCTCAATGTCGGCATATATTCCTTTCACATTATTTTTTTTTCAGTCAATATCGGGTCTGCTAAATAAAGTTCATAAGATTTGGTGAATCATGATATAAAACTAGTAAAATTGTATGTAAACATCATTATACTAGTCTTTTGGGAAGAGTCCAACGCTGTGCCATTCTATCTACGGCCCTGTTACATTCATGGAACACATGAGAAATGTGATACTTCGCAAGCTGCAATAACATATTCTGAATATCCTCGATATATAACAGTTCTGATTTGGCAAGGACATGGAAATTTGTGTCTTATTATTCGAATTACTACAAGATTATCTCCTTCAATATGTAGACGGTTAAAACTCATTAACACGTCTTCAAATCTCTTTTCTAGCAGCCCAAGCCTTCGTCAAGTAATAGGAGTGTTACCAATGCTACTATAGTCAAAATCAAGGGTCGTTCTATTACACCAATCTCGAACAACAAAAGCATAAGAAGATGCCTCGTTTCTTTTTGAACAATCAAAACTAACTTTACCCCAATCCTTCTCCAGAGGTGTCCATTTGATCCCGTTTCTGCTTCTATTTCATCCTAGCCCTTGCCTAGTTGCTAGCAATGAGCCACCCGCCATTCCTTAGATTCCATTCCACAAAGTTTGTATCATTCGGAATGACAATTTGACCAGAATTGGAAGGTTTTCCTTCAAAAATGAAATCATTTTTACTCCTCCATGATGCCCAAAAAGTTGCAGCAACTTCCTTCAATCTTTTAAGATTATCTTCGATCACTAGCTCGCCCGAGATCTGAAGGCACCGAAAAAAGAAAAGCTCGAGAGTAAGTCATAAAAGTCTTAAATTTATAATAAAACAATGATAATGGAATAATCACGTGCATGATGAGGACAGTGAACATGCATGCTTTATATGGAATTGGAAAAGTAAGCTCTTTTATTACCCTATAATTATGGAGCTTATGAACAGCGCCAAACCACTCTCTCGTCATGTCTTTTTCTCAATTCCATTGTATTTAATATTTAAAACTTCTTAATTAAAATTCAATAATATATGTCAAAATAGTTAATTTTTTATGCAGAACGGGAATGTAAATTCGATTTGAGCATGTTGAAATCGAAAGATTAACTCGGAATCCACCGAAAGATATAGGGTTACACTTATTTTTTCAATAAGTAGCGAGAGAACTCGTGATACAAAAATTAGCATCTCACAAAAGGAGACCCGAGAGATGCACACTATGTGGAAAATGGAAAAATCAGCCAAAAATACCCGCTAAAGCTATTCGAGAAATAGACAACTAAAAGGCCAAACAAAGAAACCTATTTATGCATCTAGTACGACAAAACAAGTGACAAAGTCAAACACTAAGGAGCGACTACCCTCCCAAAGAGCTCCTTGTGCAGACAAGTAACACCACCAGTAGAAATATCCTAATGAAACAAAAGTAGCGATAAAAAACAATCCAGAGGACCTAAGATGAGAGAATCTGCTCCGAGCACCTGACCATTTTCCACATAACCCCCGAACATGAAACGGTGCCGATAATTCAATATATCTTTGATGTTACTTTGGACAATTCAAAGTAAACCCCTTCAAACAAACGAAAAACTCCCAAAACAATGGAGGAATATCCCAAACACGCTCGACTAGATCTCAAGAAATGAGTGAATACAACCAATAGTAGCGAGTATTTATAGGCAAAACAAAGAAACCGTATAAACACCAAATGACAAAAATGCCACTAAAAATGCAAAATTATTCGGAAAAGATAAAAATGGCCCAAAAACAAATTTAGAAGCCGAACTTGGGAAAAATGGTAGGGGTCAGTGGCAAAGCCAAAGCGCTTGCATGATTTAGTCCGAGAACTTTGGTTTAACAAGTTACGAGTCTCATTACTCTGTACGCATTAAAAGTTATGGCCGTTTTAAGTTTCTTGCTCAAATTAGTGTTTTCGGCCCACCCATTTGGATTTCTCACTATCCAACTGCTCCAGAAACTCTTCGACTACATCGTACTTCAACATATTTGGTAAAAAACCGTTAAATCCTAACAAACAATCCATATTTATTGTTGAAATCATGTAATAGTAGTATATTAAGATGAAAATGTCACTAACTTCCTGTAGAGCATTTAGGTGATAATATAAAGCTAAAATATGCAGCAAGATCAGATTAAGCTGGGCTGCAGGATACCAAAGCTATGGATGGATGGATCCGCGCGCTGTAACGCTAGCTATGGATGGGATCCTAAGCAGTTGAAGGCATGCGGAGTTTCCTAAGTTTGGGAGTAACTTAAGACGTTAATCTGTAAAGATTTTCTATATAGTGATTAATAAATATGTCAAAACATTCGACTATCATTTGAAACCAAGTGAAAAGTATTTAAATTATCTAAAATGTTTTTTAAAGGAAATAAATACTTTTATAATATTTCAAACATTTAAAATATTTTTAAGACTTAAAATATTATTTGAATATCTGAAGTATTCTAAATTTTTAAAATTATTTTAAATGTAATATTAAAATTTTTGAGCGTTTTCCTTTTTTAAAAGTGTCATATCAATAAAAATTAAAAAATGCAAATGTAAATGTGCAAAAGGTACCCAATAAAAAGTAATTCACGATGTCCCAAAAATAATTTTTAAATAATATATTTTTTTAGATATCTTAAAATTTTGAAATACTTTTAAAGTACTGTAAAAAGATAAATTATTAAAGTTTAAGATATCTCAAAAATTTTAATTTAAATATTTAACATATTTTTTAAATGGTTAAATACTTAATATAATCTTTAAGTATTTAACTATTTTAAAATATTTAACATACTTTCTAATTATTTAAAATATTTTATAAAAACATAATTTTTGAATATCTAAAGTATTTTTAAAATTTTACATATTTTAAAATTATTTTAAATAAAGTTCCAAATTTTTAAGTATTTTTCAAAACATACCACGATAGTAAAAGTTAAAAGATGCTAACAGCGTTTCAGTAATGTGTGGCATTGAAAATATAGGAAATATAGGTGAGTTTTTGAAATCACACCTAAAATTTAAACAATTTTTATCAAAAAAAACTAATAATAATATTAAAATTACTAAAATATATAGATTTAAATTCAAGACTTTGCTGAATATTCAAGATAAATTATCATATCTCGCTCTGATTAGAGGTCCCACAAAAAAAAGGGGACCATTGCAGATTGTCGGTTGTTCTGATGTGAATCTCGGTGCTTATAAACTGTAAATTCAGTTTCACCGTCTATTACACTTAATCAAAAGCACCACTATTTCAGCCGAAATTACTCACATCTATACCTTTAAATTATGTGCTATTTTTCCACACTTAAATTCAATTGGCATATCAATTCGTAACTCCAATTAAATAAAACTAGGGTTGGCTAAAGCGTAAAATTTGAAAAAATTTCTTTGTTGCTCCTATACATAAATCTAGTCTTTTTTTCCCCCCCCTAATTCCAAGAAAGTTAAAAGAATTGTCATAAGACATACAACGTACTGCAAATGAAAGAAAGAGGACGTTATCATAATTAAATAATATAACTTATAAATAATAAAAGCTATAAAATTATCTTATAAAGTATAATCTTAGTATAATAATTATAATTTTAATCTAACAATAATATTATAAAATAAATATTAGAAAATAGAGTGACAAATCCGTACAAGTAACAAGAAAAGGTAAGCCAGAGAAAATAGAGAGGGAGGGGACAGGGGCACGAGGGGAAAGAAGGGTGGAGAAGCCCCCCCTCCCAAAGCAGCCAATTATACCTTCATAACATGACACACACCCTCCGACCTATATCTCATATATCGTTAAAATTTTAAAATTTTATTAATTATATTAATATATAAATTTTAAAATTTATCTATTATATTACTATAAAACTCTTACTTTTTATAAATCTTTCTAAAATTTTTTATTTTAAAAATCCTATAATTTTATTTCATTTGATCATAAAGTGACTTTTTCAAATAAAAAAATTAAAGCACCCATTAAGAAAAAGAGATATGTCTTGATGAAAGAATATGTCTTTTAATAAATTGGTATGTTTCTTTTATGTGTTTCTTAGTAAAGCGACGTGTTTTTTAGTGAAGAGATGTATCTATTAAAGAAAAGATATGTCTATTAATAAAAAGACGTGTCTATTAACAGTGAATAGCTTAGGTGGCAATGACATGCTGATTGGACGTGTTATTTTGGTAATTTTTAATTTTCACATGCTATTTTAGTAATTTTAAATTTTTGCATGCTATTTTGGGAATAAAAATATTAAAATGTGATATTTTGAAAAATTATCCTAAGTTTAACTGAGACTCAATCTTAAACTATGGGAGCAATAGTACATGAGAATGAGAACAAGGGAATGAAATTCTTTGGACTCCACTGTTTGATGTATGTGTGGAATGAAGAGGAGATAACAACAATAACAACATATCCAGTGCCTCGAGGCTCCCGGTTGTGCAGGGTCTGGGAGGGGTAGGATGTATGTAGCCTTACCCCATCAGGGTGAGATCCGGATGAGAGACTATCATTGAGGTCCCCCGACCTAATATTTGATGGAATGAAGAGGAGAATAAGGTTGAATTAGTCATTTTATATTTAGTATAAACTAGGAGGACATAATATAAATAAAATAGTTTACTAATACACCCTACACTAGATAAAGAAAATTTTCAAGTCCATATATGAATGTCATTTTAATTAGGTGAAATACTAATATTATTTATCTTTTGTATTAAAAAAATTATATGTAGTATTTTTAATGAAAATAATTACTGCAACATCTTATTGTTCCCTTTTTAGGGTTCTTTTACTATTAACCACCACCTAAGAGGGTGCTAACACTAGAGGTGGCTAGCGGGTTGGGTCGGCCTGAAATCCAGCCCGGGGCTCAGTTAAGTAATATTATCACAAAACATATTTAAATACATTATTTATCCAACAAAGTTATAAAGAGATTGCAGCTTAAATGGGAATGGGTGTGCCTTACATGTTAGGGGTATAGGGTTTGAACCCCACTAAAGTCATTTTTGTGTAATTTTTTTCGTGACATATTAAAAAACAAGTGTCAGGCCTCGTTGGGCCCGGCGCAACCCTAGGCCCGGTCAGGAAACGGGCCAGGCCCAGCACGGCCCGTGGCCACCTCTAGCTAACATGCAAGCATCGGATTCCATTAGAACTCCGAAATTAAGTGTGCTTCGGCGAGAATACTACCAAGATAGGTGACCTCCTAGGAAGTCCTCGTGTTGCACCTTTCAGGTTGGGGATTCTTGAAAATAGTCTCCCTTCAGGGTAGCACCCTGAAGGGGAAGGCTATATACATCCACCCTTAAGATCCTGCTTAGGCGAGAGCCCTTAAGACGTTGGGAATGCTGCTTTTGCTTTTATTATTAACCACCTTTAAAGTGTTAGTTTTTCCTTTAATTAGAATCTTAAGTAGAATCTTAATTTTATAGAATCTTATGAGTCATTGATATTACATTAAACTAACAGATAGAATCTTAATACTATTTTACGATTCTATCAATCCAACCCCGATTCTACCAACTTCTACAAATAAAAAGTTAAAATGTAAACAAAATAAAGTATATATTATAAACGAATTTACTTTATTAGTTTGAAGTAGAAGAAAGTTAGTTAAGCATTATATACTTTCAAGAAACTCAAATTAAGTTTAATTTTATATTTTAATCTTAATGTAAAATTCAATCAGCAACATCTATCTTAAAAGCTCTCATGATTATTATAAAATAAAATAACACATATATGTTACATAAAAATATTTTTATCATATTTAATTATAGTTCTTATACCCATATAAGTAAAGGTCTTACTAATAATTTTTTGAACAATATAACTAATATTAATACGAAAAATATTATAATATATATTTAATAGAATCTTACGATTTTACGATTCCAATTAGGCCCCTATCATTTCTAAGTAGAATCCCGATTTTATAACAACCTTGCCTAGAAGGTATCATCACGTAGAAATCAAGTTGCGTACATCTCACCTCCCCTGATTCTACTTCGGCGGAAGCCTGTTTAATGCGACGGAGTTATTATTTTTCAAGAATCTTTTAGAATTGGGCTCCACCAAACTTTTTTAAATCGAGAAATAAATATAATTATGAATTATTTAAGATCTTGACCGACCCGAAAGAGAGACAGTACAATAGACGACAGTAAAAATACAAGTGTTAAGTTGTCTCCAAGGTGCAAAGAGGTCCCCTACCCTTAAAGGGTAATTCAGTTGTCTTCTCTCCTCCTTGCTCTTTTACCTTTCTTGTCAAGTTGCTTTGACTGCCCTCATTCGTCCGCTTTAGGAATACACATAGTTCGGTTAATTATACCGAAACGTATTTTAGTTTAGTTAACTATAGCTAAAATATTTAAAATTTTCTAATCGTTACCTTAACCGAAACGATCGGTTAACCGACTTTTTGTAAATCGGTAATTCAGTTTGGTTATGGCAGTTAACCAGTAACCGAAAAATAATACAATGCTTTTTCATGTTATATGATAAGTTTCTTTAAAGGTTTATAAATGTCTGAAAACGTGAGGATATTTAACATATTATGAGTTTATATTCCAATTCTAAAAAATTAAATATATAGTATCTCATTTTAACTAACATGTGGGCAAACGAATAGCATTCGACTGTACTAAAATAGTGCTTAGTTAATACTTGGGATATAGTGGGGCACGAGTACTCGATGTTGGGAGATGAATTGGGAGAAAAAGTTAAAGTTGATAATGCATTACGGAATGGTCACCTATATGCTAGAAAAATATACTTAATTAACAATATAATATTATATATATGTAAAAATATATACATGATATATATACTATTTTGGTAAATTGGTTAATCGAAATGGACAAAATTACTAACAATTACCGTCCAGAATACCTCAAATTTTTTGGTTTAGTCAATTGACCCAGAAATTCGGTATGGTTAACTGCATTTTCGAGTCAGTATTTGGGAAATTCAGTTCGATATTTTAGTTGTGGATTGTTTTGAATTCCCCTAGCCGACTCCAGTTTCAGGACTTGTCTGATTAAGCTGTGAAAAAATTATTTTTTAAAATTTTTTGTAAAGAAGTTTATAAAAATTATTATTAGTAAGTGTCCCATTTTTTGATAATTGCAGGGATAAGATTTTCAGCAATATATCAGGCATCGCACATAATAGATACGAGCTAACAAAAGAAAGAGATACACAAATTAGATAACCACTAAACAAGGAGCGCATCACGAGCAAAGTTAGGCTATGATCGCTCAGCTTTGCCTATATTCTGCAATTGAAGGCGTTGCCTAGGGAGGAAACTATGGAGTATAAATAGTGAATATTTTGGATCTCGATCTAAAAATAAGAATTAAAGCCCAAAAAAATCATTTCTATACTAATGGTCTTTACTTTAAAATTAGCTTCATCTTATATGTTGATCTGTGCCTGATATGGCATGCCTTTGGTCTGTTGTTTTTGCTCGCCGTGTGTTTTGCTATACTCATACATTTGATGCTTCTTCTGTTTGCCAGGTCTTTAGCTCATTGCTGCGGACCAGCTTTTCAGGCTGGGGGTCCTCGGAAATAGCCTCCCTTCAGGGTAGCCCCCCGGAGGGGGAAGGCTGCGTACATCTACCCCCCCGACCCTGCTTATGCGGGAGCCCTTGGTGGCACTGGGATTGTTGTTGTTGTTGTTGTGGTCTTTACTTTAAAAAAAAAAAAAAAAAAAACAACGGTTTAAAATTTATGATACGACGCGTACGTATATTGCTAGAAAACTTTTTTTAATACGACATTAGAATCTCTTTAATCGAAAAGTTTCAGGGTAAAATCCTAATAATTCCCGTTCTTTATGTTAATTACGTATCATTTCGACATGAGGGGTGAAGTGCAATTTTTTATGTTCAAGGCAAGTGAACATCCCCACAAGGAGGAAACATATTAGAGTATATGATTTTCGCGGTAATTGAAGTTGATACTCTGTATCGCACTACTAAAAATACGCGCATCTACAACAAAATCTTCTAACTCACCTGCAACTTCGGAGACAACCTCTCTTCAGGGGAGCACCCTGTAGGGGTAAGGCTGCGTACATTTCACCCTCCTCTGACCCTACTCTGGCGGGAGCCTCTCAGGCACTGGGTTGTTGTTATTGCTGCAGTTTCTTATCAAATGATTCAAAATCAAGGGAGAAGAATAGAGAACAAACTTGTTGATGGACGGAAGGTAGGTCTACATCAAAACCTAAATTGTTGAATTATTTCGATAACACGCACATCAAATGGATGTGGATCTCTTGTCTTGTCACGATGTTCTTGTAAATACTTGTAATTTAACAGGAAAAATTATTCTCGATTATACATGTATGCTAAACAACTAGCTTGATGTAAAATATTTTATTTAAAGATAGTTATTTGGATATTTTGTCTCAAAAATCACTTCAATGAAAAGTGGCTAGTCCCTTGACGTGTTATTTTGTTCATTGTTTGGACAACGACTGAACACCAAAACATATTGTCCTTGCTCATTAATTTGGCGTGCGTGTTAGGGCTTGTTTTCTTTCGGTTGTTTCTGGTTGCTGCTAGAGGTTTCGAGTTTGCTGGCTCAGCTCAGGCTCCTTTGTGGTTTTTCTGTGTTTGTTCTGGCTGTTTGTTTGTGTGTGCTCCAGGTTTGCCGTTTCGGTTGTGTGTCTGGGTTTTGTCTTCTTTGGGTCCACTCGCGTCGTTTGTTTTGGCTGTGTTGGTCTTCAGTCGGGTCTTTGCCTCTCTGTGTTCCTTTTGCTTCGCTTGAGGCCCTGTTTTCCTTTTTCTTTTGTTTTTTCTCGTTCTTGTTGTCTGGTCGTCTTTCGACTAGCCTCAGGCCTCGTTTTTTCGAGCTTGCCTGTCTTGTATCGGCACTCCGGTGTCACTTATCAAAAAAATATAGTTTTGTCATTTTTTTATTTTTACTATGATATATATTATATCTTGTTAGGATTATGTCACAAATTACTTACCTTAAGTTTATGGGTTGTCGAGGGGTCTTCGATCGATCGCGAGGTAAGCCTGATCAATCGGGTGATTTAAGTGATTTTTCGGATTTTGGGCCGCAAGAGCGCAGATCAATCGGGGCTGTCCCGATCGATCGGGACCCTCCTTATACCCGTGCCTATAAATACGAACGCTAGGGTTTGGTCTTCTGTATCCAATTAAAGTGTGAGGCTGCCGTCGTCATCGAGAGAGAAACCCTACGAGAGTTAAGAGAAAGTGATTTGTAATTCTTTCATAAATCTCGATCAGAGGAAGTGTCGTTATAATTCTTCCATTTAGTATTAATAAAGAATCTCCATCTCCGCCCGTGATTTTCTCTCCTCTCGATTGTAGAGAGGTTTTTACGTAAATATTGTGTGTTCATGTTTGTTCTTTCTTTCTCCATATATTTGTTTACTTATCATTTGTGTGAGTCATATTATTTGAATCGAATCAAACTATTAGGGTTTACGCTTCCGCATCAAGTTTTTCCTAACAAATTGGTATCCGATTATATCAGTTTGTTCCAGATTTATCTGCACATATCTTATTTGTATTGTTTTTTATTCATAATTATAAAAAGAGAAAATTTTTGTTAGTTACAAGGTTTAAAATATATAGTAAATTTAAATATTTAACTAAAGTCTAAACCATAAGCATATAATTATAAAAAGGTTTTCATTCACAGAGCTAGATATAACCTCAAGTGACCTAAGCAACTGCTTGAAATTCCTAAATCTTAGGGGCCCCCAATTTTGGAAAGTTATGGTTTTTAAAGTATCAGTTATTAATATTAATAGGTTTTTTCATTAAAATTTTATAATTCGTTATATATGAAGATCCCCATTTGAAATTTTTACTTGGGGCCCCGAAAACGTCAGGACCGGCTCTGCCATTGATCACTGTTTGGAGAATTCTCAAAGATTAATATTCACAAATACTACCAACTCTAGGACTTCTCGTGGTCATATTCATTCAACTAGTTGATAAGAGTAGCGTCCAACTTTGAACAAGGTAAGTAACGGAGAGGCTTCTTTACTGCAGTGTAGGAGCCTTGGCACACTGAATCTGGAAATAACTGTGAATATAAATGGTGGAAGTGAATGCCGAGACCTCCAACTAGCGCTACATCAAGTAAATACTTAGAAATAATTTTTTTAAAAAAATTAAAAAATTATGATAGTCAAATAAAAATAAAAAAGTAATATATCCAATGCCTCAAGGGCTCCCGCCTAAGCAGGGTTTGGGAGGCTAATGTACACAGCCTTCCCTCTTCAGGGTATTACCCCTGAATAGAGGCTGTTTCCGAGTGCCCCTAACCTAAATGAGACGACTTTCCAAGATATCACCTATTTTAATACTATTTACATTCAAATATGCTTAATTTTAGAGTTTCAATAAAATTTGATGATAACATATTGATACCTTTTTGATAGTCAAATAAAAATGACAACTTTCCGAAAATAATCTCTTTTTTCCCCCTCAAATGCACGGGCAGACAAAACGTTTTCTTTTCAACGTCCACTCAAAGTAGGTCCAACACGTGGAACTATTTTCTCCTTCTTTTTTATTTTTATTTTTATTAGTAAGGGCAGAATATCCTCTTTAAATACAATGTATTTGAAAGTACAAATAAAATACGGATTTCATTATAACTCCGAAATAAAACATGTTTGAACAAAAATCGTATCAAGATGGGTGATCTCCTGGAAAGTCCTCGTATTGCATCCCTGGGACTTCTTGGAAACAGCCTCTCTTATGGGTAGTACCCTGAAAGGGAAATGTTGCGTATATCCACCCTCTATACCCTACTTACGCAGGAGCCTTTGGAGCACTGGGAATGTTGCTTTTTCCTATTAGCACCTTAAAATTTAGCGTATTAATTTTTTCTAGTGTACAAACTTTGTGAAAATTTTTTTAATCCAAAAGGTTACATGTCTTTTAATAAAATAGTTCAAATAGTGGTGTATAAAAGTGCAAAATAGGTCTTGCTTTCATTTTTTTACACCGTTGTTTGGACTATTTTATTAATTAAGTGTAATTTTTTGTATTAAAAAATTGCTTCACAAAGTTCATAAACAAAAAAATTAATATATTAAATCTCAGTGTACTAATATGTAATTTACATAGTAAAATACATACGAGTTCTAGGACTCAAAAGCTTTGATGTGATCACGATTAAAGTCAGATAATAAATGAGTCAAGTTTTGTAACACTTAATTTTGTGAGATAGTATGTGATAAAATAGGGTTAAATATTACTACAGTGTGTGATAAAATAGGGTTAAATGTTACTGAATTTTAGAAACAAAGGAGAGACTCCTCAAGAAAGTATACAAAATGTGATACGGGTTCCTGAGGAGCAAAGGGCTGGACATAACCCTAAGGAGGTTTAGGTGTAGGACACCCGTTAATAAAGAATGCTGCTTTACTTTTCAAGTGATGGTGGCGTTTCTCTAAGGAGGGTTTATCTCTGTGGAAACAAGTCATTTGCTTGATTCATGGAGGGAGTACTCAGAATATTCTTCCACCCCAAGTAGGAGGCCCGATTCGAAGCCCATGGGCAATAGTTGCCGATGTGGTTGAGACTTTCTACATTCGCGACAGATGGTAAATACTTTGAGGCTAAAATTAGGGGATGGCTTCAAAATAAAGTTTTGGAGTCATAAGTGGTTGGGGGAAGAGACTCTTCGACATCAATTGCCGGACCTATTCAAAGTCTCATTCCAGAAGGACTACTTTATCGCTCAAATGGATACATGGGATGGGTAAATGAGTGGAGACCGATCTTTAACTGGAGGCACCAGTTTTTCCTTAGAGAGAAGCTTAATCTTGCTTGCCTAAACGAGATGCTTCGTGGGGTGTCGCCTAGGCCGGGTAATGAAGACTATGCTTGGTGGAATAATGATAGTAGAGGATTATTCTCAGTTAAGTCTTCCATGGATGCGGTTACGTTAGCCTCTACCTTGTCTTGTATAGAGGATCACCTGGTTCGCGGTGTGCGGAAAGGCTTTGCTCCTCCGAAAGTGGAAATATTAGTCTGGATGGTGTTGATTGGAAAAATGAATATAAAGGATAGGTTATGGAATATTGGTATCATCCAGGATCCAGACAAATGATGCCCTCTATGTGGGTTAAAGTAAGAAAGTGTCAATCATCTCCCTTTCTAGGTTGCATGGTGTCATGAAGATTATAGTGCTCATGCCTCAAATGGTGGGGCATAGAATGGGTTTCCTCTCGATATATTAAAGATCACTTCTCTCTGTGGATATCATGTAGGATTGGAGGTAAATTCGCAAAAAAGGTTTGACTCATGTTCTTCTTTGTAATTGTGTGAGAAATATAGTGTGCTAGAAATAATAATCTTTGAGGGGGCCCTTTGGAGTGCGAGGGATATTTTTTTGGTCAGTTAAAGTCAGGCTTGGTTTCTGGGTAAAGGCATAGTGCAATCTTTTTCCGTACTCCCCAGTGGATGCTGCGTGCGATGTGGAGTGCTTTAAGAGCTGGTTCCCGTCTGATGTGATTCTGCGGGTGCTGGTGGAGGGTGCTGCAGTTACTACCTTGGAAGCTCCTCTAGTTGATTTTGATGTGGAGGCCCCTCTTTTGCTGGTCTCTTAGTGCAGCATGCTTTTTTTTTGTTTGGGTTTCGTTAGCTTGCTAGGTATTTTGTATTCTCTTATTTTGCTTTTGTCCGATCCATCTTTCTTCGAGCCCAATTCAGGGCGCCGTGCTTTTTATCCCGAGCTTTGCTCATTATAATTAAAACAAAAGCATAAAACCTTGTATCATACATTATAATTAAATCTCATCTGATATCCATTTATTTCAAAATATAAAAGTATGTTGGTTAATTATATTAAGTTCAAATTAATCAAAAATTGCTTTTTGACATTTAAAAGGGTTCGCTTACCAAGCATTAATGCAACCGGATCCCATTAAAATTCTGAAGTTAAGCATGCTTGGACGAGAGAAGTACTAGAATGGGTGACCTCCTGAAAAGTCCTTGTGTTGCCAACTCTATAAGGTTGGGAGTCCTCAGTATGAATGTAGAGAATTATATAAATTGAATGAATAAAAGAGGTTACATAAGGGGCCTATATATAGGTACAAATAAATACCGAAAGGACTAAAATACCCTTGTACATACCATAAGTCAAGGGCTACAGGGTAAAATACAATGTAAACCCTAGGCTAGAGGAGGGTTCTAGAATACTCTAATACGCCCCCTCAATCTGAGCGTGGTGGAAGAACGCGAAGATTGGTCCTGTGTTGAAAGAAACGATCAGAAGCAAGACCCTTGGTGAAGATGTCAGCGATCTGTCTATCTGTCGGGGTATAGTGAACCTGTAAATCACCTTTAAGCACCTTCTCACGAACATAATGGAAGTCAACGTCAACATGTTTGCTATGATCGTTGGAGGTGAGGTTGGCTGCTGTGTAGGAAGCCGAGACGTTATCACAGTAGGTGATGATGGGGCCAGGATGACGCAGATCAAGGTCCCTCATAAGGTAGCGGATCCAATCGCTTTCAGCGACAGCTTGAGCAACAGCCCGATATTCGGACTCAGTAGTGGATTTGGAGACAGCAGCCTGTTTCTTCGCTCTCCAAGAGATGAGGTTTGGACCAAGATAGAGCGCATAACCAGTGGTAGAGCGACATGTATCCGGGCAGCCACCCCAATCGGCATCAACGTAGGCGGTGACTGTCAACTTTCGAGCGGGAAAAATAGAAAGGCCATGTTCCGGAGTGGCTTTGAGGTACCGAAGAATACGTTTCACCGCTTGCCAGTGAGAAGTACGAGGACTATGCATGAACTGGGATACAAGGTTGACAGCATAGCTGATGTCTGGTCGAGTCATGGTTATGTACTGAAGTGCCCCCACAGCACTCCTGTACTCAGTAGGATCCTCAAGAAGGTCCCCATCACTCAGTGAGAGATGTCCTCGGGTTGGGAGGGGGGTTTTCACGGGTTTGGCGTCACATAGGTTATGTCAAGAGAGGAGATTAATAGTGTATTTGTGTTGTGATAGGAAGAGTTGATCAGGTGTGCGCATAGCCTCAATTCCAAGGAAGAAGTGAAGCAGGCCAAGGTCTTTCATGGCAAATTGGGTAGAAAGAGAGGTAACCAAGGTGCTAAGTTGGCCTGAATTGGTACCGGTTAGGATTATATCATCGACATAGAGTAAGAGGCAAGTAAGGCGAGAGTTTGTCTTCTTAATAAAAAGGGATGGGTCAGCACGGCAACAGATGAAGCCAAGGCTAAGTAAGAACGTACTAAATCCCTGGAACCATGCCCGAGGTGCCTGTTTCAAACCATGTAATGCTCTTGCGTAGGCGGCATACTTGATTTGGAAATTTAGGATGTATGAACCCTTTTGGTTGTCTCATGTAAACTTCTTTCTCAAGGTTACCATGTAGGAAAGCATTTTTGACAACCGAAGGGGGTTGCACATGGGGAGGGTGCAGTTCGATGTCCGATTGTGGTGCCAGGGGCTGTTCGGTGTCGGGTTGTGGTGCCAGGGGGATGGGGGTTGCGGTAGGTTCGGGTGGTGGGGTTCCCGAGGGGGCTGGTTCCCGAAGGGGCCCACTAGTATGCTCCAGTGGCTCGGTGAGCACCCTGGGTGAATCAGGAGGGGGAGGTGGTGGCGTGGCCACCGTGGGCTGAGGTGCCATGGGCTGCCAGGCAGCCGCAACCGGTGAGATGGGCGGGGGAAGGGAAGCAACCGAGGGGGTAGTACAAAGTAGTAATTGGGGGGGGGGGGGGGGGGGGAGGGGGGGATTAGCGACATTAGAGACTACTTGACATTGATTAATAAGGTCATTGTACGGAAAAACGGGTTTCATCAAAGACGACATGCCGGTTTATATACAAACGTTTAAGTTTAGGATCAAAACACCGATATCCCTTGTATCGGGCGGCATAGCCTAGAAAAATGCAGGGGGTGGAGCGTGGGGGGTTGGGTACTGTGCCGGCACCGGCACCGACAGTATCGGTGACCGGTGTGGAGAAAGGAGGAAGGGAGAAAAGAGAAGGGAAGGAGGTGGGGATGCCCAAACTAAGTCTCGAGGTCACTGTAGGCCTCCCAAGTGGTGGTAGAGTACCGGAGATGGCGACACCGGCATCGACTGACCGAGAGATTGGGTCGCCGGAGGTGATAGACCCGACGTAACTGGTGTCGGGCACCACCCCAGGCATGGCGGCACCGAGCATTGCTGGTGGGGGGGCGGTACTGTTGAGACCGTCCTCCACCAGTGGCTGGGTGGCGACAGAACGAGGAGGAGAAGAGAGAGCATTAGCGTAGGATCGACTAGGGTTAGTTGCCATTGATGAATTAAAGAAATTAATAAAAAGAAATCTACGCAATGCAATAAATTAAAAAAAGGAACAGAAATTAAAGAGCGGAAGAAAAAAAGAAAAAGTCAGAGCCTAGGCTCTGATACCATATGAATGTAGAGAATTATATAAATTGAATGAATAAAAGAGGTTACATAGGGGGCCTATATATAAGCAGAGATAAATACAGAAAAGACTAAAATACCCTTATACATACCATAAGTCAAGGGGTACAAGGGTAAAATACAGTGTAAACCCTCGGCTAGAGGAGGGTTCTAAAATCCTCTAATACTCAGAAACAGCCTCTCGGTAGGGTTACATCATGAAGGGGTAAGGCCGCGTACATCCACCCCTCCCAGACCCCACTTATGTTGGAGCCCTTGAGGAACTGGATCCGTTGTTGTATTTAGTTGATAAAAAAAAAAAATTGATTATATATTTAAAATTTAAATAGAAAGATGAAAAATTTATAATAACTTTTAATAAACAGATTTAAAATTCAATCATTTTCAAGTTATTCTGAAAATGTTTTAACAAGATTGTGTTAGCCTTTTAAAACTACTAAAGAGAGTACCAACACACCGTAATCGGATCCCATTAGAACTTCGAAGTTAAACGTGCTTGGGCGGGAACAGTACTAGGATGGGTGATCTCCTGGGAAGTCCTTACCCTTAGGTTAGGGACACTGGGAAATAGCCTCTATTTAGGAATAATATTCTAAAGGGGAAAGGCTGCGTACATCCACCTCATCAGGTCCTGCTTAGGTGGGAGCTCCTGGAGCACTGTATATGTTACTTTATTATTTATTCATTTTTGGGTTTTTAGCCTTTTAAAACAGCAGTCCACTTCACTTTCACCACAACACTGACACCACCATACGAACCCATGTCTTCACCATTACTTGCTTGCTATACCCATTGCACCACCACGGCCGATCATGATCCAGAGCATACATCCCATGCGACTGCTAGTGGCCCAAGTCGCGACGGCACCTAAACTATAAGCCTTTTATTTAATATTAATATTTGTATTATAAAAGAAGATTTTTTTTAACATGTACCTACAACAACAACAACAACCCAGTGCCTCAAGGGCTCCCGCAAAAGCGGGGTCTAGGGAGGGTAAATGTACGCAGTCTTCCCCTTTCTGGGGATTGTCCAGAAGGGAGGCTGTTTTCGAGGACTCCCAACCTGAAAAGCTTATCCGCTTATTCGCAGTAATATAGCCTGGCAATCTGGCAGTACGAGAGCCAATAAACCTATTAGCATAAAGCAGGGCAGAGATAATCAAATAAAGACAAAGACATAGCAGATCATAAATATGCCAATGAACAACTAGTCAATCAAGAGTTCGGCTCGCACATAAGCGCGCCAGCTCTGAATTACCCTACAGGCCTAGAACACTAGAGATAGCACAAAAGCTGGACTACCCTACTCTACTCTGCTACCTCTGCTACTCTTATGCTAGCCCTCCATTGGGCTCTATCTAAGGCCATCTCCTCCCCAAGGTTTAGGTGGGTGAGGTCTTGTCTGATCGTCTCCAACCATCTCTTCTTTGGCCTGCCTCTCCCTCTCCTGACTAGCGTAGTATGAGGCTGCTCGCATCTCCTGACTGCAGCGGTGCTCGGTCTCCTCCCAACATGTCTGAACCACCTCAAACGTTGCTCCCTTAACTTATCCTCGATGGAGGCCACATCCACTTCACCTCTTATGACGTCATTCCTGATCATATCCTTCCTTGTGCGTCCACACATCCACCGCAGCATCCTCATCTCTGCTACCTTCATCTTCTGTGTAAAATGTTGTTTCATCGCCCTACACTCCGCCCCATAGGACATGGCTGGCCTCACTACCGTCTTATAGTATCTTCCCTTTAGCTTTGAGAGAAACTTTCTATGGCAAAGTACCGCTGATGCCATTCTTCATTAATGCCATCCTACTTTAATCCGGTTGTTGACATCCTCGTCAACTTCACTGTTGTGCTGTATCATGGACCCCAAGTACTTGAAACACTCCTTTTTGGGTATAGTGTCCAATCCAATCTTGACGTCTTCTCTACTAGGCTTGGTGGTGGGATCGAACTTAAACCCCGTGTACTCGGTCTTGGATCTACTGAGTCGTAAGCCCTTCTCCACAGTTCTAGCTTCTCATTAACCTCGTCCCGTGATTCCCCTACCAGCACTATGTCATATGCGAAAAACATGCACAAAGGTACATCTCTTTGGATGTTTCCAGTGAGCTCATCCATTACCAGTATGAACAAATTGGGGCTCAGGGCAGATTCTTGGTGTACCCCGATTGTTATCGGGAACTCATCTGTCTCACCTTCCATTGTGCGTACCCTAGTTTGTGCATCCTCATATATGGCTCTAATGGCCCGGCTATAAGGCGCGGGGATGCTTTTCCTTTCCAAAACTCTCCATAACACTTCCCTTGGCACTCTATCATATGCCTTCTCCAAATCGATTTTCTAACATGTACCTAAGGAACATTAATTATATTAAACTTTAACTTTTGTATCAAAAAATAACCAAATTCTAAAATTAATTTAAAAAAAATACTGAATTGATGGCTAAGCATGGTGTGTGGTATGACGCTCCGACCATATAATTTTCTTCAATGTATTTTTGGTGTGGCTCGATTTCTTTTTGAACCTAACCAAACTAAAAATAAATGTTTCTAGTAATTGAGTACAATCCGACAAAAAGGCAACACCCTGGGGCAAAGAACAAGCAAAACAACTAAAGAATATAACCAAAGAATTAGGGCTACAAATGAGCCAAGCCGAACCACAGCTTGATCGGCTCAGCTCAGCTCGTTAATTAAATGAGACCAACTCGATATTGGTATCATTTATCTAACTGAGTCACATATATATGCTCGCTCAGCTCATTTACTAAATGAGACTACCTGCAGAGAACAAGCCAAACCAAAAATACGTAGAAGAAAAATATACTGTCGGAGCATCACAATTCAGAATTTTTTAATTCAAAATTTTTAGAGTTGGGTTATTTTTTGTAGAAAAGTAAGAGTTGGTTTATTTTTTAGTGAAAAAGTTAGAGTTGAGTTATTTTTTGGTTAGAAAATAAAGTTCAGTTATTTTTTGATATATTGACATATTGTTGGGTTACTTTTAGATTAATTGTTGTATATTTTTCTCCTATGTATTTTTGGTTTGGCTTGTTCTCTTTAGGCGGTTGTATTTAGTAAAAGAGTTAAGCGAGCACAGATATGCGGCACAGTTAGATAAATGATACTAATATCGAGATGGTCTCATTTAGTTAACGAGCCAAGCAAGCTGTGGTTCGGCTCGGCTTGGCTCATTTGCAGCCCCAGTTTTCTGGTTATATTCCCCTGTTATCATGCTTGTTTTTTGCCCCGGGATTTTGCCCTTTTGTAGGGCTGTACTCAATTATCATAAAAACGTATTTTTAGTTTGGTTAGGTGAGAAAAGAAATCAAGCCAAATCAAAAATACATAGAAGAAAAATATATTGGCGGAGCATCATACCATACGCCATTCTTAGCCATCAATTCGGTATTTTTTAAATTAATTTTAGAATTTGGTTATTTTTTGGTACAAAAGTTAGAGTTTGGTTATTTCTAGTTAGAAAATAGAGTTGAATTACTCTTTGGTAGAAAAGTTAGAGTTGGGTTATTTTTTATTATAAAATAAATTTAAATTATTTTTTATTATATTGATATATAATTGGGTTATTTTTAAATTAATTGTTGTAAAAAAAAATATTGGTATATATGAAATATCCTATTTTAAAATATTTGCTTGAGCCCCAAAAACTCTTAGGACCGGCCATGCCCACCACTGTCCACCGCATCTTACTCATCCACAGTCATGGCTCACCTACATTCATCACCATCTACTATTATGACTAGTTATTATTGTGATTCACTGACGGCCACCACCATGATTCACCATCGCCCTCACTACTATGGCCACCACTCCGTTTATCACCATCCACCGGCATGGTCCACCTCTATCACAGCTTGGGAAATTGTATTTAGAACTCGGTACTTGGAAAAATAAATTGGCTTCAAAGCATATAGCACAAAGCTACATATATTTATGACTTATTTCTTCCTTATGAAACAGGCTCAGGAATACAATCAAACCTTATAACAAAGTGAAGCATGGATGTAGAGAGAACAAGATGATAACAATTAAAGACATGAGAATGATATGACTTTAATTGTTCATAGTTCGAGAATGTAAGTAGATATTTATAGTACTTCAAGTGCCTCTTAGAAGAGACACAGCTCTTCCAAAAAGACATAAGAATCATTTTCAAATGACTTAAATATGGCGCCAAGTAATTAACAAAGCTGCCACGTGCATTGACACACAATCAGATTCCTAGATTATGTTACGTTCTGTAAATTATGTGTCGGCACATACCATTTGGTGAGTCATACTGGAAATTGTGTGTCGACACACTATTATATGTGTTAATACACACCCTACACGAGTCAGAACACTTTATTTTGAAATACGTCTATGACCATCACCACTCACCATTATGCATGGCTTGGACTCCCCATAATTTTCTTCATATTGTGCTGGGTACTACCATCGCTCATCGTTATTGGTTGATTTATATTATTAAGGTATTTTTTATAATTATAACAAATAAGTTCGTTATTAAATACATGTCCTAACATTTTGAACATCACATTGTCAAAGAAGATTTTTTTCAATAATTTAAATACAAACCCGAAAAAGTATGATGGTGCGGGATAAAGACTAAATCCACGAAAAAATAAAAAAAATAAAAAAAAATTCCAAATGCCAAAAGCAGTTGGTTGCCCACAACATAACACCAAAACAAACGAACGCCTTAACAAGAGCAAGTTTAATGCTAAAGACACCAAAATTAAACACAAAAAGACAACGTAAATGAACCTCCTCAAAAAATGTTAGAGTATAAAACTATTCATGGGCCTTCATCCATCAGTTTAAGCTTTTGGGTAAGTTGGTCCCTTGACATGGTATCAGAGCCTTATTGATCAAGAGGTCATGAGTTCGAATCTCAACAGCCCCTACTTTCGATATTAAAATAATTTAAGCACAAGTTACGAGGTGAACCTGTGCACTATCCATGCTTCAAGCTCAATTGGCATTCGCTTGAGGGGGGATATTAGAGTATAAAACTATTTATGGGCCTTCACCCATTAGCTTAAGTTTTTGGGTAAGTTGGTTCTTGACAAAAAATACACCCTAAAAAGCTTACCCAAGCGACAAACAAAACCGACCATGCCAAGAAGAGTCAATACACTTGATACAGGCACTTAAATTGTAAAAGAAGTTACATATTATAAATACCCAAATCTTATTATAACAGATAAACTAAAAATAAAATTAAGTATTAAATAAGCCAATCAAATCCTCAGGTAATGATCTATATTAATATAAAATAGAACTTATTAATTGAAAAAAGTCCAAGAAATTCACACACTTTAAAAAGATTTGAGATATGAAAATCCTCCACACAACTATTTTTCTACCCCCAACTTTTCACCTTAGTGAAATCCCTCAAAATCCCCCATATCAATAATTCTGACGACTATGTTGTACCCAAAATAAATATTTAATTTATATTAGGGCTACTTACGGTAGACATTTCTGTACTTTTGTTATTGTATCAATTTAATTTTTGGTAACGAGAAATTGAATTGCCCAAACAGAATCCGGCGCATAAGAAAGCCCACAATCCCCACTAGTAGGTAAGTCATGAGTATATCCTCAGTGAGAATCGAACTCCTGACCCCTGGGAGATGACCGCATGGGTAGGAGACGCCACCAACTAAGACGCCCTCATGATGGGCTGTGTCAATTTAATCCTTGAACTTATAGTACAAACCGGCACATCCACCGAAGCGAAGCCCGAGAAAGCACGTGGGAGCCGGGAAAAAAATGCAAAACAAAACAATAGACCCCAAAACCCTAGATGCCTACCAACACGCTAACCGTTGTCTATCTAATTATCGAAAAAATGTCTTTGTACGTTTAATTGTATTAATTTAGTTCCTAAACAATTTATATTGCGTCTATTTGATCCATATAATAAAATTTATGTTAAGTTCTTAACGAAATTTTTAATAGATCGGCTGTAGGTTGTGTTAAATTGAGTCAGCGGGTGGATTTATAGTGGGTCAATTGCATCTAATATAATATTGCCGTTAAAAATTATGTCATTAACTTAACTTTAATTTGATCAAAGGACTAAATTAATACAACTAAAAATTAAAGGACTAAACTGACAGAATAATAAAAGTATAGGGATTTTTAGTGTGGCTTACGAAAAGTAACTAGTTTGATATTATTTTTTATAATCTATAATGTTTTTTACTATATTTCAGTGAATTTAGTTGACAACTAAATTACTTAGGGCTTGTTTGCTATCATTTTTCATCTATAGCTTTTGGTTTTTTTTTACTGTTAGAGTAATGATATAACTAGTAGTAAATAATAACCATAAATGTTCATAAATTTGCTCCGATATTAAAATTTTTGTTTTGGTCTTAACATTACCTTTTTTTAAAACACGAAAATAGGTCTCAAGAACAATCAGTTCTAGCAT
Source organism: Simmondsia chinensis (assembly GCA_018398585.1). Taxonomy (NCBI): domain Eukaryota; kingdom Viridiplantae; phylum Streptophyta; class Magnoliopsida; order Caryophyllales; family Simmondsiaceae; genus Simmondsia; species Simmondsia chinensis. Next base: position 2,619,667 of record JAGTTD010000014.1, read on the forward strand.
CTATTTTTTTTTTTTTTTTTTTTTCATGTTTTCTAGTTTGGGTAAAATCCGAAAATACAATAACAAAAACGAAAAAAATTTGTTTTCAAACTTGCTTTTTATATTTTTAAAAACTAAAAACTGTAAACAAAACACACATAGCAAAGAAGCCTGGGTTTTGGATAAAGGAGGGTAAATTGCAAGGAACATTATGTGCATCAAAATTTGAATACGTCTAGGATGTTGACGAAATAAAAGTTGGATTTTTTCTAAATTTCGTTTCGGTTTCTTGATGAAGGAGCGTGTTTTTTTTTTTCCTATTTACAAGTTTATGTACTTTCTACTTTTTTTGGGCCCCGCTTTGACAGGTGCACTCGTTTTGTATTATAAATGCTCTCGCTAATTGTTGAAAACAAATACCAAACAAGCCCTAACATGTAGCAGCAACAACAACAATAAAAAAACCCACTGTCACAAAGACTCCCACCAAAGCAGGGTCCGCAGGATGATGAGATGTACGTAACATTACTCTTTCAGAATACTATTTTAAAGAGGAGCTGTGTCCGATAATTCCTGACATTTAACATTTTCCTAATTTTAATACAATAAAGTACATTAATATTCAACACACCCACACTCCAAAATATTATTTTTGATACCTTTCGTTCCCCACTATCTCATCTCCTCTATAATTGATTTTCCATGGAAAGAGATGAACTTATAGACTACTATTCATCATCTTCATCCCCCTCCTCCTCAGCCGATCCACCACACTCCTCGCAGTGTGACGCCACCGGGAGCCACCACGAGCCACTGCAGCAGCCGCCACCACCGAGTCGGTACGAGTCCCAGAAGAGGAGGGACTGGAACACCTTTGTTCAGTACCTCAAGAACCACCGGCCCCCGGTCCCCCTCTCCCATTGTAACTCCAACCATGTGCTCGATTTCCTCAGGTATTGTTACTGTTCAGTACTCTACATGTGAGTATAGTTAAAAATATTTCATATTAGGGTTTTGAGAGTATGGAGATCATGATAAAACCGGTACTCATATATGCCAACGCCAAATATTGGACCTAAAAAGGCTTGGTGAAATTTTAAGGCCACCGTGTAAAATCACTCTCGCAATGTTACTGAACGATTACATAAGTTTTGGGAATATTGGTTTCTTGATACGGTATCTGAGCTTAGTGGATCAAGAGATCTAGAGTTCAAATCTCAATGGCTTAACTAAATTGTTGGGCTTATCGGGGTTAAATTTTGCGAACTAGGGTTTTAACGTGGTTGCGAAAAGGCATTAGGGTTTTGTGAGCAGTTGTATGTTTTGTTCGGTGTTCTGATATTAGTTGTTGTGATATTCTATTGTACTTGTGATTTTATAGTGGTATGTACTGTGATTGTCCGTTAAATTAATAGATAGAGAGATTTAGATATTTTTTCCAATAGTATTCTAAGATGCCATTCTCTTGTACTCTTCTTCTGGATAGAGTAGAAAATCATCAGAATTCTGCGGACAAACACACAATTAGTGGAACCGTTTATATCTTGAACTACAGTTTGATTTCCTTGTTAACCTTTTTTGTTAGCCACTTGCATATTACGATTCAAGCTTACGGGATAACTGATTTCTTGACAGGTACTTAGACCAGTTTGGAAAGACTAAAATCCACTTGCCCGGGTGCATGTTCTATGGGCAGCCTGAACCACCTGCTCCTTGTGCCTGTCCGCTTCGTCAGGCTTGGGGAAGCCTAGATGCCCTAATTGGCCGCCTTCGGGCTGCCTATGAGGAGAATGGTGGGTCTCCCGAGACAAACCCTTTTGCCGGAGGTTCGATCCGGGCTTATCTAAGGGAGGTGAGAGAGTACCAAGCCAAGGCAAGAGGGATCCCTTATAAGAAAAAGAAAAGGTCATTGCCTAGTGGAGGTGGAGAGGATCAATCTAGCTCTTCTATGCACTTCTCTCATTGAAAATTCGAAGGTATTTCTAGTTTTTTATAGTCGTATATTGTTTATTTAGTAGCGTCGTAGAGTTACAAGGCATTTTTTCCCGGTAACTGTTAGAGTATAAAACCCATTCCGAGCCTTCACTCATTAGCTTAAGCTTTGGGATAGATAGTTTTTTGAGCCTTGTGATCAAGAGATCATAAGTTCGAATCTCAACAGCCCCCACTATCAATATTAAAAACAATTTAAGCACAAGGTATGAGATGGGCCTGTGTATTATGCACGCTTCAAGCCCAAATGGGCATTTGATTGAGAGGGCATGTTAAAGTATAAAATCAATCCTGGGTCTTCAGCTTTCGGCCTAAGCTTTTAGGATAGATGGTTGTTTGACAATAACTGAAATAAAACACCAAAAAATCAAGACACCAGAAACTATTTGGGATCTTTTCTTCTTCTTGGAACAACTACAGAGCATATTATAAATTTTAAGACTGAAAAAAAATATTATAAATTTAACATAATATTAAGACTGAAGACTACAACAATAACAAAAATAGACCTATATATATATATATATATATATATATATATATATATGTGGAAACATATCGTGATTTGGTTGACAAGATTACGATCTAGACCTAACTTAAGCGGGAGTCCTTGAGGCACTAGGTCTATCTTTGTTCTTATAGATTTGTATTCCTATCGTTATATATGGATCAGTTACACCACGCTAGCGCAGATCATATTGATAATAGGGGTGGTTAAAAAATCCATAACTGAAATTTCTAACCAAATACTAGTCTTTAACAAATTAAATTTCGATTATGATTTATATAAATAACCGAACTGAAATACTTTTCATTAGGGCTAAGGTAAGAACTCAAAAGTCTCTTTCTTTAAAAAAAGGAGCGACTTAAGATATTTTATATATAGATTATAAAGGGCGACAATTGAATTTGATAAGCTGAAATTAATTTTTGTGGATTGCACGTATATAATTCGATAATAATTCAATTAAAAATTAAGGATCTAATTTTTTTTATAGTGTATAGCTAAGTCATTATTCTGATAGAGCTATTATAATCGAAAACCTAGTGAAGTTCTTTTTCAATATTTGATGAAAAACCTCGCAATACAAAATAGTCACGCCCGTAACAGCAGGACTCGGGCCACCGCGCAAGGCGTGGAGCGTAACAACACAGAAAGAACAGAAAAAAAAAAAAAGGATAAAAAAGAACCCCCACCGCAAACAAATTCCTAACTGAAGCAAAGCGATTTTCTACGGGGCTATCAATAAAGCATGCTCAGTTCTGGTGTAGTACACCCATGAACCTGGTAGACACCATAGGGATACGCCAAACAACTACCCTTACACGCCTAACGCCTACCACATCACTGAGCCACTAAACACCAGCTAACAATAAACTCCCAAAGTGACGCTTTTTCTATACTCTAAATATTCAGGATCACTATCTCATCACCGCACAACATCATCAACAATTAACACCGCATCAATAACGCCCTAAATCACCGCACCAAGTTGTTATATTATACCACACCAAACCGACTCCTCTTTCTTACGACACCCAACAATCAAACGAAAGCAGCAACCTCGCACAACACTCCTAACCCTAGATGAGGATAAGTTGAAGGAAACTATAGTTCTTTTTTTTGGTTTTTTAGAAGGATATAGATATTTATCTATATATCAATATAACTTTCTGACTGATACATATATTATGTTTTAGATGTATATATGAATTTTATATATCAAACATTTTCTTATTTTAATGCTTAGGTATATTTATTAAGGATCTAAGGCATGCTTTTTCCGTACTAGCAATATTGTTAATATAATAATCCATAATTATTGTTCATAATTGCGAATCTTATTTTCATACCAACAGGGGAAGCAAAAGTTTGTAGCATGATCATACTCTGAAGGAACTTAATAGTTTGAACTTTTAATATAAAATTTATAACGAGGGTTTGATATCCGATTGGGTCGTGGTTTTTTACGTTAGTTGAAAGAAAGGTTTACATGTTAATTCAATGTATTGTTTTGTGTTATTTTTCGCTTTTTGTTGTGTTAGTGTTGATTTTTTTGGCAATCTGTGACGCTAGATATTGCAGGATCATGAAAACTATGAAGAAATCCGAGATGAAGAAGATATTAAAAAAGCCAGTCTAGCTTGAACTCGGTTGAAGTTGCAAGCTTAGTGAGAGGCTTCTAAATAACTTCATGGTGGGTAAATGATGTATCTTATATGTAATCATGTTGCAATTTATGAGAAAATCGATTGAGAAAGTATTAGCAGACTTGTTGATTATCATTTCCTGTAACGACGCCTAGTTAGTCATCGAAAGAGGATCGTATCTATCCATTTTGCTCATTATCTCTATATCATGATCCTCTAAAAAAAGTGAATTTCTAGTATTTTTTCCAACTCGGTTTTAGAATAAACATCATCTTTTTTGATGGAATTTCTTTTACAAAAATCTACATTCAAAAGTACTCTTTTTTTTTTATTAACCAACCTGATCGTACTTTAATTTTTTCGAAAAGTACTTTCAATAGTTTAATTTTTTCAATCAACCACCTATTATATTAATTCAGCTAGCATTCCGTTTGGATTGCATGTGTGATTTACCTTAGGTTATATATAAATAAATAAAAAAGTAACACATGTCAGTTTAACTCGGCTAGTACAGTATTATACTGTTAAGTTAGCTCTATATACAGGTTCAAATCTCTATACAAGAAGATGTAGTGAGATTCGAACATGCAGATAAAGACCATTTAAGGTATATTGCTTTACCGAGTGGCCCAACACCCTGTGAGTGTTTATCTCCCCTTTTTCTGTCTAAGAAAATGTAAAACTGCAAGTGTAGCCTCAATAGAAAGTAAAGATGTTAATATAGGTGATTGATTGAAAGAATTTTAACTTTTAAAGGTGATTTTTGAGAAATTGAAACTTTTTTTAATAATTAACGAGCAAAGCTCAATTGCAAAAAGCGGCGCCCAAAACAGAAAGGGCCCGAATGGACACAAGAAGGATCGACTTAAACCGAAAAAATAAAAATAAGCCCAAAACATAAACAAAGAGTCCCAAATTCACAGCAAAAAAGTCCCCTAACAAGAGTACCACCCACTTAAACTTCGAAGGCTGCGAGGTGGATTAAGCTGTTGAAGACCAAGAGCGGAAGCATTCCAAGTTGCAAGCTGCATCGACAGGGGAGAACGGGAACAAGTTACGCTAAGCTTTTACCCCAAAACCTCCACGAATCTTAATCGTCTAGACTGAATCCGTGATGATCCAACAAGCTTCTTCAAAGACACTTTTATTTCTCGAGGTCCAAATTTCTCAAATTACAATAAAGAAAAGAGTAAGCCATACTTTCTTTTGAAATTTAACCTTGTTATGATTGATTGAACGAAAAATAACTAATTTTGAAGGCAATTTTTACTTTAAAAAATACTTTCTAATATTTTATAGTATAAAAATAATGCTACAATTCCCAAATATTCCAACCTTAAAAGTCATAATTGGTGGGAGTTGCAATTATTATGCGTTATCACTCCACAAATACTATGTAATTGGACTTAAATTAATTAAATATTCATTTATCAAATCTTGAAATGAAATTAATTAATATATTTGATTTTTGGATCTATTCTGTATAAACAAAAAGATAAATCATCCGTAATTTAATGCTCATGGTGACCCAGTTATTGAATTATTTTTAGAAAATTTACCATTTAAGTATTCTGTTTTTTAAGTTTAAAAATTTATCACTTAATCACCCTTACGTTTCAATATATACAATGAGATACTTTGCCATTTAAAAATTTTGCCACTTAAGTACCCTAAAGTTTGAAAACTTCATCAATTTGGTAGCATTTTTCAAAATTATATATATTTTTATTAAAATTTGCTAATATATGATATAATTATAGCACTATATAAGTATCCTCTATCATAATGTTATGATTTTTTATCATAAAATGCTAATATAACACATTATTTCACTGATATATAGATATCTTCCGTCATAATTTACTGACTTTTTTTCTTAATTGGTTAGATTTTCATTAAAAAAAATTGATGTAACTCGTATATATTATTATAATCATGTACTGTATCAACAATTTAAGGTGAAAAAAGTTTGAATTTTCACAAAAATTCACCAAATTCTCACATAAGGTACCTAAGTGATAAAATTTTAAAACCTCAGAATATTTTATTATATATATTAAAATATCATGATACCTAAGTGATAAATGGCCAAACCTCAGGTTACCTAAGTGATATTTTTTCCTTATTTTTAAATATTAAAATTATATTCAAACATATAATATAAATTTACTGTATAGGAATAAATACACATAACGTAAGGGGCTATGTATTATAGTAAAAAAATTATTATCTGAACTTTGCCCAATAGTTTAAGCTTTTATAACAATTGAAGTTCTGACATGATATCAGAGTCTCTCTGAGGGAGATGTCTCGAGCTCGGATCTTAAAAATCTTCTCGTTAATATTATTATTTAGTTTTAACATAATGTGTAAAATGCTTGTGCAATTTATCAATAGTGCATTCCCAGTTACTAATCTTATAAATGACATCTTCAAGCTTTGAATTAGAATTGTCTTTCTATGGTCCTATAATATTCAGAGGTATATTCAATGAGATTATAAATCGAACTAGTTATTTTGATTTCATGCAACAGTTCAAAGATTCATTATGGTAACGATCCTGAGTTTTGTGTAAGCTCGCCTTAAATTTTACAGCATTATATTGCTTAATTTTCTCGAGTTGTTTCTTGTTTGCATTGTCGTTGTACCCTTGGTATTTATCTTAGTGTTGTGCAAGTTTTAACCATTTCACAGAATTCGAGGTATCTTGAGTTATCATCCTCGTCCTTCTCCTCTTTCTTGTTCTCGAGTTTCTTTTTATCTTTTATCAATTTTAAGCATCAAACTCTCAATAGGGCATATATTACGTTGTGTCATTTTTATTTTCATCTTGTGCGAGAGGTTTTAGAAAAAGAATCAACCCGAATTTGATATGTTTAATAAATAGGTTGAGAACTCTCAATCCATATCTATCTCGATCTATAAACGAGTAACTCGGTGTTAAATACTAGTTTACACCTTATTGTTGATATTAGTCACAAATACGTGACACATTTATAATTGTTAAAATAAAAATTAGATTAACATGTTTAAATACAATTCAAATTATTTTATACAGTATATGATATATATATCTGTATGTGTGAGAGGGTGACAGGTGAAAGAAGATGATCGAAACTCTTAAATCTAAATCAAAGGCTCGAATTTCAATATTATTTTTGCAACTCTCATTAGAATCAATAACCTAGATTTTTTTTAATTTACATTTAAGAGCTATATATATATATATATATATATAACTATATAAACAGATTAAACGTGTTTAAAATAGGTTGACAAAATAAATTAAATTCAATTTAATTACCTAGTCAAACTAATCTGGATCAAAAGAGCCCTGTTACTCTAGGGCTTCATTTTCCTATTTTAGCCCAACAACTAAAACGAGCCCACTTCAAATCTCAAAGCCCAAACTCACCTAATTTACAAACCCTAGTCCCTCACCAAATCATCACGCGAGAACTGGCAGCAGTTACTGGCCATCTTCGCCGCCGCCGCCCACCGCCGCAAACCTCCGAGCTCATCGCGCTAGCAACGCAGTCCTTTTCAGCTCCGCCGTGCTGAAACACCGGAATCTCCCACGGCGCCGCCGCTTGTTCATCAGCCTGGCAGCATCGGAAGTCTCTTGACATGGTGAATCCCTCCCTCTCTTTTAACCAGTGATTTTAGTTTCACTATTATTGCTTTGTGTTTGACTGGCTAATTTTTGTTTCAATCGTCAAAACGAGCCCAATTTTGCTGTTTCTTGCAAGTCTTTTCCCCATTCAATTGAGCTAGCATTTAATATGCTATTGTGATCTCAGCCGGAGAAATTAGGGTTTCTATATTTGCATCTATATAAACTCGGTTTGAAGTTTGGGGGAGTAAAGTGAAAACAGAAAACTCTCCATAAAACATCCAAGTAATAAAATATCCCTAGAACTCCATGAGAGTAAGCATTTTTGGCCGAACTGATACACTACGAGTATCGCCAGCCCTCAAGGTTGCCCTCACCACTGCTGCCATCACCTCTACCGCCAATCATTCCCATACACGGCATCGCCTCAACACGACCCAAGCTACCGCCAACCCGCCATCAGCTGTCAACCCGCCACCTGTCTCTCTTCTAGAACCTTCTATCATGTGCCACCTCAACCCTCCCTTATGTGTATATATAGATAGAGATGGGCATTAGGGTCAGTATGCCAAATAATGTAAGAGCTTAGCTCTATTCTCTCCCTCCCTCTATGTTCTTCTTCTACTTCTCCCCTCTTTCCCTTATGTAAATCTTCATTGTTGGAGCTTCTACCCTATCAATATACTATTAAAGCTGGTGTTACCATTGATTTAGAGTTTGTATTGTATCACGAACCATGTAAATCTTGTATGTTTGATTTTATTTTCTCGTTGAATCTTTAGTTGTGGTTTAATTGTTGCATTTCTTAACAATTGTTCCTTAGAGCTTTATTAATTTTTGTTTGAATAAGTGAGCTTTTATTTATCCTCTCTCTTTTCACTTCTCATGTGATAATTGATTGGAAAAACAGAGTTTTAGCACGAACCCTTGATAGAGTATGAAATCAATCATGGGCTTTCATCTGTCAGTTTAAACTTTTGAGATAATTGGTTCCTTTGACATAGTATAAGAGCATTGTTAACTAAGAGGTCATAAATTCAAAACTCAACAACCTGTATTTTTTACATTAATATAATATCAGTACAAGGTATGAACTAGGAGGTATGTACACTAGCGCCTTTCAAGTCAAATGGGCATTCGTGTGAGGGGCATATGTTAGAGTATCCTTGACAACCCCATTGTAGCATACTTCAAATGTTAGACTTAAGTGTGGAGTTTGGTTTTAATCGTGGCCGTTGGGTTTGATGATCTAATCCTGCAAAGATTGTTCTGTATTCCAAAAGGGATTTTCGAAGGGCGTCACGTCATGGAATTATGAACCACTCTTTTATACTTTTCTTCAAAGATAGTAAAAAATCTCCACTGCTTCGCAAAAGTAAGAATAGTTGGTTGAGCTATATAAATCCTTGTGACGAATTGCACTTCTCCTTGATTTTTTGTTCTTCTTTATCGTTTCTGTAACATTATATACGAAATTGGTTAGGTTACCTTGATGGTTTGTGGTAGCGTAATGATTGAGGGTAATCAAACATTGACACTCCCGTGATCATGGAAGTACGCTTGAGTAATGAAATAGATGTGTTTGCTTCAAATGCAAAGGAAATGTCCATGGTTGGCTATGCTTTACCGATTCAATTAAATTGGTTGGACGAAATTAGGGGTGTAAACGAGCCGAGTCGAGTCAAGCATCCCACCGTTCAAACTCGAGCTTGTTAAAGCTGATCAAGCTTTTGAACATTTGTTTGAAATCAGTAGTACTCAACTAAACTTGGCTCATTAGCCTAATCGAGTTGATTCAAGCTTGTTATCAAGCAAAATCATGCTCATAATCAAGTTAAGCTTACTATCAAGTTGCTGTGAAGGCATATTCAAACCATTTCCGAACTAACACCAATTCTTAACGAGCCCATTTCGCTTTGCTAATAACATTCCGCATTGATATGGCAGTCCATAATCGAAAGCAAAGAAAGAAGTTCAACATCCGATTCTAGCAACGAAATCAAGCTCAACTTTTCACAATTCTTGGCTGGGGTATCTAAGCTTGAAGAGTTAGCATCATTCGGAGGAAGATTAGTAACTGGGTTTAAGCAAGCCCTCAACTTTCTTAACCGTCCTTCAATAAGTGAAACATCTGAACTTGTTCAAGCCATCTTGAAGGCAAATGAAACTTCAAGGGTTAAACGTTACGTCCAAGCGGGTTGTGTTAATACTCACGATGAGGCGCAGAATCTAACCCAGTTGGAGACGTGTTTGTCAGGGCTTCAAAACCATGTAAGCAAAGCCAAAGAAGTAATTGACGAACTTGAATGCCTCAAGGATCGTGTAGGAACTCTAGTTCAGGATGCTCTAGAAGATGCCGAAATTGAAGTTATTTCCGACACGAAGGAAACCGATTGTGCTTTTTTGATGGCAATGATTTGCAGTATGGTGAAGCAAGACTTCGAGATGCAGGAAAAGATAGTTTCTTCTCTGAGTTTAAAGTCGTCAATGGGCGAGCTCGATACCTACAGCCTAATGTGGTCGTTACGCCCTTTTGTGAATGATGAACTCATAAACGAAGCTTTGAGATACGCGACGTAGCTCTCTTCGCTGCCAAAGGTTGAAGCTTTTTGACGAAAAAGAAGGGTTTGATGAAGAGTTTTGTGTCTATTTATAGTGACGAAACTAGTACAAATTTCTCTTCGTTCTTTCTTTCTGTCTTGATACATGGCTTAACTTTCTTGTTTTATTTAGTGATGCTTGCAGAGGAATGGCCTCTCTATAGGGTAACATCCTGTAGGGTAAGGTTGCGTACATCAACCCTACCCAAATCCTGTTTTAACGGGACCCTCTTTGAGACACTGGGTTGTGGTGGTGGTTGTTGCCTGCAGAGGAACGAAGGATTGACATGGTGATCAAGACATCCATCACTTGGCAGTAAGTAACCCGGGTTTGAATTTCATCACGCTTGTGAATAATCTTTGCTATTTAAACTAAAGATGTTGGTATAATGGTTTGTCTTTCAACCTCCAAGTTAGAGATCTTGAGTTCAAAGCGTATCATCCATCTCCCTCATGTGTCTTCCGTCTTTAAAGAATGATATTATACTTCTTACCAGTGTAAAAACAAAAGAAAATTTACTATTAAAAAGAAAATTGTAGCAATGACTGCATTATTACCAAGTCTTGGGCCCACAAGAAGCTAAGGGATGTGTACGAGCTAAGCGGAGCCCGAACTTGTGAGGTGCAACTTGTCAATATTTAACTCAGCTTTGGCTTGCGTGGCTCTGCGTGCATTGATCTCCAAGCTAAACTCACCTAATTTATTATTCAAGCTCAATCTTGGCTCGTTTGTGTTTGTTTATGCTCAAGTTTGGCTTATTTACACTCGAACTTGGTTTGATTAAATAGATTTATACTTAGTTAATTAATCATTAAACACATCCGAGTGATAATTTTTATTTTTTCTAATAATTTTGTATGAGGGATATTTTGAGGTCCCAGATTGTTAAATTTGGATAAGATTTGATTGAATGCGTATAGGATTCCATTCATGTCAAAATCTAAGAGCACGCTATACACAAGAATTATATGTAGTACAAATATCTTTGTCTTAGCTGTAAATGACAAACTCGTTTTATAATTAATAATTGAGAATCCACGTCAATATAATGTCGGGTTATTTACACGAAAGGTTCATGTGCTTTTTTACATTATTTTAATTTGGTCAATTTAAAGCTAAGCTAATGATATAATTTTTAACGGCACAAGGGCATCAAGTAACCCGTTATAAATCTATTCATTGACTTAATTTAATCCAACATTTGGCGAAATTATTAAAAAGTTTACTAATAAATTAGAATAAATTTTACTACAAGGATTAAATTGATATAATATTGCTTGTACATAAACTAAATTGACATGATTAAAAATAGAAAGGAATAAATCGATTCAATGGATAAAGTATAAGGATTTTTGGTGGAATAACCCTATAATGACATATTTGCAATTCAGACGTTATCTATTAAATTCACGCATTCAAAAAAAATCCAATGGCACTAAAAATCGAGGTGGACTAACCGCGTCAAACTATTGTCTACTTTAAACATGACAAATATTGGAGTCTAGATACCTGAATCTAATTTAACCCGACGACTTAAGTCAATATTAATAACAGATATAAATCACAGGGCACACACCAATATCACTGTATATCAATGAAGAAATAAATATGCTAAAATTAAATCAATACCAAATATAACGTGAAAAACCCTTCAGGGTAGAGGAAAAAATCACAGGACAAACCGATAGTAGAATCCACTATAAAAAATAACAATTATAATATTTATGATTTCAAAATATTTGCCTTAATTTGAAACAATCAAGTAGCAAAATACACATGTTATTTTATCAACAGTTTTTGCCATTTCCCGACATGTAAGTAGAGATCCACATTTTTATATCAAACAAACGAACAACAAATCGTACAATACACAGACTTCAAATAAGCAAATAATCACAAAAATCAACTAAGACCTCGTTTGGTTGACACATGAATTAAATTCATGTAGGAAGTTATATTTCCTGGAAATTCAATTCCTATGTCAAGTTTTCAGGAAGTAGGTAAAACATGTTTGGTTGTCAAGATAAGAAGTAGAACTTCCTTTAGGAAGATAGTTAAAAAAGAAGGAATTAGAACTTACCTAAGGGGGTTAGGTAAGTTACTTCCTGCATTCTGCCTATTTCATGCAAATCAAACAAGAGCTTAAATCCGTACTTTCCATAAAATTCTACTTCCCGCATCTACTTCCTACATATCAAACGAGGCCTCAGCTAATCATATTCAGGAATCGGTTCTTCCTCCGGTCCAGCCATCACCCAGTCCCCTTCCTCGTTCAAAACCATCCCTTTGTTCTTCTCAACCCACCATGAAGGCGGAACTAGACATTCGTCTTTGAGCAAATCGCAAGACTTATTCACCAGCGCCAAGCTTCGCTTCTCGACCGTCTTGAACTCTTTCTCCTCCCCGTGCCACCCGTTTACGACGTGCAGCATCGCCTGTAGGTTGTGCCAGTCGCTTGGGTTCTTCGAGTCCTTCAGAAACGGTGACTTCCTCGTATCTATAACCAACTCGGATCCTATATTCACATACCCCATTAGCCGAACTGGGTAATGTGGGATGATGTCTATCGCGTTCTTTATATGTAGCACCTTCAAGTTCGGGTGGGAGTCGAGTCTGTCTTGGAAGCGCTTGTTTCCCACTTTAGGACACCCGAATACGAAGGCTGAGACTGGGATTTCGGATGTCAAATTCTCAACCACGTCTAATGCGCTAATGACTGATAGACTGGCGCCAAGGCTGTGACCTGTGAAGATGATGCTCGGGTCCTCGTCGCGGTACTTGTCGATGAGCTCTTTCAGTTTGGTTAAGAGTTGGGTCCTGGCGCTCAGTTTTGTGAAGGGAGATTTGGGGTCATCGGATGTGTAGATTGTGAGCCAACCTGTCATGACTTTTGGTGCCTTACTATCGGAATCATCATCGCTATCGCTAGAGGTTTCTTCATTGTCACCTGTTGAAATAGATACCGAATGAGAACATTCTCCAGCAAGGCCATAATTATAATGACGACGACAACAACAACAACCAACCCAGTGCCGCGAGGGCTCCCACATAAGCAGGGTCGGGCCGGGGATATACGCAGCCTTACCCCTTTAGGGTGTTATCTAAAAAGATGCTATTTACGAGAACCCCCAACTTGAGAAGCATACAAGCATAACAGCCTACAAACATAAAGTATAAACTATAATAGTATAAGAGTATAAAAACAACAGCCCAGAGCAGTATAAGCAAGAAGCAAGAAGCAGCAATAGGTAATAAACAAAGCAATAAACAATAAACAGCTCCCAAACATATCAAATAAAACAGGCATATATATAAGCCCCGGGGCACTAGTGCTAGCCAAAATATAGCCATTATAATTATAATAACATATATAAATAAATCATATTAGTAGTATCGTAAAAGGTTAACCGGATTATGATTGCCAAAATGATATAAAATGTTAGCATTTCTAACAAAATTATCAAATTTGTAAATCATTGTTAAATTTAGGTTCAACTGAAATAATAATGTTTCTATACATCAGTACCTCATTCTATTTATTAAAATATTAAAATTCCTAAATAATAAGAGCTCAAACTTTATAATAAAGCTATGTAACGGTTTGCCAGTAGCCATGTTATGTCTTTCGTAATAAAATTAAAAGTTGAGAAAAGCACAATAATTTGAGAAGTATCTTTTAATTAAATTAGAAGTTTGAGAGTCAAATCACATTAATTTAACCTCTAGACTAGATTTTTTTATGGAATTAAAAATTTAGAGAACATTTTTATTTTGATCAATAATTCAAAACGTTTGTTATTGATCCAATAATAAGGGACTAAAATTCATATTGATGAAATTTTTTTTCAAAATCTCGAATAGAAAGGGATTCAACTTTGCCATAATTACCAATAATACCCATCAGATACCTCATTAAACATATTAAAACGTCAAATATAAATCTTTAAATTTGTATGTAAGTTATAAATCTCAAAAACTCAAAAATAGAGAGAGAGTGTGTTATTGCTATGACATTTCTTTAGGAAACTCTCGTGCGATATTAAAAAAATTATAAAATTAGGTTGTGTTTTTCAATTCGGTATCTAAATTTTAGATCGTTTTTAGTAGAAAAAAAAATTCAAATTAACAAATCTCAAAAACTCAAACTAGAGAGAGGAATGAAAGCAACTTTGTGATATTTACCGCGGATCCCCGCTTTGTCCCGATTGGGCTAGCAATTGGCCAGCCACGGAACATGATTTCGAATCCGACATCCCCTCCTTTGTACATTAAAAAAACAAAATTTTTACATAGCACGAGAAGGTGACTACAAAAATGCCACGAATTGGGAGGGCGGTAGGCCAAGCAAGGCAGGCAAGCCGGGCACTTAGATAGAAATTGGTTGTTAACGACTATCTTTTTACCCGACCTGCTTTGCTCGCTGACCTACCCTTTTCGTGCCATTTTTGTGGGCATCTTTTCGCTCCGTAGTGCAGATCTCTTAAAGAAAAGAAAAAAACAACTTTGCGATAATTACCATCCTGCCCCTCCTTCAACAGCCCCTTAGCAGATTGAAGCTTGGCCCCAAATACATCAACCCACTCATAATCCCTCGTCGTCCCCCGCCATGCCACGTAGATCTCCCGTCGTCTGAGCGCCGCCGCACGCTCATCCGTCCCCACCGCCACGTACCCAATCCAGTTCGACTCGCGGTCCCACCTCTCCCGCGACAGGGACTGGAGGAGGAAGCCTTCGGGTACGCTGACGCGGGCGGTGGCGTATAGGAACCCGGCAACCTCGAGCTCCTCCGCGGCCGGGAAGCAGGTGCGGCGGAGGAGAGTGCCGCGTGGGTATCGGCAGCAGCCGCAGAAGGGGGAGTGAGGGTCGTTGATGAAGGAGTCGTATGTGACTTGGCAAAGGTCGCCGGCAAGGAGAATGAGGCGCCGGAGATGCGGGTCTAGGGGGTCCAGGAGGCCTGCCCAGTTGTTGTGGCCCAATAAGGTTGTCCATTCGGGTTTGGGTTCCATTTAGGGGAGAGAAAAGGTGGCGGAGATGGTGGGGGAAGATGGTGGTTTAATGGGGGTAGGGGGTGAGAGGGGATTGGTTGTAAAAAAGAAGAGCAATGGGATATTTGTGGTTGTTATTTAACTGTCTTTTTTTATTTTTTGTGTAATTAGCTATAGAGTAATCTATTAGGTTTATACATTAGTCTTTTTTTTTATACAATTCTTATCTGAGATTAACATTTTTACTCACATGTAGAGTTTTTACTATTAACAATATTATTATGCATAAAAGTGGCTTCTATTAAGGTCAGGTACGCCAGTTTGGAGAGGGTAAAATATACATAATCTTATTTCTATATAATATACTACTACGTAGAAAGGTTATTTTCAAATTTAGGGTATTGCTATGCTAATGATATAATTTGATTTGGGATGAATAATATTTACAAAGTTTCACGAGTTATTTTATCATTAATATTTTGCCATCTGTATAGTATTGTCATCTAATAATTATCTTTATTACAATATTTAAGTTATTTTTTTGAGATAAATTTTGGGGTTATTATAGTTTAATATATGTTGAGGTTTACTGAATTAATTTCATACTCTATTAACTAATTTATTTTTAAAGAGAACAAAAATTATTAATATATTATATTAAGAAAAAAAAAAAGTTAGTATATCAAATTAATTTGTGTGATATTTGCTGATGAAAAGGAAATGGTAATTATATTACAACTATTAAATATGATACTCTATGTAATTTGTTGTCTCTATATGTATTTTATGCCAATTTTATACTTTTGGCATGCGATTTTAATGTTGAATAAATGATTTATTTTCTTTTACATTGATAAGGTGAATACAACTTTTACTAAATAAGAATACCAACTTTGGTAAAGGGTGAAAAATATAAGTTTTGAATATAAAACATTTAACTTTTAAATAAATTAACTATATATCGATCCCATGACTTGGAATAATATAATAAAGCTGGTACAAATTCAACTTTAAACTTCTTTAATTAGATAGACAAATTACTATTTTTGGAAGAAAATAGTGATTGGTGGACACCGTCAATCCTGATATTTTAGGGGGCCTCAAGCAAAAATTTTAAATAAAGTCTTTTATATACAACAAATTATAAAATTTTAACTGTAAACTTAATAATATTAACCATTTATACTTTAAAAATTATAACTCCAAAAAGTCAGGACCTCCTAAAATTTGGTAGCTCCAGGGTGCAACTATATAACTTTATTTAAAAATACTAAATATAGTATCTAATTGATATTACTCAACAATTCAGCCCTTCCATATAAAACTATAACAGTAATATTAAATTAGGGAATTTTTAAAAAGTCTAAGAATTATTGTTTCATATATTAAATATACAATGAAATTTTTTTTTATTATGTATAATACTGTTTCTTACTTGAGTATTTCATTTTGCTTTTTTAGTTGATAATACGTGTTCTAGGTGACTTGGCATGTGATTGGTTTTACTTATGTTAGCTCAACCACGATGAAAATGAACTATTCATTTTTTAAATTTGATTCGGTTTGAGATTTATCGACTTCATTCTCTAACGTAACATACAAAGTTGAATAATTTGATACGAAACAATAATATGA
Source organism: Simmondsia chinensis (assembly GCA_018398585.1). Classification (NCBI taxonomy): domain Eukaryota; kingdom Viridiplantae; phylum Streptophyta; class Magnoliopsida; order Caryophyllales; family Simmondsiaceae; genus Simmondsia; species Simmondsia chinensis. The sequence goes on from JAGTTD010000014.1 coordinate 2,636,623, forward strand.
CATAAAAAACACAGGTTTAGGTTGAGTTTAGAAGGCAGATTTGAAAGAAAAGAATGCCCAAAATCCGGATTCGATTTTGATACTAAATAAAAACTGAAAAACAAACACAAAGGTAAAAGAGAACGAGCGATAATGACAACATAATTTACGTGGAAAGCCCTCAAAGAAAGGGAAAAGGGTGGAGGTAGAGAACTTTTATTAATTGAAATTATAGAGTATTACAAGAGGATTCTTCCCCCCCCCCCCCCCCCCCCCCCCCCCCCTCTTCTGTGTCTTTGAAATTGGCTCAATACTAAAAAAAAGAGAATAAAAGAATATATATATATATATAAGAGAAACCCTAGAAATGATAACCGGGTGCAACTCGACCCGAATCCACCATAGATCTCTATTCAAAATCTGAACAAAAAAATTTAAGACACAACCCAACAATTTAACTTTTGGTTGATAGGTTTAGATTTCTTAAGTCATAACTGAGTTGAATTAAGGTTTAGGTGGGCCACGTTAGAATATAAAACGAGCCTTCACTTATCAGCTTAAGCTTTTGGGACAAATGACTCCTTGATATGGTATTAGAGCCTTGATGACGAGTTCAAATCCCAACAACCCAACTTTCAATATTAACATAATTTAAACACAAAGTATTAGGTAGGCCTGTGCAGTATCCACACTTCAAGCTCAAATGGGCATTCACGTGAGGGGACATGTTAGAGTATAAAACCAATCTTGAACTTTCACCTATCAACTTAAGCTTCTGGGACAAATAACTCATTGACAGGCCGAACACATTTAATAGATTTATATAATTATATTAGCTTTTTTAAATTACTAAAGAGGGTACCAACATGTCGTCACCCGGATCCCATTAGAATTCCAAAGTTAAACCTGTTTGGACGAGAGCAGTACCAGGATGAGTTACCTCCTAGGAAATTCTCACCCTCAAGTTAGGGATACTCGGAAACAGCCTCTTTTCAGGGGATAATACCCTAAAGGGGGAAAGCTTCTTACATCCGCCTCCTCATACCTTGCTTAGGTGAGACCCCTTGGGACACTAGGTATATTACTTTTTGTATTAGCTTTTTTAAATGATATATCATACATCTGTCGTTACTCTAAAGCAAAATAAAATAACTTAACTACATGTAATCGTCTTATTAATTTATTTTAACACATTATTATTTATTTAATATTTGTATTAACTATAAAATATAATACTAATATTTATATTATACGAGACAGGGTCATCATTATTATTTGACTACTTTAAAAAAGGCTACACTTTTGACTTTTCCCGCAAAAACACACCCAATACCACGTGTTCCCAAAATGAAAGGGGAGAGAGAGAGAGGAAAAGACAAAGGTTATCTAAGGGTGTTCACAAATTTTAAAACAGGGAAAATCGAATCAAAAATTTCGGTTATTGAGTTGAAAAAAGTAGTTTGATTATTAAACTAATAAAAAATTCTGTTAATTTGGATGATTATAGTCCATGGGTTCGTTAATCGAAATCGATTAACCATATTACGAGATCTTTATAATTGTGCATTATAAGTTATCATGTAGTAGATAAATACTCTTACTTAGTTTTGTATGATTATAAGTGCAATTCAATTTAGTTGCAACCTCTTATATTTCTAAACTGAGGTAATCTAAATTAACAGAACAATTGACAATCTAAACCTAAGTGGTTACTTGATTTACTTTTTTCTAGAGCGTACAACAGTAGCAAAATTGTAGGATTTAAATAGGTGAAAAAATACTTGAATTTCTTATTTAGTAGGTAGTTAACCCATTAACAAAATTGAACTAACCGATACCGAAATTTTGGCTAACTGATTTTAAATGGGTGGTAACGATTATTAAATTTTAACAAAAATTTTTAAACGATTACCGAACCGATAAATTAAACGGTACGATTAACCGATAACGAACATCCGTAAAGTTATCCCCAAAGAAATTAAGGGAGTGATTGTATAATTAAGAAAAGAGGGTTTAATGATTTAAAGGGAAGTTTTTATTACATTTATTTAATAAAATAACAAAAACTTTATTTTAATTATAAATTTATAAAAGATGATGGTATACACATTTTTTTCCCTATCTCATTCTCTTTCTCGTTCTCTTTCTTTATCTCCTCTACTTTTTTTTTTTTTTTTTTGTCATACTTATACTTTTTGATGTTTCTCCTGTGTCAGGTCTTTGGCCGATGGATGCAAACCATCTTTTTAGACTGGGGGTCCTAGGAAACAGCCTCCTTTCACGGTAGCCCCCTAAAGGGGAAGGCTGCGTACATCTACCCTCCCCGGACCCTGCGTTTGGCGGGAGCCCTTGGAGGCACTGGGTTTTTTGTTGTTGTTGATGGTATACACATTCTGTGGTCCCCGTGCTGTTACGGTTGGACTCTGGCCTCGCCTAGCGAGTGGCCGACTTGTTTAGCAATTTTGTCGCAATTTATTAAAAAAATACACATTCTTTAGTTAATTATACTCTTTTCGGATAACAAATTAGATTATCTTTTTGTGTGTATTACTATTTTCAATGAAAAGAAATAAGGTAGATAACATCAAACAAATGCATGAAAGTAAACCCGAGAATGGAGATATGATCTAATAGTTACATGTTCTCCCTGTAATGTTGAGGTTGTCTTTGTTTTTTTTTCCCCCTCTCAATTTTTTTTGGGGTGAATTTTTTATCAATTATAGTTCTACATAAAAAATATGATCCAAATTGTTATCCTAAAAAATATAATTAAATTAAAGAAAATATATGTCATTATCCCTTATAAATATATAATTAATATTAAAAAAATATTTAATTAATTTACTAAATAAATACAGCAAAATCGTTTACTCCGTTTGTTTTGGAGGAAAATGTGATTTTAGGAATTGATTTTCATATTTTTTTTCATTTGGCGCGCTTTCTTTGACAAAAAAGCTTTTCCGACGGAAAATATTTTCCCCCAATGAAAGGAAAATGACTTCCCTTGTAAAATAAGGGAAGTCACAATTCCAAGTGAAAGAAGAGCCTTTGCGGTAATTATCGTGAGGATATGGATCGAACTGAAATTAACCAAATTGGAACATAAACTTTAACGTCATAATGCCGAATAGAAATTAAATTGAATAATCAAACAGAGCCATATTTACTTTCTCATGGTTTTAAAAGAAACAATTTTCATCATTTTGAATTACTATATAATATTATATAGGGAAGTTAGCAATTATCTTACAGAAGCACAATGGGAAGAGTTGGATGAGAAGGCGCTCACAGCAATTCAGATGTGTCTTACCCATGACGTTTTGACAGAAGTTCTGGAAGTGAAAACTGCTAAAAAGTTGTGGGAGAAATTGCAGGATATGTTCTGTTTCAAGTCTGTCTCTAACAAACTCGCAGTTAAGCGCCGGTTGTTCACCTTTCGTATGTCAGAAAGTACGTCACTTAAGAACCACGTTAGTGAATTTATTCAATTATTCAAGATTTGAAAGAATTGGATGATGTTCCTAAGGATGAAGATCAGGCAATGTTGTTGTTATGTTCTCTCTCAACTTCATATAAGGGTTTTGTCGAAAGCATAATTTATGGGGATAGACAAACCATATCTGTTGATGAAGTTAAGAGAAACCTACTGAGTAAAGAACGAGTAGATAAAGAATTATCTGATTCTGTGTATAACTCAGGTAGTGGTTTATTTGTGAGGGGGAGAACCAAGTATGATCATAGTAAAAACAAGTAATTTGAGACATAACCTAACAAATCTCCACCTTGGCTCAAATTACATACAAAAAGAATTTCCTCCACCTTCTCTACTAAACCCCCACACACGGGGTTAACACAACAAAGTACGAAACCTAACCGAGCGAAGCTTGAACTTCCTGTTAGGTAGAAACTGAGTAAACATATCTGAGAGGTTATCAGCAATGCCAATCTTCTTCTCTGAATTGACTCTTGACACATCAAACTTCTCAATTTCGGATCTAATTGCGGATGTCATATTATCAAATCGAAATAAACAGGGCTCTGATACCAATTTATGAAGGAAAAACTAAAACAAATCTGATATGATAAGATACCAATTTGTTAGGGAAAACTTAATGCGGAAGCGAAAACCCTGATAACATGATTCGATTCAAATAATATGACTCACGCAAAATGAGAAGTAAACAAATATGGAGAAAGAAAGAACAAAACAAGAACACACAATATTTACGCGGAAACCCCTCTACAATCGAGAGGGGAGAAAATCACAGGCGGAGATGGAGATTATTTATTAACTGAACGGAAGAATTACAACGTCACTTCCCAGAACGAGATATATGAAAGAATTACAATCACTCCTTCTGAACTCTCGTAGCACTCAAAATCTTGGAGGAATTACGAAATCACTTCTTTTTCTTAATGGCGGCGCCTCACGCTTTTGATTGGATCTGAATTGGAGTAAACACTCACCAAAGCCAAAACCCTAAGCCCTTATTTATAGAAGACGGCTAGGGTTTGCGAAAAAAGACTCCCGATCGATCGTGGCCGATCGATCAACCCTCTCTCGGCCAAAAATCCCGAATCTTTCCTTAAATCACCCGATCGATTGGATTCCCTCCCGATCGATCGATGACCCTACAGCCACCCCATAAAAATAAAAACAAGTAATTTGAAACATAACCTAACAAGGTAACTTAGAATTTGAACGTTTATTACACGAGTACTCTGATGTTCAGTTATGATATACGGTAAAGTTTAAAAGTTTTATCACTCAAGCGCTCTAAAGTTTAAAAATTTTATAAATAAGGTAATTTTTTACCAAAATTTGGTAGATTATAAATAAAAATTGTTGATATGGAATATGAGTTTCAATAATATATATATGTGTCCATGTCATAAACTAGTTATTTCTTTCGTAAGAAAATGTTAGCATAATACGTTAACGAAAATTTACTAGATCCGAACGCATGTTATATTTAGGTGATAAAATTTCGTGTCCCAATGTACCTTTTTACATATATTAAAACGATATGATATTTAGGTAATAAATGCTCAAACTTTAGGGTATTTGATAGATAATTTTTCTATTTTATATAGCCTTGATAGTTATTTTTATTTTTTATTACATTTTCTATATATTGGATTACTACTTATATTGTCATATAATAAGATGTAAGATGATTTATGAAAGATGTTTCTTTCAAACTATATACAAAAACATTAATGCAGAAGCAAGTTTTCCTTTGAAACAAACAAAGGAAAACCTCAATCGGATTTCAATTTTCTTGGTAAACTTTTTTCAAAGAAAAATATATTTCTAGAATCCACTTTTCCTACGAAACAAACGGAGCCTAAATCACTTTTCTTAATTTCACCTCCCACCTCTCCTTATTTCTATCCCTCACTCACCCTAGACTTTGTTGTGTTAACGAGTGCCAATTGACACCCGTTAGCATAACCCTTTTATTTAAAATATTCATTATTTAGATATTCTAATATTTAACCTTTTATCATCTAAATGCCTTAAAATTATAAGTCTATCACAAATATTTTGAGATATATAAATTTTATAATACATGCATTCTTTATTAGAACTTTGTAAAAAATACTTAAATTCTAACAATATACAAATATCTTTCGTCCAAATCTTGTGTGATTTTGTTGTGGATATATCTTCTTTTTCATAACCCTGATATTAAATTTTTTATTAGATTTAATTAAATGTGAGATACTTATAGAATACCTATGTGAAAATAATTTTTTTTTTTTTACTAAATATTATATTCTAAGGATATTACTTTTCAAAAAAAAAAAATATTCTAAGGATATTCTGTGATAAAAAATGATGATGAGAATTTGATGTGACTTAAATAACATAACAACTCCACCACTAAGTCTTTAATTATATATAATATACCATTATTTTTTTTCCCTGGTTTTGGGGTTTTTTATTAAAGAAAAAAAGAAAATTATTAATTGATATCCTGAGATTTGATCATTTATCATCTAACTATCTTGACATTTTAATATATATAATTAGGTACCCTGAGGTTTGAAAATTTTATCCCCTAAGTACCCTATGTTTGAATTTGATAAATTTTTGTAAGAATCTAACCAATTTTATGCAAAAAATATTGATATAATATATAATTATGATAATATATATAAGTTATATGCAATATTTTTATCAAAAAATTAGTGAATTGTGATAAAATATTCACTGATGTTGATATAAATTACCTAAATATTGTCATAATCACGTGTCATTTTTCGCATTTTGGGGTAAAAAATTATCAAATTCTAATGAAAATATTAAATATATTGCAAAGTTTGTGTTTAATTTTAGCATTTTCAATAAAAACTGACAAAATGTATCTGCTTGATTAAATTTTATAACTTTAGGGTACCTAAATGATAAATTATTTAAAACTTAAGATACCTCATTCATTATATATATTGAAAACGTTAGGGTACCTAAGTGATAACTCCTCAAATCTTAAGGTACTTAGATGATAATTTTTATTTTAACAAAAATGATTGATAAGTTAACCCTTGGAAATCCGTAAAACCTATGGCACCCATTCATTATTACTTTGAATTATAATTGTTTTAAAAAAAAAGTTAAATAAAACATATTTTGTACATATTTATAATTGGCTATCATTTAAGTTATTATAAACCAAGTTTAAAAGCTTTACAAAAACAATTTTTCAACAAAAAAAAGTGATTTATTATTAAAGGAAGTCGTTCATCGGTCAGAAACCTTTTATTGCCTGTTGTACAACTGGTTCTAGAGTTTTAGGACCCGAAACAGGTATTTAAAATAGAACCTTTTACGCCTTTCTTTTGGTCAAAGTAAAAATAAAACCCTTTACATATATTACTATTTGATATAATAACATAAATATTAATTAGTGAAACTATAAACAAAAACTTAAATATATACCGAATTAAAGACCTTATAATTTAGGAGTAGGTCTAAACAAGACTAGGAGCTCAAAGAAAGCTCGATCTATCAACCAATCATTTGGTTACTGAGATGTTTATTTGTTTTGTTGCTATTTTAAAGGAGGATGAGTATTTTTCTGCCTTCATTTAAAACCAAAAAAAAAAAAAAAAAAAATTCTAATTTTGTTTAAAAGTATTTCTCTTTATATGCTAAACATCCTTAAATCCTAAAAAGAGTTTTTTTTTTTCAATTTATGAGTATTTACCCTAGGTCAGAAGTTTGGCTAGATAGACTCCTAATTTTTTGCCAACGAGGAACCTGGTTGTTTGGTAAACTCCAACCCATGCAATGACCCACACATCAGAGGAGTCAGTTAGGCCAAGGATTTTTTAGAGAGAGGCTCAAGAGGAGAATCGTACTCCAAACTCTTTGGTCTAAAGCAACACTCTATTCCCTTACTTGCATTCTACTACTGAGGTGAGAGGCCTTGGTGGGTTGAACAGACTCCTAATTTGCTAGAGGTTAAAATTAGAAATGGAGGAGCTAATTCAATAATATTTTTGGGCCTCATAATTTAGCCCGTTTAGCCCAATCATAACCAAGTCCTTTTTTCTCGTAAACATTCACTTTTTTTTTTTTAAAGAAAAAAGACTGTTCAAACAGCCATAAAAGCCCAAGCCCAAATTGAATTCAACCCATTACTATTCACATTGAAAAAGTCAATGAGCTAGGTCCATGGGCGGCTATAGCTACCATTATTAAAGGTGTCCACTAGCAATATATCTTGGTTATGAATAATCAACACAGGGCTAGCAAAATCTGACACGATACAATAATACGACACGGACATGATACGAAGATAGCGGGTTCGGATCAGGGGTTTTGAAGCAGGGTTGAATTTGGGTTGACCCGTTTAATCTGTTTAGGTAATTGGATTGAATTTGGGTTTGACCCATGTAACCCATTTTTGACATAATTGACTTATTTATATAGTTATGTTAGGCATTTAAGTAATACATTATTGTTATTATATATTTTTTTGAGTTAAGATAATTTAAACTATATTTAATTATATTAATTTGATAGTTTATTTTAAACATTATAAATATAACAAGTATTTATTAGTATTATCAACCATTAAGTGCATTATTTAACATGTTTGTCAGTTAAAAAAACTAGTATTTAATGAAAAAAAGTCACCGATATAATTAAATGGATAACCCGCGGGCTACCCATTTAATAATTGGGTTGGGTAAATGTTGAGAGTTTCTAACCCGTTTAATAAACGGGTTGGGTTAAGGTTGACCCCATTCTTAAGACCCTTCGTATAGCATGAACACGAACACAAAACAACATGACATATTTACCACCCCTAAATCAACACAAACTTTGGAATATATATCAACTCCCCCCTTAAATATTAGAGGTACTGAAAAAATTATCGAATTATATATTCAATACACATAACATAAATGAGGCCGGTTTAGACCCCAAGCAACCAAACAATTGCTTGTAGCCCCAATTTTGTTCAGGCCCATTTTGAAAATTAGTATATTATCAGCTTGTTTCAACACGTATTATCATTTATAATGGTAGAAATAACAGTTTATATATGATATATTATAAAGGACTATTCTCATTTATAATATACAGGACTCAGATATTAGCTGGTATTATAATAGATTACTTGGAATATGCGTAAAACTGGACTTGAGATCTATTGGATACCAAAAAAGGCCATTGATCAAACTTTTTTTTCCGATAATTCGCGACAAAGTGATACAAAATAGGCCACTCGACCAAAGCGAGGCCTAGAACACTGGTAAATAAATGGGGACCAGAAAAGGACAAAACACAACAAACAAACAAATCAAAACAAGAAAAACAAGACTACATGATGAAATATAAACAGGACCAACAGACACTAGAAGACTAAAATTACTGAAAATAGAACAAGGAGTGCTGAAATTAGACCGGAAGATGAGAGCACTGCATAAAAAACTAGGAGGGATGGTAGGTACTCAATGCAAAACATGCCCTAGTCTATCGTTGTAGATCGCTCGATCATTTATAATTTCTAGTATGGTCCAAAAACAAGTTTGATTAGTGGCCTTTTTTGGTATCCAAGAGCTTTCCCATATTAATTACATGAGTTTTTTTTTTTTTTTTTTTTAAATCAACAACAACGGCACAATGGCAATGCCAATCCTAATGGGGGATCGAACCACTAGGCTGTATCCCTAGGGGACGATTATCAACAACAATAATAATCAAAGTCGGACAATGAGAGATCGAATCACGAGAGACTTTACTTTACCCAATGATATGTTACATAATTAGTTTTTTCTTGGAAAATCATAATTTTGTCTGTCAAAAGATTAGTATTTTCATTCACCTTTCTATTTTGGTACTACTGGCACTGAAAACAACGGCAGCAATTTGCTTAGAGGTGGTCTGGGGCCCGGGCCGGCCCGGATAGTCCTCCTAATTAAAAAAAAAAGAAATTATATTACTTTTACTTTATAAAAAAAAAAAATTTTACTTTTAAAAATTAGGCTCCAATTGCGTTGTATTTGTACTTGTTACGTTATTTATTTACCATTATTTACTATTACTTATTATATATTTTATTTTATTACATATATTTAGTATTATTAGTACTTGGGATAAAATATATTTGTATCTTATATTATTTATCAATGAATTATAATAATTTTAGTACAAAACGACTGCATATTTTTTAAATTTTGCATTTTTTTTTAAAAGTTGACAAAAAAGGGGGCCAACCCGGGCCGGGTTCGGCCCTGGAGCCCTCCAAGCCCGGCCCGGTACCCCACAGGGCCGGACGGGCCTCGGCCCATCCCTGGCCCGTGGCCACCTCTACATTTGCTTGACTTATTCCCAAATTATGGGACCCTCATCATGTATATTGTTTTCATATTGCCAAAAGTCTATATTTTTAAGCTCGGATTCGGGCCCGGTAAGACCCCAATGCTTTATTTTGACAACTGGATAAAGGAGTAAAAAGGAGAGAGTAAGATAATATCTTACTTAATTCAATCTGCAAGGATCTTTCATACAATGATGGATGGATTCACAATAATCTGGAACCAGGTGATGATTATCCTCAATTTAACAAAGTTGACGATATCTACCCAATCAGGAGAAGTATTCTGGAAAATAAAGACGATCCTTACTTTCCAAGTTGCGTTGACTCGAAAGTCTTCAAGTTTTTAAATATCCAGCAAGACTTTTAGCTACTAATCCCATCCAGAAGTGGCTGAGGATACTTGCAAAAATTTATTATGAAAATGCTTTGCTATCTAATTTAAATTCTATTTGATTGTTATTGGATAACATAGCATGTCATTAATATACAAGTTGGATCAAGCCAATCATTTGGCTCTACTGACCTAGTCTTTTTTTTTTTTTCTCTTCCCAAAAACTAGTAATACGAAAGCTACCACTCTGCAAATACGGGACCCAAAGCCCACCGAAGTGAGGCATTGACCTAGTCAAATTTTGATAAAGCTCAAACTCAAGAACTCATAAATTTAAACAAGCCAAGCTTGAACTGTGGTTGAGCATAGTCTCTTCCGACACATCTGATAAAACTGAAATGATACAGAGAATTAGCACGGGGGGTAGTCCAGTGTAGACAGGTCTTTAAGTTCAGATCGGAGTATTAGATCGGAGTTTTGAATCCTAATTTTTGAGGCATGCAAATAAGATGTTATAGCCACTTACTAAATCTGTGAACCTCAACTTTTTTTTTTTTCTATAAATAAGGAGTCGAGGCTCACAATATAAGATAGGATGCACCTACGAAGAGTGAACCTCAACTTATCCTCATTACACTTACAAAAACTCTTGTATTCGATTTTCAGCTGACGTGCACATAAGTTTATTCAAACACTCTGATCAACAAAAAACAAAAGTTATTTACACCAATGATTCTTGTATCTTGTACACTGTGTTAAATTTTTTTTTTTTTACTCTTAATTGTGTCAATTTGGTTCTTTAATAAAAGTTATGTTGGTGATGAAATTTTTAATAGACCAATCACGAGTTAGTTTAAATTGGGTTAATGGATAGATTTTTTCTGGATTAGTAAAAAAGAGGATAAAATCCTCGAGGAGTACATTTCTTCCATTGGAAGAAGCAAAGCAAAGCAAAAGCAAGCAACATTTTCGGTGTCCCAAGGGCTCCCCCCTAAGCAAGGTTTGGAGGGGAGGGGTTGGATGCATGCAGCTTTTCCCCCTTCAGGTTGCTACCCTGAAGGAGGAAGGCGGATGCTGTTTTCGAGAACCTCTAACCTGAGGGATGCAATACGAGGACTTCCCAGGAGGTCACCCGCATCTTGATACTACTTTTACCCAAGCACGCTTAACTTCGGGGTTCTAATGGGATCCGGTGCTTGCGTGTTGGTATCTTCGTAGGTACTGAAAAAAGCAAAGCAAAAGGCAAAAACATCAAAATCTGAATCTCCTAATCAAGTTACAGCCGGCCGCACCCAAATCAAAACCGGGCACACACGGGACCTTGCTTTGAGAATGGTCTACAACAGTACAAAATTATTTGCATGTAACATAACTGGTGCTGTTAAAATTTACGTCACCAACTTAACCTTCAATTTCACCATAGAATTAAGTTAACATAATCTAAATTATATAGGGACTAAACTAACATAATAAAATACAAAGTATAAACAAATACAGTAAGCAAAGTACAAAGACTTTAGTGTACGTGAAAAGAAAAAAAAAATGTTACTATCGGAACAATTACAAAACCAAAGCTTAGGCAAACTTTTTAGGCATAAAAAAAAAAGTCTTTAATTTAGGCAAATTCCATTCAAATCAAACCATGCATTTATTCGTTCAAATTTTAAACGCGCCACCCTCCCATGCAGAGAGCAATGCTCCACGTCCCTCTATAATACTTTACTATGATAAGAGATTATTAACTTATAAAAAATAACTAGTTTATTATCAATTTAGTTCTTATACTTTTTTTTATAATACCCTTATATTTTTAATTATATCAATTTAGTCCCTTTATAATTTAATATTGTGTAAATTTAGTCCTATAATCAAATTGAAACTAAGCTAATAACAAAATTTTGAAGGCACAATTACGTTAAATATAAGTAACTTATTAGAAATCCACTTATTGACTCGATTTAACTCAATTTATGGCTATCAAAATCTTAACATGAAAGAATTTCTAAGTGTTAGAGTATAAAACTCTTTTTGGACCTTTACCCATTAACTTAAGCTTTTGGTTCATTGACATGGTATCAGAGCTTTGTTAACAAAGAGGTCACGAGTTTGAATCTCAACAGCCCCCACTTTCAATATTAAAACAATTCAAGCATAAGGTATGAGGTGGGCGTGTGTAATATCCACGCTTTAAACCCAATTAGCATTCGCGTGATGGGGCATGTTAGTGTATAAGGGCCTGTTTGGGATTGCTTATTTTAGGAGGAAAAAATAGTATTTTTTTCTGAAAAAAATACTTTTCTGAGATTTGAGAGTGTTTGGCAATTGTAAAAAAATATTTTTTATAAAAAGTAAAAGCTGTTTTTCTGCTTATAAGCAGAAGCAAAAACCAAATAATTGAGAAAGTTTATTTCAGGTATCTTGAATTAATATATTTAAAAAATAATTTATATTTATCACAAATAATTTATATATTTTAAAATGCATATTAAATATGAAAAGAATATTTTAATAATTAATAATATATTTATTATATTTAGAAAATATTTTAAATATTTAAAAAATATATTTTAAACATTTTAAAAATATTGAGAAAATATTTTATAAATATTAAAAATTATTTTAAATATTTAAGAAATATATATATATATTTAGAAAATATTTTAAATAATAAAAAAAATTAAATATTTAGAATGGTTCTTGGGTGATTTTTTCAGCTATAAAAGACTTCTGTTAGTGTCCTTTTTGAAATTTTATAGAAAAAAGCACTTTTTTTAGCATTGCCCAAGCACACATAATACTACCATAAACGCTTCTTTATTGGTTGGCCAAACACAAATTGCTTATTTGAAACAGCACTTTTTACAAAAGTGCTTTTACGCGAAGTGCTTCTGAAAAAGTAGTTTTTCACAGCAATCCCAAACAGGCCTTAAAACTGTTCTTGAGCCTTCACCCATCAGTTTAAGCTTTTTGGACAGATAGTTCTTTGACACTAAGAATCAAATTGACATAAACAACAGTACAAGAACTAAATTGATAAAGTCAGCAACGTACAAGGACTTGTGATTAAATTTTCAGATTAGGTAGATTTAGAAATTTTCCTCCCATGCATGTGTACTTGCTGGGTCTCCATGCTTTCTGCTATAAATACTGCTCCTCTTAATGCTTCTCTCATCACTTACAAAACTAAAACCAAGCTTTCTTTTTTTTTTTACTAGTTTGCTTTGATCAAATGGCTTGTACAAAAACAACCCGGTTTTTTACTGTTTTCTGTGTCGTTTCTCTCTGTGTATGTGCTGCAAATGCGCAACTTTCTGCAAATTTTTACGCAACAACGTGCCCTAATCTACAGACGATTGTCCAAAACACGATGAAACAGGCTGTTAATAAAGAGCCGAGGATGGGTGCTTCCATTCTTCGTCTGTTCTTCCATGACTGCTTTGTGAATGTAAGTACAGTACATTAGGCCTTCTTTGGGTACGGATGGTCGATTTGTTTGTTTTGACTTATGATAGTAAATATGAGTTCTTTTTTCATATCAGGGTTGCGATGGATCCATACTTTTAAAAGATACTAGCACTTTCACAGGCGAACACAACGCAATTCCCAACCGGAATTCCGTAAGAGGATTTCCAATAATTGATGCCATTAAATCCAATGTTGAAGCAGCTTGTAAGGGTATTGTGTCTTGTGCAGATATTTTAGCTCTTGCAGCCCGGGATGGAGTAGTCTTGGTAAGCACTTGACGACAAATGTATTCAATTCCGTACTTTAAAAGAATTAATTATTTTAGACATGAGTGTATCTATACACACATTTTTTATAAGTTTACAAACTCTTGACTGAAATTTTCATGTATAAAGCTAAATAATACACGTACGTGCTAAACTTCATTCAATTTTCATAACGTATTTTAGTGACTGGGGTTTATTTACTAGGCACTGAGGCACCAAATCTCATTAGAACTTCGAACTTAAGCATGCTTGAGTGAGAGTAGTACCAGGTTGGGTCACCTCCTGGGAAGTCCTCGTGTTGCCAACGTTATAAGGTTCGGGGTCCTCGGAAACAGCCTCTCAACAGGGTTACACCCTGAAGAGTAAGGCTGCGTACATCCACCCCTTTCGGACCCCGTTTATGCGGGAGCCCCTTAAGGCATTGGGTCTGTTGTTGTTGTAACGTATTTTAGTGACTATGCCTGGCTTTCGGTTTTGTTACATATGTAGTTAGGAGGCCCATCATGGACAGTACCACTCGGTCGGAGAGACGCGAAAACAGCGAGCCAGAGTGCAGCAAACAACAACCTCCCAGCACCAAGTGACGACCTTCCCAGGCTCATTTTCCTATTCCAAGCCCAAGGTCTAAGCGCCCAAGAAATGACTGCCCTATCCGGTGGCCACACCATCGGTCAAGCCAGATGCTTCAATTTCAAAGCCCACATCTACAACGACACCAACATCGACCCCACATTTGCCAACACCAGAAAGGCCAACTGCCCTATCAATGGCGGCGATAACAACACTGCCCCACTTGATATTCGCACCCCAAACAACTTTGATAATGGTTACTATCAGAACCTGGTGGTCAAGCGCGGGTTCCTCCACTCTGATCAACAGCTCTTCAATTCACTGGTTAAGACCTACAGTAACAACAACGCTGCATTTTTGAAGGATTTTGTGAATGCTGTGATAAAAATGGGGAATATATGTCCGCTTACTGGCTCAAATGGAGAAATCAGAGCCAACTGTGGAGTTGTCAACTCATCATGAGATCTACCGGATCAAATATTTTGAATATTGATGCTAAGCATCATCATGCATACTCTCATTAATAATCCTTTAGTTTTTGTAGCTACATAGTTGTTTTGGCTAATTAATGGCAGCTAGTGTAATTTATAAACCAAATGAATAAATTGTAATTTTGTGTATTGTTTA
Organism: Simmondsia chinensis; assembly: GCA_018398585.1. NCBI lineage: Eukaryota > Viridiplantae > Streptophyta > Magnoliopsida > Caryophyllales > Simmondsiaceae > Simmondsia > Simmondsia chinensis. The sequence continues at coordinate 2,651,697 of JAGTTD010000014.1, forward strand.
TATTGTAACCTATGATTTTTTTCAAAATTAAAAAGCATATTTTGAATGTCATTTTTTTTTTCTTTTTTACTTTTTTGTTGATTTGATTGAAAACTGAAAAACGAAAAAAAAAAAAAAAATTTCTGAAATCTGATTTTTATCTAATGAAATACTGGGCAATTACGTAAATCCAATTATATTATTTCTCATTTAAAAAAGGGAATTATTATTGACAGCATAAAAGTTGTTATTGTTAGAGCAATGATGTGACTTACAATAAGAGTCATAAATTGACTTAAAAATGACAATCGTACATTAATAAAAATAATTTCGGCTTGACAACAACACTACCCAAAAGCCCCAGAAACAACCTGTTACCCTAAAGGGGTAAGGCTGCTTACATCTCTTTTTCCCAGACCCTGCATTTTGAAACATTGGATCGGTTGTTGTTGTTATTGTAATAACATCACCCAAAATAATTACATTATTCATGGGCATAAAAAAAAACAAAAAAAGGCAACATACACAGTGTCTTAAGGGCTTCCACCTTAACAGGGTCGGGTGGTAGATGTACGCAACCTTCCCCTTTCAAGGTATTACCCCCAAGGAGAGGCTATTTCTGAGTGTCCCCAACCTGAGGGTGAGGACTTCCCAGGAAGTCACCCATCCTGATACTATTCTCGTCGAAGTGCGTTTAACTTCGGAGTTTTAACGGGATTCGATGACGGCGTGGTACCTAGGGGTGTTCATGGTTCTGTTAACCGACTTTCGGTAATTCGGTTCGGTTATGTCGGTTAACCGGTAACCGAAAAAGTAATGCAACGCCTCTTTTATGTTATATGATCTATCTCCTTAATGGTTTGTAAATATCCAAAAAATACATTAATTGTGAGAATATTCAATAAATTATAAGCTTATAATACAATTCTAAAAAATTAAACGTATAATATCTCATTTTAACCAATATATGAACAAGCAAGTAGCACTAAATTGTAGCAACGTAGTACTTAATTAGTATTTAGGATATAACAATGAGGCACAAATACTCTGTGATAAGAGATACATTAGGAAAAAGATAAATTAATCATGTATTATAGAAGAGCCATTTATATGATAGAAAAATATACTTAGTAAACAATATAATATTATGAACATGTGAAAATATATACATGATATATATTATTTCGGTAAATCGGTTAACCGAAATGGACAAAATTACTAAATGTTACCGTCCCGAAATACCTCAAATTTTTTACTGAACCGAAAATTCGGTATGATTAACTGTATTTTCAAGTCGGTATTTCGAAATTTCGGTTCGATATTTTGATTACGGATCGTTTTGAACACCCCCGGTACCGTCTTTTATTCATGGGCATCAATGATCCAAATATTATCCCAAAACCAGGCCCAATACGTTACCCTTCGACGAACGAAACGTGCGTTTCGATCTCCGCCGTGCACATAGCAAAACCCTAACCCTAGCCTGCGCGGCCACTCTCTCTCCTCACTCTCTCTCTCTCTCTCCCCCCTCCGGCTGCTGCTACTACCGTCTTCATCAATGGTATCTCTTTCTAAATCTCTCTGTATAGCTATTGATTTCTTGATTTTATAGAATTTTTGTTCTGATTTATGCTCTGTTTGATGGAAAATATTCTTTTAGGTTTTCGTTTGTCTGTTGAAGAAAAATCAATTTCATTATATAAAGTTAGTTTTGAAATTGCTCAATTAAAATAATTTTGATTTAGGCAATTATTGATACTCAATTATATACGGAAGTGATAGGAATTAGATGGAAGAAGGATTACTTAATGGAAGATTTTATTTATAAATTTTCCTTTGTCTATTCAAGGAAAATAATTTCATTTATAAATTTGTTTCAAAATTATTTAATTAGGGTTTAGCTTATATTTATTGTTTTTTTTTAAATGTAAAAATTTTCATTTGTAATTAAATCTGGTTATTGTTATTACCAAAGCTAAATTTGTTAATGTCAAAGCAACCATATTGTAAAAGGATGAGATTTTGCTTTGGCATTAACAATTTTGGACTTAGCAATAATGATTAGAAGTTATTACTGTCAGAGCAATGATGTGATTTACAAACAATGAGAGATATAAAATTGGCTTGAAAACTACGATGTTGCTTTAGCAATAACAATTTTGCCGTGCTAATAACATTACCCAAACATTTACCTTTATACTCCCTCATAATGGAATTGATGGGAATTAGATGGAAGAATTCTGACTCAGTTTCGACTGCAAAATTGCAGGCGTCGGAAAAGAAGCTGAATAATCCAATGAGGGTAATTAAGGTGCAGAAATTGGTCCCCAACATCTCTGTTGGTGAGAGCGGTGACCGTCTAACTCGGGCTGCCAAGGTAATCTTGTTGTATTCTACTTGTTGATAAAAATACTGTACCGGTATGATGATGGCAAGAATGGGCGAGAAAGGTCAATACTGGGGACTCTGCGAATACCGGGTACCTGTTTGTCACCCTCAGCGAGCTCGGAAGGAAGCGACATTGGCAAGTAAAATATGCCCTTAAGTTTCTCGCCCGTGAATTCTGGATTTTCAATACCCGGAGAGCTCTGAGAACCCTTATGACCAACCTGGTCATCTAGTTACACGTGAGAATCGAGTTAGCACCCTTAATGTTTTTTGCCTTGTAATACTAATAGCGAGTTTCTTGTTTCGAGCCTTGAATACTAGAAGACTTAGATATCCCTATATTACACATTAAGCGCGTGACATCAGCTCTATAAATAGCCCCTACACCCCATCATAGAGCATCATTACAACACACTTCTAGATCCCTAAAATTCCCCCAAATGCCCTAAAAATTCTCAATCTCTCAAGAATTCCCAAATTTCCCAAACTCTCAGCAAAATCGAAATCCTTTGGTCCAGCTCCTGACATGAGCTTGAGTTTATCTTTGCTAATCCAAAGAGCCTTTCTAAAAACACTACATGATTTCTCTCTTCATTAACATGCATAAATTTATTGCTTATGCTATGAATTTTGGTTGTAAATTCCTTGTTTGGTATGATTTTGCATTTGATTGTAGGTGTTGGAACATCAGTGGCCAAACTCCTGTCTTCTCAAAAGGTTAGAAGGTTACACCATTGATTTAGTATGGTTGTAATTTGTATGGAAAATGCGAGAGAATTAGCACATATCGGGGTTTTAGATGGAAAGATTTATGTTTTTCATGTCGAATATGACATGGATAGGTGCGTGACAAATTTTCCTCTGCAGAAAAATACGACTGTGATCAGTACTCAGTGTTGACATGCGTGAAGAATCTTCAGTGTTCTGTGTTGTTCACAATACGGAGCCTCTTGCTAAAAATAAGTAATGACAAATGAGGTTTGAGTGCTCTCAGTGCAGGTGTATTGTTAAGCAAGTGCGTTCGTCAGAAGTAGGGATGTACATGAGATGAGCCCAACCAATCTCGAGCTCATCAGGCTCGCTTGGCTCAAGCTCCATTCAAAACTTGTCAAGCTTGGAAATTTCATGCTCGAGATTTGCTTGTCATAGGCTTGAGGTTGAGCTTGAACCCACCTAACTCAGCGAGCCTCAAGCTAAACTCACCTTATTTAGGCTCATGTAATCTCAATCGAGGCTCATTATGGCTCATTTGAAATCAATCCCAACTTATTTAGGCTCGAATTTAACTCAATTAGGCGTATTTGTGCTAATAAATTATATTAAGATAGGCTCGTTTAGGCTTATAAACCTACGAGCTCGAGCTTCACTAGGTCGAGCTTGTCTTGTTGAGCTAACAGAGTCGGCTCAGCTCGAGCTTAAAATGAGTCGAGCCTTTTGACTTTATGTCGAGCCAGCTTTGTGAGAATTGGATAGCCGGCTCAGCTCATTGACACAGATTTGACCTGTGATTCCGTTCATCTTGAAAGTAAATCTCAAGTTGCACCTATTGATTGAGATACTGAAGAAGCAGATAAAGCGAAAGCCTTTGTTCTGCTGTTTCTTTTTCATTGATGTTATTATTGCTTAGTGCAATTCATGTCTTCTCACTCTTATCTGGACATGCAATTTGAGTGTAAGAGATTCATCTCCTCGTGACACGAATAATAAGCAGTTGAACCTCTGTTTATCATTGTTTCGTCATGATTGACAGCTAGGTACCCTGTCCAATCCTTCGGTATAAGGCGTAACAAGAAGATCGCATGCTATGTCACGGTTTGAGGTGAAAAGGCCATGCAGCTTCTTGAAAGTGGATTGAAAGTGAAGGAATACGAGCTGCTCCGGAGAAACTTCAGTGACACTGGTTGTTTTGGATTCGGTATTCAAGAACACACCGATCTCGGGATCAAGTGAGCTTATTCATTCTTCTATCTAGGGTTATTTACATTTTAGTATCCGGACGTTTTTGGAAATAATAACAAGGATGCGGACTTTTTTGAATTATTAAAAATGCTTCTAAGTTTTTGTTGTTTTAATAAAAAGGCTTTTCTCCAGCATAATGATTTCATTTTACATTGATAGAGCTGACATGTCAACTTTTTTTATAAATGCTATAATAAAATGATAAAAGCACCCTTCAATACTTTTATTCTTACTTTATAAGCACAGAATTTGATATGTTATAATATGTAGAAACTTTAATATAAAAAAAAGTACTATGTAGAAACTATCTATTTTTGCTTAATTTGTTTAAAAGTAAGATTATTGAATGTTATTTTTATCATTTTATTGTAGCATTAATAAAAAAATAGCTGCCACTTTAGCTTTGTCAATAAAAAAATGATGTTATCATGCCGGAGAGTGGATTTTTTATTAATACTACAAAAAATTACGTGCTTTTTTATCAATACGACAAAAACTTAGAGGCCTTTTTATGAATTCAAAAAAGTCGAGGTCCTTTGTATTATTTTTAAAAAATTCAAGGTACTAAAATATAAATAACCCTTCTTTCTGTCTTCTTCTTGGTCGTGTTTATGACCCCTATTAGTAGAATATGGTACGGTGATAGTTATGTGCATATACGAAAATTTATGTCAAAATGTATTAGAAAATGCATATGGACACACAATTTACCTAAGAGGGTACCAACGCGCAAACACCGGATTCCATTAGAACTCCGAAGTTAAGCATGCTTAGGTGGGAGTAGTACCAAGATGGGTGGCCTCTTGGAAAGTCCTCGTGTCGTACCCTTTAGGTTGGGGGTTCTCGGAAACCACGCACCTTGAAGGGGAAGGCTACGTACATCCACCCCCAGACCCTGCTTAGGCGGGAGCCCTTGGGGCATTGGGAATGTTGCTTATATGGACACATTTTAATCTAAACCAACGTATTCTTTTAAAATAAGAATGAAGTGGGGAGGCATATAATTCTACCAATTTGATTTTTGATAGTCTCAATGATGTAGCACAACTTGCTACTCAAAAGTTAAACTCAATTTGATTTCTCCAAATTGAAAACTAATGAATTACAAACTTATATTTATAGAAAAGCTAAACGTTGTATTGGAAACAAAGTAAGATAAATGCTAAATCTAATAGGAAACTACTTTTCTAAATATAAGATAACATAAAACTGAATCAAATAAAACTCCACTATATAGTGTTAGCGGAAAGCTTAAGACATAATAAAATATATAGTTTATAATTTAGGGGTTGAAATGACAAATTAAGAAATATATAAAATATAAATTCTTCATTTAGGTGTATTAGTTATTTTCAATTAATCTTTTGTTTTTTAAATGAGAAAATACTGTTACATGTATAAGGTATGTATTATAAATATAGCATCTAGAAAACGTGTATTTTATTTTATTATTGACAAGTATACCGTAGTACTAGTTTTTTACCTAACAAAGTTTATGACTACTGTTTTACTAACATCTACTTGCATGATGATTAACTCAAAATCTAGTATCCAATGATTTCGACAGAAATTAACGCCCTTTATCTGATCCCCCGTCTTCGAGCATCAATCTGATGTAGTGTTTTCAGGTACGATCCCTCGACGGGTATTTACCGTATGGACTTCTACGTGGTGCTGGAGCGCCCAGGATACCGAGTGGGGCGTCATCGCAGGTGCAAGTCGCGAGTCGGGATCCAGCACAGGGTGACCTAGGAGGACTCCATGAAATGGTTCCAAGTTAAATACGAGGGGGTCATCCTTAACAAGTCTCAAAACATTGGTGCTTGCTAAGCTTACATGAAATACTTTGTGAGTTAACATCTCCCAAGTGCTACATTTATTTGATGTTTTGGCCATTTTTGTTGTTTGTTTTATGTGATTCTTTTTCACATTATGCTATGGATGTTTTATGTTGGATGGTAAGAAAAGAGCTTTAGACAACGCATCAGCCGTTATAATAAAGCGTAGGTTTTGGCTAGGTTGAGAAATCGAGTGGGTTATATAACTGGCATTATGACCCTGTTTTGCAAACCCGATGAGTTGTCGAATTTCTTTCCTAGAGCAATGGTTAAAACTAACTACGGTGCCATCCTTTCATTCCCTATGAAGCTTATCGGTCACATTCCCTTTTCTTGCAAAATATAATCCCTATGTAGAAAATTATAATTTTTTTAATTATATATATGGCATGACTCATATATGAAAGGGTGAGATTGAGAGAGAACATTTTAAACCACTTATTTAGCTGCTAATGTTATCTTCCTCTCCCCCGACATTACCCTCTCCCCCACTTATTTAATGTTAAGTTTTATCACGTAAATACTTTGCCAAAATTTAGTTTTCTTTGTTGAAATCTAGCAAATTTGATGAAAACTAATGATGTGACGCGTGATTTTGGATATATGTCACGTCAATGTTTCCAACAAAAAATTGTTGGATTATGACAAAGTAGCAGCTTCTGATAGTATGTATATATATATATATATATATAATATATTATCAAGTCATATACTATGTTGACATTTCTAGCTAAAAAATACTGAATTTAGTTGAAAAGTACCTTCATATTATCAAAATGCTCGTCATTGTTTACCAGTGAAAATTGAGTAAATTCGTGCGCAAGTTACCTAACTGATAAAATTTGTAAGTATCGGGGTAACGTGAAAAAATATTTATTTGAGGTCATAAAAAGAAAACCAGTCTCATCAAACAACCATGTTAAAGTCATCATTTGCCACTCAATGTTTACATCAGATTGATGAAATTAAATCATACGTCACATTGTCTTATTAATTGGCTATTCATAAGTTTGAATACTAACAGTTTTACTTATAATATCGATATAATTAATGTACAAGTTATGAGGTGGATGTACGATGGAACATATAGAGTAACAGCTCAAACTTTTAGAAAACTAATTTCTTGATATATTATAATATTTTTTAATAAAAGTTACTTAAATTTTAGATGCGTTTTCAAAAAGCTCACCCAAATTTTTTAATTTTTCAATGTCACACTTAAATTTTATAAAATTTTCAATATCACACCTTAATATGATGCTATTAACTTCCATTAGTTTTTATTGACGTAATATTTAAAAAAAAAATTAAGTATAAAAATTATTTTTTAAATATTTACAAAAATTTTAGATATTTAAAATATTTTTTGAGTATTTAAAAGATTTTAAAATTATTTTAAATATAAATTCAAAAAAAAATTTCAAATTATTTTCTCGTTCTATTAAAAGTTGAGTTGGTAAAAACTAATGGATATTAATCTTACTAACAATATGGTATGACATTAAAAAATTAGAAAAGTTAAATAATTTTATAACATTCCACTGAAAATTGAGGTGATTTTCAGTAAAAAAAAAAAAAAAAAATTAATGTTACAATAACAAGTATTAATTATAAAAGTTTACATAACTATATGTAATTTGGAAAGATAATTGAATGATTGATTATAAAAATAAATAAAAAAAAATAACATTTGATTGCGTAGTTGCTCGCACGACCCTAATTAATTATGCCAATTTGCCCTTCTGTCAACATCGCTCGTTACCCTACAAACTTTATATTATGTGCTAATTTAATATTATTTATATTTATTACAACGTAATTAATCATTTTTTTAATTTTGGAAATAATATTTTATTGGTATATTCTCTTATTCAATTACTTATAAAGTGTTTTCAAGTGACATAATACCTTTAAAATGTTATGTTTAATTTTACGATAATTACAAAATGTTTTGTCTAATTTAATTTTTAATATTGGTAAGATTATTAAAATTCTTCAAATAAGGATAACAGAAGAGGGTGATGAACTTCGATTTTAAAACCTAACTGTTTTAGAGGTTAGGCTGCATTTAGTTTAACTTTTTAACAGTTTAAAGTTATAAATATGTTTGAGTTGATTGTAAAGCTTTTGGTTGTCATAAAAGATCTTTTTATATTTTTTTTACAACTTAAATAGGGTGATGAAAAATATTTTGAAAACTAAGCATAAAAAGTTATAAAATTATATTTTTTTTCATAACTTACTTTAGAAAAATATTTTTAAAAGGTTATGTTCGCATTAAATCCTTATCACTATAACCTATTTTTACTTTTTTTATCACCACCCCTCCTAACCCTACGGTTACTACACTCACCACTCTTCACTGTCATAACCAGTTATTATTATAATTTTCTCCTATTTACCATTATCGGTTGATTTGTATTATAAAAATCATTTTCCGTTATTACAATACATACGTTTTTTTTAAACTAGTACCCAAACACTTTATTTTGTAACAAATATCTTTCTACAATATATAATCAAATAGTTCATTGTAATACAACTTTTAAATACAACAACAACAATAACAAACCCAGTGCCTCTAGAGCTCCCACATAAGCAGGGCCTGGGGGGTAGATGTACGCAGCCTTCCCCTTCAGAGGGCTACCCTGAAGAGAGTCTGTTTTCCGAGGACCCCCAGCCTGAAAAGCTGGTCCACAGAAATGAGCCAAAGACCTGGCAACAGAAAAAACAACAAATGCATGAGTATGGCAAAAAAAAAAAAGGATAGAGATAAAGGATAGAGAAGATAGAAAAAGAGAATGAGATAGGGATGTAATACAACTTTTAAACGAACAGATATTATTAAAACAGATAAATTAAAATAAATTATACTGAAATAAGATAAATCAAACAAAGCCAGAATATATAAAACATAAACCATTAACTAAACCCACTCTCCCCTTTTCTCCAAACCCCACCACTCCCAATTCCTCTCTCTCTCTCTCTCTCCCTCTCTCTCTCTCTCTCCGGCCAAATAATCACATTTTCCGGCGAGAACCACCTTTTTCTCTCCATTTTTTGTTAAAAAAAAGTAGTGATTTTTGAGCTCTATATATATATATAATATAAATACTTGTTAACTAATCAAGTTTGATGAAGATGAAGCATAAATTGAAGAACAATAAGGGGAATACTTTTGTATCTGCTGATGATGATCTTGATGTTCCTCAATCCTCCTCTGAAACCGCCCCCGATTCCTCCCTCTCCGGCGATGATTCCCCCGCCACCACCGCCGCTGCCGCTGCCGCTGCCGGGCCTTCCCCTAAGAGGAGGTTCGTCTGTTATTCTTCATTTCTATAGAAAAGTAGATTTAATATGTTTTTGTCGAGGAACCGACTTTTTCACAAGTGTAAGCCGGCGAGCGAAGACACAGTAATGATTTTATACTCTAACATGTCCTTAATGCAAATGTTTGTTGGGATTAAAGCATGAATATTGACGGGCTTTTCTTGTACTTTGCGCAGAAACTATATTAATATTGAAAGTGCGGCATATTAAGATTCGAATTTGTGACCTCGTGGTCAACAAGCATTTGAACTTTCATATCATGTTAAGAAATCAACTTTTTCAAAAGCTTAAACTGATAGGTATAGGTCCGAGAGAATGGTTTTATACTCTAGCAATTTTTGCGTGGTGCAATCTAATTACAATATCGTTTTCTTTTTTACAATTTTAATTTTTTTTAGAAACTAAAATAAAAATTAAAAATAAAAAACCAAAAACTAAAAGTTATGTTTTTGAAACCTTATTTAATTTATAAACAGTAAACTGCAAATAGAAAAACGATATTAATAGACCTCGAGATTTCATAAAACAACCAACAATCTAAAGATTAAAAGAAAAAAAAAAAAGCTTAATTTAATAGATAAATGCTTAAATGAAATGATATACTCCTAGAATGCCCATCACTCACTTCATCCCATGTATCATAGTTTTAAATAATAATAATAATAAATTTGAAGTGAAAAAAAAAAAAAATCTTAAAAAAAGGATTTATTTTTTTTAAAGATGCAATACGGACTGCGGAAGGAATAAAACGAGGTTCAAATTTAGAACCTCCCGTTGAGAATAGGTAGTCTAACAATTAAATCAAACCCATCAACTTATTAAATTAACAGTATAAAAATATATAATTTTATATTCGAATACATCGTTTTCACGTGGCAGGAAGAGTACAGAGAAGAGGGTGGTGAAGGTGCGAATAGGGGAGAGCAAAGGAGAGCAATATCCACCGTCGGATTCATGGTCCTGGAGAAAGTACGGCCAAAAACCCATTAAGGGCTCTCCTTTTCCCAGGTATAAACGAGTAATCTAAGACATTTTATACTAAAACATAATCATTAGATTTGAATCGGAGTCATTTCTAAATTAAGATGTGTTGTTATTACAATACCTGTGAAATTACACTGAATTCTAGATCTAACTTATGAAATTGGCATGTATGACATTCATATATATAAACATAAGTAACTTTTATCTTAAAATTAATTAATAATAAGTAAAATAATTTACTAGACTAATACATATAAATATTTTTTCTTGTAACTCTGACGTGAAATTCTTACCCGAATAATGTGAAATTCTTAACAACGTTGGAGATGCCCCTTTTAGTAGAGAGGCGGCTGTGCTAACATGCGCTGGATGTAGTGGTTGGAGTTGGATCTAACTAATCATTTGAATCTCCCACTCTCTTCTACTCTGCGTGTATTTCACTCGCCATGCCCATCCAGCATTTAGCCCGAGATTGATGCTGCATGCAGAACTTTATATATGAATATAGTTTAACTGTTTCGTACTATAAGTTATGAAAAATTAAGATCAATATAAAAGTCTAGCGAATTACGCTAATAATTTCCGGTTGGTTTTGGAATAGAACTCTATTTGGATTTATATGTGAATCTTATATATGTCATAACTTTATGGGGCAAAGGATATGACACCTAACAAAATCTCGCAGACGCTATATAGGGGTCCAAAACCCGAAATCCACTGGGCTCATTCGAACTCAAACCTAGACGGGGAGGCTTTGTTTAGAGCTAAGCTGGTTTGCCACATTTAGACTTGAGTTAAACATGTTTAAAATTAGTCAAGTTCGAGTTAATTAGGTTTATCTAGACTCGTGTGAACCTAAATTGGACTAGTTTGATATATTTTGACTCATTAATTTAGCTCGATATTAAGGCTCCGTTTGTTTTGACGGAAAAGTAGAATCTAGGAATTGATTTTTCTTCGGAAAAGGTTTTCCAAGGAAATATAAATTCCCAGTGGGATTTTCCGTTGTTTGTTTCAAAGGAAAACTTAATTCCCCATTGTGATGTCTTTGTGTATTTTTAAAAAAAATATTTTTCACCAATCATTTCATATCTTTTTATAGGACAATATAAGTAATAATATAACATATATGAAGTAACAAAATAAAAAGTTAACTATCAAAGCTGTATAAATTAGGAAAATTATTTATTCGGTATTCTAAAATTTGAGCATTTATCATATAAATACTCTGTTATTTTATTATATATAATGAGGTGCCATGAGATAAGAAATTTTATCACTTGTGTATATACTGTGTCAAAATCTGGTGAATTTTCATTAAAATTCGGGTAATTTCTGCCAAAAAATTGATGTAATATAAATATCATATTATCAAAAGATTGTCCATATTCTAACAAAAATTACTTATATATTATCAAAAAATATGTCATATTACCATTTTCGGACAAAATAAATTATTATATTATGATATAGGATACATATAGATTGCTGTTTTCATTTAAAATGTACTAAATTTTAGTAAAAGATACCTGATTTATGAGAATTTTTAAACTTCAGGGTATATTACTGTATATTACTGAAATATCACATAACCTATGTAATAAATGCTAAAATATTACCCAAATAATTTCCTTCTATAATGTTATATAACAGTTCAACTTGATTAAAGTTGTTCTGTTGCAACAATAACAAAGTAATATCGAAGCTGCTTTTAATTATTCAGTCTAATTCTTGTCCGATGTTGACATTAAATGTTTACAGTGCAGTTTGGTTTATTTTGATTCGATCTCGATTTGCATAATGATAATCGTGAAGGTTTTTGTGTCACTTAGAATCACGACTTCCCCCATTTTAAAAGGGAAGTCATTTTCCCTCATTTGAGGGAAAAGGTTTTCCGTCGGAAAACCTTTTCCGTGAGCTAATGGAGCGCCAAACAAAGGAAAAGGGGAAAACCACTTCCTAGAATGTGATTTTTCCCTGAAACAAACGGAGCCTAACTTATTTAGATTCACAATCTACATAATGCGAAGCTAGCTTGTCACTTTAAGCACTAAACGAGCTAATCATTTTCAATCTAAATTATGAGTAGGTTCGAAACGAGTTTAAAAATGCATAAGGAATCGATTTTGAGTTTTAATGAGTTAGACGCAAGCCTAAGACAGACCAAATAGGTCCAACATGAGCCTAGATAAAGCTATATAAGCAAGCTTAGCTTGATGTTTCCAAGTTGAATTTCAGGCTAAAGTCGTGACAAGCAGAGCTCAAGCTCTATATCTACGCATTGTATGAGCTCCAAGCTTGCGCCAAATAAAATATCAATTCATCGAGCGTTCAATTTGAAAAACATCAGTTGGACTTAATTTGATTGAACTATGAGAAAGTATCATTTAGATATCTTGATATTTGACTATTTATCGTCTAGATACCTAACGTTTCAACATACATAATCGGGTACCTTGTGATTTAAAAATTATATCACTTAGTTGTCTTGATGATTTAAAATTCTATCAACCCGACACCCTTCTTCCCTAATTCTATCAAACTTTCATCGGATTAAAATGCTAAAGTGAAATATGATTCCATTATATATAAGTATCTTTCGTTGAAGTTTGATATTTTTTTTCCAAAAATTTTGTTATGACATATAACTTGACAATATATAGGCATTTTACATCAAAATTTTACTAATTTTTTATTGTAGTTTGCTAAATTTTTGTTCAGAACACTAAAATGACATATATATTATAGTAAGTATCTACTACATTAGCATTTCTGTATAAAATTAGTCGGTTTCTCGTGAAAAATATTATATTTCAACTTAGGGGGCCTACAACGACAACAATAGACTAGTGTCGCAAGGTTAAAGAGGCTCCCTCCAAGGCTGGGTATGGAAAGGGTAAGAGGTACGGAGCCTTATCCACCCCATAGGAAAGCTTTTTCCGAATGGCCTTCAACCTTAAAAAGAAACGAATGAATAATATTTATAAAATATAAGTCAAATTAAAAATGCAAGCCTTGGGGTACGTAAGTGATGAAATACGCAAATATTAGATTACCTCATTATATATATTGAAATGTCAGTACTATTGAACAATAAACATTTTGAGGTACTTAAGCGATAATTTTTCCTAAAACTATTTTGAGAGCACTAAATTATCCTCCAAGAGGACAGGAGAGTGCGGTGCACGCGCCTTAAAAAGATGCCAATACCTCCACGCTTTTCACCGAAACGTTTTTATGTAATGTTTTTGTCCGTATTATTTTGTTCTTTTTTTTATTTAATTTCTTTGTCTTACGTGCCCCTCTTTTGTTTTAAATTAAATGTCCATTTATTTCCTATCTATTTTCAATTGCTATTCATATAGACATATTTAATTTCATTTCATTTAATTTAATCTAATTTATTACCAAGTTTATTAGTACGTCAAGATTTAATACTTATTAATCAAATAATTTAATGGATTTTTTTCCTAAAACTACCTAAATTTTAGGTGCGACTTTAAAAAATAACTAGATTTTCTAATTTTTTTAGTAACATATCCAATTTTTTTAATATCATATCTTAATATTAATATTATTAATGTTCTTTAGTTTTTTACTAACATGATTTTTGAAAAGAACATATAATTTTATAAAATTGAATTTACATTTAAAATATTTAAAAAATTACAGATATTTTTACAAATAATTTTTAAATATTTAAAAAATTGTAGATATGTTTACAAATAATTTTTATATTTAAAAAAATATTTTGTGAATGCTATGTCAGCAAAAATTAATGAATGTTAAGAGTGTCATATTAAGATGTGATATTAAAAAAAAACTTAAGCGTGACATTAAAAAATAAAAAATATAGGTAACTTTGTTGAAATCCTACCTAAAGTTTAGGTAATTTTTAATTTATAAAAATTAATTATTATATCTTATCATAAATATAAATTATATAATGCATAAAATAGGTAAAGTAATTGTACTTTATTTATTATAATATTTGTGATGCGGTAATGCGCAGGGGATATTATCGGTGCAGTAGCGCAAAGGGCTGCCCAGCCCGTAAACAAATAGAAAGATGCCACGTGGACCCTACTCTCCTCCTCATCACCTACTCTTTCCCCCACCACAACCACCCTCTCCCCACCAAACCTCACCTCTCCTCCGCCGCCGCCCCCCCTCCGCCGTCATCCACCGTGGAAGACTCGACCCACAACCATAACCCCTTGGGATCCGACGTGGATCCAGTGGGCCCTGCCTTCCTGCAGGGTGAAGAGTACAGCTGGATATCCGACGTGGCGTTTGACTCGCCGGCAATGGTGGGGCCCTGGTGGGAGGACGCTGAAGTGGCGGCGGTGAAGGAGGCGGAGGAAGAAGAGGAGTTGTTTGGGGGATTGGAGGAGTTGCCGGAGTGCTCCGCCGTGTTCCGTAAGGGTCGCGGTGGCGAGAGGTGTGGGTTTGGTGGTGGTGCTACTGTGTGTGGCGGTACTGGATAACGTACTGTGTACCTCCTTTTTTCTTTTTCTTTTATTTTTATTTTGTGTAATAAAACTTTTTCTGTATATGAAAATTAGTTTATCGTCATTTTTTTTTTTTTTTAACACTAAGTTTATCGTCGTTCGTGATACATGCCTGATGTCTCTTATTTTGGTATGTTTTATTTCTCGCTCTTATAATATATTGATCTATTACATGTATGTTTTATTACAATATATGTATATTCAGACCTGAAACTATATTGAAGCAAACATGACTTGAAAAGTAATAAAGAACAAACAAAATTGGACATATTTGAAGACTAGGTTGAGAAACCCGACCACATGTAAAGAAGTTATCCATTGGGTCATGATTCGGCAACCTAAATCAATTGTGTAAAGTTTCGGGAACCAATGGACCAACCAACCAATCAACAAGCACAGCCGATCGGTCGGCAGGCAACAAAGTGTTTATGTTGACCGCTGATTGATCGGCCTAATGTTAATGCCGTATGGAATGGACATATCAAATTAGTAAGAAGTATAGTGTGGTTTTAGTGTTAAAGATTATTAAGGTTAAAGGAAGCATCCGGGATCAAATCCGTGAAAGAAATTTTGCTAACCCAATGCAAAATAAATTTTTGACCATTAATTTATCTAAGTTGGATTGATTATATATACTAGACGCATTTGACAATTACATTAGTAAAACAAAATTATGGATCAACAACTGCTTATCAGTCCATCAAATCCAATAGTTCAAAATTCAAGTCACACAGTATTAGTTTTAATTTTTAAAATGTACAAGCGATTCGTTAAATAATTGAATAATCATATTCGAGAAAATTTCACATAATTGAGCTTTCTTTTAGATCCATGCATAGTTACATCGTATTCAAAATTTATTTAGTTCATTAATTTTTAAATAATTTCAATACTCAATCTAATAATTGTTATATTTAAAAGTTAATTGAAATTTTGTGTTTTATTTATTTATACTATGAGGCCAAAAATAAATGTACAAGTTTAAAAATGCAATATAAATATAAGCATATGCTTTTTGTTAGCTTAAACATAAACAAAATATATCGGATTATCTAATTTATTTTGGAGTTATTTGTTATTTTGGTCCCCCATTTTTTGAGTATATTTAAAGCAATATTTCATAACTTTTTATTTTATTTAAAATACTACATAATATTTAAAATTTTTTTCAAATTGACATTTTACCTTTTTTTTGCTCAAAATAATTTTTAATATTTTACTTCATTACAAAATTAGTTTCTCTCTCGATGACTCAAATTGGATAAAACTTAAGGGCTCGATT
The DNA here is from genome assembly GCA_018398585.1 of Simmondsia chinensis. Taxonomy (NCBI): domain Eukaryota; kingdom Viridiplantae; phylum Streptophyta; class Magnoliopsida; order Caryophyllales; family Simmondsiaceae; genus Simmondsia; species Simmondsia chinensis. The sequence continues at coordinate 2,667,968 of JAGTTD010000014.1, forward strand.
ATGTTATAATATAAAACATAGGCGACTAGCAAAAATGAGAAAAAAAAGATAAATGACTAATTTTAACAAATTTATAAATATCAATAACTATTTTGTACAAAAATTATGTATCGGATAAAACAAACTTACTAGTATCATATATCAATGAAGTAGCTAGCTCGATTATTTTGTATAATTTACTCAACTTTCCATATAATATTTGTGTTTTATTTATTTTTTTTACATTGGTTGGAATCCCGTTAAATTTTCCATAAACGGTGAACCGCTTTTGCTCAAGTGGAAATTCAAAACCTGGTAGCATACATAGCCGTTTGGGTTCTCGACAGACTGCTATCTGTACTATATATTATTGCAATTCCCATCCCAAAAGCCTCCATTATCTAAACCAAGCAATTTTAGGAGGCCATTATTCAACTCCCTTTTAGAGTTCTAAGAACATATTTGGCCAAGTGTATTTTTTAGAAAAAAATATTTTACTCATCTTCTTAAATATTTAAAATATATTACTCACTTTCTAAATATTGTATATATCAAATTTTGAATATATATACTGATGAACTAATTTTAATCAAATAACTTAAAAAAAAAGGCAAAAATACTCCATAAAACTAAGGATTAAAATTACTTAAAATAAACTAAATTAAGAATATAATTACAACTATAAAATTGTGAATAAATTGAATAAATATGTATTATTTGACAATCAATATTTGTAATAGAATTTGACTAACATACCTACATTACGATGTATAAAAAATAGAGAACATCACAAATCAGTGTCATAAACCTAAATTTTGAATTAAAAAACAATCATTGCCAAAAAACAATCATATTCACAGTATTCACCCACCTGAACATCATATTTTTTGATACAGGATAAATAAGTTAATAACAAAATGTTAGACACATGATTAGACAGTATTTTAGTAGGTACCTTTATTTTAGTAATAATCTAGGTAATTTTTTCTTTTATTATGCAATTACGGTAGTATTAGTATTAGTTAGTTAGTCCCCCTCCCCTCATTATAAATAGAGGCAATTAGTGGGTTGTCTTTTGTTGGTTGATGTATACAGGTGGGGGTGTTGTTTTGTCTTCTTAGGTTCATGTAGCTTCTTTGTATTTGGATTTAAGTTTGAGTAAATATTTCAGCTCTTGCCGTTTGGCAAAAAAAAAGGCGAGAAGCCTATTTAAAGTAAACTAAATTATATGATATACTTACAACTACAAAACCATGATTATAGCAAATATAAAATAAATTGGATTTATTTACAAAGCTTATAAAAAAAAAAAGGCAACAAAATCAGTTCATGCGCTTTAAAAAAAAATATAAATAATAGAACCAGCCCATGTATTGCACGGAAAAAAAACTAGCTCTATCATTAGGCTATGGCACAAGAGATTATCTTTAATTTATTAAATCAAACCCATTTCATGTGTTCATTATGTAAGGTGAAAGGTTATTATCTTATAAAAAGTAATTACTTCAACATTATTTTTTACAATTTAATACTCTTTCATACATAATTAAACAAAATTTGGAAAAATTATCATCCAGGTAATCTGACATTCCAATATATACAAAGAGGTTCGTATTTTATAACTTAGGTACCACATTATTGGTGAATATTTTTTTATAAAAATGCTACATAATTACGTTAATATATAAAACGCATGTCAATATTTCGGCAAAAGTTATGCGATTTACAAAAAAAATTTCACTTAATTTCAACATGAGCTACTTATGTATTGCCAAAATCATACATTCAGCATTTTTTGACAATCATCAAATACTAATAAAAATATTTATATATTGTCAGAATCATATTTTACTTAACATTTTTCAACAAAAATCAATTAAATTTCAGTAAAAGAATATGTTATCAATAAAATTTTAAAATTCCAAACAGTTAAGTGATTGAACTTTTAAACCTGAAAGGTGCCACGTAAGATTTCTAAGTGATCAATTTTCAAATGCCCTACACTTTTTGCTACTAAGCGTGGCGATTAGGGAAGTAAATGAGCCGAGCTGACTTGCGGTAAGGTTTGAAAGGTTCGACTTGCTTTGAATCGAGTCTGAGGCTAGTGATGCTTGAGCTCATAGGCTTGCAACCTTTCTTAATACAATACATATGACTAAACATGCCCAATGAAGCCAAACTTTAGCCTAAATAAGCTAAGTTTGAGTGTAAACGAGCCCAACAAGCCTGACTGAGCTTCAATAAAAAAAAAAAATTACAAGCTTAATTCGAATTGCACTGAGCTTTTGACAATCCGATCTCAAGCCTCAGCTTTTCAAGTTTGGCGAGTTTCAAGCTCTGCACGAGCCGAGCTTAATGCTAGGCTCGGTGACTGAAATACACTCCTATTAACAATAAGGCTGTAATAGAAGGGCAATACTATTATAAGGGCAAATTATTATTATTGAAGCAATATTATAAATTTTAAAATAATTTTATAACTTTTATTATTTATAATTCAGATAATTAACGCATAATAATAATTTTTCAAGAACAAAGTGGCAATGAGGCCAATCCAAAAAGGAAAAGGAAAACAAGCAGATCTGAATTGCGCTACTCCCCCAGAAGCAGAGAATCAACACGCCCACCAATCAAACTGACATGGAAATCATCAATTTGAAGGAGATCACTTCATCATCATCAACATCAATGATCTGATGAAATGCAGCCAGGGAATTCACCATTTAGGGTATTTCCATTGAGTCCACTCCCTTTCCTCTACGGCCATGGCGGTGATTTGAACGGCGCAGAGGGTTTTGACAGTTCTAGGGTTTTGTTCCTCGCTTCTCTTTGGTTGTTTCAAGGTGGGGGTTCCATGGATTTGTCTAAGGTTGGCGAGAAGATTCTTAGTTCTGTACGGTCTGCTCGTTCTCTGGGGTTTCTTCCTTCTTCTTCTGATCGGCCTGAGGTTTGTTTTTGTTATTGATTTGATTGTTCTTGTTGTTTGTGTTTAGAAAATTTGTGTTAATGATCTGTTTGTTATGGGTAATGGTGGGTTTAGATTAATTTTCTTGGGTGAATGACGAGGAATGGTTTTATACTCTTTGATTGCATTCTCAATTTGCTTTTTCTTGTTGTTGTATTTGGAAATTGTCTCTTAAAGATCCATTTGTCTCAGCTAATGGTGGGTTTAGGCTATCTTGTTTTGTTTGTCGAGGAGCTGGCCGTCCCAAAAACTTAAGCTGGCGGTGAATGACTAGGAATGCTTTTATACTCTTCGATTGTGTTTTCAATTTGCTTTTTCTTGTTGTTAATTTGGAAATTGCCCCTTAAAGATCCATTGCGGTATCTAATGGTGAGTATAGGTTATCTTCCTCTCGCGTCAAGTACCAATTATCCCAAAAACTTAAGTTGGTGGTGAATAACTAGGATTGCGTTCTTAATTAGCTTCTCCTCGTTGTTTGTATTTCATTTGAAAGAATAGAGTGCTACTTAGAAATTCTGTCTCGAAGATCCATGTGTCATAGCTACTGGTGGTTTAAGTTATATTCTTCTATTGTTAAGGAACTAGTTATCCCAAAAGTGTAAGAGGTGAAGGCCCAAGAATCGTTTTATGCTCTTACGTGCCCCTTCACTTGAATGTTCATTGAGCTTGAACTATGGATAATGTACATGTCTACCTCTTATCTCGTGCTGAAATATATTAATGTGAGAGTGGGGTTTATTCGGATTTAAACTCATGACCTCTTGGTCAACAATGCTTTCATACTACGTCAAGAATCCAACTATCCCAAAAGTTTAAGTTGATGGGTGAATGGTGAGGATTGGTTTTATGCTCCTATATCTTGTAGGAAGTTTTTTCTTGAGTGAATAGTCCTTGAACTGTGAAATATAATATCCTAACCATCTGAATCAGCAAATTTTAGAAGGTACAAACCAATGAAATTTCGTGGCTGTTTGTCATTTATGGCATTGTTGAGTTGAATCCATACCCTGTTGTGGAGTAGACCATTGTTTTTGTTATTCTCTGCATTGTCTGTAATTCTACACAGAGCTTTTTGCCAGGTAACAAGGGGCTCTGGGCCAGCTTATGTGCACATTGACTAAACCCTAGTTGCATGCACTGTCTCTTACGTGCAACAGTGCAAGCTGGGGACAATAGGTCGTGTGGGTGGCCCCAAGGAATTGTTTGCATTGAATTGCAGGATTTGGACAAAGTAACTCATTACTTGAGCAAATCCTTGCGGTTTCTTCTACATAGACATAGGTGTCTTTGAGCAAACCCTTGAACAAACCTGTTGCTGGTTGTCTGTAATTTGCATTCTCTGGCGCGACATTCCTTGCAGGTTCCTGCTAGGGCTGCAGCCGCAGCAGCAGTTGCTCGGGCTCTTGCAGCATTACCCCCTGACCAGAGAATTAGTCTTCCGTCAAGTTCTGAAGAATTAAGTGCAATATATGGGAGCAAGCCTCATGGGCAAGTTATTGAAGAACTAGAGGAAGAATTCTTTGATGAGGTTTGTTTCTTCATTCTGCTGCTTTAAACTTGGACCCAGCTTCGCGAAGTGCCGGAATTCCGAGAAAAACCTTGAGTACTGTTATCCCTAAATGTCGTGGATTAATAGAGAATTTTGTTAGCTTATGAAGATGCCGAAGAAATCTTGGATTTATGCAATTTTTATTTATCTTCTGCTTCAAACTGCATCATGCCAGAGTTGCAGCAGGCTGCAGTAATTTTTCTCTATTGGTTCTACTTGCCACACCATTCTTAGTTCGTTTTTTATTCCAACACAAGTCCATCTATATTTGGGAGAATCGTTCATGAACCAGCAGCTTCCCAAGCTAGAATTTGATGTAGTACGTGGAATGTAAGAGGAGTTAGAGGGAGTCCAAATAACTAACTGGAACAACCTGCTATAAAAAGACTAAAGATTATTGATTTCTTCTATAAGTAAATAGCTTTTTTTTCCTTAGTTCTAAGCAATTCTGCTAAAACCCGAACTTCATATCATACCCACTGCCACTCCAGGTGCAAAGTAGTTGGCAACTAATCTTCTTTTGACCAGTAAAGGCATTTGCCCAGATTGCCTCTAGGGAAAAAAAAAAAAAAAAAAAACAGAAATGGACCTGTCATTCAACCAATTCATCTAGGAACCAGTCTTCTCTTACTGGTTTGGAAGGTGTAAATTATTCTTGGTTAAGGACAGCTTACACCTAGAAAAGGTTATCTGAACTGACCGGATCAGTGAACCAGCTGATCTGCAGTTTCGGCCCTTGCTCAACGAGTCAAAGGTGAAACCTGATGAGAAATGGCTTCTGGTTGCTAGATAATGCACCTCATCATTCTTATGTTGTATCTTCTTCCACGTTTATATTCTGAAAGCCTGAAAAAAATGTCTCTGTCAATGAAGCTATGCAAACTAATGCATGGTTGACACTTTCTCATCGTAGTCTAAAAGTGTTCTCACTAGAAGTTGTTTGGAATTTTCATGAGCAGGAGTTTGATCCAGTTTTGCATCTACTAGAGAATGTTCCATCTGAGGAAAATGAATTGGAATATTTTGAGAAGAAGGTACTGATTATTTTTAACTATTTCTATCTTTTCCTGAATATGCTTGAAATATGTCTCTCATCTAGCCCTTCTGGTGCAAAGCTTGTCTAGATGGGCTTTGAGAGCTGCATGATGCTGTAGTCCTTTCTATGAATTTGCTCCTTTTTCTCAATGAATCATAGTTATTGATTACTCCAAGTCTAGGCATGTAGGTTTAAGTTGATGGGTTTGCAACTCTGTCCAATTCATTCTATGGGCTGGGCGCTATCCTTGAAATGACGGGTTTATGCTACAAAATAACCCACATATATGCGATACTACTGATTGGTGGTCCACAAAATGATGTATTAAACCCACAAGGGGGAAGTACTTGTTGGTTTGGCGGCTGCCAAATTATAAAATTGAACTAAAATCTCACTGCCAACCACAGTTGTATAAAAGCAACTGTTAGAAACTTGTTTGTGCATTTAAATGTGCTTTGTAAACCTTCAGCTTCATCATGCATCTTTTTGATATATTCACTCTGTTGTTTACTCCGTGCTTAATTCATTGTTGACAAAAATAGGTGGCACCTAATTTCCTACAACAATAACAACAAAATCAGTGCCTAAATGGCTCCTGCAGGCAGGGTTTGGGGAGGGTGAAATGTACTGCTTTACTTTTTATTTGTTATTTTATTTCTTTTTGGGAGTGATAGAGACCTGAACTCTTGCTTTTTGTTTCCTATAGGCTGTTACTTTGTTGGACCTAATGCTACATGTTCGCTGTCTTCAGTTTGCAATTGCATAAGCATGTATGAAATAATTGTGATTCCACTCTTTGAATTTCTGCTCCTGTTTTTTTATGACTTAAATTGATGACTATGAGACAGTGTTTGTAAATACTGCTGAGTCCACGTCCTGACCTTTAAAGGGGTAGCATGGTCAAATGTGGGTCCTTTTTACTTTCTTCAAAATGGTTCAGGGTGTGACTAGGGCATGTCATGGTTCTCTCAATTTCTCTCTCTTCACCTTCTTTTCTCTGTTAATATAGCAAATTATCTGCATTTATAAGTTCCTTCTAAGTAATAATATCTCGTGACTTCATCTTTATTTGATACATTGGATCGTACCTTGCATTTAATTGGAGCATAAGAATTTGGAATTCCCCGTATACAAGTATCTTATTGATTATAGAAAGGCGTTGATTTGTTTCTGCTCTTTTGCAGGCCACGGTTAGATTGGCACAACTGGACAAGATATCAGAGCATCTAGCTCACAATGTCATGGAGCATCACGAGGAAATGGGCAAGTTCCATTTGAAAGTCTATTTCATATTCTGTTTGCAATTTTGATCACTTTACTAGTCGAGATTGTTTGCGCACTTGGTCGCGTTTTTTCGTGAAGTGCCATATTATTCTGATTTAGGATTTTGAGATTGATACTTACAAATTTTAATTGCTCTGAAGCATCTTATCTCTTTCGCCAGTGAAGGGAATGAATTTGGTGAGAGAATTGGAGAGGGATTTGAAGATTGCCACTGTAATTTGTATGGTAGGCATTTTGAATCATATTACTTCATGTTTGTGAAAGGTGGGTTGTGTTACAAGGTTTTCTTATTAATTTTTTTTTGGTTCCTGCAGAATGGGCGAAGGCACCTAACCTCATCAATGCATGAGGTTTCAAGGGATCTTGTTGTTACTTCCAACTCAAGGAGGAAACAAGCTCTCTTGGTATTCTCGACTGACCTATTGGTTGCATTTATTGACTTTATTTGAAACATATTTCTTTTATCAATGCCCCCGCATATCTGCCCTGCCCTGCCCTGCATGCGGAAGAAGACAATTTCCTCTACCAACATGCTGCTGTTATGTTAATAATCATATGCTTTCTTTGCTTGATAAGAAAAAAGACATCAATGACAATCAGTGATACAGATTTCTTGTTTGTAGTAACATTCAATGTTAATTTTTTTTGTTCTCTAAATAAATTGTTATTGATGGATCAGGGAAGGTTTCCAATATCTGGTAAAAGAAGATATATAGCATAAATGCAGAAAAGCCTGACAAAATAGATAAAACGTAAGATTATCAGGCATATGTTAGATTTTGGTAGATTAGTTATCCTAAACAACGGATGAGGAATGGAATTTTACTTAAATTCTACCGTGTTTTTTAGCAGATTTCTCTTTATCACAATGATTTAGAAGTGTTTGTGAGGTAACAGTTCTATGTTTGCGGTGGGATTTTTGAATTGAAACTAAGAGAACACGTTATGCACATGATACATGAGTTACAGGGGAATATAAATTTGGCCTACCGTATCTTAGACGCTATAATTTCATGTGAATAATGAATATATTCCTATATTATGTTTATAAAAAAAAGCTTTAAAAAAGCCTGATGGTTACATAATCCTAAAGATATGGGATGTTTTTCTGTGCGAAACGAAAGCAGGAATTCCTGAAAATTTCCTTGTTTAAGTTTTTATGATGCATAACCTCATTCTTGGGAATTTTACTGTGTATGTGAATAAGTTTGCCCTAAATATATTTTGAGATTTATTCAACTGGTATTTCATCAGTATCAAATGCATGATTTTATGGATTATGTATCATGTTTTCTTTATTTCGGATCAGAATGATGTATACACATTATGGAACAAATTTTGCAATTCACAGGATATGCTTCCAATTTTAACAGAGCTCCATCAAGCATTGAACATGCAGAAGGCACTTGAAACCCTTGTTGAAGAAGGAAACTTCTGTAAGGTTGGCTTCTTAATTTCGGCCACGTTTGGTACTGTTTTCTATTTACGGTTCATGGATTTGAGAAACTAAAAATCAATTTTTAAAACAACTTTTGTATTTTTGGTTATTTCTCTTTTGTTGTTTTCTAGTTTGTGTGAAAACTTAAAATAGGAAACTAAAAATAAGGAAAAAATCATTTTGTGTAGGCTTTATTTTGTGACTTTATGCCTGAACCCTTGATGGTTCATTTGACTTGACATTGTTATGTCTGCAGGCATTTCAAGTGCTATCTGAATATTTGCAGCTTCTGGATAGTCTTTCAGAGCTTTCAGCAGTACAAGAAATGAGCCACGGTGTTGAGGTAAATATCGAATTAGTCGTATAAAAACCTTACAGATATACGGCTAAATGAGCAATGCCCACTCCCCCATAGAAAAGGATTAGTGTGTTCCATTTCCTGTCTAATAGACATGATTTCAGTACTGTTAATTAGTTTACTATCCATCCTTCATTATGTAGAATATTTTTCAGAGTCAACTGTAAATATAAATAGAGGATATTAGTGCTTAAAAGCAATATAGAAATTTCTTTGGAATTTTGGGAATCTTTGAATTTTACTCATAACATTCCTATGGTTCTTTGCATTTTTCATTACGTGAACATCGAATGTTGGTTTTTCTGGATGTTATGTGTGGCTGTTGCTTAATTGTAAAATGGGGGTCTTTCCTAACATTTTGCAGGTATGGCTGGGGAAAACTCTTCAAAAGTTGGATTCCATGTTGCTACAAGTGTGCCAGGACTTTAAAGTGGAAAAATACATGAATGTGCGTAATCTCCTTTCGCTTCTTATTTCCTCATGATCTGTGAAATGCTTTGTTGTTTTATTTCTTTTCCTCGTTGCTTCATGCATTTCTTTTCTCCATTAGTCAATCGCTTCTATATCACAAGGGAAAATAAAACCAATTTCTAAATGGATTATTAAATTCTTAATTCAATTCATTCAAAGATATCTCTATATGGTACACCAAGCTCCTGTTTATAGTGTAGGTACCCTGCATTCGAAAAAATGAATAAGTCTAATTCTAATCTAACTAAAGAGTAAAGAAAGTCAGAATTTTGAGAATTATAATCCTTACCTAATTTGGAATTCTAATATGAAGAAACATTGAAGATTTAACTCAAAATAAAAGAGTAAAATTAAACAATAAATGGCTCCTAATTAATCATAAACTCTTCTTGTGTAGTGCTTCTCATAACACTTGGGTCGTACTACATCATTTATGGATTGCCATGTAACAGCTGATGGCTTCTGTGGCAGCCGCTGTTAGGCGCATATGGTTTTGAGAGTATGATCTCATGGCTCTTTTCTAGCTACAAGATCCTGACCACCGATCAACATATGGTTCTGACTGCATTATCTTATGGGTCTTGACTTTAAATTTAGTGATTTAATTTCTTGTTATTGAAATAAATTAATTTTTGGGGTTTTCTGTTGATTGGATGTTAATATCATGTTATTTTTCAACTCGGTTTTAGTAAAACATATACAACATTGAAGTTTTAAGTATCCCGTGTTGTCATGTTATGCAGGTAATTGATGCCTATGCATTGATTGGGGATGTCTCAGGTCTTGCTGAAAAGATACAGAGCTTCTTTATGCAGGAAGTGCTCTCAGAAACTCACTCTGTCCTGAAGACTCTGGTGCAAGAGGTAATTAAATTGACTTACGATTTTAAAATACTTTTCCCTGTTGCTTGAATGGTGAGTAGGTTTTCTTCGTCCAGTAAGAGAAGGATAGGACATGGATTGGGGTGTAAATGAGCCGGATCACGCCTGAAAGGCTTTACTCATTTCGAGCTCGGCCGAGCTAAGCCTACTCGTTTAGCTCATTGAGCCAAGCCTAAGCCTTGTGAAGCTCGAGCTTGTAAGCTCATAAGCTTAAGCGAGCCTAAATTAGCTTATTTTAATACATTTTATTACCTAAATATGCCAAATCGATCGAAGTTTGAACTTAAATGAGCCGTGTTTGAGCCTAAACAAGCTTAAATGTGTCTAAGTTGAGCCTAAATGATCCTAAGTAAGTGGGGTTCAGAGCTTGTCAACCAATGTTAAAGCTCAACCAAGCTGAATTGAGTGCCAACTTGAGCTTGAAGTTTCCAAGCTCCATGAGCTTTGAGCCGAGCCTTGCCTCGCCTCGAGCCTAATGAGCTTAGTCTCGGCTCAGCTAATACTTTCCCCATGTCACATGGGGCTGGTATTTAGTGCTCCAATCATCATTTGACATCCTGAAGTAAAGAAAAAACCCTCAAGTACCTCTTGGCTATTAGGTGGTGAATAGACTTTTCTTCGAGTAATTAAGCTGTGATGGATGGGCTGAAATTTTGGTGCATTATTTCAATATTAGCTGAAGGGATCTTATTTACCCCCTTCTAACTCCCAAAAAATAAAACGAAGACGGACCAATGGCGGAAAGGAGAGATTTGTGTGTTAATATGTTTCCAGGACACATAAAGAAGAATGTCGAATTACAAGACTATATCAAGATACCTAAGATCCTTACGGAAAATTTAGAAATGTGCATTCAAGCTTGGGCATACCTTGGGATGCTAGAGTTAGGTTTCTTGATAGTTTCAGGTTTCCCAAGCATCTTAGTTAGGGCTATTTGACACTGACTCATGATCTACGTCTGAGTCCTGCGGATGATGCTAAGTCTTTACTGATGTGTACTTTTAGCTTGTGGAGACTTGAGGTTGACAGGGTGACGATTCGATGCTGTTGAGTAGGCCTTGTTTATATACATGTGCAGTAATGTATATCACTAGCCTTAGCCTCGTGAATTGTAAATCCTTGTATTTTGCTCTTACCAAATAAAAGGAAAATGCCAAAAAATTCGACTTCAGTGTTATCTTGTCAGAAGTCAGTGTATGGTGTGTCGTACGTTCATTTCTGAAATTTCAAAAATTTATTCTCGTTATTTCAGAATTATTTTCAGCTTTTTCTGTTGGAAATCGTGTTTCATCATATGGCTATTTATGGCAGGATCAGGACATACATAACCAGCAGAATAGGTCAGTCTTTTGTATAATGTGTTATGTCGGTGCTTGTTGTTCTATAGCTGGAGTTCTAATATACCTTCTACTTGCTTGAAAGTGCAGTTCTAGACTGACCTACAGCGACCTGTGCCTCCAGATACCAGAATCAAAGTTTAGGCAGTGTTTGCTAAGAACATTGGCCGTACTGTTTAAATTACTGTGTTCGTATTATGCAATCATGAGCTTCCAACCAGAGAACGAGGTACAATAATTGCTTTGTTATGCAGTGATATTTTTGATTGAATACAGTGATATTTATGTTACCTCCTGAAGGGGTAAGGCTACGTACATGCACCCCTCCCAGACCGCACTTATGCGGAAGCCTTTGAGGCACTGGGTCTGTTGTTGTTGTAATATAGTGATATTATATGTTGCCAGTTCGTTTCCATGCATTAGTTCATTCATCCATCTTAATTTCTTTGTGATACGTTTTGGAATACAATGCTGCAGCCTGTCCACTCGTAGTAATATTTTTTTTCTTCAATAGAGGGGGGAAAAAAAAAAAAAAAAGCCACTGAACACTTATCCTCTACCATAATGTGGGCATGAATTTAACAAGCTTACATTTGATTTTAAGAAACTCAGGACGTTGCTTAGTGTTTGTGAGCCATTGCACTTCTTTCCACCTAAGTTGGTAAATTTAGAAGTTTCTGCTTATTGTAGTCCACGAGTAGTCCCCTTGGATACTGGGAATAGGATGAGCACAGTATCTTGAATCTGATCTCAATATCAGCATTTTTGACTTTTGTTTCTGTAAGCTATTAAACTTTATGTGACATAGATATAGAGACTGCTAGGGTTTGTTTACCAGGCACTAATGTACCGGATTCCATTAGAACTCTAAAGTTAAGCGTGCTTGAGCAAGAGTAGTACCAAGATGGGTGACCTCGTGGGAAGTCCTTGTGTTGCCAACGCTATAAGGTTGGGGGTCTTCGGAAATAGCCTCTCGGTAGGGTTACACCCTGAAGGGGTAAGGCTGTGTACATCCATCCTCCCCATACCCCGCTTAGGCGGGAGCCTTTGAGGCATTGGGTCTGTTGTTGTTGTTGTTGATTAGAGAGTGCTGAAAGTTTTTGATTATAATGCGTGACAAGTCCTCATTTGTGTCTTCTATCATATTTTTTTTCTCCTCTGGGAGACTTCCAATTCTGTGTCGATTTCAGGCGCTAGCCTCTAGTTAAATTTTCTTCCTGGTAGTGATATACAAATTAAAAGGTTATTTTGATGAGTGTGTGGGAGCTCTCTGGCATTGAGCTGGGTAATAAGAAGATACACACAATCAAACAAGAATGGGCCGAACCCTGGTCTTCGTTATGGAACATGGTTTTCAACCACCAGGCTTCTAGTTTTAGTGTGATCTATTCTTGAATTATTTTAAAAATTTCAGGAAATTTATACTGTTCTGCGTTTTTTAAATAAATTGTTTCATGTTTTCTATTTCCTTGTCACTGTTTTATTTTTATGACGGAAAATAACGATATAAGTTGATATGCTACTTCTTTAATCCTAAGCTAGTTATTTTCATAAAAATGTTAGTTACTGTCATTTGTTTGACATGTTGACATCCTTATATTCAGGTTCCAGCACTCCAGGATCGGGTGATCACTGAGAAACAACGTGATACATCTCCACAGCAAAAAGGGGTTGGAGAATTAAGTTTTGCATCAGGAAGTTGTGATTCCAGATTAGATAATGAATCCCATGCTACCTCCATTGAGAGATTGCCGTCAGCTTTCTCTACAGATGAACGTGCATGGACAATTTCTTCAGCAGATGCTTTTGAAGCCAACAGTTCCTTTTCTGTACGGTCTGTAGATGATGGGAATACGGTCATAGACAGTAGTTCCCCATGGTATGAGCTGCGGAAGGATTCAACAGCTATCGTTTCAGAATCATTGCAGAGGGGACGGAAAAATCTTTGGCAACTTACAACAAGTCGGATCTCTGTGTTGCTTTCTTCGGCCGCGTTTTGTTCAACGAGCATTCACCAATTCCTTCGAAATTATGAGGATCTGAATGTCTTTGTTTTAGCTGGTGAGGCTTTCTGTGGAGTTGAAGCAGCAGAGTTCAGGAATAAATTGAAGGCAGCATGCGAAAGTTACTACAACAATTTTCATAGACAAAATATTTATGTAAGTTTTTCGTCTTGTCTGTTTCTTCTCTTTCCTGTCAGAATGTTACTACTTTTCATGCTCTGTGTTCATGTCTTCGTTTCAGAATGTTACATCTTGTCATTTTATTCTGCTCTATGATCCACTTGGCAATATGCTCTTGTAACTTGTGTGTGTGCGTGTGCGTGTGTGCTTTATAGTTACAAGAACTCCTAAAATGCTAAAGTTCATGCTAGGAAACGTGATTCGGCATTTCGAAGTAAGATTCGTGTTTCGAAAGCATATCATCTCAATGGAAACATAAACAATTGTTGAATTATTTTGATAAGATATTGAATTATTTTGATAAGAAAATACTTATTAGATTATGTTTTGGCTAACTATATTATTGGAATCATAGAATGATTGAATCATGTGAACATGTTGAAGTCAACTTTCTCGTTCTTGTTCATTCTAGCGCTCAATTTTCTTGGTTATTGCTTAATATTGACCTTGTTTTGATATGTTATGCTTTGACGGTTCAATTAATGACGTCTTGTTAATTTCTTGTATATTAATATATAGTAATATAAAATCTCCATCTGTGCTCCTGATCTTACAAACTTCAATAGCTACCTGCCTCCTTGTTCTCACTTCTGTCCCTGTTACCATTTCATGAAACTATGGTGTGCTTTTCCTCTAGTTTAAGTTATGTTCAAATTGGTCCACCACCCATTCCACTTTTGCTACTTGCCCGAGTGGCCCAAGCAACAAAGAGAGGATCAATACGTGAACTTCCTTGTTCATGAGTTCATCCTTTTTATAGAATGATTCATAAATGAACTGAAAATTCTCTTTTTTTCCCTTATTGAATGCAGTCTTCCTTTGTATTATGTATAAGATGTTCTGGCTAGAAACTTCGGTTTCAATATCATTAGAACAGCCATTCATGGTAAAGCCAGGTGCAGTAGTCGGGACATTCAGGGCCTATTTGGTTTTTTATTTTTTGTTTTTGTTTGCTGTCTTTGGTTTTTTAGAAACGAAAAACCATGTTTTTGAAATGGCTTTTCTTATTTTTGATTCCTTGTTTCCAGTTTTCACTAAAACTAGGAAGAAAATGAAAACAAAGAACCAAAAATAAGGAAAAATGCTTCTAAAATATGGTTTATACTTTCTGAAAGACAAAAACCACAAATAAAAAACAATGCCAAACAATCCCTTGGTTATTGATCCTGTACTTGCACAATTCTGATTTGGTCCATGCTCTTCTCTTCATCTCACTGACCGTGATACAAAGAAAGTTTTGATTATGCTCTTATACATGATTGATTGTTGTCCTAAATGTCCATGAGAATCTTGCTGACACAAAAAGCGTAGTAACAATGCCATTTTTGTTTCTTCAGGCGCTAAAGATGGTTTTGGAAAAGGAGAGTTGGCAGAAATTACCACCTGATGCTATCCGAGTGGTCAGCTTTGCTGGCCTTACTGGTGATGGAGCGCCTGTAATAGCTTCATCAGAAGTTAACTCAGTACACAGACAGCGACTTCACTCCCGCCAATCTGCAGATTCAGCTAGAACTGAAACGAAAAAGAGTTCATTTTCCAATTGGCTAAAGAGTGGGAACCCTTTCGTTTCAAAAGTTTCTTCTCCAACTAAAGATAGTGTGTTCTCGCCTTCGTCTCCTAACGGGGCTTCTCCTTCTGGAGAACCTGAGGAAAATTCTACCCATCTTTCTCGAGTTGATAAGAGCTCTCCAAGAAATAATAATACAAATCATTTAAATGGCAGCAACATTGTTTTGGAAGACGAAAATGAGGATCTCCTTGCAGACTTCATTGATGAGGATAGTCAACTGCCTAGTCGGATTTCTAAGTCCGGTATTTCGAGGACTAATTCTTTGCAGGGAAAAGATGAAGAAGCCACTGCACAAACGGGATCATCGCTTTGTCTTTTAAGGTGAAACATCATTAACTTTTGATACTTGATTATTATGCATAAAAACAGATGATCAAGTGCATAGTATAATAAAATGTTAGGTTCATGGACAAATACGGAAGGCTTATGCAGAAGTTAGAAATTATAAATGTGGAGTTATTTAAGGTATGCTTTCTCGTTCCTCTTCTTCAATTATCGTTCTTTCTTTTCTTACTTTCTCTTTCATATAATGTCCTTGTAGTTTTGAGGATATTTTTATCATTTATACATCTTATGTTATCTGGATGCTGGTTGCAGGGAATATGCCAGTTATTTGAGGTCTACTATCATTTTTTATTTGAAATATTTGGCCATCCAAACAGCATTGTCAACGGAAAAGGTTTTGCTGACTCTCTCAACTGTAAGCAACTATACTTATTCTGCCAGTTTCTTCTCCTACTTTGTGTTGTCCACTCATATTTCATACTTTTATTTGCTGGGACCTTTCCCGATGCAGTACAATTTTATTTCGTTTAGTATTTATTTTGTCTTATTTTTCCGGGGGTAGTTTCCTGTTTGAATCCGTATTTATCTTATCTTATCCGATATTGTAATAGGGATTAGTTTTTTTTTGCAATTTATTATTTTTCGGTTTTGGAGAAATAATACTTGGCTTATTTTTGGGTAAGGTAGTTGTGCTATATCATTTCCCTGTTTTAATGAAGATGACGTTTGTTATGTTCTTCAGATCGTCTAAAGACAGCCCTGAATAGAATAAGTCAAGGCAGTGAACAGTGGATAAAACCTCAGTTACTCACGTCTTCGTCCTCTTTACCCGCGTCACTTGGTACTTCATTCAAGCACGCAGAGGTGACGCCTACGAGTCCACCCCAACCATTAAGCACATCTTTTGGCCTTAAGGTATTTCAAGTTAAATGTTTACATTTGTTAAGTCTGTGTTTCATGTCGCTGATTCTCATGAGTATGACTTCTGAGATGGATTCTTGCGGCATTGTGTCATTTTAGAAGAATGGAATAAGTAGCAAAAGGGTAAGGGGTAGATAATATCTGATGTATCTGTCAATTGGTTCTTGCTGTATATGGACTAAGCTTCTGTTTTGCAAGCTTCTTTACTAGAAAAAATTGCTTCTGTTTTAAAAGAACACACTCCTTCGGATTTGAAGAGTATTTGACCTAGAAAGAAAGTGGTTTTAAATAAAAACAGAAGCAGTAAGATAGTGCTTCTCCTTTCAAGCAGAAGTAGAAGCAAAAGCTAAAAGTTCTTCAGCTAGAAGTACCTCTATTCACTGCAGTTTTTATTTCCTTAAAGTACTTCTCTATTCACTTGCTTCATTCTTAAAAGATTGAACTTTGTGTTAAAATTTGATGCTGTGATGTAATTCTGCTCCCCTTCTGTTATCTTGTCTTTCAGTTGCAACAACGTCACTGATCTGTTGTATTATCTACATTGGGATGCTTTATCATGTATCACACTTAATCTACTGCAACGAAAACGTGAAGATTTTCTCAAAGTGACTATTATAAGAATGAATACTAGCGCGTAGCATACTTAATCCCCTGGAAATGAATAACTTGCCATACTTGTATCTTGTGATGTACTAGTTACAAGAACTGAAATGAATGCTTATTGTACATGTCCAATTTCCTTAGAGGTAGATCAATAGCTGTGTATTTTTCTGCATTTATGTATTTATATCAGCATTACACTGCAGGAAAGATGTGCTGCAGCTGATACCTTATCTCTTGTTGCCCGAATTTTGCATAGATCAAAGCCTCATCTCCAATCAATGCTTTTGCAGAATAATCCAGCTTTAGTTGAAGATTTTTTCGTGCATTTGGTATGTATTTATCTGTGAAGTTACTAAATTTGTAATATGCTTATATTGACCACAATTTTTCTCTTTTGTGAGTGCGGTAATGTACCATTCTTTTGTATCCCTCTCTGAATCCGAATACAATTGACATACATGTAATTATATCGTGGTTCATGGTTGTGTTGTGGTGACAGTCGTGGTGTTGCGGATGTTATGTAATAAATCATGGCGATCACATTGGTTTTTGGGGACACTAGGTTCTTTTAGCTTTACATATGCAAAACTTTGAATGAAAAGCTATGCAATCATTAACTTTTTTAAATTGAAAAAGAAATATTATTAAGAGAGATAATGTAAACTGAGGACAAGATGTCCTCAATTATAAAATCATTAAACACAAAAAAGCAAGAATTAATGACATAAAGCCTTTAGTTGCTTAGTCAAGCTATATTAGCGAAGTCCTCGAAGCTCTTTGTCCAAAGAGCTCTTAAGAAGAACATCTTTTTAATCTCTTTTTAAATAGATTTCAACATGTAAACAAATTTATAAGCATGTTTTAGTAAATAAAACATAATATATATGACTATTGATGCAATTATAGAAGTACTGTCATGTAACGGCTGGCTCAGTTACTTGACAGCCATTATGGAACGTAACAATCTTTATTTGATTCTATTGTTTAGATATTGATTGCTATTCCTGCATAATGTTCGTGCAGTCATTTGAACTACAGTTAGAATGAACTTCCAACTCATCCTTGCTTGGAAATTTCAAAATTTTCAAAATGTTCACACTCTCAATTTATATTTATTCTTTTGAAATGAAATTATAAAACAGTTTCTTGCTTCATCAGGTAGATTCAGTGCCAGATCTTATAGAGCACATTCATAGGACAACCTCAAGATTGCTTCTTCACATTGATGGGTAATGTATACATATATACGGTTCATTTTACTATTCTTTTTTTTTTTTTGGGTCAAATTCATTTTACTATTCAATATACTAAGAGTTCATAATATGTGAATAATTTCTCTGCTAACTTTAATGAATTTTAACTAATTTATGTGTTCGTATTTCGTTATCATAAACTGTTTCAGATATGTTGATCGTATTTCAAATGCTAAATGGGAAGTCAAGGAGCTTGGAATGGAGCACAATGGGTATGTGTTTGCTACCACCTTTTCTTCTATAAATTTAACATCATAGTTTTATTCTTCTCTTTTAGTCCCTTCCTTTTGTCATCCTTATTTCTTCCTTACCTATTTGTGAAAGGACGAATTAGGGAAATGATATAGTTCTGGCAAAATTATGATAATATGTCCTCTGAAGATAAAGAAAAATTTGCCCGATCAAATTGTGGTTCGTGGTTGTAGTGTATTTGCGTAAGCTAGGGGTTGGAAATGTTATGTATTAGGTGATGGTGATTGCATTGGCATTTTGAAGGGAGTATAAGTTGATTTGGATTCGTATGTTTGCAAAGATTGAATGAATAATCAAACAACTACGAATTTTTTATTTCTTTAATTATTTATTACATGACAATAGGTTCACATGTCAGGAATATGTTCAACGACAATTTTTATTTGCATTATGGAGGCCATCACAAAAGTATTGCTACTTGCTCAAAATTTGTTACTTTATGTATCAACCTTCCTTTGGTTCCACGGTTTCATCCCCGTTTGTTCATTGTCTCGCTGTTCACGTTCAAAAATTGGGCAATGGACTCATGCAGCTTTTTGTATATATTTTTACAGTTACGTTGACCTGCTGCTGGGAGAATTTAAACATTACAAAACAAGGCTTTCTCATGCAGGCATTCCAAAGGAGGTAATAGTCACTGTCGATTTTTGTATGGCTCAGTATTATTTCTTCGGAATTCCATTTTGGTTTTAAAGTTTCAGAAGTTTGAGAAAGTTACAGTACATTCAGTGTCAGTTCACTCTAGTTTATGGCGTTAATGTTGGCCGCTTTGCGGACCAAGAATGTACTTTCAAGTTAAGAAACCGTCTGTTATTCTCCGAGAGAATGATCGACGTTGTACATAAACTAAACATCTTCATGCATACTATAACTATATTTAAAAATTTTATGCGCCATTTTGATGTTGCAGAGGGATTAGAGGGCTTTTACGTTACTAGTTCTTGGTTCTTTTGATATTGCCTGCTGGTAATTTTGGGGGCATCTTGTCCTAACTCTTTGTATATTCTCTTTTAATAATATTTCTTTTTTTTTTTTTTTTTTAATCAAGAAAAATTTGTATGCCAATTTAAGGACAAGCGTATTAGAGGCAGTGATATAAGATTAGACTTGATCATGGGGCTGGACCCATGGAAGCAAATCGTAGTTTGTGGTTGTGTAATAGTCGCGGTCACAGTTTCATGGATGTTGCATAATGGGTCTCGGTGATCATGCAAGTTTTTTGGTGGACCATATGTAGCTTTTGAGTATTATGGTTGCATAGTTCTTTTGAGTGGTCATACTGTCATTGAATTCATACTTTTTTTGATAGTTTTAACATATGGTACATTTACAAATACATTTTACTAAATGAAGTGCAACAAACATGTATTATAGAAATTGTTACAGAAGTACTCTTACATAATAATCAACGTGTGAAGGCTAGCTTAGAATCATGCAATGATGGATGATACATTACATTGTCTTCGGTGGGCTACCTCTTAATTCTTTATTTTCGCGTTTTGTCAGGTTCAAGACCTCCTCTTAGAATATGGGGTCGAAATCATCGCTGAAACACTCGTGGAAGGTCTCTCACGAGTGAAGCGATGCACTGATGAAGGCCGAGCTCTAATGTCTCTGGATCTCCAGGTTTGTATTATTTTTTCGATATAATTTTATAGTTTTTACACCTCTTTAGCACTTTGGATATTGATCTATTCAGCTTGGCTTATGTTCCATCCTCCTCTTCAGGTATTGATTAATGGGCTTCAGCACTTCATTTCCAAAGATATAAAACCTAAATTGCAAATTGTGGAGACTTTCATTAAGGTACTTGTTAATATGTATTGTTGTTGTGTAATTGCAAGTACTCGATGGTGGGGACTGGTTTAGCAACTAGACCGAAAAGCTGAACTGGACCAGGTTAGTTGGTCTAGGATCAGACTGGATTTGTTCCTGTCCAGTCCAATCCTTAGCCCTTCTCTCGGGTTTTTAATAGTTTTCAGTTTTTCGTCTTTAAAGTGTTAAAGACGTACAGGCCGAGGTCAGAACCCAGACTAGATCAGATAACTCGGCTAGACTTACTAGTTATTATTGAGTCCAATGATGTGGCAGAACTTGCTACCCAAAAGCTGAACTCAATAATATTTCCTCAAACTAAAAGTAACAAATTACGAAACTATATTTATAAGCAGAATCTAATCCTAATTGGATATATGTAAGGAGATAAATAGTAAATTAACTAGGCAACTTACTCTAAAATAAAATAACTGCATTATACTATTAACGAAATGAAGTAATTTAACTATCATATTTACTAAAATAAAGATATATTCTATCAAAATCCTATCAAATAATGTAACAAGGCAATGAGCCAAAAAAAAAGTGTAACAAAGCCTAATAAAATATATGATATGAATGCCCTCTACAGTCATTAAATCTCTTTTTTGGTGCGGCATCATTGGTCCTTGGTCTGACGTTTAGGCATTTACTGTTCTTTGATCCAGTCCAACGAGGTTTGGACGAGTTCAAATTTGGATAGATGAACACCCCCATATTGAGGTGAGAAACTATGATGATTGACTGACATATCTTCTCCTATTTCCACAGGCTTACTATCTTCCAGAAACCGAGTATGTGCACTGGGCACGTTCTCACCCGGTATGAAACTCTTACTTCATTCCGACTTCTCTAACAAATGCCCCTCATTTTTGTCACGTCATAAAGACAAGCGAAAATAAAGGCAATATCCTCCTCATTGACGATATGATTTGCCTGGCGGAAAAACTCGGATCTATTAAGTGACTCATTCAATTGACCGTTGGCTTCATCAGATGGGATGGACCTCGATCAATCGAGTGAGGCATTTGATACCTTAAATTTTCTATCAACCTTGCAATTCGATTGGGTGAATGATAAAATGGACAGTCCTATTGGTTTTTTACTCCATTGGGCTTGAAACGTGGACAATACACATTGTCCATCACATATCTTGTGCTTGGATTGTATTTAATATTGACGGTACGGATATTGTGATTTGAACTCGTAATCTCTCAGCCAGCAAGACTCCGATACTGTAATAAAGAACTATCATACCATAATAAAGAATATCCCGAAAGCTTGAACTGACGGGTGAAGGCCCAAAAATAATTTTATACTCTTAATTACATCTGACATGAAAATATATGGGTGGGCATTGTCTATCTCATATCTTGTGCCTGAATTATATTAGGGTGTTGCGATTTCAAGTCGTGATCTCTCAGCAAACACACTCTGATACCATGATAAAGAACCAACTACCCCAAAAGCTTAGACTGTTGGGTGAAGGCCCGGAAATGATTTTATCCTCTTAACGACATCTAACACGAAAAATATGGGGTGTGAATGATGGTGCAGGAATACAGTAAAGGACAGATAATGGGGTTAATAAATCTGGTTGCAACAGCAAAAGGTTGGAAAAGGAAAACCAGACTTGAAACTCTTGAAAAAATTGAGTGATCCTCTTTCATTTTTATTTGCTTCTCTCTCTCTCTCTCTCTCTCTCTCTCTTACTATTTTATGTCTAGGTTTTCTTTTTTTTTTATTTAATTTTTTTGATTTTATTTAGACATAGAAGAGAGATTAATGAAAGTTTGTATATGGTGTATCTTGTGGTACTAAATCTTGTTCATAATGTGTTTTCTTTGAGGCCAATCATAAATGTAATCTTGGATCACATTTTTATGCTAATTTGGTATGAGTATTAAGCTCCGTTTGGTTTAATAGAAAATTCTTTGTAATTTTTCTATGCATTTCTTATTTAGCTAGTTAACAATAACAGCTAAAACGAATTTTATTTAGTTATTTATTTATTTATTTTTTACACCTTTGAGGAGATTAATTATTTCAGCTAATTTCGTGAGCATATTTGGATAATTTGAACTTGTTTTGGGGTTATTTATGTCATTTTGTGTGATAGAAATTGTTCCAATCAAGTTCAATAGTTAAGCTTAATCATTAATTTTACATCGAAATCATAATATTAGCATTTCACGGTATACTCACCCTGTGTGAGTGTTAGATTTACACCTCTCCTTGATTTGAAAAGTTAAAAATCTTAATTTACTTTATGTTTTAGTTGAAAATTAATGTTAATTTTAACATTGGACTTAAAAGAAACAATTTCAATAGAACACAGACTGAATTGATGTAGTTGAAAGTATAGCGATTAAATTAACACAATAAATATAAAGACTATCACTAATGACATAAATGACTTTTTAAAATTATAAATGAGAACATTGTTTGTCTTAAAAATTGAAACTTTTGTTTCCACTTTCATTATATGCAAAAGGCATAATTTTTCTACTTATTTAAGAGCATAAATTTAGACATATAAAAAAAAAAAAAAAATGACATTTTTACAAGGTCACTGGTGAACTTTAAGTCTCAATTTACTATTTTACACGTTAAAAAAGCAAATGAGTGCAATTTGAGAATTAGTTTTACCATAAATAAACGACTATGATACGGGGCTACAAAAAAGAGAAAAATCAATGTATTTCCTAATTTGACATGAATAATTCCGTGCGAAGATAAAATGACCTGATTTAAAACTAACACAAAGATTGAAAATCTAAGCAGCTGATCGTATAATGTAAAAAGTTCAATAGATTTTAGTTTTAAAAAATACTGTTTATTTATTCTACATGTAATTCTGTAGATGAGATATGATTACTTCACAGAAAGAAAAATTTAAGTAAAATAACGGAGAGCAGTAGTTGCGTGTGGTCCCCCCTAGACCTTGCATTTTCGGGAGCCTTTGAGGCACTGGATTGGTTATTGTTATTGTAGTGGTTGCGTGTGGTGTACTCCACTGGATATTAAGAAGAAAGAGAAGGAGAGTCGGTGATATTTCTCATCATCTTCAATGCTACACATGGCTCATCCACCGGCACCTGCCCCCATCATATAGTCAAATATATATATTACGAAAATAATAATTTTTGACCTGATAATAATAACTTTTAAAATAAATTGCACAATATTATGAAATGTATGGTATAATAAGTTATTTTTATAAGTCGCCTCGTTAGTTAGCTAAAAAATGTCTTCTCTTTTCAAGCTCAAGTTGACTCGAGCGAGCTCGTTTAGCTAACTAAGTCAAGACAGATAATGCTTAGACTTAGGCAATGTTCAGTTGTCATAAGAATTAAATTAAATTCTTATAAAAGTTGTATTTTTAAGAAATTCAATTCCCTTATTAATTTTCTAAGAAATAGATACAAAATGTTCAGTAGCCAAAATGAGAGAGAAAACTTATCAGAGGGTTGGCTAAAAATAAAGGAAGTAAAACTCACTTAGGAAAGACTAGGTAACCTACTTCTTATATTTTGTAAGAACTGAAAATTGCTAAACGATTTCCACTTTCATTATTTTGCTAACTTCTGGACAACTAAACAAAAGTTAAAATTCCCACTTTCTATAAATTCCGACCTTCCCGTGCCTACTTTTCAATAACCAAATCTGATCATAGTACTCACGAGCCTAGATTATCTAATTTTTACGAGTTTAAGTGCTCATTTGACCAAGTTGATTAGACAAGTAAAGAGGAAAACAGATCACAGAACACTAATTAAATCAAGGTTGATGAGACAACACTTGGTGATGTTATCATCACATACATGCATCATGATATTTGGTCACACACAGCATCATCATCATTCATATCATGTCATGCACCATCCCCCCATCATATATACGTATTTACTTTATCCTTCAAGCAATGAATACAGTCTCAATACGATACGTCACTTTAATTAACTAATGAAATATGTTAACGAACATAATCCTTGATAATATTCGGGGCATTGTAAATAGTAAAGAAACATTACTGTTTCAATGCAAAATTTGTCTTAACGCTGCATTTTTGTTGTCATAAAAAACAGAAGAATGATAACGGCACCGAACTTTAGTATCGGACGTCGAAATGACATTGTTTTGGCTAGAAAAATTTTGTCCTTTTATGTTTCTAATATTGGGTTACGCCAGAAAATATCCTATTTATTATAATGAGCAAAACTTAAATACTAAAAAATAAATTAAAAAGGTCAGTTTTTATTAATTTTACAAATGTCGATGTATTAAAAAGTAAATAACCTTTAATTTTTTAAGGTTAGTTATTTTCAATTTATTTAATGGAACAATTTGTTATTCCAACAAAATATATAATGACAATCATTAGATAATTATAAATATTGACCCCATTTAATTATCGATATAATTTAACAATTATTAGATAATTATTTGTATAAGAATCATTGTTCTTAAAGAACACAGTTACATAGCCTAGTGATTGAAACTCCGGCGGCTAGAGGAGTCACCCGTGTTCAATCCCACTAGAAGCATTTTTCCCTCTCCTCCTTACTATTGTGTTGTGTTTCAAATTTTTGTTTAAATTCCAAATAGAGATTAGTGGTGAGCGGAGGGGCCGGACCCTTTGGACCTCATTTTTCGGGTCGGTAGTTGTACCCATTTCCTTCTAGGGTTTCTCTTGCTTGTTCGGCTATACATACTTTTTGTAGGGCTTCTGCCCATTTAATGTGAGAGAAAACAGAGAGAGGGGAGGAGTGAGTGAAAATCTAGGAATAGTAATCCATTTTCGATTTAGTAAAGTTCTCCATTTTCAATTTGGTAATAATACTTCACTTAATGCGTGGTTTTTCCCTCTCTTTGAGGCTTTTTCATGTAAATATTGGTGTCCTTGCTGCTCTTTCACCTTTGCCTTATTTTATTTTCTAAATTTTATTTTAACATCTAAATTGAACCCAAATCTTAAGTATCTCGCCTAACACAATTATTATGAGATAAATTAATAAAAAAGGTGATAAGAAAAGGGGATTTTTGAAAACAACCTCCCTTTAGAGTAGTACCCTGAAGGGATAAGGCGGCATACGTCCTTTCCTCTCAAACCCTGCATTTGCGGCAGCCCATGAGACAATGGATCGGTTGTTGTTGTTTTATAAGAAAAGGGGGGAAAAAAGGTAGAAAATGACTTACAAAGTGGCCAGCATGAAGAACCCAATAGAAATGCAAATTTTGGAATGATTTTGTGAAGCCCTTTGTGCCCTTTTCATCCTCACAATACAATGCTGTCCTACCCATCTCTTGGAATGTCTTCATTCCCTCCCAACTGTCCCGAACAAATCAACATATAAACTTAGCGTGTTACTTTAATGAAATAAGAATGACGTATAAGTCTAGTGTGTTACTTTATTTAGTGTTACAAGGTCTATTTTATCCGATTTAAGTAAGTCCTAGGACGCCAAGACTTGATTGAATACGAATTAAAGTAAAAAAAAAAAGGGGGTTAAGTTGAAGTGGCATAACTTTTGAGAAAAAGGGAAGAAGAATGATGTAATTTGTTTTTGTAATAATTAGAGAAAAAGTCCGAGAAAGCCTACAAAGCCGGGACAAAGAAGAATGATGTAATGTTTACGACATAGGCAAAAAAGAGATGTATGTATTAAAAAAAGAAAAAAAGAACAAGAAGTGCATTAACAACAACAGCAGCAGCAGTAGCAGCAACATACACAGTGCCTCAAGTGCTCCCGCATAAGCAGGTTTGGGAGGAGTGTGATGTGTGCAGCCTTACCCTTTCAAGGTGATACCCTAACGAGAGGTTGTTTTCGAAGTGCATTCACATCATCACAAATACCACGTTAATTATTTCCCACATCATCTTTTTGATAGTCACCGTTTATGTCAAGCTACTGTCAGATTATTAGTTCGGTCACCTTTTATAAAATATATGTCCTTCTTGTTCTTTCTAAAACATATTGCCCTTCTTACATAATGTAGCACAAACTTCACTTATTTAGGCCTTTAAAGTTCATAAATTGTCAGGTCTGAGTTTTACTAGACTTGAACTCAAATCAACTGAAAATCAAATAATACTGGATGTTTTTAGCTTTTTTTTCCCGATAATTAGCAAGATTTGATCTTTTCAGCTAAATTTCAAGCCAACTCGGCTCATTTACAAGTAAAAAAAGAGAGAGATTAATGACTTACTTCAACTTAGAAACCCAGGCTTCAGTTCCCATTGTTGCACATATCACATCGAGCTATTTATCCCCACAAAACAAAATGACAGTAAGCATTCAATATAGAGACCAATGGAAAAAAAAAAAAAAGTTATTATTTTTCACTTAATTACTATAATATTTAATGTTTTAGAATCTTGAAAGTTTTAAAATTTTTTAATCAACCACCTTAAATCACACTATTAATTGTTCGTTACCTACTAATGGCTTTTATATAGATTCTAGAGTGTTCACTGAGTATTACTTAAAGTATCTAAGGTGGCAAATCATTTTCCGCCCCCTCCTCCCACCAAGATTCGAATCTCGCCTCTTTTGAACTCCCTTGAATCAAACCTAGTTAGGGGAGGGAGGCACGTAAATGCATTAACAACTTGATTAGTTTCAAGTCATATTTCATATGTACTAAAAATAAAAATAAAAAAGGTAAGCTAAAACGACATGCAAGTCACATAAAATATACGTATAGTTAAAAACATGATTTATGGTGGTTGATTAAAAAACTTTAGACTTTTTGAGGTGGTTTTCTCGAAAAATTAAAAAGTGTGGAGATTAAGTGAAAAATAACAACAATAACAACCACCCATTGCCTCCTTACCCCTTGAGGGTATAACCCTGCCGAGAAGCTGTTTCCGATGACCCCCAACCTTATAGGGTTGGCAACACAAGGACTTCCCAAGAGGTCATCCATCCTGGTACTACTATCACCCAAGCACGCTTAACTTCGGAGTTTTAATGGGATCTATTACATTAATGCCTAATAAATGAACCCTATTAAGTGACAAATAACAATTTTTCAAAATAAATTTATTTATTACAAAAACCCTAAAAAATACTCACAATCCAATTAATTTTGGATAGTGTTATATTCGGAGCAATTTTTGTAAATAATGAGCAATTTTAACATATAAAAGATCCAAATTTAGTTGATTCAATATTTTCCACAAATGACATTGCAATAATCTAGTTTAATCATTAATCATATTGAGTGGTCCATCTCTAAATACAATTTCACTTCAAAATCATGGTTCAATTAATCTTTTTTTTAATTATCCAATAGTTTTTACTCTTATATTCATTATATTAATTATGTAAATATAAATTTGGGTTATTTATCGTAAATGTCTCTATACTATTCTCATTGTATCAATTTAGTCTTTGTATTTTTAATTGTGTTAATTTAGTTATTCTATAATTTATATTGTGTCAATTTAGTTTTATAGTGAAATTCAAGTTAAGTTATCGATGTAATTTATAACGGAAAAATCATATTAGATGTAAGTAACTCATTACAAATACACTTGACTACCTATAGTCGAAATATTAAAAATTTTATTTAAAAATTAATATAAATTTTACTCTAAGGACCCATATTAATTGACACATACAAATTGTATATGGACTGAAGTGACATAATAGTCAAAGTAATAATCCTATAAATATTCAATCAATTAATTAATTAATTAATTTGGGGGGCCCACTTATACTAGTTAAATCCAAGTCAGGAATCAATTAATTAATCAACTTGGGTGGTCCATTTTTGCCACTTTATGTGAATAAAACTCAAACTATAATTATTAGGAATTACTTTAAATATACATTTTTATATAAATATTAGAAAATATCTTTAAAATACTTTGTTTAAACTGTTAGAATATAAAATCAATAATAAGCTTTACCTACCAACTTAAGCTTATAACATAGTTGATTCGTTAACATAAACAAATAAAATAACCTAAGGATGATGAAATTTAATTTAGGTAAGTCCCGAGTTAAACAGAAAGAGGGATAACCTGGCCATTGTATATAGTGACGTTAATCCCTTTTGCTAGGAGCTCATCTACCTGTGCACCCACAATGTTATTAATACTGAGATCGTAAGACAAAAAAGCTTAAATTTAGCTCTGTATAATTAAAAAAGTTTGAACGAAAAACGAGTAGGAAGAAGTGCTTTATAACCCTACAACTGAGTCAAGTTGAGCTCTAAATTATCAATTTCGCGACATAAGCATAATTTAGCAAAATTCAGTTTGAATGCGACTCAATCAGTTCCGAGCCAAACCAAGTTTCTTTAGGCTCATGGCGTAGCTAAACATTTTTTTTTCCCTTTTGCAATAAGAAAAAAATGTAGCTAGACATTGGCTCACTAAGGCTCGTCTAGGCTCACAGTCAACTCGACTTCTTTACACGCTTTGACACCTGGATAAGTGAATATTTATCGAAATAATTTATAATTTTTTTTTCTAATTTTGATGAAATAATTAAAAAATAAATAAATAGCATGGATCTCAAGGAAGAATATATAATTGGTACCTCACGAATCCTTGGCTTCATAAAGTCACCCTTTAGCGCACTGAAAACTAGTCCTGATTGGCCTCCCCACCTACAATTTTTTTTTTCCATAATTAGTGACAGAGTTGTGATTCAAAGTAGGCAATTTGAACAAATGAGTCCTGAGTCCACCGGTATCTCAAATAACAGAAACAAAACAAATAGGAATACAAGCAAAAATAGGTAAACACTAAGAGCCTCAAACACTATTAGGGAGGATTTGGAAACAGGGTAAATCAAAAGACTGGAATCTGCCCACCTACAATTAATTTTCTTTGTTAAAAATTAATTATTCTTAAAATAAATTATGAATTCTTTTATATTGGATTATTTACACCAAAGGTGCCTATATTTTTTTTTTATTGTATCAATTTAGTCCATCTATAATTTATTGAATTAATTTTAAACAGCACAATCACATTTAATGCAAGTACCCCCCGCTTTGAATCAACTTATTGACTCAATTTAACCCAATTTATGGCCAAATTATTAAAAGTTTCATTAAGAACTTAATATAAATTTTACTATAAGGATCAAATTGACACAATTTCAATTATAGAGAGACTAAATTGATACAATTAAAAGTATAAAAAATAAATTAACACAATAAAAAAATACAAAGACCCTTAATATAAATAACCCTTTAATATTTTAGTATGTGTCTATTGAATAGAAATATCAAAAAAATTAAAAAGCAAAAGTACCTTACAAGGACAACATAAAAAATTAATGTTATGAGTCAACCCATCTTTATTTTCCGAATATTATATACATGTATATATAGGCATTGTTATTGTCGAGTAGAACCTAAGAGGGTACAAACACGCAAGCAATGGATCCCATTAGAACTCTGAACTTAAGCGTGCTTGGACGAGAATAGTACCAAGATGGGTGACCTCCTGGGAAGTCCTCGTGTTGTACCCCTCAGGTTGGGGGTTCTCGCAAAAAACCTCCTTCCCTGAAAGGGGAAGGCTGTGTACATCTATCCCCCAACATGTAAGTCTAATGGGTTAACTCTACCTTCTACCAATTCATATTAAAATGGAACCTCACTACTTATACATATAAATCTTATATGCATGCCAACTGTGTGAATTTGTCCTAAGGCCTCATGAAATTTAACAAAACCGATTGTATAACTCAACATTTGGTTGACAAAGAGGGGAAAGGGGTGATGTCCGGTGGAAACGAAGTGATGTCAGTAACCAACTAAGTGGCCCAGAATCCACCGTCTCACTTTTACCCTCTCATGAGAGTCATCCCCGGTAAATATAATCTTATGAGAGGGTGGATTCTGAGCAACTCATTTGGTTACTGACATCATTGCATACCTCTTCCACCCGACATAATGATGCGACTTACAACGAATAAATTGCGCAGTCAATAGAAAAGAGGCTTACGAGACGTGATCAGGGATGATTTGGAGCTTATTTCGAATGGGACCATTCATCAAAGTGTCCAGTGGATCTTCATTGTTATTATTATCATTTTCTTTGGTACCTTTTTTTCTTTTTGAGCTCAAATATCTTCGGTATTTTCTCATCTCTAGTTTTTCTTTTTCTGATATCACCCCTCCTGGTGCTGATGTGGCTAGTGGATCCAACTCAGCATCGAGTAGAAAGTTATAAAAATCCTGCACATAAATTTGCAAATCTTTTATATAATAATTAGTAGAAACGAATACTTAAGAAATCGCCACATATAACTATTTCAAAAGTTTAACCGTTTGTTAGTACAAATTCTCTGTTTCTAGCTTTTGATTATGGAGAAATATAAAATAAGGTTCAATAACAATTCCTTTTTTGTTTTTAGATTTTTATTTTCAATCTTTCAAGTTTGAGCGAGCACTGAAAATAAAAAATCAAAAATAAGAAAAAACTGTTTCTCTTTATTTATGCAGGGTTTGAGGTATTCCTCTACTTTTGTGGGAGTTTTTTCTTTGGTTTGACAGGGTCCACTTTGAATTGTTCAAAGTAACAACAAAGGTGTTTTCAATCATTGGCACCATGCCATGCTGGGTGTTTCGATGGAAATGGTCCGGTACTCGGAGCAGATTCCCACTTGCCTTGCTCCTCTGGATCGTCTCTGCCTTGCTTTTGTTTTGCCTGAGTGTGATATGCTTTTGCTACTGGTGTTACTTGTTTGCATTTTGAAGTTTCTTTTGGAGGGTTATCTTTTGTAGGTTTGTCTTTGGGTGTTTTTATGTTATTTTTCCCTTTCTACACCGTATGTGTCTCTCGGGTCTCTCGACATGTAAGTTTTATTTTAAACAAACAGTAAGAAGAGAAAACATTGGACATGCCTTCTAGGTCAACATATAAACCTAGTCCGATCCTTTGTGGCTTGGATAGTGACCCAGATCACTGTAACTTCATATGTTGGCTAGAAGAAATTTCGCACTCCACAATTTGTTAGTGACCTTAGTTATATTATCAATTTACTTTTACTATATATTACTACTCATAATTGGCGAGACAACAAACTCTTATAATTACATCTTATATACAAATTAGCTAAGATTATAATATAAACTGAATTATTTGAGATATGTATATGTTAACAGAGACACTTTAGTTATCAAAAAAGGACCTATCGATTAAACGCACTTGTACACAGATGTGTTACTTACCACAAAGTTGCTGGAAACGATAACTTCATTCTCAAGGCGTATCCATGCTTCTATTGCATTCTCATATTTACCCTCCCCGATTAGCTGCTTTATCTCCTCTGCTATTCTGAGGATTTTTAAATTGGAATTGAAAAATCAAATAATGAATTTTTCAAATTTTATTTTTTTTAAAAAAAAGGAGTATATAAAAACCAATTAGACAGACCTATTTGCTCTTTGCAATCCATTGGTGTCAAGCCTAGATACATCTTTGAGAAGAGGGCCCCATGCCAACTGCACATTTAAAAAAATTAGGACTAAATTAGCTTAAAATTGTAATATGTTTAAGAAAAAAAAATAAGAAAAGCAACTATATATTTAATAAAATAGTCTAAATAATATTATGAAATTAGTTTTGCACCTTTAGACACTACTAACTATTTGAATTATTTTATTAAATATATATAATATTTTAGATTAAAAAATTATTTCACAACGCTGCTAAATTAAAAAGTGGGAATTAAATGAAAATAAACTTACCACGAAATCTTCGGGGGAAATCCAGGTGTCACCCAAGACCACTCCTACACATCAAAAGGAGCCTAACATATTATCCTTGATCTAAGTATACGCAAGACCACTCCCACGTAAGTAGAACTAATAAATGTTAACACTATTAATATTAAGATATGACATTAAAAAATTTAGGAAAGTTCAGATGATTATTTGAAAAATTAAAAAATATAGGTAATTTTTTGAAACTCTAAAATAATATAAAATAATCAACATGAATCTTAAAAGAAAAGAAACCGAAATAATATTAGACTTATAACTGCTAATAATACTTAGGGTTATTTGCATTTAGGGTCCCTGTACTTTACTCATCGTGCCCATTTAATTCTTGTACTTTTAATTGTGTCAGTTTAGGCTCTATACTATTTGAATTATGTCAATTTAGTCCAATTATCAAATTCAAGTTAAGTTAATAATACAATTTTTAATAATACGATCATAATAGATGCAAAGAATCCACTAGAAATTTACCCATTGGTTCAATTTATTCCAACCTATAGCCAAAATTATTAAAAATTTTATCAACAACTTAACGTAAATTTTACTCTAGGGACCAAATTAATACAATTTAAATAATAGAGGGACTAAATTAAAATAATTAGGCTAAGTATAGGGACCTTTGACGTAAATAATTATAATATTTATTTACCTCCAAGAGTGAGATTCAAGAGGCCAGAATCAATGGCGTGGAGAGCAGAAAGAGCAAGAGTCACAGCAAATTTGCCCCCATATGATTCAGCTACTATGTATATTATTTTATTTTTATTTTTATTTTTATTATTATTATTAAAAATATTAATAAGCAAAACAGTAAGATCAGCTCCTGCTTCTTCATCACTCTTCACCACCTTGTCATCCTCTTCCACGTAGCTGTACCCTGTTCCCACTGGGTTATCCTGTTAAATAACTTTACATGTCAGTACAGTTAAATTATAATATCTTTTATTAAAATTATAAGATACAATAAATTAGTATACAAGTCTACTGGATTATTATTTATTAATAGGGTTAGGCCCAAGATAAAGCAGGTTTTGATCCGTGAACCCTTTTCGGAAACAAAGATGTTGTGGGTTTTTTTTTTTTTTTTTTTTTTTTTTTTGAAAAATAGATGTTGAGGTTGACTCAATGATTATCTTATATGTGATAGTATAATATTAATATTGAGTCTTTTTTTATTATTTTAAAATTTTGAAATAGTTAATTCTTAGACATTATATTAACATAATTTATGCATAAGGTATGAGAAGGGCCTGTGCGATATCCACACTTTAAGTCCAATGAGTTTACTTGAGGGGGCATGTTGAAATATAAATCCAATACTAAACCTTTAACCATTAGGTTAAGCATTTGTAATAGTATGCTCCTAAACATTATATTATAATACCGATTAACTTTTTTTAAACATGTAATACCAATTAATTTATGAATTTTTTATATTATATATATATATATTAGAGTTTGCCCATTCGTTGTACAGTGTGATTAAATTTTAAATAATTATTCTTATATAGTATAACTGATAATTTATTAAAAAATATAGTTGTTTATACAGTGACATATATATTTACACTGAAAGAAGATACTTAATCTTATTATAAATTAAATTTCTTATATAGATATAAATATAGTATATATAAATTAATATTCAAAAGGAGCTCTTAACAAATTCATAATTCAAATAATTGATTACTTCGGGTCTTGACAAACCCTCTTTATTGCGCTCATTACACATTGACAAAAAGTTATTAACTCATATAAAATAGTTCATTGAAGGGCACACGTTAAGGTGCATTAATTGCACCATATTGTAGCATTTAATCGTGCAAATACAAAGGTAAGAATAATAAATTTAGCATTTGCCTAATTAAATGGTATAATATGATACAATTAATGCACCAGGGCACATGTTAAAAAATTTCTTATTTTATTTAATCCCATAATTTTTCTATACTATTGAATACATAAATTAAATACTCATGCTTTGACCCAATAAGAAATTCGAAAATAAATATTATGCCAGAAAATTAATTCATAGATGAAAAAAAGAAATAATAGTATCACACTATATTGTTTAGAATAATCATTATTGTATATGGGCCACCTAAGATGGTACCAACATGCGAGCACCGGATCCTATTAGAACTCCGAATTGAAGCGTGCTTAAGCGAGAGTAGTACCAAGATAGGTGATTTCCTGATAAATCATCGTGTTGCACCCCTCGGGTTGAGGATTCTCGGAAATCCTAAAGGGGGAAGGCTGCGTACATCCATCTACAGACCCTACTTAGGCGGAAGCCCTTAGTGTGGGCCCATGTGGCCAAGCTTGTACTGTAATATGGTGCAGTTATTGTCTTAAATATATGAAAGGGCTATCTCATTAAGTGATTTCCCTATTATTCTTTCAAATAGAAGAATAAAGAGAGGGGGGTTGCTTACAACAAAAAGGAGATCAGCAATCTTTAACCAAGTGGAGTTGCGAGGCCGAAGCGACGAGTCAAAGGGCCCTATCTCTTCAAAATTCCCTATTCCTGTTCCGGATCCTCCCTGCCATTTGTCATCTTATTTGGTTACTGAAAAATATATAAAATGTAAAAACTAAAATTTTTTTAGCAATTTTCAACTTTTTTAAAAGAGAAGAAAATAATTTAACTAGCCTCTTAAATAACTTCTAATTCTTTTGAAAGTTAAATAGTATAAAAGCAAGGTAGTAAAATACAAAAAATCATTCTTTTGAAAGAGACGAAACTAATTTATCTAGCCTTTTAGATAAGTTATAATTCTTTTTTTTTTTTAACTAATCCTTCTTAAAAAGTTCTAATTCTTATCTGAAAAGCGAAAGAATTGACATAAAAACTGAAATTTTATATAACCAATTTAATTCGTATATTAACCAAATAAGGGCTTCACTTTCATGCCCCTTTTTTTATTTTTCTTATTTTTCATAATTGGGATAAGCTTAATATCAGATTAATTTTGATTAATATCAACTTCAAAAAAGGCTATTTTTATTAATTAATATATATAACAATTAATGCAGTTCCTGGGCATTTCTTGAATTGGTCAATTACTGATTACTACCGATCACATTTATTTATTTATTTTGCTCATTAAGGGCTTGTTTTATATCATTTTTCTTTGTAATTTTTTTTTTTTAAAACTAAAAATCTCATTTTAAAATATACATTTTTAGTTCTTTTTAATAAAAAGTAACCAGTAAATTCTTAAAGCCCTAAAAAATTACACATGAAATAGTATCAAACAAATCAGAGCAAAAAAGTTAAATACCAATGGGCTTACTTCATTTTAAATGTTTTTAAATTAGAATTATAAATTCTAGATAATCTTATCAATTACACTAAAATCCCTTAACCCAAAAAACAAAACAAAAAAAACTAAAACCCGATATTAAATTTAAAAAAAATAATTACAAAATTAGAGTAAATTACAGAAAAGTGCATACAGGACCGCCTTGAAGCCAAAGAATGGTAGGCCATGGCTTGTTAGGATCCTCCACTCTGTATGGACTTCTATATAACCACCAAAACATATGTGCTTCTGCTCCCCACAAAAAAAAAATTTAACGAAAAAATAAATTCACCGAGAATTTTACGTATGAGTATAATAAAATTCTTCCACACTGTCAATTGGACTTGAAGTATAAATAATGCACAGGCCCACCTCATACCTTGTGCTTAATATGTTTTAATATTAAAAGCAAGAGCTGCTGAAATTTAAACATGTGATCTCTTAATCAACAAGGCTTTAATACTATGTCAAAAAATTATATGTCCCAAAAGCTTAAACTGATGGGTGAAGGTTTAAGAATAATTTTATACTCTAACATACATTAAAGTTACGAGAGAAAATAAACCAATTATAATTTTAATACTCCACTTACTTGTGAACGTTGTATATCACATCTCATTAATATAATTTGGGTTAATCCTACCTGTGCTCAGAGAAAGAGAGAGTGATTGATGAAGGTAACTATTTCTCTCTCTCTCTCTCCCTCTCTAGTTAGCCTTATTTACTACAAAGGTTATGTGTTTTACTCGGAGTCATTGTACTTTTTATTATCTCAATTTCATCCGTTTACTTAATTTAAGTCAAATTCAAATTAAAATATTGACCTAATTTGAAGGTATAATCACGTTACATCCAAGTAACCCAACTATAAATCCACCCGTTAACTTAATTTAACACAACCCACATCCGAATCACTAAAAATTTCATTACCAATTTGAAACTTCACTATGAAGACCCAACTGATGCAATATCAATTATATAGGAACTAAATCAACCCAATTAAAAATACAAAGCCTAAATTAACATAATAAGTAAAGTACATAGATCTGTAGTGTAAACGATCCATAATTTTATATCGAGAATGAATCAAAAGAACCAAAAAAAAAAAAAAAACTTACTGGGTCTGACTTCAACGTAGCCCCATTCCTCAGACCCATCAGGGGTTCGTAGGCCAATTGAAATTCTTCCATGGATCACAAACACTGTCGCCCAAAACAGAGCATAATTTACACACAAAAATTTCACCATCTTGTTAATTTAATAAAAAGTACCAGTGTTATCTCGTACGATTTACGGAGGATATTATCTAACAGAGGCACAATTTTATATGAAAAATAAAAAAGTGGGTTCACTTTTATTGAACATGGAGGCCCGATATAGAAAGTGGGTATTATTTATAGAGTTTGAGAATGGCCTGCTTTGTTCAGTTTCTACAAATATAATTTAAGATTATTTAGGTCAAATGTCACTGTATTTTATTTATTATATTAATTTAGTTTTTATATTTTAATTTATGTTAATTTAGTCCTTTAGTCAAATTTAAATTATGCTAATAACGTAATTTTGAACGGTAAAATTATATTATATACAAGTACCTTATTATAAATTCATCTATTTACTCAATTTAATCTAATTCTTGGTCAAATAATTAAAAATTTTATTAAAAACTTAACACAAATTTTTTTCTAAGGACAAAATTGATATATTTTAAATTATACAAGGACTAAATTAACATAATTAAAAGTACAATAATTAAATTGATATAATAAATAAAATACAGGGATCTTTAATATAAATAACCCTATAAGTTAATTAAAAAATAGCTCATGGGAAATTTTAAGACTGTTTAACCCACTAGGATATTTCTTCAAGGAGTGTTATTTTAGGGTAAAGGTCTCGAGTTCAATTCTCTCATTTAATCTCTTTTCGAAAAAGTTTTAACTTAATTGACTTCTATAGTGTGTGGATCCTCGTTATATTAACAAAATTATAATGTAATATTTTATTTTAATAATAATATTAATTTCGAAAAATATAGTGCTTTAAAATGGAGGAGGGAGGTGGGTGCCGAAATAAGAGGATAAAAATCTTCACTATGACTGATTGCATTCAAACTTAAAAAAATACTTTTAATTTTTTTTCTAAATTCAAAATTTTTAAGTTTATTAGAATTAATTCTTTATTTTTTTCTTTTATTTAAAATAAGTTATTTGTCATGAAATGAAATACTAGAACTATTATAAATAAGAAAAAAAGAAACTAATTTGAACAGATTTATGATAGACT
Organism: Simmondsia chinensis; assembly: GCA_018398585.1. Classification (NCBI taxonomy): domain Eukaryota; kingdom Viridiplantae; phylum Streptophyta; class Magnoliopsida; order Caryophyllales; family Simmondsiaceae; genus Simmondsia; species Simmondsia chinensis. The sequence continues at coordinate 2,705,490 of JAGTTD010000014.1, forward strand.
ATTTTGAATAAAAAAGATAAAAAATTAATTTAAACAAACTTATATATTTATAAATATTAGGGATCAATTAAGTAAATCACTTTTTAAAAAGGCATATGTAATTAGGAATTATTAAATCGTGAAACAATTAGAGTTTTTCCATATCGTTTTTATTTATAGTATTAGTATTTGAAAAGTTGGAAATGAGGTTTTGAAAACTATTTATTTAATTTTTTTTTTTGTGGATTTTTCTTTGGGCGAAAATTAAAAATAAAAAAATCTAAAAATAAAAAGAATTACTTTTAAATTTTTATTTTAGTTTTTTAAAAACTTAAAAATATAAATAAAAATATACCTAATATATAAATTGTTTAATGAATGAATACAGATATTTTATACTTTAATGATAATAATATATCCAAAAAGAAACCCAATAATATATGATTTTAGTATGTTTTATTTAATTGAGTTTAATTTGAATATAATAGGACCTATCATTGCTTAGACATACTAACGACTCATTTGATATACAAAAAGTAAACACAGGAAGTAAAAATTCAGGGAAAATATGAACACTGGGTCTTGTTTGGCTAACAGAAAGTAGGCAAAATATAGGAAGTGAAAATTGCTTAGCAATTTGCAATTCAAAACAGAGTTCCCTTTTAACTAACCTCCCTAAGGAAGTTGTGCTTCCCATCCTAATAACCAAACGTTTTTTACCTATTTTCTAGAAAGTTGACACGGGAATTGATTTCCCATGAAATATAACTTTTCTCCAAAATTAAATTCATGTGGCAATCAAATGAGGCCTAAATCAATTGGTATAATTATTATTTAAATAATACCTTGTTATAAATGAAAATTAAATAATTGATAGGTCCAAGAGCTTGGTTTAATAAAAACATGGACAATATAAAAATAAAAATAAAAATAATTAAGTAATGGTAAATACAAAATTTGATAAATATCATTTGAGTGTAGAATTGTACAATCTCTCTTGTAGCCCCCAGGGGACTTTGCGTGCTAAACTGGAGTTTTACGATTCATTAGACTCTCTTTCGGCTTTTATACCATCAGGGTCTCTTCGGAAACAGCCTGTTTATATATAATATTTTGTAAGAATAAGACTGTATACATATTACCTTCGTAGACTTTGTTTTGGCGGAAGCCCTTTGAGGCTAGCAGCAGCGTCTTAGGCTGGAGGTCCTCGGAAACAGCCCCTGGAAGGGAGAAGACTGCATACATCTATCTCCTAAACCCTGCTTATGCGAGAGTCCTTTGAGACACTAGGATTGTTATTGTTGTTTTTGTTGTGGACTTTGTTTGGGCGGAAGACATTTGAGGCACCGTGTTGTTGTAGGCTAATTTTTGGTTCAATTGAAAATACTTCAGTACAGAAAGGATTTTTCATAAAATTATCTTTACTTAAATTTTTCTTGAAAATTTTTGTCTTTTTAGCTATAAATGATGATTATATCTATAATTTTGTGTGAAATTCACATCCGGCCAATACTTACACACATATATATATATATATATTTTCAGACACAGGACATTTCATCGTTTTAGTTGCCATGTCACTCTCCACCTTTTCATAACATTATCTCAATACTTATAATGCTATTATTTAAAATATATTATTCACATTCTTTTGTCAAAATCTAATACTTTTTTGGTGAATATAAGACGTGAAACGGAATGCAAAAGCTGATATTGACCACTTCAAAACTGAAGAAACTCAATATTCACCAAAATTGAGAGAGCAAATTAACGCTAGGGATTTGTATTCGATAATTCTGCATGAAAGCACAAACAACTTTAAGGAGTATTTACAGAAAACTAACAAAATACTCTAAAATTACAAAAATGTCACTACATTTGTCGCATAACACAAAAATAACCCAAAACACATTCTTAGGCCAGATTTTGTCAAAACAAGGTTTGATAGTTTCGTCTTGGTACTTAACGGATCTCGTAATAAATCAAAAGTTATGATTGATTAAGTTGCTGTGAAAGTGAATGTTTTACATTCATCCGCTTAGACTTTTGACGATCCAACTGTTACGTAAATGTTTCAACTGCTCGCCCTACATCAATATAATAAACTATAAAGACACAATATTTTTGTTGTGTATACAATAAACCATATCCTTCTCTTTCTTTATGAATTTGTAGGGGGACGAATCCCCCGGTAAGAGGAACGAGAGATTTTTTTGTTTTTTGAAAATTAGTATTTGATATGTTGGAATTTGACCATTTATCAACTAAATTTACTGATATTTCAATATATGTAATGGGGCGGCTTTAGGTTTAAAACTTTTATTACTTAGATACCTCGAAGTAAAATGCGATTTGGATGATATATAATTATCTTCATTTGAACTTAATGGTTTTTTCCTAAAAAAATATTGAAATAACACATTACTTCAAAAATAAACAATTAGTTTACCCCAAAAATTTGGTGAACATTTTATAGTAATACGTTTAATTTATTCCAAATTCATTGACATGGATTATTTACTGTACTCATGTGCTATGTCTATGTTTTCTATATAAAATTGGTTAGATTCTTACAAAAATTAATCAAGTTACAGTATAGTGGACCTAGATGATAAAATATTTGAACCTTAAGTAATCTCATAACTTATATTAAGATATTATAATTCTTAAATAATAAATGATTGAATCATATAATAGCTAAGCAATCATCTAACCCAGGTCATGGGATTTGATGGGTACCATTATTCCCCTCCCCAAAACCATGTGGGGGGTTTATGGATCATGTGAAATGCTTTAACATGTTATGTGAACATCCTCTATTGCGATAACCGTATTGCCCACACCTGCGTCCTTGACAAGACATCTGGCAAAAAGGGCATTATTTCTTTTGTCTATGCCCCCACAAAAGAAAAAGAAAAGGACCAATTTTGGGATGCACTTCAGGATCTTAAACACTTCATGGGTAAACTTTGGTGTGTTATTGGAGACTTTAATGAACTTAAACACTTAAACGATAAACGGGGAGGATCTCCTCTAAGTGCTAAACGTACTATGCGATTAAATAACTTATGTCAACACCTTGAACTCGAAGATACGCCGTGAGCAGGTCAGACCTTCACCTGGAGTAGGTCTATTAATGGGGCCTACATTCAGGAAAAGTTGGACCGAGCCCTCAATAACCAAGAATGGGCTCAACTTTTCCCAAAGTCATTTGTGTACAATGGGTTTGGGCCCAACTCAGACCACACGCCTCTTCTTTTATGCACGGAGGCGGACGAACTTAAAAAGGCGGCCCCATTCCGTTTCCAAGCGGGACGGACCAAGTCTAAAACCACTGAGGACATCATAAGAAAATGCTGGAACTTGAAATTCCAGGGATCGAGATTGTTCGAAATTGTTCAAAGACTAAAACATATCAAGAAAAAAATTAAAGAAAATGAAGCCCTAATGAAAGGATGGACTATGAGCAAACTCCATGAAAACGAAAGAAAGATCTGTGAGACCCAATCAAAACTAAACTGCGACCCGTGTAACCCCTGCCTAAATAAAAAGCTGCAAAGACTACTTCTGCAACGCGAAAAACTATTGTTCAATAACCACAAGTTTTGGGAAAAATATTGGAGAAAAGAATGGATTACAAAAGGAGATTGTAACTCCAAATTCTTTTATGCAACAGTCCAAGCCAAGAGAAAAAGAAGAGCAATTGTCGAAATCCATAATTCTATGGGGATTACCATTACCGACAAACAGGCCATAGGAGAAACGTTTATTCAGGAATTTAAAGAAAGATTCAGATGAAATGGACCTAGAATCAACTTCCCGTCCCTTGAAACATTAAAGAAAAAGGTAACGGACTCTGACAATAAAAACTTATTTCTGATTTCAGTGATAGTGAAATCAAAGAGGCGGTCTTTGACATGAACCCCCACAAAACCCCGGGTCCTGATGGGTTCTCGGCCCTTTTTTTCCAAACTTACTGGAATATTGTGGGCAGGGACATCTGTCACGCTATCAAAACTGCCTTACGGGGAAGATCCTTTCTGAGACAACTTAATCACGCCTTCCTTACACTGATCCCAAAACTGACACACCACGTTATGTTAACCATTTTAGACCAATTAGCCTATGTAATGTTTTATATAAAGTCATCGCTAAAGTACTTGTTAATCGCATGAAACCTCTAATGCCCAACATTGTATCCCAGTGGCAAGCAGCCTTTGTACCTGGGAGAAACATCCAAGACAACATCCTAGCTGCTCATGAAATCCTAACTGCTTTAAAAAAAAAAGCAAGGAAAATCAGGATGGATAGCTACAAAGCTAGACATGGAAAAGGCTTTTGATAAAATTGAATGGCCCTTCCTCGAAAGGACCCTCCAGCAACTAGGGTTTCATGATCAATAGATTCAACGGATCATGATGTGCGTCACGACCACATCTTTTTCTGTTCTTGTGAATGATAAACCAATGGGGTGTTTCTCCCCTTCTAGAGGACTAAGACAAGGTGACCCCTTGTCCCCCTTTTTGTTTATTTTATGTCTCGATGTTTTACCAACTAACCTGCAGGCTCTTACGGGAATAAAGAAATCAGGAATTGGGGTAAAAATTAGCCGGAATGCATCACCGATCCCAGGCTTATTTTTCGCGGACGACTGCCTGCTCTTCTGTGATGCCAAAGTGTAGACAGTCCAGACTTTAAACAGGATCTTGCATTTATTTGGTGAGGACTCAGGTCTTGTAATCAACAAATCCAAGTCGGCGGCGGTGTTCTCTGCCAACCTAGATAGGCAGCACAGACTGAGACTCTGTAACATATTGGAAATCCCAGGCAACTCATCCCTGGGTAGATACCTGGGGTGTAATTTCACAACAGGGAGATTCGCGACTCAGGTGGGAAATGAATTGATTCCGAAAATGGAAAGCAAAATAGCAAAATGGAGGGCAGGGAAGCTGTCTAAAGCAGGCACGGTTACGCTGATTCAGTCCTCAATTGAATCCATGCCGAGCCATGTAATGCAATGCTTTAAACTCCCCAAAAAGGTTTGCAAACAGGGGGATTCAATTAGCCGTCGTTTTTTCTGGAACAAAGAAAACTCTAACGGAGTACATATGGCTGCCTGGAACAAGATCTGTAGGCCTAAAGGGGCTGGTGGACTAGGGCTGCGTAAGTTGGAGGCGATTAATCAAGCCTTCCTGCGCAAACTTGGATGGCGAATACTAATGAACGAAGACAACTTATGGGTTCAGGTCATAAAGGATCGTTATCTAGGTAATTCCTCTTTCTTTGACTATATTTGCAAAGGAACGGATTCCCCAGCCTGGAAGGGAATAATGGCTGCTAGGAACCTCATAAGAAAGGGAATTAAATAGAAAATGGGGAATAGTGCTAAGATCAACTTCTGGAAGGACTGGTGGGTAGGGAAGGGGCCTCTGGCGGAAAGCCTGATGACTGCTCCTAGTGATATCGATTCCTCATCTTTGGGAGCTGACTACATTACCGAAGGGGAATGGAATAAGAAAGCTCTGGAACAAATTGTCCACCAAGACATGTTCAACTCCATAATGGGCGTCCCAGTCCCCCTATCATCCAGGGAAGACCAATTCTGCTGGGGAATCACAAGTACGGGAAAATTCAGTGTCAAGTCAGCCACTTGGCTTGCCCATAATCTTGAGTGGGACGACAGAAACAATTGGGAATTCAAGTGAACTTTGAACTTGGATATCCAACCTAAGATAAAAAGGCTGACTCAAATTCACTACTCTCATGTTTACCGCGAGGCCAATCGATCCGCTGATTTCATGGCATGCGAGGGCTTAGGAAGCATCAGATACAATTGTGAAGTTCGTGATCCTTCCACCGCCCTGCTGCGCATTTCCAATGCTGAGGCTTCCGGCCGCCTCGTTTTACGTTGGGGCGGTTTCCTCTGATTTGTCTTTACCATTGTTTAAAAAAATAATAATAAATAAAAATTTCTCTTTTTTCCAGTTATTTGGGCTTTTAAATTGGAGATAAATGACTCTTTTAGCAAAATGACATATTTAAAAAAAAATAGCAAATTGGCACAATCCAAAAAAAATTTAACAAAATGACACACTTTACTATTCACCCATAAACATCGTGCAACAGTTGCCAGTGGTTGCCCAACGTTTGTAATGTCGTACAACATGTGGCAAGTTCTTGTACGCCCTTTGAAACATCGTGTAATGATAGATGAACAGTAAAGGGTGATATTTTGCTAAATATTTTCTAGATTGTGCCAATTTACAATTTTTTTTTTTTAAAATATACTATTTTGCTAAAAAAAGTCGAGATAAATGGAAAAAAGTGGAATTAAATCAATTTATCCGACGCACGAGCTTTTGGCCCCGACCTAGTTTCTAGGTCTCCATATTGCTCCATTTTTTTACCTTTATGCTTGTTACAAGTTGAAATAATAAAGTAAAATTACTTTGTTTAGAAGTAAAAAATAATTTTTTCATCGGTTCATCAAACCTAAATAATCTGATTGAAATAGTTAGATTAACAGATTCGAAAATAACGGTTTTGAGTATATTTGATACAAAAAACTTCAAATATTAATAAGGATACAAATATTATTTTGAGATACACAATTTTAAAGTGTAGATCCTCTACGTACAATGCTCGATGGCAAGGCGTAAGAAAGCAAGAAAAGGAGAACTGGGAAGGTAGAGCAAACTTAATGATAATTTTTATTTTGGGTAAATCACATATTAGTATCACAAGGTTTTGTTTATTGATTTTTTTAGTTCATAAGGAACATACTCAGTGCCTCAAGGGCTCCCGCCTACGCAGGGTCTAGGGGGCGGATGTATGCAGCCTTCCCCCTTTAGGGTGTTAACCTGAAGAGAGGCTGTTTCCCAGTACCCCTAACCTGAGGGTGAGGACTTCCCAGGAGGTCACCCATCCTGATACTACTCTCGCCCAAGCACGCTTAACTTCGGAGTTCTAATGGGATCCGATGACGGCGTGTTGGTGCCCTCCTTGGTTCATAAACTTTTAAAATAATTTTTTAGTCCAAAAAGTTACATAAATTTAATAAAATGATCCGAGTAGCGATATATAAGGGTGCAAAATAGGCCCCGCTTTCATTCTTTCATATTATTATTTAGACTATTTTATTAAACGTATGTAACTTTTTAGACTAAAAAATTATTTCATAAAGTTTATGGTTTAAAAAATTAGAAAACTCTGAGAAAGGGGAGGAGAAAATAATATGAAAAATACATTCTAAGCCGTATGGTCCAGTAATATAGAAGTATGGGCCTGCAGCAAAGATTACGGCCCATGTTGTCGGCCCAGTAAGAATTTTTATTCATTTGGAGGAGCATCGCAAGTTTTTACCTAAGAAATATTATAAACATAAAGTTGTTGAAATTTAGTTAAGTGGTTAAGCTACTCATCGTCAAACCTTAAGTCTTGGTTTGAAGCTCAGATCCTCGATCTCGAATGTTGGTGGCCTTTGTTATGATAATATTGTATATTTTTAATATTGGACAAAATATATTATAAATGCACACAAGTTAAAATTAATGAACGAGCAATGTTATAAGTAGAGGTGCAAACAAGCCGAGCAGCCCTTTGTTTGAATTGAGCTTGAGTTCAGCCCAAGCTTCTATCAGCTTTTGAACCTTTATTCAAGCTCAATTTGATAAGATTTTAGTATGTTTGATACTTAGCTTGACTCATTAGCCTGATCACGTTATTTCTAGCCCATTTTCGAGTTGAATCAAGCTTGTTATCAAGTCAAATCAAGTTCAAAATTGAACGAAGCTTGCTATGGAATTGAACTCACTATCAAGCTGTGCTATTTGAATTACTATTTGAGTCAGTATCGACTTATTTTTGAGCTAGTAACGACTGTTAATGAGCTCTTATAAAGTTCTTATCAAAATTGGCTTGCTAAACTTTCTGAACTTATTCGAACTCTGATCAATAAGCTACCGAGTTCCCATCACGAATCCAAATTGGTGATAATCAATTTCAAACACCGATTATTTAATGGACCGGTCAATTCATTTACACCTTTAGCTACAAGTACGCAGAATATAAATGTAACGCTCAATATAAATTAGGTAATATAATATTTCACTTATCCAAATGACATCCAATTCCCTTTATTCAAAGCCTCAAAAAAAAAAAATTTAAAAATTTAATTAATAAAAATTACAATTCTTTTTTATTTTTATTATTATTATCCTTCTGGTTCTTGTTAGCGTAGTTCTTGGAATGAAAATCAAGAAATAAATATAAAAGAGAGGCATTAAACGCAGCGTTGAAGCACCAACCCCACATCCCAGAGCACCTATACTCCGCGTTGTGATAATAAAACATCACCCCAGAAACTAAAAAGCTAAAAACAAACTGGATAATCTGACAGTCTGTCACCAACCTCTTCCATGACGGACGAATCCCAACTGAACACATCAGATAGTACGTGTACATCACGCTGTGCACCACCGCGTTCGTCACAAGCGCAACCGGAAAGAGAGACTGCGACGTGTAAAGCCAGATATAACACATAATCGGGACCGTCGAATGGTGGTACACGTGGAGAAACGAGAGCCGTCGGATCCCGCGCGTGCCACTCACGAGGATAAGAACCGTGTCGAGGAACTCGACCATTTTGGAGAGATAAAAGATGTGGGCCCAGAAGAAGATGGGCCCACGTGGCGGAGTCTGATTGGCTGGGAAGCAGAAGAGCCAGGAGGGGTGGGGCATCTGGGAGAGGGCGGAGAGGGATGCGCCGGTAGCCATGAGGAGAGAGAGGAGGAGAATGAGGAGGTTGTAGACGGCGGAGATGAAGCGGAGGAGAGGTGGAGGGAGCGGGGGAGGAGGGTGGCGGAGGAGGAGGAGGGTGAGGGAGAGGTAGAGGAGGACGGTGAAGAGGAGGAAGTGAGGGGTGGCGGTGGTGGAGGAGGAGGTAGTCCAGTGGAATTGGGACACCGTAGGGTGGTCGACTAGCCAGTACTTGGCGATGGAGGCGGCGGAGATCGGCGGCATTGTGGATAAGTTGGTTGAGAGGGGGTAGTGTGGGTGCAGGTGTTGGGTTTATCCTTGGAGGGTGGAGGTGACAATCGGATTATTTGGGTCAGATATGGGTTATTTTAGGTTTACAATAAATTTGGGTCGGATTGGGTTTGTGCCTAATATTTTGTTATATGAAGTAACTTTTCGTTTTACAAATATATATATATATATAATTTTTTTTTTTCTTATATCGATAATGTCTATGGAAGTATGTTAATTCAAAACCGCATATCGAGCCTCTCATTAAAATTAATGGCTTAGACCTTCTTAATTTAAATTTAATAATTATTATTTTCTTCTCTTATCTCTCGTTTTTTTAGGACAGTGATGCCCATACAAGTAATACAAAAATTGATTAATTTTGTATATATTTAATTTCATATGCTATAGAATTCATTAGTCTATGAAAAATTTAAGTATTTTTTTTTTCCAAAAACGTAGCCGTTTCATTAAAGTGTAATTCAACGTATCATTAGGTATCTAGTTTGTGAACACAATTGGGTATCTAGACATAAAATATTATCAACCTACACAAAATCTAATTTGATAATGCTATTTAAATTTTATACATTATACTTTTCCTAGCAGTGAAACTGATCACATTTATGTATATATGTGATAAAATTACATGTTCAATAGAAATTACTCATTTAATGTTAGAAAGTAATTTGAATTCTGTTTTTGTTTCAGTTGCTCGTTAACATTAGGGATATATAGTGGAGAATTTTAAACAAACAAGGCACTCCGGAGGCATAATTGTTCACATAGAAGGTGGATTTTATATGAAGCTTGTAAAACTGACGACCATATTTTATTCTTTTAATGAAAATTTAAAATCTAAAAGTTAAACAATATTAGACAGCGGAAGAAAAGTGATTTCAGATTGTTTGACTGCGAAAGAAAAGTGTACCATATATGCCCAGTTGCTAGTTGCCCTTAAGGTCCGCTTGACTAAGTTCTTTTTTTTGGAGAACTAAGAAATGCCATCACATCTATCGATTCGTGACAGTTAAGGGGATTTATATTGCATCCAATAGTTTAGGATCTCAAATCTCAATTGGTTCTATGTCATATGTGTTTTAAGGCCGGTTTGATATCATTTTCCATTTTCAGTTCTGAAAAACTAAAAAACAAATTTTAAAAGCAATTTTATCTTATCTTTATTTTCTATTTTTAGTTTGCAGTCAAACTAAAAAAAAAAAAAAAAAACCCAAAAACAACAAGAAAATATAATAAAAAACCAAAAAAAAAAAGGTAAACTATTTCCAAACCCAAGTTTTAGCTTTCAAAAACTAGAAACTACAAACATAAAACAATGTCCAACAGCCCCTTGATGCAAAATATGATTTATAATATCCCACAATGGTAACCCAACTAGTTAGAAAAGCGACCGGATAAAAGATCAAATGTGGTACATTGTTGTTATTGGAGATAACACGGAAGTTCTGATCAAACATATCTTTGGTTTTTCATGAATTTAAAACGAGATTTTGAAAACGATTTTTTCTTCTTTTGGTTTTTTGTTTTTAGTTCTCACTCAAACTAGAAAAACACTAAAAACAAAAAACCGAAAGCCAAAACAAATTGTTTCCAAAACCTAGTTTGAGTTTTAGAAAACACAAAGCCACAAACATTCCGAACAAGCAATTTAGTAGAATTCTATGGTTATTACTCGCTATATAAGTCACATAGTTACTTTATTGCTTGACAATAATTCCTTAAAAATATGATTCACAGTATAGCACAATGGTACCCAAACTACTAAGAAAAAAAGACTTGATCAATAGATAAGATGTGGTCACTTGTTATTGGAGTTAAAAAGACGAAGTTATACACAGAAGTTATATGGTCAAAAGGAAAGAGGTGAGAAAACAAAAGAGAAGAACTTGGTTGGTTGGTTGGTTGGTTGGTGTTAAGGTTTATTGTACAAAATAAGCACGTACCACATCAATAACTGGGGCCTGGCACATAGGGCACTTCCCATTACCCTGCACCAGCACATTCGCACACTTTGTGCATATGCACATGTGCCCACACCTGCACACACACATCCCCACAACAGAACATTAGGGGTCCAGATAAGGAACTGACTATTTCAAAAGTTTAAAAATAGTTCAGTATGCTCTAACTAGCCCAATCGTGATGATACTTATTAGACTTGAAGCGTAGATGGTACACTCACTTCCTTTATACCTTGTGTCGGATTAACCTTATTACGAATGAAAGTTAATGGGACTAAAACTTGAAGCCTCTCTGTGAAAGAGGGCCCGAAATTATGTCAGGTAACCAATTATTCCAACGTTAACAGTGCGAAAGAATGATTTCAATAGAAAATACTTCTTTTCCTGCACCATCAAGTGATATTTTGTCATGTGTATTGGGTATATAAATCAGATATGTTCTTTGTCATGCGCGGCCCCACTTTTGTATAAATTAGGCTATGAGTTTTCGTCAGCATGGGATGGTTTACCTGTACAAAAGAGAGTCAATGTTGCTCTCACGGCATACACAGCAGATCCCCTTTCTTACGTACTCAAATTTAGAACTATCTTCCCACACTGCTTCTCCAACTGTGTCTGGAAGAGGAAAAAAAAAAAAAAAAAAAAGGGAATTTTCAGGCGGGTAATACAATATTCAAAGCTACCATTACTTCTGCTAAGAGTTATTTCTTTGTTAATCCCTAATGTTCATAAGTTTGTTCAAATTAGTCCTACATGGTCTATTCAATGGTCAAATTGGTTCCCTACTCGATGACCAACCTCACACCTTTCGAAGTAGTAGTATTATAACATTGAGATTCAGGCTACTGGATGGATTTTGTAATCAAGACCTCTCGATAGTACCAAGTTAGAGAATCAACTATTGCAAAAATCTCGAGCTATTAGGTAAAAGCCTAACAATTGTTTTATACTCCAACAAAGAAACATTAACAAAAGAGACAGAAGTAGTATACCTGCTAGACTGGTAGCTCGGTTTAGAGCAGCAGATACTTCTTGCCTCACGGAGCGCTGCAGCTCAAGTTGCATATCCATGCAGGCCTCCAACATCCTCTGCATGTTGTTCAATCTTTGCTGAAGTCTAGCCATGTCAATCCTTAAATCATTGATGATCTCCCATTCCTGCAGATCCGCGCATAATGTAACAGTAAAAACGGGGCCACATGGAAAATATAACAATACCCAAAAATAGCCGCGACAAACTAAACTAAAAATCAACTCACATTGGCCACAACATGGTCAAGTTCACAGTTGACCAAGTTCATAGTCGCTCTTTTAGCAGGGATATAAGTTACTTGTCAACATTTGTTTTGCAAAAAATTGAATGAACCTATATACCACCATTAACATTTAAATACTTTTGATAGTTTTCAACATGTAAATACATTCATGAATATGATTCAATATATGAAATACAAAATACATATATAAGGAAGTCCTTACCAAAGCCACCTTACATAAGCGCTAATCCATCAAAATCCAACACAGCTAAAATTGTGTTATGCTCAGGCCCAAAAAAAATGTGCTATGCAATAGCTTTTATTTGATTCTATGGTGACAATATATGTATGATAGTCAATGGGCCAACGGTTTTACCTACATAACACAATCAATGCACCTCCGGATATCAACAAGAGGGAACTTAGGCACTCACAGTTCCTGGTCGCTGGCGTATTTCGTGCCTCAACCAAGTGGCATGATGTAGCTCCTGCTCCCAGTGCGACTGGGAAGGAGCTATTGGTGGTGAAGGTGGTGTAATTTGGCTTCCGTCTTGAGCAATTGAGTCATCAATTTGATCTGTCCTTAAATGGTCCTGATCTTGCATAGAGAAAGGAGACATCTCATGTAGTTGCCAGTCCTCCGGAACATGACTTTGCCTCTCTGCATACGATTGTATCAATTGGTCCAAACTCTCCCGGAAATCACTACGAAGAAGGCTTGACACTCTTCTCCTATATAAAGATCATATTTATCAGAAAAAATGCGCCCTTGTTACTTTATCTTGTTGTCAACTTACTTTTTACTTTTACTTGTTACTTTCTACTTTTTACTTTTGTACTTTTCACTTGTTTCTTAGGTTTGGGCCTGTAGACACAACCTCTCTCTAGAGTAGCACCCTGAAGGGGTAAGGCTGCATACATCTCAACCCCCCCCCCCTCTCCCGGGCGACCGTACTCAGGGGAAAGCCTTTGAGGCACTAGGTTTGTTATTGATGTTATTATTCATCAGAAAAAATCATGATGTTAAGGAGTTCACATGTCGTCTAGGCCAAGTTTGTTTTGATGGAAAACCTTTTCCATGTTAATTCTATTATTTCTTTACATGATTTCATAACAACCACATATAGGGAAAATGTTTTCCCCTATCAAGGGGAATTGACTTCACTTAAATGAAAGGTGAAAACATTTTCATTCATGGAGCGGAGTACATTTTCCGTAGTAATCTCGTGTCATATACTTTAATTCAACCTTAACTTGATCAAGCTCGAACCCAATACAAATTTATATAATAAAACCATTTTCTTTGGTTAGAAAGACAAAACTGTTTAAGACAAAAATATCTTTAATTGAAAATATTTTGTGTTTTCCATGAACAAAATGTTTTTCTTTGAAACAAATGAAGTCCTAGTAACAAATCTCACATTGAAGTTGTGACAAAGAAGAGATGAACGTATAAGCCATAGTAGGTCATCACATCTAACTTCAGTTGGCTTAGTTAGAACCTTATTTGGACTTATATGTGGACCTCGTGCAAATTTTTGAGGCAAGCATCCATGAGGATTCCAAGTTAAACCCTCAGGGCCATTTGCTAATCATAACGACAAACAAGTACCTGTTCAAAAGTTCTCTTAGCTCCATGTTATATACATTATCTTCATCGGAGAAGTAATATGGATCAATCCTTTCCACAGACGAAGCTCTAGCTCCGGAAGGCAGAACCAACCAATCCCCGGCAGCATCCTGCGAACCATCGTCTTGCCAGTAAGGTCCTTGCAGATCACTCGGCTCACCGCCTTCACTTTCCTGGATAGCATGAGATGGTTCCTCAGCTGCAATGGTCCAATTAGTTCCACCAATTTCTTCTTGAATAACATCTCTCCATTGATTAGATACATGGCTTCCTTCCCATTCTCCATCCTCATGCCCTGCATCATGTTCTTGCCATTCTTCTTCATTAATAGTAGATTCCTGCCCATGAATTGCTTCAGATGCATCACCTTCCGCATTATCTGAATGAGAAGATACATCATGGACATTATGCTCATCACTGTCAGGGTTATAATGCACTACGGCTCTTTCACGAGCGTCTTCTTTGGGCTGACTTGATTCTCCAACTTCATGCTCGAAATATTCTCGGGAATCCACTTGGCTATTCCAAACCCCATCATCCATAGGCATAGATAAGTCGCCAGCAGTATCCAAATCCGACCTCTCCCCTCTGCCATTTTCCAGATCACGATGCAGGTTAGCTTCCACCTGGCCTGGAAATTCTCCACAATTTCTATCTGTAATGGTGCAGTCCAGCATGTTATCAGAATGATCTGATGTAGGGCCACCTTCATTTTCCCCAGTAACAGGACCAGCTTGCTCATGCGTATCATAAAGACCCTCAATTGCACTGCTAGATTGTGCCTGTTCGTCTTGGTATCTGTCTGTGTCATTGTTTGACGAGACATCAGAGTGATCACTTGCTTGAGAATGAACTTGATTGTCCAATCTGGAAAGAAAACCTTCCCTGCAGTGAGGAATCATACGTTTAGGAGATCATGGCAATCACAAACACAAAAGACCACATATGGTCCTTTTCTATCAATCGGGGTGCCCGGGCTAGCTTGCGCACGCCTCGACTAGCCCCCAAATTATGCACACTACCCACTCGAAAGTTACATGCAACAAGGTACTCGAGGGCCAATTGATACTAGGTAGCCCCAAAAAATTATTTAGACCCAATAGAAGGATTTGAACTCCACACCTCATGCAAACACAAATTTCAAGGTGGAAAGAATTTTACATAGAAGATTTATGAGTATGTCTTCCCAAACCAAAGGCATTTCAAGGTCAACCTGCATCTCTGAAGTCTAGCCAATATAATTAAGTTAGCAGACGCTTTTGATATCCTTAACTAATCAAGCGGAAGTGAATTTGTTCTTTGCCCAGACCTATCAACCATTCTAGACCACAGGTCTTAAGCGACTCCAAGGCCATACTAATCTTGCACAGTGCACTTTGTGATATGGATTGAGATGCATTTGCTTCTCACTGTCCACAATTATAACCAGGTCTTTCCAACAGATCAAGAGCCAATCAGTTCAACACTGGCCAAAAAAGTTAAATTGTGCTATTGCTTTTGTATATAGTAGGAACTCTCTAATGTCCTGACTGAACTTCCTCTTATCACTCAAATTACATATATTTCATCTCAAGAAATGTTTCCATGTATATCTAAAGGATCAAGATCATGCCAAACATACAAAGATTTAGAAATATCCGATATGGGTTGCTAACTAAATATTCCACAATTTAACAAAATGAAGTGAGAACATTGATGTACCATTCACAAAATGAAACATTACAACCAATACAACGGAAATTAGCTTAGCCAGTACGTTAAACAAGACCCATCATGTTCCGTATGCAAAAGCCCATTTTTGCAATTCTTTGATTGCGATGGTAACTGGTAACATGAACATGATCTAAAACGATGATTCCTATTAGTATCGGTCATACTTGGTCAACTTTGCCGCTCATTACTGATTAAGTGATTCCTAATCCTTCTAAACAAACTGAAGATTTAGGTACAAGACAATCATGAAATCCATGCGGGAAAGGTTTTAGCCAAACAAACAGCAGCAAGCAAGCTCTCTGCTTAAAGATGAGAAATATAAACAATGAAAATAACACAGTAAGAGGAATAGGATTACCTCAAGCCAGAAACTGTGTGTCGCTGCCTCAGTAATCCCAGTTCATTTTCTGCAGCAGAACTAGGTCTCTTGTGCTCAGCTTTAGTTTGGAAAACTCTAATTCTGAGTAATGACTGTAAGAACAATAAATAGGAGGCATTAGGGCAGTTGCCCGATGAATAGAGTATATTGGGTGGGGGAGAATTATTCTTCAGAAGGATGCATATAAATAAATGGATGTAAAGAAGCATGAATACATGTCCTCGGAGAACTAATAAAGTTTGGCTTAATTGCTAATAAAAGCTTATTGAAAATTAGGAGATCGAAATATAGCAGATATTGTGTATGGATAATCGTAATCATGGCTGCCATAACCCAAAGCAAAACAAGAATGAATTAAATTTATAGAATCTAACATGAAAAAATAGATTAGCACAATTGTAAGCCATTGTTTCCACAAAAAAAGGAAAAACATCAAATTCCAATATAAGATTGCAAAAATCTAATGGAACAAATTAGATTCACATTATCACATGACATTTGAACAAAAAAACATGATTTAAGGCATCATGCTCGAAACATCACAACATCAGACTAACAACTGCATCTTAGCAAAACTCTGACCTAAATCACCTAAGCCCAATTGCAGGATTCTTATCATTAGAAATCACTAATACTAACCTGAATCCGGTTGCGGAATGCAAAACTACTGACAGGCCGATGACCCGCCAAATCTTGAAGCTCCCTTTGTCTTTCCTCTTCTTTCTTTGCCAACAAATCAAGCAAAGCTTGTCTTCCACATAATCTACGAAAATCCCTCCGATGATTTTCAGTTTGACCTTCACTTTGATCAAGAACATGCCCATTGCGAACTCTCTCAATCTGCGTACCAATTTCTGCAGCTTGATCTTCTCTATTACCAGCACAAGCATCTCTTTGCTGGCTTGTCATCTGAATCCATTCCCTCACAATTCTGACCCTCTCGAGTTCAGTCTCACCAAGCCATTGAGACCTTGAGCTGCTGTTCATGTGAGCAACACCGGATGTATGAGCATTTACCCCACTAGTATTCATCCATTCCCGAAAAATTTGACGAACCCTCTCCCTTTCAAAATCTCCAAAATCATGAGATTGCTCTGAAGTAATGCTTTGATGATCCTGACGATCAATCTGAGGACCCAATTGACCTTCAGAATCTGTGATCAACCCACTTTCACTTGCATTTGAACCATCAAAACCGTCCCTTCCTTCACTCTCTTGATCCTGAGATAAGTTAGAGCTCAACATCGAGTTAGTGAACCCATCACCTCTCTGTTGTTGTAGCCTTGCTCTAATTCTCTCATCGGCATGTCTCACCGCACACTCATCCTCAAGCTCCCGCCACATCTGCAGGATCGAAGATGGCCGGGTGCTATCCCTCCCCTCATTCCCATGCCGCCCTGACACTGACGACTGGGACTCTCGAAGAATCGATGATTCAAGTACCGGGAAATTTTGCAATCCAGCAATGGCCATTTCTAAATCCTATGTCAAACTAACAATATAAATACATAAAATTCTTTTCAACCATGGTTATTTTCCCCGGGAATATGTCGATCAAAACTCACAAATAGCGCACGCATTCAATAAAAAACCTCTGCAACGCCATCAATTTGGAAAATCAGATCATCTGGATCTGCAAAAAACTAATTCAACTCAATCAAAATCACATACACCAATAAATAAACTCATACTTAAATTAAATAAAACAATTCCACAACAAAAACACTTGAAAATCAAATTAAAAAAAAAACATATAATCCGCCTCAAAAAACAAATCTTTTCAAAATTTCCGGATCGTTTTCCTCCATAGGCGCTCGGAATTCGAATCCAAACAGGAAAACCGACCAATTAAATAAATACAGATCCAAATTTCCAAAACAAACCCTAAAACCTCAATAAATTTTATTGAGATTTTAGGTATTTCCACAAAAATCCAAACTTTACACCAAATGCAACAAAATAAAACGCTAGATATAGCGTAAAACTCCAGATTTCGAACACAATCGAAAGCGATACCTCAGATCGCGAACGCGTAACCGCCAATATTCTTTAAGAATAAAGTTGAAGAAGCCATCCATTGAAAACTTCCACGCAAAGAGAGACAAAAACCTACAGTAGAGAGAGCAATCACTAAGAAATTTCGCAAAGAGAAAGATCTAGAGAGAGATAGAGAGAGAGACGGTTACAAACCACAATGAAATTGAATGTCGCTTTCGATTGAAAATTGAAATGAGAAACCCTAGCCGTGAAGAAAAAAACAGTGGAGAGAGAAAGAGAATGGGAGGGAAGAAGCGAAGTTAGCAATTTATTACGAATATATTAAATAGCGGGGGACACGTCACTGGATTTAATTCCGTGGGGCGAGTGAGTGAATGTGGGCCGAAAATTAGCCCTAACTCCAACGGTTTTTTTTTTTCTTTGCTTTTTTATTTATGTGAGGGCAGTTTGAATAGGATTATGACGCGTGGGCTATAATTGGGGTCCTTGACTTTCGGTTTACATAAGGACCGGTTAATTTTAGTGGGCGGGCAAAATTTGGTTCAGACCTGCCTGATTATATACTAGTTCGGTCTTTAATTTTAGTATATAAATTTAATTGGTCTTGGGTTCAGTTCGGTCCAAGACTGAAAAATTTAAAGACCGATTAACATCAGTTATGCAATAAATATTTTAAGTAAATAATTTTAATATATAATATATTTATTTAAAAATGTTAAATCTTATAAAATTAAATATTTATTTTGCTACTATTTAATAATTATATAAATATCTCGTATAACTAACTGTAAATATTTTGGATAACCCCCCTAAAAGGGGAAGGTTGCGTACATCTACCATCCCCAGACCTTGCTGTTGCGGGAGCCCTTTGGCACTGGGTTTGTTGTTGTTGTATATATATTGTGTAATTTATATTATTTTCTAATTTTTAACTTTTGTGTCATTTATTTCGATCCACACCGGTTTCTAACCGGTCTTGGACCAGACTGACCAGTTTTAATTGGTCCAGTCCTCGGTCTCATGATTTGACATACTTCGGTTTGGTACGGTCCGGTCTTGGACCAATGTGCACCCCTAGTTAATTTGATTCTAAAGTTAGTTTTTTTAAAACCTAAGTGGCTGAGATGGGAACGGTAATGGTCATGTCATTCCTACTTTTTAGCTATTTCGAATGAAAGAGTGAAATGGACAGGAAGTTGGAGTAGGAATGAACATTATTCTCATTCTCACGTTTTTCATACCCAGTACGCTTAGATTTAAAAACGTGGAAATGAGAATAAGAAATTTTTTGGAACCCACGATTACGCTTATTGTTGTCATTATTGTTGTTTTTATTTTTATTATCATTATTATTATTATCTTTTATAAGATATTTTCGTAAACTATTTTATTCATACTCACTTTCACTAGTGCATATCAAACATGAAAATGCTATTTAACTGCTTTCACATCTCCATTCCACATATATACCAAACAAAGAAGTGAGAATGATTGAATCATTGAACTGCTTTAATATTTTACAAAAACAGAAAGCCTGAACTTCGTAATTGACAACTGAAATGATGATGTGATGTTTGTCATTTATCACATTATCTTTGCGCCTTGACACGTATCCAATTCAAACACAGCAACAATATCTTTATTTTTCTTATTTACATTCAAAATATACATGCATTTTCTCAAAATATTTTAAACAACGAAACATACTTCCATTTTTCATCTAAATAAGTTGTTAAGTTCAGCATAATAGGCATGTTATCACCTCGCAAATATTAGGTATTGGGTACAAAGTTTATCAAACTCTTTTTTGACTTTTATTAGAATATTATTATATATTTTACAGATAATATTATTATCAAAGTAAAAATATTATTATTAAAATAAAATTATAATTTTTAAGATAATTTTGTTACTTTTATTAATAAATTTTACCTTGATAATAAGACCGGCTATTTTTACCATTTAAAAATGTTTTATTTTTCTCCTAAATGGTTTAAGTGACATGTGGCAAATGAGGGATCAAGTGGCCTAGTCACAGGCTGCACTAAAGCGACGTCGTTTGGAGCCCACTTACAATTTTGGGTAGTTGGTGATAGCTGGCAGATATGAATTAGAGTTTAGGGCTATTTTCATATTATTTTTTATTTGGGTTATTTAATATTTATGTCAAAAGCCGTTATAATTTATCAATTGTATTAATTTAATTATTTCACTTTTAATTGTATCAATTTAGTTCAAGAATAATTCAAAATGTGTTAATTTAGTCATTTGATTAAATTTAAGTTAAGTTAATAAAATAATTTTGAATGATAAAATTGTGTTAAATGTAAGTAACTTATTATAAATTCATCTATTTATTCGATTTAATCCAAATTGTGGCCAGACCATTAAAAAATTTATTAAAAGCTTAATATAAAATTTTTTCTAAGGATTAAATTGACATATTTTGAATTTTGCATGGACTAAATTAACATAATTAAAAGTATAAGAACTAAATCGACACAATGATCAAAGTACAAGGACCTTTGACATAAATAACCCTTTTTATATTTAAGCTAAAAGTCATACATTAAAATAATTTTTATTTTCTGTTTTACTTAAATTGAAAATAGAAAAAAATAAATAATATGATTCTTAAGATATAATTTTTAGTTTCTAAAAATTAAAATCACAAATATATATATACAATATAAATTATGTATATTATTATTTTGAAGCTTGTTGTATGAATTTTTTATTTCACAAACTTTTTTAAATAGTTTTTTGGTCCATAATTCACATATATTTAATAAAATAATTTAAATCACAGTTTTCTGAGAGTGTAAAATAGACCCTTCGCCATGGGATTGTATGGCTACAAGCAAACAACTACAAATTTTACATCATTTTAGTTGTTTGAACTATTTTATTAAATAATAAAACTTATAGACTAAAAATTATATATAGGAAAAGTAATATTCCCAATACCCTAAGGGCACCCGCCTAAGCAGAATATAGGGGGTGGATGTATGCAACCTTCCCTCTTGAGGATACTACCCTGAAGAGATGTTGTTTCCGAGAACCCCCAACCTGAAGGGTGCAACACGAGGACTTTCCAATAGGTCACCCATTTTGGTACTACTCTTGCCCAAGCACGCTTAACTTCGGAGTTTTAATGGGATTCGATACTTACGTGTTGGCACACTAAAAATTGTACATGTGAACTAAAAAATCCAATATATTAAATATCAGAATGCTCATATGTAATTTTCCTGAATAATAATACAAAATGAAATCTTAAATGTAATTTTTAAGAGAGAATTTTTTTTCAATTTCAGTATAAAATCCATTATGGATTCAGATTTAGGATTAAGGAAAATCCGATAGTTAATTAACATAATAAAATTCATGGATTTTGTTTTGTTCATAAATTTAATTTTCAAGGAATAATTAAATCAGATTAAAATAATATATGATCCTATAAAAATTTGATATATTATAGATTTCATGTTAATTGTTACTAGTGTTATCCTGTGTGATACACGGAGGGTGTTTACAATTTGAAAAAAATGAAATGTTACGTCCACATGTCTCGTTGTTTAAACCTTAAATTAATTATCACTTTTAACTACTGACTTCTTATTGAAATTTTCTTTTAATTCTTAAACTATTTTTTAAAAGAGATCATGATAAATTAGCCAAAAGTTTGTTGACTCAAAATCTCCTATATAAATGTTAAAAAAAAAAACTATAAGTCTCCAACTTAAATGCAAGATTGAGTTCATTAAAGGAAATCATGGCCTATAATATTTGGAATTGGAGTTTGGAAATTTTTGAGAGAGGTGAGGACTTTGTAATAATGTATAAGATAGTTATCAAAAGGTATTAA
Source organism: Simmondsia chinensis (assembly GCA_018398585.1). NCBI lineage: Eukaryota > Viridiplantae > Streptophyta > Magnoliopsida > Caryophyllales > Simmondsiaceae > Simmondsia > Simmondsia chinensis. The sequence goes on from JAGTTD010000014.1 coordinate 2,727,322, forward strand.
ATCAAGACAGATATTATTTTATTTTATTTTTGCAATGTTATTCTCATGTAGATCTAGGGTTTATTTACTAGTCACTAAGACACTGGATCCCATTAGAACTCTAAAGTTAAGCGTGTTTGGGCAAGAGTAGTACTAGGATGAGTGACTTCCTGGGAAATCCTCGTGTTGCCAACCTTGTAAGGTTGGAGATCCTCGAAAACAGTCTCTCGACGGGGTTATATGGGTAAGGCTGCATACATTCACCCCTTCTAGATCCTACTTATGCGGGAGCCCTCGAGGCACTTAAAAATTTTTTTTTTTTTTTTGGTTGTTATTCTCATGTAGATCTATATAACAAGAATGAGATTGCATATTATATATGAAACATTTTTTTCCCCAAACATACTTATTTTCAATATTATTTTAATTTTTTTTATGCACTTTAAAAAATTTATTATATGATATTATGTAAGGTTTCGAATTTAACATGAAGGCCATGGTTATTTTCGTGGACAATGTCTTTCTCTAATTTAGAACAAGAAGCTTCTTAAAATAAACATATATTATTTTTTTAATATTTCATGGTTATATACATTTTTTTTCCAATAACTATCACTAAATTATATAAATTATGCATATTACACTATTATCAACATTTCTAAGTCCGTAATTTCTATCTGGATAATCCTTTTCTAGTGATTGCGTGTGTTAGCAGAAAAATTAGTCCAAATTCGTCTGATCTGGTTTCTAACGCGTCTTAGACTGAACCAACTTGATTTTAATCGATCTAGTCCAAGGTCTCTAAATTTCAGATAAATTGGTATTTGGTCTCGTCTGGTTCAGTCTGATCTTGTATCGACCCTGTTACCTTCGGGAGTCGTTAATAAATTTAATATATTATTTTTTTATTCTATCATTTTTTTTTTTTTTTAATTTGGACGAAAACTTTGAAATCTAAGCTGCATAACCACCGACAGCCCTGCCCAAGCATCTATATATTTTGCTCAACTCCCTTCAAAAAGTGCGTGCTTCATATACTAAAAAAATATTATTATATAATGTATATCTAATATATATATATATATATATATATATATATATAAAATAATTAAAATTTTAAAAAAATATAGTTATGTTATAAATCCTTGTGTTTCGCTTAATGTATCGGTCCTAACTAAGGAGTTGCTCAAAATACTAGTGAGATATCCACATTTAGGTTTTACAGTCTTCAATACTAATTTTGAATTCAACTCTAGGAATAGGTGAAGATGGACTTGAAATAAAGGAAAATGACAGTTATTATTGTAGAAAAAGTGTCCGAGAGTTGCTTTACTTTTCCTTGTGATAATTTTGTATCTGTTTAATTTCTTCATACTTAAATTGTAATAATAAATATAGTCTTATTATGAGAGCGAAATTTGGATTTTGAATATAGAATATTGTGTTAAAATACATACTAAAGGAAACTATAGCATAAAAGGAAACCATAAGATTATATTAGACGAAAATAATATTAAATAATTGTTTTTTTACAAATCAATATTCTTTTAATTGTGTGTGTATATATATATATATATATATATCATATAGCATAAATTTATAAATTATTGTTGAGAATAATCACTCAATTAAGCATAACAGAAGCGAAAAAGATAAAAAGCATCAAAAAATGAACACCAAAATTTACATGAAACCCTCTCTCAATTAGAGAAAAACCTAAACGGGTACCTCATCCACTATAAAATTGAGAAATTACAATATCTGATGAAAGCCAAAACCCTATAACAGTCATCAATATCATCAATATGACTATTGTATAGTAAATCACCAATTCTCTTGCAATGTAACACTATTGCACGACAACATTGTAGCTTTTGCATGCTGAGCTACCAACCCTCACACAATGTAACTATTACATAGCGAGTCACTGACATTCCTTAGTGTAGCTCTAGAAAGAGAAAGTTAAAAACTCTCATTAAAACACCACTCAATCCAAGTATCTTACAAAACATCTTTCCCGCCCCCCTACCAGTCGGGGCCACCCTTCAATAGATATCTCAATATTTTGCATCTATTCCTCTCCAGTCCGCAGCCATCTCTTGGAAAAGTGATACAAGCTAATTTTAAGTATGATGGGAAAATAATTTTTCAAGACCCGTTATTAGCCGTTTACCCATAGCCGTTTAATGTTATTAAAATATGACTGTTGGAGATTCATAAGTAATTAATAATATAGCCATTATAATTTATTACATCGGTTATTTTGTTGTTACAATTTATGTTGTCTGTTTCTACTGCAGTTAATGACCATATTGACTGTTGGAAATTTATTTCATCCGTTTGCTTTGACCTGGCTAAAACAACGCTCACATATATATGAACCCAGCAAAAGGACCATTGATATAAGACTTTCTAAAAATTGTTGATTAGGTGTCCACTTGAGAGAGAGAGAGAGAAACTTTGATTTTGAAAAGCACATCTAACTCTCCATCAGAAAGCAAAAAGATTTGAAGTTTTGTTTTCCAACTCAAATTCTGGGCATTTTTATTTCATCGTTTTGGAGGTCCGACCCAGCTCGGCTTCTTCTGGGTTACCCCTCTTCTTCTTGTTTCACGATTTGGGCAAAGTTTAAGGCACTCCTACCCGACAATTAACGAGTGCATGTTAAGAGTGGGATTGCGTTAATCCTGGAGGACGGCCGCCGGTTATACTGTGTGCACCAGAGCAGCGGCGAAATCGTCTTTTAGGATAGTGGCATTTACCACGGCGCGATATAATCGTTTTGTAAGATCTTTCTAATTTCTCTCTCCTTCATTATTATGATTGAATATACGTTAATTTTTAACATCTTGAAACTCTCATTTCAAATTGCTTAATTGAATATTACTCCAATTGCTATGACCCCAAATCGCCTGTTACGTGTTCGATCAAATGTCGACAAGAGATGTCTGTTTCTAAATAGTTTAAAAATTGCATACAAGTTATTCGATGAAATTTCTGAGATAAATGTTGTGTCTTGAAACAATGTAGCTTGTGTGTTTGCTATGAATATGATGTATTATGAAGCTTTGGGATTTTATTATGACATTTTTTCCAACACCATCAACCTAAGCTCTTGTTATAACCAAGTTATCTAATCTTGATCACCATCAGGTTAAGTAAATTAATTTCATTCAGATCTCAACATAACCAGATTTTATCCAAATTAAAAAATTTAAATCATATCAAATCAATATTTAATTTTGAGATAAATAATATCCCAATAGTTATATATTAAGTTAAATTAATTAATTAGTTAGATTTAATTTTTAGATAAAGGTTGAAACATGGGCAAGTCATGTATCTAGCTCAGGATGCATCATTTGACCTTTCTAATTATTAACCTTTAAATTTTAAGTTAGGAAATTAAATTAAATTAAATTAATAATTTAAGGGGTGCAACAAAGCAACATTTTCAGTGGTCTAAGGGCTTCCGCCTAAATAGGGTCTGGCGGGTGGATGTACTTAGCCTTCCCCCCGACCCTGAAGGAAAGCTATTTCCAAGTACCCCCAACTGGAGGGTACAACACAAGGATTTCCCAGGAGGTTATCCATCTTGGTACTACTCTCGTCCCAACATGCTCAACTTCGGAGTTCTAATGCGATGGAATTCTAACGGGATCAGGTTGGGAGTACTCGAAAACAGCCTCCCTTCAGGATAGCACCCTGAAGGGGAAAGGCTGCGTTCATCCATCCCTGAAGACCCTGCTTAGGCGGGAGTCCTTGGGGCAATAGGAAATTTGCTTTGTTGCACCCTAGAGGTAGCCAACGGGTCGGGTCGGTCTGGAAACCTGCCCGGCCCGCACGGGCCCATTTTTGAGCCGGGCCGGACCTAGGCCCGGGCCTGGGAGTCCTCCTAATTAAGAAAAAAAAATTTATATTATTTTTATTTTGTATTTTTTGATAAACAAATTTGTACTTTTAAATATTAGGCTCCAACTGCGTTGTATTTGTACTTGTTACGTTATTTATTTACCATTATTTACTATTATTTATTATATATTTTATTTTATTACATATATTTAGTATTATTAGTGCTTAGGATAAAATGTATTTGTATCTCATATTATTTATCTATGAATTATAATAATTTTAGTACAAAACGACTTTGTATTTTTAAATTTTGTATTTTTTTTAAAGCTGATGAAAAACGGGCCAACCCGGGCCAGTGCCGGCCCGTGGCCACCTCTAGTTGCACCACATAAATTATTAATTAAATTTATTTTAATTTCATAATTTTAAATTTAAAGGTTAATAAATTAAATTTAAATAATAATTTATGGGGTGTATTTGATAAAATTAAAAATTTGAGGATTAGCTTGATTATGAAACTAAAAGTTATAGCAGTCACTTTGATCCTCACAAACTATGATTGACCTTTATCCGGGGAGGATTCAGTTCTGTGGCTCCCCCTTTCTCTCTCCTCTCTCTCACAGGAGCCACAGCACTAGATCGCCAGCCTCTTTATCCAATTAAATATATAAATTAAATATATATTTTTTTCATGGATGCATTACATTTCTATTGTTGAACAGATTAAAAAAAACTTATGAATAAAGATCAAGGTAGAAGCATATTGGTCGCAAACAAACGAGAGAATAGTTCTCTCTACACTACAATAACAATAAAAACCCAATGCCTCAAGGCTCCTGCCATCGCAGATCTCTATGCAGTGTAAAGCAAAAATTAGAAACGCTAAGTTACAATCTACAAGGTTCTCCGTGTTTGTAGAAGGCAAACGGTCTATAATTGCAAGTATCTGGGAATCAATCTAATCATAATAAATCAACGACAAATTAAAAACTCACAAGTTTTTGTAAAACTGTACAACAAAGATGTCATGTCTATACAGTTGAAAAATAAAAGCTCTAAAAACATTATAAGTGCCAAAAACTTTGAAAAGTCTCAAAATATTAACGGATCCTTAATCGCTTTATAGGTCTCCTCACTCGAACACTTCCAACTCCGAGAGTCCAAACACTAAAGCTCAGAGTAATGCAACACATCAATTTCAATCAAAAAGGAAACGACACACTTGGATTATATGCATTTACACATTCACTTATGTCTTGTACCATATCACACCATTTTTTTAAAGGTAAAAAGAACACTAAGGAGCCTATCGACAGGTAGGCAAACTTAGCCCATCTTCACTGATAACCTTAATGAATTCTGAACACAAGCCCTTTAGAAAATCAACATTTGAGTGCTCCTGAATTGCTCTAGCAGCCATCCTATCTACGGCCCTATTACTTTCGCGATAAATATGGGAGACTCACGAATCTTGACATTTCTCCAACAGATGCCAAATATCTTAAACAATTAGTCTAATCTACCAAGGATCACCACGGATAGCTTTGATTGCCACAAAGGCCATTGATCTTAGTTCTCTATCAGTACGATTATCCTAATGATTTCCTCTTGGCCCCTCAACTTAGAACAAAAATTTCCAAGTTATTCTAACTTCTACTAACTCAGCATCATCTAATATAACAGGAATAGCCGAGGAGTTCATGATGCAGTTGGACTGTTAAAAAACCAAATGGGAAAGATGGAAACACTAGTTCGCAATTGCAATTTAAAATGACCATAAATTTTGATCTATAAGGAGTTATGGGCCCATATACAATGTAGCAAAATGGAGATTTCAAATGGAATTATGCAAAGCCAGTAGCTTTGGCATTGACCTGCCTCGGTTTTGCGACTAATGTAGTGGCATTTTCGTAAACTTTGCATTTTTAGTTTTTTTTTTTTTTTTTTTTTTTTTTTTTGGTTTTCCCATAAATGGTCATTAGCACCTTGTTTTTCATTAATTCTAGCCTTTCCCTAAATTTTTGGTAGATTTATGAGTTTCTTTGATTTTAAGGTGTTTGATATTGTATTTTGCACTTCCCTCCCCGTTAATCATTTTCAGACAACCGAGACTCATCCTGCCTATCCACCATACAAAATAGTTATATTAAATATAGAAAAATTATCACTTAAGTACCCTAAGATTTAATCATTTATCACTTAGGTACCCCAACGTTTTAATATATACAATGAAGTATTCTGATGTTTGAAAATTTTTCACTTAGGTACTCTATGTCAAAATTTGATGAGTTTTAGTAAGAATTAAACCAATTTTATACAAAATATGCTAATATGGCGCATAACCACCATAATATATACAAGTCATTCTTAATATTTTCAATAAGAATTTAACCAATTACGGTGAAAATGTTCATTTAGGTTGGATGCAAACTACCTTAATAGTGCCGAAATCATATGTTATATTAACATTTTTTTGGTAAAAGAATTATTAAATTCTAATGAATATACTTATATATTATAGGAATCATATCATACTTTAATATTTTTTAACGAAAATCTATTGGAATATTGGAAGAAGGATATACCTGATTGATAAAATTTTAAACTTCAGGATACCTACAACAACAACAACAACAACAATCCTAATGCCTCAAGACCTCCCGCAAAAGCGGGGTCTGGGGGGTAGATGTACGCAGCCTTTCCCCTTCAGGGTGTCAACCTGAAGAGATGCTGTTTTCGAGGACCCCCAAACTTCAGGATGCTTAGGTGAAAAAAATTTTAAACCTTAAGGTACTAATTGTATATTTTAAAAACGTCAGAATACCTAAATAATAAATAGTCAAAATCTAAGGGATAATTATACTAAATATACAAATTGGATACATTATCAGGGCCCATTGCTCCACATGTGGACCTCACAATCTCTCTTAGGAGATCCACTAGTGGAAACGTTGACCCTCACGTGATGGCACGCGGCCTCCACCATGTACATCCCCTTCCGCCCTCCGCCGCCGTCCCACACGCTCCTCCCCCACACGTACACCTCCACCTCCACCTCCACCGCTGCCGCCACCTCTGCCGCCTCTGCTGCCGCCACCTCTGTCCGCACCCTCACCCGGGTCTCATTCTTCTTGGGATGCACGAACGGGTCCATAGAGTTATACCTATCGAGAATGTATACCATATAAGCTGTTGAGAACTTCGTATGTAGGAATACTTAGAAATTAATGTTTAAGAAAATGTGTTAATTCATCTAATGTCAATTAGTTTTTAGATGAAAATGCACCTGGAGTTATATGTGGACCTTGTGTTTGCTAAGTTTAGAGGTTAGGCTTTAGGCCTAGTCAAATTTTACATGTGAGTTGCTTGTGAATCCCATTTTTTTTTCTCGATAAATATCGGCATAGCTGTAGTACAAACAGACAACTCGAAAAGACAAGCCCTTAGCCACCCCGTGAACGGATATGGGTACAAAAAAAAGACCAGATCAAACAAGGAACAAACATGTACCAAAATCAAAATATCCAAACAGAACACAACATACACCAAGCACAGACCAGGCAAGACGCGCAAGAACAAGCTCAAACATGGATCCCAAATGAAAAAAAACCAAATGAATAATACGGGAAGTAGGACTGAAGCCTCAACCATAAACTCATCCACCACATTTAGCAAGTAAGTCCGCCACCATAGGTGGGTCGAAACCATCAAACTTTAAACCTACTATAGTGAGCTACTCTAGCTAATACTTACTCGGTTTAAGGGTGTGAATCCCATGTCAGAGAGAGTTTGAGAAAGAAGAGATCAATGTAAGTATATAGTGAGCTACTGTAACTAACACTTACTCGGTTTAAGGGTGCAAATAAATTGAGTGGCTAGTGAGCCCTCAATATAAGATGATTTGTCATCAAACGTCAAAGGCTTGTACTGTTTTGAGCTAGATTGTCCTAGTTAGTCCAGCTCATGCACCTAAAGGAGCTGGACAAGAGCTTGGAGGTAAGGGCGTAAACGAAAGAATGTTTGTTAAAAGTCAATTATGGATTGTTGGTGTTTGTTATGGGGGCTTGATAGCTCATTGAAACGAGCTGAGTTCAAACAACAGGGTGTTTGCTAACAGTTTGATAAGGGCTCGATAAGAGCTCGTTAAAGGCTATAAGGCTCGTTAATAGTAGCCAAAAACTTGTTCAATAATGGCTCAATAATAACTCGAATAGCTTTGATCGGTGGCGAACTCGACTAAATAACAAGCATGGCTCGGTTGTAAACTCAGTTTAGCTCCATGATGAGTTGAATTTGACTCGATAACAAGTTCGAATCGGCTCGATTATTATAATGAGTCAAGGCGAGTGTTGAGCACACTAAAGTGTCACCAAATCGAGCTCCGACAAAGGTCTGAATGCTTGATAAGAGCTTAGCTCAAACTCGAGCTCAATAAGGCTTATTGAGCTTGAGTTCGAACAAGGCAGTGTCTGACTCAACTTGACTCGTTTACACCCTGCTTAAAGGCTTGCAAAGTTAAACAAGCCCATATGAGTTAATATTGATATTATTTTGAGCCTAAATTTGCCCACTGAAGCCATGTTTGAACATAATTGAGTCCCAACGAATTTATATCGAGCTTCAATGATGACCTTAAACTAAACAAGCTTATCTCAAACTTCACCGAGGTGGGTTTATCTCAAAGGCCCAATATTGGTAAGCCAAACCTCAAGTTTGACAAAGCTTGACTCTTTAAACTTTATGAAATCGAAAAGTACCAAATTAGAAATAAACAATGATCCTATCAAACATTATCCTTTCTTATCTGTTAGATTTAGAACCATTAACGAGTCTTTACTCATCAGATTAAACTTTTAGAGCATTTAATTTTTGGACATGCTACCTCATCTTTATTGAATAAGAGGTCACAAGTTTGAACCCTAATAGCTCCTTATTTTTAATATCAAAATAATTTAAGCACAAGGTACTAGATATATCTATGCAATATTCACGCTTCAAGTCCAATAAACATTCTCTTGAGAGAACATATTAGAGTATAAAATCATTCATAAGCCCTCCCCTTGCGTAAACTTTTGTGACAATCAGTGTCTCGAAACTTATCATATATTTTGCTTTCATTCAAACTATACTCAAACATATAATTCTCTAAGTTACTCTAATTACTTACACATTCATATTATATTGCATCCGCTCTTTAAACCCGACTCACAGTATTGGCACATCGAGGTCTACATATAAGCACAAGTAGACCTCTATCTTAAAATCAATTGGCATTATATAGAGTAGCCTATTAGACTTATATATTCATCTTTTTTCTCATATCGAATTCAACTAGACCCTTACACGTAAAATCTCTAATAATAGTACATACCCCAAGGTGTTGCCTTTGTAATACACAAACACCCACATCCTCTTGTAAGAAATGGACACCCCCTTGTTCGGATTATACGTTCTGATGACCACATCCATGGCTGCGCCGGCGCCGGAGGAGTTGCGGCGGAGGAGGGTGGCGGACTCGACGGAGAAAGTGGGGGTCTTGGGTTTGATGGTAAGCCATATTATAACGGCCGGTATAAGGAGAACGGCGGTGGCTAAGCAGAGAATTGAAAAGCACAATACGCAGCGTTTTGGAGTTTTCATTGTCGTTTTGATGTTTATAAGGGAAAAAAAAGAAAAAAGGAGGATTAAAAGGAGAAAAATGAAGGGGTATAAATGGAAATGAGAAGGGGAAGAACGTGAAAACGACGATGTTTGGAGGGGTGTATTTGTCAACGGGTGGAAAAAGTTTTGAATTTATTTAATTCATGAGAATTACTACAAACAAAACGAGCCACGTTATTATCAAAGTAAAAATTATTATTATTAGAATAATAATGTAATGTATAAATAATGTGAGTGATAAAATGTATAAATAATGTGAGTGATAAAGTTAAAATTACCTTAAGAATTATGATTTTGCTCTTGTAATAATAATTTTGACCTAATTATAAGATTACCAAATAGAATTTCGAAGTTAAGCGTGCCTGAGCGAGAGTACTAAAAAGATGGGTGATCTTCTGAGAAGTCCTTGTATTGCACCTTTCAGGTACCCTGAAGGGGGGAGGCTACGTTCATCCACCCCTAGACCTTGCTTAGACGGAAGCCTTTGAGGCACTGAAAATTTGATTTTTGCTTTAATAAGATTACCAAACAAAAAAAAGCTAGAAAATTGTTATTGCTAGGATAAAAACTATTGCTTGTGTCTTGTGTGCTTTGTGTCTGTTGTCTTAAAATCTTTGCGCTCTTCTATCGCCAGGTTTCTTACTCTCTGCGGCGGACCATTCTCTCAGGTTGGTGGTCTTCGAAAACAGCCTCTCTTCAGGGTAGCCCCCTGAAGGGGAAAGGCTGCGTACATCTATCCCTTCCAGACCCTGCTTTTGCGGGAGCCCTTGCAGGCACTAGGTTTGTTGTTGTTATTGTTGTTGTTGTAGGATAAAAACTATTGTTAAGATATTACCATTTTTTTAAGTCAATAATATTATCTAAAAGTTATTGGAGGAAAAAATTTTAGGGTATAGTACTTATTAATACCTTGAGGTTTGGTGCAATATTTTTTAGTCTATTATTTTTTAGTCCAATTTTTAGATAAAACAAAGTGTCAGAAAGATAAAAAGACATTTATACCCTAACGTCATCATTTTTTTTTAAATTTAGTACTTTTCTTGAATTTCTTTAACTTTACGCTTCAGCTTTTTTTCGGAATTATGATGTCATATGCCTAAAATTGAACTATAAATAATTACCCTAAAATTTATGGATTAATAAATTATTTTACAAAATTTCTTGACTAAAAACCAATGCATAGTCTTTTTTATGTTACTTTGTAATGTTAAAAACATATTTAATGTTGCAAAATGCAAGGTTGATGTTGCCCATTTCAATTTATGTGCAAATATTAAATGATCTGTTAAAATCTAATTGAAGCATAAAAAGTAATGTTAAATTGTTAATTTTTTTAAAAAGTTAATGAATTTATATCTTGTAAAATTGGATATATAATAAAGAATATAAACTAAGTGCATGTAATATTGTTCTATAAAAAACATTTAATTTATTTACTAAATAATATGATAAAAATTATTAATTTATAAAATATGATGTTAAATTAGTTACTTTTTATAAGTTGATAACCTTTTTCCGTATATAAAAAATACGCAAATTAAATACATAAACTGAATGTATAGAGTAAAATGGGGCGGCGTTCTTATGAGAGAGTGAGAGCAAGAGAGGGGCAAATCCTGATCCCCCATTATAATTGACGGTCAAGATTTGTTGGATATTAAAACAAAATAACAATTTACTGCAAAGATTTATTGAGTATTGGAAAAAAAATAATTTTCCTCTATCCCTTCTTTCTTTTTACCCCATCAAGGGGTATATAGGCCGTAAATTATTATTATTATTTTTTTAATGTTCAACCAATCTTGACCGTCTATTATAATGGAGGGCCAAGATTCGCCATTCTCACACTCTTACCCTCTTATAAGAACAACACCTGGGTAACATGTTATCAATAAGAATAGAAGTACCTAACTTGTAAAAGTTACTATTTACTACACAAATTGTATGTATATAGTATTTTTTGTCAAAATTTTAATTTAAAACAATTTATGAGTATGTATAACTTACATTGAGTTTATATTACTAAAACATAAAATATATAATAATCAGTATTACTTAAAATGTAAGAATTTCATTACAAATATTTCGGAGTTAGAATATACATCTAAATTGTACGTTTTTGATGGACATGGCCTAATATTTGAGAACTCCAGGGACCAGAAAAGTCATTTCGGATTTGGTTTCAATTATAGCATTCCTCCCCCGACCTTACCAATATTAAAAAATATATATTTAAATTATAGGGAAATTATTACTTAGGTACCCTGAGGTTTAAGTACCTGTCATTTAAGTATCCTGACATTTCAATATATAGAATGAAGTACCATGAGTTTTGACATTTTATTACTTAGGTACTCTGACATTTTAAAATTTTATCAATCAGATATCCTTTAGTCAATAATTCGATATATTTTTGTTAGAAAATGCTAAAATTGAACATGATTTTCATAATATATAAGTATCTTCTTTAAAATTTGATTTTTCTATGCCAAAAATGCAAAAATGACACATAATTATGTAATTTTTAGGTGGTTTACACCAATATTCGGTAAATATTTTATCACAATTCGTTGAATTTTTTCATGAAAACATCGGCACTAGCTTATATATATTACCATATTCATGTATTATATCAATATTTTTGTATAAAATTAATCAAATTCTTACAAAAATTCATCAAATTCTATCGTAGAGTACTAACTAAGTAATAAAATATTCAAACATCAGGGTACCCTATTGTATATATTAAAATATTAGGATATCCAAGTGATAATTACTCAAATCTTAGGGTACCTAAGTGATAATTTCTCTAAATTATATACTGATGCAACCTGGCCTTTTAATTGGCAGATAGCTTGGCGGGTGGCATTAGCTAGTTGCTCGAGATGGCGAGAAGGAAGCCGTATAACTGAAAAAATATAGAATTTCACCTTAGATGAGTATGTTTTATTATTTAAATGAGCAGATGAGTAATTTTTATTATTTATCTTTATATTTATCTCTTTAGTCTATTAATTTAGGTCAAATAGGTCCTTCTTTTAAGCAAGAGGAGATCTAGGATTTTAAACATTTAATTTTTTCAGATTTTCATAATTATTTTATAGAAGTCTCTCTCTTCCTCGGATGTGAGAATTTGAGTACTTTTTCCCCTTATGTTATTATTTTTGTAATAAAATTTAAGAAAAGGCTATTAAACCTTCTCATTTTCCAAATTTCTATCTAAACGTTGCGTCGTATATATTATATTATTTTATTGTATATATTATACTATTTTTTAATAAATAAAAGGCACGGTTATGTAACTAGTGACATGATACGATTTGTACTTGCTTTGACTTTTGAACAACAAATAGAAAAATAAAGTTCATTCTCATCCAAATGAGAACTGAGAAAATTACTTTTTTTTCCAATAAAAAGTCAAAAATGGCGAAAATGAACTACATGTTATCGAGATTAGGAAAAAGCTCGGGCTGGAATTTGATGATGATGAGTCAGTTATGAATAAGCAGACTGCATTGATAGATTAGGGGTTTGGCCTTTTTTTTCTTATCTTTTGGTTCGTTTCTCGCTATTTATGGTTCACTCTAAATCCTCTCCAGAAGTGGTTGAGATATTTAGTTCATGTCAGTTACACCTTTTTTTTTGTAATCTTGTTTTCTTGGGCTGGGATGTGGTACTGGTTTTTGTCCTTTTCTTTCCCATTTTTATAAGGTTGGACTCATGGTTCGTTTGTATGAATTGTCTATTTTATAATGCAAGTTTGTCGCTAATCATTGAAAAATTTGTTATCAAGATATGTAGGTGAAGAAGGCCACCCTGCTTTGGGTTTGTCAAGACCACTGGCAATCTAAACAGTCACTTCGAGCTCTAATTTGTCAAGGCCTCTTATAAAAATGATTATACTATGAGTTGCTTTTACTATAACCATGTTTATAAATGCTGGGGAAATAATTATATATATATATAACTACGATGTATATCAATTATATGATATGTTTTAAGCTGACGTGGATACCTTTGTTAAAAATTAGAGTCTCTTTTCCCGGGTTGTGAGAATTGAGTTTAATTTCTCCCTTGTTTTATTGATTTATTAATAAAATTAAAGAAAAGACTGTCGTACCCTTCCCGTTTCACCTAAATTCCACTTACGCGCTGCATAAATATAAGACTAATAAACTACTCCATCTAATAGTATGTAGTTTTATAATAGAATGACTACTTTGACTTATATGTGGATCTCTTGTATACCAACTTTGACTTAAACAAAGTTTATATATGTATTTTAAAATTAATGTATATTTTTTATCATATATTATATAACATATAAATCTAATATATTGTGGATTTCTATTTAGCATTTTCCTTGAGGATATATAAGTGGCTAGTTGGCTGCCTGGATCATGTTGCTGTCACGAGTGGTTTGACTTCTTAAAACGAAAGAAATGTAAGGTTATCTTACCATTATATTTATGAGAAAATATAATATTTAGTAATAGAAAAAAAAATGTAATGTAAACTATTGTTAGAGTATAAAACTATTTCTGGGATTTCACCCATCAGTTTAAGCTTTTAAGAAAGATGGTTCATTGATATAGTATCAGAGCCTTGTTGACCAAAACGTCACGAGTTCGAATCCCAACAACCCCCACTCTAAATATTAACATATTTCAAGTACAATGTATGAGGTAGACTTGTGCACCATCCAACCTTCAAGCTCAATTGGCATTCGCATGAGGGGACATATTAGAGTAACAAACTATTCGTGGACCATCACCCATCACTTTAAGCTTTTAGAACACTTAGTTTCATGATATGGTATCAGAGCCTTGAGACTAAGAGGTCACAAGTTCAAATTTCAATAGCCCCCATTTCAATATTAACATAATTTAAGTATAAGATATGAGGTAGGCCTATACACTATCCATGCTTCAAGCCCAATTGCCATTCGCGTGAGGGGACATAATAAAATATAAAACTATTCCTGAGACTTCACCCATCAAAAGTTACATTACTGGTCATCGGACAAAATGACAATATAACGTCCACATGCCTGTATTTTCTATCGTCATATTATTTGTCTTCTCGATTTTTATGCTCTATTCTTTAACATTTTATCTCTTTAGTGATTTGATGACAAATATTTATTTACTTAAAATTGTTTTATGGAAGCTAACAGGGCAACTGATTGGTGTATATGCTTGATTAATCTCTTCTTACGCTTTTAAGGGGCGAATGGGTTAGGTTTCTCTTCTATCAGATAGAGGGCCTAATTCTTTTTTTTCCTTATTATTGTAAAAAGAAAAAAGTTATTTACCTAAAATAATATAATAAAATAATAATTAAATTGATTATACTAAAATTATTAAATTGATCTACAAAGTGAAGTACTTCATGTTACGATTTAAGTGACGTGAAAAATTACGACAAAAAATAGTCAAGATCCTCAAGTTGGCCAGCGTAAAGAAATGATTGTCATTTTTTTTTGATAAATAAAGAGAAAATTTTAAGTACAAGTTGCCGTATCCATCGAAGTGGAGCTCTAGAAAGATTGTAAAAGCGGAAAAAAGTAAAATAAAATAAAAGATTTAAAAATCTAAAGACACCTAAAATAAAGTCGAGCTCGTATCCTAGCAAAGCGTTTCGTGCTAACGAGTCATCTTCAGTTTACCATCAAGCCGGTATTGAATAATAAATAAATTCTTAACAAGTAAACAAGCATTTAAAATTGTTTGTAAATATGAACAAATCGAATACACAATCTAATTCGAACTTGACTTCTCAAGCTTATTACACATTCTAAAGATCAACCTGTTTATTACATAGACCATAACTTGTATCATTTCTTATATGAGTATTTTATTTTAGTCTTGTTGATTAACGCATCTACAGTTCGATTTCTTTTTCTTTTTCTTGGGAAATTATAACTTAATTAACTTGAGTTTTGAGCATTGATCACCTATGTATCGTGATATTTAAAAATATACAATAAGTTACCATGAAATTTGATTTTTTTATCATTTAGGTACCATATGTAGCAATTTGATTAATTTTTGTAAGAATCTGACTAATTTTATTAAAAAAATGCTGATGGAGTACATGATTACGATAAGAAATTCACTGAATTTTGGTATAAACTATCAATATATTACCGAAATCAAGTTTCTTGTCAAAAATTCTTGGCAAAAGATCATCAAATTATAATGAAAGTACTTTTATATTGTCAAAATCATGTTTTATTTTAACAATTTTCAAAAAAAATTATCAAATTTCGACAGAAAAGTACTTGGTTGATAAAACTTTAGGGCATCTAGATGATAAATGTTTAAATCTTAAGCTACAATATTGTACATATTCAAACGTCAAAGTAACTAAATGATATATGGTCAAAGCTCCGTGTTAAAAAAATGGTCAAACCTCGAGATATCTAAATGATAATATTTTTTCTAGAGTTGTTATTGTTAGGGCAAAAATTATTATTACTAAAATAATACTGTGACTTACAATAATAAAATAATAAAATTATTTTAAAAACTACAATCCTACCTAAAATTTTTTACCCTACAATAACATTGCTAGATGGCCGATGTTCTTATGGTATTCTCCACAGCCAATGTCACGATTCTCTGATGCATTTGGCTTGAAAGGATTGCTAATATCTTTAAAGATCAATGTACACTACTTAACTTCATGTAAAAAAAGATTATTTTTTTAGCATCTCTTTTGACTAGGAGCTTTGGCGGTTTTATTGACACTGCAATTGATTTGCAAAGAGATTGAAAGGCTTTATGCTATTAATTTATGATTTTTATTACTGCTTTTTGTAATTATGAGAATATCTTATCTTTAACCCTTTGTACATTATTTTTCTTAATTATCTTTTTTATAAAAAAAATTGTTAACTTTTTTTTTTGGGTTATTTATGCTAAATGTCCTTGTACTTTGTCCATTGTGTCAATTTAGTCCTTATATTTTTAATTGTTTCAATTTAGTCCCTCTAATATTTGGATTGTGTCAATTTGGTCGATACAGTAAAATTTATATTAAGTTATTGTTGATATTTTTAATTGTTCGGCTATAGTTTGGGTTAAATTGAGTCAGTGGGTAAATTTGCAGTGTATTACTTACATCTAACAAGATTCTACCTAAAAAATTATATCATTAACTTAACTTAAATTTTAAAATTGGACTAAATTAATACAATTAAAATAATAGAGAAATTAAATTGATATAATTAAAAATATAAGAATTAAATTGGTATAATAATAAAAGTAACAGGAC
This sequence comes from Simmondsia chinensis, assembly GCA_018398585.1. NCBI lineage: Eukaryota > Viridiplantae > Streptophyta > Magnoliopsida > Caryophyllales > Simmondsiaceae > Simmondsia > Simmondsia chinensis. The sequence continues at coordinate 2,744,092 of JAGTTD010000014.1, forward strand.
AAATAACTTTTTTGTTTTTTTTGTTTTTTCCCTGTTCCCCGTTTTGCTTCAACACACAGACATACACAATCCACGGAAAGCCAAACCCTAACCCCTCGCCTCTCGGTCTCTATCCGCGGCCCCGCCCCATCTCATCCTCGTGCTACGCCGCCGGAAACACCACAGGAGAAGGCGGTTTCCGTTCGCCGATTCCGGTATGTTCTCTTTCTCTCTTTTTCTCATACTTTGTTTCTGAAGATCTCTATGTTATCGGTGCCTGTAAATTGGAATGTGTGTCAATGATTTTGATGACTTGATTAAGTGACGATATGATGTTTTTCGAATCAATGACGTGTTATGTATTTGATTTTGTTGAAAGGTTTGAAACTCGTATGTTTATGTGGCCGAATCGACGGTTTTCGAGTCAAATTTTTGTCCGTTTTAATGTATACATATAACAAAGTGTGACTTCGATTTGCTGGAAATATTAAATCATGTAGAATTTGTTATGTTTGGATTTCTCTCTTTGAGTCTAACTCTCGAAAGACAGTTGTATGTGATATGATGATATGTACCCAAATTAGGTATTTGGGTCTAGTATTAGAATAGCCCGATATGTAGCATAGTGGGTCCCACCGAGGGAGGGGTTATTCTATAAATAGTATGATATAGGGTTCTAATCTAGTATAACCCAATCACAATCCAAACCAAAGAAATAGAGTTTTGAGGGAGAGAAAGAAATAGAATTAGGGGGAGAAGAGAGAGTTTAGAGGGAGAAGAGAAAGATTAGATTTCATTCAAGCATAATCCTAATTACACATCATCCCTTCTATTCATATGTGGCATTAACATAATAATAAAGAAATTATAAAAGAGCTAAATTAAGGTATTAACTAATATTTTTCCTAAAAATAACCTAACTAACTAAATAGGTCATAAGCCCTGCACGTGCTAAGCTTTTACCGCCAAATCCCAGTATGAATCTCAACGGTCCTTCCCGCCAAAAGACATTATGAGCTTTGCAACTTCGATCCGCTTGATCTTCACTCGATTTCTCCTTCTCTGTTATTTCTACTGTAACAAGACTCCCCCCTAAAAATTACCCTTGTCCTCAAGGGTAAAGATCTGAGTAGTTTGTGCCATAGTGGAGTGAAACTAATAAGTGCCTTGAGATTGTAATGGAAGTCAGGTGGGCTACCACTGTCAAACCAAACACACCAAGCTTTATTGCCTTCCTTGATCCTTAGGATCACCTTGATGTAGCAGCCACAAGATCTCAACAGCAAGGATTTAAGTTCTGTCAGTCTTTCTTGAATCCAACTTGCACCTTCCATGTTTCACTTATCATTCTCAAGTACTGCTTCTAATGCTTCCATCATACTGATAAGGGGAATAACTTCCCTTCTCACTAAATGTCCAAAATGCAAGCCCAACCTGATCCTTGGTTGCAAGAACTGATTGAGGCTACTGCTGGAATAACCAAATTGAATCAATTGAACAGATGAGAGAGCACACTCTTTTTCATTCTCCCACCTAAGCTTCCACAGCCAATTGCAGGGACAATCTTCCTCATAACATCTTGCTTGAAATGTTACTAAGTTCAGCCAACCTGCTCTTGTCTGCTGCCAGCTGAGCATATCAGTTTCTATCATCTGCAACTTAGTGATTTCTATGGTGTTCTGCAGTACAGCTTGTATACTGGTTTTAATCCAGCAGTGAGCTGGTTTTGTCCTCCCAAAATCCCATTTTTGGTAGCCATCAGCCCTTCATGTGACTTGCCTTCTACCTGGAATTCCACTCCACTTATACCCAAAGTTGCAGCTATTAAGATGTGAATTAACCCCTTCCCGAGCTGAATGGGTGTGACCCTCTGGTAAGTGAACAAACCACCCAAGTCTGTCACTGTTATTGTGTCCAGAGCTTGTAGCGATCCTGCAGCTATCCTTGTGATCTGAATTTCAGAGTTTTCCCACCATAAATCTCGTTTTCCATGTTCTTTCCCCTTTTGCTGAAGCTCTGGGACATAATCGATACTGACAGCTCCAACAATTGACCCAACATAGCTCACTGAACTGCTGATTTCACCACTGCTCACAGTTTGCTGTAGCCAGTTGTTCCCTTGGAACAAAATTCCTTGATATTTGCATACAAACTGATCAACCACTATTCCAACACGCCTATATATCTTCCAAAGTCCAACTGTTAGTTTTCTCAGCTCAAATTCATGCTGCTGTTGTCCTTGAGCTGCTGATTGTATCAAAATAAGATGTGCTTTGGGCTGCAAGACTTCAGGAGGTCGCAGCATGTGATGTAATCTTGGAGTATGATCTACTCCCTTGAAGATTTTCTGACCCATTTCTGCAACTAATGCCTTTTCAACTGTCATTGGTAGCAATTCTGCAATAGAGATGTTCCAATCATGGTCTTGCATTGAAATTGAGCTTGTAGTGAGTCTAGGAACCCCAACATTTGTTATGGAATCTGCATCTTCAGATGCAGCAGCTTTAGCCCTGCCAAAACCACTAATTTTAGATGCATCTTGTCCCTTCCTTTGATCAATTTTATGGTGGATATACAGCTTGTCATGTAGCTGCACCGAGTGAAGGTGGATCTCATCTTCTTGGCTTGATTTTAGATCAGGTTCTTGGCTACTCTTCAGCTGCAGATTTGAGGGTATCAGCTTAACCTTCCGTTGCTGTTGAACCTGATCTACTTCAGCTGTAGTTGGCAGCAGCTTAGCATCATCAGATGCAGCAGATCTAGCAAAGCCTGAACCAACAAGATCAGATGTATTCAGCTCCTGCAATTCACCCATTTTCTGCAGAACAAATGGCCGTTCATGTAGTTTCATGGGTTGGCAGTGGTTCTCAGCCCCTTGCTTTGCAATCAGCTGTAATTGATCAACTTCCAGTTGCTGCTTCTGAGGAAATGAGGCGAACTCTCTGTGTTGCTGATCTGGTGCTACTGCAGTTGTTGTTTGGCTTGCTTGTAGGTCAGCTCTGTTACTGTCTTTCAGATGTAGATCGGAAGGTAAATGTTCAGCTTCCATTTTCTGTTGAGTTAATTCTTTACCAACTCCAGTTTGCTCCTCCACTTTCACTTTGACAATGATCCTTAGCTGCACATCTATGTCTCATCTCAACATTTGCTTTACAGTGACAACTAGAATTCTTAGCACCAATCTGATGCAACTCAGCTCCAGTAACACACCCTTGGGATCTTGGTGAGTTTGAATCAATAGAGGTTTGGTGGGTTTGAGTAGGATGTGGTGAATTGTAGGGATTGGTAATGGGTTTTTGAGTTTGGGGTATGGGAAGAGGAGGGATCTTCGAGTGATTAAGTTGCTTGGCTAATACCTCACTCTTAGCTTTAGCTAATTTAGCTAAACACAGAGCATGGTAAAGGATTGTGGGTTGCATTGATCTTACTTCCAATGCAATATCATCTCTCAAGCCTTTTATGAAATAGTGAATGAGTTGGTGTTCATCCAAATTGGTTTTGGCCGAGATAGCATAGAATTTAACTTGATAATCTCTTAACCAATCCTTCTTGTCTCAATTTCATCAACTCAGACATAGTTTCCTCATATTCAAACCCAAAGCTTACCCTAAGGGCGTTCACATACTCATTCCAATCCGGTCTATCCATACTTCCCCTAATTTGAATGAAACTTTGATGCCATTTTAGAGCCAACCCTCTCATGTGGTTAGAAGCTTATCTAACCTTATCCATTCTAGAGGCTTGATTAATAAGAAAGAATTTCTCACACTCATTCGACAAATTACTCACATCCTTTCCATAAAATAGAGGAAAACCAATTTCTCTCAACCTAATTGAGTAATGATTGTTACCATCCCTTGAAATATGCATCGGATCATTGATCACCATCTCTGATACAGTCGATCTTGGTCTGTCATCAACTTTGCTGCTGCTGCTGATCTGAACTTCAATCTCAGGTCCTCTTTGCTGTAAAATTGTTCCAAACCCTTGATCCTAACTGCTGGACGCTGCTGTCATCAACTCACCAGCTCGTGTGTACTTCATCCAGACCATCTCACGGTTGCAAACAGATTTTTCCATGCAGAATTTAATAGGTCTTTCCTCGAGCAGCTGTTTCTCAGTCTTAGATCAAGTTCACTTGGGCCCTTTGAGCTCAATTTCGATCCACAGTCAAGAGTATCGATGCTCTGATACCAATGATATAGGGTTCTAATCCAGTAGAACCCCGATTACAATCCAAACCAAAGAAATAGAGTTTTGAGGGAGAGAGAGAAATAGAATTAGGGGGGAGAAGAGAGAGTTTAGCGGGAGAAGAGAAAGATTAGATTTCATTTAAGCATAACCCTAATTACACATCATCCCTTCTATTTATATGTGGCATTAACATAATAATAAAGAAATTATAAAAGAGCTAAATTAAGATATTAACTAATATTTTTCCTAAAAATAACCTAACTAACTAAATAGGTCATCTGCCCTGCATGTGCTAAGCTTTTACCGCCAAATCCCAGTATGAATCTCAACGGTCCTTCCTGTGCCAAAAGACATTATGAACTCTGCAACTTCGATCCGCTTGATCTTCACCCAATTTCTCCTCCTCTGTTATTTCTACTGTAACATAGTAGTAGTCATTGTAATCTAAGGCATCTAATGAAATCAATGTCATCTTTTATGTTTTCTCTCTATCTCTTTACTCATAGCATTCTACTATTTTCCTTTAGTTTTTGTATATTTTTCATTTTAGATCATATCATATGACTGTTCAATTTGAACTAATTAAGTGATGTAGAATTACTGTAGAATTGTGCAATATTCTTATGATTTAAGCTCTCGCTGATCTAGTCCAGCATGGGCTATAAATTTAATGATTTTTGAATCAAGGGTAAGTCATGCATCTAACTGTGTTGAACAGTTTAGAATTGGTTTACTTATGTGGTTGAATCAGTGATTTTCGAATCTGATAGTTGTTTATTTCGATGCTTAATGAAACATAACTTCAATTTGCCCAAGCAATGGTAGATCGTTGGAATTTGAAATAAGTTGTATTTTGTTGTGTTTGGATTTCTCACAATGATTTTGTTTTAATTCGTGTCTTACGCGAGAAAGAATAGTTCATCTCCTTTCATTTATGGACATGTATATGTCTTGGCATATGGCTAGATATATATATAGGGGTGAATATGAGCCAAGCCAGGCCCGACTAGCTCACTAACATTTTTGCTTGCTCGGTCTTGGATCAAAGCTCGTCAAGCTAAGAAATTTCGAGTTTGAAGTTGACTTGTCATAGGGTTGGGCTCAACTTAGATCAGTTGAGCTCGAGCCGTGGTGGGTGAGCACCGCACTTAGCTCTCCTTGTTTTGGCTCAGTAAAGCTTGATATAGGATCATTTAGGCTTGCTAAGGTCGAGTTTGGGTCATTTAGGCTCAAACTTGACTTGATTGGGGGATATATAGACCAGTACATTGTATCAAGATAGACTTTTTTAGGATTGTTTAGGCTTGCAAACGTATGAGCTCGAGCTTCACTAGGTTCGGGGTTAACTTGTTAAGTTAAATGATCAAGCTTGGCTCGCGTCAAGGTAAAGCCTTTCAACCCTTTTGACGATCCTTGCGAGGTGGCTCAAGGCTTTTACTTCCATTTGTAGGTAGGTTGACTCCGTTTGTTTATTCAGGGTTTATTGGCCGATCGAGGCGATTGAAAGAGAGAAGCAACAAGCAGAAGTAAAAGCAAAATATAAAGATTTATGCCTTTTAGCCAAAAATGCCTACATCTATGGAATCGCAAGTAGTTATTTTTGCTATTTTGAGAGAAGAGTACGAAAGGACAGTTGAGTAAACTGGAGGAACAAACACTGGTGCATATTTATGAACCACATATAAAATCCTAGTGCATAGATCTACACACATAGAACCAGGTTGGATATAGACCCCATGAACTGTGATTACGTGTGTTTATCTATCCAAACTTTAGACGGGACCACACTAGACTGAAGGCTGGTAATAGTCTAAATATCGAACTGAACAATAGACAATAACTGGTCTAGCTTGGTCTCGGAACAAACTATCTGGGCTAGTCCAGATCTCGGGCTGACCAATACTTTTATTCATAGAACACATTCATTACTATAAACCAGAATTGGATTAGATCAAGGACGAAGGACCAATTCATGGACTGGTATTTGAACAACCCCGGTTTTATTCTCACTTACGGGGCATCGCAACTCATGAATTTGATAACAGGGTAAAGTACTTTCAAGACTATGACGCGACGGTCCATATGGAAGAATGTCTTCGTGGATGCATTTTTGTTGAAAATGAAGGAGAAAGGACAAACCCTTTCAAACACGAAAATCTGGTCTAGGAGATCAACTATTTTACCAGAATTTGTCGGGTCAATGGTGCGTATTTACAACGGGAAGAACTTTGTTCGGTGCAAAATCACTGAAGGAAAGGTCGGCCATAAATTTGGTGAGTTTGCCATGACTCGTAAACGTAGGCCTAAGATGACTGATTCTTCCGGGAAGAAGAAAGGTCGGTGAGCTTTAATGAGTTGCAATAAAGCTCCTTAGCTTAACCGTCTCGAGAATTTGTCAGGTATTTTTGATTTCACAGTTATTAGCCGGATTTTAATCCAAGCAGTTTTATCGGAATAATTAACGCTTGAAGTCACGATGATCGAAAATGTTTCTGTAATGTAACTTTTGATGTGGCGTTTTTGATGGATGGTGGAAGGGAAATTGAGGAATGTGAAGAACACTCTTGTAAACCCTTCTTGCTTCTGATTTTGTCGCCTTTATAGTTTATTATTTTGTCGATAGATGTGAAAATTTTAGCATTTTTATGAATCACAATTGGGTCCGAAAAGAGGACAAGTTGAGTAAAAGTTAACTATTGATTCCGAAAAGGTCCCCCAGAGGCATAACCTAGTGACGAAGAACGCCGGTAGCTAACCACTCTACCTGGGTTCGGTTCGCACTAGAGACTAGTCGCTTCCCTTTATGGGGAATTTCCAAAACAATCGCGCCGCCCCCGCCCCCCCCCCCCCCCCCCCCCCCCCCCCCCGGGGGCGTGCCCGCGCTTCCGTGTATGTATATGTGTGGACCTGTCATGTTTTGTGTGCGCGTTGAGATGGGTTAAGTAATCTCGGAGGGTATTCGAATCAAATGTCTGATAGGAAGGTGATAATATTATCGTCATTGGTGCCTTTTTTTTTTGTACATATGGTAAGGAAGTTACACATGGACCGTACGAGGGGGTTAGCTCTTCCCAAATTCCCTTAATCCCTGTCTTTGTAACGAAGGCAGAATTTGATCTTAGGTCTCGTGCATTATCTATGAATTGAGATAGCTGACACCTTCTACACTGATGCAATTAGAGGCGAACTTAGTGTGTTTCTTGAAAAACCGTAGTGAAATGATATTAGAAACTCGCTCAATGCTACTACTAACATGCACACATCATTCATTATTTTAGAGAGGCAAAGAAAGTGGCTGATCGGATTGCAAAGTTTGAGACGTGTGTCCATATTCAAAACGACTATTAAGTTATATCCATACTCAGAACGATTGCTATGTCTAGCATAATTATATAGGACAAGACAACCGAGTTAAGCCGAAGCCTAATAAGACTACAAGAGCTCAAGCACCATTCAATGTTTGAGTTACGTTTTAGGCCATTTCATTAAAAATCAATAATTGTAGGATCAAGACCACCTAGACCCAAAAAACAAGAGAATTTTTGTACATCGGCTCTAGCACTGGTTCGGGTTCAGATGGGATGTTGGGTGACCCATGACAACCCGTAAGTTTTGAAAGATCTATTGCATAATGGAATGTAACTATTAAAAACGCAAACCTAATTGGTCTTAGGAAAATGCAATCGGTTTGGATATAATGGGTCTTGTATATTGACCCAATAAGGAACTACAAAACTCTTGGGTCAATTTGTATCTACCTAATAAAATCTAATTAGCTTAAAGAACCAACCTAACCTGACCTAACCTAACCTAATGGGGTTGTGTGGGTGCGGAATGATGTCAAGTCATAAGCACAAAATTAATTAGACCACGAACTATAATATAACATAATCTTCATCTTTGAGTAAATGAAATTAGATTTTTTCTTATAATATAAATGAAAACCCAAAAGGCACTAAACATATAAAGGTAAGACTTGAAAGTAAGCAAAGCAAATGAATACGAAGATAGAAGTTAAAAACACGGAGTCAAAAGAAAAAAGAAGCAAAAGTCATGAGAGTAACAAATAGAGCTATTGTCGTTTTTTTCGAGTTCGGGACCTCCATCAAGCCACTAAATTTGATTGCCATCTAAAGTCTATGATCTCAATCTTGTAGCACATGTAAAAACTTTAAAAAAAAGTAAAGGCAAGTTGAATACAATTTTCACTGTTTAATTCACCCGCAAAATTATTTCAGCTAAACTGAAAAGGGGTTTTTTTTTTATTACTGAAGATTACCTAAGTTTTAGGTGTAATTTACAAATCGTCTAAATTTTTATTTTTGCAATGTCAAACCTAAACTTTTCAAAATTTTTCAATGTTGCAACTTAATATGATGTTGTTAGTTCAGTTAGTTTTGTTGACATGACACTTTTAAAGAAAAATACATAAAAATAGCATTTACAATTTTTAAATATTTAAAGTCCTTTTTATGTATTTAAAATATATTTAAAATATTATTTTCTTTTTAAAATGTCACGTCAGTAAAAATTAATAAAACCTTAGTGACGTCATATTAAGATGTGACATTAAAAAATATAAAATCCTGGGAGATTTTTGAAAATGTACTTAAAATTTAGGTAGTTTTCAGTAAAAAAAAATTCAACTGAAAAAAAGCAAGACAAAAGTAAAGAACTAAAATTAAAAAAAAAAAAAAAAAAAAAAAGAAGACCCGTACATAGATGGGGAAATTGAACCCGACGTGAATCGAACACGCAACCTTCTGATCTGGAGTCAGACGCGCTACCATTGCGCCACGGATCCCTTTGCTGTGAAGACTTATTCCATAAATTTATATATTAAAAATAAAATATTGATATTTTTAAAATTATTTTTATTTTAGTGCCCAATAATTTTAAAAATAATAAAAAATATTCTGAAGTTTTTGAATTAATTAAAAAGCTTCTAAGTTTTTATTGTCATAATAAACGGCCCCTTTTCGATGTGATGACGTTATTTTTAATCGATAAAACTGATGTAATAACTATTTTTTTTTATTAGTGCTATATTAAAATGACAGCAAAAGCGCGGGTAGGAGACCTGGTAGGGAGGAAAATGGCTTTCTCTGTTCTTATGATGAAGTTAATTTCTTGCATACGAGAAACGGGATTCGTGTTATTTTTTTTTTATAATTATCTATTTATGAAAATAATAACAATAGAGTGAAAGGGACTTAAATCAGACCATAAAATGCCTTAGGTTGATTAAATTAAGAATTTCGGATGTGAATATAGTTTTGTGTCAGTCTTGCGACCAAAAAACACCGAAGTAAGCCACTATGTTGTTTTTTAACCAATAACCCCGATTAGCAAAATGCTGTATGGAAATTAAAGGGATTTAATAGTATGTTTATTATTCGATTATATATATGAAAACGTTGGTGAAAAGTTCGTTGACTTATAAAAATGAAGAATAGTGTTAGTTATAAAGGCGTCGGCAGAAATATAATACATAGTAAATGAGAGAGTACTATCAATAATTTGAGAGCTAAAGTGATAGATTTAGTTGTAAATATTTGATTATTTGTAATTATTATTAACTTTTTTAAACGAAAAAATACATCTACGTACTAATACGTTTATTATACGGATAACTTCATGAAAATGTGTATTATACTTTATTATTGATAATGATACGTAAATGCCCTTTTCAAGCATAAAAGTGCAAATACGTATGATAAGTGAATTTTACTAACAGAGCTCATTAACAATACCCAAAATACAATATCGAATATTAACAAACACGAGTTGCCAAATTCCATTCCATAATTAAATTACTTTTACACCGTTCATTAATTGGAGCTGGCCAAGCCATGAGCTCTCTTTGTTTTATTATTCCATCAATGATAAGCAACACAACGACTTGTATTTTTAGAGTATATTTATGATAATATCTAGAGATGACAATGGGACGGATAAAACCCGCTACTCGCATAGGTATCCACCCCGTTTTGGGCCGGGTACGGGTATAAATTGGGCGGGTAGTGGGTACAAGTTAGGTGGGTGTACCCGCCCTATAGTTTTGTGCCCACCCCGCCCAACTCCATACCCGCCTAACCCACCTCATACCCACCATATCCACTTCATTTTATACATAGTTAACATTCAAATTAAAAAATATGTGTTTAAATTCAATAATCCACATTATTTATCAATGTTATAAAAAAATATAATTGGTGTTTAAAAATAGTATTAAATGACTAATACGAGCGGGTATAAATAATCATTTTCTACTTATATTAGGGAAGATACAGGGCGGGTAATGGATACCCGTTGGACACCCGTGGGTAATGAGGCGGATATGAGTATAGGTTTGTACCTGCCGGGCGGGTATGGATATCCACTTCATACCCGTGGCGGTTAATAGGGTGGGTATGGGTATAGAATTTGGGTGACGGGTATGGGTATGAAAGAGACACCTCCTGTACCCACCCCGTCCTAGTCCATTGCTATCCCTAATAATACGAGGATAATTTTTGTTTAATTTGCCCTTATTACGTCAATTATTACCCAAAAAATACCTTGAAGATTAACAACAATATTTGCTTAACGCTTGCAAACAACCCCACGACCACTAATCTCATTGGCACAATTGAGATCCCTATGCTTAAACTTCTCAAAATTTGAATTTAGAATGGTTTGACCGTTGAACCTAGAAGCAGTACAGTCTGTAGCTAGAGGTGGCCAACGGGCCGGGCCGGCCCAGAAACCGCACCAGGCCGGCCCGAGGTCCCCCGGGCCGGGCCTCGGGCCTATTTTTGGTGGCCTCAGGGCCCGGCCCAGCTCGGGCCCGAGGCCACCCTGGGCCTGCAGTGCAGCCCTTTGGGTAGAGCCTCTAATATTAAAAAAAAAAATTTATATTATTATAGCCGTTGTTGAACGGCTATAATATTAAAAAAAATATATAATTTTTTTTTTGTAAATACTTAATCCTCCCCAACCCATTTCCTCACAAAATCTTCAATCCTCACAAAATATTTTTTTTTTACTTTTAAATATTTACGTCAAAAAACGATCGCACCCCCCATATGTCAAACTTTGTATTTTTTGATAAACAAATTTGTACTTTTAAATATTAGGCTCCAACTGCGTTGTATTTGTACTTGTATTTGTTACGTTATTTATTTACCATTATTTTTTTGATAAGATATTTATCATTACTTATTGTATATTTTATTTTATTACATATATTTAGCATATTTTTTTGAACATGTATATTTAGCATTATTAGTATTTGGAAAAAAATGTATTTGTATCTCATATTATTTATCAATGAATTACAATAATTTTAGTACAAAACGACTTTGTATTATTTAAATTTTATTTTTTTTCTGTAAAAAAGAGGGCCAGGCTCGGCCCAGCCCGGCCCGGCCCGCACTGTAGCCGGCCCGGGCAGGGCCTGGCCCTAGAACACCCTGGGCCCGGCCTGGCCCGGCCCGGCCCGGCCCGCTCGTTGGCGACCTCTATCTGTAGCAAATAGGCTAGAAGAGGAGAACTCCTTGTTGTCACCCAAAACTGGCACCGCTTTTCCCATTCAGTGCCCCAAGGGCTCTCGCCTAAACAGAGTCTGGGGGGTGGATGTACGCAGCCCTCTCCCTTCAGGATACTACCCTGAAGAGAGGCTGTTTCCGAGAACCCCCAACCTGAAGGGTGCAACACGAGAACCTCCCACGGCCTTGATGCAGAAGTTGCCCTCTGCCTTAATTATCACCCCATTTGCCGTGCTAGTCCTATCGTTAGAGAATTCACACGTGAGTTTATTAACAAATTTAACATTGGAGATGAATCTAAATGTTATACAAATTTTCATCGAGTTAGATATAGATTGGAACACGGTAACATGTATTTATACCATAATAGGCATTTTCTTGTATTTTCATTGATAATAGATGTGTCTAGGTCTGTTTAAAGACATCTTTAATAATCCACTTTATATTATGAATATGCACATACATTTATGTTATATTGTACATTTGTTATTTTTCAATTATAAATAGTGGTATGTAGTAGAAGAAAACTCATAATATATTCATAAGGGATCCTTATCAAATTGAAGGCCCTAAGCGATTACTTTGGTTGCTTAAAGTCTTGATCGACCCTGATTTTGACATGGATTTCACCATCTCTATAGCAAGTTTAAGCTGAATATGTTTCGCACCTGGTCAAGGTCACGCATGGTAAGGTGTTAGGTAGACAGGCTCGCCATTGCAGGATAAGGCGAGGTGGTCAATGACGTCACTCCAGGTGGCAGTCTTGAGGGCGCCAACATAAATACGGTGGTTGTCAAAGTGGATGCCAAGGGACTGGACCCAGGTGAAGTCACAAAGCATAGAAGGGTGGCTCTTGCCAATGAAGTGGGCATTGATGTGGAGGTAGGAGTCGGTGACGATGTGGAAATTGTGGTCTTTCTTGCCATGAAAGTAAATGGTGATCCCGTCAAAGCCCACAAAATGAGGGTCCTGATACACTGCACCCTGACTTGTTGCAGTCTGCATTGCAAATACGTGTTGATCAATATTGATTATGTTCGATAAAGAGAAATCTGTTGGAGCATAAGTATAATTTTGGGCCTCAAACCCAATTAATATTCATGTGAAACTACATGATAGGGTACAAATCTTTTACGACTCTTTTTCTAACCGTTTAAGTTTTTAGAATAATTGTTTTCTTAATTATCACTAAGTATAAGAAGAAAGTACTCAAACTTACTGCAATTAGGACTGCGAGTAAGCACAATCAAGATCACAAGTGTGAGGGCAAGCAGCAGGACAAGCAAGTTGTTTGTAACAACAAGCCGAGTACTCTTTCTTCATGCACCTTACTGTCTTCACGTGGTATGGTGCTGGTGACGGTGATCGATGATCAGAGTTGGTAACTCGTGGCGGCGGCAATGGTGAAGCATAAATAAAAGAAGGCAGCGGTGGTGGTGACGGTGATCGATGATCAGAGTTGGTAACTCGTGGCAGCGCTAGCAGTGAAGCGTAAATAAAAGGCGGCGACGATGGTGGTGACAGTGATCGATGATCAGAATTGGTAACTCGTGGTGGTGGCGGCGGCGGTGCCCGCGGCAGTGAACGTGATTGATGATCGGAGTGCTGGGTGGGTAGTTTTAATTTTATACACTAAAATTATTATAATGATTGTATCTAAGGCAGCATAATCATAATTTAAAATTCTCAATTTTAAATATTTACATGTTTATAACTCTAATTAAATATAACAATGTATAGCAAAGTAGACATAATCATGAAAATAATTAAATACGATTTTAAAAGTATTAATCAAGAAATCTCATACCTCGTTGTGGACCATATGTGTAAAAGATGCTCTAATGATACCTCTGAGATCTTCTCCGCAATCGCTTTTTGCACCGTACATGTGGGCGTTATGAAATCAAGTAATTCTAATAAAAATTATTTTTATAGAACTAATTGGTAGAAAGAATTTTCCCTTTTCAATTCTCTAATTAAAGCAGGTCAAAGCCAAATGAAATTACATTAACCCTAATGAGCTAGCTTTTGATTTATATAGAAGGTTAAAAACTGACCCATTAAATTTAAAATAAAAAATAATATTTTTGATAAGTCAAAATATCAGGATCATTATTCAAAACACGTAAAAAACATGTTCTCAAACTCCCCATCAAAGGGTGACACCCCGTGATTGAACCCTGTTGTTGGACGTAGATCACTTATGTAACCTTTTAGGGTTATATCTACAATTAGAGTGAATTAGATTGAAGAAGATGAAGATTAGAGAGAGAATTAGGGTTTTACAAAGAATTAGAGAGAGAGTTAAGGAGAGAGAAAGTGTGCTTGTTATTGTTCTTACAAGCATTTCATCTGTGAATTGTAAATCGGTGGTAGATGCCAAGTTTAGGGTTAAATGGGCTAACCCACCAAGAAGATCAACTAAGTCATCAGCCAAGAGCCAGCATTGTTCAAGGGTCTTCCAACAGAACAGAGCTACTGTCGGCACACATGATTAGGATGACACCCTTCCTACTCAAATCAGAGGTTATGCGGGTTCTGACATACCAACAATTGTGGTTTCCAATACCAACAAGAACGTGCAGGACTGGTTATAGCGCTCTATAATTGCACACACGTCGGGTGAGATGAGTCTGGATAATATTCTCACCTTTATCACTAAGAACAATCTCCATGGTTTAACCCCTAAACGGTTAAGCACCAATACTTTTATCCTGGTTTGTGATTCCGTTGAGACTTTGGAGTCCTACCTCGGCCCTCGTCGTGAGATTCTTCTTAGGAAATTCAGCGAGGTTCTAAAATACTCTGGCGAGATCCTTGGATCAATTAACGGAAGAGTATGGATCGAGGTTTTTGAATTGCCTGTCCAATGTTGGACTATAGACTGCTTTTCTGACCTCACGAGATTATGGGGGAAGTTAGTCAGGGTAAACTCGATGATGTCTGCCATGAGATGCATTGATGCGGCCAGAATCCTCATCGACACATGTACCCCATCACTTATTCATCAAATGCTACAAGTCCATTTTAATGGGATGACCTGATTGGTCTTGGTCAAAGAGGGTAGCACGGAGCTGATTCCAGATTACTTTCCCAGTATTGTTGCTTTGGAAGTATTGGCCAGATTAGCAAGAGAACAGACCTTTTCGGCAATGAACTCGTACCGAGAACAACAGTGCACCACCCTAGCGCGCAATACCACACTGGCTCATCATTCCACTGCTCATAGGATGGCTGACGAGGGCACTATTAGACCAGTGTATAAGGAAGTACGCATAGTCGAGCTGTCGTGGGGTTACCTTGCTTTCCATATTGAAGGTCAATATGTCGATAGGTGGTCTATGGAATGCAGCTGACCACATGCTTCTCTTCCCCATCCGTCTTCACAGCGTGATGATCATATTCCAGTTCAGGAAGTGCATGGTAACCAACATCTGCCTCCTTTTCTTCAGTGGGTGGAGGATAGTTTAGCTCAGCCTCATGCTTAATTGCCGTAGCTCGAGAATGTAACTTAGGACCCCACCAATGAAGATGATTTTGGGTCCTCGGGGCCTGTGTTCCCTCCAGGTTTTGAGTTTTCTGCTTTGAGAAGGTCAGAGCCTTGTATAGAGAGGCCTAGTGGAGTGGGAATGAAAAAAGGAAAACGAATGCTGACAAAAAGGGAGAGGAAAGCGTTGAAGCACAAGGAGAAAGATAATGAAAAGCGGGAGCTTCAAGAATTTCTGAAAGATATATCACCTACAAACAGCACGCTGAAAACAATCAAGACTTCAGGCAACCGGAAATAGGGGAATGAGGCGAAATAGGGAAATTCGTCAAAGACCGTCGGGAAGAAGAAAAAACGGAATAGGGGGAATCGGTACTGTAAGATATCGGAAAGAGAATATGATAGGATGATCTTGCAAGCTGAGCGGACAATAGAGATGGGGAAATTAGTAGGTCTTAACTTTGATGGTTTCGACCCACCAACAGTGGCAGAATTGCTTGCTAATTGAGGTGGATGTGTTGTTGGTTGAGGTTTCAGTCTTGATCCTGTTTCCTGTGTTGTTCTTCTGGTTTTTCTTCTTTTGGGATCCCTGTTTGTTGATTGTTTGTTTTGGTCTCTTCTTGTACCCACTTCCATTTTACGGGGTGGTTAAGGTTTCGTATTCTCGAGTTGCTTGGTTGTACTTTGGCTTTGCGAATAATTATAAAAAAAAACAACTACTTATACTATTATTATACTAATACAAGTATTTTTACTCTCAATATAGAAAGCAACATACATTTCCTGTGCTCCAATGGCTCCCGCCCATACAAGGTCTAGAAGGGTGGATGTACGCAGCATAGGCAGGAGCCCTTGGGGTACTGGGAATGTATGTTACTTTCTATTTACTATATTTAATATATTGAATAATAACGATAATATATACAGTTCATCTCATCATTTAGGTACTCGCTAAATTTCTATTGAACCGATATTATATACGTGGAAATTATGCATCACTTTTTGGATGAAAACATAGATGGTAAAAGTTTTCAAAAATGATATTATACACAGTAAGGGCAACATACTTTACAAAAGCGACCAAGAAGAAAAATATTATTTAAAAAAGGATCAAGAAAAGTATCAACTATTTATAAGTGAATAGGACAATTACTCAAAAAAATAATATGACAACCAAAAATAATATGTGGTAGATGACGTGACAATAAAAAAGATGACACATATAATGTTATGATAAAGTTAATATATTTTCTTAAAAAAATTATTAAAATTTTAAATTATTTATGTAAAATTGTTTTAATGTAATAATTTTTAAAATACAAATTAGCTGTGCTTTAGTAAAAAAAAAAAATTACTGCTCATACGCTGTTACAACTGGTGTACGATGGGCTCGTTTTGGTTTACGCTGTTTGTAACGGTGTACGTTGTACATACAATGGGCGTACGCCATTTGAAACGGCGTAAGTTGAACAAGTTATAGTAAATGGTACTATTTTGGTAAATATTTTTGCAAGGGTGTCATTTTGGTAACACTACAACAAAAAAGGGTAATTCTGGGTGCATAATTATCGGCGTTTATGCAAATGTCGAGAAATCTCAGCTTTTAAATGCGTCGAGACAAAGCGTCGAAAATTCTCGGCGATTTTAAACGACGCAAACAATAACGGCGCTTATAAGCGCCGAGAATATTGTCGGGTATATATAGCCCCGCAAACCCTAACCCTCATTTCTCACGTTCATCTCTCACCCTCGTCTCTCACCCTCACCCTCGCCGCCACGATCGTCTCTCACGCTCACCTCCCGCAAACCCTAACCCTCCTTTCTCACGTTCGTCTCTCACCCTCACCCTCACCCTCACCCTCGCCGCCACGTTCGTCTCTCACCCTCACCTCCCGATTTCCAACCGCGTCGTCTCCACCGCCAGCGTTCGCCTCTCACCGTCGCCGCCAGAGTTCGCCTCTCACCGTCGCCGCCAGCGTTCGTCTCTCACCCTCACCTTCCGATTTCACAGTTGCTCTTGCTTTGCTGTTAGTATGTGATGTCCTTGGCCTAGTTTTGGTTTTTATTTTTATTGGACTGCTTATTCTTCTACAAGTGTTATATCATTTGAGTTGGTTGAAGTAGTTGTATTACGGTTTTGTATTATCGCCGTTTCACACTTTCCCCGGCTTCATGCGCATCCTGAATGCTATGGTTCGAATGATTCTATTGTTGCATCTCATCCTTTGAATTGATTAATACAAAAGATTGTTGTTTTGACAAAATTCTTGTGTTACTGTATTTGATTGATGTTTAAAATTATGTGTTGGTGGCGCTTGTGAGTTCAATTTGTTAATGTCAGGGAGATTAGATATCGATTTCATAATTTTTGAATTTGGAAAAATAAAACTTTGTTGCTATATCCCTTGTTTAGATAGATCCTTCACATTAGAGGATTAAAATTGATTATAAGGAACTCATGTATCTTACTTTAATTTCTAACTTCTCCTAAGTCCCATTAATTATTTGTTTTTGTATTTGTATATATTTTGATTGGTTGATTAAATATTTGTCTTATGAACTCTGACTTTTTTCAATTTTTAGGTAATTTGATTGCACTACTTAATATTTAGAGATATGGATACGAGTTGGATCACGCAACCAAGGATTAGTCAAGCTTATATTGATGGTGTCATTGAATTCATTAAGTTGGCTAAAGAAAACCTTATAGAAGGAAAAACTCGATGTCCATGTAATAAATGCAAAGTAGCCAAATGGTTCTCATTAGAAGATGTAGAATATCATATCCTTTTTAAGGGTTTTTGGCCAAAGTATAAGAAATAGATTTTTCATAGAAAAGAAGATATTGTTCAACAATTGAGATGCAATAGTCAAACATCTACCAATAATAATGAGGGAAGGGCCATAGGTCGAGATGATATTGGTGGATTACTACGAGAAAGTATCGGAGTTGATATTCCTCCCTCCACAAGTCAACCCCATTTGTCTAATGAACATGATTGGTCGGACCAAGTTCCTCTTGAACAACCCAACCAATCTCCTGAGGAGAAAGCCAAGTATAAGAAGATATTGGAAGCTTCTAATGAAGAACTATATCAAGGCTGTAGCGCATTCTCCAAATTGTCATTTCTTTTGCACTTGTTTCACTTGAAATGTATGCATAGTTGGTCTGTTGAGTCCTTCACGATGTTGCTAAGACTTCTTGTTGATGCATTTCCCCAAATTATGGTATTTCCATCATCTTATTATGAAGCTCAGAAAATGATCAATGAGTTGGGTCTTGGATATGAAAAAATTCATGCTTGTCCAAATAATTGTATGTTGTATTGGGGTGAAATGTCTGAAAAAGAGAGTTGTCATACATGCGGTACCTCAATATGGAAGACAGTTAAGGGTAAGGAAGATGACAGTTGTAGTGATGAAACTATGTCAACCAAGAAAGGAGAGCCCGCTAAGGTTATGCGGTATTTTTCTTTGATTTTAAGGCTCAAAAGATTATACATGTCATCTAAAACAGCCGAAGATATGAGATGGCATGAGATAGACCATTTGAAGGATGGGAAATTAAGGCATCCTGCAGATGGCTTAGCTTGGAGGGCATTTGATGCTCGGTATCCGGAGTTTTCTTCAGATCCTCGTAGTGTTAGGCTTGGTCTTGCTAGTGACGGCTTCAATCCGTACCGTCTTATGAATACTACTTATAGTACATGGCCAGTGGTGTTGATCCCGTACAACTTGCCCCCATGGCTATGTATGAAGCAATCGTCATTCATTCTTTCTTCGATTATTCCTGGGAAATCGGGCCCTGGACTTGACATTGATGTGTACCTACAACCATTGCTGCATGAGTTGAAATTGTTATGGGAAGGTATTGATGCATATGATGCCTATAGTGGACAAAACTTTAGAATGCAAGGGGCTATAATGTGGACTATCAATGACTTTCCTGCATATGCTATGTTGTCTGGTTGGAGTACAAAGGGCTACACAGCTTGTCCTTATTGCACTGAACATACACATTCTTATAAGTTTGGGGGCAAGATTTGCTATAATGGACACCGTAAATGGTTACCTAATAATCACTCTTTTCGATCTCAGAATCAATTGTTTGATGGGACAATGGAGTATGCTTGTGCTCCTACTCCGGCATCAGGGGCTGATATCTTGAAAGCACAAGAACAAGTTCGTTACAAGTACGGAAAAACCCAAAAGACTAGTAAGAAGAAAAGAGAAAGGCACCACATAGACAGTTCAATAGAAAGAGTGGACAATGAGGAAGTGCTTTGGAAGAAAAAAAGCATATTTTTTGACTTGCTATATTGGGAGTATAATCTCCTTCGACATAATCTAGATGTCATGCACATAGAGAAAAATGTGTGTGATAATGTTCTAGGGACACTATTAAATATGGAGAGAAAGACTAGAGATGATGAAAAGGCAAGAAGGGCCCTTGAAGAAAGGAACATAAAACCACATCTTTGGCTACAACCTCGTCCTAATGGAGATCCGTACATGCCTCCAGCTTCTTAGTATATGTCTTCAAATGATAAAGAACGGTTTCTAAGAGTTCTATGGAAACTTAGGGTCCCAGATGGATATGGATCTAACATCTCTAGATGTGTGAAGTTGAAACAAAGAAAACTCTTAAACCTTAAGAGTCATGACAACCATGTTCTTATGCAAGATATTCTTCCTGTAGCTTTACGAGCATCTAATGCCACACAAGTCATTGAGTTGCTTTCAGACTTGTCTTCCTTTTTCAAATACTTGTGTTCTATGACCCTCGACCCAAATATGCTTGATCTTCAACAATCGAACATTATTCTTACACTTTGTGAGATGGAGATGGAATTTCTACCTACATTTTTCACAGTCATGGTTCATCTACTAATTCAAAGTAGAGGAGGCTAAGCTTGGTGGGCCTGTTCACTATAGATGGATGTATCCGATTGAAAGGTTAGCCGATAATGCTTCATTTACTCTTATCTCTCATATTTGGCATTCAGTAATTGATCTCACGTGTTATTTATATTTATATAATAAAGGTATTTGTCCCATTTGAAAGCATACGTAAGTAACCAGGCGCGGCCAGAAGGGTCCATTGCTGAAGGCTATATCATGGAGGAGACTATTACATTTTGTTCTAGATACTTAGAAGGTGCTACGACCATTTTTAATAGACCTAAAAGAAATAATGATAATATTTCAAGTATGGGTAAATACTTGTTAAACTCTGGGGGTCGTGCAATTGGAAAAGAGAAAATTGTTCGCCTTGATATGAGAAGTAAGGAACAAGCGCATCGTTATGTGCTACTTCAGCTAGATGAAATCAAGGAACTTCGTGAGTAAGTGTTAATAGAAGCAACTTTGTCAATATTAACTATTTTTGTTCAACCTACTAATAATTTTCTTATTATAGTGAATTTTTAAGTGAAAAACGACTAGCATATTTCCATAGAGGTCGATCTAATGCAATATTAGAAAATCAGTGGATTGTTGAAGAGTTTTCTGAGTGGCTTCAAAACCAGGTTAGTATATTTTATTCGATGTTGAAGTTGATATTATATATTCACCATTAATTTTGATACTACCTTTTATTCTATTAAGGTGCACAAAATTGATGCAACTACCGAAGAAGGCTGATTGAGAAGGGCTTTAGCTAGTGGGCTAAATCAGTATGCTAAAAGAATGAAGCGCTTTGTCCTTAATGGATACAAGTTTCATACAGAAGATCGTGAACGCTATATGAGGACACAAAATTCTGGGGTCATGGTCGTAGCTGATGGACAAGTTTACTATGGCAAATTGACAGACATATATGAACTAGATTATTATGGGAGTTATAAAGTTGTCATTTTTTGTTGTGATTGGGTCGATATAAATAGGGGCTTAAGAACATTTAGAAATGATGGTGCTTGTGTGAACTTCTCTAAGTTGATGCATACGGGTCGATTGTTGAAAGATGATCCATTTGTCATCTCATTTCAAGCAAAGCAAGTTTTCTATATTCAAGATGAGATGCACAAGGGATGGTATCATGTCATTAAGACTAAACCTAGGGACTTGTATGATCTAGGCGAGATTTGATATTTGTTTTTTTAGAGTTGTGAAATAATGTTACATGTTGTTTCATTTTGTCCATGTATGTCAGTTTTCTTTTGTACGTGTTGTTTCATTTTGTCCATGATCTTTGTTTTATTATTGATTATTTATTTTACGGAACATATTTGCTTCTCATTTTATTTTTATAAGTTCTATTATACATCTACTAATTCTTTTATTTTTGGAAAAGCGTGGATTCACAATGAGGAGGTTTTTTAGAAGTGGCAAATCAGTGCAGTCCTCAACAGCAACACTAGAACATGAAGGAGGTGATGACAGTCAGCCAAGACCGTCAACATCTCAAGCAGAGGGACCAGCGAGGGAAGTTGGTGTTTGGTCCACAGACGTGCCATTTGATGAGAGGGAGCTACTTCAACTTATCGGTAAATGTTTTCAATTTTATAGCATTAATTATGGTAATAATTTTTCATTCAATTAGAAAAGTAATGGTATATCTTAATCGTTAATAGATGGCCAAAGTAACTTGAGTACCTTAAGGACGATACCAGTTAAGGAAGTATGGCATCTTCTTGAAGGTGTAAGAATTATTGTGCGGTTCAATGACCTACGCCAACCAATTAGAAAGGGTGGCGATTTGTTGATCCGGTTTATTGGAGAGGTTGCAAAAACGGGACGGTTTTGTCCGCTCGGAGTAAGAAATTGGCGTACGATGAATGACCAATACAAAGCAGAAGCTATTGAGGTTATTCGAGTAAGTATTATTTATGTCTGAAGTTTACTTTATATATATGATATAATATGTATGTCTGAAGTTTCTGAACTTTATCATTGTATTAATTAAGGTTTTATACTCTTAATTGTGTTAATTTAATTCAATAGTATAATTGGCAATAGGTTCTTCTATCAAATTTTACTGCTCGAGTAAAATGTGAATATAGCACTGAAATGTGGTTGCTCTTTTACTAGTACAACTACTGTTTTATGCCTTCTTACTATTCCCTTGCCTTTTTGTGACATTATTGTTGGATTTTATGTTTTAGAAAAAATTTTCAATGCCCGGTGATGTAATGATTGATAAATCAATACTACAGCATCTTGGCAAAATGTGGAGGGGTTATAAGAAGAGTTTGAAAGCACAATATTGCCAAGGGAACAAAACTGAGGCTGAAGTTATTGCAACAGTGCCACGAGGAGTTAATCGTGACCAATGGATAACTTTGGTACATTTTTGGTTTTCTCCACATGGAAAGGTAGAACAATTTCTTTTTAAGTAATTTTTGATTGGTCAAAAAGAGAGAAGCAGATTGATATTGATTATGAATGTAAAGTTTTTCTTGGATTGATATTGATTTTCAATGTCAGGAGAAGAGTAAATGCGGCAAAGAAGCACGTGCCAAGCAGAACCAGTTTCACACGACTGGTTCAACAAGTTATGCGAATAAAAGAGATAGTTTTGTAAGGATTTCAGTATATGTTTAGTGTATTATTACTATCTACCTGTTAAATTAGTTAAGACTTATGTTGACGTGTTGATTGTAGGAAATTAACAAAGGGAGGAAGCCCACTAGTATAGAGTTTTACCAGGAAACTCATACCAGGAAAAGTGGTGGCTTTTTTGAGAACATGATTTCATAAGAATTTATGGTGGGTTTTATTATTATCTCATATTTCTTTTAATTTAAATATATTTAATGTCTTTTTCTCTTCTTTGTAGGATACAGCTAGAGAAATAGTTGAGGCTCGACTTGGATCTTCTTCCAGACCTCGATCAGAAATCGAGGAGGAAGTATTTACCGAGTTAATGTATGAACAGGAAAATCCGGGCTATCGAGCGGTAGGCTATGGATTTGGCGTGAAGAGGAGTGATATCTATGGAGTCAGGGGTGAACTAAAGAAAAGGGGACTCGATCGTACCGGTGATCATGTCGAAGTGCAAAATATGAAAATAGAATTTGCCAATGTAAAGCAGCAAATGAGAAGGCTCCTACCCATCTATGATGCTGTTTCTTCTGGCCAAGCATCATATGAAATGATAGCAGAAGATCGAGCAATTATTACTGCGGTTGCTGATCCGGTAAGATAATCTATTTAATTTGTATTTGTTTGTACTGTAATGCAAATAATTGCCTTTTGTAATCCTTTGTAAATAATGAAATTGATGATGTGAATGATTGAGACAAAAGGCGGCATTGGGGTTGGTACTTTTGGGAAACTACATGAATTTACCATGTGATACAAAATTTTGGATCAGATGTGCTTGTCTTGCTGCTTGATAAGATGGTTTGGTTTTTGGATGTTTTGACACTTCTTCTACTAAATATTTTCTCTAATATCTTCATTGATAATCCTCTTTCAATTTTTCCCATATGAGGAATAGCCTAACTTTAGACAACAAGGTATAATTTGAATCAGGTGTGTTGTGCTTTGCAAGATGTGGCAGAGAGTGGAATCTCATGTGCTCTATTGTTGCCTTAAGATGTAGCAGACTCTTCATTTGTTTTAAGCACATACTAGATGGAAATGAGAATGGAAAGCAAGCTAAATAGGTGGCAATCACATGATATGGAAGTCATGAGATGCAGCACAACCTAGGCCTCCCTCTATCTACTTCTACTTCCCTTCCAAAAGGGATTGTTGACACTTGAGGGTTGACGGGTTCCGATGAATGATTTCATGTGCTCATTGTTATTGATTTATGTGATAGTAAACTGGTAGATTGATATTTTGTACATAAGTAATGTTATTATTGTGTTGTCTATACAGGGTAGAGATGAATCGGGATCAGGTGACGGTGAACCCTCAAATTTTTTTGCATCTCCAAGCACGCCAAGCTCATTCGGTTGATTGATATATTTGTGAAGAATGTACTTGACTAAGTTAGTATTGTATTTTTTTTTTTTTTGGTTGATATTAGATTAATTATGTTGATATTTAGAGTGGAAAAAATCTCAAATTTTGTATTGAACTATCAAAGTACATTGACAATATTGTAATATTTTGATTGTTGAATTCAGAGTCTTATGAAAAATTTATCAGTTTAGTTGATATTTTTTTATTAAGTAATTATATATATATATATATGTGTGTGTGTGTGTGTGTGAAAAATATGCACAAATAAATAGGCAATGCAGGCTGTTTGTAAAATGTCCATACTAAGAAGAGAAAATAGGGTATTTAAAAAACTCAAAAAATCTCGACATTAAAAAACGCCGAGATCCTCGACGCTTTTCTTTCTCGGAGTTTTCTTTCTCGGCGCTTGTCCTAAGCGCCAATAATGAAATTCTCAGCGCTTTTTTGCTCCGAGAATTGCAAAAAAAAGCCCCGAGAATCTACTTATTTTTTTGTAGTGTAAAATTTTCTAAAACTGTGCCAGTTGGGTAAA
This sequence comes from Simmondsia chinensis, assembly GCA_018398585.1. Classification (NCBI taxonomy): domain Eukaryota; kingdom Viridiplantae; phylum Streptophyta; class Magnoliopsida; order Caryophyllales; family Simmondsiaceae; genus Simmondsia; species Simmondsia chinensis. Next base: position 2,768,726 of record JAGTTD010000014.1, read on the forward strand.
AAAAATCATTTTTAGGAGTGAAATTAGAATTTACTATGAACATTGTTAAGTTTCAGGTCGTATTCCTAGGGTTTAAACTTATTAACTTTAGTTCTTGAGAAAACGTCAATAACAACAAACATTCACCACTTCAGATCTAGTTCAAGAAACCTGTAACTGTAGTTTAGCAAGATTCATCCAACACCGAACACATGCACAAAGAACACAGCGATAACAACGAGATTTTACGTGGTTCAGCCTTTAACGAAGGACCTACTCCACGGCTCTCTATTTCTAGGGAAGTCTATCCACTATAAGTCGAGTTCAAATATTACAGACCAGACTTCAACGATATACAACTTTATACAAACCGATCCTTAAGGCGTCTAAGTCAGAAACCTAAAGAAGAACGAAAATAAAGAGTAAGGGAAGAGAAAGCTCACAACCGAAGCCTACAAGGCTTCATACATGCTCCAAGCTACCAAGATTTGAACGATCAAGCCTTAACACCCACGGATATACTCAATCGCCTTCGATCGCCAGAGCAAATGAAAAGAGGCGGTGGCTGAAGAGAAATCAGAGAGAAAATGAAGAGCATACGGCAAACCCTAAAAAAGGGTCAGTATATATAGGCAACCGAACTCCGATCCGTGGCAAGGCTCCAAGGTTCAATCTCGGCCGTTCGTACGAACCAGATCAACGGTCCATAAAAGCCCACAAGAAACACAAATAGTTGTCCCGGATGGCTGACGCGTGGCAGCCACTAATAACTGAATCAGGGAAGCTTCCTCGAGAAGCTTTGGGCAGCGGGTAGTGGCACGGGCAAGAAATATAGCACACGGGCAGGGGCAGCAATGACATCTTACCTCTTTTGCTTATTTAAATGTATTTTAACAGTTGGGTACAAAAATAACATTTACCAAAAAATTTACAACTTATGCCACTTGACATTTACACCCTTTGATCTATAATATTTGAACATTTCTTAACTTAAATTTTCTTGATATAGTTAAGTCATATAGGGACCAATTTTACAACAATTCTCCACCTTGGTACCTATATGGGTTAACTACTGGACATTCCCTAGTAATAGGAGCCAAACACATTGGGTTCGTCATCCATGATCCCAATTACTTTGAACCAAGTTAATACATTTAAGTAACTTGTCCAAAGTCAAAATTTTTGTGCCCATATCCACTGAATTTTCAGCAGTACAGATTTTTTGCAGTTCAACAGTGTTCCTTTCAAGCATGTCGTTTACAAAATTCCTCTTGATAGCTAAGTGCTTAGTCCTATCATGAAACACGGGGTTTTTACACAATGCAAGGCTGATTGACTGTCCGAAAACAGTACGGGAGGCCCGTTATCAAGGTTTATTTCTGATAGTAAGCCTCTCAACCAGATAGCCTCTTTTATGGCTTTTGTGAGGGCCTCAAATTCAGCCTTAGTGGTTGACAGCGCAGTCACAGGCTGCAACTTGGACTTCCAACAAATGGCTCCACCATTTAAAGTGTAAATGTAAGCACTAGTGGACCTCCTTTTATCTACGTCTCCCCCAAAGTCAGAATTGGTGTAACCTATCAATCTAAGGTAGGTTTTTGTCCGTCCAAAAGTAAGTCCCAGTTATAGGTTTGTTTAATGTACCTTAACAACCACTTAACTCCATCCCAATGTTCCTTTCCGGGGTTACTCATAAACCTAGACAAAACACTTAAAGGGAAAGCTAAGTCTGGACGTGTACAAGTCATAGCATACATTAAGGAACCTATAACATTCGCATATGGGACTCTTTCCATTTGTTTCTTTTCTATCTCATTCGTGGGACACTGTTGAACTGTATACTTATATTGACTTGCTAAGGGCAATTTTACAGGTTTACATTCAGACATGTTGAATCTAACCAATACCTTTTCCAAATACCTTTGTTGAGATAAGTGCACTGTTTCAGCTGCTGGATCCCTGGTAATTTCCATACCAAGTATCTTCTTGGCCTTCCCTAGATCTTTCATATCGAACTCAGCACAAAGCGTTAGTTTCAAATCATTAATATGGTTCATGGATTTACTGGCCAGCAGCATATCATCCACATAAATCAGCAAATACAGTGCATCAACAGTATCAGCATGTTTATAATAAAAACAAGTGTCATGTATTGATCTACTAAAGCTTCTACTTCTTATAAATTGGTCAAAAAGTTTGTACCATTGTCTAGGGGATTGTTTTAGGCCATATAAAGACCTCTTAAGTAGACAAACATGGTTTTCATGGTTTGGTTCAATAAAGCCCTCAGGTTGGGCCATAAAGATTTCCTCATCCAGCTCACCATGAAGGAAAGCTGTTGTAACATCCATTTGTTCCAGAAATAGGCTAAACTTAGCCGTTAGTGCCATAAGTATTCTTATAGTTGTGTGCTTTACAACGGAAGAAAAAATCTCATTATAGTCTACCCCTTCTTTTTGTGAAAAACCTTTTGCAACTAGTCTAGCCTTGAACCTTGGCTGTCCAGATGATGTATCGGGTTCTTTTACCTTATAAATCCACTTAGAACCTACCAACTTCCTATCCATTGGTTTAGGAACCAAAACCCAAGTTTTGTTCCTTTTGAGGCTCTCCATTTCCTCTGTCATGGCTTTGAGCCACTGTTCAGAGGCAGCCCCACTAATAGTCTGAGTATAAGTGAGAGGTCCTGATTCTACATACTCTAGGGCAGTATTTAGGGCAAATGCAATACAATCCGCACTGCCAAACCTAACTGGTGCCCTAATTTCTCTCCTCTCCCTATCCCTAGCTAGTTGGTAGTTTGATAGGTCTATTTGTTCAATTGTTTCTTGAGGTTCAGTGCTCCCTTCAGCACTGTCGGTCACCTCTTCCTCAGGATTTAAGGTATGGTTTTCCTGGTATATAGGCTCTGGTGGGCTGATCTCGAACTCGTAGAGTTCAGGATCATACTTCCTAGGATTGGAGGAAGTGGCTGCTGTACCAGCAGCCATTGTTTTCTCCAAGTAAGGGAATTCCTCTTCATTAAAGGTCACATCCCTACTAATTATAATTTTGGTTCTGTTTCCATCCCTAACACCCACCCTATACCCCTTTACACCATCCGGATAGACTAGAAAAACACCTTTTACAGCCCTGGGTTCAAGTTTTCCTTCAGATTGATGTGCATACGCAGCACATCCAAAAACCTTTAAAATAGAATAGTCGCTTGTTTTTCCAGTCCATTTTTCCTCAGGGGTTTTAAAGTCAATTGCAGAGGAGGGAGTACGATTAATTAGATAACATGCAGTAGCTACAGCCTCCCCCCAAAAGTTTTTACCAAGTCCTGATACAAATAACATGCATCTTACCCTGTCTAGGAGCGTACGGTTCATTCTTTCAACTAGTCCGTTTTGTTGGGGAGTTTTCCTAACAGTGTTGTGTCTTTTAATACCATTTTGAGCACATAAACTATCAAATTCAGTGTTTATATATTCAAGTCCATTATCAGTTCTAAGTACCTTAATCTTCCTACCTGTTTGATTTTCTATAAGGTTCTTCCACCTAACAAAGGCACTAAAACATTCATCCTTTGTTTTAAGTAGGTAAACCCAAACCTTCCTAGAGAAATCATCTACCATAGATAGGAAGTAGTATGCTCCACCTAAAGTGGGTACCCTTGCTGGTCCCCACAGGTCAGAGTGGATATAGTCTACCGGTGACTTAGTTATATGGATTCCAGATTTAAAAGATAGTTTATGATGTTTTCCAAATATGCATGACTCACATAAATCAGGTTTAGACACATAACCACCCCCCAACAGCCCTCTCTTGTTCAGCTCATTCAGGCCCCTCTCTGATACATGTCCTAATCTTTTGTGCCAAAGGTTGGTTAGGTCAGTTTTCTCTACAATAGAGCAGCCAGCAGGAACTACGTCACCTCTAAGCACATATAGACCGTTCTTGACCTCTCCTCTTAGCATTACAAGGGAACCCTTAAGGACCTTCATTACCCCCTGTTGTGCCTTTAAGGTCATACCAGCCTGGTCTAATTGTCCTAGAGAAATTAGGCTCCTTCTAAGTTCAGGCACATGCCTAACTCCCTTTAGGGTAAAGTCAACCCCATTTGACCCTTTAACCCTAACTGACCCTATCCCAACTACTTGGCATCCGTGGTTATTTCCCAACAGCACCTTTCCCCCAGCTACAGTCCGGTATTCAGTAAAGAAGGATCTATCTGAAGTCATATGGAAGCTACACCCTGAGTCTAGAACCCACTCATGTGTAGTTTGGTCTGTGGATACTACTAATACTTCAGCGGAGTCATATCCGTCATTAAATTCAGTGTTGTCAGTTGTGCCGTTAAATTTTCTTTGGTAATCTGGACAGTATCTTTTAATGTGTCCTAGTTTACCACACTCATAACATTTTACTTTACTACAATCTCTTCTAGGTCTTGAACTAGATCTGTTTCGACTCTTACTTCTTCTCCTATCTTTATTGTTGTAGTTATTATGGTTGTTATGATTGTTATGGTTGTTATGGTTGTCTCGAGTCTTTGTCCTATCCCTGACTGACAGCCCTTCCCCACTGTTACTGGTTGGTGGGTACTTCCCTTCCTTCCTAAGTTCTAGGATCTTGGATCTTAGGGCCTTTGTTACGTCTTTCAGTGCTACAGTGTCATGTCCATATCTTAGTGTGTCTTTAAAGGACCTAAGATATTTAGGTAAGGCACATAGCAACAATACAGCCAACAATTCATCAGCAACAGTAACTTTAACGTTTTCTAGATCTTGACAGATTTTATGGAACTCATCTATAGAGTCCTCTAGGGGTTTGGTCTCACTCACATTAAAGGTGAAAGGGGATTCCATGCACAGTATCCTATTGGACAATGACTCAGATTTGTAGATTTCCTCTAACTTAGCCCATATATCTGCTACGGTCTTTTCAGAGCGAATTTGATTAAGTACCGAGTTATCAAGACTAAGTAATAAAGAAGCATAAGCTTTATGTTCGATTTCTACTTTCTCCTTTTCAGTTAGATAAGTTGGTTGATCCTTTTCGGGCAAAAGTGCAGTTCCAGCACCTTGTGCCATAAGGATTGCTTTCATTTTTAGTTTCCATAGGTTGAAATCATTCCTACCGTCAAACCTTTCAATATCAACCCTAGCAGACGCCGTACTGTTTCTTTAAGGTAAAGAACCTGATACTCTGATACCACTTGTTAAGTTTCAGGTCGTATTCTTAGGGTTTAAATTTATTAACTTTAGTTCTTGAGAAAACGTCAATAACAACAAACATTCACCACTTCAGATCTAGTTCAAGAAACCTGTAACTGTAGTTTAGCAAGATTCATCCAACACCAAACACATGCACAAAGAACACAGCGATAACAACGAGATTTTACGTGGTTCAGCCTTTAAAGAAGGACCTACTCCACGGCTCCCTATTTCTAGGGAAGTCTATCCACTATAAGTCGAGTTCAAATATTACAGACCAGACTTCAACGATATACAACTTTATACAAACCGATCTTTAAGGCTTCTAAGTCAGAAACCTAAAGAAGAATGAAAATAAAGAGTAAGGGAAGAGAAAGCTCACAACCGAAGCCTACAAGGCTTCATACATGCTCCAAACTACCAAGATTTGAACGATCAAGCCTTAACACCCACGGATATACTCAATCGCCTTCGATCGCCAGAGCAAATGAAAAGAGGCGGTGGCTGAAGAGAAATCAGAGAGAAAATGAAGAGCATACGGCAAACCCTAAAAAAAGGTCAGTATATATAGGCAACCGAACTCCGATCCGTGGCAAGGCTCCAAGGTTCAATCTCGGCCGTTCGTACGAACCAGATCAACGGTCCATAAAAGCCCACAAGAAACACAAATAGTTGTCCCGGATGGCTGACGCGTGGCAGCCACTAATAACTGAATCAGGGAAGCTTCCTCGAGAAGCTTTGGGCAGCGGGTAGTGGCACGGGCAAGTAAATATAGCACACGGGCAGGGGCAGCAATGACATCTTACCTCTTTTGCTTATTTAAATGTATTTTAATAGCTGGGTACAAAAATAACATTTACCAAAAAATTTACAACTTATGCCACTTGACATTTACACCCTTTGATCTATAATATTTGAACATTTCTTGACTTAAATTTTTTTGACATAGTTAAGTCATATAGGGACCAATTTTATAACAATTTAGCAAAAAAAGTGTGTTCATGTCGAACTTACTAAGTTTGCAATTTAACTCTTTAGTCTTGCTATTAATTCCACATGACTATTATTCTATCTTATATGATTTCATTCTAAAATCAGAGTAACACTGTAGATTTAGTGCTATTTACTTTAGTTATTAAAATCTTGTAAGAGTTTATTTTAAAATTAATGGGTGTTAAGTAGAGTAGTACAGTAGGTTTATGCTAATGAAGTTCAGTGTCCATTTTTATCTGTTAATTGTTGGCTGATTGCTAGTAATTGTTATGTTATTGGCTATAAGTTGTTGACTGTTAGTTGATGATTGTTGGTAGAGGTGGCCACAGGCTAAGACTAGCCTCGACCCAGAGGGACCAGCCCAGGCCTAAGCCCAGTGTTGGGCCGATTGGCCTTTTTTTGGACTTTTTTTTATTTATATATATAATTATTTTGACTAAAAAATAATTATAATTTATTGATAAATAATATAACATACTTATAAATATATTTTACAAAATAAATGTATTATAATTTATTAAAAAAATATAACTATAATAATATCATAGTGCTATATAAAATTACAAATATAGTTTATAAAAAAATATATATTATAAAAAATAAAATTATAACAATATAAATGAATTAATTTAAACTTGCCATGGTTGGTGCGGTACTTGTATTGGAGCTAGCATTGTCGTCTTCATTGCTTGATGATTCCAATTTCAAACGGTCTTGGTTTCTCTCCGCTGCAGCCATCCAGTCCTTCAAGAGCACCGATATTTCTAAGGTAGCTAGTGCTAATCTCGCTTTTTTTGTTCCAAGCAATCTAGTACATGTACTAAAAGTAGACTCCGATGCTACTGTAGACACCGAACATGTTAGTAAATTGCGTGCCATGGTAGAAAGTAAGGGATATTGGGTTTTATTTGAATTCCACCGTTACAAAATATCAAAATATGGATTAGCCTCTGTCGGGTAGAATTCAATTATAGGTGAAGTATGTATAAAGAAAGCTTATCATATGACGTGGGACTTTGTTTGGGCTTTAATCGGTTAAACATATCCCATGCATATGATTTTGCTTGAGAAAAGGACAAAGACGATGTAGAAGAAACGTTTGTATTAGATGATAATTTTTTAGAATACACAAAAATAAATTATGTAAATTTTCATCAACTTTAGCAACAAAAGAATTCACATCAAAAGTTGGTATCATTTTTTCACAAAATATCTCAACAAATAATTGAAAACCCGCAAGTTTATAACATGGATAAAAAACGGTGGCAATACAAAATACCATTTGTAATTTAATATAATATTTGAAAATTTTTTCTATCACGGCGGTAATGGAGCCCTGCAACATGAGATTGGAAGGGTTCTTCATCATCCATGTTGCAATATCTACCAATCTAAATATTGCGTGTAGAATGGTTGGATAATAATAACCCAAAAAATGTGGTAGTGTCTTTAAATATAATAAAAAAATTACAAATTTTATTAATCATATCCCAATCTATATTTCCTAGATTAAAAGAATTTAAATCTGCATGATTTTGCTGTATAAATTTAATTAAGACATCTTTGTATGGTATGCATCTTCCTAACATTAAAACCATGGATGACTACCTATTATTACGTGCATCTAATTTAAATTATTTCCTAGGAATGCCTTGTGTGTCACACAATTCTTTAAATTTTTTTGCCTAGTTTTGGATATTTTAATTAGTCCCTTATCCTTTTTTGGTTCAAAATGGTCTTTCATATTTTATTTTATGATAAAATTAGTTCCCATATTGTGATCAAAACTTGGTAAAAAATTAAAAACCAAGGAACTAATTTTGTTATAAAATAAAATAAAAATAATTTAAATAAAAAAAGACTAATTTTAATAGATTTAAAAAATTAAGAAATTAATTTAAATAAAATAAAAAATAAAAATAAATTTAAATAAAATTATAGAAAAACGAGGGACCTACAGTGTAAATAACTCTCACAAAGCCCTATACAACTGCTCTTACAAAAAACAATGGAATGGGCCGAAACAAGGCCCATCATCCAACAGTTCCCGCGGGCAAATGCAATTATGTGAGAAAGTTTCGTGATTATTCAAATTTAAGGAGAATTTGATTGCTGCAGTTGAATTGATCTCGAAATGGCGATAGTTTACATATTCAAGGTAGAAATGTCATTCATATGCTATTGATTTTATTTTGATTTTGTTTTGAGCACTTTTCTCTTCTCATATTTGATTTCAATTTTTCTCTTTCGTTTATCTTGTAGAGGAAATGAATTTTAGCGAATTTTAGTTTATACCTAATCGAACGGAGCCATGATGTGATGAATGAGAAAACAATTACAGATTTGTGGTGTGCGATTATTGGGATTGAACAATGAATGCGGAACCTAAGAGGGTACCAACACGCAAGCACCGGATCTCGTTGAAACTCCGAAGTTAAGCGATGCTTGGGCGAGAGTAGTATCAAGATGGGTGATCTCCTGGGAAGTCCTTGTATTGTACCCCTTAGGTTGGAGGTTCTCGAAAATAGCCTCCTTTCAGGGTACCATGAAGGGGGAAGGCTGCGTACATCCAACCCTGCGACCCTGCTTAGGCGGGAGCCCTTGAGGCACTGGGAATGTTGAACAATGAATGCGGAAGAAAAAAACGATTATTATGGCTGCCGCGATCGAGCTATGTTACACAGAAAATAAATTAATCACGTGTTAGACGTGTGATTAAATAACATTTTAGTAGGTAACTTTTAATTATAATGTAGATAATTTTCACTTTTATTATGTAATAACAATTGGGATACTAGTTGATGGTTCTCTTCCCCAATCTTTATAAATAGCGCATTAGGATTGTGATGGAGGATATGACAAACGAATGACAAGTTGACTTCTCTCTCTCCCTCTACTATTATGTTCTCCCTTCCATGAATTCTACTCTACTTCCCCCTCAATTTCTACTATTAGCCCTAATTAAGCTTCAAAGAGGGTAATCTAGCCACACTTTCTAGTTTGGATGGTCTCAAGCTAGAGCCTAGAAGCAAACTCTTGGACGCCACAGAAAACCAAAAATTTGATCATTTATCTTACTAACACTATAAATGCCTAATTTCTATAATGTATAAATTTGGGATTTACGTAACAATTTAAGCTTTTGGGATAGTTCGTTGAAAGATTTTGAGTTCAAATCTTAGCAACCCAATTCTTAATATTAACATAATTTTAGCATAAAACATGAAATGAGCGCATGTGATATCTATGATTTAAGTTTAATAGACACACTTGCAATGGGTGTTTTTGAATTGTCGAAGTATAAAAGGCATTTCTCACCCATTGGCTTATGTTGCTGGGATAATTTGTTTCTTGACTTGGTATCAAACCCTTGTTGAGCAAGAGGTCACAGGTTTAAATCCCAATAGCCCACACTTTCAATATTAACACAATTTAAGTGTAAGATATGAGGTGAGCCATGAGCCCCTGCAATATCCATACTTTAAGACCAATGAGCATTTGTGTGAGGGGACATGTTAAAGTATAAAACTAATCCCAGGCCTGCACCCATCAACTTAAGCTTTTGGTATGGTTGGTTCCTTGATAAGAATATGAAACCATTTTGAGTTTTCACCTAACGATCTAAGGGCCTAATTCATGAAAGTTTTCTATTTGTAGTTTTGTTTTTCAGATTCTAAAAACCATATTTTGGAAATCATTTTTTTTTCTAGTTTTTTATGTTTTTAGTTATTTCCTAATTTGGGTGAAAATTGAAATTATAAACAAACACTAGAAAAAAAACATTTGCAAAGACCTATTTTTAGATTTCTTAAAAACCAAAAATTGTAAAAAAAGAAAACGATTTCAAACCGGCCATAAGCTTTTGAGATGGTTTCTTGTTAGTTCTCCATGAGATTCTCATAAAGAATGTACAAATTGCAATCACAAACATAGAACTTCTGACTAAACTCAATATGAACAGCTTCCTATAAGGAGAGTTTTCCCATGACCAGTTTCATCTCTAGGTTTTCATTGTCTTCAATACTTACAAATTTCTGATTCCTTTGGTGATAATGTAATGCAAAGAAGCATAGAAGAAACATCCTCCTCGATCTTAATTTCGGGTCCATTTTACGCATCATATTCTTCCTTGAAGTCCCTTTTGCTTCTTGGAGTTGATTTTGGTCGAGCATGGAATCTTGATGCTAGGCGCGTGGGTGCTCTAGTTTTCCTGTCAAATCCTCTCATGCAGACAAACCCTGCAGGATAAGAGAATTTACATAAAAGTTATAATGAGGGACTCCTTGAGGATGGAGAAATATTTTGTGGTATGTTGCCATTTCAATATCTGTTGGCAAGTATCTAGGCTCACTATTGGAGTAAATGAGCCGAATCAAGTTTGATCCTTATTGAGCTTGAGTTTGAGCTAGATTCTTGTTGAGCTTTAGAAGCTTTGTTTGACCTCAATTCAATAAAATAATTGTATGTTAGGTACTCAGCTCGATTAGGCTCCTTAGGCTAATCGAGCGTGGTCGAGCTCGTTATTGATCCAAGTCGTGCTCATGATTGTACCAAGCTTGCTATCGGGTCAAGCTATTGAAGTTACTATCGAGCAATTATCAAATTATTTTGAGGTTATAACAAGCTATTAATGAGCTCTTATCTAACTATTCATAAATGTTAATGAGTCGACCACCCTTTTGTTCAAACTTCATTTGTTTGGCTTATGAGCCTGCTCGAGCTTGGCTTAATAAGCTATCGAACCTCGATTATCAACAGGAACAAACCCTAGTCAATTTCGAACATGAATAGTTCATCAAACATTTGGTTTGTTTATACCCTTAAAGGCTACTATTGACAAGCAACAATCAGCTAGTATCTAAAATCAACATATTTTAGACTGACTTCTCATAACCAAGGGAAAGAGGAGAATGTGGGTCCTAATAGGGTCCCTAGGTGCACAAACCGAGGGATTGACGGATAAACTTCCAGCAAGGTGGTAAGTTAAGACGGTATAACCATAGTTAGCTATAGATGGCTGAAATACTGCCTCAAACCTATCAATTAACGGCTGCAATGAGGTTGCAGATTGCTCAACAAGAATTTACAGCCGTTGGATTGCCCTTGAAAGCACATTATGAAATGATGGATGCAAAATGTTGATATCCTTCATTGATTTGGCAAATGCAGGAGGAGGAACAGATGGTGAAGCGAGAGAAGAACCTTCAGATTTTGCAGCTCAAACAAATCGTCAGTCCATAAGAACTTCTTGTACTCTTTTCTTGTAAATATAATGTTTTCTTTTCATAAATACTTACTCTTTCAATGAATGAGTCAATTGTTGAAGATGCATCTAGGCTCCATTTGTTTGGGCGAAAACATTTTCCGTTTCAATTCTATTATTGTTTTTGCATAATCTATAGGGACCTTAAATATAGAAAATTTTTTCTTTCCATTAAAGGGATGTTGGACTTCCCTTGAACAGAGGGGATAACATTTTCTTCACAAAGGAAAAAATGTTTTCCATTGTAATGCTTCACTTCAACTTCAAGCTCAATTTGGCCAAGTCTGAACCGCATACAAATTTATAGAATTAAACCATTTTCTTTAGTTAGAAAGACAAATTTTATAAGAAAAAATATTTTTATATTTTGTGAAGAAAAATTATGCGAGAAAAAATATTTCCTTTAAACCAAAGCGAGCCTTAATCTATTTCTATTCTGACTGTTTCCCTTTTGTATTTGGATGTTATATCCGCCACTTTGGTCCTTTTAGATCTTCATGTTTAGATGTTATCCATACCTCTCCAGAAGAAGTAAGTTATTTTCTCTGTTGATAGACCTGATTACACAAGATAATGCATTGTCAGTCATTTGTTCCATCCTTATTGATATGGTATATTGGCCATTACGTGTATATCTACCTCTGAATATTGATGACGTAGAGACTCCACAGCATATGATTCGCCTTCGAAGATTCCAGATCCATGCTCTAGGAACATTGACTGGACGTTGACTGGTTTCATCATCAGCAAACACCTGGTTGAATGCGATCTCAAATTGTCATGCTCTGACTAGGGGCGCATATAAGCCAAACCAAGCCGAGATTCGAGCTTGACTGCTTTTACCTCAACTTGGGTTTGGCTCAAAGTTCGCCGAGCTTAGAAATTTCAAGGTCGAGCTCAGTCTCGGGCTTAGCTCGGTTCAGTTGAGCTAGAAAAGAGCTCAACGAGTTTTGGACGAAGCTTACTTTATTTAGGCACATTTAAACTCGGCTTAGGATTGTATGGGCTATTTTAGGCTCAAGCTCAGCTTATTTAGACTCAAATTTAGATGGATTGGGCAATATTTAAACTAATAAATTGTATTAAAAAGGGCTTGTTTAGGCTCGTGAGCCTACCACTAGGCTCGGCTCGGTTTGGCATGAGCTTGCAACGAGTTGAGCCTTTCGAGCTTACCTACTTGTCTCATTTACACTCCTAGCTCTTATAAGGACTACAACTCTAACCTATATACTCAGAACACATAAATTGCAAAATAAGCTACCTCATTTACTTGGAAATATGTTCCATTGAGCGGAAAGCTTCCCCTCATAGCTGTTCGACATGGTATCTGTTAAGAATTATTGAAATTGTCATTGTTGAATATCTAGTTGTTGACAAAGTGATAATCAAAATCCAGGGTGATCTAACAATGGATCTGTTTAGAGTCCTCACCATAAATGTCCCCGGTACTGTCAGAGAATTGCATTGTTGTGCATTTTCACATGAATGACATGTCTTTTCATTACAGCAATCTGATAATTTGCATTCATTTGGACTCTCAGAAGTATTTTCAATTTTATCTGGATTGGAACAATTACACGTAATTAGATAGCAGAGTAAATATGTAGAAGTGTAAGCTAAGATTTTATTGCTGGAAAAGCACTCGTCATATGGATATGGGATAGCTTGGTTGAATACAGTTCGAAAGTGTAAGTTGCTAAACAGAAACAACTATGTTGGGCCCTCAATTTATGTTATCAGTTTACTTCTACTGTATATACAACAACAACAATAATAACCTAGTGCCTTAAAGAGGCTCTTGCCAAGACAGGGTTTGGAGAGGATAAGATGTACATAGTCTTACCCCTACAGGTAGAGAGGCTATTTCCAAAAGATGCTTCTACCACATATAACCATTTATAATGGGAGAGATACAATCTATATATGATCACTTATAAATATAAGGGACGCATATATTAGCTGATATATAATATAAAATGATTTATTCGAGATGTGCTTAAGCTGACTTGAACATCTCGATTATTGGAAAGGGCCTACTAATCAAACCTGCTTTGGACCCCGAAAATCTCGATATCGGCCTTGTATAAATCTAATATATATGTACAGTCTAATTATGGTTTATTTGTACCTGGTCCCCATAGGGCAAGAAGGTAGGGGCAGGGGTCATCAGGCTCCCGTCTGTCTAGCTGCAGCTGTCATCATAGTGGAGTAAGAAATAAATATATAACATTCATGATTAGCAGGATGGAATAACTCACGTGTTTGAGAAGAGGGTGATTATCTGGAATCTCATAGCTGCAAAAGAATGTGAACAGTTAGTATGATACTATTACTTAGAAGACAGAACTCGAACTGTATTTATGACCTCATTATTGCAGCGTATGCGTATGTATTTAAGATTTATCAGAGGGTTTTCTAGTTTAGGACTGGGTTTCAAATTGTGATTGTTTGGTTTACTGAGGCTAGGATGCCATGAAATGAAACCATCTCAAACAATGAAATGGAGGAAGAACCTTTTCGTCAAGGTTATATTTTTCTCTAATCTACTCTTTGGCATAGTGATCCCATTTTTTGTTAATCAAAAGTTCACAATCACGGCTGGAGTTGTGATGTCAAGGGAATGGGACCATTCATATGTTACATAAAGGGTCGCTGTGATCACGCTAGATTTGCTAAAGGACTATAAGCTCCTATTAAGCCTTATCTTCACAAAATTTTGAAGAATAGCCGTAGCGTTTATAAATATCTTTTAATAAATGAACTGCTATATATATGTATTGTGTAGGCTGTTATGAAAATGTCATTATGTAATGGCAATCTCATATTGGCTAGTTCAAGATTAATTACATTGATTTGATTCCATAACCCTCCCTCCTCGCCCCCTCCCTACAAATGAAAAAGGTAATGGGAAAAAAAAAGTTTGTTTCTTTTGGGGATGGTAGTCCATGCGTAGTGTTAGCTTTTCTTTATTGTATTTGTTAAATTTCATCAGGACTTAGATTCGACCCACAGAGTTGGCATATATGAAATCCACATATAAATTCAAGTGAGATTCCATTCTAAAACCAATTGCTATTAGGTGAAGTAACCCATTAGCCTAGTATTTATCTCTTCTGTTTTCCAACTTCTATGTGAGATTTTTACTAGACTCATATGTGGAGTCATTAACAGTATTAGGTGGAGTCATTAACAGTATTGGCTAGCACATAGTTGAAAGGGAGTTGAAACTTACACGAAGTGCTCTGTCCTTAGCCGAGTAGCAAACATCTGCTTTGGCATGTGTATAGATGCAGCTTCTGGGGATAAAGCAACTAACGCCTTTGACAAGCATCCATTGCAATCAGGTATGTTATAATCATCCATTATTTTCTGCACATTTTGTTTGAACTCCTCGGCCTTGATTTTAATAACTGGTATATTCTCAGAATCATCGTCATTGAAAAGATCTTCAATGTCTATGACCAATGTGTCTGGGCCTGCCAGTTGTGGCTCTGGAGAGGGTGGTAATTCTATTATTGGTTCACAGTTTTGGGTTTTATATGTTGACTCCGTATATGCGCTACCCATCGGAAGGGACAAGGGCGATCTCTTGACTCCAAAGGGGTTCTTGATTGACACTTTACGACCCTTTAACTTCGTAATTCTTTTCTCTGTTGGTCCTGGCAGGGCATGTGCCCTGCTTTAACCATGTTAAACATTCAGTAGTTAGATCTATCCATGTCATCCCAAACCGGTAAGGGTCTATTTGGTTTGTGTTTTTTGCAGTTTTTGGTTACTGAGGAACTAAAAAGTAGGTTTTGGATACGATTTTTCAAGTTTTAGTGAAGCGGAAAACAGAAAACCAAAAATAAGAGAAAAATCGTTTTCAAAACCTAATTCTTGGTTCCCTAAAAACCAAAAACTACAAATAGAGAACCATACAAAACAAGCCCTGAGAGATTTTCACTAAGGAAAGAGAGAGCTTATTCTAGAAAAATGCCTGCGTATTCATATGCAGGCTTTCGAAATTGATAGCACAGTATTACTACCTTGCAAATGCACTGGCAAAGTGTCTGCATTCTCCTCTCAGGGGACAGGCGTTGCAATTTGGGAGTCTTTTGGTACAGAAAACCTTAATCATTTCAAGACATTAGTGTCACCTATATGTTTTCTCTTGTATGAACAATTTCAGTGGTGATTATGGTTGGGTAGGGTTTGTATTCATACCTTCCCAAAGGTTATCATCTGATAGTGTAATTCGTACCTTCAATGAAGAAATCAAAATTATTTCCTTTAAGCTAAGAGAAATTTCTGATTGCATTGAATTAGTAATTTCTTTAGATGAATTCAATCATCATCCGGTATAATTGTGAGGTTATGTTAGAATAAAGCTCACAGTGTCGGTTGATCTAGAGTGCACAGTCTAGGCCAGAGATATTTCTGAACTGTATCCACCAATGGGTACCTGGAAGACATTATAATAATATAGGATTGTTAATGTCAAGAACCAACTATCCCAAAGTTTAAACTGATGGAAGAAGTCCAATAATGGTTTTATACTTTAACATGCACCCTATGGAATGCTCATTGGGCTTAAAGCCTTAAAACATTGATAGTGCATCTGCCCACCTCATAATGTGTTCTAAAAATTATATTAATAGTGAGGGTGGGGAATGTTGGGATTCAGTTTGTGACCTTTTGGTCAACAAGATGTCCAGAACTATCTCTTAAATTTAAGGTAATACATTAAGGTTTAGAAATAGTTGTATACTATAACAGTTAGCATTTGTATTGAAAATCAAAGGAAGCCGTTTTATGTAAGTCACCTTTCAAGGAGATGTATTGGTAGATTGACTGGTAGCTGTTGGAGGGGAACCCACCCTAGACGTACTACAATCCGACCAATGTTTGTGTCAACCTTTTTCGTAAAAGAAAATCGAGTCAGTCTTATCCAAGCAACAAACAATGCTATTGTGATTGCACAAGAAATTCAACTAATCTGCGAATAATCTTTCTGCTTGTGTATATCTATCTTACTGGAAAGGCATGATGATGAAGTGTCAAAAGCCGCACACACTCTACACTTTTCAAGCCGATTCCATCAATGCTTAATAAATAGTCCCTGCAAATACAAGTCAATAAATAGCTTTTGAATTCTATTGGCAGCTAAACTTTTGTGCTTTAACTCGTCATTCATGAGTTGTCTGGACTTACTTTGCCATTTCAGGGGGAACATCTCTTAGCCACTCAAGATCAATGCTTCCATGATCTTTGACAAGTCGATTGAGAAAATCCTGAGATGAAAAGAAAAAGTACTGCAATGGATTGATCCACCTAACGCAACTTTCCCATGCAAACTCTTTGGAATTCAATGTTGTTAGTACAGGGTTGATCGAGATTCCAAGCGATCTATGCAGTGGTTTGATGCCCTCAATTTGTTAATGGCAAGTGTGCAAAAAAGCTGCTCTCGTAACTGATACCAATGGTGGTGTCAGAGAAGTCAGCATTGTTGGTGGAAGGAGTAAGCCTTTTCGTAATGGATTATTTTATAAATTTGCTTCTATCACATTTCACATTTATAGTATATTATAAATGCATATATACATATATAACATAAAAGACTTACATATTAGTTGACATTACAATATAAAATGGATTATTGAGATATGCTTAGGCTGACATGAACACCTTCACTATCAGTAAAGGACTGCTAATCAAAACTTGCTTTGAGCCCCAAAAATCTCAGGACTAGCCCTATGTTAAAGTAAGTATTCTGACCTTGATTCTTCCTGCGATTATTCCATGCTGACCTCTTCCTGCAATGATTCGAGCAATCTCTTTAACATCTGCCTTCCTCACTGCATCCCAATCTACTGAATCCATTGCCTCAGCACTCCTATTTCCGTGTTTGCACATAGAATAACTAGTCCTTAACGTATCCCAGTTCGGCCCCTCTTCTTTCATCTGCTTTGGTTTTCCTTTGTTCCCTTTTGTTTTTGATGATGTCTCAGTAGATGTTTTTTCTTCTGATTCCAACCCTTCCATTCTTTGCATATTCTTTCTTACATCATCGTCAGAAATATCAACCCTTTTCCCCTCATTGGTAACACAATTGGTGCTCATGCTTGCAGATTCTTCTGTAGGTTCAAAGGAGTTTGCCTTCAGAGAATGATTATATTTCATGGCATTAATTGTCTGGGTAGAAGAAGAGGTCAACGAACACTGAGGTATAACCACACTTTCTTCATTAGTACTAATATTGCTCGTCGATGTGCTAGAATTTTTGGTTCTACTGTATGATAGATTGTTAGCCATATCTTGCTCGGTTTCAGGGGCATGGATCTCCTGACATGTAAAATCATATACTGAATTTACAGATCCTTGGCTACTATTAATTTCACAGTCTTCATTGCATGCTTCATGATTGTTTGTTGGCTGATATGGGAACTGAGAAACCAATGACATAAAAGCGGTGCTGCAAGGAAAATATAGTAAAAGATCATTTATCAGCTCCTTTTTGACTGAAAACATTTTTCATCTCAATTATATTGTTTTTTTTGCACAATTTCATATCAACCACCACAAATACAAAAAAATGTTCTCCATTGAGGGAAAAGAAATTGACTGCCCTCAACAAAAGGGGGGGAACATTTTCCTTCTTGTCAGGGGAAACATTTTTCGTCGTAATCTCAAGTCATACATTTCACAGTGTGAACCTCATACAAATTTATAGAATTAAATAATTTTCCTTAGCTAAAAAGATAGTATTTTAAAATGAAGATTTTAAATGAAATTTTGTGAAGAAAAAATGTTTTTCATTGAACCAAATGGAGCTTCTTTTCTTATTTTGTCACAGAAACTTGTCACAAAAGAGATATGAGCTTACCTGGAGAGATGGTCTGATACATTTTGAGTTAAATAGACTCCCACCACTGAGTCCACAACTGAACCTTTCCACTTTGAGAAGCGTCTATTCCCTATGGATTCATAAGCAATGGACAGCCGTTAGAAATTGGTTTAGTTATCGACTACTAGATACATAAAAAAAAATTTGAAACTTACGTTTAAGGGTCTGCAGAAGCCTAATTTTTGATCTCTCATGAATGCATGCACAAAATTTCCACTTTTAACCGATTCAGAATGGGTGTCATGATGATCAAAGCCGTAATTCTTGCGGAAAAAAAAAGCTCTTAAATTCTCTAAATCACTCCGTTTCTTGTTGTAATAAACACGAGTATATTGCAAAATAGAATACCTTGGATTTGATGCATAATGTTGATGAAGGAATATGCCTTTCTATGAAACATTGCTCTTTGTTCTTCCCACCATTCTTTTTCCTCGTGTGATTCTTCAGCCACATAGCTCTTGTCCTTCTCCATCAAGAAATCCCACATTCTCATTGTCCTCGGGTCAAGATCAACTTTGGAATTTATTTTTTCGCGTTCTTTCCCATAAATAATCAGAGCATTATCTCCATTGATTTGTAGATAGCTGAATTTTTGAATGATCGAGTTCATCATTTCTTCTATTGATGTAACCTTCCAGCCTACATGAGATGCATTGTCCGTTATCAGATTTGATCGAACCAAACTTGAACTCTGTATAATGATGTATTATGGCTCTGTTTGTTTAAATTGGAACGTTTCTTCATAAAATATTCAATTAAGAATAATTTTTTTTTTTTTTTTTAAAGTTTGTCTTTTTAACTAAAGAAAATGATTAAATTTCATAAATTTGTAGGAAGTCAACGCTTGGACAAGTGAAGGATTGTAGTGAAGCATATGATATGAGATTACTTTGGAAAATGTTTTCCCCTACATGAAGGAAAATGTTCCCCTTTTGTTGAGAGGAAGTCAATTTCCCACAGTTGAGGAAAACATTTTCCGTATTTGTGGTTGACGTTACAAGTTATGCAAAGAAACAATAGAATTAAGATGGAAAAGATTTTTTGTTGAAACAAACAGAGTCTAAACATGATAATGGGATAATCATTCAAACAGTCTTTCAGTGAAGAAACTTCACTTTTGCCTTTGGAGGACTCTGCTTTGTTCAGGGAGGCGAGTGCCTTCTTCTCAGCCTTAATCTGAGCTTTCTTCTCTCTCTTAGTTGCCGCCTTCTTATCATTCCCTACATTCAAATGATCCACACATATCATCAAAAGTGCATTATCAAAATCTCATGCATGGATGGAGAGAAATTTTGCATCTTTTATGGTGACTTTATTCTCTCGTTAGAGTATCACCCTGAAGGGGTAAGGCTGCGTACATCCCACCCCTCCTAGACCCTGCTTACGCGGGAGACCTTGTATCACTGGGTCTGTTGTTGTTCTGGTGACTTTATTGATGCAAACGCAAAAGATATACCATTCAAATTTAGTGAAGGCAACGAAGTATCACGAGCAAATGGCAGCTGTATCTGAATTTTTCTGTTGCAAGACTTTTTGTTACTTGAAGAATGGTGCGTCTCCTCTTGCCTTGTGGCTTGCTTTTCATTGTTTTCTAGAGCTAACCCTTCTTTCAAATTGCAGTCACATCATAAAATCTCATTCTGATTAGAGTCTATTTGGTATTGTTTTTTGTTTGTAGTTTTTTATTAACTACATAGGTTTTGAAAATAATTTTTTATTTTTGAGTTTTCACACCTAGGAATGTGGAGAACAAAAAAACAATAAAGTAGACAAAATTCATTTCCAGCATTTAGTTTTTAGTTTATCAAAAATTAAAAACATAGAATGATACCAAACAGGCTTTCAGGTATTGCATTGTGCATTATTTAATTTTTCTCTAGCTAAGTGGTACCCGTATGATCGACTTCCAGGAAAGAAGCATCCAGACTCAAGGAACACCTCTGAGTTTCTCCATCACCGATCTTTGTATCGGTTAGAGAAGTTTCTGAACCATTCTCCAACCTAGTTAACTTACTATCACCATCTGCAAATTAATACTTCTCCCATCACAAAAAACTTAAAAAAATCATAACTTTTAGTTCTGGTTTGGGAAGATCTTACCACTATAATCGCCATTCGGTGATTGCCTCTGGCTTTTATTATCATGAGACTTCACAGGGATGACGATAAGCAAATTCGAGCGCTTGGTTACTAACTTATAGCTTGTACGGAATCTCTCACTTCGCTTTTTCTTTGTGCATATTGATGATTTAAGTAAAGCCAGTACACATTTGTAAGACTCTAGAACGCTCGTTGCCCCTTTGCCTTGATCTTTTTTAGGAAGTAGCATTTGCATTTTTCCTTCGAGAATTTTTTGGAGTATTTCCTCTAACTTTCGCCTTGGATGTGTTTTGGTTCTACTCCTTTTGCATATTTTTGGAAAATTGAGTTCTATCTCTCTAATGCTTCTGAGGCACAGACTCTGTTCTCTTTCATATAATTCTAAACTCTGTGTAGAATGAGTTTCTTCCATCAATGGCACATTTATATTAATGTCCTCATGAGCAATAATCGGTCTTGCAATATCAAAAATGTTTTTCTCCATTGAGGATCGTTCTTCATCAAACTGCAATGTGCTTGATTCATCTGATGGCCTGTCACTGGTTTTACCGCAATTTGGCTTCAAATTCAAATCAACTGGCTCGTTTACATAAATGCAAGTATCACACAATGAATGACCATAATCTTTTTCCATGTTGTAAGTCGAAGCTTTCATTGTGCTTGATCTGTTATTTTTCCCAACGGCTTCTTGTTCATGTTGTTCCTGTAAACTCAATGGGTTTCCAATCACTTTCCTTCTTACATACTTCCTCTTCTTTCTGTCCTCTGGTTTTACTGTTCTATCGTCAGGTGGATCTTCGGCATCAAAATTCATAACCTTCTTGCAAATCGTTTCTGTACCTACTTGTTTGGGTTTTTCTGACGTATTTTCGAAGTTTACAACTCGTTTCCTCTTCGTGTATTTTCGCTTTTCGGAAGAATTTCTCACGGAGGTTGTGCGTTTAGGTACCTGGGGCGTCGGAGTCTTTGGTTTTTGTGGGCTATTGCTTTGACTTTCATAAGCCACCTTAGGCCAGTAGAATTTTTTCTTGGGTTTTTGCTTTGGCTTTTTGTTACTGGCTTCACCTGCAATTTCATCCTCTTGTTCTTCTGCACAAATATACACTGCATTTATATATATATATGTGAATACTCTAGTTCTGATACAATTTAGCAAAGGGTCTCCTGAACGTTCCGTTCAGTCTTAAAGTATTGACTAGCCATGTTGGATACGGATATTTGGAAGATGGCATTGACACTTAGATGCTCATGTTCAACCCTAATGCCAAACCTGGGTAATATAGATCTGAACTTGATTGTCCATGCTAATCTAGCATCTTTTTTCAGGAGTTCTCTAAGAGATTATTTGGTATCGTTTTTTGTTTGTAATATTTTCTAAAAACTAAAAATTTGATTTTGGAAACGATTTTGTTGAGATTTTAGCTTCTTCTTTTTTTTTCCCCTCTAGTTTGAGTAGAAACTGAATACAAAAGGGCAAAATCAAAATAATTCATTTCCAAGACCTGGTATTTAGTTCCTTACGAACCTAAAACTACAAACAAAAAATGATACTAAACTTGCCTAACTAATTCAACTTAGAATATCCATATTCACAATGATCCTTAGATTCAAGTAATGGAGATCAATTCCTACTTTGAGTAAAATCGTCTCCAGGTCCAGACTTTGCTGCAGCAAACTGAGACGTGCTATCACCTGGTTCCGATTGTGATCCGGTGGATGTATTTCCAGTATCCACACCTGTATTTTGTGAAGGTGTTGATGAATTTCTGGTGTATAAAACCGTTCTCTGCAACACATCTGTGCTTGCAGCAGAAGAAGAAATTGGAAAAATGCCATCTGCTAAACCCAAAATCTCAGTGAAAGAAAGATCATCAAAATTGTGCATGGTAAGAGGACTCAAACTTTTGATTGAATTCCCAACTATAGCTTCACCCTGATCAATCCCGGAGTAGCTAGTTTGATCCAAACTGATCGTTTTGAACGGCCATTCAAACCCGCTTTTGAATTGTCCATCTTGAAATGTATTTTCTGTTACATACTGACAGTTGCGCTGTGCTGCAGGACGAGAAGAAAAACTGACAGATTTTTCATGATCATAGCTGTTGATAATCAAATCAAAGGACTTGGAATAATTTGAGGTTAGTTTCTTACTTCTTGTATCCCATTGAGGAATTCCCGTCGTTAAATCGAAATCCTTGATGGGATTGATTCTTCTGCATCCTGTTCAATCATTGGCTTTGCTAGTGTCTCATAGGGGTTTGTTTTGATTAATAGAGAATTATCTTGGATGATAAAAATAATATCTATTTCTCTCTTTGTTTATAAAATTTTGAATGAAATCTAGATTTCAAATATAACGGTAGGAATTTTAAATGATTAATATTTGTTGGGTTGGTTGAATATGTGAGATGAGGATTGATTTTTCTCTTTAAATATCTACATAAAAAATACAAATAGCAAATAAAGAAAAATAAGAAGAATCAACCTCAATATCTTTAGAAACTAACATTTTTGTGATCTTACACATTCAACAAACCAAGCTAATATTAACTCCATGAAATTTTACTGTTATATTTTAAATATATCCCAAATCCCAACTTATTTTTGTTCAACCCGGGAAAACTTGACGAGTTTGACATCTATAAAATAAATATAATTAAAAATAGAACTAAGTCACTTAGATTTATTGGGTTTGCTGGATATGAAAGATTATAGGGATACAGTTTTAGGGGATTTTTTCTCTTTCAGTTTGTTTTTTATTTTTTATTTGTGGGAATATTTGAGAGAGATGAATATTCTATCATGTTCTTATTTTTTCTCTGCATTGTATCACGAATATTGTCACTAATTATCCGAAGAAAATGAGTATTCTATCATGTTTGTTTCTTAAACATCTATTCGTATCGTTTGATAATGACAAAAGTGGCTTGGTATGGTCTTTTGTTTTCAATTTTAGTGGCCTAAAATTAAAAAGTAGTTTTTAAAAATAACTTTTTTATTATTTTTAGTTTTCATCTCAACTTTGTAAAATTTGAAAACAGAAACTAAAAATTAGAAATAAGAATTATTTTTAAAGCTCCAATTTTAATTTCTTAATAATAAAAAATCATTATGAAAATCATTTCAATTTTAATTTATTTAGAAAAAGCCGTTAAGAAAATGGATGAAGTTTTACATATACCACAAATACATAATATATCTCTTAAATATCCATATAAAAATAAAAATGAGATAAATAAAGTAGAAAAATAAATCCAAACCTCATATATCCAACCAACCTAACAAATATTAACCGCTTGAAATCTCTACCATTATATTTGAAATCTAGATATTCCTTTCATTCAAAATTTTTTAGACAGTTGATAAGCAAAAGAAAAATAAATGTTATTTTACCACACTAGATAATTCTCTATGAATCAAAACAAATTGGAAAATTTTGTAAAGCCATCGCTAGCGTGATTGAAGCGTACCCGTTTAAATTTTCTCAGAGTTATTATTTTGCATGAAAATGAAATACAACAGATTCAATGTCATCATGGATATCGATTTAACTAAAAGATCTTCTCAATGGGATACGACAGAGAAGAAACTAACCTCAAATTATTCCGAGTCTATGATTCTTCATCCATTTGTATCATCCAATAATGATGCAAGTTTTAGACACTAAAGGTTTGTTAGATATTGTTTTGTACTTGTGGTTTTCAGTTTTTGAGAAATTAAAAATTAGATTTGAAATTTATTTTTTCATGTTTTTAAGTTTTGCTTAAACTAAGAAAAAAATATATGAAGCTAGTTAAATTAAACAATGAACTAACTTAAAGAGTTGATTTATTTTTATTTTTTTTTGGGGTAACGAGGGACTGGGTTGCTCCGGCTAACTCCAACCCATGAGAAAGTCCACAATCCCCATAAGCAGGTAAGTCATAAGTATATCCTCAGTGAGAATTAAACTTTTGACCTCTGACCGATGACCACATGGGTAGGAGACGCCACCAACTGAGACGCCCCCATGATGGGCCGAGAGCCTTGATTCTTAGTAGGAGTTTGTAACACCTTTCTTTCTCTGGTCAGTAGACACCGTAATGTTGGGCGAGGCTAGGGAATCTTATCCCACGACTCTGCCTTGAGCCTTATATGATTTATTTGGATATGTTTAATAAAGAGGGATAAGAAAAAATGGGGGTAAAATGATTAGTTTATTCTTATTGGCGATTAGATAAAAACAGGTAAAAGAAAAAGCAATATTTCTAGTGCTCTAACGGATCCCGCCCAAGCAGGATTGGGGGGGGTGGATGTACGCAGCCTTTCCCCTTTAGGGAGGCTGTTTTCAATAACCATTAACCTGAGGGGTGCAACATGAGAACTTCTCAGGAGATCACCTATCTTGGTACTATTCTCGCCTAAGCACGCTTAACTTTGGAATTCTAATGGGATCCGGTGCTCGAGTGTTGATATTGTCTTAGGTAATTAGATAAAAATAGGTAAAGATTAAAAATATATATATATTATAGTTAAAATATAGATAAAAATGTCTAAAATCTTTTAAAAATTTAATGTTCCTCACTTTATGCCCCAAACTAGGGGAAATGAAAATAGGGGTAAAAAGGAGTAAAATTTACTCCCGTTACCCCCTCAAAAAGAATTTGTCAAATAAGGATAATGATTTACTCCATTATTTTTACGCTCTTTTATACATGTTGTCAGATAAGAGGTTAGTTATTTATTTTTTGGACTTATCGGATACTCTATATATAAGCATATAGTGCATGATATTCATATGAGTGAGATTCTCCATTGATTTTATACCTAACGCTTTTTGTTCGAAAAACTTGTCCTATATCTAACGGTTCAAAATGAATACAAAAAGTATGATGTTATTATCTTATAAAGTATGAAGATTTAATTATCCTTTTTATTTGAAGGTATGGATTATTTATACTAAAGCTTTTTATATATTTTTACTTTACAACAATAACAACAACATACCTAGTGTCTTAAGGGCTTCCGCATAAGTGGGGTCTAGAATGGGTGGTTGTACGCAGCCTTATCCTTTCCAGGTGTAACCCTGGCAAGATGTTTCCGAGGACCTCTAACCTGACAGGGTTGGCAACATGAGGACTTCCTAAAAGGTCACCCATTTTAGTACTATTCTTGTCCTAGTATGCTTAATTTCGGAGTTCTAATGAGATTTGGTGCCTTAATGCTTGGTAAATAAACCCTACTTTTTTTACTTTAATTAATTATTTTCACTCTTTCCTTCTCGTCTTTAGTACGCTACAATTTACATACTTAAATGTTGCATGCCTATTTTATTTATTTCTGTAATTCTTTAACTCATTTGGAAACTCACTTCTGTTAAATTCTTTGTTAAATTCACCGGTGATAAATTGATTATTTTACTTGCAGGCGTACACATACTTTAGGTTGGGGGTCCTCGGAAACAGCCTCCTTTCCACCCAGAAGGGGTAAGGCTGCGTACTTTCACCCCTCCCAGACCCTGCTTTCTGCGGGAGCCGTGAGGCACTGGGACTGTTGTTGTTGTTATATGTTAATTCAATCTATTTACAATTTAGATTATATCAATTTAGTTTTATAGCGAAATTGAAATTAAGTTAATTAATTTAAATAATCACGTCGAGTCAAATGCAAATGGCTTAACAGAAACTCGCTTATAACTCAATTTATAAATATTCATAAAGAAAGATTTAATTCTTTTCAAAATAATAAAATGTTGTTATAAAACCCCCGAAATATGGAAAGGGGCTCTAAAACGGTGCCGCGTACCAAGCAAGAGCAACCTGGGATATGCATTGCAACTTGCAAGCAAATGTTGGCTTCTATTCTGCTGACATCATCATTAATATTATTTTTATATTTTTATCATTTTAATTTTAATAATTTTATTATTAAATTTATTGATATTTTTGTTTACATTATATATATATATATATATTCTTATGTGAGTGTGAGTGGGAAAAATTCTAATCTTCCATTGTAATGGATGGTCAAGATTTATGAACATTTAAAAAAAAAAATTTATGGCCCAAATTTGTTGAAGATTAAAAAAAATAATTTCTTTCCTGTACCTTTTCTTTCTTTCTACCCCATGAAGGGGTATGGGTCGTAATTTATTTTTTTTAGTGTTTAACAAATATTGGCCATTAATTACAATGGAGGGCCAGTATTCGCCCTCTCACGCTCTTACTCTCCCATAAAAACGCTACTCATATATATATATATATATGACATGACTCAATGAGAATTATTATGAAAAACTCTTTAACCATTGCTATCTTGAAACCAAACTGGATATTCAAGTTTCAGTTGATTTAAACACGCTTTTGAAAATATTATTTGTATTATTAGACCTTCATCTATAAATCACTAAATATTTTAAACTTTATAACAACCAAACTCATGTGCATATTAATGTGATATAAATGATCTAATTTAAACTAATCAAATCATATATATTTCATTATGCATGCTGTCTGGAAAAAATTGTAAAAGATACTTTAATTAATACAAATTGATTGCTGTGATTTTATTTTATTTTTTTGATAAAATTAAAAACTAAATAGTAAAAGAATAGTTTAGGAATTTCAAATGATGTTTATGTTACCGTAAACAACAAAAAAGTTTATTAGAACGATAATTTGATAATTTTTTATATAGACAATGTAATTGTGAAAGCAAATTTATTAATGTCAGAGCAACTTTATGAAATTTTATGGCCATTATTTAATATAATACAAGTTATATTATTACTTAGCCAATAATATTTTCTTCTGGCAATAACAACACCCTTTTCGATTAGATATATTAGAATTAGTATAAAGTGAGTTTTTTCGTTGAACGATTCATTTATCAGACATTAAAACACCGGATCCCATTAGAATTCCGAAGCTAAGTGTGTTTGGGCGAGAGTAGTATCAGGATGGGTGACTTCCTGGGAAGTTCTCGTGTTGCTAATCCTATAAGGTTGGGGATCCTCGAAAATGGTCTTTCAGCAGGGTTACACCCTGACGGGGTAAGGCTGCGTATATCCACCCCTCCCAGACTTTGTTTATGCTGGAGCCCTTGAAACACTGGGTTTGTTGTTGTTGTGGTGAGTTTATTCGTTGAATTCTCGTGAGATGGCAAATAAAATAAGAAATACAGCGTGGCACCATTAAAATTCGTAATCTTCCAATAAAATTGGATTCTTAACATCTAATTTAAGAAAAAAAAATATTGGATATATTTAACTTGTGCATTTAGTAATATATTTAAAAAGTTTAAAATTATAAAAATAACATTAAATTAATTATTTTTATAAATTAATGACTTTTTTAATACATAGGAAATATATAATTAGCTAAACTTTCTAGGTATTTAGATGAATCTAACGATATATTGATTGAATATTTATCAACTTTTTTACACTAGTATTATTATCAGTACAATTTTTATTAATGTCAGGGCAATAATAAAAGTTTTAGAGTCTTCTTGTATTGAATTTGCATTAGCATTAACAAAAAAATGTCTAACAATTATGCTACCCTTCTTTATTTGAATTTAGGATTAGAAATATTCAAATATCAGTTCAAATTAAAAACTCGGACTACATTGGATTATATGGTATATGTCCAATTGGACCAATTGCCATCTTTATGAATCTTTGATCGCAAATTCTTGATTTATACCTTTATCGATCTTCAATCAATCTGGTCTGATCCAATACTCGGATAACAAACACATTTAAACTATTAAATATTGGTCTTGGGTTGAAACTCAAACTTAATGGGTTACTCTGGTTGAAAACCGAACTAAACTGGTATTAGTCATAATGTTCCTGGGTCCAACATTTAGACCTTTATATCGGTGCTGCGCGATCAAGACCTCTACAAAGGACCTCTTTTACTAGATGTCAAGAAAAACATGTAAGAATTTAAAAGAATCCAACATTAGAATTGTGAAAAAAAAAAGACTACATAAAGTTATATTTACTCCATCGTTTCATAATATTTCTAAGTTTATTCAAATTGGTCGTAACTCATTTTTTATTTTGTTCAAAATGATTCCTAATGTTTATTGATTTGTTGAAATAGTTCCTCATCTTTTTTCTTGTTCAAAATAGTTGATAACAGTTTCTTTGTGACAAAATAAGTCTCTTATCTTTTTAATGTTTGCTTATTTCAGTCGCTAGACGAGGGACCAATTTCGTCACAAAATGAAATTTTAAGAACTATTTTGAACAAAATAAATTATAAAGGATAAATTTGAACAAACATTCAAACATAATGAGCAGAATGAATAACTCACTAGCCTTATAAAGGCCCGTTTGGGATTGCTTTGAAAAACCTGCTCATTTTAAAAGCACTTATGTGGAAAGTGATATTATGAAAAAGCAGTTTGTGTTTGGCTCAACCAGTCAAAAGCGTTTATTTTATTATTATTAGTGTTTGCCCAGTGTTTAAAAAAAGTGCTTTTTTTTTTTGTTAAATTGCTAAAAAAGACCAAATTGGTTGGGTAGAGGGTTATGGTTTTGAAAGATGATAGGGTATGATGTAATTTTAATGTTTGAGTAAGAGTATTTTTGTTCTAAAAATTTTAAGTTTTTTATTCTGTTTCTGCTTATAATCAGAAGCACCAAATTTTTACTTTTACTTATAAGCAGAAAAACAGCTTCTACTTTTAATAAAAAGCATTTTTTGATGTTTGCCAATCACCTTCCAGATTCTACAAAAGTGCTTTTTCCAAAAAAAAAATACTTATTTTCCTATAATAAGCAATCCCAAACAGACTCTAAGTCTACTATATAACTTTACTTAACACCAGTTAATTTTAAAGTTTAACCTCACTTAGACTTATATGTGATAATAATTGGTATATATATATGAGTGAATAGCAAGATTTAGAGTTGAAAATGCAAAGAATTAATAAGGACATTAATAGTAAGCAACAGTCTACGTAGAAAGTTGGCCATGAATATACACTTTTTGCTAAATTAATGCTTAATTAAATTATAATTTCACCCCTAAAAATCCACTATAAATAGCCCCATTCTCTAGCACTCTTCACAAAACATCCACTTAAATCGAAAATAAAAAATAAAAAATAAAAAAATTTATTTTGGGTTTCGAGCTAGCTGAGCCATGTTTCGTGTCGGTGTTTGCATTGCTCTCTTTGTTTTGGGTGTGGCCGAGGCCGTCAAGTACTACGAACCATCACCATCACCACCGCCACCACCAGTTGCCACCCCTCCACCTCCTCGATCACCGTCACCAGCACCGTACCATGCAAAGACAGTAAAGTGCATGAAGAAAGAGTACGCAGCTTGTTATTATAGACAATTCACTTGTCCTGCTGCTTGTCCTCACACTTGTGAGGTTGATTGTGTGACTTGCAGTCCTGTTTGTAGTAAGTTTTAGTAACTTTGTTATTATACTTAATAAATAGTTTTAAGCTCGAATAGATGTACTGAATCAATACTAATCAACACATATTTGCTATGCAGATTGCAACAAGCCAGGTGCAGTGTGTTAGGACCCTAAATTTGTAGGCTCTGACGGGATCACCTTTTACTTCCATGGCAAGAAAGACCACGATTTCTGCCTTGTCACTGACTACAACCTCCACATCAACGCCCACTTCATTGGCAAGCGCCACCCTTCTATGCGTCGTGACTTTACTTGGGTCCAATCCCTCGGTATCCTTTTTGACAACCACCGTATTTATGTTGGTGCCCTCAAGACCGCCACCTGGAATGACGCCGTAGACCGCCTCGCCTTGTCCTTCGACGGCGAGCCTGTCTACCTCTCGGAAAACGAGGGAGCCATGTGGGCATCCAAGACCTCACCTCGCGTGACCTTGACCAGGTGTGAAAATTATTACGCTTGAACTTGCTACAGAGATGGTAAGATTCACATCAAAATCAGGGTTGATCAAGACCCTAAATTAGCCAAAGCAGCTGCATAGGCCTTCAATTTATTAAAGGCCCCTTATGAATATATTATGAGTTTTATTCTACTACATTAACAAAAATTCATGTGTGTGTGCGATATATATATGTGTGATATAATGACTCACATAGTAACTGATATTATAATATAAAGTGAATTATTTAAGATGTCTTTGAACTGACCTAGACACACGCATTATCCTACAAAGACCTATAATGAAATACTGATGAGAATACATAAACATGACTATAGATGGTAATCTTGTATAACATTTGGATCTATCTACAACAACAACAACAACAATAAACCCAGTGCCTACAAGGGTTCCCACAAAAGCAGGGTCTTGGGGGTAGATGTACGCACCCTTCCCCCTTCAAGGGGCTACCCTGAAGAGAGGCTGTTTCCGAGGACCCCTAACATTTGGATCTATCTCCAATGTGAAAATTGTTATTAAACGCACATGTGAATTCTTAAACGACAGGACTAGCGCGGCAAATGGGGTGGTGATTGAGGTAGAGGGCAACTTCCGGATCAAGGCAGCTGTGGTTCCAATCACCGAGAAAGAGTCACAAATCCACAACTATGGTATCACAGGGGAAGACTGCTTCGCCCACCTTGACCTCAGCTTCAAATTCTACGCGTTGACCGGAGAAGTCAACGGGGGTACTAGGTCAAACCTACGCAAGCAGCTATGTTAGTAGAGTTAAAATGGGAACTGTCATGCCAGTTTTGGGCGGTGACAAGGAGTTTTCCTCATCTGGCCTCTTTGCCCCGGACTGTACCGTTGCTAGGTTCAACGGTCAAAACATTTTGAATTCAATTGCTGAGAAATTTGAGCATGGAGATCTCAATTGCGCCAGTGGAATTAGTGGTCGTGGAGTTGTTTGCAAGAGTTGAAAAGGTACTTCTTTATTTTCAGAGTATTGTTTTTGTTAATATTTGACGTAATAAGGACAATTATATTAAAATTGTCTTGATATTATCAAAAATATACTCTGAAAATATAAGTCGTTGTGTTGCTTATCGATGATGGAATAATAACAAAGAGAGCTCATGGCTTGGCTAGCTCTAATTAATGAAATGTGTAATAATAATTTATGGAATTGGAATTTGGTATTGTATTTTGAGTTTTTTTTTTTTTTGACGAAAACATATTATATATATATATATATTAAATAATAATTAATTTAAAAATAACCCAACTATATGTTAATATATTAAAAAATTATCCAACTTTATTTTCTAACAAAAAAACAACCTAATTCTAACTTTTCTACCAAAAATTAACCCAACTTTATTTTCTAACCAAAAAATAAACCAACTCTAACTTTTTTACCAAAAAATAACCAAACTCTAACTTTTCTACTAAAAAATACTCAAACTCTAAAATTGATTTTAGAAAATACTGAATTGATGGCTAAGTATGACTTGAGGTATGACGCTCCGATAATATATTTTTCTTCTATGCATTTTTGGTTTGGCTTGATTTTTTTTCTTACCTAACCAAATTAAAAATACGTTTTTTCGATAATTAAGTACAACCCTACAAAAAGGCAATATTTCGGGGTAAAGAATAAGCAAAACAACTGAGGAATACAACCAGAAAACTAGGGCTACAAATAAGCCGAGTCGAACCACAACTTGATCTGCTCGGCTCGGCTCGGATCGGCGCGGTTCGTCTCGTTAACTAAACGAGACCAACTCGATATTGGTATCACTTATCTAACCGAGCCACATATCTGTTCTCGGTTAACTCGTTTACTAAATGAGACCGCCTACAGAGAACAAGCTAAACCAAAAATACGTAGAAGAAAAATATACCATCGGAGCATCACAATTTAGTAGTTTTTAAATCAAATTTTTAAAGTTGGGTTATTTTTAGATTAATTTTAGAGTCTCGTTATTTTTTGGTAAGAAAGTTAGAGCTGGGTTATTTTTTGATAAAGTTAGAGTTGAGTTATTTTTTTGTTAGAAAACAGAGTTTGGTTATTTTTTCGTATATTGACATATTACTTTTAGATTAATTACTTTTTTTAAGATCAAACACTCACAAAATAGAGAATCTTTCGGGAGCTGTCCTAGTTGGGGAGTAGATGTGCCACACCGGGATCTCGGGTTTGATTCTCATGCCCCTCCCCTTCTTAGTGTGACCAAAAAAAAAAAAAAAAAAAAAAAACACAAAATAAAAAATATTTTTTTTTAGGGTGAAGGGCCCATGAGATGACTCGTGAGGCCCAATTCTAACTACACACAATGATCCAAATTAGGCTTTGGGCCCAAGTAATCAAGCCCAATTAGCACACTACCCAATATACAAAAGCCCAATACACAAATACCCCCATTTACATAGTATATGAAATGAACCGAGTTATTCAATTTAGTATGGATCTGGACTAGTTGGTATTCGGTTTGCCCATGGGCCTTTTTTGACCATTGGGTAGGCCAGTGCCGATTCAGATATTTTCTTAGCTTCAAGTAAAATTTTTACAGATTATTAAAAATTACGATAATAAAATTTATTAATATTAACTATTGATACTTTAAAAATTACAACTTCAAAAATTTGTGGACCCCTAAATTCATGGGCCTCTAGCAGTTGCTTAGGATGTTTGGGGTTATGTCTAGCTGTGGGGTAGACAAGCTTAAATAGAAAGGTAAGAAATTATCTTATCCTCGAGTATTGTTGAGGGGCTTAAGCGGGAGCCCTTGGGACACTGAAAATATCGAGCCAAATACAATATTAATCTTACATTTAGAGCTTTAATTTTTGATCCAATCCAACCAAGTTTAGAAACATAAAAATTTTGAAAACGTTAATCGAAACCGAAACCGAAGCCAAAACTGAATCCAAATCCATTAACTTATGTCCGAAATCGGATTGAACATAATTACTTTGTTTGATGTTTTTATAACACGATTTATTTTAGTTTTTTTTTTTTTTTTCTTTTTTAACACGAATTAGTTTGATATTTTGTTCGCCATTTAAATATTTTCCTTTTTTTTTTCATCTGACGGAGTGTATACATCCAATTTATATATCTAATTTATAGTTAAAAGAGAGTTTAATAATATGATACAAATTATTAAATAATAAAAGCTATTGTTAAATACCTAAGTTAAATATAAGGTTATTTATGTAGTTTGTCCGCCGTATTAATTTAGTTTTTGTATTTTTGATTGCGTCAATTATGGACCTGTACAATTTATATTGTGTCAATTTAGTCATATGATTAAGCTAAAGTCAAGTTAATAAGGTAATTTTTAATAATATGATCATGTTAGATGTAAACAATCTAATACAAACCCACCCGTTAACCCCTTTTAAACAAATTCTTAATCAGATCACTAAAAACTCAATAACCAACTTAAAATTAATTTTGCTCAATGATTAAATTAACACAATAGAACTTTTACATAGATTAAATTAATTCAATCAGAAATAAAAGAATTAAATTAAACACAACGAATAAATTATACACTTATTATATAAATAGGAAGTTATTATTGCCAATGCAAAGGTTATTATTGTCAGAGCAATAATGTAACATACAAAACAATACGAGTCATAAATTTGCTATAAAAACTATGATATTAATCTAAAAATAACAATTTTGTTATTACAATATAATATCATCTTATAAATAACCCTTAAATATATGGAATAATGAAATTAACAAGGTAAAAACATCAATATCACAACAACATTTTAAAAATTGGGTTATTTACACAAATAGTCTCTGTACTTTATTTATTGTATTAATGTATTCCTTGTACTTTTAATTGTGTCAATTTGATCCCTGGAATAAAATTTATGTTAAGTTTTTAATGGTTTGGCTAGGGGCAAGGTTAAATTGAGTCCAAGGTGAATTTTTTAGTAAATCACTTGCATCTAATGTAATTGTGCCACAAAAAAATTACGGCAATAACTTAACTTGAATTTGAATGAAGGACTAAATTGACACAACTAAAAATATAACGACTAAGTTAATACAATAAAAAAAGTACATAAATCTTTGACGTAAATAACTCTTAAAAATTTGTAACTATGGAGTACAATTATAGTTATGCGATGATTCAAAAACAAAACCCTAGCAAGTTAGGGCGGCAACTAAAACTATAAATACACTTTGAAACTCATCAACTTCATACGCCTCTCTCTTTCTCTCAAAATCCCTAATTCTCTCTCTCTCTCAGCCCTAGCTCGAGTTCATCAATGGAGTTTTGGGGTAAGCCTCCTTATCTAATTACTCAGTTTCTATTCAAATTTTCAGAAATCTATTTGGCGTTTATCTTTCTAGTTTAATGTTCATTCTTTTCTGTGTTATCTTTGCTTTGAATTGTTGTAATTATCGTTGTTTCGGCTCGTATTCTGTTGCTTTTTTGTTCTTTTTGCTAGTTCTTTTGTTGTTCTTCTCATTAGCTATTTGTTGCTGGTTACGTATTGTCTGGTTTATTTGCTGTTTGCAAGTCTCTAAAAATTTTAAATTTGTTTAAATTAATCTCTCATATTTTCTTTTTTAAATTGGTTCGCAATATTGTATTTTATGATTATTTACGCTAAAATTTCATGTACTTTTCTCACTGTGTCAAGTTAATTCTTGTACTTTTAATTGTGTTAATTTAATTCATCTATAATTTATATTGTGTCAATTTGGTCATTTAGTTAAATTTAAGTTAAGTTATTGACGTATTTTTTAATGGTACAATCACGTTAGAGTCAAGTTACCAACTACAAATCAATCTAATCCAATTTATGGCCGAACAATTAAAAATTTTATTAACAACTTAACATAAATGTTACTTTATTACCAAATTGACACAAATGCAGTTGTTCTTTTCCCTTATTATACTTTTAACTTAAAAATAGGGCTATCTACACCATTAGTTTGCTTTTAGTGTCAATTTAAATTCTAAACCGTTAATCATGTCAATTTAGTCTCTATACAATTGAAATTATTACAATCAAGTTCAACTCTAAAATTAATGTTAACTTGTGTGACTTATTGATGTTACAATTTCAGTTAAAAATTAATGAAAAGATATGCAATACTACAATGTCATTTAGAAACTAATGCTAATTTTATTATTTACACCAAAGGTTCCTATACTTTTCTCACTGTGTCAATTTAGTCATTGTACTTTTAATTGTGTCAATTTAGTTCCTCTATAATTTAGTTCCTTAATGAAATATTAATTAAGTTATTGACTTAATTTTTAACGGTAAAATTATTATAGATGCAAGTAACTCATTGTAAATCCACTCATTGACTCAATTTAACCCAATTTGTGGTTGAAAAATTAAAAATTTTATTAACAAATTAACATAAATTTACTCTAAGGATGAACTTGATACAATATCAATTATACAGGGACTAAATTAACATAATGAAAAGTATAAAGAGTAAATTAACACAATAAGCAAAGTACATAAACCTTTGATGTTAATAACCATAATTTTAAATAATGAAATTGAGTAGAACAATTTCAATTGCATGAAAACTAAATTGATATAATTAAAAGTTTAGAGACTAAATTGACATAATAGGCAAAATATTTGGATTAATAGTGTAATTAATCCTAAAGACTTCGTTTTTCTTTGTTAAGTTTCAGGCGGGGAAACAAGTCATGGTATAACTTTGCATGGAGTTGAGATTTAGCATGTTCCATAATATTTTCTTATAATTGATTGTAGGTATTGAAATCAAAGGCGATAAACCTGTCAAAGCAAAACCCGAGGATGGTGAACTCATACACCTTTCACAGGTACTGTTGCTTTTATACTGCAATATCTATGTTAGGATTGTAAGTGAACCGAGCTAGCTAGGCATAAAGCTTGCCCAAAGCTAATCAAATTCGAGTTTGTGAGCCTAAACAGGCCCAAATATAAAAATTGTATGATTTAATATTTATGTAAATCCTGATGGCAGTTGAAGTATGACTATGCATTATGCATTATTACGTATTACATAATAAGGATGTAAATTATGTTTATATCAAATAATATTACATGGCTCCGTGTTACTAATCAAGCAACAATAAGCTAAGGTCGGTGATTTTAAGCGGGACAAACTAGTGGTGGGCTGAGCTCAAACTTATGACGAGCCAAGCTCGGGGCCAAAATTACCAGGTGATACAAGATACAAGCTTTAAGAACTCTGCCTCATTTGCATCCCTAATCCGCAACATGGATTCACTTAGGCTCTCCAGTTGGCTCAATGGAAAATAATTTTTTTTATGGAAATTTTTTGTCACAATTTATTTCCATTACAAATATCTTTTTCCCCGAAAAGTTCTTTCAATCTAACTAAAAAAATATAGTTTCATTTTATAAATTTGTATAAGAGTCATACTTAGTTTAGTTTAATTTAAGTTAAAGCGAACTATAAAACGTAAGGTTACAATGGAACACCTTTTGTCCTCCAAGAAGGAAAATGCTTCCATATTTTGTTTAGAGGAAGTCAATTTCCCCTTAATGGAGGAAAATGTCTCCCTATTAGCGGCTTTGCTATAAAGTTATACGAAGAAACAATAAAATTCGGATGAAAAATATTTTCTGTTAAAACAAGCATAGCATTAGTTATGGTTTAACGTGCATTTTGTAGGCTGTTCTTGTAAAACACAAGAAGGGAAACAAGCCTGTGAGACTCTCTGTAAAGATTGATGATCAGAAGCTCGTACTCGGGATTCTGACCGACAATGTCCCACAATTGTCGTTCGATTTGCTGTTCGAGAAGGAGGTTGAGTTCTCCCACGACTCGAAATACGGAAGCATCCATTTGTGTGGATACAAGGAAAATGATGAGGAGGAACTATATTCTGATTTTTCTGACGACGAGGACCTCCTGCATGGGAGTAAAGAGAATGGTATGTACAGATCAACATAACCACTATAATTACCAAGTATCTTAGGATGATCAGAAAATTCACATACAAAAACCAACGGAAGTGGAAAAACAAACAACATAACACTGAAATATATGTGGAAATTCTCTTTCAGATGAAAAACCGATGAACATGAACAGTTGCCTTATCCACTATAAGATTTTGAATTACAATGTCGAATTGTAACTTTGGAAACAACTTCTCTATAAGGTAGCACCTTATATGGGTAAGGTTGTCTACATTTACCCTGCCTTTGCAGGATCCTTTTAAGGCACTGAGCTGTTGTTGTAATGTCAAATTTTAACTCAAAACATATTCATTCACAATCACTCATAAATGTACAAACCCTCCTACAATGAAACGTTTACTTTTCTTTCCCCAATTTTTTTTCTTCATTTTTCTTTTTTTTTAACATTTTTTATTTTTCTCATAGTGATTCTAAAGTGATAATACATGATGTAGAGCAATATTGTGGCTCACAATCATAGTGTTGCCGAAATGCATTAGGTTTGCTAATTCAATATAAGTTCTTATGAAACCTTATTTAATCGGATAGCTATATGATCATTTGTTATTATAGTTTTCCAACCTATAATATGCTTATAAATGCATTTTGGAAAATAAAATAAAATATACACTAAATTATTAATGCATTACTTAGGACATTACAAACATATCGCTATGCAACGAACAATTGTGCAATTACTAGCTTAAAACCCTTTACATAATGGTCTTTGATTCCAAGCTCAATACACATGCTCACAAGTCATTGGATCATAGGAAGATAACGATTACTATTGTCTTTTTGATCAAACGGTATTTTGCCACATACATTGTGTCATCAAATGCTTTTTAGGGTTGGGTGTCTCTCGGAAATAGCCTCCCTATGGGGTAGCACCCAGTAGGGGTAAGGCTGCGTACATTTTACTCTTTCAAGACCCTGCCTTGATTGGAGCCTCTTTGAGGCACTGGACTATTTGTTATTGTAGTTGTACATTGTGCAATGAAATGGGTATCTAGACTGTAAATAAAGCATTTTGTTCTTGTATTTTGTTGCTGATTGTTCACAATGGGTGACAATTTCCCTCAGGTATACCTTCTCTGGTTTCCATGCCCAAACCAGAAGCTGCTCGGAAACCGAAGAAGGCTGAGAAGGCTAAAGTAGAAGATAACGAAGACAACGGGAGCGATGAGACTGATGGGGATAACGAAACTGACGACAACGACAAGGATGATTCTGGCAATGAGGTATGCAGTTTTATCTGCTTGGCGTCGTTAGACTCTGTTTGACATAA
Organism: Simmondsia chinensis; assembly: GCA_018398585.1. Classification (NCBI taxonomy): domain Eukaryota; kingdom Viridiplantae; phylum Streptophyta; class Magnoliopsida; order Caryophyllales; family Simmondsiaceae; genus Simmondsia; species Simmondsia chinensis. Next base: position 2,807,266 of record JAGTTD010000014.1, read on the forward strand.
ATAGGTTTTTGTCATATGTAAATAATTTTCTATCAAGGAGAAGATGGTTTCCTTTTAAGGAAAAGGAATTAAATTTTATTTCACGTAGAAACCTTTCTATTGATTTAAAAAAAGAAGCAGAAACCTTTTCTATTTTCATGTTACATGATTCATATACAAATTTATATAATAAATTTGTTAATGAAATAAAATAAAATCTTATTGTAAAGGTTTGTATGGCTAAGTTTTGGAAAAATTACCTTTTTAAGAATATTTTTTTTGTAAGCATTTTTGTAAAATTTTTAATTTTATGCTTCCACTTTGGAGAAATAGTAGTTTTTTGCTTGTATTTATAAAGGAGAATAATAGTTTCTACTTTTTACGGGAAAGAATAAATCTTGGCCAAACAAGCCCCAAATAATAGTTTACTCATTCAAAATACTTTGAGGAATTTTAATATTTTCTATCCAACCAAGCGGAACCTCAATATATATTGCGACCTACTTTTTTTTCATCTCCAGGATTCGCTTGACGCGAGGAGTGGCAGTGAGGAAGACGATGATAGTGATGAAGACGAGGTGAGTGACAACGATAACGATAGTGATAAAGACGAGGTTAGTGACGATGATGACGATAGTGATGAAGATGAAGTTAGTGACGATGAGTACGAGAAACTGACCAAACCGGTACTACCTTGCTACTAGTTTTCTATGCGCTAGTTGTGTTAGTTGCTATAGAAATCCCAGCATCTGATGTACCGGTTCTTGATTGTAGGCTGAAGCCGGGAAGAAGAGACCTGCTGGGCTTGTGAAAACACCGGAGGCCAAGAAAGCCAAAGTCATTAGCCCACAGAAAACCGGTGTGTTTCGTATTCTTTGACCTGAACTTTATTATCTTGGTCCTCCGATCTTTATCGTTTGCCTTTTATTCGGGAAAAACACAGTTATATGTTATACATGTATTATACGGCTAATATAAAAACCCGCTTAGTTTACTGTATTGTTAGTAATAATACATAGATACCCTTTTTAAATGAAAAAATATATACGTGTCTTGTATGCCAATTGTATGGGTATTTTACGAACAATGCTAATTAACAAACTAGTGATAATTGTTTAACAGTTGTTTTCATGTTGGATTTGTAAGTTTGCTTGTTTTTTCGGGGGTCAGTTTACATCTCTGTTCGTAAAAATATACATTTTCCTAATATTAACCGTATAATACCCATATTTAATGTCTTTATATTTTTTTCCATTCGAAAAATAAACAATTTAGGCACCTACATCTAAGCTAAATATCCACATTCTCTCGTTCATTAAATTTGTTACTTTACCTTTCAAATTATTGATTGTACTTTATCATTTACTATGTGTTATGTTTCTGCTATTGCTATTGTAATTGACATTATCCTTTACTTTAATAAATTGACGAACTTTTATAATTCTCGTACTATATTTTACCAACAAGGGTTACATTTGGCATTACAATCTCTAATCATAATACGAAACCAGGATGTTTATTGACAGATGGGAAGAAGGGGGGGCATACAGGTACTCCTTATCCAGCAAAGAAGGCAGGGAAAACACCCAAATCCAGCGACAAGTATGTCGTCTTCTTTTTGTAACTCTAATCTTTTTTCCACTTTGTTATTTATGTACATTAATTGGGAGGGATGTAAATGAGTCAAGACAGGCCCAACCCGAGCTTGTTGTGGTTGGCCTCGCTAAGACGCTAACATCGTAGTTGACAAAGGATGTACTTGAAGTTGGAGCTTAATAAGTTGGGAAACTTTGAGCTCGAGCTTTGGTTAGACCTAGGCTTTTTTGCATTTGTTGCGTTTGAGTTTAGTTCTTTTTGGCTTAAATTTTACTCGATTGGGCATATTTAAACTGAAAATTTAGCTTAAATTTGGATAACTTAAGCTCCTCATGAGCTGCTCTGATAGAGCCTAAACAAGCTGGCATAAATCGAGTCTTTTTAGCTCATTTAGACCTCTTAGTTCTTTGGCTAGTTTTTAATTTTTTTTAAAAATGTAGTCATTTTTTTTGCTCTTTGTGTTTTAGTTTCTTCTTAGTTCAAGTGAAAAAAATGAAAACATAAAACCACAAATACGAAAAAGAATTTTTACCTTCTTCTTAGTTTCTTCGTAGTCTAAGTAAAAACGATATCAAGACGAGCCTTAATTTTGATATGTAAAATTAATGTTGTTTTGTGCAGGAGCTTCAAAACCCCTTCAAAAGCGAAGCACAGTTGTGGCAAGTAGAGATTAGATTAGATTATTAGGTATTCAAAGTGTGTTTTATTTTTATTTCTTATGTTGTTCGATCTAAGTTTTGATTAGTGAGTTCTTTTTGTTAATTAAATGTTTAAATTAGCTGAATTACATTTTAATTAAGTCACCTTTTTTTATCCCGCTGGAGGGGTAGACCCCATATTATGTTATAAAACGGATTAATGGAGTTTTTTTTTATATATATATATATATTATATATGCATATACATATTTATAATGGAAGCAAACTGGTGATGTAATTTGTTGTTGTGAGCGATCTTTGACAAATTAGTGGCTTTAAGCAACTGCACGGATTATTCATGGTTTCAACTAGTCCTAAAAAGTTCGAATCCCGTTGGCCATTTTTAATCCCAATGGCAGTTCAAACAGTTGGTATGGTAACTACCCAACCCAAGTTACGAGTGGCCTGGCAATGCCTAAGTTGCCCTTTCCCACAAATAGCAGCGTAAACGAGCTAAACCAAGCACCCTTTGTTGAAACTCGAGTTTAATAAGGCTTATTGAGTTCGAGTTTGAACCAAGCTTTTATGGAGCTTACGAACCTTTGTTCGAGCTTGGTTTGATAAGCTTTTAGTATGTTCAATACTAGACTCAACTCGTTAGCCTATTCATGCCGATTTGAGCTCATTATAGAGCTGAGCTGAGCTCATAAGTGAGCCAAGCTCGTTATTAAACCAAATCAAGCTCATAAGTGAACAACCCTCCATAGAGAATGGGAACGAACCGTAATCGATTTCGAACACGAGTAATTCATCAAATATTTGGTTCATTTATACCCCACTCACAAAAGTCTTTTTTACTATTGTAAAATGAAAATTGATCCCAATGGCTTTGGACCTATTTCACCAAAATGGTCAAAAAGACACAAATTAGCAGGCCTCCAATTGCAAAAATCAAGTAATACAAATTGAATTTCCTTCAAGGGAACAACAAATATCAATGTCGAGTTCACTAAACTAGTGCATTACAGGAAACACAAGATCTCATTTTACCCTAACATAAATAGAAGTACAGACCTGAAAAGGCATAGCCAATACATTTATCTTCTTACCCTAAAAGCTCTTTTAAGACGTCGTATTCAGGAGATCGTTATTGCTAGGGTAATAATGTGACTTATAGATGACCATAACCACAAAATTGTCCTGATAATAACAATATTGCACTGACGATAACATTGTCCTATATATATATATATATATATATATATAAGAGGGTTCCTTTAAGAAAGAATTGGGACAAGCAATGAAAAGGGGGTACCTTTCAGGCGGATGCAAGTGGCTTCGAAATGGCTTGCTTGATGGCCTCAGCGTATGTCCTATGTTGATATGTTAGGGTTGATTCCAGCAAATCCCATAGCGATGTCTTTGGATTCCATCCTGTAAAACTCGCACGTTCAGGGCTCCGTTTGTTTTGACAAAGTGTTTTACACCTCCAATCTGTTATTATTTCTATGCATAACTCCATAACTACTATGAATATGGAAAATGTCATTCTCTATTGAGGGGAAATTGAATTCCCCTCAACGAGGGGGAAAAACCTTTTTTCGAGATAATCTTAGAGGAAACCGGCCCTCTAATTACAAAAGAGAACTTTCGAAAAAAAAAAAAGCAGAAGGATGTTTTACGATTTCTCGTACAAGGGAAGGAAATCGGAAAGCGGTGTTTTTCCAGAAAGATTTTAAAAAGCATATCATTTTGCACATTTTTACTATGAAGACGTGAGGATATGGAAAATCTTCTTGGAAAGCCGGAAAATTTTCACGTAGTGAGCAAACCCATAGTGTATCACTTTGATTATAGGGATGAGAAAATGAACTAAAAGCAACAATTCGAGAGACACAGGTAAATACCGAGTTGTCGATTGATGATTGTCATGTCGGGGATTCTCTTGTCACTGTCATCGTAGCCTTCACCGTAGAATTCTTTGGAGCTTACATCAATAGTTGATGATTCCAGAGGCGGTTCACCACTCACCTTTGTGTAAACCTGTAGAACGGGACAGAATTTAAGTACCCCCCAAATTCAGTCAAAATTCAGCATGAAAATGTCATGCTGGATCTTCACCAAACAGCTGAAGTCATTGGGATAAGTAGCTCTTGGCGTGGTATTAGAGCTTCTTTAATCGAGATATCTTGAGTTTGATTAGCAATAATCCCTTATTCTTAATTATTAGGAGAATCCATCACAAACATGGGAGACAAGCCTATGCTAACCCAAGATGAGTGTCATGCTCAACACATTTAGCTTGGATTGGACTTGGCTAAAAGCTAGCGAGCTTAGAAAGTTTAAGTTCAAGCTTGGCTTGTCATAGGCTTAGGCTTGGGCTCCGCTTGGCTCAAGTGAACTCGAACAGGGCTCAACAATTATTGAACTAAGGACGCATTATTTAGCATTTAAGCTCAATCTAGGCTCATATTTGGGCTCATTCAGGCTCAACTTTGGCTTGATTGAGCATATTTAAGCTAATAATTTTATTAAGATAGGCTAATTTAGACATGTTTAGGTTCGCAAGCTTACAAGCTCAAGCTTCACTAGGCTCATGCCTGTCTCGTTAAGCTAAAGGAGCCTACTCAGCTTGACTCGAGCTCGAAATGAACCGAACCTTTTGAGCTTTTTTGAGAAGGCAGCTTGACTTATTTCCACCCCTACATGCGCTATTCATGACTTGTTGAAGTACAACACGATTACTAAGTCTTCACCTAACAGCTTAATTTTTTTGAGACAATTGGTTCCTCAACAAATAATTGCAAGGAACCGAAAACAGGGTCATTCATTTACCTGGGTCATCATTTCAGCTAGCTGTCGAACTGTAACTTCATTGTTGGGGTTTCCAACATTGAAAATATGACCATTTGCTCTGGCTGGATTTTCCTACACAGCAAAATCATCAATCAGTCAATCATTTTCTATTCGTAATTTTTGGTTTTTGACAAACTGAAAAATCTTATTCTCGAAACAATTTTTCTTGTTTTTTGTTTATTGATTTTAGTTTTTTCTAATTCGAGTGAAAACTGAAAATAAATAGGCAACATACAATCAATGTTAAGCTCCAACGAAATAAAGGAAAAAAATATAAAACAGAAAGACAACATACAATCATCAACAACACAGCCTCGATAGCATCCTTGATGTAAACAAATGTTCTCTGAGACTGACCACCATCCACAAGCTTGAGAGGTTCTCGACGCAAGAGATTCTGAGGGATAACATAACAACATCGCCTTTGTAAGGCACATAAAGGAAAGAAAAGAGTGAATAAAACTGTTAAATTCTAACAGACCTCAGGCCCAATCTATAGAGTTAAAATATATGAGATCCATAAATAAGCCCAACTAGGTTGTATCCTAAAACCAATTAACATTAGATGGAATAAAATACTAGGCTTATATGTCGATTTTTTTTCTCTCTTACAACTCCAACATGAGATTTCCTGCCGGATTCACATGTGGAACAAAAACAATACTGGATAATGGAGAAAGGGGGTAAATCAAAGAGAAGAGAACTTACATTGCTGAAGCAAGCCAAAACCCTGGGAACACCCTCGCTAGGGCCGTCAATTCCAGGGATAAAATCCATCCTAGGGCCAATCCAGTTGAAAGGTCTTACTATGGTGAACTCGAGACCGTTTTCTGCACCCTCAGCTACGCAATGAAAAGGTAAATGTGAGAAACAACATTAACGAGTGTCTCTTTCTAGCCAAAATCGACATAATTTGAGAACGTTCAACTTACCATAGATAAGCCTCTCAACCAATTGTTTCGCACAAGCATAAGACCATCTCTGCTTCTCGATAGGACCAAAAATGCAGGGGGAAGCATCCTCTTTCAGCACATAGTATGCTGGGTCCTATTGCAGCATCGCACACACAGATTATTATAATTGCAGGCACATTCAAGAAATGAGAAAAGCATTAAGCCCACACATATATCTTATTTATTTAAAACTATTAGAGCTGTATAAATTAATCATATTTTGACAATATTTTTCAAACATAAAGCTTAAATGCAACTTATGTAGCGTATATGAAGATAACAGAGATAAGGTGATCCATGCAACGATAGCTACATGGGCTCTGTAATGCTAAGCGGTTTATTATGGGTCAGACCTACTTGTATTATTTTTATTATGAATTGTAGGTAGTTCACTATTATAATACCAAACTGTACAATACTTTGGGCAATCGAAAAATATATCCCATTATTTCTCTCTCTCTCTCTCTTTCTCCTTTCCCTTTCTTCCCATGTTCACAAAATTCCCCATTTACCGCCTCACTCCATAGCGCTTTCGTGGCAGCAACCAGTAACATAGGGCTACTGAAAACCTTTAACTACCCAGTATCCACACTGCAATAGTGAGCATCAAAAGGTTCATAATAAACAGCAAGCCCACTTGCAATATCTCAGAAAAGACAAATCTCATGCTAATTAACGTAAGTGTCAACAGCTTCTAATTGCCATCTGATACTCCAAATCACACCAAAATTGCAATTTCCATAACAAAAATAGCAACTTCCACACAAAATTTGCCATTGTCTGCAGGAGTTAGAGGGAATGCTAGACTAGATGAATACGCATATGAGTTCCCCTAAAATTCACTTAAAAATTCTAAATCTAGATGCATCTGGTGAAAGAACTATCTCATTTACTTCCCCCCTGGACTTCACTCATTCCATTTTTATTACTCCCAAAACAAGTTACAAATATAGCCACTGAGGAAGCAATATTTCTCATAGTCCCAGAAAAATCATCTCTTCTGAACTCTCAGCTTCGTTTTTTTCATTTCTTTTTTTCTCCATAGCCGAACCCATATTAACAAAATTATGTTCGCCTACAATGGCATCTACACTTGAAGATACAAATGTGGAGCTGTGCTGATCCAAACTTCAGAATCTCACAATTAAACCATTGTCAGCACAGTCAACCGGAAAGACTGATGCATAACTCAAGTACCACTTCTCACACATTGTAAAATGAGTCAACCTTACAGGTACAGACATTCATCAAATGACAAACTTAAAGAGATGGCCATATGTTTACAAGTCCCCTCCAAAAAAAAAAAACAAAAAAAAAACAAAGAAATGCAACATGAGCCGGCAAGATGATCATGATTCTTTCAAGCCGTGTAGCTCAAGCAATACATCAGAATATTCATATATTAATATCACAAAATAATTAGGTAATAGTATATATGAGTGCTAGTGGTACTACAGTATAAAGAGAGTACATAAAGACAGAAAACGCTCTGGAATGAGAGGCACATGGCAGGTTATCTGTCAAAATTAGGGTTGTATATAAGCTAATCCCGAGCTTGTTAGGCTTGAGGCTCAACTCTTTAACATTTAGCTTGGCTTGGGCTCTTAGAGCTCGCTGAGCTTGGGAATTTCACACCCAAGCTCAACTCTTCATAGGCTCGGCCTCCACTCGTCTGTTGAGCTCGAACCCATCTCTGCAATCGCCAAGCTAAGCCGTATATAAACTCATTTAAGCTTGATCTAGACTCGTCTAGGCCTTTTTAGGCTCAAACTCGACTAATGTAGATTTAGACTTGGCTTGATTAGGCATATTTAACCTAGTAAGTTATATAATAGGCTCCGCTAATTTGCGCCCCTAGTCCAAATGGACAAGAAAGCACTGATGATAGATCTGCATCAAAGACGCCCAATAACACAAAGAAAGAGAGCTTAAGGGTACCTGACGAAGAGGACTATCTTTAGGAAGGAAGCTACCAATCGTTTTCCCGTACACCTCGCAAGTAGAAAAGTGAATGAGACGCTTGCCATTTTCAGAACAATACTTAACCTGTAATTAAAAAAAAAAAAAAAAAACATACAAGTCAACATCGCAAATCACCATCAAAAATATCCAATAATGTCCAATCCAAGGAAATCCTACGATGAAAATGAAATTATACTCCATCTTCATACCACTGGCAGCGCATCGATGAAATTGCTGTAAATTGTATCAAGAGGACGCGTATTGTAGTCAGCCGGAGTACAGATTGCTGCCAGATTTATCGTCTACATAACCAAAACAAGCAGAATTCAGCACAAAATTATAATCATATTGTCAGATTTTGATTATGAGTGAATAAGTCAGCCACTTATTTTCTGTATCCATATAACATAGATAGCATTTTATCTAAATAATGAAGTTGATTTAGAAGAGAATTATAGGCTTGGCACCTATAAATGGGGTCCTTTCTCTCCCATCATCAATTATTCTAGTAATTAACTCCCGATTCTTAACTCTCTCTAGAGTCACTATTTCCGACTCTAGGTTATGGTGACATGGAAAACTAGAGGACTATCATAATCCTCTGAGTTAATTCTACAGTGTTCTCAAGGCAATCTACCGAAAACCGTAAGACATGTCCAGACCTAATTTCGCAATATTTACCTATATTTTCCTACAATATTCATAAAATTAACGGAAACGGAAACTAATAGAACCAATAATTGGAACTAGATTCAGCATTAACCAAATGAAGCGCCATTTCAGAGCACCAAACGAATCGCCGACTCAAACAATGAACGAACAATTACAAAAAACAAATCAAATAAACACGAATCAACAAAAAATTCAGAAAAACTACCAGATCTGCCATCTTGATGAGTCCTTCAAGCCTTGAATCCTGCTTAATATTAATCCGATGAAATTGAATCCGATCTTTCCACGGCACCGACTCCGGTTCAAGCAAGTGCTTGATCTTGTCATTGTAAACATCAACCGCGAGCACCTTGTGCGGCGTCTCCGCCATAATTTTCTCGCAAAGGTGCGAGCCGATGAAACCGCCGGCGCCGATCATGCATATTGTTAACGGTTTTATAGGGTTTCCGTCGAGATCTAGCCTTGTTGAAACCGCCATTGATGCAAAATTGAAGCTTTCTCTCTCTAGGTTTGGGCTCGGAGGATGAGGATAAAACTGCGGGACAGAAAAGAGAGAATTTTGGGCCAAAAAATGGTCGCCGAGGAGCTACTTAAAGCATGCGCGAGGGGAAGGAGCTCGGTGTTTTTTTTTAATTAATAATACATTTTTTTTTTTTTTGCATGTAAATCGACACCGACATTTTTTTTAAATAGATAAATACACGGTTATTCAATTTAGGATTTATTTACCGGATACAAAGGTACAGGATATTATTAGAAATCCAAAATTAAGTGTGTTTGGAAGAAAGTAGTATTAAGATGGGTGACCTTTTGAAAAGTCCTAGTGTTGCCAACCCTATAACATTAGAGGTCTTTAAAAACAACCTCTTGCCAGGGTAACACCCTGAAAGTGTAAGGCTACGTACATCCCACCCCTCCTAGACGTTGCTTGTGAGGGCGCCCTTGAGGTACTGGGTCTGTTGTTACTTATTACTCGTTGCTTGTTGCTTAGGGTGATTCAATTTAATTTAGAGTTATTTACTTCAAAAGTCCTTATATTTTTCTCATTATGACAATTTAGTCTTTATATTTTTAGTTGCATCAATTTAATCCTTCTATAATTTATATTGTATCAAATTAGTCATTTGGTTAAATTAAAGTTAAGGTATTGACTTAATTTTCAAAGGCATAATCACGCTAGATGCAAATAATATCTATCTGTCGACTCAATTTAACATAAATCATGGCTGAACTATTAAAAATTTTATTAATAGTTTAAAATAAATTTTATTCTAAGGATCAAATTGACACAATATAATTACATAAGGACCAAATTGACTTAAGTAATAGTATAGGAACTAAATTGACACGATAACTAAAGTACAGGGACCTTTGGTGTAAAGAACCCTTTAATTTAATATGGTTTATTTTACGACCTTAATTTTCGACCATTTTTTTTTTGAATAATAATATTTATAAAATTTTATAAAGTTATTTTAATATTAATAATTTTATCCTAATAATAACATTATTCTAGCTTCATTATTTTTATCATTATTAATCATTATTAACATTTTATCAACAGATTTTAGGGAAATTAAAACTAAGGTACGTCAAGGTTTAAACATTTATTACCTAGGTACCTCACATTGAATTTTGATTAATTTTTGTAAGAATTTGACTAATTTTAGAAAAGAATGATAATGTAATGCATAATTATGATAATATTTACAACTAATATCAATGCGTTTAACAAAACTGCAACAAATTGCAATAAAAATTCATCAAATATTGATGTAACAATCTAAATACAATCGAAATCATGTGTAACGTTAGCATTTGTTGCAAAAAATATCAATTCTAATGTTTGATCAAAAATATCAATTCTACTGAAGATACTGATATATTATCGAAATTATATTCTATTTTAGCATTTTTCAATGAAAGTCTATCGAATTTCAACAAAAAGATACCTAATTAATAAATTCTAAAACTTCAAGGTACCTAGTAATAAAACATTTAAATCCCAAGGTATTTCATTATATATTAAAATTTCAGACACCTATATGATAAATAGTCAAACCTAATTGTATTTAAGTGATAATTTTCTGTTATGATTAATACAGGTAAGATTAATGAAGTCGAAATACAGTAGCAATGATTTTCTTAGTGTGCTATTATGGTTGAAAAAATACTTATAGTGTTCATAGTAGATGAGATGTTTATGTTATTATATAATGCTTTAACAACAACAACAACAACAATAACAGATCCAGTGTCTCAAAGGCTCCCACCTAAGCGGGGTCTGGAGGGTGGATGTACACAGTCTTACCCCTTCATGGTATAACCCTGATGAGAAACAGTTTCCGATGACCCCCAACATTATAGGGTTGGCAACACGAGGGCTTCCCAGGAGGTCATCCATCCCGGTACTACTCTCGCCCAAGCACGTTTAACTTCGAAGTTTTAATGTCTCAATTTATCAAAAAAAAAAAAAAAACTTCAAGGTTTTAATAGGATCCGGTGCATTAGTACCTGGTAAATGAAACTTTTTATATTTTTATTTATATTTTAAAAATTGATAATAGCGTAATAATTTTTTTCTAAATGTATGTATATTAATCTTATATGTTGAGAAATAAATCTTAGCCAAGTAGGGCAAAGGGTGTGTAGGCCAAAGACGAGTAGGCACGAGACAAGTAATTCAATGGTGTGTGTCAAGGAATTATCTCTTCTAAAAGTTTAAATTGATAGATAAAGACTCAAAATTGGTTTTATATTCTAAAATACCCCCCCACAATTGCCCTTTGGGTTTAAAGCGTGGATATTGTACAGACTCACCTCATACCTTGTGCTTAATTATATTAAATATTGAAAATGAAGGTTGTTAAAATTCGAACTCGTGACCTATTGGTCAATAAGGAACCATCTCTCTCAAAAGTTTAAGCCGATTGGTGAAGACTCATAATTGGTTTTATACTCGAACTATATGCATGCCGGAGAGGAGTAGACCTAAGGCGCGTTGGCCTAGGACGACTGAGTTAAGGGTCGATGGAGTGCAAGTAGGTGCCTAATAATGGTTTTATTAAGGTTACGCACACCCTGATCGAAAGCACGAGTATCCTTTAACAGGAACTTTTTATTTTTCCATGCATCAGTAAATGAGAGTACAACATCTTCCCCAAATAAAGAAACCAGCACTAAGCGAAGGGGCGATGAGTTTTAAACCCAAAACCTATTGCTTGTGGGGGTGAGAGTTAAACAACTACACAAAAGGTTATCCTTCGGACCTTGACAAAAAGCGCCGATAGCCTTCAAATAGAAATATAAGTCAACACCAAAAAGAAATCAAATGAGCAATACAAAAGGGAAGGTAAATAAGGAACGTTTAAGATACCGTAGTAACAAAAAAATCTACTTACTCAACCAAAAGGAGGTTTGAGTACGATATTTGTCTATTGTACATATTCGCCCTGTGGGTTGGGGGCCATAAATATAGGAAGTCTCTCTCTAAAAAAAAGACATAGAAAAAAACAATACAACAAGGCTCCAGACTGACAAGAGCTTTAGTCCAACTAATCCTACTAAAGGAATCAATTGAAACGTGATCTTAAAAATGTAACTTCCACTAATATTCTTTTATTAACTACTAACACATCACATATGTTTCGACAATAATAATGAGATCGTGATTGATTCTCTCTAAGGTGAAACGAAACTGCCATAGTAAATTTGAAATATTTTTGACGATTTTCTTAACCTCGACAAAGTAATGCGATATTGGGTAGATAGCTCAATATTATAAGGAAATATGGTGGCAAATTGGATGTACAACAAAGTCATGATCTCGCACTCGAATTGAATGCAATTCTTTCGTAAGCTTCGAGCTGCATTATATCGTTATACCGATTTGCATACTTTTATTCCGTTAAATTTTCATCGGGCCTTTAGGCCCAATCCACAGAGTTGGAGCACAAGAGATCCACACATAAGCTCAAGTGGGATTCCATCCTAAAACCAATTGGCAATAGGTGGAGTAACCCACTGGGCTTATAAGGTGATCTTTTATTTCTCTCAACTCCAATATGGGATTCCACAAGACTCACATGTGGAGTCTTCAACACTCCCCCTCACATGTGAGTTTGTGACAAACGTACCCCTCGCCTTCTCCGATCCAATTAGATTCAACATAATGGAGAGGTCCTTGGTGCACCAAACATAAATGCACCTCCTCTTCATGAGGACAATGTGCGACAAACACAAGATCGGAATCAACAACCCGCTCTGATACCATATTAAATTTTCATCGGGCCTTTAGGCCCAACCCACAGAGTTGGAGCACAAGAGATCCACACATAAGCCCAAGTGGGATTCCATCCTAAAACCAATTGGCAATAGGTGGAGTAACCCACTAGGCTTATAAGGTGATCTTTTCTTTCTCTCAACTCCAATATGGGATTCCACAAGACTCACATGTGGAGTCTTCAACATATTCCCTCATACAAAGAGTTTACGGTACTTCTTTCATGGTCTAAATAAATTAAAAATTAAAATGTAGAAATGGTGAACATTTCGAGCCAATGCCCAAAATAACACAAAAATAAAAAATATTTTCTAAACTAGCTTTTTAAAAAAAATATTTTCCAAAATGGCATCCATGTCATCATTTAACTTTTTTATTTTTTTTTTACTTTTTTTACGTTCTTATTTATTTTTAATATATTTATAATTTTTTAAATTTATAATACTTTTTTAATCACAACAAATAAATTATTTATTAAATATTTAGAATAAATTTGTCTACAAATAATTTGATATAAAATTTAATAAATAATATAGTTTAATTTATTTATTATAATACATAAAATATTATAAATTTATAAATTTATAAATGTGTAAAAAAATAAAAAAATAATGACATGGATACTATTTGGGAAAATATTTTTTTTAAAAACCTAATTTAGGAAAGATTTTTTATTATTGTGTTATTTTGGGCATTGGCTCGAACATTTCTCGTAAAAATCACAGATTCTTTGGTTTAAATGTGTATTTTCATTTTTTTTTTCAAATAGTAATAAGGGAAAAAGTTAGGAGAATATTATAAGGATTGTTATACCTGACGCATCTGCATATACAATAGAGCCCAATTCCAAGCTAGACGTCAAAAATCACAAGAACCATAAGGGATATAATTGATCAATCTCACTGTCCAATCAACAGTTATATTCGCATTTCTTTGCTTTTTGACAAAAGCCTGGAGGCAGAAGTATTCATTAAGATCAACAAGGCAGGCGTTTCTTATAGAGGAAGAAGGAGAAAAAATTCAATCATAAATACAATAACCCAATCTATTAATTACAGCAATCTTACGAGTCACCCTACGAATACCCAATATTGGACCCCTTATGCCTTGTTTGACAACTGGGTAAAGGGGGTAAAGGGGGAAAACGTAAAATAATATCCTACTCTTATTTAGATATGTTAAATTAAGAGGAATAACGGTAAAGATGGGTAAATGAGTTACCTTTGTTTAACAACTGGGTCAAGGAGGTAAGAATAAAGAGAGTTATAGTTAAAATAAAGAAAAAATTATCCAAAATCTTTAAAACTTTATCCTCTTTTACTTCCAATTTGGGGTTAAAGAAACTTGGGATAAAGAAGGGTAATGATGGGTAAAAGAGGGTAAGGGATTGCAATGGGGTGGGGCGGGTATAGAGGATGCCTCCTCGATACTTGTACCCGCAGTCCAAATCTTATACCCGTACCTGCCCCATTATTTGCTAGGGGTATAAAGTGGATACCCGTATCTAGCCTGGCAGGTACAAACCCATACCCATTATCCAAAGGTATCCATTACCCGCCCCATACTTTCTCTAATATGCATATAAAACGGTTATCTATACTCGCTCATATTAATTATTTAATAATATTTTTAAAAACCAATTATATATTTTTTATAACATTGATAAATAATTTAGTTATTGAATTTAAAATTTAAAAGTTAACTATATACAAAATTAAGCAGGTATGGTATATATGAGGTGAGGTGAGGTGGGACGGGGCGGGGCGGGTACAAAACCATACTCGTACCTACTTCATTCCCATGGCAGGTACGAGACGTGCACACTGAACCCGTACCCACTACCGACCTCACTGGGACGGGTACCCACGGGCAACGACTTTTATCCTTCCTATTATCATCTCTAAAATTACCTTCCAGTTACACCTGAAATATATTTATTAAATAGAGATAAAAAATTATCCTCTTTATCACGTTATCAAATAGGGGCCAACTGATCACGGACGTATCGTGAACATCTTTCCCAACTGCAATTCTTGGTACTCTGTACTTAAAAAAAAAATATGATGAAATGAATAAGAGCCACAGAAACCGCTCTAATTTCTCCCCCCTCTCTCTCTCTCTCTCTTGATGAGCTTAATCCGGTTGCCACACCGATGCCGCCGGCGACAATAACCGTCACTCCGCCGTTGGGACAGCCGCGCGAGCCGCCGCTTCTCTCTCACGACCTCCTCTCCTCCTTCCTCTTCTCCGATCTCCGGCGGGCTCCATGTCAACCGCCGCTGCTGCCGCCGCGGTTATCTCTCAGGTACAATTTCTGCAATGTAATTCCGATTTCGATCAAGATCGGTTCGAGAAGGAAGTGTTTTACGAGATCTACTGCCGAGGAGCAGGTTAGTGGTTCGGAAACTGGAGGTTTAGAGAGTGATTCTGAGAAGAAAGAGGATGATGATCAAATTGAGAGGAGTTCGAGTGAGTCTTCGAGGTCTGGTGGTTCTGCTTCGTCGGATTTGTTGTCTTTGGGGATTCGTGAACCTGTTTACGAGGTGTTCTTCTCTTTCGTTTTGCGTATTTAAAGTTATTTTCAGTTTTACTGCTGCATTTGCCTACTGTTGGAAATGGGTGCATTAATTTTGCTTGATAGCTTGTGTCTCAGTAGAAAATTGAAGTGTGAAAGTCACTTGTTACTTTCCTTTTCGCTTGGCTTCCTAAACTCTATTGGGCCTTGGGCCGGCGGTGTCGAAAATTGACAACTTGGGAGATTCGTTTCTTCTTAGCAAATTGGGGCGTATTCTAGTTCTCCATTCAAGAGCGCACTTCGGTAGTGGCGCTATGTTAACTCTAAGAATTGGGGTACCTGATGTCCTATTGTGCCCGCGCGGGCCATAAACAATGTATGATAGTGGTGAATTCTGCACCACGACTATACCTGGAATTGATCTCTGGCTCACTGTTTCTTATTCTTACTCTTGTTGTTCGTTAGTACTTGCACTCGAGATTGCTTTGTTTGAAATCAAGATTACCCATGTTCAAGGTCGAGTTGGTTTAAGTTTGAGTTATATTATGGATTCAGTTTGTCAATCTTGAGTTAATTTTATATGTTTTAAGTTCGAATTTTGATTATTCACTAATCTATTCTGCCAACACCTACATTGCTAAAAATAAATCATTTTAAAAGTATAAGCTGTTTGTTAAAGCTTGAGAAATAATTATGCTCTGACATTCCTTCATAAATTCACATCTTATGTGATAAAATCATATTAATATAAAGTGCAGGTCTATTTTGAACTTCAGATTGAAGAGCTCTGATATTATGTTAATAAATTAACTATTTCAAAAGTTTAAGTTGTTAGGTGAAAATTTAGGAAGTATTTTACATGCTGGTGTGCTCTGACTTCCTATTAGAACTAATACGCCGTCACCGGATCCCATTAGAACTCCGAAGTTAAGCGTGCTTGGACGAGAGTAGTACCAGGATGGGTGACCTAGTGGGAAGTCCTCACCCTCAGGTTGGGGGCACTGGGAAACAGCCTCTCTTCAGGTTAACATCCTGAAGGGGGAAGGGTGCGTACATCCGCCCCCCAAACCCTACGTAAGCGGGAGCCCTTGAGGCACTGGGTACATTCCTTTGGTGTGCTCTGACTTCCTATTCATTTTTGTTAACGAATCGTATTTCCCAAAAGCTTAAGCTGATAGGTGAGGGCTTAGGAATAATTTTATACTCCAATATGCCCCCTCACACAAATGCATGTTGGTTTGAAGCGTGGATATTGCATAGGTCCACCTTATATCCTGTGCTTAAATTATGTTAATATTGAAAGTGGAGGCTATTGGTATTCAAACTCGTGAACTCTTAGTCACAAATCTCTGATATCATATTAAGGAACCAACTATCCCAAAAGCTTAAGTTAATGGGTAAAGGCTCAAGAATAGTTTTATTCTCTAACAAGTTTCATGGATGCATGCCCTTGAAATCTTATGTGTTAGCTTTTAATTTCTGGTAATTTGGTCTTCCCTTGTTATGAGTTCTAATTGTTAGTTCTGTTTAGTAGGTGGTGGAAGTGAAGTCCGATGGTATGATATCTACTAAAAAGATCAATAGAAGACAGCTGTTGAAGTCTAGCGGTGAGGAGTGAACTTATGTTTTGTTGCTTAAATGCAAGGATGAGGATCATAGTATCTCGTGATTTCGATTTATTAAAGCATTCAGTCTTGTTCTTAGCCATTTGATTCTTTGAAATTCTGTGTTGTTAAAGTATCCACATGTTAGTTTGGCAAGAACTCCTTAATCAAAGTTGTGAGAAAGAAGAGATTAACATATAAGCCTAGTAAGCTATTCCACCTAATACCAATTGGTTTTAAGATAGAACCTCAATAGGGCTTATATATAGACCTCATATATGCCAACTTCATGGGTCAAGCTGATGATATTTAACAAAATAATCAATCTTGTTCTTAGCAGTTTTATTTTTTGGGATTCCGTAGTATTTTTCTGGGGAATCTCTACATCAATTCTAAGTGTTGTTATTTTGTAGAGTAGTGCTGTAGATGTACAATAAAATATTCAAAATTTGATACCTAGTAATTATATCATAGATTTATTAGATTGCATAGCTTCTTTGTGTTTAAAAAAAAAAAAAAGATTGCATAGAGTATACTGCTTAACCAAACTTCTATGTTTCTGTTAATTTTTATCACATGGACTGTGTACTCAATTTTGTATTACAGAATGTGTACACAAAGCATTCTCATAAATTTTATCTTGTCTGCGTGGAAACTTAAGTGGGTATTTTCATCAGGTCTTCGTCCTCGAGATGTTCGTAGCGTGGATCCATCCTTGTGGCTGACAAACTCTATGCCCTCTCTGCTGGTATTAACGTATTCTTTCATTCCTCCAAATCACATGAAACTCTTTCAAATCTGCCATTCCAAGACCTTGGATGCGAATGGGATAAAAGATATTGCCAAATTATGGATTCTCACTTCCTTCGAGTGAATGATACTTCTTCTACGTAGTTTGTTCAACAGGATAGGGATTTAAATGATCACGGAATTTCATCCTTCAACGATGATCTTAACAATCGCTATCATTTTAATCACGTGGCGTCTCTGTCATGAAAAATTTTCTTCTGTTGTTTTAAAATTATAAGAAGCTATAATTTGAGGTAAATTATTTGTGCACAGGAAACATCATTGTTATACTATATTGGTTATCGTTACAATTATTAGAACTCCCGACTCATCAGCTGGTTGCTAATACTTCTATATATTGGTGCATTTATGTATGTTAAAGTTGTTGGCCTTCAGGATTGCCTTCATACAATCTTCATGGAAAAAGAATTCTAAAATAGTAAATGATCTTTGACCAAAAAAAAAAAAGTAAATGATCTTGCACGATTAACATGGTATCAGTGGAAGCTGAGGTTTCGATTTACTGCTGCACGTTTTTTCCCTTTCATGTTCTTTCCTTTTCTTTTCGTCGCAATCAGTCTCTATTAATTGCACATGTAGTTTCTAGTGAAGTGCTGATTTCTATGCCTTATCTTTTTTTGCCTATTGTGCTAGGTTCGTGAACATGCTATTCTTCTAAATTTGGGATCGTTAAGGGCAATAGTGATGCAAGAACGTGTTCTTATTTTCAACTACAACCGGTATGATTTACCACAAGACGGATCAGTTTGGTCAAGCTGCTTTTTTGAAAAAAATACTTCTACTAGAAAAACCACTTTGATGTTTGGCTTGCAAGAAAACTGCTTTTAAAATGAAAACAGAAGTTGTTTTCTACGGTTTTAAGCCAGAGCAAAAAAATAGAGCTTTTTCTTTTAGATAGTTTACAACACCTTTTATAAACAAACAGTATTTAACAGTTTGGCCAAACAAGTCTGTGCTTTTTCTTTTCTGGTTCAATCATTTGGCACTACTACAAAGAACATTGTTTGTCTTCCGTGTAGTAATAAATTCTTTTACAAAAGAAGTTTCTCTTGGCTTATATAGTTTCACATTTAGTATTGCCAAAAATGATTATTTGTTAACCAATTGTTTTCATACTCTAAGCATGGACTAGAATTACAATTGCACTATTTCCTTCAGGAGAGGGGGGAAAGCTTTCATAGACTCGTTGTTGCCTCGTTTGAACCCTGAAAATACGAACGTAGGTCCATCGATGCCATTCGTACTCGAGGTATGTCTATTTTTATAATAATGGAAAAAATTTATTTTCATTCTTGTAATCCAGTACGCAATTATGAGGTGATTTTCTTGCTAAAGGTAGTTGAAGCGGCATTGGTTTCAAGGATACAACGCCTGGAAAAGAGGATGATGGATCTAGAACCATATGTTAATATCAAAACCCTACCTTTTTTCTTCTTTTTTTTTCCCTTATGTATACGTTACTTTGATTTGCATATATCACATCAGTGTAATTTTCATTTACTTTCACAGTTAAGCTTACCTTAGATGTTCATTCTAAACCTTCATAATTTTCTTATATGCTTCAGGTTCAAACACTACTTGAGGTTCTTCCTACCCGCTTGAACGGTGACATATTGGAGCAACTTCGCATTAGCAAGCAAACCTTGGTATCTCTTGATACTTACTTCATATAGAAGTATACAGTAGAATGTATGTTTTTAGGGCACGTTATGTTTAAAAAAAGGATTAAGAAGGGTATAATATTCACTATATATGTTTGAGTATGTTTTTAGAAAAGAATAAAAAGGCTGAATGTTTTGACTAAAAAGAAACAAGAAGCAGAATATGAGCTTCAAAATATGTTGCCTCTTTATTTCCTTTTCAAAACATATTACCTCTTTTGTTTATAGTAGATATTGTACCTTTTGGTTTCTTTTTTCAAATATATTGTTCTTCTAAGGTATTTTGGTCATAGATGAACGTTCTAGTTGGGGGAAAAAAAAAAAAAAAAAAACTAATTTATACCCTTTTCTTCTTGCTAAGGTTGAATTGGGATCTAGGGCAGGGGCTCTTAGACAAATGCTACTCGACCTTTTGGAAGACACTCAAGAAATACGTCGAATATGTATCATGGGAAGAAATTGCACACTCAATAGATTAAACAATATTGTGGAGTGCACTCTTCCTTTAGAAAAGCAAATAGCCGAGGGTATGTAATTTAGAAGATTGTTTTTTGGTAATAATCATCCAAAATGAGCATCTTATGATGGATTTTTTGAAATGCAGAAGAAGAGGAAGAAATCGAGATGCTGTTAGAGAATTATCTTCAAAGGTATATGAATTGCACTTAGTGCTTTCTTTCTTATCTTGATCAAGAAACAAGTCAGAATGTCATTAGTGGTCTATGATCTACAGGCTCTCCAAACTAAATCTATAGGTCACAACCATCCCTGGGCAGAGTGGCAGTTGATACTAGTTCTCGGTTTTTGGGATTTACTCTTTTTCAGGGCAGGTCAAGACTTAAAACAATAGAAGCAGTTGCTTGGGGCCCCAGTTTACTGATGCTCCTGAAAAATTAGTTTTATTATTAGTTTGTGTCAATCATATAATACTTTATAATTTGAGAAATAACGATCTACTTTTAGTATATTGCAGACATATATGTACATACATAAAAATCAAGGAAGCAAATATTAGTTGGCAATTACATAAAGTGAATTATCCAAAGTGTGCTTAAGTTAACATGGATACTTTAGTTACCAAAAAGAGGTCAACCAATCAAACTTGCTTTAGACCCACGCTGCTTGTTTCTAGAATGTACTTCCAACTGTTAGGAAGTAGCAAATTTTTCAGCCGTGGAGATATACTTTATTTCTGAAACAACTTATATGGAGCATCAATTTTCATTACAGGAAATTTTGATCGAGGGGGTTAAAAGAATCTTGTGTGTATTTTCGGCATTTTAGGTGTGAATCTCTCCATGGTCAAGCAGAAAGACTTCTTGATTCAGCCAAAGAGATGGAAGACTCTATCGCTGTCAATTTAAGGTTCGTGTTGTATTTACATTCTCCTATCAACTTGACTTTGTAATCCTGACTTTGAAATCACATTATTTTTATACCAGTTTGTTCTGATTTGTATTTAGGAAGACATGGGGGAAGAACTGAATGAATGATTTAGAACGGATAATTGAAATGAAATAGTTCCAAAAATTTGAAGATCAATGGGAAGAGCTAGAAAAAATGCCTTGTTCAATAATCCCATGGCACAATTGTTAGCGAACTAGGTTAAGGATAATTATGAATTTTTAGGCAAATGCCCAAAAAGTATGTTCGATTTAGATGCTGATAATTATGAATTGTTAGGCAAATACCCAAGAACTAGGTTCGATTTAGATGCTAAAACCAAACTTGAACTAAGAATGAGAAGAGAAGAGAGAAGTGAAATAATGACACAATTTACATGTAAATCCCTCAAATGAGGGAAAAGCACAGGTGGAAGTCTGTCAGCTTTCACCATTTGGAACGGAGGGTCAAGGCTTACAGAAGAGGCATAATCCCTAGGATGAGTATAAATAGGGCACAACGCAAAACCTAGCAGAGAAAAAGTGACTTGGAAATAAAGGTCCGGAAGGACCTGGTCCCTCTACCATGAACCCCCACTTCGTAATTGAAACTTAAATTTGAGACGTGGTATGATTGTTGCTTTTAAGCTTTGTGCTTGCCAAAAATTTAAACGTATTGCTATCAATCAATTATTAATTCTAAAACCTCTTAGATAGGCTTGATTGCATGAACATGTAAACGCACAAATTTGCAAATACTGGTTTATGAAAAAATTTAAGCGTATTGCTATCAATCAATTATTAATTCTAAAACCTCTTAGATAGGCTTGATTGCATGAACATGTAAACGCACAAATTTGCAAATACTGGTTTATGAATAAATACAATACATATGCATTTTGGAAGCTAATGCATAAATACCACTCATACTATGGCAAATCGCATGACATTTGTTTAAAATCTGTTACATATCGGTTCTTACACTATGTAAGCCTAATAATAGAGATATTTTGGGAACTCTTTTTGCAGTTCTCGGAGACTCGAAGTGAGCAAAGTGGAGCTGCTTCTTCAAGTTGGAACCTTCTTTGTCGCAATTGGTGCTCTGGTTGCAGGTGATTTCATATTACTTAATAATTTGGTGTTATGACGATGAAAATTTTCTTTTCCTTTTTGGCAACCATAGTATCCAAGTCAACTTACACGTATTGACTAAACCCCAGAATTCACGTACGACCCACTAGAAAGTTTTCCTTCTATGCAACACGATAAACTGGGCCTGACACATCTTCTGAGTTCCCCCAGTGTTTGGCTAAGTTATGAAAAAACTGTTTTTTGCAGAAACACTTTAACAAGAAGTGCTTTCAGTACGAGTATTTTCGTCTGAAAATTTTTAGAAATACTATAAAAGAAGTACTTTTTTCTTTACAAGCCAAACACTTTTAAATCTCGGAACTAAAAAGTACTTTTTTCTGTAAAAGAAGTTTAGCCAAACAAACACTAAATCTTAAAAAAATGTTCTATTCAGAAAAATATTTCTTTTTACACGTAAGCTTGCCCAAACACGAGCTAAGCAGCTTACAAGTTAAGCCAACTCAGTTGCTTGTTATGAAGTCATACACCGGACATAAACATAAAACACCTGTTTTGTTTGCAGGCATATTGGGTATGAATTTGACATAAACATAAAACATCTGGGTGTTTTGTTTGCAGGCATATTCGGCATGAATTTGAAGTCCTACCTTGAAGAACATGCGGTATTTGTTTCTCTTGCCTCTAAAAATGATTGAAAATGCTTATGCACCAATAGCGGATATAGACAAAAATTATATGGTGTCGTATAGCAGGGTTGTTCACTCCGTTAGTCCTTAATGCTTATAAGTTTTTTTAAATTAGTTCCTCATTTTCGCTTTATTTAGAGATCAATTTTAACCAATTTACAAGCATTAGGGACCAACGAAAATAACTCGTGTATAACAAATACATCAGATAACTATTTGACTAATTAATTAAAAAATTATCAATAAGGTATACTGGATCAATCATCCATCATACACCAGCCGAATTAAATCGTAAAATTTAGAGAAAGGGATAGGGATCTATCGAAGCATTTGTTTGAAAGCTTTTTAACACAAACAATGTTATATAATAGAACAATAAATCAGCTATCAAGTCGAAAAGCTACTATTGAAAAACGATAAAGTGAAGTAGCTAACGGGTTATTTTGCTCAAATGCAGTTCGCATTTTGGCTTACGAGTGCTGGGATCATCATCGGGGTGGTGGTCGGATGTTTCCTCATGTATTCTTATCTCAGGACAAGGAAAGTATTGTGACTCTCCTCTTCTTAAAAGTTCAATCCAATGGAACTGAAATTCAGGTACCTGTTTATTAACTTTCTTTTTCTGTAAATAAGCGACTGGATTATTAACTTATTTATGAGAATTTAACGTCATTGTTGTTTGAGTGGTGGTGTAAATGAGTCGAGTCTATCAAAGAATCAACTGTTTTAAAAGCATAAATTGTTGGGTGAAAGTCCAAGAAGAGTTTTATATTCTTACAGAGTCGAACGAGCACCCTTTTTTCAAACTTGAGGTTGAGGTTGAGGTTGAGTTTGAGCCAGGTCTTTATTGAGCTTGTAAGGAACTGGGCTTGATATGGAGTCGAGTTAGCGATCACATTGAGCTTATATTGAGTCAGGCTTAGTACTAAGCTAAGCAAAAAGTCAGTTTTGAGGAGTCATTATTGAGTTCTTAATAAGTTCTCTTCTAATTGTTCGCAAACGCTAATGAATTAAGTACTCTTATTTCAAACTTAGTTTATTAAGCTTATAGAATATAGTTAAACTCTGCTCAATTATCTCTCAAAATGAGCATGTATGAGCCTTATTCAGTTTCAAACACAACTAAATTCATTGAACATTTGATTCGTTTACCCCCCTATGTTTGAGTGAATCATATGGTTACAACATCATGGAATTGTAATCGTCTTGATCGACATAATCATCTCTCTAGAGACTTTCCCGTTTAATCATTCTATTGTTGCTAGCCATTGGATGGAAGTTGATTTTGTCATCGCCAATCTCACAAATAGTCTTCTAGCGTTTGTTAGACCTGTTTGTATTTCGATGTGATTTCATGTTCTCTTGCTTTGGCCTGTTGTTTATGCTTGTCCTTTTTTTATCCCCGTCTCTTTACGGGCATCCTAGGCCTCGCTTTGGTCGAGTGACCTATATTGTATCACGACCTCATCGCTATTTATCGGGGAAAAAAAAGAAGACATATACTTTTCTTTGTACACTTAGCTTTTCTTGGTTGTTTCTTAGAGGGCTAATCTCACTTTGCCCAGCAGTCTTTGGATTTAGTTCCGAAGGGAGGTTCTAACTATAACAACTCTTACAAAATGGCAACACGAAAAGACGATTGAACCGTTTGGGAATTGAACACTTGAAATTACAACCATGTCGAACAGTTTGGGAATTGAGCGCGAGCAAAAAATCAATGGTACAAATTTTAAACTGATAAGAACGGATACTACACTCAACCAAATGTCGAGAGAGGTATGAATGATACATTATACACTCAATATACATGAATCCGAAACCCGAATTCCTCTTTGAAATCCTGTGGCGCTGTAAAGCTTTGTTTGCCCTTAGAGCTAATCCCACTTACCTGCCAAAAAAGACGCTCATAATACCTTGGTGGAAAGGCTACAGCCTGCTTCCATCACTAAAGACTCTTCGTTTCTCCCAGTAGTAAATGTGGTTGCACGTTAGTATGACACTTAAACACTTCAAATCCGACCAAGACTATAAAAAGTTTCTTAAAAGAATAGTATTGTATCCAACTCTCGTACTTCGCTTGGATAATGTACTTCACAACTCATGAGTCTACTTTAACTGGCTCGCTCGACTTCATACCCCCTTCAAGCGCAATACTCTCCATACCCGCCTCCATCTTCTCTCTCTCTTCTTAATCTGGCCAACTCCATAGGGCTCGACAAGTTGAGGGCCAGGACCAATCCATGGATGGCTAAGGCATTGAGCAGCAGTTGGCCTCTTATCAGGGAAGAAGCCGAGTATAGGAACTAAGAAATCGGCCATATCCTTTGCGTCTCGCTCAGTAAAGGTGTACTTGTCTATCAGCACCTTATCGAGTGACCAAAACCGCAACCTACGTATGTGTCATAGGTCACCATGTCTGTTGAAGAACTCCCTCGAGTAGCGACTGCGTAAAGCTAGCTGCAAATGTATCGTTATTATTATCAGCGTTGCGCCGAGATTTTGGAGTGAGAAATGATATTAGAAATGGTTAGATAATTAGGCTTATATTACAGTATTCGGTTTATAGTTCGCTTGTGAGGAAAGTCATGGTATCGTTGAAGCAAAGTGTTGCAGATGCTAAGTAACAGGTCGACACTATAAACTACTTTATAACCGTTTTTCGGAAAGCCGGGAGGAAAAGTATTAGATCATTAATTTCAACACTTTTTCAAATAGTTTCTGACATATAAATACATTTATAAGTAGTTAAATAAATAAATTGTAATATAGTCATAATTTCAAGATAGGTAGTTTAAAATTTGTTGCGTAATGACCATCATGTGATTCAATGGTCCATAGGTTTTGTATAAGTGAGAACTGAGATTGCATTTGTTTCAGCTTTCTTACTGTTTAAAACTGTGAAAAAACTCTAATTAATTGCAAAACAAAAACCGTTACACATTGGTTCATTCACTTCATGGAAATCCCTCCATACTTCTAAGAATTTTTTTTTTTTTATGAATTCCCGTGTTTTACTCAAAAAAACGTGTTCAAGGGACCAGTTTCTGAACTTTATAGGAAAACATGATATTTTTCCTTTTATAACAAAACTGGAAACAATTCTCTTATGTTACGAGTTTTCCTTTATAATTATGCAGGTCGGGTTTGCCCTGATTCTAAATTTCCCGTATATTGTCTAATTTTTCATTTTCAATAGAAACATTTGGGGGAAAAAAAAGGAGAAAAACGATAAAATTTTCACGAACTAAACATGCCCTAAATTCTGATCGATTTATAAAATTTTCACAAACTAAACGTGCCCTAAATTCAGAATCGATCTCAATATGAAACAAGAAAGTCATATGATTACCTTGCGAGGCATCACTCCGAGGAGCTCCATCATCAACGCTAAGTGGTCCTAAAAACCAAAAAACATTGTATTATCAAGTCTATCCACTTCATATCTAGGGGCAAAAAAAATATGCCTTGCTAGCTCCGCTTATTTAGACTACGATGACAAAAACGACCCAATGTCTCCCGCTATAGCAGCGTTTGCGGGGTTAGATGTACGCAATTTTAACCCCACAAGGTGTTACTCTATAGGGAAGCTATTTCCAAAAGGCCCCCCAACCTTGAAAAGAAAAGAAGAAGAAACAATCTAAAAGATTCAAATAAAGCAATACTAGACATGCAAGCAACAAATAAACAACAATAACGAACGTGCATTAGTGTGCTCCTATCTCTTAACCGTTGTGTCTTCCACCCGTGTTTTTAACCGCTGTTCAGCTCTATGTAAGGCCATCTCTTCGATAAGGTCTAGTTGGGTAAGGTTATGTCTAAGATTTAGTTCCGCTTATTTAGAAACTTCAATATGTACCAAAACCATGGGAAAAGGATCTTAGAATATACTAAAATCTAATATGCAAACACAAACCCATGTCTAACTCTCATACCCGAGCCAAGTTTGGGTAACATAGACCGACACAGTCATGAACACGGGAAAGTTTAAAAAAAGCCGCAGTATACGGATGCAAAACCAACGTGCTCAAAATCATTGTTCCAAAGATTTTAGGGCTCAAAGTAAGTCTGATTGGTGGACTCCTTTTTTGGTCCCAAAGGTGTCTTGGTAACCTTAAACACACCTTGAATAATTTACTTTATATTAAAATCACAACAAACATGTGGGTCCTTTATATTAATACACGTACATCTATACAAATAGTGTGCGATGAGTCATTTAGTTCTCCACTTACAAATAATAGAATGCAGTAACAGCAAACTTATACTATAATTAATTTTCATAAAGCGTCAATAGCATACCAGGCATCTCTAACTATTTCAAATTGTTTAGAATCTTGACTAACCCCACCACTCCTATAACCTTGGAATCAAATGAAGATCCCTATGTAACAACAAGGCCGAGGGTACTAAATCAGAAATTATGCAATTGATTGCTGCGGACCAGCTTTCCAGGCTGGGGGTTCTCGGAAACAGTCTCCTTCAGGGTAGAGGTGTTCATGGTTCGGTTAACCTTACCAAAAAGTATTTCGGTTTGGTTAACCGTAACCGAAATAGTCAAAAAATGCGAACCGTTACCGTTACCGAAATGACCGGTTAACCGCGTTTCGGTAATTCGGTAAGGTTATGTCAGTTAACCGATAACCAAAAAAATGCAAAGAAAATTTGAAGATAACCTCCAAAATCGGACATAAACAAATAGCTATTGAACTGCTATAGCGATCGAAAGAGCTCAATGTATCTTCCTTAACTTTGTTCAAAGTAAAAATATTTAACTATTTAGTATTAAGTACACAAAATATAAGTAAGTAAATTCAAAAACAAAAACATAGTAGCAATCCAATTCTTCAATTCTTGTGCCTCAATAGTCAAAGTTCATGTGGGGAAGGTGGGTGGCGTGGGGCTGCTGCTGGCTGGGTGAGGATAGGAAATAAAATAGGGTTTAAATAATTAAAAATTATTTTATATTTTTTTAGTATTTAACTTAAGCTTAAAATCTCATTAAATTACAAAAAGCATGCTGGCATGGGGACTCGAATCGGCACCCTTGGCATCCTCCCCAGCCGCCACTACCCTTTCTTTAAATCTACCATTAAGCTAACTTGAATATTTTGTCTTATTACTTATACATAAAAAAAATATATATTTAGTATTTCGGTATTTCGGTTAACCGAAATAAATAAAATCATGAACCGTTACCGACCCGAAATACCTCCAATTTTTTCAGGTCGGTTAACCGAACCGGAAATTCGGGACAGTTAACCGCATTTTCGGGTCGGTATTTTGGGTCGGTATTTTGGTAACGGTTTTTCTTGAACACCCCTACTTCAGGGTAGCCCCCTGAAGGGGGAAGGCTGCGTACACCTACCCCCCAGACCCTGCTTATGCGGGAGCCCTTGGAGGCATTGGTTTTGTTGTTGTTGTTGTTGTACTTTCCTAATGACCTTCATTCCATATATATATTATATTTTATTTATCAACACACACTTATAAACATATATATGACTTAAGATCAAAAAACATAATATAAAATTTAAAAATACAAACGGATATATGTAACGGAAGTGTTAAGAGTATAAAACTATTCTTAGGCCTTCATACATCCACTTAAGTTTTTGAAAAAGTTAGTTTCTTAACATGGTATCAGAGCCTTGTTGACCAAGAGGTCACGAGTTCGAATCTCAACAACCTTCACTTTCAATATTAAAAACAATTTAAGCACAAGATATGAGATGGGGCTGTACACTATCCACGCTTCAAGCCAATAGGCCTTTGCGTGAGAAGGCATGTTAGTATAAAACTATTCCCGAACCTTCACCCATCAACTTAAGCTTTTGGAAAAGTTAAGTTCCTTGACATGAAGTACAAGATAGAGAGCATGACATACCTCATCCCTACTGTAGTTATCACCAGTGTGAGGATCAAAGAGAACATCCCCTGTAACCAGCTCAAAACAAATACAAGCAAATGACCACATATCTGCTGGAGTTGAGTACTTGGATCCTAATATCACCGCTGGACATCTATACTGTCTCGTCTGAATATCGCTCGTAAACTGCTTATACGTCCAACACACGTTTCCAAAGTCGACTAATTTGCATTTACGATCCACCTCTTTCACGAGTTTCTCCCTCGTTCTGGGACTACCTCTTCTCTCACCTCGTTTTCCTCGCTTCATAGCCCCCGGAATGTCCCCGTTAATCTTCTTTTCTAGCACTGTCATTCTCGGTTTCAATTACTTTATCATTTGAGTCTTCATGGCCCGTATCCTTAGAAACATCTGTGACTGAAGATTTCTGAGCGGCACGTTTCGCTCGTTTTTTTATCTTCTGTTTTTGGTTCTTCGTCAGATCCCGGTTTGTATCCATCGTACTTTTCGATGACCCCGAATCAGAAACTGTCTTATCTTTATTACCCGGAAGAATTAGAGGTGCACCCAACTTCCTTGGATCTTTTGATGAATCAATCATGGACAAGAGCAAGACATTTTCGGGTTTCAGGTCAGTGTGTATAAGTGAAAGCTCACGGTGCAAGTAATCCAAACCGACTAGAATGTGAAAACAAATTTCTTTAACAATGTCAAGGGGAAGTCCTCGGTAATCAGAATACTTAATAAGGGTCAAAAGATTATCTCCTAAATACTCAAAAACCATGCACACATGGTGCCCGTTTGGCCCAGAATGCTTGAAATGATCTAGAAGCTTTACAACACACTTTTTGTCATCTGGGTCGCCCTCAGCAATCTGTTTGAGGATGGTTATCTCATCCATGGCGGCCTCCGTGTAGTGCTGTGCGCTTTTCTGAACTTTCAAAGCCACATATCTCTGCCAAAAAATCAATAAACCAGTAAAAATATCGTTATGTTGAATATAAGTATAACAACCCAACTCAACACTACTGCAATACAACCCACGAAAGTAGGAAGTCTCGTACTGAGCCCATAATGGACCACTTAAGCAAAAAAAGGGGAAGGCCTTGAGCATAAGAGAACGAAATAGACAAAGGCTTTTGTCCAGCGATAGATACTAGAGCAAGAGGTCTTAGGTTCAAATTTTCTCTTCCCAATCAAATTGACAATTAATGGCACCTAATGATAAAATCCGAATCCCAGAGCAGGCATTAGGTCTAAGTAGCTTACTGCCTGTGTCAATTCCTCTTTCGTGTCTTTGTGCCTTGAAAATTGTACCGTGTATTTCGTCAACTCAATAATTTTGTAAAGATGGTTCCTCGACTTTTAGTTTTGTCAAACATACTTCTTAACTATCATGCTGCAATCTAGCCAAACTTTTAAAGTATGCTAGCAGTTGAACTCAAATGTGCACACTTAGTTTAAATCAGACCCTTCACCCAACATCACATGACATGATGCATTGACAAGCTGAAAAAGATTGGAAATGGGGATATTGATCGCAGCAATAATTCAAGGGTCTCTTTTTGTGATACAATGAGAGGAATAATAACACAACATATAACAAGGGAGTTAACCCCACTCACTTTCAATTTGTTTCATTATAGAATTTTTTTTCTAGTCTGTATCATAGGTATCGAAGTCATCTATCTTAGATCAATTATTACTGGATTATACTGCACATATGTCATTCAGTGATCATATCGGGGCCAATGTCACCCAATAGAATCACGGTGGACCAATATATGATGTTGTGCAAAGTCAATAGGATTAAAATTATTTAATCTTCACTTTTGAGTCTGCAAATATAGCAATGATCGTCCAGGACTAGAGGGAACTCTAGTGCAAAGCTGTATCCATTGCGTGGTAGTTACATCGTTATTGCAATGTTTAGCTAGACCATAGGTGTAAATGGTGATATCGGAATTATATTGTTCACCTAAGACTAGACATCTAGCGCAAAGACAACTCATGTGGACACGATATGTTAAGCGTAGTGATTTGATACGCCCCACAATTATATAATCAGGAAGCTTCTCCACCCTTTGCCAATTGATTTTGTAATAGATTCTACTTAATTGTACATCACTGTGATAGATAATCTTTCTAAAACAACAAACTAACAGAAAAGACGAATTCAGAGAGAGAGAGAGCATACAGATTTGTGAGTATCCCAAGCAAGCCAGACAGTAGAGAAATGGCCCCAACCCGTCCTCGCTCTCCTCCGCCATTAATGCCAATTAATGAACCCTAAAATCTCAGTACTCAGTGAAATTGCTCCCTCAATTTTGCCATCTGAAGCTCTAGTGCCGTCTTTTAGTATCCGATATTTTTAAAAATAATAAAAAGGACATTGATCTTTTTAAATTAATAAAAAGGCCCTTAAATTTTTGTAATATTAATAAAAATATTCATAAGTTTTTGTTGCATTAATAAAAAGGCTCCTTTCCTACATGATAACGTCATTTTTAGTTGACAGAGCCTACTTGACAGCTACAGCTTCATTAATGTCATAATAAAATGACAAAATATCTTTTAATAACCATATTTTGAAATAAATTAAGTAAAAACAGATAGCTTTTACATAATACAACATTTCACATTTCGTTCTTATAAAGTAAGAATAAGGGCGTTGAAACATATTTTAGGTCATTTTATTCTAACATTAACAAAAAAAAAAAAAGTTGTCACATTAGCTCTGTCGATGGAAAATGACATCCACATGCTTGAGAGGGGCCTTTTTATTAATACGATAAAAATCTAAGGGCCTTTTTAATAATTCAAAAAGGTCAAGATCCTTTTTATTATTTCAAAAAATATTAGGGTACTAAAATAAAAATAATCCGTAATTTTATCTATTGTGTTAATTAAAAATTAGGGTTATTTGTGCCAATGGTCTATACATTTTATCAGTTATATTAATTTGATCCTTATATTTTTAATTGTGTTAATTTAGTTCATAGATAATTCAAAATTTGTCAATTTAAGTTATGTTAATGACGTAATTTTGAATGGTAAAATTATGTTAGATACAAGTAATTTATTATAAATTTATCTATTTACTCAATTTAATCCAATTCGTAGCAGAACCATTAAATATTTTATTAAAAACTTAACACAAACTTTTCTTTAAGGACCAAATTGATACATTTTGAACTATTCAGGGACTACATTAACACAATTAAAAGTACAATGATTAAATTAATATAATGGACGAAGTACGGGGATCTTTGGTATAGATAACCATAAAAATTTATTTATACAAATATTAATTTTAGCTCTAAAATGAGTAAGAAAATTTATTTTCTTTCTTTCGTGTCATTTTGTATAATTTAGCACTATTTTTTAAAAAATTTTAATATTTTGCTTAAAATTTTATTTGGGCACCATTTTTTAAAATTCTAATTTAAATTTTAATATTCTGCTTATGTTAAAATTTTAAAAATTACAATTTTGAAGAATTATGTCAAATGAAATTCTATCCAAAATTTTAAAATAATAAATTAAAGTTACAAAAAATAACCCTAAAGTTGAGGGAATAACTCCACATATCAGCCCATCATGAGGGCATCTCAATTGGTGGCGTCTCCTACCCATGCGGTCATCGCTCAAGGGTTTAGGAGTTCAATTCTCGGTGAGGATATATTTATGACTTACCTGCTCATTAGGATTGTGGGCTTTCTCGTGGGCCGGGGTTAGTTGAGGCAATCCAGTTCCTCGTTACCAAAAGATAACTCCACATATCTACTTTTGAAATTAAATAAACCAAAAAATGAGGGAGTAACTCCCTATACTCTCATTTTTAGAATTTCTTATTTTTAAGTTAAATTATATAAAATTACACTAAAAAAGGGGGAATAACTACTTATATTAGGATAATAGAGTTATTTATATTATTATTAGTCCAAGAGCTTTTTTGTAATTGTATTTTTCTTGATTTCTCTATATATATGATACCTCAGCATCCTGTTGGGTATGTTACCATAACTCAACTCTCACAACTCATTCTCTCAATTTTAAAATTTAAGTTAATTAATTCTATACGAATGTCAATGTTTAGGTGGCTAGGGTCACCCTTGGCATAAATAACGTGGTGACCCCTGGTTATAGAATAAGGGTCTTTCTAATATGTGCACATTGGGCACATGTTAATGTGCATCAATTGCATCATATTTTTACAATTGATTGGCCAAATATAATTAGTAATAATAATAAATTTTACATTAGCCAATCAAATGTTAAAATATGGTGTATTTAATACACCTTGGCACATGTTAGAAAATTTCACAAAATAATTGGTCATAGAATATTTCTTTCGGAAAACGAACTTAATTTTGAGTTATAATTAACACGGAATAACCTCAATGAGTTTCAATGAGCTATGTTAAAATCTAAGTAAGTTTCATTGACTCAAACTCACTAACATATCCTTCAAAGTTGTTAAGTTTGACGCGCTTCAAGTCAAGCAAAATTTCTAGCGTCGTGCTTGAAGTGCTCAAACTTGCTTAAATTATACTCTAATTGCTCGTTATTTGTCCTGTTGATTCATGATAACTAGCCAAAGAAAAATTTTCTACCTTAATTAGCCAAAGTTTTAGAGTTCTAACCTTAAGATATTAAAACTAGCTGCACCCATGGCCCGTTGCCTAAAATAGCCCAAAGTAAAAAAAATATCACCCAAAATGGCCCATTTTAAAAAATATTTTCCCAAATGGCCTTCACGTTAGCAAATTTTTTTTAAAAAAATTTTTTAAAAATTTTAAACTCTAAACCCCAAAACAAAACTAAAAAATAAAAAATAAATTTTTAAAATTTGATGACGTGGAGGCCATTTGAGGAAATATTTTTTAAAATGTGCCATTTTGGGTAATAATTTTTTATTTTAGGTTATTTTGGGCAAAGGCTCTGTATTGTGTGCTTTAAAAACTTTAAAGATAATAAGTTCCAACTTTAAGATATTAAAACTAGCTGCACCCCATGCTATGCACGGTTAATATATTAGAGAGGCTCATATTTTGAAATTATAAAATTTGTTTATTGTTGTATGTAGTTAATTAAAAAAAAAAAAAAACTATTACATATGATTACTATTTTTTTTAACACACATATGATTACTATTATGTATAGTGTATTTAGACTATGTATTGGCTATTTTCATGGAACTAACGGGTGATTTCATTAATGTACTTATCAATAATATACTGCAGCCTCATAATTGTGAATTCAAGGATAAAATATATAGGATTTATGCAAATTTAGTGTATATAAAATATTGTGTATTTTAATTGACTGCGACATACCCAGTGCCCCAAGGCCTCAAGGGCTCCCGCTTAAACATAGTCTTAAGGGGGGAGGGAGGAGACGGATGTACGCAGTCTTTTTCCTTCAGGGTATTACCCCTGAAGAGAAGTTGTTTCAGAGTGCTCCCAACCTGAGGGTGAGGACTTCTCAGGAAGTCACCCATCCTAATATTGCTCTAGTCCAAGCACGCTTAACTTCGGAATTTTAATGGGATCCAGTGATGACATGTTGGTACCCTCTTTGGTACGATCAAGATTTTTTTTTTGGCTTGTATTCTATTCAAATGTCTAAGAGTATGATCAAGAATTTAAAAAAATAAAAGAATGATCAAGAACAATTAGCCTTAGTGCTTGATTTGCAAAGATGTATACAATCAAAAAGAAGTTTTGAAATAGATAGAACATTTTGATAATTGGCTAATATATAAAGCATTTTTATACTGTAATGGAATGAGATAGTTTGTTTTTCTATTTATAACGAAAATAACCCAAATGCAATAGGAAAGTAAAAAAGTACAGCAATACAATACAAAGAATAATCATTGTGCAGTATGCGAAGAAACAATTCATTCATCTTACCTTGTTTATAGGTCGATGTTGTTGACCAACACAGTATTTAACCACAGCAATAGATGCATGGACCTTTAAAAATTTGAGGATTTCAATGAGAAATTGATCTCCTAATATCAAGAGAAGAGTATTGCCCCGGTATGATAGATATATTGGCATGGGTTATGTCTGATTTTTATTCTCTATGTTTGTATTTCTCCGAGAATAGTATCCACTTTTGGCATTATGTAATTTTCAAATGCCAAATGTAGCACCTACCTGTCAAAATCACTCTAACTTCTGTATTGTTGCAGTAGGAATCTGTAATATAAGATCCTTCAATTCAAAGGTATTTGTGTTAATAGAGATTTTTAGAAATCATAGTTTAGAGTTTTCCTTTGGGGAAGGCAAGAAAAGCATGTCGTTTGCTCCTTGTTCCAGCTGTTTGGTTGGTTTTGTTGCTTTCATTTGCCTTGTGTTTTCGTATTTGTGGATCGTAATCTTCCTGTTTTTTATTGTCTTTTTGTTTTGATTTGTTTTGGTGTCTCTTGTTTCTCTGCTCTTGTACGGGTGGTCTCAGGTCTCACTTTGTCGAGTGGCCTGCTTTGTTACGCGACTTTGTCGCTAATTATCAAAAAAAAAAAAAGGGGTACTATAACAAATTATAAAATGAAATGTGTGAGAGTATATTGGACAGTTACATCCAAGAAAGGGGAAGCCAAAACCACCCATGTCCCTTATAAAATATTGGACGGTTATTGGTTTTCTTTTTTCTTATTAAATAAAAATAATTATTTATATTTTAGTATCCTGATATTTCTAAAAATAATAAAAAGGACCCTTACTTTTTGAAATTATTAAAAAGGCCCTTAGTTTTTGTCGTATTGATAAAAAAGTCCCCTAGGTTTTTGTCGCATTAATAAAAAGGCCTCTCTTTGACGTGATGATGTCATTTTTAGTCAACAGAGTTGATGTGACAACTGTATTTTTATTAATGTTATAGTAAAATAATAAAATTACTCCTTAATAATCGTATTATGAAACAAATTAAGCGAAAATAAATAGCTTCTACATAATACAATATCTCAAAATTTGTGTTTATAAAGTAATAATGAGGGAGTTGAAGTATATTTTAGGTTATTTTATTACAGTATTAATAAAAAATAATTGTCAAATCAGCTCTGTCGATGAAAAATGACATAATTACGCTTAAAAGGGGCCTTTTTATTATTTTTAAAAATACCAGAATATAAAAATATAAATAACTCTAAATAAAATCATGCGGCATTTTGGAAATTTTTTTTTTTGAATTTCCGAAAATGCTGACAAAAGTTACAACTCGTGATTAATAATTAATAATAATAAAAACAAAAAAGAATATAGATAGATTGGAAAAAAAAAAGGGAGGGACTTTTGAAATTTGAAAAACAAAGAGCCGTTAGGGCACAACCCAACAAGAAGCCAAGTAACCGTTATATAATCCCCCGCTCCAGCCTCTTCAAATTTCATTTCACCAACCCCAGAGAGAGAGAGAGAGAGAGAGATGGAAGGAGGAGTAGAGAAAACAACATCATCCGCCATGGAAGCATTCGAGAAGCTCGAGAAAGTAGGAGAAGGAACGTACGGAAAAGTGTACAGAGCAAGAGAGAGAGCCACTGGCAAGATCGTTGCTTTGAAGAAGACGCGTCTCCATGAAGACGACGAAGGTGTTCCTCCTACTACTCTTCGAGAGGTGTCCTTGCTTCGTATGCTCTCGCGTGATCCTCATGTTGTCAGGTAACTGATTATGAATGTTGATGAAAGGTTTTGTCTTTTTTGAAATTTTAGGGTTTTTTCTGTTTCGGTGTTGGATTTAGTTGGTTGTTGTGGCTTATTGGGTAATAATCTAG
The DNA here is from genome assembly GCA_018398585.1 of Simmondsia chinensis. NCBI lineage: Eukaryota > Viridiplantae > Streptophyta > Magnoliopsida > Caryophyllales > Simmondsiaceae > Simmondsia > Simmondsia chinensis. The sequence continues at coordinate 2,843,597 of JAGTTD010000014.1, forward strand.
GGTTTCGATCGCTGTTCGAGTGAATTTCATCTCTCTAGAGATTTTAGGGTTTTCTCCATTTTTGTGTCGGATTCAGTTGATTTTCTTTGGCTGATTCGCTAAACTAGGGTTTTGATTCTTGTTTGATTAAATTTCGTACGAGTTTTGCTGTTTTCAGCTCTTATGCTTGATTGTCTCGATTTACTCTTATTAATTTAGGGTTTTCTCCCTGTTCATCTCGGATTGAGTTGACTCTCTTTGGCTTCTTTGCTAATGTAGGGTTTTGATCGTTGCGAGTGAATTTCGTACGAGTATCGTTGTTTTTCCGTTATTCTGCCTCATGTTGTGGATGTACTGTCACTATTTTAGGGTTTTCTCCATTCTCGTCTCAGATACACTTGATTTTCTATGGTTTCTTTGCTAATCTAGGGTTTCAATCGTTATCTGAGTGAATTTCATATGACTTTCGCTGTTTTTTCTGTTCTTCGACTTGATCACGTGGATTTAATATAACTATTTTACGGGTTTCTCCATTTTTGTCTCCGATTCAGTTGATTTTCTTTCACTGATTTGCCAATCTAGGGTTAAGATCTTTTTCTGAGTGAATTTTGTGCGTGTTTGAATGTTTTTCGGTTCTTCTGCACGATTGTGTGGATTTATTCTCTCTATTTTAGGGTTTTCTCCATTTTGATTCGGATTTCTACTTATTTTCTTTTTCTTCTTCGCGAATCTAGGGTTATGATCCTAATTTAAATGAATTTCATAGTGTTTCTTGTTCTACTACCGGTCTTATTGTTACTCTTATGAACCATATGCTGATAGTTAAACACTCTAGCTAGATTTACTAGACTACACACTTAAAATCGATAATTGAACTTGGAAAAATGTAATGCATGAACTTACAGATATATGTGTTCAATTGACCTAATAAGTGAATGATCCTAATATTAAGTGATGCATGAACTAGGTTAGCATCATCATTTTCATGTCAATATGGCTAATTTTCTGCCAATTCCTTGGGTTCCATTTGCTTTCTCTCAAGCTCATCATAGTTTGAATGACAACTTTACCCTAGAATTTTTCAGTATAGATCAATGGATCCGTCTTGATTTTGGTTAATATGACTTAAGAAAATTGTTGTTCTACCTGTAGGTTGATGGATGTCAAACAGGGACAAAATAAGGAAGGAAAGACAGTTCTATACTTAGTGTTTGAGTACATGGATACTGACCTCAAGAAATACATCAGAAGCTTTCGCCAAACGGGGGAGTCCATTCCTGAACAGAACATCAAAGTAAGCAGCAAAAAGGCCTATTGTAATGGAATTCGACTAGAAAGGTAGTTTGAGCATATATCTTTAACTTTCTGTTGGTTTGCGATGCAGAGCCTGATGTACCAGCTTTGTAAAGGCGTGGCTTTCTGCCATGGTCATGGAGTTATCCACAGGTAAATATTGGAGGAGTTAACTATACCAAAGGTTTAAGTTGATGGATGAAGGCCCGAGAATGACTTTCTAATCTAATATGCACCCTCATATGAATAGCTATTAAGCTGGAAGCATCAATAATACACAAACCTCACTTCATATAGTATACTTGTAGTTACATTGATTTCAATACTTGGATTTGAACCCGCGGTCTCTTGGTTAACAAGACTTTGATATTATATCAAGGAATCAACTATCACAAATGCTTAAGTTGATGGGTGAATTCTCAAGAATTGTTCTATACTCATTAATAACCTTCGCCAGATGGCTTAAGTTTTGCGGTAGGTAGTTGGTTTCTTGATATGTTCGTAATCCGAGAGGTCTCAAAAACACCCCTAATTTTAGTATTAGTATAATTCCAGCACAATAATGAGGTGGAGCTATGCTTTATTTACACTTAAAGTCCTATGGGCATAGACTTAAGGAAGCGTTTTGAGTATAAAACCGTTCTCCGGGATTCATCTAACGATTTAGGGTCTCAAATTCAAATCTTAGTACCCCTTAGTCTTAGTATTAATATAATTTTAACATAGGATATGAAGCAAAACTATGTTTATAGAGTTCGCTTAAGGAGGCATTTAGAGTATAAAATCATCCTATGCATTCGTCTAACAACTTAATCTCTTAAAATAATTGATTTCTTGTCATAAGATGCTGCCAAGGAAGTATCATGAAAGTTCCAAGTTGATGGCAGACTCACGAACATGGACTCTTATGTAAATGCCTGTGGGGCTTGAAGCATGGATATTCCACGTGCCCACTTAATATCTTGTGCTTAAATTATAGTAATAGAGAAAAAGTGGGTTCTTGGAATTCAAACTCGTGACTTTTTGGACAATAAGGAATCAACTATTCCAAAAGTTTCAGTTGATCAGTGGAGACTTAGAAGTGGTTTTATACTTTAACAGATGCCGTTCATTCCAGCTAACTTAAATATCGTATGTGATCTTCTATAGGGACCTTAAGCCTCACAATCTGTTGATGGATCGCAAGACAATGGTGCTTAAGATTGCAGATCTCGGACTAGCTCGTGCCTTTACCATCCCCATCAAGAAATACACTCACGAGGTCCTCAATATATGTTTCCAATTAAACATTTTCTTAATTTCAAGTACCTAATTTGAAATTCCTAGAAGAATTAACAACTTCTCTGATTTTTACAGATACTGACCCTGTGGTATAGGGCTCCAGAAATCCTTTTGGGAGCTACTCATTATTCTTGTGGAGTGGATATTTGGTCTGTTGGGTGTATATTTGGTAAGAATCCTCCTCCCTACTCTCCTTGACATATGATTACAGTCAAAATATCGATCCTTTTCCTTAAACAATGCTTAAAATTTTTTAAAAAAATTCTCATTATAGCGTCTGAAAAGAAAATCGTAGGTGTAGTTTACCACTTGTACAATAGCGATTTTACCACGTGAATACCATTTCTGGAATTATTTTTTTTCAAATACTATAATGAGAATTTTTTAGTTTTAAGCATTTGTTGGGGGAAAACACTTACATAGGTGGTGGTATGACAATGAAAATATCAACGTGTATAGGTGGACTATTTCATTTAATACCAATTGGTTATGAATCAAAAACTCACATAGGCTTATACATAGATCTTAAGCGTGTCTTCCTTGGCCCGTTGAAATTCCATAGTTGCTTTTTCCAATTAAAATGCAATTTTAACTCTGAATAACTTCCAGCTGAACTGGTCACAAAGACAGCTCTCTTTCCTGGAGACTCTGAGTTGCAGCAGCTCCTACACATCTTCAGGTTTGTTTTCATCTCTTGATTCGAACTACTGGTGCATCTGTTGTGACATGTATTTACGTTGTTAAGAATTCACATCCGACTATAGTTAAAATGTCCCATTATTGAAGTTGTAAGAGAAAAGAGATCAATATATAATCCTGGTGAGCTACTTCACTGGACTTATATGTGGATCTTGTATACACAAACTCTATGAGTCAGGTCTGAGACGCGGTTAAAGTTCGCATACCCAATACTCAAAACAGAAAAGAACGTTTCAGTATCAAATAATTACTTCCTATGTGATTAAACATTTTGTCGATACACTTGTACATATGAATTCAGTATTTTAGGTACCTGTAACATTACTCTAATAAAGAATAATCTGGTGCAGGCAGTTGGGCACGCCGAACGAGGAAATATGGCCAGGAGTGACAAAGTTGAAGGACTGGCATGAATATCCTCAGTGGAGCCCCAAGGATCTATCTACTGCTGTTCCTGGTTTAGACAAATCTGGGCTTGACCTCCTTTCCGTAAGTTTCTCTTCTCAGTTGTGCTGTGTCTCAAACTTTCGTTTTGAAAAAAAATCAGGAAATTAGGGTTCCTGAGGTCTTTATATAGCTTTTGAACAGCTCTTGTTTGTATTCTTTGTCCTTCATATATATATATATATATATATATATATATATATATATCAATAGTCGGCAAAACTCCTTCTGATATCAACCTATTACTTTCTGGCCTTAGTTCAGCAGAACCTTATGGAAATTAGGATTTCTGGGTTCTTTAGACGTACTTTTTAGAGGCTCCTAGTTGTATCGTATCTCCTTCAGATTGATGACTGATTGTTTTTTCCTCCACCCGTAATTTTTCTCCCTCAATTTAAGGGTTTTCCCCATAAATTTATGTGTTATCGCTTCTTGTTCTATCCTTTCTTCTCTCTCAATTTCTTTCAGATCTGTTCTTCTGCAACAATGTCACTTTCATGTTCACAATCTAAATATCCAATGAGTTTCCCGTTTCTGCATTACTCACAGTAAAACATGTTGTTCTTCTTTTGTACGTAGAAAATGCTGGAGTACGAGCCGTCAAAGAGGATATCGGCCAAGAAAGCAATGGAGCATCCTTACTTCGATGACCTCGATAAAACCAACCTTTAGGTTCTGCACTTCCTCTGCTTTTCTCAAGCATTATTTTCTTATGTTTGCATTAGTTTTTAAAGCTTGATATGATCCTTCAACCTTTAAGGAATTATCAACAGTTCTAACTTGACTTTCGATTTGATCCTACGATTTGTTAGATGCTCAGTTTCTGACTTTAGAGCAAGTTTGTTTCTCACAAATGTGATTCCTATTGTGTTTCTGCAGTATATAATGTTGGTTTTTTGCAAGTTGTAGCCGTCCTGATGTTCAATACAAATGTTTAGACCCGACTCATGGAGTTGGCACATATGAGATTTACATATAAGTCCAAGTGAGGTTACATCCTAAAATTAATTGACATTTAGGTGAAGCAGTCCGCTAGACTGTGGAGTCATAGTCAATGTTAAACCTCATCGGGCCTTAGAAAAATAACCCATAGAGTTCAAACATTACAGGGTCCATATTTAAGCCCGTATTGAGTTTTCATCATAAAATAATTAGATAGTGTTGCTCACTGGGCTTTTATATTGTTTTTTTTTTCCTCTCACAACTCCAATGGAAATTCTTACTGGACTCACATATGAAGTCTTAACAGTCAAAGCCAGGACATGGGGTCAACCCTTATACACTAAGCTTCACAAAATGATTCGCTACAAAGTTAGCTTCTCCATGGGAATAGACCAAAACCTATATTGGGAAAATTGGCGCGTGAGAGATTTATAATGCGTATCGAGTTACTATCATATTGGTTCTCGGTGTGAAATTTAGGCCCTTACGAATTATAAGTTCAATTCGGCTCAATCTATTCTGCCTAACCTAAGTTTAGAGTCTTTAGACTGATAAATGCCATCGTAAGCAAGAACCATGATGCAAACCTCTTTAAAATACTCCAGAGAAAAGAAAGATAACGCCAGGAAATAACTTAAAGGAATCACTTTATTTCATACCAAAGGAAATCCAAAAACACCCATTTCATAATACAAACGAAAACATCCTCAAGACTCCAAAATCTCTTCTTAATATCCGTATGGAGTCTTGTAAACTGGGGATGGTGTGTAAATCGGAGATGGCTTATAGACTGGAGATGGGGTGTAGACGGGAGATTTGTGAACTGGGTTTGGTGTGTAGACCGGAGTCTTGTACTTTGGAGAAGGGTGGTGGTATAGTGGTTTAGGGACGTATATAGGCTTTTTGTAGGTTGATGAATGTTTGTACTTTGGAGTTTTGTATATTGGTTTTGGGTGGTAGACAGGGGATCGGGAGTACACTGGTTTCTTGTAGTAAACCGGGGATGGAGTGTACACCGGTTTCTTATAAGAAATTGGGGATGGAATGTACACTGGTAAACCGGAGATGGAGAATACGCTGGTGACTTATAATAGATTGGAGTTGGAGTGTACACCGGTTTCTTGTATTTTGGAGCTGGATGATACACTGGAGAAGGAGAGTACGAGGGTGTCTTATACACTGGTAATGGACTATAACTGTAATATTCGCCAGCAGAAGCAAAGAGAGTCAGTGACAAAAGAACTAAAGACGATACGAAGAAAAAACGAGCGAAAGCCATTTTGAAATGAAGGATTATTGAGCAGGATGAGAAAAAAAGATTTGCATTAAAGGGTTTATATAGTAGTAGCCTTAGCTATATTCTTCAATATTAAACTTATAAGATAATGTAAAAATATGTCAAACAATAAATTAAATGAATTTTGAGAAACATACCTGTATGCACGATTTAATAGTATTGATGGTTTCTATATTCAGCCCAAGTTGAGCTTATAATAATGGGAAAATAATATTTTCTATCTACTATATACGTATTCGAGTTATTTTACATTTTAATAGCTTGATATTTTTAGAAATAATAAAAAGTATTGTGGCCTTTTTCAATTAATAAAAAGGCTATGTTGTCTTATTAATAAAAAAAAGGCTCCCCTCTAACATGATGACGCTATTTTTTGTTTACATAGTTGACATGATAACTAATTTTTTTATTAATGATATAGTAAAATATATTTTTTTAAAAATTAAGCAAAAACATGTAGTTTTTGTATAACACAATATCTCAAATTTCGTGTTTTAAAGTAAGAATAAGGATATTGAAGGCTTTTTTGATTAAACTCAAGTTAAGTTATTGGTGTAATTTTTAATGAAACAATCATATTATATGTAAGTAACCTACTACAATCCATCTGCTGACTTAATTTAACAGAATATATGGTCGAATTATTAAAAGTTTCATTAACAAGTTAACATAAATTTTCTGTTAAGTACCAAATTGACACAATATGAATCGTTTATGGACTAAATTGACACAATTGAAAGTATAGAGACTGAATTGAGGAAAATGGGTAAAGTACAATAAACTTTAATATAAATAACTCTAATATTCACAGATATTATTAATGTAAGGTAAATTACAGAAAACTCCCATGACTTCTGCTTTAAAAACACAAAACTCCATTCACAAATAAAATCACTCATTAAACTCCCTTACTTTTAAAAAATTATCATTTTACCTCTAAATAACTTTTTTTATTATTTTGCCTCTCAAAATAAAATAGTTAAATATTTAATTTTATTTTAAGGCATGATTTTATGTTTTGAGGAAAAATAATTTTTTTTTAATATTTGTAGAAAAAAAGGGGTTTTCTATATTTATAAAAATTATTATTTTAACTAATTATATAGTAGTGGTATTATAATATCAACAAAAATATTGTATTTTATCTTATAATATTTTTTATAAAAAATTTTAAAAATATTTTTTATCTTCTAAACTTATAATATCATTTCTATAATTAATTAAAACAATTATATTTTTTATAAATATATAAAATTTTCTTAATTCTATTGCAGAAAATATAATTTTTTTTAATTTTTACCAAATAATATAAAATCCCCTTCTAAAAATATAATTAAGCATTTAATCCCCTCATTTTTAAAGGGCAAAATGGTCAAAAAAAAGTTACATGAGGGTTAAGTGATAAATTTTTAAAGTAAGAAATTTTGTGAGTGCTTTTATTTGCGAGAAAAATTTTCTATTTTTAAACAAAAGATATGAGATTTTTTGTAATTTACCCTTAAATATATAGAGAAGATCAGGTTTTGTTGTTTTAAAAAAAAAAAAAAAAAAAAGGTTCAAACAAGTTGAGGTTAGAATGATCATATATTATGGATCCATTAAAATAGTCTACGTGCAAGTCTCGTAGTGTGCAGGCTTTTGGCCCCAAATATTAGGGCTTAATATTGTCATTTTTTATTTAATTCTCATAACTGTTTAGTTTTTTTTTTTTTTTAAAGATAATCATCATTAAAAGTGTAAAAAATTAATCAAGCACTTGAATCGCTACCATTAATTATTTGTTACATGCTAGTAGCTTTTATGTAGATTTTAGAGTATTCACTAATCATATGATTTAAAGTCCCTACGTGGTGTGAAATGAAAACGAAAAATTTGAATCAAGTATGTCAAATTTGAAGAATAAATTTGGAATCCACCAAAAGAGAGAAAATAACTGGGGTTTTGTATTCATAAATTGATGAAATCCCTCAAACTAATAGAGAGTATTTATACGCCAACTGGAAACTCTAAAATGCAAAATTACGAAAATATCTTTAAAAAAAAATGCGAAATTGCGGAACTCTTCTGCTATTCATCTTACATTACTAAGCCAGCAAAGCATTTTTCACCTCATCGCCTCTTTCAAACCCCATTGGGAGCAAACCTTGGTGGAGGACGAGGAGGGGGTGGGTGAATTATTACCAATTTTAACACATGTTTCATGCGCACTCAACATGCTTTATGTTGTGGATCAGGCTCTCAGGTTGGGGGTCCTCGGAAACAGTCTCTCTTCAGGGTAGCCCCCTGAAGGGGGAAGGATGCGTACATCTATCCTCCAGACCTTACTTTTGCGGGAGCCCTTGCAGGCACTGGATTTGCTGTCGTTGTTGTTTCGTGCGCACTCAAAAAATTTTTAAAAAATTAAGCTAAATCCACATGAAAGTCTCGTAATATTTAACAAATAGTTTTTTTCGATAATTAAAAGTACAAGTCTGATAATACAAATGCAAACAATCTCAACATCCAAGGCATTAATTGCCCCCCAAACCAAACTCCAAATGCAAAAAAAGGGCCTAAATTGATAGTTAAGAACGTGATTTAAAGTGATTGAAAGTTTTTTACATTTCGAGGCGATTTTCTGAAAATTTTATGATGGTTAAGTGAAAAATGACGACTTTTCAATATAATTTTTTTATAAAAGAACCCAAAGTATTATCTTTATTTAAAAACTTACCCAATTTATAAAAAGTAACATTTCTAGTGTTCCAACGGCTTCCGCCTAAGTAAGGTCTGATGGGTGGATGTACGCATCCTTTCCCTTTCAGGGTGCTATCGTGAAGATGGGTTGTTTTCAAGAACCCCCAACTTAAGGGGTACAACACGAGGACTTCTCAAGAGGTCACCCATCTTGGTACTGCTTTCGCCCAAGCACGCTTAACTTCGAAGTTCTAATGGGACCCGGTGCTTGCGTGTTGGTACCCTCTTAAGTACTTAATTTATATACTTAATATAATTTAAAAAGTCACTAAATAATTTGAAATTATTCTTTGTACTTTTGGCATTAGTACTCGTATAGATAATTTACATACTTAATACAGTTATTGTGTAACTAGCATTTGTGTGAAATTTCAGTACAACAACCCTGAAGGGGGTTGTTTCCGGGGACCCCAACCTGAGGAGCATGTCATCATGGAAGCATAGTAGCCTGGAAGCATGAGAAAAACATAGTATTAGAGCAATACATTGCACTAACGAAGCGTTAAATAGTCAGCAAGTATGCAAGTGCTCAAACACAGATAAGCAAATAAGGGCTCCAATACGTGCACCAAAGAGGAAGTCAAGACACCTAGAAACATTAGAGTAAGCAATAAAAGATGCACTACTCTAAGCCGCTACATCGGCTACTCCTATGCTAGCCCTCAACCGAGCTCTATCTGGGGCCATATCCTCCCGTGAGGTCCTATTGGATCGTCTCCATCCATCTCTTCTTTGGCCTTCTTCTCTCTCTCCTCCCTAGCGTAGTGTGGGGCTGTTCGCATCTGCTGACTGGAGCAGTGGATGGTCTCCTCCTAATATGACCGAACTACCTCAAACATTACTCCCTTAATTTATCCTCAATCAATACAATGCCTAATTTGCCTCTTATTACATCGTTTTTTATCCTATCTTTCTTGCGTGTTGTTTGAAATTTTAGTAAATCTAAGATTTGACTTATGAAGTTGATATTCATAAGTTCAAGTAAAATTCTATTCTAAAATCAATTGATATTAACAGGAGTAACGTATTACATATTATTGATCTATTTTTTCCTTCAACTGAAATATAAAATTTACAAATGATATTCTTCACGATTCGCTACATATTGCCATCGTGCACACAAGTATGATCCCATTTTCTTTTTCTTTTTTTTTTATATTTTTCATAAATATTTATTTAATAAATATTTAAATTTTTTACATTATTTAATAAATTTAGAATTGAAGAATGTATCAAAGGGCTACCACTATATAAACCCTTGAATGTAAGCTTATTTTCCCATCAACTCAATTCTCCAAAATGGCTCTCACCCATTCCTCCTTCGTTTTTTGTTTGCTGTTTTTGTTGATTGTCGTTTTCGTCTCTGCTGACGAGTATTACAGTCACAGCCCATCGCCAATTTACAAAACGCCCACTTACTCTTCCCCTCCGGTGTATCACCCGGCTCCTAAACACAAGCCTGTAGACATCCCATCGTCGGCTTATAAGAAACCAGCATACACTCATTCACCTGTTTACAAATCCCCGGTGTACTATAAGAAACCCGTGTACACTCCATCCCCAGTCTACTACAAGAAACCGGTGTACGTTCCGTCCCCCATCTACTACAAGAAACCAGTATACTCTCCATCTCCGGTCTACTACAAGAAACCGGTGTACTCTCCATCCCCCGTCTACTACAAGAAACCAGTGTACTCGCCATCCCCAGTCTACTACAAGAAACCGGTGCACCATCCAAAACCAGTGTACCACCCAAAACTAGTTTACAACATTCCAAAATACATTCATTCACCAGCCTACCATAAGCCTGCATACACCCCTTCACCAGTTTACCATCGTCCGTCTCCAATTTACACTTCAACTCCAATATACAAGTCTCTTGTCTACCCCCATTCTCCAGTTTACAAGACCCCATACGGACATTAAGAAGGATATATCTAAACTAATTATATTATGGTTTCTCTACGTGTTTAATGAACTTGTTGCTTATTATAATTTTAAAAGTGAGGATATGTGGATTTATTATTTCATTTTGTTGTATTTTACCTGGAAATAAAATACTTTTTAAGTAATTCTTGTCCTTTTTTTTAATCTATCCTCTGTTATTGTTGTTATAAGATTTTATTTTTCTTAGCAATATAATAAAAAGAGAGTTCACAACTTAGAGTGTTACTGTAGATTTATTGATGATTATAATATCAACATCTGATACAGTTAAAGTCAGAAACAATAACTAGATTACCCTTTTGAAAGCTTAACTAGAACTTATAATTACATAATTGAACTGGAAGAGGGAAGAAATTCACGAATGAAGAGAATATAATATCAAGGGGAGAGAGAATTAAGCTTTCATCGTTCATCTTGTACCTTCGTTTATAATCTTACTGTCCTTTTTATAAGATATTAGGGCAGGAGGCCACTGTACTTCTAATTATCTATTAGAACTAAATAATTACCTAAACTATGACCAAAATATATTAATCAGATGTCTACTATGTGACTGATTTATATTTTTTAGATATCGTTAGGTTTGAAAATTTGCTACCTAGGTACCATAACATCTAAATATATATACAGTAAGATACACTGATATTTAAATATTTTATCATCTAGTTGCCTTTTTGTAGAAGTTTGATGAACTTAATTTTGTAAGAATTTAACCAATTTTATACAAAAATGCTAATATATACATATCATATCATCATTTTCAATAAAAATTTAATTAACTACGATAAAATTCCGCGAATTTTTATTGTCAAGCACCCCGCACTTGAGTCTAGTTGGCTCCTACATTAGAGTTGTAATGAAAAAGAGATCAGTACACAAGCTTTGTGGGGTATTCCATCTACTGCAACTGCTTTTAGAATACCTATAAGACAAATGATTAAAACAACGGATATTTAAATAATAATTTTCTTATTTTTTTTAAATTTAGAAATTTTCTACTATATTTATTATTACGTCCATAAAACTAAGTATATTAATTGTATCTATTTAATTATTTATTGTTAATAATAATGAGCTTTGAAGCACGTAGTCAACTTTGGGAAATAAATTTATCGACGTGCTATTAATTCTAATACGCAGCAGTCATTCGAGTATCAAAAAGCTTAATATAGTCGGAACATAATTAAAAAAATATTTGATATTAAATGAGTTATTTATGCTATTAGTTATTGTACTTTGTTTATTTTGTTAATTTAATCCTTATACTCTTAGTTATATCAATTTAGTTTATGTATAATTGAAATTGTTTTTAATCGAGTTCAATTTTAAAATATATACTTTTTTTTTTGTCAAAAAATATACACTAAATCCTAGAAGAAGTTGTAAGAATAATTAGCACTTATATGTGATTTTCATCTGATGAGGTTCAGAAATGGGTGAACTTTTTTATTTGGTGATTGTGTTGTTACAGTTTTTGCTAAGAATTTACGTTAATTTCAATATTGTACTTAATTGAATAAATTTTAACTGTATAAAAACTAAATTAACATAATTAAAAGTTAACGGACTGAATTGATAAAATAAACAGAATATAAGGACTAATAGCACAAATGACCATAAAATCATTTTAACAATGTGCATCGTATACTTAAATTTAGCTTGCGATTAAAGTATTTTAATGTTGGTCCATTCCTCATATATACTCTGATTGTACACTTAATTAGAATGCTTTAATGTCGATCCATTCTTTGACCTGTGTAGCGTGTTCACTTTACTTACGTCTGTTTTGAATTGTATTTGTTTTACTTCTTTTCTTTGTGGAAATTCTTTTGGGAATGTGTTCTCCTACATTTTCTTTAACTTTGTATTGATACCGTGCATCAAAATACAAGAAGCATGTGTACATCCCATCATCTGCTTATAAAACACCTGTATACAAACACTCACCGGTTTACAAATTGTCGGTGTACACTCCATCCCCAGTTTACTGCAAGTCACCTGTGTACTCTTCATCTACTATTTCCTACAACAGACCAGTATACACGTCGTCCCCAATCTACTATTAGAAACCATTTTACTCCCCATCTCAAGTGTGCTACAAGTCTCCAATATACTCTCTATCCATAATCTACTACAAAAAAACCCGTGTATTCTAAGTCTCCAATTTACTACAAAAAAAACCCCGTGTACCGCTCAAAACCGATGTACAAGACTCCTAAGTACACTCATTCACTAGTCTACAAGAAGCCTACATACATCCCTTTGCCAGTGTACCATAGCCCATCTCTCGTGCACAAGACTCTAGTATATACACCAACTCCAGTATACAAGTCTCCTGTCTACACCCCATCTCCAGTTTATAAGTCATCTCCACTGTATACTCCATCCCCAATTTACAAGACTCCATACAGCTATTAAGAAAGGTCTACTAGGACCAAATGGAGGTTTTTATTTTTGTTTTCCAATTTTGTTGTTTTGGAAAGCCGAGTTGTTTCTCGATCAATTTAAAAGATATGTATGTTGAATATTACTTATTGTAACTTTTTTATACTATGGAACATTTTTTTTATAACTGATAGCTGATGCTTCATGTTAATATACGGTGAAACTTATATGTCGATTATAATACGCTACACCAACATCTATTCAGAAGTTCAATTTTCTCATGGGATGAAACTTATTATGTCGATTTTAATGCACTATACGTTCAATATCTGTTGGTAAAACTCATAGTAACAAAAGCAATTCCAATGACAGATTACCCAATGGCAATAACCAATACCAACAAACAAATGGGTTTTTAGCAACTAACTTGTTCTGTCAGATAATTATACTTTATCAGACTTCCTCACCCAAACGCTTATTCAGTTTCAAAAAAATAATAATAAATAAATTTGCCTCATATCTTATATTAAAACTGTCTTAATAGTAAAAGCGAGGTTTTTTTTTTTTGTAACTGAAGAGTTGAGGTTTAATAGTTTGCCACATGACAATATATACAAATTATATATCCCCTCAAAATTAGATAAATATAAATATAATAAAACTAGTAAAATTTTAATAGTGATAGAAAAAATATATTTTCCTTGAATGGGGTTACCAGCACATGAGGATGAAAGAAGACGAGCTCTAACCCGAAATCTTATTCTTGAGGGTAGAAAGCCTTAACCGCTATATCATTCAAATTTTCTCAAAAAAATATATGAGATTTTATAGTCATCAAAGGTCTGTTTGGTCAAGTTTCTCTTCTGGAAAAAGGTATTTTTGTTGGGATTTAAGTGTTTGATTTCTTGATAAAAAAAACGTGTTTCGCTTGGAAAAAAAAAAAAGTTCTTAAACAAAAGTAAAAGTTATTTTTCTACTTATAAAAAAAATAATGATTATCCTAGAAACTAAAATTATATGGAAAAAAAAAAATTTTGTTCAGATAAATTATCCCTAATGAAAACGCTTTTACAAAAGTATTCTCATAAAAGTGCTTTTACGGAAAACGATTGTTCCATAACTTGGTAAGGGCATGTTTGATCAAGCTTTTCAATTCTCTAGAAACTATCTGCTCAAAAAGAATACTTTTCAAAATGTATTTTTGGTTCGTCTGTTTTGAACCTATATTTTATGAGATGTGTTATCTTTCCGGTTTTTGGTTGTATATATAGATACACATTTTTTTAAAGAGTGTTTGACTCTATACGTTAAAATGCCCTTATTTATGCAGAATGATTAAAAAATAACGTAATCATATAAATTAAACAAAAAACTATTTTAACCTTATTTTAAAGAACAATGATGTATACAGTAAAGAAACCCTAATTATATATACACTAACTTAACCTAAGAGGGTACCAACACGCGAGTATCGGATCCCATTAGAACTCCGAAGTTAAGCATGATCGGGCGAGAGTAGTACCCTGAAGGGGGAAGGTTGTGTACATTCACCCTTCTTAGACCTTGCTTAGGCGAGAACCCTTGGGGCACTAGGAATGTTGCTTTGCTAACTTTACATTGCACTATATTTATTGAGTAAACTACACATCAGTACATGAGTTTTTATGTAATAATATTTTAATTCATAAACTTGAGAAATAATATTTTAATCCAAAACTTACATATATTTAATGAAATAGTCGAAATGAGACTGTGTAAGAGTTAAAAATAAATCTCATCCAACTCTTCTTCGACAGTGTTATAACATCGTGGTTCGTACATGGGATGAGAGGATGATGGATTTACCAACAAAAAAGGGGTAAGTTTTATATTATTTTTTTTGCCAAATGGTAAGTAGAACTGATGTATATAAACCCAGAGAAAAAACAAGAACAGTCACAAATGCCACACACTGCAATCAACAAACTCAACCAAAAGCAGACAAAACAAAACCAAACAAGACACCCAAAAAACAAGACAGCCCCTCAGTCTCCACTAATATAAAAAATTATATCGACTCCAAACGTTAAAAATAATCAAATGCACAAGAATATCATCGCTTCTCCTTGTGTCACGAAATATTCGGGCATTACGCTCCATCCAAAGATTATAGACAGCAGCGGCCACAACAGTCGTTTTGATCCCATTATGCTTCTTCCGATTCCGAACACGATTACCCAACCAATCCATAATATCTCGTAAACTATAAATTTTCGGGATATTAAAGGTCTCAGCCACCCGGCCCCAAACACTTGACGAGTAACAACAATTAAAGAAAAGATGCTCAAAATCCTTACTCTCGGTTTCACAAAGATAGCAACTATTAGGAAAAGAAATACCCATCCTTTTAATGCGGTCTTGAGTAGGCAAACCATTAGACAGCCCTCTCCGAAGGTAAAAAGCATGCTTCGAAATGGGATATCTCCAAACGGAGCGCTTCCGATGACAGGGAGCGCCTCTAATACGTAGAACCTCGTATGCTGCCGCAATCGACCAGCCCCTACCCGAACTGCAATGCTCCAGACCTGCAGCAGCCGAAGAAGGGGTCCCAAAAACGTCCAGCCAGAAATCTCGACACTTAAGAAGAGCTTTCCAAAAAGCCGAATCATGAACCTTACTTTGAACATTCCATACATTCGACTGTTTCATATAAACACCATGAATCCACAAGTTTTATATTATTTTTATAAAGTTATTTAGATAATTTTATTAAATATATGTAACTTTTGATAAAAAAAAGTTAATTTTTAAAATTTGTAGACAGAAACCTTTTAATTTACCCTTAATCATTTTCATATTTTAAGGCTAGGCCCAAAATCAGGCCCATTAAGAGCCCAGGTCCAGTCCCCAATTAGGGTTTTATACTTGAAGAAATTGCTCTTGTTTGGTGAGCACGAGCTGAGCAGCAGCGCCAAACCCTAGCTTCTTCTCCGGTCTCTCTCTCTCTCTCTCTCTCTCTCTCTCTCTGTGATTTGTTCACCTTTTTTTTTCAACTCTAAAATTTGTTGAATGCGTATCGAGTTATATATTGTAGCAAATTTGCTCTGAAATGATTTTTTTTTCTTATTTGATTGATTTGCTTCTATGAATCGTTACGGATGAATTCCTCAAATTTTTTCTGATTTCACTGTTGTTTTCTTTGTTGTATTGACACCAACTATCCCAAAAGATTAAGTCTGTGGGTGAAGGTTCAAGAATAGTTTTATACTCTAGATTGTCCACTCAGGCAGATGCCGTTAAGCAAGAAGCGTGGATAATGTGCAAGCCCTCTGATACCTTGTGCTTAAATTAAATTAATATTAAAAGTGGGGACTGTTAGGATTCAAACTCGTGATCTTTTGGTTAACAAGGCTTTGTTATCACGTCAAGTAATCAAATGTCATAAAGGATTAATTTTATAGGTGAAGGTTCAAGAATGGTTTTATATTCTAATATGACCTCTCACGCAAATGCCATCTGGCATAAAGTGTGGATAATATATAATCCTTCACATCTTATACTTGTAATATATTAATTAATATTTAGGGTGGGGGTTGTTGGGATTTAAACTCGTGATCTCTCAGTCAACAAATCTTTGATATCATGTTAAGGAACTGATTATCTCAAAAGCTTAAGCTTATGGGTGAAGGTTCAAGAATGATATTATACTCTAACATGCCCCCTCACACAAATGCCATTGGGCATGAAGCTTGGATAATGCACTGGCCTTCTTATACCTTGTATATGAATTATATTAACAATTTAGAGTGGGGGTTGTTGGGATTTGAACCTGTAACCTCTCGGTTAATAAGGCTTTAATACCGTGTCAAAGAACCTACTATTCTTAAAGTTTAAGCTCATGGGTGAAGCTTCAAGAATGATCCCATACTATAACATGCTCATCATCTTCTCTGTACTTTTTTGTATGAAAGCTGAGTTAGATTATCAAATTCAACTTGAAATTTTTAATTTTTTATATCCAGTTGGTGGCTTTTACAAATATCTGATTTTCTCTGTTTAATTTTTCTTTGTTTGTTTGCAGGTGTTGAGTTTCTTCATTAATTGTCAAAAATGAGGTTGGTTCTAATTGCTCTTTGTTCTTGCTCTATTTGCTCAATTTTAATTATTAGTTATAGCATTTTATGGTGTATATATATTTTGGGGTGATTTTCATTTCGCGATTTATCCTGTTTTCTAACTGCACCTAAGCTAATCCTTTAAATTTTTTTCTTCATCTAATTTGGGACTTGTGTTGAACTCCAAAATAGTGGAGAGAAATTTACACTGTTAGTCCCTTATGTTCTTAAGTTTGTTGAAGTTGACCACTCGTCTTTTCTTTTGTTCAAAATGTTTCTTAATGTTCTTAAGTTTTTTTTTTTAAATTGGTCCGTCATTTTTTCTTCTATTCAAAATGGTCTCTAGTGTTTTATTTTATAATAAAATTAGATTCTCATTTTTTTTGTTTTTAACTAATTTTGGTCACTAGATGAGGGACTAATTTTTTCAAAAAGTTAATACATAAGGGATCATTTTAAACAGGAGAAAGGATGAGGGACGAGATTGAACAAATTTAAAAACATTAGGGACCATTTAGAACTTAAGACAAGATGAGAGGCCAATTTGAACAAACTTTAAAACATCAGGGACATTTTGAACAAAAGAAAAGATGAGGGACCAATTTGAACAAATTCAAAAACATACGGGACAAATGGTGTAAATAACTCAAGAAATAAGATGACATGTTTTTTTTTTGGGGGGGGGGGGGGGGGGGGGTCGGGTCTTTCAGTTAGCAGGACTGTTGAAAGTTCTTTGGCGAGCTCATTGAGGTCATCAAATGCTGTTTGTATTTTATAGATCCCCTCTAGGGCAACGATGTATAATATGATATGATTTGCTGATTTATATTTTCGCTTCCTGCATTCTGGTCTGATTTTTATTGTAAATTGTTGCTGTTTTTCGTATGCAGTAAGCTTCAGAGTGATGCCCTTAGGGAAGCCATCTCTGGAATCTTGAATGATTCCCGTGGAGAGAAGAAGCGCAACTTCGTTGAGACAATTGAGCTCCAGATTGGGTTGAAGAATTATGATCCCCAGAAGGACAAGCGTTTCAGTGGTTCAGTTAAGCTGCCCCACATTCCCCGTCCCAAGATGAAAGTCTGTATGCTTGGTGATGCTCAGCATGTAGAAGAGGTAATTGCTTTGTGATTGGTATTGAGATTGTTTAGTTGTTATAGAAGTGATAACAAAATCTTCTTCCTATCATAGAATCTTATAGAAGTCATAAGGACCTTGCATAATAGGTTTTAGCTAGCTAGTATGTAATGGTATTTTTAACTGCCTTTATTATGTATGTGTTGTAGTTTACTTTCTAGAACAAACTTTTAGTGTATGCGTATGTTAAATACTATCAAAGGTTTGAAAGTTTATGATTGTATAACTATTTACGTAATCTTTTTGCAAACATAAGGTTTAAAAAAACCAATGCAATCACCGCATCCTATTATGTAAATGCATGACATCCAAATTCTGCGGAAATGTGATTGTGACTGTTATGCAACCAAGGACTATGATTCGATTCTATGCTCCCGATGAACGATTCCAGTGGGCATATCTGAATATACATAATTTGGGTCCTTCAGAAGAAGTTCAGTTTTGTTGTACTTGAACCCTGATGCTTGTCTGTTTATAATGTTTGCTTTTCTGGTCGTTACTGTTTCAGTTATCAGTGGTTGGTGTTTTGTTGTAGTTATTTGGTTATAAGCAACAGTCACTATATCAAGTAATATGAACGTGGGCCTTTGAATTCACATCACCATTGTTATCTGAGTTGTTCTTTTGATGTTTTTATATTTATGTACGAAATTTGTTTTTCCCTGATTGATGTCATTTGTATTTAATATGGCAGGCGGAGAAGATAGGGTTGGAGTACATGGATGTAGAAGGGTTGAAGAAGCTTAACAAGAACAAAAAGCTGGTTAAAAAACTTGCAAAGAAGTACCATGCTTTCCTTGCTTCGGAGGCAGTTATCAAGCAGATCCCACGTTTGCTTGGCCCTGGTCTTAACAAGGCAGGCAAGTAGATCTGTAGATGCTTTTGCTTCTTGATTATCTGCAGTGTAAAGAGTGGGTTTTGTTTGTTTGGTTGATTGCTTTGATGCAGAATGTCTCTGCTTCTTGTTTCCGTAGCTCTGATTATGATAAATTTGCATGCCTAATGTGAGACGACTAGGAATTTGTATGAAGTTCTTGCAGCTTTGCTTGTGCTTGCAATTGCTGTATTTTAGCTTTAATTTTGTATTCATGCACCACAGTTTTGAAATAGTGTCATACTAGATGTTAATTATCTGCGGTCAACTGAATTAGTAGTCCCGAAAAGAGAGAATGGATGGTCATGCATTTCATTGTGATTTGGAGAATTAGTGAGCAGTTTTTGGCTGACATTCTTATCCGCTTCTGGATTGATTACTTCTAGTTTGATATTGTTAAATGTCCAGCAAAAAGATATACTTGTTATCTATTTTCAGCTTAGGTATTAAGATGGATACCTGCCTCTCTATAGGATAGCACCCTGTATAGGTAAGGCTTAAATCTTACCTCACTAGACCCTGCCTTGGCTGGATGCGGGAGCCCCTTTGAGGCATTGGGTGGTTGTTGTATTTAAATGGATACCTTTTTGACTATTAGGAGATAAATGAGTTAAAGTATGGATTGCCAAGATTTTACTCGGCTTGGGTTGGCTTCAAAGCTAGTCAAGCTCGGAGACTTTGAACTCAAGCTAGAATCGTCAATAGCTTGAGCTTAACTTAGTTTTATCTATGTCAAACTAGCTTTGCCAGCTTTGGGCTAAGCTTGCGTTGTTTAGAGTCATTTAAGCTCATTCTATGCTCATTTGGGCTCGAGCTAGATTCAATTAGGCCCTAATTCACTCATTTGGGTACATATAAGCTCATAATATATATATATCGAGATTGGATTGCTTCCTTTAAACTTGCAGGCTTATAAGTTCAAGCTCATTTACACTCGTTGACTTCTTTATCACCCTAATGCAGGAAAGTTTCCGGCACTCGTTACTCATCAGGAGCCACTCGAGAACAAGGTGAACGAATCAAAGGCAACAGTGAAGTTCCAGCTGAAGAAGGTTCTGTGCATGGGGGTTGCCGTGGGGAACTGCAGTATGGAGGAGAAGCAGTTATTCCAGAATATCCAAATGAGCGTCAACTTTCTCGTTTCTTTGTTGAAAAAGAACTGGCAAAATGTGAGTATTCCCCTTTGTTTCTTAGTTTGCTCAGGGCTTGTTTTGTATCGTTTCTTGTTTTGGTTTTTAGTAACGAAAAATATATTTTGAAAACTATTTTTTTCCTTAGTAGTAGGTTTTTTTTTTTTTTTTCAATTTGTTCCTACTTTGAGTGAATATTGAAAACAAGAAACGGAAACAAAAAAAAATCATTTTTAAGACCCAAGTTTTAGCTTTTTGAAAACTAAAAACTGCAAATAGAAAACCATATCAAATAGGCACTTACTCGATTTTTACCAATATCTCCACTTTCTTGGCTTATTGTTGAATAACTACCAATATTTAGTAGCCGTAAAGTAGTACTTCAAAAAGTAAAGCAATTTTTTGAAATTTCAACTTCATCATACAAACAGTTCAACTACCAATTGTATTAATTAGACTTCATACCACAGTCTTACCACTTTGTTAGCTTTATTTACAGCCAAACCTAGTGTGTATCATATTCATAGACGACCAAAAATATACAACTGTTTCGTGGTGTGATACGGAGGGTTTAATTTGAATCTAATCAAGTGTTGTGTATGTGATTTTGGCTGCTGATGTATAGTTAAAAACAGATATTGCTTTGATGAAATTGAAAGTAGAGGGGGTCTTTTATTTCAACGAATAGTTCAAGGGGCCTTCATAGTAGTTACGGTTTATTTTGACTGGGCAGGTGCGGTGCTTGTACTTGAAGAGTACGATGGGCAGACCATACCGTATCTTCTAAGGAGTGCTCGTTTCTTTCCAGGTTAAGCACCCTTATATTTATAGGACTTGTTGAGTTCAGTGCTTGTTACTTCAATCCTAAGATTCTGTTGTTTTGACTGCTCTAATGTTCCTTTTTTGTTTTGGGTTTTATTTCTATTCTGTTTGGAACTATGTCCTCTCTTTTTTTTTTTAAATGTATTGCATTCCTAAGGCTATTTTCAGGATGGGGGTCCTCGGAAACAGCCTCTCTTCTACCCGAAAGGGAGAAAGCTGCTTACATCCACCCTCCCCAGACCCTGCTTCGTGCGGGAGCCCCTGTGGCGCTGGGACTGTTGTTGTATTGCATTCCTAAGGCTCATTTGTTTTAACCGAAAACTTTGTCTCAATTTTTTTTCCGTTTATATAGCTTCGGAAGAACTATAAATATAGAAAAAAATTGACTTCCCCTCAAAAAAGGGGGAAAATGTTTTCCTTTATGGAAGGGAAAATGTTTTCTGCGGTAATAATCTAATACAACAATTAATCTAAAAATAAATATTTTGAAAAATAACCCAATTAATACAAGATGTATTTTTATTTTAGCTTGTTCTTTGTAGAGTTGCAAACGAGTCAAGCCGGCTTGCAAGCCAGTTTGACTCGGCTCGTCAAGGACTCAGCTTGGGTTTGTCTAAATCGACTCGAGAGCCTGCTCGACTCGTTTAAAGGTGGCTCATTTGAATAAACGAGCCAAATCAAATTGAGTCCGACTCGGCTCGAAAGGCTTACAAGCTGGCTGGTAAGGCTCACGAGTCGGCTCCATTATTGCCTTGCATGTCTACATTGTGAATTGGGTTACGTGTATGTATCTTTTATTTTCAATTTCGATATATGATTTATTTTATTGCTCTTTTCTGAAAATTCAAGTAACAATAATTATAGATGAGTATAACAAGCCTAATAAATAAGCTTAACGAGCTTGGTAAATGAGTGTAATGAGTCGGCAAAACTCAACGAGCTAGCTTGCAAAATAATCAAGCTTAAATGATACCAATACCGAGCCTGTCTTATTTAGTAAATGAGTTGAGCTAACTACAGATATGCGGCTTGATTAGATAAATGATACCGATACCGAGCAGGTTTTATTTAGTTAACGAGCCGAGCAAGCTATGGTTCGGCTCAGCTCATTTGCAGCCTTAGTTCTCTGGTTGTATTACTCTGTTGTGTTGGTTATTCTGTGCCCTGAGATATTGCTTTTTTGTGGGATTGTACTCAATTATTGAGAAAATGTATTTTTAGTTTGGTTGGTGGGGAAAAAAAATTAAGCCAAACCAAAAATATATAAAAGAAAAATATATTATTGGAGTGGCGTACCATACACCGTACTTAGCCACCAATTTAGTAATTTTTTAAAATTAATTTTAGAATTGGATTATTTTTTGGTTAAAAAGTTAGGTTATTTTTTGATCAAAAAATAGAGTTGAGTTATTTTTTCATAGAAAAGTTAGAGTTCAGTTATTTTTTTGTAGAAAAATTATGGTTCGGTTATTTTTTTGTTTATAAAATAGAGTTGGATTATGATATGATTCACTATAAACAGAACTTGGTCAAGTATAAATTTCATACAGAACTTATAAAACGAAATTGTTTTCTTTATATAAAAAAAGACAAAAGTTGGAAAAATATATGAAAAATTTTGTGGAGAGACAAAGTGGGAGCTAAATAAGCCTTAGACCTAGGACCCTATGAGTGTGGATTTGGATGCTTCTGTTATTTTCTGCTTTACGCGAAAGTTTTTCGGACACTGAGTTTGTTGTTGTCGTTATTTTATGCTTTAAAAAAATGGGCACTTGATTGATTTGGGGAATTTGTTATAAAATGTATAGAGAGGTGCAAAAATGAAAGTAATGTGGCTTCTCATGACAGCGAAAGGAGCCCTTTTTGATGTACCACTTGCATGCTTTCTCCCCGTCTTGTTTGAACATTTTTCTGCATATTTTTAATTTTTTTGTTTCTATTTTTTGATAATGTTCCGAGCATCTTCAGCTCATATGTCAAATATGTCACATGGCAAGATCGATTGCACTTTTTATGCGATCGATTGCCACTGTCAAAAACTCATGACAGTGGAACAGATACATATGGAGCGGAGAAAGCGATTGCATTATAAAGTTGTAATTGAACAAATTTATTTTACCCTATATTTGACATATGGAGCTCTCTTTTGTTTAGGGTTCATTTACCGAGTATAAGGCACCGGATCCTATTAGAACTCCAAAGTTAAGCGTGCTTGGGCGAGAATAGTACTAAAATAGGTAACCTTCTGAAAAGTTCTCGTGTTGCCAACCATATAAGGTTGAGGGTCATCGGAAACACCCTATCGATAGGGTTATACCCCCGAAGGGATAAGGCTGCGTACATTCACCCCTCCCGGACTCCACTTATGCGGGAGCCCTTGAGGCACTGGGACTGTTGTTGTTGTAGCTCTTTTTCGTTTGAGGTGCGGAAAATTCTTCGGTTATGCAGTTCCAAATAAAGTCCTACACTAATGAATAAAGCAAAGCTCATTTTATTGAACATTCGTTTCATAATGACTAATTGGGACTTAGGAGTCAAGAATGGAGTACATAATATACATGACATGAATAGGGAGGAAAAAAAAAAGGAGGTACGAGTTAGAATAGTGCCCTTATTAGTTATTGATAGAATGAAAATGCATGTTGGTAATAACATTTCATGAACAGTTTTGATATTTTTGTAGCCTCAAGTGAGAGCGACATTTTCAGTGTTCTAAGGGCTCTCGCCTAAGCAGAGTTTGTAGGAGTGGATATACAGGCAACCTTCTTTCCTTCAGGGTGCTAACCTGTAGGGAGGTTATTTCTGAAAACCTCCAACCTGAGGTGTGCAACACGAAGACTTCCCATGAGGTCGCCCATCTTGATATTATTCTCGCCCAAGCACGTTTAACTTTAGAGTTCTAATGGGATTCGATGCTTGTATGTTGGTACCCTCTTAAGTTTTGTAGCCTCAAGTAAACATTCCAAATAAAGGTCCCTCGTACTTAATAATAACATTTTCTATTTAAGAACTACAACTCTAAAAGTTGGAGCCTTTAAAATTTGAGTCTCTCAAATAATAGGTTGTTTAGGGTTATGTCCAACTCTGATAAAACGAAAAATA
The DNA here is from genome assembly GCA_018398585.1 of Simmondsia chinensis. Lineage (NCBI taxonomy): Eukaryota > Viridiplantae > Streptophyta > Magnoliopsida > Caryophyllales > Simmondsiaceae > Simmondsia > Simmondsia chinensis. Next base: position 2,867,756 of record JAGTTD010000014.1, read on the forward strand.
TTGGAATGGGGTGTTTTTGGTCGAGGTGTTTATTGTCAGTTAATAGTATCGTTTACCTTAATAGTGCGGTAACTATTTAAGAAATTAGTGCAAATTCAATAACCACTAACATCTGTTTAAAATTGGTTAAACGAAGTTTCGGTTCGGTTAATAGGGTAGTCATTTATTGAAAAAGAAATTTAAGTTTTTTTATCGACTGTAACTCTAAATTATTCCTAGTTAGAAATATTATTTACTTGTTTAGAATCTCATCGATATACGCATCTTTTTTTACTCACGAAAAATTATTAATTAAATACCTCAAGGTTTGATCATTTTATTACTTGGGTATAAAAAGTTTGTTAATTGTAAAGAAAATAAAAATAAAAGGATAAAGTAAAGAAATAATAAAACTCTCAAGAGGTGACAAGAATTGAATACGACTATACCAAAGGTAAAGCACTTGACGAGCGGGCTAGAGTTGTAATTGTGCCCCGGCAATTGTCTCAAATAGCATATTTTAGTTTTTTAGTTAACCGTTAAGTCAAACCCACAAAAAGAAACCGCCCAAATTAATCGATTTAGTAATCGAATCGAATTTTTCAATTCAATAACCAAAATTTTCAGTTTGATTTTCGCAATTTCAATTCGATTTTTTCGATTTCGATTTGTTATGAACATCCGTGGTTTGTGGTTTTTGGTTTTTGGTGGGAAGGAGCCGTTGGCAGTTCCCAAAAGACACTTTGTGGAGCCTTAATAATTTTAAAATTTAAAAAGTGCGCCGCCCCTTTCTCTCTCTAAAACATTTTGCTTTCTATATAAAGAGAGAGAAATGGAGCACAGTCGTCGTCGAGCTCAGCGCACACAAACTCTCTCTCTTTCTCTTCTTCAAGGCACCTTTCTGCTCTCTCTTTGGTACTCTCTCTCTCTCTCTCTTGATGTTCTCGGTCTGTAAACTTGATTTAAGCTTCTGGGTTCTATAAAAAAATTGGCATTATTTAATGGGGTATTGATTTTTATTTGTGATTTCTCTGCATTTTGTAGGTGTTAAAGTATAAAACCAATCTTACACCTTTACTCGTCAGTTTAAAATTTTAAAAAAGTTGGTTCCTTGACAGTGGGTTTTCAATTATTGATTCTGTAAGCATGCATTTTATTTTAAGATTTAGGATCGGACAGATCCGGATATAACTCTAAATAACCTAAATAATCTTTGTTGTTGTATTATTGTATGAAAAATGACCTATTTAGAATTTATATTTGGGACCCTAGAAATGTTAGGATTGATTGCCCCTAGTTCGGGTTTAATCTTTTCAATTGTGGAAACATATGGACTCTCGAAATTCTACCTTTTTTTTGGTGACTAGGGATTGGGTTGCCCCAACCAACCCCGGCCTATAAGAACAACCCACAAGCCCCCTGAGCAGGTAAGTTATGAGTATATTCTCGATAAAAATTGAATTTATGCCCCCTGAACGATGATCGCATGGGTAGGAAACGCCACCAACTGAGACACCCTCATGATGGGTCTCAAAATTCTACCTCTATATAATGTCCTTTTTGGGTATTAAGTTGACTTATTTACTCCGATAGTCCTTAATATTTATATATTTATTTAAATTGATCCTTTTTTAGAGTGATTTCTCATATTTGTAAGTTTGTTCTACTTAATTTTTAATTTTTTCTTGTTTGAAATAGTCGATGTTTATGACACAATTGGTTCCTGATGACTAAGAATTTAAAAGACGAGAGGTTAATTTTTGTCATAAAATAAAACATAATAAAGACTAGTATTAACAAAAAAAAAAAAAAAAAAAAAAAGATGAGAGACCAATTTTGATTAATAGGCTTCAATCTTGGTAGCTTTATCATTGGACCAATATTTTACTCAAATTTTTTTTTAATGCAAGATTAATTATGTGAGTGTGCTTGGGCGAGAGTAGTACCAAAATGGGTGACCTCCTGAAAAGTCCTCGTGTTGCACCCCTCAGGTTGGGAATTCTCGGAAACAGCCTCTCTTCAAGGGGGGTTCTCGGAAACAACCTCTCTTCAGGGTAGCACCCTAAAGAGGAAAGACCTTCCTTAGGCGAGATACCTTGGGGCACTGGAACTGTCGCTAGCATGCATCTTACTATGTTGATGTTTTACTTGCGTCTAAACACAAGGAATAAAGTAACTTACACCCAAATATGAGTATTTTACTTTTATTTTTATTTTTGCATCTTAACTTGTTTTTTAGGGTTGAAAGCCCTCAAAAACAGCCTCTCTTCAAGGTAGCACCTTATGAGAGGGTTAGGTTGCTTAAGTTTCGCCCAAGGCGGGAGCCTTTCGGGTATTAGATTTATTGTTGTTGTGATTATTTGAACCACAGAGTATTGATATGAACAGAGTTTATCAGAATTTTGAGAAATATTTAGTTGCTTAACCACTACTGATTTAAAAACCGCAAAACAAGAGAGAATGGTTTTTAAACTTGACTTCTAATTTCACATAACTAAAAATTGTGATCATTAAGTCATATTAAATATATTCTTTATAGACTCATACTTTAACATACTCCTATACAAATACCCATTAGGCTCGATCCATAAACAATACTTCACAACTACATCAAATGAACCGTCATCTGCTTAAACTCAAAATACGCTTCTCTATCGACAGGATTAAAACATGTCAACGGTAGGACTTCCTACTCAGCTCATCCTCAAGCGGACTATCGATGCAAGACCCAAGACCCCACCCGCCAAGTCCTTAACATCATTGGGATCCGTGAATCGTGTCTCCAAACCTTTCGGCCTGAAATCTTCGCCTTGCTTCAAAACCACGGCTATGGCAGTATACAAGGTGAAGCTAATTAGTCCTGACGGTGAAGAGAATGAGTTTGAGGCCCCAGACGACTCGTTCATTTTGGACTCCGCAGAGAGTGCAGGGCTTGAGATGCCATACTCATGCAGAGCAGGAGCGTGCTCGAGTTGTTTAGGGAAGTTAGAATCTGGGTCAGTCGACCAGTCCGATGGATCTTTCCTTGATGAGAGTCAGATGGAGCAAGGTTTCCTGCTCACGTGTGTTTCCTACCCAAAATTGGACTGTGTGATCCACACCCACAAGGAGAGTGACCTTTATTGAAGAGTCTGTCAATTGGTTTCGGGTTGGAATTGAGCATCAAGTAGAGGTTCAATGTTTGTTTAGTTCACAGTGGAGAAGAGCTTTTTCTCGAAACATTTGCTTATTAAATAGCTTGTTTTTGTTTGATTTAAAACATCTTTTTCTTCTCTACTTAGAGAATTGCTAGTACCAATGCAGTAATATTATCGTCGAATAAATGATTTAAGCTATAAATTCTCCTAGCAATAATGATATTGTGACTAAATTTTTCTTTGCTCATCATCCCTTTTACTCTACAGTTTCATTTGAACCCCTAAAGAGTAGCTCGACTCAAGATTGTTGAGCCAAGAGACTATACAAATGAGATCGAGCTCGGCTCAACACGACAAATATTCAGTAACATTTATTTAGACTAAACGAATTTGAGCATTTGACTTGTTTAGGTAAATTAAGCTTATAATTCATAGCTCAACATTAACACACCAGCTGGTGATTTTTAACTTCTAATAATTAAGTTGGTAAAACATTGGTCATGGTGAATCACAGTAAATTAAAATCCCAAAATAAGCAAGAAACACTAAATTACTCATTCAAATCCAAAAAATAACCATTCATTATCCATGACACCAGAAAAAACAAATATCCTAGAACAAAGTCTTGTCTCATGTGGTCCAGAACTAACCGCAAACCGCCTAAAAAACCGAACCATTACGACTAAGAACTCGACCATAGTTCTAGGATCAGGCGTCATACCAGACATTCTATGTGTTGGTAGCCCTTGTGTAGATCTGCTGGCTGGAGTGAGCTGCTACCAATCTGATTGACCCTCTTGCCATCAGATCCTTGATTGCCCGGCGTGCCAACGATCCATTGATCTGAATATAAAGTTACTGTTGTAAAATTGGTCCCTATATCACTTAACTATGTCAAGAAAATTTAAGTCAAGAAATGTTCAAATATTATAGATCAAAGGGTGTAAATGTCAAGTGGCATAAGTTGTAAATTTTTGGTAAATGTTATTTTTGTACCCAGCTGTTAAAATACATTTAAATAAGCAAAAGAGGTAAGATGTCAATGCTGCCCCTACCCGTGTGCTATATTTACTTGCCCGTGCCACTACCCGCTGCCCAAAGCTTCTCGAGGAAGCTTCCCTGATTCAGTTATTAGTGGCTTCCACGCGTCAGCCATCCGGGACAACTATTTGTGTTTCTTGTGGGCTTTTATGGACCGTTGATCTGGTTCGTACGAACGGCCGAGATTGAACCTTGGAGCCTTGCCACGGATCGGAGTTCGGTTGCCTATATATACTGACCCTTTTTAGGGTTTGCCGTACGCTCTTCATTTTCTCTCTGATTTCTCTTCAGCCACCGCCTCTTTTCATTTGCTCTGGCAATCTTGAGGCGATCGAAGGCGATTGAGTATATCCGTGGGTGTTAAGGCTTGATCGTTCAAATCTTGGTAGTTTGGAGCATGTATGAAGCCTTGTAGGCTTCGGTTGTGAGCTTTCTCTTCCCTTACTCTTTATTTTCGTTCTTCTTTAGGTTTCTGACTTAGAAGCCTTAAGGATCGGTTTGTATAAAGTTGTATATCGTTCAAGTCTGGTCTGTAATATTTGAACTCGACTTATAGTGGATAGACTTCCCTAGAAATAGGGAGCCGTGGAGTAGGTCCTTCTTTAAAGGCTGAACCACGTAAAATCTCGTTGTTATCGCTGTGTTCTTTGTGCATGTGTTCGGTGTTGGATGAATCTTGCTAAACTACAGTTACATGTTTCTTGAACTAGATCTGAAGTGGTGAATGTTTGTTGTTATTGACGTTTTCTCAAGAACTAAAGTTAATAAGTTTAAACCCTAGGAATACGACCTGAAACTTAACAAGTGGTATCAGAGCATCAGGTTCTTTACCTTAAAGAAACAGTATGGCGTCTGCTAGGGTTGATATTGAAAGGTTTGACGGTAGGAATGATTTCAACCTATGGAAACTAAAAATGAAAGCAATCCTTATGGCACAAGGTGCTGCAACTGCACTTTTGCCCGAAAAGGATCAACCAACTTATCTAACTGAAAAGGAGAAAGTAGAAATCGAACATAAAGCTTATGCTTCTTTATTACTTAGTCTTGATAACTCGGTACTTAATCAGATTCGCTCTGAAAAGACCGTAGCAGATATATGGGCTAAGTTAGAAAAAATCTACAAGTCTGAGTCATTGTCCAATAGGATACTGTGCATGGAATCCCTTTTCACCTTTAAGGTGAGTGAGAGTAAACCCCTAGAGGACTCTATAGATGAGTTCCATAAAATCTGCCAAGATCTAGAAAACGTTAAAGTTACTGTTGCTAATGAATTGTTGGCTGTATTGTTGCTATGTGCCTTACCTAAATATCTTAGGTCCTTTAAAGAAACACTAAGATATGGACGTGACACTGTAGCACTGAAAGACGTAACAAAGGCCCTAAGATCCAAGATCCTAGAACTTAGGAAGGAAGGGAAGTACCCACCAACCAGTAACAGTGGGGAAGGGCTGTCAGTCAGGGGTAGGACAAAGACTCGAGACAACCATAACAACCATAATAACTACAACAATAAAGATAGGAGAAGAAGTAAGAGTCGAAACAGATCTAGTTCAAGACCTAGAAGAGATTGTAGTAAAGTAAAATGTTATGAGTGTGGTAAACTAGGACACATTAAAAGATACTGTCCAGATTACCAAAGAAAATTTAACGGCACAACTGACAACACTGAATTTAATGACAGATATGACTCCGCTGAAGTTTTAGTAGTATCCACAGACCAAACTACACATGAGTGGGTTCTAGACTCAGGGTGTAGATTCCATATGACTTTAGATAGATCCTTCTTTACTGAATACCGGACTGTAGCTGGGGGAAAGGTGCTGTTGGGAAATAACCACGGATGCCAAGTAGTTGGGATAGGGTCAGTTAGGATTAAAGGGTCAAATGGGATTGATTTTACCCTAAAGGGAGTTAGGCATGTGCCTGAACTTAGAAGGAACCTAATTTCTCTAGGACAATTAGACCAGGCTGGTATGACCTTAAAGGCACAACAGGGGGTAATGAAGGTCCTTAAGGGTTCCCTTGTAATGCTAAGAGGAGAAGTCAAGAACGGTCTATATGTGCTTAGAGGTGACGTAGTTCCTGCTGGCTGCTCTATTGTAGAGAAAACTGACCTAACCAACCTTTGGCACAAAAGATTAGGACATGTATCAGAGAGGGGCCTGAATGAGCTGAACAAGAGAGGGCTGTTGGGGGGTGCTTATATGTCTAAACCTGATTTCTGTGAGTCATGCATATTTGGAAAACATCATAAACTATCTTTTAAATCTGGAATCCATATAACTAAGTCACCGGTAGACTATATCCACTCTGACCTGTGGGGACCAGCAAGGGTACCCACTTTAGGTGGAGCATACTACTTCCTATCTATGGTAGATGATTTCTCTAGGAAGGTTTGGGTTTACCTACTTAAAACAAAGGATGAATGTTTTAGTGCCTTTGTTAGGTGGAAGAACCTTATAGAAAATCAAACAGGTAGGAAGATTAAGGTACTTAGAACTGATAATGGACTTGAATATATAAACATTGAATTTGATAGTTTATGTGCTCAAAATGGTATTAAAAGACACAACACTGTTAGGAAAACTCCCCAACAAAACGGACTAGTTGTAAGAATGAACCGTACGCTCCTAGACAGGGTAAGATGCATGTTATTTGCATCAGGACTTGGTAAAAACTTTTGGGGGAGGCTGTAGCTACTGCATGTTATCTAATTAATCGTACTCCCTCCTCTGCAATTGACTTTAAAACCCCTGAGGAAAAATGGACTGGAAAAACAAGCGACTATTCTATTTTAAAGGTTTTTGGATGTGCTGCGTATGCACATCAATCTGAAGGAAAACTTGAACCCAGGGCCGTAAAAGGTGTTTTTCTAGGCTATCCGGATGGTGTAAAGGGGTATAGGGTGGGTGTTAGGGATGGAAACAGAACCAAAATCATAATTAGTAGGGATGTGACCTTTAATAAAGAGGAATTCCCTTACTTGGAGAAAACAATGGCTACTGGTACAGCAGCCACTTCCTCCAACCCTAGGAAGTATGATCCTGAACTCTACGAGTTCGAGATCAGCCCACCAGAGCCTATATACCAGGAAAACCAGACCTTAAATCCTGAGGAAGAGGTGACCGACAGTGCTGAAGGGAGCACTGAACCTCAAGAAACAATTGAACAAACAGACCTATCAAACTACCAACTAGCTACGGATAGGGAGAGGAGAGAAATTAGGGCACCAGTTAGGTTTGGCAGTGCGGATTGTATTGCATTTGCCCTAAATACTGCCCTAGAGTATGTAGAATCAGAACCTCTCACTTATACTCAGGCTATTAGTGGGGCTGCCTCTGAACAGTGGCTCAAAGCCATGACAGAGGAAATGGGGAGCCTCAAAAGGAACAAAACTTGGGTTTTGGTTCCTAAACCAATGGATAGGAAGTTGGTAGGTTCTAAGTGGATTTATAAGGTAAAAGAACCCGATACATCATATGGACAGCCAAGGTTCAAGGCTAGACTAGTTGCAAAAGGTTTTTCACAAAAAGAAGGGGTAGACTATAATGAGATTTTTTCTCCCGTTGTAAAGCACACAACTACAAGAATACTTATGGCACTAACGGCTAAGTTTAGCCTAGTTCTGGAACAAATGGATGTTACAACAGCTTTCCTTCATGGTGAGCTGGATGAGGAAATCTTTATGGCCCAACCTGAGGGCTTTATTGAACCAAACCATGAAAACCATGTTTGTCTACTTAAGAGGTCTTTATATGGCCTAAAACAATCCCCTAGACAATGGTACAAATGTTTTGACCAATTTATAAGAAGTAGGGGCTTTAGTAGATCAATACATGACACTTGTTTTTATTATAAACATGCTGATACTGTTGATGCACTGTATTTGCTGATTTATGTGGATGATATGCTGCTGGCCAGTAAATCCATGAACCATATTAATGCTTTGAAACTAACGCTTCGTGCTGAGTTCGATATGAAAGATCTAGGGAAGGCCAAGAAGATACTTGGTATGGAAATTACCAGGGATCCAACAGCTGAAACAGTGCACTTATCTCAACAAAGGTATTTGGAAAAGGTATTGGTTAGATTCAACATGTCTGAATGTAAACCTGTAAAATTGCCCTTAGCAAGTCAGTATAAGTATACAGTTCAACAGTGTCCCACGAATGAGATAGAAAAGAAACAAATGGAAAGAGTCCCATATGCGAATGTTATAGGTTCCTTAATGTATGCTATGACTTATACACGTCCAGACTTAGCTTTCCCTTTAAGTGTTTTGTCTAGGTTTATGAGTAACCCCGGAAAGGAACATTGGGATGGAGTTAAGTGGTTGTTAAGGTACATTAAACAAACCTATAAACTGGGACTTGCTTTTGGACGGACAAAAACCTACCTTAGATTGATAGGTTAGACCGATTCTGACTTTGGGGGAGACGTAGATAAAAGGAGATCCATTAGTGCTTACATTTACACTTTAAATGGTGGAGCCATTTGTTGGAAGTCTAAGTTGCAGCCTGTGACTGCGCTGTCAACCACTGAGGCTGAATTTGAGGCCCTCACAGAAGCCATAAAAGAGGCTATCTGGCTGAGAGGCTTACTGTCAGAAATAAACCTCGATAACGGGCCTCCCGTACTGTTTTCGGACAGTCAATCAGCCCTTGCATTGTGTAAAAACCCCGTGTTTCATGATAGGACTAAGCACTTAGCTATCAAGAGGAATTTTGTAAACGACATGCTTGAAAGGAACACTGTTGAACTGCGAAAAATCTGTACTGCTGAAAATCCAGTGGATATGGGCACAAAAATTTTGACTTTGGACAAGTTACTTAAATGTATTAACTTGGTTCAAAGCAATTGGGATCATGGATGACGAACCCAATGTGTTTTGCTCCTATTACTAGGGAATGTCCAGTAGTTAACCCATATAGGTACCAAGGTGAAGAATTGTTGTAAAATTGGTCCCTATATGACTTAACTATGTCAAGAAAATTTAAGTCAAGAAATGTTCAAATATTATATATCAAAGGGTGTAAATGTCAAGTGGCATAAGTTGTAAATTTTTGGTAAATGTTATTTTTGTACCCAGCTGTTAAAATACATTTAAATAAGCAAAAGAGGTAAGATGTCAATGCTGCAGCTGCCCGTGTGCTATATTTACTTGCCCGTGCCACTACCCGCTGCCCAAAGCTTCTCGAGGAAGCTTCCCTGATTCAGTTATTAGTGGCTTCCACGCGTCAGCCATCCGGGACAACTATTTGTGTTTCTTGTGGGCTTTTATGGACCGTTGATCTGGTTCGTACGAACGGCCGAGATTGAACCTTGGAGCCTTGCCACGGATCGGAGTTCGGTTGCCTATATATACTGACCCTTTTTTAGGGTTTGCCGTACGCTCTTCATTTTCTCTCTGATTTCTCTTCAGCCACCGCCTCTTTTCATTTGCTCTGGCAATCTTGAGGCGATCGAAGGCGATTGAGTATATCCGTGGGTGTTAAGGCTTGATCGTTCAAATCTTGGTAGTTTGGAGCATGTATGAAGCCTTGTAGGCTTCGGTTGTGAGCTTTCTCTTCCCTTACTCTTTATTTTCGTTCTTCTTTAGGTTTCTGACTTAGAAGCCTTAAGGATCGGCTTGTATAAAGTTGTATATCGTTGAAGTTTGGTCTGTAATATTTGAACTCGACTTATAGTGGATAGACTTCCCTAGAAATAGGGAGCCGTGGAGTAGGTCCTTCTTTAAAGGCTAAACCACGTAAAATCTCGTTGTTATCGCTGTGTTCTTTGTGCATGTGTTCGGTGTTGGATGAATCTTGCTAAACTACAGTTACATGTTTCTTGAACTAGATCTGAAGTGGTGAATGTTTGTTGTTATTGACGTTTTCTCAAGAACTAAAGTTAATAAGTTTAAACCCTAGGAATACGACCTGAAACTTAACAGTTACATTTATGTCAAAGAACAAATCCTTGAGCAAATGTAATTTTTTTCTTTTTACGATGGTGAACAACAAAAAACCCAGTGCCACGAGGGCTCCCGCATATGCGGGGTTTGGGGGTGGATATACGCAGCCTTCCCCCTTCAGGGTGCTACCCTGAAGGGAGGTTGTTTCCGAGGACCCCCGACCTGAAGGGTGTGTCATCATGGAAGCATAGAATCCTGAAAGCATGAGGTAAACATAGTTAGAGCAGTAAATAGTACAAGCCAACCCTACAAAGCGCACCCGATAGGAGGTAGCTGTAGTGAAATAATCAGCACGTACACAAGTTGCACAAGTTGCAAGTTTCACAAGTGGTCACGAACGCAGATAGACCAATGGGTGCGCCAGAACATGCGCCAAATAAGAAGTCAATACACCTGGAGGCACTAGTGCAAGCAATCATAGGATACACTACTTTAAACCGCTACATCGGCTACCCCTATGCTCACTCTCAAACAAGCTTTATCCAAGGCTATCTCCTCCCATAGGTTTAGTTTGGTGAAGTGATATAACATTTGTCCTAAATGAGACCAGACATTTGGGGAGGAGGTTGAGATTTGAACCCAAAAATCCCCATGTTTCAGAAGTGGGTAACCTAACCACTGCATTAAACCCAAGAGCTAGAGGAGATATAATCGATTTAACTAGAACTGATATTTGCAGCATTGAGGTCGGTTTTGCTTGGGACAAGGCCTTCTCGTTTCTGCTATTTTCTTACATGAATAATTTTTATCGTTTCCGTCTTTAATCTTCTGTCTCACCTCAAACATAAATAGACCAAGAATGAATCGATTCATATGTTTCCTAAACTAAACTCAAAAACGAACTAGCTTTTGTGAGCATAAACGATAACTAGAAGCCTCTTAAGATCAGATCTCCATACGGACAGGTAATATATTAGTAGAACCATAATCTTCCCCAAAATTCACAAGGCTACTGAGAGATGATAAAGTCACACTCTAGTATCGGTTCAGCAGATGAGGATGAAACAAAACACGAAGCATGCTAAAAACGGAAACTTGAGCAACGCTCTGTCCGTTCATTTCACATCATTTTAGCTATCTAAGAACATGTAAACCTTTTTAGTTCGGGACCCCTAAAGGTTCTCAAAAAAATACCTAAGAGATAACAGTATCCACAGAGGCTTCAAAAAATTCTGTGGAATATCTGCACGCTGAATAGTAACTAAAAATTCTATCCCTAGTCATAAACGCCCTTTCAGTTATCCAGATTGAATAGAGGCCGAAATCTTTAAATTATATTTACAACTTGATCAGTACTGAACTAAGTTCATGCAGCTCCTAATCAAAATGTAAATTCATCAATTAAGGACAAGTTTGGTATTAGGGGTACAAATGAGCCCAGTCTCAAGCCAGCTTGTCATAAAGCTCAAAAAGCTTGGCACATTTTGAGCTCGAGTCGAGTTGAGTCAGCTCATTTAACATATCAAATTGAGCCCTAACTTAATCAACCTCAGGCTCAAGCTCATAGATTTACGAGCCTAAATGAGCAAGCCCAGGCCTAAACCAGCCCAACAAACCTAGATTGAGCTCAAATGAGCATAAAAATAGCAACCTTAGTTTTGACTAGGCAAGCTAGGTTCAAGCTTTCGGCTTGGCTTGATGTTTCTAAGCTTGGTTAGTTTCAAGACTGTAAACAAGCTGAGCCATGAGCTTGACGTGCTCGGACTAGGCTGGGCTTAAATAGACCACTATTTGGTATTAGATAAAAATTATGAGTAGGCCATTCGGTGAGCGAAGTTTCCATATTGCATATTGCATATCCAAAAATGAATCAGTACGGTAATATTTACGTTTTGGGTATTTCAAAATGCTGTTGATCTTCTCAATTATGGGCTTTGCACTATCCCCGTAAAAAATTTTAGGTCATAAAGTCTAAAGGCAAACCAAATAGGATTAAAAGAAGTTTAATAATTACTTTCTTAACCATTAACCTCCTTTACCCTAGAGCCAAATGTGGTATACAATACTCATCACTAAAATTAACACATATATCTCAAGATGATAAAGCAAGTAAATCTTTTTTTCCCCCTCAAAAAAGGAAGCCTCAACACAAGGATTTCTAAAGAGGTCACCCAACTTACTTAGTATTACTTTCATGTGAAGACACTTAACAAGAAAATTTACAATGGGATCTCATGCTATCAATGGTTGTATCATTGCACCCAATTTATGATTCAACAAATGCACGAAAATTTAAAAATAAAAAATAAAAAATCAAGAGAGTAAGAAAAGAATGTACCCTAAGTCTGTCGGACAAGGTGGAAGGGGTGATGAGCTTGGCCTTGGGGATCTCAGAAAGAAGCTTATCGTAGGTCGCTTGATCAAACAAAGCCATGTTGTTCACCTTCTCCTTTTGCTTTCCCTTGCTCCATTTCTGCAAACCACACGAATCAATAACAAGCTTATTATAGGTCGCTCTGTTTCCTTAAAGAGAAGTCTTCTTCAATCTCAATACCATGACTCCCTTGTGCGAGTGAGTAGCAATACACATGGAAAAAGATTTTCCTTTTCCAAGGAAATTCAGTAGCCTCCATTACTTTTATGGCAAAACACTTTCCATCTCAATTCGGGTGATTTTGATGAACAATCTTCTCCCCTGATGAGGGGAAATTGACATTCCATTGTAATCACGTATTTTCTTTAGCCAGAATGGCAAAAAAAAAAAATTTAGTCCACAAACTTTGTAAAATAATATTATTCAATAAAATAATCCAAATAACGGTGTGTAAGGGTGTAAAATAGCCCTTTCATCCAAATTTTCTTCATTATTAGGGTCAAAACATTGCTGTTCATTCTCTAGATGAGAGGAACAGCGAGGGGATGTTATGTATAGCAGCAAAAAATGACAAGTTTTACACCTCTCACACCGTCATTTTAACTATTTTATTTATTATATGTAAATTTTAGACTAAAAATTTATTTCATAAATTTTTTGTGCTAAAAAATCACTGCATCAAACCTCAAGGTACCAATATATAATTTAGTCTGAATGATTTTTGTCCAATCAAGAGAGCCATAGTGTTACATCTATATCTCATAAAATCTCAACTAGGTCAAACACAAACAGAACACAAGTTCATACAATAAAATTATTTTCCTAGACAAAAGCAACATTCCCAGTACCCCTAGGACTCCCGCCTAAGCAAAGTCGAGGGGTGGATATATGCAGCCTTTCCCCTTTAGGATGCTACCCTGAAGATACGTTGTTTCCGAGAACCCCCAACCTGAGGGGTGCAACACGAAGACTTCCCAATAGGTCACCCATATTATTACTACTCTCGCCCAAGCACGCTTAACTTCGGAGTTCTAATAGAATCCGGTGCTTGGATGTTGGTACCCTCTTATGTTGGGGATCCTAGGAAACGGCCTCCCTTAAAGGTAGCACCCTGAGGGGAAAGGTTGCGTACATCCACCCTCCAGACCCTGCTTATGCGGGAACCCTAATGACACTGGGACTGTTGTTGTTGTACACAGACAATAAAAATTATATCTTTCAGACAGAAAATATATACTAGACAATCAAACTAATCATGAAATTACATAATTTTCTCGATAAATAAACATGAAACATATAAGATTAACAATTTATACCTTCTTCTTCTGCTTGCCACCGCCGGACTTAGCAGGCTTAGAGGAAGGCGGAGCCTTATCCTTCTTGGGCGCCTGCAAAAACGATACTGTTAGACACACAAAACGACATCGATTGCACTGAAACGACGTCAAAAGAGGAATCGTAAGCATACTCACCATTGTTGGATGTGGTTACCGAGGAGAGAGAAAGAGAGAATAGAGAGGGAAGCACAATGTGCGGCCAAGAAAGAGAAAATTAGGGTCCGTGAGAGTGCAGTGAATAAATAAGTTGTCGTTGGTTGTGGGCCGTGGGCTGGGCTTTATCCTTGGGCCCGATTATTAGCCCGACCAATGTATGGTGCGCTTGTTCAGCTTAGTTTAGTTTATATTTTTATCTTATTTATTTCAATAAAATTTATCCATTTAAAATTTATATAATTTGATAGTAAAATATTTAGTTATAATATATAGAAAATTTTTTTTTTACAAAATAAAATATTTGAATATAAGCTTAAAAAAGAACTTATGTATTACAATCACAAAAGTGACTTAATAATATAAATTAATTAATAATAGTAGATACAAGAAAATTATGGTAACGGTTGGTTATGGTAGTGGAGTGTAATAAGTGTAGCGATCTATGGGGATAAAAAGGGTGGTGTAGGTGGGGGTGGTGATAATAAATAAAAGTAGGTTATAGTGGTTAATATTTAGTGTTGATATTATGAAAAAGATCAAATTTTGCTTTTTTTGTTTTTGTTTTTTTTTTTTTTTTTTTGCTTTGTTATAAAATATTTTTTTATCTTTGTATTTAAGCTGTGAAAAAGATGTATAAATAATTTCTCTGTCAATCAAACGCAAGTCCTGCAGTCAACTATATATTTTTCACAGCTTTAACATGTTAAAAAGCTGAACCAAACGCAGCCTTAAAATAGTTAAATTAAGTATCTTTTTATTTTATTTTATTTTATTTTTTTAATGGTTTGAGAGGAGTGTCGAAAGCGTCTCCTAAGAATCACCCACCCTTACATGTCATACATAACAATAAAGCCTATATTTTGGTTAGGCCGAGAGAACGAACCGGGCTTCACAGTTAAATTAGTGTTCCTAAGACAATGGTTGAAATTGACTACAATTCTATCATGAGCTATCCTTTTTTGCAAATACCTCGTTCATTGTTTTGAAAAGATCATCTCCTGCCATCACAGCATTCGCAAATGTCATTGTCACTTGTTCAAGATGTCGTGTTCTAGCCATAATGAATCATCTTTCCTTGTATCTATAATACAACCAACAACCACCGAATTTCTCATCTTAAATTCATCATGATTCACCTTCGAATATCATGTATTCGGAACATGCCATCTGATCCACTCCTAATTTATAACCTGTACAGCTTTGCCTTTGTGTTGATCTCCTCTCTCTTGTGATCCAAGTAGTTCTCGATTCTTCGACCTCAAAAGGCAACAACGAGCAACCATACGTCTAGCTGGCCTATTGGTTTGATTTCTTTACACTTTTTCATTCCTGTCCTTCCAAATACACCAAGCTCTTCAACAAAGTGACTTGCGCTCCGGCAGATTACTTTGCATTTTTGCAAATCTCCTGGACATAGGATAAATGACGAAAAGGTAGTCCCAAATTTTCTCTTTACGACCCGCACCTAGCACAAATCAACAAAAACATTGCACTCCCTTTAAAGTTCGGACTAAGTTATCAGCTACATAAAGTCATTTTGGAAAAATTACCAAAGGAGCAAAAAAAAACCTTATAATATATGTCAAGATTTAAATATCAACACGTCAAAATAGTTAACTGGTTAATGATTAATATATTAAAGTATTTTTCATTATTATTAGAGGATTAATAGGATCACAAAATTATTATCTTAATTTTAGACCATTTCTCTATTTATGTATATTAACCTTTTATATTTTTTCTAAATTCATTGGACACTTCAAAAAATAAACATACATATAATAAAAAATAAAATAAATGTCTATTTGATTTTCTTATCTTAATTAGTTTATAGATTATATTTTCGTCGAGTTCTTAATATCAGAATAAAAATTATTTTTACTAAAATAATAATGTAACTTATAAATAATAAAAATAATAAAATTATCAAAAAAATTATAATCCTACTATGATAATAAAAATTTTATATGACCAATAACATCTACCAATATTATTAAAAAGAAGAGGATCATTTTTGTCTGCGGGCAATAATAGAAGCCGTTGGATCAATTCTTTTCTTGAATCGACGGCTGATAGCTTTCTTACAAAACTCAGAGATGCGTTTCTTCCGCAGAACTCGATCTGTCGCCCTTAAACCCTCACATCACTCTCTCTCCTGCCATTTCGTCATCGCCTTCGTCAAAGGCTCGGTAATTCACTTCGATTTCTCTCTCTGTTTTTTTTTCCTTGAATTTCATGTTGATTCCTCCTTTTTCCTTGAATTTCGTGTTGATTTCTCCTTTTTATCATTGAAATTTATGGTTGCATGCAATCAATGGAAGAATCTGCGGCAGTTGCTGTGCTCGGCTTATATGTTGATGCATCTTGCGCCATCGATGAATTGTATTAGGAATTTTGCATTAATTTCATAAGATTGTTTTGATTCTTGATTGAGGAATGCAAGCTTAATATTTAGTGTTTGATGAATAGTTTGTTGAATTAGTATTGGATTTGGATCCTTTTCGGTGCTAGGGCTTCGAAGAGGAGCTGAGCTCGTGATTGACTAAATTTTTGCATTAATTTCATAGGATTGCCTTGTTGTTGCTGATTTTGATTCTCAATCGACGAATTCAAGCTTAATATTTAGTGTTTCCTCATAGTTTGTTGAATTAGTGTCGGATTTGGTTCATTTTCAATGTTAGGGCTTTGAAGAGGAGCTGAGCTCGGGATTGAAAAAATTCTGTTAGCAATTTTGCACAAAATTGATTGGATTGTTTTGTTGTTACTGATTTTGATTCTCAATTGACGAATATAAGCTTAATATTTAGTATTTGATGAATAGTTTGTTGAATTAGTATTGACTTTGGTTCATTTTCTATGCTAGGGTTTTAAGAGGAGCTGTGGTTGTGATTGACCAAATTTTAGCTTGCTTATTTATGTATTCTATCAGCGATCTTGCATCTATCTTTTAAGATTTCATTTCATGTATATGGCCTCAATATTTCTTGTTTTCTTCGGATTTTGTAGAATTTGTGGTTGACTTTGTCTTGTGTTGACACTAGGGATTGGAATGGAGCTCAGATTGTTCCTGAGAAAATAACATTAAATTGAATTAATGTTTCTTTTTTCCTGATATATTTTTATTGGTAAAGTTAAGAGGAAAAGAATGTGTAAAGAGCTAAGTACAAGGTGTCCTCAAACGCTGAAAAACTGAAAACTAATAATATAAGGCCCTCCAATCATTCACCAAATTAGTCAAGGCTATGCTAGGGAAGTGTCTGAAGCTCTTTGTCTATCCTAAAAACACCACCTTATTCCCTAAGATATTCATCAGTGTGTATCGTCTTTGAAAATCCTAGCGTTCCTGGTAATTTATGTGATGAATATTTAGAAATAGAAGATTTTAGATTTTTATCCATTCCTCTCCGACCCCTCACCAAATAGAAGATGTGATAGACCGTGCTGCTATGGTGACATGGTAAAGGAAGGAAAACATTGGTTCATAAATCATAATATTGCGAAACATAGCAATCAAGGAGCATGTATCTGTTTGTCATAGTAGGCTTGTAGCAACCAATAAGTATATATTGAACATGACTTGTCTATAAGCTGTGTCACTTGTGTTTGTCTAGTTACGCTATTTAAGTTCATCATGTTTTGTTTTTCTTTTCCTGAAGGACGAAAATTTGGGTATCTTGTGTTGTGAAAGTCACAAACAGCCTTCTTTGATATTATATATGGGTATTTATTAACTATGAGCTGTGTCACTCGTGTCTGTCTAGTTACACTATTTATCATGCTTTGTTTTTCTGTTCCTGAAAGAAGGACTTAAGTTTGGGTATCTTGTGTTGTGAAAGTCACAGACAGCCTTCTCTGATATAATATATGGGTACTTATTTTGAAGCGACATTCTCAAATCAAGTTCTTAACATATGGTTTTCTATTGACATTGTTAGAATTCCATTTAGCTTTCTTATAAGATCTATAAGTGATGAGTAGCTACCTTCAAAAAGGTATGGGAATATTGTGAGGCTAAATTTTCTTTGCAACATTTCGAGCTGCTGTGCAGTATGTGGGCACACTCCTTGCCCGTGAGAGAAGTCAAAGAAACTTAAATATTTGATCATCGGTCCTGGTAGCTTTTCTTTGATGGATAGCTTTCAGCGGCAGCAAGGTGTTCCTTGCATTTATGTGCCTTGCTATTTCTCTCTTTTTTTTTTTTTGGTGTGATTGATCAGTTTGTAGAGTCCTGCTTCTGCTTGTCTATATTGTCAATTGTTGGATCTTGTGCTTGTCAAAAGATTGAAAAAGTCTTCATCATATAACTGTATGATAGCAATAAGAGTCTATTATCTCGTATCATTAAATATAACCTCATGTTGCCAACCCTATAAGGTTGGGGGTCTTCGGAAATAGCCTCTCAGCAGGGTTACACCCTGAAGGGGTAAGGCTGCGTACATCCACCCCTCCCAGACCCCGCTTATGCGGGAGCCCTTGAGGCACTGGGTCTGTTGTTGTATTAAATATTAACAATTGAAACTTCATTGGGTTTCATCTTGCATTAATCTTTTTCAGGTTGATCAAATTCAGACTGTCACCATGGCAACAAGGGCTGCTGCAAGATACATATCACGGAGACTCTCAAGCAGTGGCAAAGTACTAAGTGAGGAAGAAAAGGCTGCAGAGAATGTCTACATTAAGGTGATACTTCTTTATATTATTAGTCTGGGTTCTATCTGTGGAAATTATCTCAGATTTCGCTAATAAAGCAAGGTTCTTTAATGTACTGATATGTTGTTGATCCTTTAAAATGCAATGTAGCACAACTTGCTACCTCGAAACAAAATTCAATACTATTTCTTTGGAAACTGAAAATAATGAATGATAAAGTTATATTTATAAGAAAAAAAACTAATCCCTTTTGGACGATTAAGGAGATAAGTACTAAATCAAATAGGAAACAACTTCCCTAGTTTTAAGAATTTAACTATGAAACAAACTATACTAAATCAAATTGGAAACAACTTCCCTAAAATTCAAATATTCGTTGTGAAACAAACACTATGTTACATGCTAATTTCCTATCAAGACGTAATAAAATATGGCTAGTGTTATTTCATGTATTTTTTGCTAACGCCAGGACACTAGTGAGCACAATTGGAGTTTTTGATGCGTTGAAATTGTCTTGGGATTAACAAAAAAATGCCCTACTAATAACACGACCCTAAAATATAACTTCAATTAACACATCTTTAAAATCATTAAATCTCATTTTGTGTACTGCATTGAACTGTCTCTCTAGTTTTCCTTTGGTCACCCATAAAAGATAGTGAACTAAAAGACGGCTTGTGTTTATCTATTTGAAGGCGTAATCTTACCTTGTGAATCTGTTGAACCTGATTTTACTAAATTTGCTCCTACTACTGTAATCTCACTAAGTAGTTGTATTACTGCAGAAAGTGGAGCAAGAGAAGTTGGAAAAGCTAGCTCGCAAGGTTTGACTGTTGTACTTGTTCGTCTTTTTTCTTTTCAAATTTACTTAAAAAGCGAATTATTATGGATGTTTTCAGATTCGAAGGGGTCCGTTTGGAGTTGGGATTCAGGATAGTGACGTTATTTACTAAAGGAGATGTACCTATTATTTGTAATTTCCGTGTCAATCTCGACCATGTTGATGCTATAACCGTTTAACATATTAAACCAAAAAACACTCGGCTAATAAAGACATGAATTATAGTTGAAAAGATCACACATTCAACTATATGAACGCATGTCAAATGTATAATTAGGGTTGTACTTGAGCGAGCCCAGCTCAAGCTTAACAGGCTCGAGGCTCGGCTTGTTTATATTTTTAGCTCAGCGCGGGCTTGTCTTGGTTGAGCTTCACTCAACTCAGCTAGTTTCGAACTAATCTGGCAATTTTTATGCTCATTTAAGCTCAATCTAGGCTTGTTTTGGCTCGTGCTCCGCTCATTTAGGCTTGGTTGGACATATTTAAGTTAGTACATTTAAGATGGGCCATCATGAGCTTGTTTAGGCTCGTGAGCCTACAAGCTCAAGCTTCATTGGGCTTAAGCTCGGCTTGATAAGCTAAACGAGGTGAGGTTTATGATAATCCAACTCGCGAGGACTTGGCTCTTTTAGACCCTCATGTATAATACTCATCTACCAGCTTCCCGTTGAGGTATAAATTACCTTATCTAAATCATATTCTGATATTTCCTTTTTTGTTCAAATATTCTGGCATTTCTGAATACTTAATCAGGAACGGGTTTCGTGTAATAGGTTCCCAGCTAAAGCAAACAAACAACAAACAAGAGTAAGCCTTCCGTGTAAGCAGGGTCTGGGATGTGTAGGATATATGCAACCTTACTCCTTCAGGTTTCCAGCTAAAGCAACAAAGAAAATATTTTCAAACTGTTTTCACCATTTGCTCTGTTCCAAACTAGTTAGGATGTAAAAATACTCTCTCGTGTAGAATCGTTTCGCGTTTAGTTTGTGGTCATTCAGCCCGACGCGAGTCCTTGTTGTCACTATCTCAATTATGGTACCGGAATTATTGGGAAGAATCTAGAAAGGGTAATTACAATTTCAAACTGAGACAATCGTTTTAGGATGAGATTTTCTTTGGGGGTTGGTTCCCTCCTATTTATGCCCCAGTTCATTTGAGCTGAATCTCCCACTATGACTATGTTGTATTGTATCTCAAATTTTAAGTATGGATTTCGAAGTATGGACCTTTATTCCGTGGTCGGTCTTGTATACCCTTTTCTGGCTAGGGTTTGTTTTGTGCCCTATATATATACATTTTAGGGTTTCTGCCTTTGGGTGTGAGCTTGTATCCTCCATTTTCAGAGTGCAGTAAATGCTTTCTTCTTCCACTTGTACTTTTTCCCTCATTTTAGGATTTTTTTATGTAAATCTTTATGTTATTGTTCCTTTCCCCCTTCTCCTCGCATTTTCATTTAGATCTAGTATTGTATCGGAATCGAATCAGTTCTCGGGTATTTTGCTTGGCACAATCAGTTGTAAATCGTTTATTTGCTAATTTTGCCTTTTCCTACCATATTGGAGATGAGTTCCTCTACAAACTACAACCTATTTGTATGGATGAAACGTTTTCAGGGTCCTCAAGCAGGAGAGACCCCAGCAACTGGAACAGGCGGTTCAGCCGGGGAAGCCAAGCAAGCAAGCGGTGGCCAGGACTCATCAACTGCTAAGACATCAACGGACAAGGACAGGAACTATGCTGTCTTGGCCGGGGCCATCACCGCAGCAGCCGCTTTGGGATGGTACCTTAAATCTCGTTCAAAGAAGCAAGAAGAAGTCCAGGACTAAAGCAGCAGCCGCATTAACCAGGTTTTTCTTTCATAAACAACTACTTTCATGTTTCCAAACACTCTATTCTGTATGAAAACATACTCTCGAGGTTATAAAACGTGACGTATAATTGGATGGACTACTTCCTGTCTCAGTTCTATTGTTTCTTTATTTAGCTTTACAGTATCTAACCATAAATACGGAAATGTTTTCCTCTATAGAAGGAACATTGTTTTCCCTTTCAACGAAAGGGGAACACATTATCCTTGACGGAGTAGAAAATGTTTTCCGTCATAATCTTACTTCATGTGGTTCAATTTAACTTCAACTCGATGAGGTGTGAATCGCATATAAATTTATAGATCTCTGGATCCCGACAATTAGTGAAAAGAGAGATTTCCAAACCCATACAATATGTGCGGCCAATATTTAGTTACACACTACACATACAAGTCCATCTGGGACTTATTTTCTTGATCAATGATATCAAGAAATACAGGATCAACGGTGATATGACTATCCACGTGTACCTTAAATCTATGGTCCCACCACGCCACCCTCGCGGTCCCCTCCACCTCCACCACTGCTGTCAACACCATCTCCCTCTTCGCCACGTCGGCCACAAACTTGCTGACGTGGTGCACAAGCTCAACCCGGCTCAGCCGAGCTGGCAGCCTCATCATCTTACACGACTGCGCCTCCTGCGAACCCGCTTCATTCCGAGCCATCCCTAGCAATGCTCCGTCGTAGTATATCGACATCGTCGTGGACGCAAATCGGACGGGCACGATGTTGGGGTTGGTGACATGGACAGTCATGATGAGCTCCACGTCCAGTGACGGGAATTTGAGCCTGAATGAGGTGAGATCAACCGAGATTAGTTGGAAGGAGGGGTCCTTCGGTTTTCCGACGATCAACGCTGTTGTGGCTCCCATCGTGGCAGCGCCGATTGCAGCGGAGGCCCAGCTCCATTTGACCTTTGGGCCCATGGGTATGGTGTGATTGGAGAATGGAGTTCATCTAGGTGTTGAGAACGGGGGGTATAATTGGAGAAGAGGGGTTGGTTGTGTATTAATGACTATACTATCCTTGAGGGGACTGGTACTAATCTACCAGAGTGTTGGATTTTGGGGGTATTTTCGGAATTTTACGTGTGTATGATTGTATCATATTATTTCAGGTAAATGTCGTTAAAAAAATGTGAAAAATCTTTTTATCATTTGTCAAAAAAAACGAGAGAACTCTTTTATTAAAAAAAAAGGGTAAATTATATGCTAGTACCTCAAGGTTTAATGTATTATTGTTTTAGTTTATAAATTTTTGTGAAATAATTTTTTAGTCCAAAAAATTATATGCATTTAATAAAATAATTTAAATAACGATGTGTAAGAGTGCAAAAGAGGCCACGTGTTTATTCTTTCATATTGTTGTTTGGACTATTTTATATGCGTCCATTCTTTCTTATATACAACAACAAAATCAATAAACCTAGTGCCTCAAGGGCTCCTGCAGAAGCGGGGTCTGGGGGGTTAATGTACGCAGCCTTCCCCTTTGAGAGTGTTGAACCTGAAGAGAGGCTGTTTTCGAGGACCCCATTCTTTCTTATATGATAGGTTTTAAAAAAGGGTCAATTGGGACCTGATTTGTTACTTAAATAAGTTGGGAATTCTTGTAATTAAACTCAACTAACAAACGGATTATTTGTGAGTTATCTATTGAATTATATGTGTGACTTTATTCTTGGTTGATGCTATTTTTGACATTTAAAAACATGTCAATAATACCCTTTTATGGTTAATACTAGTAATAGATGCATATCACTTTTATAATTATTAAAATAAATTATTAAGCTTTATAGGGTAGGATACACCCAGATATAGTGTCCTTCAGGAAAGCACCTTGTAGGGGTAAGGTTACATATATTTTATTTCTAAACCCCAGGCTGGAGTCTTTCAGGCATCGGGTGGTTGAATAAATTATTAAATTTGCATTATTAAACGAAGTTTGAATTATTTCATACTACACAAGCAAATATATATAATAGCAGTAATATATTACTTAAACAATATCATATAACATTATAAATGAGTTGAGCAAGTTGAAAAACAGGTTAATTAACCCAAATTAAATATTTTTTTTTATTTTATCAGAACCCAAACTTAAATTCGTTTCAATTATTTGAAAGGATTAAGCTTGGTAGTCCAAAATTTAGCCCGTTTCTACAGAAATTGGGCCCAATGGGCTTGGATGGAGAAGATAGCCCAACTGCAGCCCGATTAAATGGGCCGTTCAACATAAACGGGTAAAGTCTAACATAACACAATACGAAGATGAGACCGAGATAACGAGTTTTTTTTTGAACAGTAAGATGCCAGAGGCCAAATTAAATTACCAAAGCATCCGAAAGTACAATCCGAGATAAGGGTGGGGGAATATTGACCCACCAGTCATAAGTACACTTACCAGAACAATGTCATTTGGAAACAAAATAGGCAGCCCTGTTACATAATCTAGGACACCAAACAAAAGACGAAAAATCTAAAGAAGACGCCAAAAAACAGATGTATAGGCCAAAATACAGAAATTGGGCCCAATGGGCAGCTGCATTCAATTAAAAACAGATTTGTTGAGTATTAAAAAAAAATAATAATTTCCTTCCTTTATCCTTCTTTTTTTTCTGCCTCATGAAGGGGTATAGGCCATAAATTTTTTTTTTTTTAATGTTCAATAAATATTGGCCGTCCATTACAATGGAGGGACAAGATTCGCCTCTCTCATACTCTCACCCTCTCATAAGAATGCCACCTTATATATATCCATGCATGGGAAAGAAGAGATAAGGGAAGGAATTTTTTTTTTTTTTAATACTCAACAAATCTTGACTGTCCATTATAATGGAGGGTCAGGATTAGCTCCTTTCACGCTCTCACCCTCTCATAAGAACGCCACCATATATATATTATATCATTATTATATAAAATTTGTCAGATTTTTACAAATTTATCAAATTTGACATAACGTACTTAAATGATAAAATATTTAAATTTATAGTAATAATTTCCCTTATTTAATTGGATGCAGCTCATGATTAGAGAGAATAATAATAATAATCCTAATTATTATTATTACTATTATTGTTATTATTATTATTATTTAATAACAAGTTTTCCAGGCAATTCATGGATGTCCAGCCAGCCTGCAAGGAGAACAATAATATCTTTCATATTCTGTTGCAAATATCAATTTTATTAATATTAAATTCATGTTTCATTATTTTTTGTAGTTTAATAATTTTTCAAAATTAATTAGTATATAAATTTAATTTTTTATTTCTTCGAAAATAATGGCATCAACCTCCAATAATATTTCTTTGAGAAAATTGAGTGATTAACCTTATTTAATAGAAATGCCTTATATATAATTTATATAATTATATAGTACATAAAGCTTAAAAAAATAAAAAAGGCAAAGACAAAAATAAAAGTACAAAGTTTCAGTTCTAAGTTTAAATGTAAATCATGATCAAAGACAGACAAGTAAAGCGCCTAGTTTTAAACATGGTACGCATCAGAGCTGACTGAAGCAGTAGAAAGAAGTGTCCAGGCAAATGATGCCTATGATCTGAATATGAAGTAAATGTGTGAGTGGATTTCAGGTGGTGTCCATTGTTTTTTGGTGTCATAGGGGCGTTCTTTTTTTGACATTTTTATTTGTAGTGTCTCTTTTTTTCCTACTGTATATTTGAAGGTGTCAACTAGTTCAACTTGTAAATTTTCAGGGAAGTATTGAATCTATTGGGAAAATCACATAATTAAATATAAAGGAAGTGTAAAGTATCAAAAACATCGAAACAATCAACAAAAATAGAAACCCTCTATCGACTAGAAGAAAAAATTATGGATCTAAACGAGTGTTGCATCCACTATGAAATTCGTTAAAAACACAACATATAACATGTAAAAAGCTAAATATAATCCCCCCTCTCTCTCTCTAATCCAACGGTCAAAAAGGACAAAAGCGCCACCCTTTCCCAGCGCGTGCGGGCGCATAAGCGCCTTACCGGGGGCCGGAGTCACAGCCAAGGAATCGACGTGGGCTCGCCGTCCTGGTCGTACAGCTATTTCAGTCTTTTCTCTCCGTAGCCAAAGACCCCAACGGTCAAAAGCCCTCACACGCGCCACCCAGTCCCGGCGCGTGTGGGCGTGCGGTTGCATCTCGAGGGCAGGAGTCACCGCCAAGGACTCGACGTCGTCCTGCCTTCCCGACCGTTCAGCTCTTGCTGCAAGCCGTCAACGTTTTCCGGTGACCATCGACGGATCTCCACCCGCTCCTCCACAAACTGCGTGCGTCTCCACCGTGCTCCAAACTTCCTGTAATCTCTCTTCCACCTTCCCACGAACATACTCCAACACACATCACCTTCAATTTCTAAAATCTACCAACAAATTCATCAACCTCCATCAACCACCGACCCACCCTCCAAGCCTCCAATTACACCGACCACCACCACCAATTGCAGTAACAGAGCCCACCACCGACCGCGGTACCTCTTCAACCATCGCAAATGCTGCACGCTAGTACAGGGGCATCTATCTTTGTTGATGGTTTACCGGAAAGAACGACAAATTCGTGGCTCAGGGCTGTTTTTCGCGCATTCAAATCTATCTATGACACATTTGTCCCTATCAAAAGAAGGCTGAGAACTACAGAGTCGTATGGCTTTGTTTGGTTTCATGACTTGAATGAAGCTACAAGGGCTGTCAAGTCCATGAACGGGAGATGGGTTGCGGGTGTGAAACTCAGGGTGCAATGGGCAACTCCAGTCAGAAGTGCAATTCCTACATCCACTCGAGGCCGACCACAGCTGAGCACAGCCCAGCAGGACAAAACCACATATACGACCCAAGACCGGGGGAACGACTCAACTAACCGAAGTGGGTACATGCTAGCACAGATCTTCCGAAGATTTCAGTGGCATATTATAACAAGAGAGTTGAGGCATGGCTTAAGCGGTCAATTATTGCCCGGTCCATTGTTGAGGTTAGTCTTGATGATGTTCTTACATTTATTACCGATAATGACCTTTACGGACTTACACTTAAAGGCTTAAGCAACAATGCCTTTATTCTGGTTTGTGATTCGATTGATACTATGGATGCCTACCTCGGCCCCCGCAAGGAGATTCTCCAACGAATGTTCAGTGAAGTTTATAAATACTCGGGAGAGACGCTTGGGTCCCTTAATAGAAGGGTCTGGCTTGAGATACACGGACTGCCAGTCCAGTGTTGGTCTAATGAGTGCTTTGCCGATATCGCCAAACTTCCTCAAGGATATGTCTCCTACAAGTAATGCTGGAAAGTTACCTAAGTCAGCGAAGAAGAAGAAGAAAAACCGAAATAGGGGTACTAGAATCCAGAAAATCACGGAAGAAGTTTATGATGAGAGGATTCTGACTGCGGAGCGAGTTATAGAGATGGGGCAAAGGGTGGGCATCAACTTCGATGGCTTCAACCTGGTTGAGGTGGCAGACATCCTTGCTCATTGATTTGGCTTGTGTTGTTGGGCTTGTTTCTTGCGGTTGTTGCTGGTTGTTGCTGGGTTTCCGTGTTTGTTGGATTTGCTCCGGCTCCTTTGTGGTTTTTGTGTTTTGTTTTGTTTGGCCGTTGGCCTGTGTGCTTTTCAGGTTTGCCGTTTCGGTTGTTTGTCTGGGTCTTTGTCTTCTTTGGGTCCGCTTGCGTCGTTTGTTTTGGCTGTGTTGGTCTCCTGTCGGGTCTTTGCCTCTCCGTGCTCCTTTTGCTTCGGTTGAGGTCCTGTTTTTTCTTTTCTTTTGTTGTTCTTGTTTTTTGGTCGTCTTTCGGCTAGCTTCAGGCCTCGTTTTTTCGAGTTTGCCTGTTTTGTATTGGCACTCCGGTGTCACTTATCGAAAAAAAATCCACTATGAAATTCAGGATTACAGTCTTTAAGTGTTTGGGAAGACAAGTTTAAGAAGATTTGGAGATGCCTGTCTCCTTGTACAACCCATGTTCCTTACTGTTGTAAAAAAAAAAAGACTATTTACATTTAGTACCCCAACATGTATAAAAATAGTAAAAAGATCCTGACTTTTTTGATTTATTTTTTTTAATACCTTAAATTTTTTTTCATAGGACTCTCTCCAATGTGATGACATCGTATTCCAAGGAGAAAGCTGATGTGGCAGGTCATTTTAAATAGTCACTACAGTATATTGACGAAAAATCCTCCCTTGACCCTCATCTAAAAGAAGAAATAATTTTCTACCACTCGAGAGTTATTAATACCCTTTATTTTAATGGGTATTTAAAGTGAGGTGCCATGTCAAACGAGTTATTTTCATCAATAAATTGTAGTGGGCATTTATAATGATCTGCTACGTCAACTTTCTCACCGGAATATAACATCATCATATCGGAGAGGATCTTATTTATTAATGCGAAAAATATCTACAATACTCAAAAACTGAATCAAAAACATATGAGACCTTTTTATTATTTTTACAAATATTGGGTACTAAAATATAAATAACCTTTAAAAAAAATATTGAACTATTTGTTTAAATTTTAACCCATTAGACTCATATCTTCAAAAATCATAGAAATAAAACTTAAATTAATTATATAAATATAATAATTTCGTAAAGTCAGATACATGCATGCAAACCCTATATCAACATGAACTTAAAATAATTTGCTCAAAGTTATCGATCGTGCTACCCATTAACACCTCAACTTCATCACTATAAATACACATGAAATCCTTTGCTCTTTTCATATCTAAAATTATATATTTCATAAAAAAAAAAAAGAAATGGCAAAACGCAACGTATCGGTTCTAGCACTGAGTCTGATTATAATGAGCCTAATAGGGAACTGTTACGGGCAGCTGAAGGTCGGGTTCTACAACGGCAAATGCAAGAGATCGGACGTTGAACAAGTCATTTTCACGGTTGTTAGGGTGCGCTTTCAGAGGGATCCTTCTCTTGTTGCTGCTCTCCTTCGCATGCAGTTTCATGATTGCTTTGTTCACGTGAGTTTTCTTTTCTGACTAATAATATAAGTATGCTTATTTTGTTATCGTAGTCTTACACTATATATATTTCTATATACAGTATGCTGTCGCAGTTAATTTCAATTGAATTTTACACGAGAACTCGCTCTAGCTTATATGTGGATATCAAATGCCAACTTTCTTGATTAGTCGACTTGATTCTTAACAGAAGACAATTATTTAATAAAAGACATTATCCTTTTAAATTTTTGGTGTGGATATCCAATTAAATACTTAAATTATGTATATTACGCATGTATATTCTTTACTGGGCAAGCTTGCTTTGTGTCATGTCCTATACTCTTACGCTTAGATGATTTTATGCTTGTGCGCTTCTATGCTTTTATGCCTTTATATTTCCCAGGTCGGGGGTTCCTCTCGGACATAGCCTCTCTTTAGGGTAGCACCCTGAAAGGGTAAGACTGCGTACATTCCACCCCTCCTAGACCCTGCATATGCGGGACCTCTTGAGGCACTGATTTATTGTTGTTATTGTTGATTCTTTACTGGGCGAATGCTTTACTCTTTTTTCCTTTTTCCATTTTTTTTTCCCCATGTAATCTAACCATGGTTTATTTGAAAAGGGATGTGATGCATCGATTTTACTGGATGGACAAGGCAGTGAGAAAGATGTAGGAGCTAATGGCAGTGTTAGAGGTTACGAAGTAATCGACGCTGCCAAGGCTGCCGTGGAAAAGATCTGTCCTGGAGTTGTCTCGTGTGCAGATATTATTGTTATCGCCACTCGAGCTAGCGTTTTCTTGGTAAGATTTTGATCTTTATTAACAAAGACCCAGTACTAGAGTTTATCTTGATATTATGTTTACTTTATATGATTTTGTTTTGAAAAATTTTATTCTACATAGGCTCGGGGAAAATGGTACAACGTCGAAACAGGAAGAAGAGACGGTCTTGTTTCTCGTGCTAGTGACGTGGATCTTCCTGGACCCACAATATCAGTGCCCGCTGCAATCCAAGCATTCGCTAGGAAGGGACTTAACACTCAGGATATGGTTCTTCTTTTTGGTACGTCTACTTTCTAAGGTTAAAGATTTGATTCTATTACAAGGCTATCCCTTGTAAGAGAGAAATTAATTAAGGTTCTGTTATGTTCAACGGAAAATAATTTCCTTATGAAAAGTTTTGGTTACAAAATATTTTTAATTTTTCTTAAGAATGTCTGTGTTTTTATATAAAGAAAATGGTTTCATTTTATAAATTTGCATGAATTCCATGCTTGACCAAGTTGAGATTGAAATAAAACATATGACATGAGATTATGATGGAGAAGATTTTTCCTCAACAGATGAAAAAATAGGTTCTGTTTATGTGGTCATTGCTAAGAAGTTTTTTTTTCGATAATTAGCGACATAGTCGCGAACAAAACAGGTCACTTGACCAAACGAGACCTGAGTCCACCCGTGAAAGAACGGGGACCAAAGAGATACAAAAATGACAAAAACAGAAAATCAATCCAAAACAGGCAAAGCACACACCGTGAACTCTTTTTACTGAAGCTACATCCTCTTTTCATTAACGCCTTTCTGAATAATACAGGTGGACACACAATTGGAGTAACGCATTGTTTCTTCATCATGGACCGTCTCTACAACTTTCAGAATACTGGGAGACCTGATCGAACCATGGACCCTACATTGCTCAACGCTCTGGGAAAGACATGCCCTAGAAACTCTCCTGGGACGAGAGCCATTGCCCTAGACCAAAACCCTAGGAGTTTGAACGTCGTTGATAACTCATATTACAAGCAATTATTGGCGGGAAGAGGAGTGCTCCAAATTGACCAGGCTGTAGCCCTTGACCCAAGGACTAGTGCCATCGTCAAGAACTTGGCTAGTGCCTCAGACTTTGCAACTCGATTTGGCCAAGCCATGGTCAAGTTGGGTGCGGTTCAGGTGCTTACTGGCCAGCAAGGTGAGATCAGAAGATCATGCCGTGCAACTAACTAGACTTCTTAAAAGAACTAAATGTTTTAACTGAGAGCCATACATTTTTCCTTTTGATCAACTGATGTAATGAATAAAACCGGTATACGGAGAATTTATTATAAAAAAAAATATAGTCCAACCAACCTACACATTAGCAAGATCAGTCTCGAGATTTTAGGGATCTAAAGCATAAACTCATTTCTTATAATCGAGATATACAGGCCTATTTAAGCACACATCAAGTATCCATTTTATATTTAATATAATCTAATAAATGATTTTTTTTTTCATATTATAAATGTACGTGTACATTCATAATTTATAATATATAGGTTGTTATGATAAAAGTAATTGATAATATAACTAATTTTAAAAAGGGGTCTTTGACAAATTAAGAGCCCAAACAGCTTTATTTATTGCTCAAGATCGTGACTGACCTTGCACATTACATACCATGCCGAGACATTTACTTGTAAAATAAAGTTGACATGTGTTAAATTTTACCAGATCTTAGACCTAATCAATGAAGTTGACACATACGAGGTCAAGTATACCTATAAGTTCAAATAGCTCTCATCCTAAAATCAATTGATATGAGATACAGTACGCCATTAAACTTATATATCAATCCTTTATTTCTCACAACTTCAATGAATGATTCTTACTGAACAATAAATTTTATTATAAGATAAGCATAAATGGAACAAAGTTCTTTTTCTATTAAGTGACCATGAGTATTACTGCAACCCATGCCTTAATAAAGCGACTTCTGCCAACGCAGGGTTTGGGGGTGGTAAAATGTTGGATGTCCAACCTGTAAATCAATTTTATTGAAATTTAGATTCATTTCAATGTTTGCTCATTTTTGTAATAAAAAAAGAGAACTCACAATATAAAAGTAAAAGCAGGGCCCGAGGAAGCTTGCAAAAGCGGATAAGAGAAAAAAGCAATGCAACATAAGGAGAATAACAAGCAAAAAATATAAAATATGCCAGTTCCTTCTGCACCAACACGCCGTCACATGATCTTATTAGAACTCCTAAGTTAAACATGCTTGGGCGAGAATAGTACTAGGATGGGTGACTTCTTAAGAAGTCCTCACCCTCAGGTTGGGGGCACTCGGAAACAGCCTCTCTTCAGGAGTAATACCCTGAAGGGGGAAGACTGCATACATTCACCCCCATACCCTGCTTAGGCGGGAGCCCTTAGGGCACTTGGTATCATTGCCCTGCATCTTCGTGCTTTCTCGAGCTTGTATTTAAAATATCGAAAAAAAAATGCTAGTTGACTATTCTCCTAACTCGATGTTTGCTTTTTGTTTTTTATTTTTCTACTTTCTTGAACATATAAATTAAATAAATAATGAAACATACATTAACATTTATACTTTCAGACAATAATATTCTTGATAGTTAATCCAACTAGGGGTCCATAATATACACGTGATCAATCTAATGGAACCCCATAAATTGACAGAAATACAAACATAATTCAAGAGAAATTAAAATGACATAACGACTAAATAAAACAATTCAGATGAATTCTTCAGTTCATCAGCTTCATGATATGGTCTTCAGAGCTTTAATAGTATTGGTTAACTGAACGGCATGATTTTCTGATCTCTCCTTCGTAACCAGTAAGGACCCCAATTCTGCCCATTTTCACCATGGATTTGCCAATTTTTGAGATGAACTCGTAGTTGTTGTTGGCCAGCCTTGTGACAATACCTTTTGTCTGTGGATGGAATGCTATTTGTTGATCGACTTGAAGAATACCCTTGTGTTGCAAGATAGTTTTGTAGAAGCCGTTGTCCACGATGAATTCGCTCCCTATGGTTTGGTCAAGGAAGGCTTCCGAGCTGGAGTTGGCAAATCTCGGGCATATATTCTTTAAGGAGAAAAGCAAAGTAGGATTCATGATGGGGTCTGATCTTCCTGTATTCTGGGAGTTGTATAAACGATTTTTGAAACTACTACAGTGTGCAGTCCCAACAGTGTGGCCACCTACATATACAACACAGTTTAGAGATTTGCATTGATTAACTATTGCATATCATAAAATGTACGTATTTATTTAGTGAAGTACCTAGAAGAAGAACAAAATCCTCCACATCAAGTCCTCTCCTAGCAAAGTCATAGATAGCCTCTGGAACAGGTATGTTTGGGCTAGGAAGGTCGTTAATGGCCTCGTTTGCAATTGAGATATGACTATCTCTTCTTCCTGTTTCCACCGCATACCAATGAGCTCCACCCTGTAAGTCAATCGAAACTCAAATTAGTTTATTTTTGTTTTGTTCCTTATTCAAGTCTTTATTTTTTTCAGTGACACTTATTCTTCTAAGAACAATGGTTTGCATAATTTACCAAAACCATGGCATGTTTGGCAGCTATGGCAATAATGTCTGCACAAGATACAACTCCAGGACATATATTCTCAAGAGCGGCCTTTGCTTCGTCAATAATCTCGAATCCATGAACACTTAGATTCGGAGGTGCGATTTTCTCCGTGTTCGTGCCATCTAGCAAAATCGATGCATCGCATCCCTTTTCATAACAAAAAGAATATCATATGGTTAGATGACCCATAGTAAATTTATACTTTTCAAATCTATTTTATTCAAAATAAAGGGAAAATGATACGTGAAAACAGTAAACATCAAGTAACAACTAACCCTAACAAAGCAATCATGGAACTGTAAGCGAATAAGATCAGCAACAGTATCCTTGTCCTGGATGAAATGAGCCTTCACAACCCTGAAAATGACTTCCTCGACGTTGTTTCCCTTGCATTTGCCATAGTAGAACCCGACCTTTAGCTGCCCGTAACACTGGCCAACAAAGGTCATCAAAATGAACCCTAGGGCTACCGCCACGGACGAAGAACTTGTCCTCACCATCATTTTAGCTCCCTTAATCTTTCTTTTGCTCGAACTCGATTAGTTTTGGTGTGATTAACTCTTAAGAAATTATGCCTATTTATA
The DNA here is from genome assembly GCA_018398585.1 of Simmondsia chinensis. Lineage (NCBI taxonomy): Eukaryota > Viridiplantae > Streptophyta > Magnoliopsida > Caryophyllales > Simmondsiaceae > Simmondsia > Simmondsia chinensis. The sequence goes on from JAGTTD010000014.1 coordinate 2,900,966, forward strand.
AGAAAAAGTGTGTGTCAAAGATAGAAGGTTTTTATTTTTATTATTATTATTATTATTATTTTATTTTTTAAGTAAATGGGATACAAGACAAATAATATAAGCTAAAAAATGGCCAAATTAGGTTAAATGTCCGGCTTAATTTTTTATTTTATTTTATTTTTTTTGAAAAAATTAGTAGTGTCCGGCTTAGTTTGTCCTTCGTGCGGTTGAACCTTATATTATCCTAGAAAAATATTATAGCTACATAATTATTTAGAAAAAAGGTTATTTATTAAAAATTCATGCACTTTAATTATTTATTAATTCAATTTATATATAATTTAGTGTTATTATCTCTAAAAGTTCCGTTAAGGATAACATTTTGAAGGGGTAAGGCTGCGTAGATCCCGGCCTCCCCAGACCCTACATATGTATGGGAGTCCTCGAGGCACTGGGTTAGTTGTTATTGTTGTTGTTGTTGTATCACTAAAGGTCCCTGTACTTTATCTATTGTATTTCTTTAAACTTTAAATTGTGTCAATTTGGTCCTTAGAGAAAATTTATATTAAGTTGTTAATAAAATTTTTATTGATTCGGTTATGGATTGGGTAAATTGAGTCTATGGGTGGATTTATAGTGGGGAACTTGCATCTAATGTATTATGCCATTAAAAGTTACGTCAATAACTTAACTTAAATTTGACAAAAGGACTAAAGTAACACAATATAGATTGTAGAGGGACTAAATTGAATCAATTAAAAGTACAAAGACTAAATTGACACAATAAAAAAAGTACAAATAATCCTATAATTTAAATTGTAGCAGTAACTAAATTAACAAAATATAAAAACAACATAGACCAAGAACGTTTAATAAATAAAGTGTAAATGGCAGAAAACTCCAAAATGTTGTCTCAAAAACAGAAAACCCCGTTACTTCAAAAACCAATCACTTTACCCCTTTACTTTCCAAAAATCAAACACTTTATCCCAATCTATTAAGATCTGTCCATTTAAGATCTGTATCTTTTTACAGTGAAGTGTTTGGTTGTACAGTATAGAAAGATCTTTTTCCCAAAATAAAGTATTTTAATACAAGTTAAGAAAATAACTTACCTACTATAATCATAAAAATAACTTAATAATATACATTATCTAATTATAGTAGGTAAAAGAGAATTATAATATTAGTTTGTTATGGCAGTGAAAAGTGGTGAGTATTTTAACCCATGACCATAAAAAGTGTAGTGCTTGGTGGAAGTGGTGATAACAAGTAAAAGTAGGTCATGTTGTGAAAATTTAATGTTAACATAATATTTTTAAAGCATTTCTTTGAAATAAGCTGTGAGAAAGATCCAATTTTGCATCTTTTTATACTTAGTTATAAAATAATTTTTTCATCTTTCTATTTAAGCTACGAAAAAGATATAAAAAGATCTTTTCTGCCAACCAAATGTAAGCTCTGCAGTCAAAAAGAACTTTTTCATAGCTTTAAACTGTTAAAAAACTGAATCAAACGCAGTCTAAGTCAACCATTAAATCAAATTTTTATGACCATTTTGCCCTTGGAAAGTGAGGGCATAGAGTGTTTAACTTTCTTTTCAGAAGTTTTTGTTTTTAAACCAATGCTATGAATTTTTTTATTTTTAGGTAAAAGATAGGGAGTTATTGTATAATTTATCCAAAATAATTCTTAAAATTCATTATAAAATAATACTATAAATTTAAAAATTTTTAAAAAATTCGTAAAATCTATATCGAAAAAATATAATAAAAAATTTTATTTGAATTGATAAAATTTTGAGAAAATGAAAAAGATGAAGCAAAAAAATTCTAGAAGAATTTTTATATAGGTTTATATTTTATTCTCTGGGAAAATAATTAAATAGTTTTTTTTTTTTCAAATTTCTTGTGAATTTATTTCGAATACTTGTTTTTTAAATTTTTTCTAAAAATTAGATTTTTTTTTTTTATAGTTCCGCAATTATTTTATCATTAAAAGTTTTAGATAATTTTGTCCTTGTAAAATAGAAATATCTATTATTTAAGTTTTATTCTATCTATATAAAATAAGTAAATTGGATATATTTTCTTTTTAGAAATAAATATTTTCTCAAATTTGGTTTTTAAAAATTTTTTAAAAGAAATTATTTTTTTCTATAACATTTTGACCAATATTTTTAATTTTATGTATTTTTAGTTTTATATTTATTAATCCTAATTTGAAATTTATTTTTATCAAAAAATTATTATATTTTATTTTATAATATTTTTTGAATTTTTCTGATAGACATTTTAAAAATGTTTTTCCATTTTGTGAATTTATAACATCATTATAAAGAAAACCCCATATTTTTTGCCTAAAGAAAAAAAATTTCACCTATTTTTTGCTTAAAAATAAAAAAAAAATTTCTAAAAATAAAATCAAACACTTTACTATCTCACTTTTATAAACAAATTGGTCATAAAAAGTTCACTTAATAGTTAACATAATAAATTGGGTTAGAGTGTTGAATTTTAAAAAGTGACGGGATAAAGTGATTGATTTTTAAAGTGAGTAAATTTTTTTTTGTTTTTGAGGCAAAAAGGGGGAAGATTTACCCTAAAATAAACTTGCAATTACATGGTCGTCCACAGTTTGTCCTAATGGTGGGGGTGGCAGTACGATGGTGGTTCAAATCCGACATCCCCCTTCCCTAGGCTTTACTGATATATAAAGAAAACTCGCAATTACATATAAATCCTATCAAAAGAAAAGTGAAAACAAGTATCTGATAAAAGATTATTAAATTGTAATAAAGCGTTACTAAATATTTATACAGAACTCCATGAACACTATACAACTACAACAACAACAATAAACTCAATGCCTCCAAAGGCTCCCGCAAAAGCAAGGTCTGGGGAGGGTAGATGTACGCAGCCTTCCCCCTTCAGGAGGTTACCCTGAAGGGAGGCTATTTCCGAGGACCCCCAGCCTAAAAAGTTGGTTCGCATCAATCAGTCAAAGACCTGGTACCGGCCGGCTGTTTCCATGAACACTGTATTGTCCTTAATTATGGCACACTATACCTAAATATATTCCTATGTATAAAATACAATTTTAATCGGGATAAATTACTTTATTTTCGACTTTAGACAATGACAATATGAAAATTGCAATTATTTTAGATACAAATATCAAGTATACATCGCACAGGAAAAGACTAGTATTTTTTTTTTTTTTTAGCATGAAAAGGGCAACAGTGACTAGTAGTTTAATAATAAAAATGACATAAATATGCATAGCATATTCTTAAAAAATGATTTTATTTGGGGGCAGGACAGCAGTCAAATTATATGATTTTTCTTCAAAAGATTCGCTGCGTCACATAGTCTTAAGGGTGGTTCATTGCTTTCTTTTTTTTTTTTAGCACAACCATGGTATCTGAGCTCTCGTTTGATTGCAACATGAATAAGTTATTTTTTTATAAAAATTTAATTTATGTGTTAATTTTTTATAAAGTAGGTGAAAAACATTCGATTGTTAAGATATGAAATAGAACTTTCTTAGTGAGATTAGTTAAAAACGAAGGAATTAAAATTTATCTGGGGGAGTAGGTAAGTTACTTTCTGCTTTTTGAAGGAATTGGAAATTAAAACTTCCATTTTTTGAATTCTACCTACTTTCTACCAACTAAACAAGAGCCAAAATCTAGACTTTCCATGAATTTTTACTTCCCGCATATACCAAACGAGGCCTAACTGTGCAGAGCTGTTGGGTTATATGTGGAGCCTAATTATATCTGATCTTATTCATAAAGTAATTTAAGGAATGGCACACTAAGGTCTTAGTGTAGGAGGCTCTATATATATGCACACTAGGGTTATGTATGTCAGAGTTGAGAGAGTTGAGACGTTTCATGTAAAGTTTCAGTGATATAGTGGATTTATTGTGCTGTGCTCCGTGGATGAAGGCTTACGTTGAAGTACGTAAATTTTAATGTTGTTGATTTTACTCCTTAATCCCCTTTCGTTTGTGATCGCTATTTTGATTTAGGGTTTCTATGTTTGTGGTGGTACTTTTTTTTTTTGCATAATTGAAGATTTATTAATAGAAAATGATCAAATTACAATCATTCGTACATACACGGGATTTCAAGCAAACACGCCACCCACTAGAACACCACAAACACCTAAAACACCCAAAAAAATGATAACTTAAACACCAAATTATCAATTCAGGGGGCGTAGGAAGCCACACGAGCCTCACCTTTAGAAGCTCCGAACACCCTACAACTCACATTGACAAACCAACTCAAACAACAAGACAAAGAGCAAGGAGGATTGGCCCCTGACAAGCTCAAAGCGCTGGACAAGGACTCGCAATCGTGCAAACACATAAGACATCAGACTTCCAACACCTCCCAACAAGCGCACCGGGGCCTTCTCAACACACCTAATACACCTTATGCAAAGGACACTAGAAATCCCGACTGTCACTAAACTTCTTACACCTTACTCTTCCCTTTATCTTTCAACTTCTTGTTTCTTTTAACAACCCTTTTGATCTCCTTCGCGTTTTTCAGTAACTTTTCCACCACTGAGCTTTGCATGTCCTGCCACGCGATGCCCACAGCTTAACCAATCTTACAAATCTTCTCAGCCTCCCTTTCAACCATCCTAGTATTTTCAGCTTTTGAATGCGGTGGTACTAACAAGAGCTTTTCTGCAATATTGTTGGCCCTTCATATTTCATTTTCCAAAGATTGACCTCCTCAGCGAGACATAGCTATGGAGTCCGATTCCGCTACTGCTATCACGTGCATTCATATATGCCCCTGGAAGTCAAATTTCTTACCAAACAGATCAATCTTTAATTTTAAATTTTGGAAATATACGCTTCCTTCACACCTGTAGAGAGATTAGCTTTGTAGTGAACTGTTTTACAAAGCCAGACTTTCATAGGAGTAATCCTAGAGTTGGAGCAAAGGAAAGGCAAGCACTACTAAGCTCATGGGCTCCATCTATGGTTTGGTTCTCATCCTGCTTTTTTGACTCGGTTTGTGTTGTTCTGTTGTCCCCCTTAGTTGGTTTGTTAATTGTAGTGTCGTATTGGGGGTATGGTGGGAGTTAATATATTCCCGTTTCCGGGTGTATTGAGTGGTTAGATAATATATACAACTTTTATAGGTGTTGCTTGTTATTTTTCCTTTTTTCTACTATATATGGACTTTTTGGGTCTCTTCGTGAGATGCCAGTTTTTGTTCCATGAATTTTTCTCGCTACCGATAGAAAAAAAAAGCTAGATATTCACAAAAGATGCTCTCATTATTGCCTGATTTTGATCATGATACACATTTCTGACCCTCAATCTTCGTTTATTTTCTTGTATATGTAGGTCACTTCTCTAGTCTTTTGATACCGTCCATGTAAGCTTCATGATTGAACTCTTACAACTAAAAAATAAATAAATAAATAAAAATAAAAAATTAACCAAATAATATCATTTTCTCCTTTTAAATGTTTAATGATGTACTAACTCTAAAATAATACAGTATCAAAATAAAAACTAAAGGGTTATTTACACTAAAGGTCCCTATACTTTTCTTATTGTATCAATTTAATTCTTCTACAATTGAAATTATGTCAATTTAGTCCTTCACTCAAATTCAAGTTAAGTTATTGATGTAATTTTTTGTGGCATAATTAACTTAGATGTAAGTAATTTATTAAAAATCCACTCTCTGACACAATTAACCCAATTCAGGGTCGAATCATTAAAAATTTTATTAAAAACTTAATATAAATTTTACTACAGGGGTCAAATTGACACAATATCAATTGTAGAGGGACTAAATTGACACAATTAAAAATACAATGACTAAATTGACACAATGAATAAAATATAGGGACTATTGGTGTAAATACTCAAAACTAAATTAACTTTATCAACATCCTTAAGAAAATCCTTATACCATTTAAAACTTCAAATCTTCGTATTTTATCTCCAAAATTGCCTGAACTTTTACAATAAAACCGTTGCCCGAAATAACATAAAATAATAAAATATTTCAGAAAATGACATTTTTGAAAAAAATATTTTTTAACTGCTACGTGGATGTCACATCATTATTTTTAAATTTTAATTTTTATAATATTTTTTTGAAAAAATACCTTCACTTTTGAGAGATATTCTTACACTATTAGCTGATGTCTTTGTCTTTGCATGCAATTTAATGTAAATGCATCCATAGTTTATGTTTTTCTGAATTCAAAATTTAATCTTCACAAAAAAAAAGTTAAATTGAATTGAATATATTGTTAAAAATATGTGTATGGCAGAATATAACTTGAAAAAATTTCTAAGGCTTAAAGTATGTTTTAGCACTATCTTTAAGGTATTATTTGCCCTCTACATAAAGATTGTTCTTAGATAAAGTAAATATACCTTCAGGATACAATAAATCTTTTTGAATTTTGTGGAGAACATTAACTAGAAAATCCCCTGACCTCTCTTAAGAAAGAAGAAAAGAAAGTAGGAAGAAGATGATACAGAAAAACTTAATGGGCACATCAGACATCATATAGGGGCACATTATTTAAGTGGATTGAAATTCTCTTAGAAATCCGAAAACTGCTATTAACCGAATTTAATTGTTTTGATCATTATTCATATCCGAAAATCAGTTTATTTAATTAATTTGATAAAAATAATAATAATAAGTTATTATCCAGTGTGGTATGTCCCGTACTAAGCCCCTTGCACCCGCATTACGCACCAAGTGCCAAGTGTTGCCTAATAAGCCGCCAAAAGCACTGTGTGTGTCCGTGTGTGATTTTAGAATTTCCTTAGCCCATAAAAAGTACCAAGAACTCCTAAGTGCATAATAAGCCCAACATTCTAATAGGCCCATATGAGACACCCACTTATAAGACTTTTTTAGCAAATTATCACAATTTTAAAAAAAATTTAGCAAAATATCATACTTTTAAAAATAGTTAGCAAACTATCACATTTTACTGTAGCACATTGAGTGCACGACGTACGGGAAGGCGTGCACCCACTGTTGCACGACGTCCCATGCATTGTGCAACATCGGCATACGGTGTGCCCAGAAATTTTTTTTTTTTTTTTTAGTTTTACATCTTTAAAATTTTTAAAAAAATAATAAAATTTCTTTTTAATTTAAATTATTTTTATTTTTAATTTTACAATTTGAATCACTAAATACATATACATTTTAAATTAAAAGGTACATGTATATTATTATTTGAGCTATTAATAAGAAAGATATAAATGAGGGACACACTTAAATGAAGAGATGATGATATGTATATTATTATTTAAACTATCTCATACAGAAACTATGGTACTATAATACTATTAATAAGGAGGATATAAATAAGGGACACATTTAAATGAAGAGATGTTGATGTTTCCAATAAAAAATCAAGAGTTTATGCATTTGTACATTATTATTTGAATTATTTTATTAGATATATGTAACTCAAAAACTAAAAAATTATTTCATATAGTTTATAAAATATATTTTAAAAATTCATATATAATTTGAACTATATGAAATAATTTTTTAGTTTTTGATCATATATCTAATAAAATAGCTCAAATAATAATGTACAAATGCGTAAACTCGTGATTTTTTGTTGAAAACATCAACATCTCTTCATTTAAATGTGTCCCTCATTTATATCCTCCTTATTAATAGTATTATAATACCATAATTTCTGTATGAGATAATTTAAATAATAATATACATATTATCATCTCTTCATTTAAATGTGTCCCTTATGTTTATCTTCCTTATTAATAGTTTAAATAATAATATACATATACCTTTTAATTTAAAATATATATGTATTTAGTGATTCAAATTATAAAATTAAAAATAAAAATAATTTAAATTAAAAAAAAATTATTAATTTTTTTTAAATTTTAAAGATGTAAAACTAAAAAAAAAATAATAATAATTATGGGCAATGTTGCACGCCGTACGCAGTGCCGATGTTGCACGAAGCACGGGACATCGTGCAACAGAGTGCACGCCTTCCCGTACGTCGTGCACCCAGTGTGCTATAGTAAAATGTGATAGTTTGCTAAATATTTTTAAAGATATGATATTTTGCTAAATTTTTTTTTAAATTGTGATAACTTGCTAAAAAACTCCACTTATAAAGTAGTGTCTCTTCTTTTTCTTTTCCAATGTGGGATGCATTCTCATATTTTACATAAACTCTACAATACAAACTACTAACATATATAAGCTTATAATTTTTGGTCATCATGTATAGTATTTACAAATGAATATCTAGCAGCGGCTTTTTTTTTTTAAATTATTAAAGTCCGCCGGGGGGAGGGGGGGGGGGGGGTGTTGTGGTTAAGAAACGCCCCTTAAAAACCCTATAAAGGGGAGCCATAAGTGTTATTATGGGGTTCGAATTGTTAGATGTATGTACTAGGTGGTCAATCACAAGGCATTTCAAGAAAACGTTTTAAATTAGATGCATGTACTAGGTCGTCATTGACGGTAGAAATGTTAGAAAAATATATACCATATAAAACCATCTTGATAGAATTTGAACATATAAATCATGTGGATTTAAGTTTTTTGGTATAGATAATGTAAATTGGGAAATAATAAATAAAATATGTAAATTCTTAGTTCTTTTTAAAGATGTTAAGACATTTTTTTTTCTGAATCTTATTACCTAACCATTCCACACTCAATATCTAAACTAGTAGATATTGCAACATGGATAATGGTGAACTCCTCCAACCCCGCGTTGCAGGGGTCCATTGCCGCCATGCAACAAAAATTTTTAAAATATTATACTGAATTACCCATGGCATATTGTATCACCACTATTTTTGATCCACATTGCAAACTTGCGGGTTTTCAATTTTTTGTCCAAATATTTTACGAAAGAACGTTACCAAATTTTGATGTAAAATCTTTTATTAATAAAGTTGAAGCAATTTTACATAATTTATTTTCCGTTTATTCTAAAAAATTAACAAATAATACAAATATTTCTTCTATATCATCTTCGTTGTCCTTTTGAGGACAATCATATGTGTGGGATATGTTTAACGGATTAATGCCTAGACAAAGTCCCATGTCATATGATGAGCTTTCCTCATACTTGAGTTCAGCTCTGTTCGAATTCCAACAAACGGAGTCTAATAAACATTTTGATATTTTGCTGTGGCGAAAATCATATAAGGGTTCATTTACCTGGTACTAATGCACCGGATCCCAACAGAACTCCGAAGTTAAACGTGCTTGGGCAAAAGTAGTACCATGATGGGTGACCTCCCAAGAAGTCCTTGTGTTGCCAATCCTATAAGGTTGGGGATCCTCAGAAACAGCCTCTCAGCGGGGTTACACCCCAAAGGGGTAAGGCTACGTACATCCACCCTCCCTAGACCTCGCTTAGGTGGGAGCCCCTTGAGGCACTGGGTATGTTGTTGGTGGTGGTGGTGGAAATCATATGAAACCCAATATTCCGTACTTTCCACCATGGCATGCTATATACTAACATGTCCGATGTCTATAATAGCATCGGAGTCTGCTTTTAGTGCAGGTGGCAAATTGGTAGGAACAAAAAGAACAAAGCTAGCACCGAAGACCTTAGAAATACTGGTGTGCTTGAAAGATTGGATGGCTGGCTGCAACGGATAGAAACCAGGAGCACCTAAACTTGGAATCATCAAGCAATGAAGACGATGACACTAACTCCACTACAAGTACTGCACCAACTACAACAAGTTTAGATTGATTTGTTTATATTGTTATAATTGTATTTTTTTAACAAGTTATAATATATTTCATTTTATAAAATAAAATTGTAATTTTATAGTGCACTACTATGATTGTATATTATATTATTTATTAATAAATTATAATTATTTTTTGATCAAAATGATTATTTTTATCTACATATATATAAAATTATTGTTTGGGGGGGGGGGGGGGGGGGTCCTGCCCAGGCCTCGGGCTGAGCCAGTCCCCCTCGGCTTGCTTCTGCCCTAGGCCCAGGCTCGGCCCTCGGCCACCTCTACATGCAAGGATTAAACGGACGCAATTAAAAGTATAAATATTAAATTAATACAATAAATAAAGTATAGTAATCTTTGATGTAAATAACTCTTTAATATACTATACATACATATATATATATATATATATCAAATATAAAATTAGTTATATATTTGAGTAAATATAACATTATTATATATATTCAAAAATGTATCTTAGCTGAATGCACGTAGTATTTCGTGCATCCCAATTAGGGACTTCGCAAAGAAAATTCCACCACCCCAAGACATACATTTCCCCTATAAATAGGCATATTTTTATAGGATCCGTCACACCAAAATTCATCAGTTTCTAGCAAAGAAAAGGAAGACGAAGAGTTTAGTGATGGCGAGAAGAAGCTCTTCCTCTTCTTCTTCTTCGGTGGCATTAGCCCTCGGTCTCATTTTGATGGCCTTTGTTGGCCAGTGTTACGGGCAACTGAAGGTCGAATTCTATACCGGCAGATGCAAGAACGTCAACGTCGAGGAGGTCATTTTCAGGATTGTGAGGGCACATTTCATCAAGGATAAGGATACTGTTGCTGATCTTATTCGCCTGCATTTCCACGACTGCTTTGTCAGGGTCAGTTGTTAGTTATACTTATTGTTTTCTTTTCTATTTACTTTGTATTTGAATCGATGGGTAAATTTATGAATGTGCCAGTGGTAGTCTAACGATACGATCTTCTTTTATTATGAAAAGGGATGTGATGCATCGATTTTGCTAGATGGAAAGAACACGGAGAAAACTTCACCTCCTAATCTAACTGTTGCTGGATTCAAGATTATTGATGAAGCAAAGGCTGCTCTTGAGAAGATTTGTCCTGGAGTTGTATCTTGTGCTGACATTATCGTCATAGCTGCCAGACATGCTATGTTTTTGGTAAATCACACAACCACTGTTCAATAGCCTAAATAAGCTACAAATAAAAAAAATATTAATGTAAGTTTCGATTGATTTATAGGCTGGAGCTCGTTGGTATGACGTGGAAACTGGAAGAAGAGATGGTCGTGTCTCGATTGCTAATGAGGCACTTAACAACCTTCCTGGCCCAAATATACCTATTCCTGCAGCTGTCAATGTCTTTGCTAGGAGAGGACTTAATGTTGAGGATTTCGTTCTCCTTCTAGGTATTTTACTAAATAAATACATTTATTTTATAGTGTGCAAGAATCAACCGATACAGATCTCTAAATTGTGTCGTACATGTAGGTTGCCACACTGTTGGAACTGCACATTGTCCCGCCTTCCAAAATCGTCTTTACAACTTCCAAAACACAGGAAGATCAGACCCCAGCATAAATCCTACTCTGCTCTCCTCCTTAAAGAAAACATGCCCAAGATTTGGCAACTCAAACGCGGAAGCCTTCCTTGACCAGACAAAAGGTAGCCAATTTGTCGTGGACAACGGCTTCTACAAGGCTCTCCTGGCACGCAAAGGTATTCTTGAAGTCGATCAACAAATGGCATTACATCCACTGACAAAAGGCATTGTGAAGAGACTGGCCAACAACAACAACGAGTTCATCTCAAAAGTCGGCAAATCCATTGTGAAAATGGGCAGAATTGGAGTTCTTACGGGCCGCGAAGGAGAGATCAGGAAATCATGCCGTTCAGTCAACAAATTCTAATGAAGCTGTTGGTATATGAGATTCTATATGATGATTCACAATAATTATCCAAAAATGGGAGTCTGTTTGAAATTGCTTTATTTATTCATTGAGTCGTCTTGTTTAATTTTCTTTGGATTGTCTTTACAATTTGGTCAATGTACGGGGTTTCCACTAAATTTAAGTAAGAATTATGGGACCCTAATTGAATTAACTATCAAAAATACAGTCGTAGAGGACAATACTAATATATGTCTAATTATCTATTTAATTTATGTTCTTGATTTATTTGAAGTTGATGATTTTTAATAATTTTAAGCCTATTTTAGCATAGTATCTGTTATTAATTGTCTATGTCTGTATTCTCGATGCTCAACTAATGTGTCAGCTGTTGAGAGACTGAACACTCTTTAATGATGTAGCTATCTCGAAGACGTATACCCAGAGATAAGATACATGGTTGAATTTCTAAATTAACTTAGTGAATAACTTATTACAAGGAGCAGATACTGGAAATCTTTTGGTGTATTTTTGCACACTTTCATCTATATATAATTCACATATGTAGCTACTCGTACATGAAAGACATTAAATATTTCAAATCATAAACCTAAGTTATACATGTACTTAGGAATAAATGTGAACCTAAAAATGTGGTATATGAACTTATATAAACATATTTTCGATTAACCTATGTGAACCTAAGATTGGGCCTGTTTGGGATTGCTATAAAAAAATTACTTATTTCAAAAGTACTTTCTATAAAAGCATTTATGTGAAAAGTGCTGTTTTGAAGAAGCGGCTTGTGTTTGGCTCAACCAGTCAGAAGCGCTTATTTTATATTGTTAGCGTTTGGCCAGTGTTTAAGAAAAGTGCTTTTTTTGGTCAAATTACAGAAAAGGACCAAATTGGTTGGGTAGAAGGTTAGGGTTTTTAAAGATGATAGGGTATGATGTAATTTTAATATTTGAGTAGGGGTATTTATCCTAAAAATTTTAAGTTTTTGATTCTGTTTCTGCTTATAAGCAGAAAAATAGCTTCTACTTTTAATAAAAAATGTTTTTTGACGTTTGCTAAACACCCTACAGATTCCAGAAAAGTGCTTTTTCAAAAAAAAAAAAAAAAAAAAAAACTTATTTTTCCAGAATAAGCAATTCCAAACATGCCCTAAGTGGTGCACGAACCAAGTTAGCATAACAATTTTTAGCATCTGCTACAAAGTTTATGTTCCACCTTTGGACTTGGATGGCATCGATGATCCTAAAAAGTTTAAATTATTAGACCTGATAATTGTTGACCAGACCTATTGAGTTGACTCATAACAAACTCCAAAAGTTAGGGTTAGGGTCAAAGGTTTGATGACCCAAACCTGATATGACCCGAACGTGAACATTAGTGTATTTGGATCTTAAGTTTGTTTTAGATTAATGTTAACGGTTCATCAAAAGCTTGTTAAGAACTTGCTTATTGCTCAATGTTAGCTCGAAAATAGAATGACGACTTTCAGGAGCTCGAATAACAATGCTCGGTAGTGAGCTTGAGTCAGTGACAAAGCCAACTCGAAAATAAGCTCTCCTCGTCTTAACTAAACTAACAAGTGGAGTTCGAGCCTAGGGTTGAGCATATACTAGTTTTGTTGAACAAAGTTCGAAAAATGATAACCATCTAATCATTTTTATATATAATGTGAGATCGATAATATTAATTAAAGTATAATTGTGCCAATTTTATAATTTAAGGATATTAATCTAGTTCTTGTACAATTTACATTGTATACATTTAGTCTAACGTATAAATAACATTTAGTTGGCAATAAAATTTTTAATGGTCAGGCCATGGATAATTTTAAATTGGGTCAACAAATAGGCTTATATGGGGTCACTTGCATCTCACATAAGCAGGCCGTCAAAAATTATGTTTTTTACTTAACTTTAATTTTATCGTATGACTAAATTGATACGTTGTAAATTATACAAGTACTGAATTAATATAATTAAAAGTAAAAGAAGACTAAATTAATATAGTGGATTAAAAAAACCTTCTGTATTGTTACTAAACTCAGACTTAACTAGATTTTTTTCATCTATTTAATCAAACTTCATTTACATATATTTTTTTCAAGATTTAAGTGTGTTTCACCTGAAAATAAAACTGTCTTTAAAAATAAAAGTTTTATTTTTTTTACTTTTAGACAGAAATATGAAAACAATTTCTTTATTAAAATATAAGTAGGAGCAAAAATTTAAAATTCTTAACATAAAATAACAATATTGAAAGCACTTTATAGAGTAGCGTTTTTATAAACAAAATTTAACAATTATAAAAGTATTTCTATAAAAAAAAATACTTCTGAAAAACAAGCTCTCATCAACTCAAGCTTTTCACAGTTCACACAATCATAAAAATATATTCTGATTCGCAGTTGCCATAACAATCATGGACCAAATAATCGTCTTATATTTGCAAAAAACTTGAATAAATAGTCATATATACGACGAAAATTTATTACCTTGTTGTAGCTTTAAACACAAAATACATCTATATACATATTATAATATAATAAATAAGGGCTAAAAGACCTTTGGAAACAGTCTCTCTACAGAGTAGCACCCTATAAGGGGTAAGGCTGCATATATCCTACCATCCCTAAACTCTACTTTGAGAGGAGCCTATTTGAAACACTAGGTGGTGGTGGTGGTTGTTTTTGTTGTTGTATAATAACTAAAGGCAAACATACTTCAAATAGACATAATACTTAAAAACAGATAAATAAAACGCATAACATTTATCATCAACACTGGCAATATATTTCAAAAAAGAATCAGGGCAACCTGTTTGATAAAAGAGCAAGAAGCCCATTGATGATGAAGTGGCTTGTCATCTTTCTAATTGCCATGTCATCTACCACATCACCTCTCCGACTGTCATGCCGACACTTTGATCATATATGACTCATCGAATATCCTTATTGGTTGTGTTCCCAAACTTTACACCTCTTTAAAACACTTCACATTTCTTATTGTTATGTCATCAGCCACATCATCTTTCTCGTTACCATGTCATCTGATCTTTCCCATTGCCAAAAATTAAGTGCACGGTACCACATCATATTTCCGATTGTTATGTCATCTGGTACATCATATTTTCGACTATCATGCCATCACTTCGATCATCTATGTCGTATCCGAAGAACATTTTGATCTTTTTTCCGAACATTGTGTCCCCTAAATATAATTTTACCAATAATCACTATGTTACATACATCATGGCTGCACGTCTCTACCAACCAAGTGCCCAGCTAATTTATAGACGTGCATTGAACTACGCATTTCCCACCAAATAAATAAATAAATAATATAAAATTCTCCTACTTATTTTTCTTACATTTTCCATCATATAAATACATAATTTTTGTACCTGTTAAAAGGAAAAAAAAAAAAAAAAAGACATATTCTTGTGCAATACAGAAAAATTAACCAAAAAGGCCCAAGAAAGAGAACATAAGAAGATGAAGAGTGAACTTTTAGGGTTAATGGTGTTGCTAGCCATGGGCCTGACCATGGTGAGCCACGGTCGGGCTGAGGGTGACGGTTTGGAGGTTGGATTTTACAAGGACCGGTGCCCGTCTGGTGTGGATGTTGAACGTATCATAAGAGAACATGTCGAATTCGCCTTTGCCATGGACCCCACCATTGCACCTGCCCTGCTTCGCTTGCAGTTTCATGATTGGTTTGTTCATGTGAGTTTCTTTTTTCCTTTTTCTGTTTAGTTGTATCGCAAATAGTAGTGTGAATAAGGTTATGAAGGCCTCAAGCTATTAAGTTCGGTGTAATGATTAAATTGCCCACCCCACAAAAATGAGGTTTTGAGTTCGAAACTCAATACCTCCTTCCTCTCCTTGATGTTGGTGGCTCTTTTTAGGTCAACATTGCACCACCTTATCTTACTTAAAAAAATAAAAAAGACCAAGGCTACGAGGGCCCAAGCTTGCTGTGTTGAGTCTTGGGTTGCCGACATCTTTCTTGTTTCAAGCTTAAATCAAAACTCGTAAAGTTCGGCTACTTTGAGCCTGTAGTTGGCTCGATATAAACTCAACTGGGTCAAGTTTGAACCCGACATGATAATTTGCATACACTAAACTCATTTAAGCTTAAATTTTGACTCATTTATACTCGAACTTGGCTCACTATGCTTATTCAATTGAGCTTAAGATTGAATCATTTAAGTTAATTGAGGCAACCAATCCCAAGCTTCATTTAGGTCAGGCAACCTTAATGATACTGACGCCAATATATTTATTTGAATGGTCTAAACACGACATTAAACTACATATGTATGTGTATCGAGCTGTCAGATTTAATATAGTGGTTAGGCTATGAGATATTGGATTTGAGGCTTGTATCCCCCTTCCCCATATATTGGTGGCCATATTTAGGGCAATTTTATACCTTTTTGCCATTATAACAAAACGTATTTATATGTGCATATTACATTGTCCAATATTCTAATTTGAATTTTGCATTTGAACTCTGGAGAATAGGGATGTGATGCGTCAATCCTAATAGAGGGCCCGTCTACCGAAAAAACTGCACCTCCGAACTTAAACGTGAGAGGATACGAGTTAATTGATGTACTGAAGGCTCTAGTCGAAGAACGGTGCCCTGGCGTTGTTTCATGTGCTGATATCATTGCTATCGCTACTAGAGACCTCATTTCCTTGGTAAATAAGAATGCTTTATTTTCCTCACCAATCACTCATTGAAACATTATAATCACATAAGTAGAAAGTTGAAACCGTAATGCGTTGGCTTAAATAATAGAGCACTTGGACCTAATGTCTCTTGAAGTGTCGAGTTTGACTCAAGGGTGCATATGCTACTGTTAAGTACAAACAATTTCTTGAACCGTTGAGTTTGGTATAATAATTAGATTACGTACCCCAAAACATGAGACATTAGGTTTGAAATTCATTTCTCCCCTCCCCTAGATGTAAGTAGCCTTTCTTAGGATAGTGTTATATCTCCTTACCTTCTTAAAAAAGTACAGATAATTTCTTACACAACTCATGGGATCTATGGATCCTTGGTCGCCCTATATTTAGGGATGACAAGTCAAGACGACTCCCCATAAAGCTTGAAAAGCTCAGTTCATTTATTTTGTCAAGCTATGTCCGAGCCTAATGAAGCGGGAACTCATATGCTCATGAGCCTAACTGAGCCAATCTTAATACAAGTCTATTAGCCCAAATATACTCAATCAAGCAAAGTTCGAACCTCAAAGAGCAAGACTCTACTTTAAGAAGCCTAGATTGTGCTGCAAAGTTAGTTCAAAGCTTAGGTTTGAGCTCAACCAACCTGAGCCGTGCTCAGGCTTGAAGTTTTCGAGCAAATCCATATGTAGATGAGTCAAGCCTCATGCCTGACAAGCTCAGGCTTGGCTCAGCTCTTCTCAACTCATATACACCTCTACCTGTAACTTGTAACACGTACTGAAAACTGCCAAGCGGAATGCCTGCAACTCGGGATTAGTTACGGTGCACATAATAAATAAATAAATAAATAAAAAGTGGAAAATATAAACAGGCAAGAGGACCAGAGTATGAAGTAGAAACGGGGAGAAGAGATGGGAAGAGATCAAGTGCAAAAGATGTGAACCTTCCAAGCCCTTTCATGTCTGTCCCTCAATGCGTTTCTGCTTTCAATTTCAAGGGATTTACCTCTGAAGAAATGGTTCTTCTTCTAGGTACTAAATTTCATTTCATTTTCTCCCATAGCCTTGGATCTCGATCGAACTGGATGCGTTTAAATTATTAATATAATACAATACGACTTGCTAGGAGTGTTGGAACGTCGTTTTGCTGGTAAAGCTCAAGCTAGCTAACTCGCTAGATTAAATAAGTCAGTTTCAAGCTAAATTGGACGCTAAATGTGTCCAACAGCTTGTATGGTCAAGCTTCTAGGGAGAAAAAGGCGTTTTTTTTTTTCAATAAAAGCAAAAGTTGTTCTTTGTTTATAGGCAGAATCGTAAAAATAGTGTTCTCTATTGAAGCAGAAGCAAAAACTAAAACATTTTCAGACAAAAATTCACCTAGTCATGCTATGTTCGAGTTTCTCTCAAATATTTTCAGATAAACGTTCCGTTATCACAACACATAGAGCTTTGGAAACTCTAGTTAGAACTCAAAATCACGATACTAAGTGCCTAACAAAGTGTATAAACAGGTGGTGGCCACTCTATCGGGATCACACACTGCGCCTTCTTCCAAGACCGTCTCTACAACTTCAACAAAACAGGACAAGCGGACCCGAACATGGACCCCACCCTAGTCAAGCAACTAAAACAAACATGCCCAAAAGGTGTTACCTCGAACAACTTCACCAACCTGAACCAAAACGAGTCAAACTCAAACACGGTCAATAATTCACTCTATAGCCAACTCTTAAACAAGAGGGGGATCCTCCCAATAGACCAAGCCCTAGCCTTGAACCCACAGACAAAGGTTATGGTTCAGAGGTTCACTAGTGAGGCCGAGTTCTCTGCTAAGTTTGTGGCCGCCATGGTGAAGTTGCAAGCGCTCGATGTGCTAACCGGGAATCAAGGAGAGATAAGGAGAACTTGTCGGCGAGTTCATTGAGACTTCAATGAGCCAATCTGAGTTCAGGAATCAGTCAAGTTCTTCAGTCCTCGTGCCTTGCAAATATGGCCATAGGGATATTCTAATTGTCGTTCTTGTTCAGTTTTTTCTTGCTAAAGTTCTGTAAGATTCGAGTTTGAGTTTGATTTGTCTACATTCAGCGATACTAGACGGTATAATAAGAGCAACCAAGTGTACTCAAACCCAAATAGTCTTGAAAGTCAAAAGAACAACGAATTATTTCCAATAAATATTTCTCCTCGAATATATTAGCGCCCTTAGGCTTATATGTCTGCTTGTTTGCCTATATTTGCTATTGCTGTGTGCTGTTGGTTGCTTTTTACTTGCTGCTTATGTAGTGTATTGTAGCTCCACAGTGCTCTGTGCATTGTTGCTTGATGCTTGGTTGCTTTACTACTCATTGCTACTTTATGCTCTCTCTCTGTCCTGTTTGTTTCTATGCTTTTCAAGTTAGAGGTCCTCAGACACAGCCTCCCTTTAGAGTAGCACCCTGGAGGGGTAAGGCTGCGTACGATGCCCCCCGACCTTGCACTAACGAGCAGCCTTTTGGTACTGGCTTTGTTGTTGTTGAATATATTCAAGTAAAAATATTTTTATCACAATGAAGCAATTGACCAACTGTTACATCTACACCAAAATCCACGACCCTTTGTTTCACGACTGGATAGAAGAGGTAGAAAGGGATAAAGAGGGTAAAGGTAAACCTTTACTGCTGTTTGGCAATTCCTTTTAGTCCTATTGGGGATAAAATTCTTTACACCCAAGTGAAAGGATAAAGTTTTAAGAATCTTTCGACACTTGTTTTATGGTAGAACTTTCCTTACCCTTAACCTTTTATCGAATTGTCAAATAATAGTAACGTATTTACCCCTCATTACCATTGCTCCTCTTCATTAAACTTATCCAACTAAGGGTAGGATAACTCCTTAAGGTTCCTCTCTTTTTACCTTCCCCATCTTTATCTCCCCTCTACCCCATCGTGAAACATGGTGCAAGGATAAACATTTTATGTGCTTCAACTCAGAAAATTTTCTTTGGTTTCAATCTTGGAGGAGTCTTATAATCTCTCAGAAAAAAAAAAGGTTTCTAATTCCATCTTCCTTGATCATCTAGTACAATACCTAAATATGAAAACGCACGTCAAGTCGTGGTTTCTGACACTAAGACATGGCTCCTAGAGAAAACATTTGCAAATATGAGTAGTAAAATCCTTACTTAAAACTAGGAACCAAAATGTTTGGCATTAAAAATGCTCTAAAAGCTTAATCTATAGTATAAATTGAGCAAGCAACAGTAAAAACTTTCAAAAACTGTGACCTGATAAAATGCAACTCCCCAGGCTAATGGATGATGCTCGAAGAACCAATGGTACTAAAGCCACCATAATGAAAGCCAGGTCAGAGGTGCGATTCTACAACCTTCTTCCTCTTCGTCCACCCTTTCTCCGGGTGCTGTCGGTAGGAATTGGGGTAACATCCTCTGGAAAAAGTATAACATGCACAAGAATTTAACATCAGTTGCGCTCCATTTCACTGGAGGGAAGACATTTTCCTTTCGGAAAATGTTTTTCTCCATATAACTTTACACAATGTTTTCTAATTCGAGAAATAAATTTCATTGCATAACTTTGCATGAAGTTGCGTTATAACAGAACTGGTTAGACTTCAATTGAAAACCTATGCATTCATTTAGTCCAAATTTCAGAGCTCGACTATTCGCACATCGGTTAAATGTTGTTTCATCCGAGTTTCTGCCTCAGCTATTCGGGGGAAGTTGCTTTCTGTCATACGGGAAAGATGCTTTTTCTTTCACGATATTTTTACGAATAATTCATATATGCAAACAGTATAGGGGAAAAAGGACTGTCTTGCAGCCAAACTCGTACTAAAAGCCTTTTCCCCTACTGGCCTTGCTCACACGATAAGAGTTCTTGCAGTAAAATTAACAGGATGAGAAGTTTTACCAACACGACCAATTTTCATGCCAGAACGAGCAAGGGCACAGAGTGCAGACTGAGCACCAGGACCTGGTGTCTTGGTCTGTTTCCACCAGTGGCTCGGAGCTTAATATGGAGAGCAGTAATGCCAAGTTCCTGTTAATTGTTACAACCAAAATTCGAAGGTTTATCAGCAAAAGAATACTAAAAGAACACACCTTCGAGCTGAAAAGCATCGCAGAGATCAACTGGTAGAGCGAACACAGGGACCATGCAATCAAAAAAAGCTAATATATACCGGATTTCAAGCTAGTTTGTCACACGATCGGCCATTACTTAGTGGTGACAACTTCCATTATGCTTGTGCATTTTATTCTAAAACATAATTATAGACGTAAAAACTATCAAATGCGTGTAGACATTAACAATTGCATGACTATTCATTTGAATTTTTTAAACATAATGGCTTAAGAACGACTTATATTCCCTTAAAAAACCCATCGTGATCAGTTCAACCTGTTATATAATGTCGATGACACTCTGCATCTGTGACACCTGGACCACAAACCACAATTTTGATTTTACAACAGAGACTATAGAGAGACATGTTCATAGAAAGGGATAGAACCTTGCATCTTTAGGCCACATCTTGTGCTACAAGCATAGCAGCATAAGGTGAAGACTCGTCTCTGTCAGCTTTCACCTTCATTCCACCTGCAGATAATATTGCAAATTGCTTCGTTAAAAAAGCATGGCAGTCATCCAGTCAACATATGCATCCCATCAAAACTAAAATCAAGCCATGCTCCCATCATATGCGGAGCTTCGACCTAATTACAACAACAATTGCCTAAAGGGGGAAGTGCAAACCATCCTGAACTGGATCACACCGGCCTGATGAGACAGAAGGCCAAATATGATCACAAAGCAGAACAAGGACCAAACCATTCGAAATAGGTGGGTCTCGTCCTGTATGGACTGCTTTGAACAGGAAGCAAACTGAATGCTACAATAAAGCAGGTGGTTCACATTAAAGGATATTGGACCTAACTCCACCTATAAAACCAGCTTCTTAAGTGAGAAACATCTTCATCGTATAAGCTCGACCATGCCACAACTCCGAGGCGATGAGGGATTCCTATGGTTGGCAAATATTTAATGCAAGCAATCCTACTCCTTAGGTTTTCATCTAACTAGACCGGTTCTCAGTCTGGTTTTACGGGTCTTGATCTAGACCAGACTGAGGACCAATTTGATCGACAAAGGACTGGATCACGAAGTAGTCGGTCCAGTCCTCTGGGCCAGTCAGGATCAGTTTATGGTCACGCTGGGCAAGATTGAACAGAAAAGGAGGAAGGATGAAACATTCTGACAATACGCTAAAGCATAAAACAAGAGGAAGAAATGCAAGATTACCAGTTATGCGAACCATGGTCTCTTGGCCAGATAAATCAGTTACATGCTGCAGAAATTACGAAATTGTTTCAAACTCTTTAGTTGGATTGGGATATTATTTTTAAATTGCGAAAGAGACATAAGGTTAGACAATAAGGGAAAGTTCACTGGCGATGAAGGTGTCATTGAAAGATGCAAAAATGTGAGCAACACCAAAAACGTGCTCGCCTTCTCTCACCGCAGGGCCAAGGGTCACATTCTCCTCTTTTGGTTCCTGAGTCCTCCTCTTCGACTGTACCACCAACAAAACAACAAACACTGAGAAACTTGTGCATAATAGGTCAATCTCCAAAGGAACACTACAAATTCTGCTAAATCACAATAGCATTACGGAAATTTAAGGTCCAAAACTACTAAGTGGCAAGGCATTTGGACATGGCGCCCCATAAAACATCAAACATTAAGTGTAAACAAATTCCCCGCACCAACCTACAAGGTTTATATGCCCCAACTTATCCATGTTACGGGATGGAAACGTCTGAATGGACAATACATGCAACCGGGGGATTACTCGAAGTACATACTAGCTGACCCAAGAAACCCAGTTAACAAAAAAAACAACTATAATGCAGGATACATGAACTGTTAGAATGAACGCTTTCTTTATTCAAAATGAAAATTATACAGTGCCCAAGCTACACCAGGATCATATTCAAGTACGTTAGTGGTAAAGAAGCTTATCTGAGTCCCAATTTTATGATTCCGGTCCTTCATTCTCCCCCCCCCCAAAAAAAGAAAAAAATACAAGAACAATAAAAATCTAAAATGTCTATTGAAAAAAAATCTAAATTCTGTAGAGGGAAAGCACTCAAAAGCAAGCATCTTTGCTATTCGCCAAACTGCTCTGCAACGATTAGCTTCTTTCAATATCCATGAAGAATATCATCATCATTTGGTGAAAAACCAAAATCACATAAACCTCATAAACTCATTGTAGGACACCATAGTTGCAAGAAACTCCTACAATACTAACACTTCATGCTCAGAAATGCATTTGGCCTTTTGAAGTCAGATTCATATTTCAATCACGAATTAAACTCGAATGAAACTCGATCCAAACAATCATTGAATCATTTCGATGAGAATATACTTATTAAATAATTTGTTGGCTAATTTTATCACTCCACTCAAAGATTAATTAGTGGGCATACTAGACTCAATTTTCTTCCTCCTATCCATTGGAGTATCAAATTTTCTTGGTTATTGCTGAGTATTAGCTTCATTTTGATATGTTATGCTTCAACGGTTCAACTAATAACATTTCATTATTTTTTTTATATGTCTAATATATTGTAATATAAACATTTTGTCTACTCTCTTTGTTACAGGAGAAAATGAGTGCGGACGTGAATTAGTAGTATTGAGCGGGAAATCAAACAACGGCAACATCGGTTCAAAATTCTATTAATTTCGGTTTTTGAATCTGGCGGGAAGCAGTTTGGAACGCGAGGAGCACATGCGAGCTGGTGGTGGTTTAGGCACGTGCCTGGCACGTGCTACAGCGCCAAATTGAGCATATTTCAGTTAATTTAGCTATTTTCCTGTTGTTTTAGATATTTTACTGAATTTACTTATATTTAGCTTGTTTTATCTTTTTAATTCTAGGGTATAAATAGTTGATGAGGATGCTTTGTTAGGGTTTATGCTTGAAATTGAAATCAAACCTATCTCCCTCTCTCTATCTTCTACTTCTTTCTCTAATTCTATCTACTTCTCCTTCTTTCTCTAATTCTATCTAATTCTTCTTCTCCCCCATACTCTATTTCTGTTACTTGGTTACTGATTGATTTAGGGATTTAAGATTCCTGTATCACTGGTATCAGAGCTACCTATCCTCGGCCCCGATCTTCGCTGTTCAACATCGATTTTTGGAGCTGTTCATCACCATCCTCGCTGAAATTCGAGCTTCATCGCCCTGGTGTTCATCATCAGTCACCGCACTATTCATCGTCACCATTTTCATCCTCATCGTCACCCATCATTCATCATCAGCACCACCAATCGTCAACCATCGTCATCAACCCCCACCCTCACTGTCGCAAAAAAAAAAAAAAAAAAAAAGGGTGAGAGAGAAATCAAGAAAATCCCAACCCACCTTACTCGATCATCATTGATCGTCACCCTCAATCGTCACAAGCAGCTGGTAGCATCGAGCAGGTCTCATCCAGTCATTAACAACTGTTTTTCAGAGTCCGCACATCAGGTGTTCGACAAAATGCCTCTCCATTTTACTGAACCGATGCAAGCTTCTATGGATGGTAACACTCACTACTCAGCTAGGTTGAGCAAAATACGTTTTCCCTTGTTTTATGGAGATGATGTGGATGATTGGTTGTATTTGTGTGAGCAAATTTTCCTTTTTGATCAAACCTCTAGAATGGATAGGGTTAGATTGGCTTCTAACCACATGAGAGGGGCAGCTCTCCAATGGCATCATAATTTCATGAAAATTAGGGGAGATATGAATAAATCGGATTGAAACATATATGAGAAAGCTCTTAGATAAGCTTTGGAAGTGGGTATGAGGAACCCTTGTTTGAATTGGTGAAATTGAGGCAAGTTGGATTGGTTAGGGACTATCAAGCTCAATTCGATGCTATTGCAGCCAAAACCAACTTAGATGAACACCAACTCATTCACTATTTCATAAAAGGCTTCAGGGATGACATTGCATTGGAAGTAAGATCATTGTAACCCACAATCCTTTACCACGCTTTGTGTTTAGCTAAACTTGCTGAAACTAAGATTGAGTACTTAGCTAAACAACTCAATAACTCAAGTCTCCCTCTCCTTCCAACACCCAATACTCAAAAACCCACTATCACTCCTTACCATTCACCATTTCTCAAACCAACCTACCAAACCCCTACTGATTCAGAATTACCGAGGCCTCAAGAACCCCTGTCCAGAGTTGATTTGCAGTTGAATGATGCTAAGGATCTATGTTGTGTTTGTAAAGAGAAGATTGAGGTGAAACATAGATGTAAGGACAAGGATCAAAGTCAGATTGTTGGGAAGGAAGCTAGCGATTACAAACCCGATCAAACTATGTTGGGAAAGCAAATTGCAGCTGGTATAGAACCAATTCAACAAAAGCGAGAAGCTGAGCAATTACCCTCAGGGCAGTAGCTGAAAAGGAGCCAAGAACCTGATCTAAAGGCAAGCCAAGAAGCTGAGGACAATCCTCCACTGAAGCCACCCGATGTTGAAGAAGTGCAGAAGTTAGATGGACCACTCGTTAAGCTGACTATCCACCAGAAGATTGAGCAAAGGCTAGAACTAATTGAGTCTGATTTTGCTGATCTAAGTAATGTTAAGGCTACTTCAACGGAAAAGGTAGACGCGAGGTTAGGTGTTGGGATTTTTAGAGGCTTGGGATCATTGTACTTCAAGGATGCGGTCTAGCTATCCTTCGGGACAGTGCTATGCTCTTCCCAAGTGCTGCGCTGCTGCAATTTATAGCGAATTTAGCATCAAATCAGCAAGGTAGAGGGGTTGAATCATTACATCAGTGGCAAGTGATTGTTCTGCAGCAAGTTGAAGGAATGGCAAGGAAAAATGCACTTGATGTTACTGATTTTGCAAGTGTAAAGGCTACTTCATCGGAAGAGGAAGATAACTTATGTAATATTGAGACTATTAGAGTCCTTACACATCTAGTCCTCTCCTATGACAGTAAAGATCAACCTACAACCGAAATATTATTGTATGTTACAGATGAAATGAAGCAGTTGAGAGACACAGGACAAGAAAACACCAAGGATGTAGACCCTACTCCAAGGTTACATCACATGCTAAGACCTCCTGAAGTGCTGCAATCCAAGGGACATCTGAAATGGGTAAATTCAGCAGCACAAAGGCATCTGCAGCAGAAAATTGTGTATGGGGAAATAGAAGCTGGTCTTAAAGGAGCATATAGGCATGTTGGAATGGTGGCTGCTCAAGTGGAATGCAAGTATCAAGGAATTTTGTTCCAAGGTAAAGCAAGATATGAGTTTATCATATTAATGACTGAAGCCCCGTTGCTGCAGCCACATTGTCGCCGGTCTACAGCGGGTATTCGTTACAAGCTTTTGCTATTGAGCGGCCCTGGTTACCATGACAAGTCGATTCGAAGGGTCAAGGAGGGTACTAAAGCTTGGCTAGTTTGGTTTGATAGTGGTAGACCACCAAACATCTATTATAAACTTGATACCACCCCTACTACAATCGATTATATCCTTGAGGACAAGGATAAATTTAAGGGGGAAGGAGTTGTTACAGGAGAAAAAGAGTGGGGACGCGAATTAGTAGTATTGAGCGGGAAATCAAACAACGGCAACATCGGGTTCAAAATTCTGTTAATTTCGGTTTTTGAATCTGGTGGGAAGCAGTTTGGCACGCGAGGAGCACATGCGAGCTGGTGGTGGTTTAGGCACGTGCCCGGCACGTGTTACAACTCCAAATTGAGCATATTTCAGTTAATTTAGCTATTTTCCTGCTGTTTTAGATATTTTACTGAATTTACTTACATTTAGCTTATTTTATCTTTTTAATTCTAGGGTATACATAGTTGATGAGGATGCTTTGTTAGGGTTTATGCTTGAAATTGAAATCAAACCTATCTCCCTCTCTCTATCTTCTCCTTCTTTCTCTAATTCTGTCTAATTCTTCTTCTCCCCCATACTCTATTTCTGCTGCTTAGTTACTGATTGATTTAGGGATTTAAGATTCCTGTATCACTCTTACCCTTAAAAACTTCTATAACTACTCGCTCCCCCATTCCTGCTTTCATTCTCGCTCCCGCTTCTTCCAACTATGAGGCAACACTCTCATCATCTGCCTTTCAATCTATATTGTACGAAAGATAACGATAACAGTAAGAAAGATATTCCTTTCCAACCGAATCACGCCATTTGCATAAAAGTGAATCACTCAGAAATCTCACTGTAATCTTGATTTGACCATGCAAATACGCAATAATCTACTGATTCCAATTTCCGTAAGAAAATTCTCACTACACGATCTAATTATGCAATCAAGTTCAAAAACAAATGTGCACAAACAAGTCTTAGATTTCTATGCACTAATATGCGAAAAATCGATTGAAAATTTCAAAATCGAAGCGATTACATATTATCTTACCATCCTCGCGAACCTTCTGGAGTTCCGCTTGCCCTCTCACGATTCTCGTCTCGGCGCTCTCTCTCTCTCTCGCGCGCGCGCGCGCGCGGAGTAACCGTTAAGCTGCGTCACAAAATTAGGGTTTTGTAGTAGCAGATCTTTTTCTTTAAAATAAAATTGGTTATTTTTTTTTTTTTTTTCTTTTACAATTTGTAGTGTTTGTAACTTTATTTAAATTAGTTTTTTTTTATATTTAAAATAACTTTTAATATTTTATTTCAGGATTATTTATATTTTAATATCTGACTTTTTTTAAAATAATAAAGAATTTTAATCTTTTTAAATTAATAAAAATGCTCCTAAGTTTCTATTATATCCATAAAGGACCCCTAATTTTTTTTTATATTAATAAAAAGTGCACTCTCTAACATAATAACGCCATTTTTTGTAGATAGAGCTAAAGTGGCAGCTGCTTTTTTATTAATACTACGATAAAATGATAAAATACCCTTCAATAATCATAATTTTAAAGAAATTAAGCAAAATTATATAGTTTTTACATAATATAACATATTAAATTTTGTGCTTATACAATAAGAAGAAGAGCATTGAAGAATACTTTTATCATTTTACTACAGTGTTAATAAAAAAATAATTATCACGTCAGCTCTATCGATGAAAAATAATGTTATTATTCAGGAGAGGGCATTGTTATTAATATGACAAAAAATTAGGGGCATTCTTAATAATTCAAAAATGTTATTTTTAAAAACATTGGGATATTAGATGTAAATAACCCTTTATTTTATGATAAAATAGTATTTTTTAGTTTTACGAGATTTTGTTTGTCAAATGAGGGAATAATTTTTAATAAACTAAAATATAAAGAATTATTTTAAAACAAGAAAAGGTAAGGGGCTACAACAATTATCCCAGTGCTACAAGAGTTTCTGTTGAAGCAATAATATAAAAATATTAATTTGAATAAAATTATAAACATTATGGACTATTCTAAACAAAGAAATAGATGAGGAACAATTCGAATAAACTTAATATTAGGGACCAATGCTATAAATAACTCAATTTCGAATATATTTAATTACAAAAAGGTCCCCAAACTTCTCTTATTTCTTTTGCAACTTGAGTCTTAAGGACTAAACCCAGCTAAATATTTGATAAATTATTCGTGTTTGATATCTTAAAAATTTGTTCGAGTTCAATTTGCGGGCTCCATAAATAGACAAGATGAGCTCAAGTACTATGGACAAGTTAACGAACTAAGCTAGAACAGAGGATTGCTTTACTTATTAAAGTTTGAGAATTGTCCGTGAGAGGCTCGTTGAGAACTCATTAAAAGCTTATTAAGAACTCAATAATGGCTCTCTATTTGCTTGTTTATAGCTTGATACTGGATAGATAATGGGTCAATCACGACATGCCAGTAACATGGATAACTCGGCTTGATTAAACTAATAAGCTGAGTCAAACTAGGTATGGAATATATTACAACCTTACCACACCAAGTTAAAAGAAAGTCTGAAAAGTTGATTAACACTTGACTCTAACTCGTGCTCGTTATTGATTGAGCTCAAGTTTGATATATGGGAGCGCTTTGTTAAGCTCGTTTGCACTTTACTTTATTTTGTTTGGCAAATATGTGAAAAAGATTAAGTTTTTAGTGATTACTTTTTGTAAAATCACTTTAAGTATATTATTATCTAATTTTTTTAAAAAAAATTTGCTTACATTTATGCTTTAAAGAAAAAATAATATTTTCTTATTTTTATCTAAATACACAAAAACAGCTTTTACTTCTATATGAAGTCCCTTTTTTTCCCCCGCCTAATGCCTTCAAATCCTAAAAAAATATTTTTCCCTAAAAGAGACTTTGTAACTAGTGGGATTGGATCACGGGTAACTTTTGTGATTCCTGTTAATCTTAACCATTAGATCAAGCTATGCGACTCGCTCGCCTTTCTATTCTGTCTTATCCTTGCCAATTAAATGATCAGTAGATGCCACCCAATTAGCTATTTGGCTACTTTCCTAAAAAATATGAGAAATACAAACCATTACTTGTAGAATCTGTGTAGATTAGTTTCAACAGTGTTTCTTAGATGCAGAAGACTTCATACGATATTTGCTCCATAAAAAGCAAATCAGTCACATACCATGTTCAAAGTTTCACGGCTTTTTCAAGAAGTTTTGGTCATGGTACGGACTCCAACTCCAGCGGAATTCACGCTTCTTTGGATTTTTGTTATTTTCATTGTTTTTTCCTCTTAAGATGGACTCTTGTACCATTTGAATGTTTCTTTTCTCCCTATTTGTTGAGGACTCCACATATGAGTCTTGTATAAGAACATCACATTATAATTGTGAGAGTAAAGAGATCAATTTATAAGTTCAGTGGATTACTTCACCTAATGTCAATTAATTTTAAGATGAAACCCTACTTGCTCTTATATATGAATCTTATATGTGCCAACTCCATGGGTCAGGCCTAAAGGCAAGATGAAAGTTAAAGCAACCTCGAATGTTGAGAATTCCACTTATGAGTCAAAGGTGAATTCCACATAGGAGTTATAGGAAGCAAGAGACTAACATATAAGTCTAGTAGGTTACTCCACCTAACAGTTGAAAATAGTATCAAGATAGGTGACATTTTGGAAAGTTCTCGTGTTGCACCCCTCATGTTGGGGGTTCTCGGAACCCTGAAGAGGGAAGGCTGCGTACATCCACCCCTCCAAGACCCTGCTCAGGCGGGAGCCTTTGAGGCACTGGGAACGTTGGTTTACTCTACCTAATGCCAATTGGTTTTATATGTAGATCTCATGTGTGTCAACTTCATGAATCGAGTATAAAAGCTCGGTGAAATTTAACATCAAAATTTGTAAGCATCATTCAGATGTCCTCAATAATGGTCCTAGATTATAGTATTTGTAAGCGACATCGAGTATGTGTCATCGGGACCTGAATTTTTGCCTAGGTTTGAGCCCTTTACTATGGAAAGACAATAGTTTGACTATGGAAACTCTTTGGGAGTGACTTCGGAACAGCGCATGGAGAAGTCTTGCAAGACTAGGGAGACAGGGGTCGAGCTGACAAGACCCTAATATCAGACTATCTAAAAGGGAACACAAAGCTCTTAAGCGCAAGAAAAAGGAGCAAGATAAGAGAGACCTAGGCAAATTCTTTAAAGACATGTCACCGGGAGCAGTGTGAAGAGACTACATGTACCTCCACGTAGTGAAAGAAGAAAGAAGGAGGCCGAAAAAGGGGGAAAAAAGGCATTAACGGCTTACAAACTTCTTGTGGGGAAGCGCACGTGGGAGACCGGAAAAAAAGCTCGGTTTGAGCTTTGAGGGCGACGACTCTATTATGATTGAGCGATTTGCACTGATGGACTAGATCGTTTAAATCTGAGTATATCCCATCCTGCTTGGTTTTCTTGCTATACCCTCATCTTCCAACCTAGCCCAATCACGCCATGCTTTTCTCTAGGTATAGAGTCCTCTATCACGCGTTGTCCGTGTTTGTATTCAGTTTCTTGCTTTCTTGTCTTTGTATTTTATTTTGTTGTTTTTTGTTGTCCTTTTTGGTCCTCATTTTCATACGGGTGTCCTTGGCCTCCCTTTGTCGAGTGGCCGGATCCGTACCGTGACCCTATCGCTATTTATCGAAAAATAAAATCTAAGTATATGCATTAAAGGTGAAAGGGGGTGGTGGAGCCTCAATTATAGGTAAGGTGTAGATATCCGAGGATGGTGTTAATGTTTTATGCTCCCCTCTTTTTTGTTAATTAATTAATGCTTTCGTCTTAAAGTGCCTTTGAATTTTGCCCTCTTCACGTGCTTACTACACTTTCGACATCTTCTATGTCCAACTTTTCCCCTAAAATTTACTTTTTTTTTCCACTTTTCCTTGGTATCAACGACTGTATTGTCAAGAAATTAATTTTTTCAAAAGCTTAAACTGATGGGTGAAGACCACCCGGAATTGGTTTTATACTCTAACGTTGCCCACTTAAGCAAATGTCCATTGAGCTTAAAGTGTAAATATTATACAGATTTATCTCAATACATTGTGCTTAAATAGTGTTAATATTAAAAGGGTGTTGTTGGGATTTAAACGTGTGATCTCTACCACATATTATCAGATATATAGTTGAAATTATGCTCTAATTTAGTATTTTTCAATGAAAGTTTATTGAATTTGGGCAAAAAGGTATCTAATGGATAAAATTTTAAAACTTTATAGTACCTAATTTATAAAATTCTTAAACCTCAAGACACTCATTATATATATATATATATATATATATATATATATATATATATCAGGATACTTAGATAATAAATGGTCAAACCTTAACAACAACAACAAACTCAGTGCCACAAGAGCCCCTGCCAATGCAAGGTCTGACAGATGTGATGTAAACAGCCTTACCCTTTAAGGGTGCTACTCTTAAGTAAAGCTATGTTCGAAGACCCACAATTTGAAAAGTATAAAAATAAACAAGACAATCAAATATCATGATATCTAAATAATAATTTTTCGACAAAATCTGTAGTACGATTTGCTTGCCGAAAGAGGGCTGACTTATGGGATGTGATGAGAAGGGGAGAACTGAAGGGCCTCAAAGTTAGGGGGCGGGGGGGGCCGGGGCCAGTGGGGGCCACACGTGGTTACTATAAAGTTGTAAGCTTTGAGCTTCACTCGTATTAATTTTAGTGTCTCTTTTTTATTTGCTGTTGTCCATGCGGATATGTTTATTTTTCATTTATTTATTTATTTATTTATTTTGTGTTTAAAATTAGGGATAAAAATTGGACCCGAATTCTATAGATATCCATCCAAATTTATCCATTTATGATTGATTTAGATGTAAAAAATAAATTTTAAGTGGGTTTTTGGATTTGGATGTTGATAAATGGATTTTAGGTCGGGTTGGATTTGAATGACATCAAACCCGAACCCAATCCAAATCCGACCCGAAATTATATTTAGTATAGAATAATTTTTTCTTTTTGAACAACATAGAATAAAATTTTTAAATTACTAAGGTTTGAGTATTTAACAAGCAAAATTATATTCTAATAATTATTTTTACTATGCCAATATATTTGGAGTTTGGTCCAGTACTATAATATTCTTTGTAAAAAATATAATGTAACAAATGTATAAAAGTAGTGGTTAAAGGCTATTGAACGATTGCCTAATATTGCATTATTATTTTATAAACATTAAATTTAAAAAAGGAAAAAAATAAGTGCACCGACTTGTCCAAATATTATTTTTTAAGGTATAATTGTTGCATTATTATCATTATTATTATTATTATTATTATTATTATTATATTATAATGTCATAACTTATTCAAGGTTTTAAATGGGTCGTGGATTTGGGTCGGGTATTCCTTCCACCCGATAGATTTGGCTTTGGATTGAGTTTTTATAAAATAAATGGATTTTTATTGGATTTAGGTTAGATCAGGTATTTTCTGGATTGGATTTGGATGAAGGTAAATCTGACCCAAATCTGACCCATTGCCAGCCTTATTTAAAACATTATGCCTGTTACAACTTTGGAAATTATTGATGGATTCCTCCCCACTTTAACTTAGGATTCATGTATTTTTAATTATTAGAAATTTAATGCAAAACACTAGAATAATATTTTTCTTTAGCTATGAAAGTCACGATACAAAGTAGGCATACTCGCAAGAGTATAGCCTGAGCTAACATGCGAAAAGGTGTTCAGCAGAAAAGAACAGTGTTACTATAAAAGTGTTAAATAGACGAAATAAAAATTTCAAAAATACAAAAGCAACCAGAAAAATATACATATGAAACAACCCGAGAAACTCGCTAGAAACCGAAAGTCAAAAGACGAACAATAACAAGAATTCTAGAATCACTAGACTCGGAAACCTGGTATCATCTTTTTTTCGGGAACAAACACTTGATAAGGTGTTGGGTCCAACTCATATATTTTGTTTAGTGTTATTTTTATTTTGTTAAGCTAAAGAAAATAATAAGAAAAAGGAAAATAGGAAAAAAAAAAAAAAAAGAAATGAATGTGGGGGTTACTGTGAGTGTGGTTCACAAGAGGAGTTACTGGGATACAAATTTGGGAGATTTCACGTATGAATTTTAGTTATAATTAGAGATTGTAATTTTAAATTCATTGTGAAGGTTTAATACAATTGAGTCGTGGTATTTTCGTCTAGCTGAGAGAGGGTTTTTCACGATAAAATTTCGTGTATTGGTTCGTTGTTTGTTTTTTATTGGTAATTTTCCCAACGTGAGGTCGTAATGCTTGGAAACGCATTATGTTTTCCATATATACACATAAGAAACACAACATGTTTTGGAAATGAATAAGAAAGTATTTTAGGAAAAAGTAGGATACTGGACCCAAATAATAATATGAAAATTGCAAAAATGATATAACAATCAGAAAGATGATGTGGCAGATGAAGTGACAATCATTAATAGCGTAAATGTCGTTTTAGTCTTTTCTTGTTTCAAAATATTTTGCAGTTGCCGATCGTTTTTCGAAAGCATTTAGCTATTATTATGAATATATTAAACATAATATCTTTCTTGGTCTTTTTTCAAATATTACATTTCTTTGAAGTATTTTCGCGTTCTTTTTTCATTTGATTTGATTCTTTGTTTGATGATTAAAGAGCATATGATATGAGGCTCCTACTAGTGAGAAAGTTAACTGTTCTTTGTCAATTATCCTTTTTTAGATTTATAATTATATCTTAAATTATCAAAAACAAAAGGATACGATCAAAGCCGGTCCTGACATTTTTGTGGCCTCAAACAAAATTTTCAAATGGGCCCTTCATATATTACAAATTATGTAAGGCTCTAAAGCCAATTGTTGAGGTAATTTGGACAAATCTGATATTAACGGATACCAATTTATGAGGGAAAAACTTGAACAAACTTGATATACTCGGATATCAATTTGTTAGGAAATTAATGCCTCCTTAATGTGGAACTTAACAACCCATAACTTGATTCGATTCAAGTACTATAACAAACAAAAGAAGTAATCAAAAGAGGTAAAAGCGACAAACGAAAAACACAGAGATTTACGTAGAAACCCCTTTTCAATCGAGAGGGGAGAAAACCGCGAGCGGAGATGGAGATTCTTTTTTGAGTATGAATAATGAAAGAATTACAACGACACTTCCTCTGAACGAGATATATGGAGAATTACTGAATCACTTCCTCTAAACTCTCGTAACGCTCTCAAGTCAATGATGACGGCTGCTCTCTCTTAATTTTGATTGGATGATTGGATTCTTAATTTGGATACCTAAAACATACCCCCTAAGCCCATATTTATGCTAAACGGCTAGGGTTACGTGCAAATAGATTCCCGATCGATCGGCCCTCTCTCGGCCTAAAAACCCCAATTGATCGGTGACCCCTCGGCAACCCATAAATCCTAAATACATCAATTTGAGGCATGTTCCTAATAAATTATAAAAAATTTTAATTATTAACAATTAATACTTTAAAAACCACAATCTAAAAATTTGGGGCCCCAAGTAGTTGCTTGGGCCACTTGGAGTTAATATCCGATTTGAGTACGATTGGAGTACAATTAACTAGTTACTAACAGCAAGATAATCTCTACTTTAGTTTTTTCTTATAATTATACGAGGATAGGATCTCGAGAGTAAAGATCACGGTGAAATAAAAAAAAAAAAAAAAAAAACCTTACAAAAGAAATCTGAGAGTTATAGGTGCACATCATAACCAAAGCTACCTGGTAATAAGAGCATCCCCCATAATGCCCAACTTTACAAAATGGCCTACAAAATTAAACTCTTTGCAGGTGCAAACAAAAATATACATTTTGGAAATGTGAATTACTAGATTTTATATACCAAGAAATTTCACTTTTATGGACACGGAGCTAGTTTGCGCATGCAAAAGGCTATTAAAGCAGAATTAAATTTAATTACAAAATAGTGTTGCATAAAAAGATAATTTTTTTAACATTAATATAAAATTGTATTACTAAACTCACATGCAAAGTCCTTAAAATTGTGCATTTGTGTTGCATAAAAGGAAAATCATCACCAACTCTCCTGCGCTCAAATTTAATGTTTTCAGCCTCTGCACCGTGACGCTTTCCTGTCTCTCTTTTAATTTCTTCATGTTTTTTTCAACACTCACTTTTTTTTGGTCCCCCAAAAGAAAATTTTGGTTTTTCTTTTTTAATTATTAGGGCATAATCCGGAAAGTACTGTATGCGCAGGGTACGGTCCGAAAGCAAGAAAAATCAGACAAAGAACATATTAACAACAACAACAACTACAAAACTAGTGCTTTGAAGAAGCTTCCGTCAAACGTAGGGTCCGGGAGGGTAGGATAGGACGTATACAGCTTTGTCCCTACAGTGTATTGCCTTGTAGAGAAAGACTATTTCCGAAGGGCCTCGACCCTAAGAAATCATACTTTGTTAAATAAAAACAGGCATGTGTACTGCAAACAGGCGCGTGGAGAGGAGTTGTTCATCCTTTGTCTTCGTTCTTTTGAGATGAGTGTTTTCCGTTCTTTTGTTTGTCATAGGAAAAATAGCAAGTAATTATTTTTAATAAGTTAATTACTTTAAAATATATAAAATAAATATAGGGTTTATTTACTCCAAAGATCTCAATACTTTTTTCATTCTATCAGTTTAATTCTTATGCTTTTTATTACGTCAATTTAGTCCCTCTATAATTAATATTGTGTCTATTTAATCCTTTGGCAAAATTAAAGTTAAGTTAATGACGTAATCTTTAACGGTACAATCACGTCAAATGCAAGTAACCCACACAAATCCACCTGTTAACTCAATTTAACCCAACCTACAGCCAAATCTTTAAATATTTTACTAAAAATTTAACATAAGCTTTACCCTGAGAACCAAATTAACACAATATGAACTGTACAGAAACTAAATTGATGTAATTAAAAGTACAATAACTAAACTGATACAATAGATAAAGTGTATGGATCTTTGGCATAAATAACCCATACAAAAATAATAAATAAATAAATATATATATATATATCAAATATATTAAATTTAGTACATGTAGCATTAATGTTTAATGCTGTGGCCAAACATATTAACATTTCGTACATTTCGTTTTTACTCTTGGTGGACACGAATGCTCCCACACTGAGGTCAGCCCCAGCCGAGCATTTATTTATTTTATAATTAGAGAGATAATTTACAGTACAAAATTAACACACTTACATAATTGGAGCTTGAGAAAGTCTACAAGAGCGGAAAAGAAAACATAAACAGACCCAAAAACATCTACAAGTACAATAACATACCCTAAAAAGCCTAAACGCCTATGCTCTCACCAATTCCTAAAACACGAAAGCCAAATGAATTACATATTTAACGACTCTTGGAACAAAAGCATTGTTTTAACTTTTGTTAATAAATTAGTATAGGATGATTATGTTGCGTCTCGAATTTCTATCACGATTATTTATAAGGTCCGTTTAGTATAGTACTTTTTGATTTAGGTTTTTTGCTTTTGTTTAATTGTAAATATTCATTTTAGGGTTTCAGCCTCCAAACTGAGTCTATGTCCTCCGTTTAAACATATTAAAAACTTTCTACTTCTGTCTGAAGGGCCTTTCACATAAATATCTATATCATTGTCTCGCGCTGTCTCTTTTTTTCTCTTTTTTCATTTAGATTCGATTTTAATATTTTAATTGAACCTCATTCTTTGGGAATTTTGCCTGATTAACAAAAACAAATCATCGTGTGTACATGAGTATAATCTATATATATACATTCGTTGTATATTTAGGGTGAGTAAGGGTGCAAGCGAGACAGTTAATCAGTACAGTGATACAACTGACAATACACACCACAGGTATAGATGGGTACAAGAACAATGATATATCCACCTTGCTCACCCCGTGTCCTGTACCCAGTCCTAACAAGCCTTCAATTTCTATTCAATTAGTTTAAAAACACAAAAAAGTTTATCTACCTAATTTATGCATTCCATTTCTCTATCAAACAACGTGGCAAAATACAAATTACATTACAGATAAAACGACATCAAATAATTACAAATTTTTAAGAAATTATCTATTCCAAAAGCTTAAGCTGATTGGTGAAGGTCCAAGATTGATTTTATACTCTAACATGCCCTCTCATGCAAATGCCCAAAAGCCTAAACTGAAGGATGAATATCCAAGATTGCTTTTATACTATAACACCCATGAATGTATAAAACTAACCATTGAGTATCTACATTGGCTGGAGACGCTCCGACAAGACCTCACCCACCTAAACCTTCGAAAGGAGATGGCCTCAGATAGGGCTCAATGGAGAGCTAGCATAGGGGTAATAGATGCTTCAGTTGGAGTAGGGTAGTCTAGCTTGCTAGTGCTCGGCCTTGACACCCTCTTGGCGCACGTAGGTTGTGTACTTGCTCTCTTGAGCTGCTACTTGCCTACTTATCCTTATCTTTATCTTATCTTTTGATTCCTGTTGGATGTGGCTTGCTTTGAGTTTGTTGTTTGTTGCTTGTGATAGTTTGTTGTTTTGGTTGCCGTGTGCTTTGCTCTACTCATGCTGTGATGCTCTCCTACTGCAGGTCACATGCTCTTTGCTGCGGACCAGCTTCTCAGGTTGAGAGTCCTCGGAAACAACCTCTCTTCAGGGTAGCCCCTGAAGGGGGAAGGTTGCGTACATCTACTCCTCCAGACCCTGCTTATGCGGGAGTCCTTGGAGGCACTGGGTTTGTTGTTGTTGTTGTTGTTGTATCAACACTGGGACAAATATGGAGTTGGTGCTCATATTACTTAATATCCCTAACAGATAACGAAACGATTGGTAAGTAATAGATTTAAGTAACAGATATAAGTCCAACAAGGCAATTCCGGACCTGTACTTGTACCCATCCGGTCTAATTGCCCTCCACAAGGGTCAAGTCCCCCCCATTTGTCATACCCTTTGGGTGAACTCACAAGGTGCAATAAAGGCACCCTATAAAAGCCATTTTAAGTGCACCTCAACCACTTTGCTCAGACTTTGGGACCCTTTTCATTCAATTCACATTTTGTAGGGTTACTTGGGCATCTCCCACTTATTATAAGTCTAGCTCTACTTCCTCTTCTTTCTCCCATATACTCTCTCTCTCTCTCTCTCTTTCTCTCTCTCGGTTCTGTCGTTTTATACACGTCGATTGATTAATTATCGGTTTTAGATTGAACTTCGTCTTCTGTAACGATGGTTGTTCCTTATAAGTTACTGACGGTTCTTTTTGCCGTTTTAATGGTGGGTTCTGCGAGGATTGGAGCAGTGTCTTGCTCTATGGTAAAGGGATCTGTCTCTTGTGTCGACTGCAGTCCTCATTATGATCTATCTAGTATGATTTCTCTT
This sequence comes from Simmondsia chinensis, assembly GCA_018398585.1. Lineage (NCBI taxonomy): Eukaryota > Viridiplantae > Streptophyta > Magnoliopsida > Caryophyllales > Simmondsiaceae > Simmondsia > Simmondsia chinensis. Next base: position 2,939,218 of record JAGTTD010000014.1, read on the forward strand.
TTCTTTTCTTTCTTTTTTGATAAATCATAGTGTTAGCTAATATTCAACTACGTAAAAGACCTCCAAAATACGAGAAAAACAACATCATTCGGTAGATAATAAGAGCATATATATCCAACACAGCGTATTCTATGACACTGATGTACTTTAAGCATGTTTGAGCGTGTTCTTGTTCTTATTTTTTTTGGATAATTAACATTATTTTAGGCTAATTATATATTTTTAACTGACACATCAAGTCGTATTGGAATAAGACACTTGGATATTTTAAATTAATGTTGCATTAAATTTGAGCAATAAATTCAAAGGTACAAACTTCATTTTATTTCAAAATGCTCTTTTTTAACATTTACAAATAAAAATAAGTCAAATTTCTTTATATAAAAATTAAAAAATATTACACTGATTTATAAATCTTTATAAATATAGGTTTTGTATGTCCAAATATTATTGCAATATAATAAAAAATTATGTAATATTTTAAAATTTTATTTTCAACATGAATTTGCATTTATTTTAAGAAAGTCAATTAATATTATTTTTAGTTTGATTTTAGTCGTCAAACTTAACATTGGATTTTGGGCACCTGTTAAGGTGTATTTATTGACTTTAATTAAATTATTTTTTTTGTTGTTTTTTCAATTAATTTTTGTTGAAAATTAAATGCATAATTAACACACTGTATTTTGATTGGAAAATATTACATATAATTTATAAAATTATAATAATAATTTTTATATTATAAAAAAATAAGACTATTATTGTGTAATTAATGTGCCATTAACATGTGCTCAAACCGACCTTATACGACGTTCACTATGAAAAAGTTGTTCGTATTGTATTATCAAGCAACTATTTCTCGCTCGTCGTACCCAATTATAAAATATTTTCTCACAGAATCATAAATAAAAAATTAAACCTTTTTCTTTTGTAGACATTAAGGTTATGGTCAAGTGTGACAAAATCAAGAAGTTGGCGCTAGCAATCACCAAGCCAGACGGCTCCTTTCAGACCGAGTTACCATCGGTCACCACTCGAACCACCGCTGCACCATCGCCCTCGAGTTGCAAGGCCAGGCTCCTTGGTGGACCTAACCAGCTCTACGCCTTGAAGAAAGACATATACACTGAGCTTGTCGTGGCTAAGGAGACTGGTCCTGCTGCCCACACCACCCGGTCCAGTCTCACCTTCACCACGTCGTGCAAGACATACAATAGTTGCGGGACCTGCACTCGGGCATTCGGGTCATCTAAGACCGTTGATCTTCCTATCCCACCGGAGTTCGGCCTTCCACCTACTAGCTACTATGCTCCTTTCTTCCCCATCATCGGCATACCGTAAAAATAGTAGTATTTTTATGACGCACGTTAATTAGTAGTATAGACGTTTGAGCAGTGATATGAATATCTTTGTTTATACTAATTTGAGTATCTAGTACATGCGATAAATTACTGGATTGTGGATAGATTAAATGTGATCTTAGCATAATCTAGTAATCTTTTTAACATGTACCGGGTGTACTCGTATTGGCTTATTGAAGCATTTAGGTAGATGGTTGGATAATGATATGAATATCTTTATTTTGTACCAGTTTAGGTATCCAACACAAGCAACAGAATCATCGGATTGATACATGCGATAAAGTCACTGGATTACAAATGGATAGATATTCAATGTTATTTTGACATAATTCAGTGACTTTTTTTAACGTGTACTGGGTACTTGAACTGGTTTAGTGAAGCAATATTTTAGTAAATGTGTATGTTTAATTAGTTTTGATTATGTAGTAATTTATATATTTTTAGTTTTATTTATATATGTTGGAGTGTCATGTATAAGCAAATATATGTTTTTTATATCTCTATGTTTTATGAAGATTTACTATTAAGAACCTATTTGGGATTGCTGTCAAAAAACTGTTTATTTTAAAAATATTTTCTGTAAAAGCACTTATGTGAAAAGTGTTATTTTGAAAAAGCAATTTGTGTTTGGCTCAACCAGTCAGAAGCGCTTATTTTATTATTGTTAGTGTTTTGCCAGTGTTTAAGAAAAGTATTTTTTTGGGTCAAATTACCGAAAAGGACCAAATTGGTTGTGCAGAATGTTAGGATTTTGAAAGATGATAAGGTATGATATAATTTTAATGTTTGATTAAGGGTATTTTTATCCTAAAAATTTTAAATTTTTTATTTTGCTTCTACTTATAATCAGAACCACTAAATTTCTGCTTCTGCTTATAAGTAAAAAAAACTAGCTTCTACTTTTAATAAAAAAAAACGCTTTTTGATATTTTCCAAATACCCTATAAATTCCAAAAAAGTATTTTTTTCAAAAAAAATACTTATTTTTTCAGAGTAAGCAATCTAAACAGGCCTTAAATCTACATGTTTCTCATGGATAAAATAGTATTATCTATCTATAATCTATAAAACTTATAAAAAGGAGTAAGAATTACTATTATAAGAAATAGTAACTCGAGTCATTGCTAAAAATAACTTAAAATAAAAAAATATTACAAAAAAATGATTCATTTTAAAAAATATTTGGCCAAATAATATTTACATCAGTAAATTTTTAAAATTTTAAATTTTTTTTTTTTGGTTTTGGGGTGTGTCTCTCAGGGAGGTACCTGACAAGTGGCTGCCACTTCCTTTTTTTATTTTTTTTCTTTAATTTTTAATAAATTATTAATTAAATTAAATATATTAATTGTATTTTTATTATCGTATTATATTTTTATAATTATATTATATATAGCGGATATGTTAGCAGAAGGCCGACCTCAGCCCCAGTCAGAAGGTATGAACAGCTAAACACAGAGATAAGCAGAAGGAGGGGCAGACCAAAGAAGAGTTGGTCGGAGACGATTCGTCAAGACCTAACCCACCTAAACCTAAAAGAGGAGATGGCCTCAGATAGGACACGTTGGAGGGCTAGCATTAGGGTAGCGGAGATGGAAGAGTAGAGTAGTAAGGGAAGAGCTGGTAGTCTAAGATTCTTAGGCAAGCATAACCTCTAGTGTAGCACTCTTAGGCTAGCTAAGTCCCTAATCATGCCCATTCTCCTATTTCTTCTTCTTCTTCTTCTTCTTCTCCTTCTCCTTTTTCTCTCCTTCTTCTACTTTTTCCTTTATATGCATGTTATTGATTGATGGTTTATCTGCATGCATTCAACTACTTTAGGTTGGGGGTCCCTGAAAACAGTCTCATTTCCTGACGGAAGGGGTAAGGCTGCGTACATCACCCCCCCAGACCCTGCGTTATGCGGGAGCCGCAAGGCACTGGGACTGTTGTTGTAATTATATTATATTTAGCTTTATAATCTTAGATTAGCTTAGTCAAACATAACCTCTAGTGTAGCACTTTTAGGCTAGCTTAGTCCCTAATCATGTCCATTCTCCTTCTCCTTCTTCTCCTTCTTCTTCCTCTCCTTCTCCTTTTTCTCTCCTTCTTCTACTTTTGCCTCTATATACATGTTATTGATTGGTGGTTTATCTGCAGGCACTCAGCTACTTCAGGTTGGGGGTCCCCGGAAATAGGCTCCTTTCCTGCCGGAAGAGGTAAGGCTGCGTACATCACCCCCCCAAACCCTGCGTTCTGCGGGAGCCGCAAGGCACTGGGACTGTTGTTGTTGTTGTTAGCTTTATAATATATATTTTAGTTAAATTATCGAAAATATCGGGATTCCAATAATGTTATTTTTTTGCAACTTTAAAAAATAAAAATATATAAACACCTATATATTTATATTAAAATATAAAAAATATAAATGTTTTAGAGAAACTAACACTTAGGTATCCTGAGGTTTAAACATACCCTCATATTTCAATATTTATAATAAAGTATCATGAGATTTGAATATATTATCACATAACCTCTGTTGAAATTTGATTAATTTTGCAAATGGGACCAATTTTTTACAAAAAGTGTTCATTTAATACATAACCATGATAATATATATAACAAGGTGAAGTATACTATCATTTCCTCTTTTTTTTCTCAGTTTTTTCATTTTTTTTTCTTTTTCTATATACAATGATGTATCTAAGACGTAAAATTTTATCACTAAGGTATATCCTATGTCAGAATGTGGTGAGTTTTAAAATATTGAATGATAAATTTTTAAACTTTAGGTTACAACATTATACAGATTAAAACATCGGTATACCTTTGTAATAATCAAATCTTAATATATTTATGTCTTTAATCTCTCTCATTTCCTCTTTTTTCTTTTCTCTCTTTTTTTCATTATTTCCTTTTTTTTACATACAATAAGGTACCTAAAACGCCAAATTTTGTCACTTAGGTTATATCCTGTGTCAGAATGTGGTGAGTTTTAAGATATTTGGGTGATATCTTTTTAAACTTTAGGTTACAACATTGTATATTATTAAAATGCTGGGATACCTTTGTAATAATGATATCTTAATATATTTATGTCTTTAATCTCTCTCATTTCCTCTTTTTTCTTTTCTCTCTTTTTTTCATTATTTCCTTTTTTTACATACAATAAGGTACCTAAAATGCCAAATTTTGTCACTTAGGTTATATTCTGTGTCAAAATGTGGTGAGTTTTAAGATATTTGGGTGATAACTTTTTAAACTTTAGGTTATAACATTGTATATTATTAAAATGCTGGGATACCTTTGTAATAATCATATCTTAATATATTTATGTCTTTAATCTCTCTCATTTCCTCTTTTTTCTTTTTTCTCTTTTTTTCATTATTTCCTTTTTTTACATACAATAAGGTACCTAAAATGCCAAATTTTGTCACTTAGGTTATATCCTGTGTCAGAATGTGGTGAGTTTTAAGATATTTGGGTGATAACTTTTTAAACTTTAGGTTACAACATTGTATATTATTAAAATGCTGGGATACCTTTGTAATAATCATATTTTAATATATCTATATCTTTAATCTATATCTATAAAACCTAAAAGGGGAGTAAGAGTTACTATTTATAGTCTATAATCTATAAAACCTAAAAAAAAGAGAAAGAACTTCTATTGTAAGGAATAGTAACTCTTACTCCTATTTTCTTTTTCTATATTCAACGAGATACCTAAGACGCGAAATTTTATTATCTAAGTATATTCTGTGTTAGAATGGGGATCAATTTAAATAAATATATAAATTTATAATCTATAAAACCTAAAAAAGGGAGTAAGAATTACTATTGCAAGTAATAATAACTTTTACTCCCATATTCTTTTTCTATATTCAATGAGGTACCTACGACACGAAATTTTATTACCTAAGTATATTCTGTGTGCTGTTCAAAAAAAAAGTATATCATGTGTCAGAATGGGGACCAATTTAAATAAATATATAAATATTATGGACCATTTTGAATCAAAAAATAAAAAATTAATTTAAATAAATTTGCAGACATTAGGGACCAATGTAGTAAATAATATTTATTCTATACAAAATGGCTACATTTAACAAGCTACTCAAACTTGTTAATGAGCCATTGACGAGTTCTTGACAAATTCTCATCGATCCCTTAACTAATCATTCACTAACACTGAGCAACCGAGCACCTTTTGTTCATAGTTGGCTCGTTAAACTTCTTGCAGCTTCTCAAACTTGACTTATTTAGCCTGTCAAAGGTATCATATCTACTCAAACTCGACTCTGTGGCTTCTTTAAACACCTAAGTTATGGTTAAAGTTAACCCGAGTTTTAATTTTTTTTTTCTTTTTCTTTTTTTTTTGAACTCCTCAAGGAGATTCCCATAAAAGGCACCTGTGATTGTGATTAGAATTGTTAATAGTGAAATAAGACCAACAAAATTAATGTAAATTACATTATGTAACGCATAATTAACACTTAAAAACACACTTTATTTAATTTATTTAATTTCATTTATTTTATTTATTTAATGTCATGTGTCACCCATCATTATTTGCACGTTGCTCGCACTTTCTTCTGTTGCTTTTTATCTAATGTTTTTTTAAAAACAGTCTTTTTATAGAGTAGTACCTTGTAGAGGTAAGATTGCGTATATTTTAAGATTGCGTATATCTTACTCTCTCGGATCTATCTTGGCAGGAGCCTCTCTGGGACACTGAGTTGTTATTGTTGTTGAAGGAGGAGATGGGCTCGTAACTAGTGAGATTCGATCGAAGGTGGCTCTTTTTTGCACTCGATGATCTTCATTTCTAAACCAAGCTATAGTTGGCTCTTAATTTTTTTAGTCCACAAACACTCTAAAGTGATTTTTTAGTACTAAAGTTACATGTATCTGATAAAATAATTCAAATTACGGTGTGAAAGGGTGTGTTAAGAGTATAAAACCAATCATGAGCCTTTATCTATCAACTTAATCTCTTGGAAAAATTAGTTCCTTAATATGGTATTACAACAACAACAACAGACCTAGTGCCTCCAAGGGCTCCCGCATAAGCAGGGTCTGGGAGGGGTAGATAAACGCAGCCTTCCCCCTTCAAGGGGCCACCCTGAAGAGAGGCTGTTTCCGAGGACCCCCAACCTTGAGAATCTGGTCCGCAGCCTATAACGAAAAACCTGGCAGTAGAATAGCATCAATCATGAGTAGGGCCAAACACACGACAAGCAGGACAACAAACTCAAAGCAAGCCACAGCAGGCACACATCACAGATAAGAAGAAGGTAATGATAGAGATAGAGGATAGAGGATAGTGATAGAGATAGAGAATAGAGAATATTAGAGATTAGAGAATAGAGATAAGGATAGTATACAAGTAGCAGGTAGCAGCTCATGGTAGCCAGTACGCAGCCTACGTGTGCCAAGAGGATGTCAAGGCCTAGTACTAAAAAGCTGGGCTACCCTACTCCAACCGAAGCCTCTATTACCCTTATGCAAGCCCTCCACTGGACCCTATTTAAGGCCATCTCCTCCCGAAGGTTTAGGCGGGTGAGGTCTTGTCGGATTGTCTCAAGCCATATCTTCTTTGGCCTGCCTCTACCTCTTCTGCCTAGTGTAGTGAGGGGCTGTTCGCATCTCCTCACTGGAGCATTGTCCGGTCTCCTTCTAACATGTCCGAACCACCTCATATGTTGCTCCCTCAATTTATCTTCAATGGAGGCTGCTCCCAATTTGCCTTTTATGATGTCGTTTCTGATCCTTCAATTTATCTTCAATGGAGGCTGCTCCCAATTTGCCTTTTATGATGTCGTTTCTGATCCTATCCTTTCTTGTGTGTCCGCACATCCATCTCAGCATTCGCATCTCTGCCACCTTCATCTTTTGTGTGTGTTGCTGTTTCATTGCCCTACACTCTGCCCCATACATCATGGCTGGCCTCACAAACCGTCTTATAGTATATTCCCTTTAGCTTCAAGGGGAACTTTCTGTCACACAGTACCGCGGATGCCATCCTCCACTTATGCCATCCCGCTTTAATCCGGTTGTTGACATCCTCGTCCACTTCGCCGTTGTGCTGTATCATGGACTCCAAGTACCTGAATCTGTCCTTCTTCGACATGGCCTCCGATCCAATCTTGACATCTTCCCTGCAAGGCGTGGTAGAGGGATCAAACTTGAGTTCCATGTGCTTGGTCTTGGCTCTAATTAGTCGTAAACCCTTCAACTCTAGTACCCCTCTCCACAATTCCAGCTTCTCATTTATCTATTCCCGCGACTCCCCCACCAGTACTATGTCATCTGCAAAAAGCATACACCAAGGTACACATCCCTGGATGTGCCTATTGAGCTCGTCCATAACCAGAATGAACAGATAGGGGCTCAAAGCAGACCCTTGGTGCACCCCTATTGTTATTGGGAAAGCGTCTGTCTCTCCATCAACTGTACGCACCGTAGTCTGTGCCTCGTCATACATGTCTCTAATAGATTGGATGTATGGCACGTGGATGCCTTTCCTGTCCAAAACTCTCCAAAGGACCTCTCTTGGCACTCTATCATAAGCTTTCTCTAGATCAATGAAAACCATATGAAGGTCCTTTTGTCTCTCCCTGTATTGCTCTATCATAAGCCTTCTCTAGATCAATAAAAATCATATGAAGGTCCTTTTGTCTCTCCCTGTATTGCTCTATCATTCGCCTTAGGATGTGGATGGCTTCTATAATTGATCTCCCGGGCATAAATCCGAATTAGTTCTCGGACACCTTTGTCTCTTGCCTTAACCTCCTCTCTATGACCCGTTCCCACAACTTCAGAGTGTGGCATATTAGTTTGATACCCCGATAGTTGGCGCAACTCTGGATGTCGCCTTTGTTCTTATATATCGGAATCAGTGTGCTCTTCCTCCGTTCCTCAGGCATCTTGTCCCCCAGAAGGATTTGGTTAAATAGTTTAGTCAGCCATCTGACGCCCTTCTGCCAAAGGCATTTCCATACTTCTATGGGTATGTCATCTGGGCCAACTGCTTTACCCATTCCCATGGATTTCAGGGCTTCCTTGACTTCCTCGGGGCTAATTTGCCTACAGTCATAGTGGTTCTAATTTTCCTTGATATGGTATTAGAGTCGTGTTAACCAAGAAGTCCCAAGTTCGAATCTTAACGCGCATCTATTGAGGAGGCATATTAGAGTATATGAAATCACTCACTCACGGGCCTTCACCCATCAATTTAAACTTATAAGATAGATGGTTCTTTGACATGGTATCAAATAACTACCATTATTTATAGGTAAACTTATTGTCCCCTTGCTATCGACCTCATATCTCACACATAACCCGATGTAAATAGTCCGATGAGAAGCTTATTTTACACCTTTACACACAATATTTAGACTATTTTATAAAATATATGTAATTTTTAGACTAAAATATTATTCAATAAAATTTATAGACTAAAAAATTAGAGAGTCATTATTGTTAGGAGAAATCTTGTTATTGTTAAAATAATAATATGACTTACAAATAATAAAAGTCACAAAATTGTCCAAAAAACTACAATCTTGTCCACACAACGATAATAATTTTACTCTAATAATAATATTATATAAAAATTAATAAATTAAATTTTAAAATACTAATATATAATTCACTCGAATTCTTAATGCCAACATTATTTTCCCAGTACCAGCTCCAGTTAAACAAATACTATACTGACTCACTGACTAGTCACCTCCCGGAGTTGTCTTTAAACCGACGGTGGACAACTCGCCACGTGTTCCGCCACCGCCGCCGGAGCTCCGGCTCTGTGGTGAGTTCGCGCCACGTGTCGCCGCCCCTCTCCTCTATAAAATGCCATCCCCTCTTTCTTTCCTCCCTTCCCCCCTCTCTCTCATTCTGAGCACAATTCCTTCGTCCATTTTCTCTCTCTTTTTCTTCGATTTTCCAAAACCCTAGAAATCTTCGACTCTCTCTCTCTCTCTCGATCTTGTACTGAGGTTCTTCAGATCTTGAGCTTCATCTGTGGAGTTTTTAAGGTCGGTGTTTGATCTTGTTTTTTCTCGTTTTTGGATTGGTTAGGGTTTTGGATTTGGTTTTTGTGGTTAAGATTTTGTTGTTATTTGTTGATGTAGTGATTTTTATTGTTGAACTTCGGTGTTTTGATGAAGTGAAGCTAGATTAGGGTTTTGAGTTGGAGTTTGAACGTTTGATTTTTATGGAAACTGTGGATTTGATTGATTGATTGCAGGTGAAGGGAGAGTCCTTGTGATTTTGATTCGATTTATTGCAGGTTGTTATTTGTTGATAAGAGTGATTTTATTGTCGAACTTCGATGTTTTGATAACATGAACCGAAACTAGGGTTTGGAATCAGAGTTTGAGTGTTTCGGTGCTGGATTTTTATGGAAATTGTGGATTCGATTGATTATAGGTAAGGGACGAGTCTCTATAATTTAGGTTTAGATTCCATTTCTGAGATTGGGGTTTTGAATCGGAGTTTGGATCTTTCGATGTTGGATTTTTAGGGAAACTGGATTCGATTGATTGCAGGTAACGAACAAATCTTCATAATGGTTTAGATTTGATTTCTGAGATTAGGGTTTTGAATAAGAGTTTGGATCATTCGATGTTGGATTTTTATGGAAACTGTGGGTTCGATTGATTGCAGGTAAAGAATGAGTCTTTATAATTTAGGTTTAAATTCGATTTCTGAGGTGTTTCTGACATTAGGGTTTTGAATTGGAGCTTGGGCATGATACATGCCCAAATAGGTATATGGATCTCTAGTAATTAAGTAGCCTAATAGTTAATAGAGCGGGCCTTGCCCATGGAGGGGGAATGAACTCTATAAATAACGCTAGGTATTGTAATGCAAAAGCATCAATAAGATCAAAGTTATTCTTTTATCTTTTCTTTCTTATCTCTTTAGTTTTGGTATTTTACTATTTTATTTTATTTTTAGTCTATTTTCAATTCTAGATTTGATTTTACTGTTTTATCTTTCCTCTCCATGTTGGATATTTATGGAAACTGCAGATTCGATACTTTGCAGGTAAAGGACGAGTCTTTATAATTCAAGTTTAGATTCTGATTTCTGAGGTGTTTCTGTAGTGATACGGATAAGTAATTGAGGTTTGGGGCTCATGAGAATTCTTAGGGGAATGCAGAAATTGATTTGCACGCAACAGAAGGAGAAAGTGACACCGTGCTGGACTAGATCATTCAGCCGTGGGATTGGGATTGCCGCCCCCAAGGCCAGGACTCGCGATAAAAGGACTATCGAGTTTTTTGAGCTCTAAACTTGCTGGACTCTGTGCGTCCTCGCAAAGAAGTGGATCTTTGTGTAGGGATTTCATTGAAATAAGAGGGCAAACATGACTCGGATCTTGGTTCAGCGCGGTTCTGGGAGTTCATCATCCAGTCAGAATCGTTCGTCGATGCCTAGTTCATCGACCTCAGCATCTACTCAGTCTCAGGTTAATCCTCCTCAAGTTAATACAGCTGCAAAAGCTGAGGATGTTGTGGAGGAAATGATTGAACAAGTTTTGGTGGATGAATTATCTGGAAATTGTGGGATTGGTGATAATAAGGTGCCAAAAAATGATGATTTACCTCCAGAAAGCCGGAATCAGAATGAGAATCGGACTTCTGAAGTAGTTGATGATGTCAAAATGGGGAGTGATGCGGGTCAAGCTGACTTGTTGAGAGGATTTGGTGGTTTGACAATTACAGAACAAGCTGCGTACGAGAATAAAGGGCGGAATAGTGATTCGCAAAGTGATAGTAGGAGCTCACAACCTCCTCCTCCCCCTGTTCCGCCTCCAAAGCCTTTTGGATGGAACTCTAATTTGAGGAGATATGTCTCAGGTGCTTCCGATTCTGGTAGGATTGGACCTTCTAGAAGACCTGTTGGCTGGCCCGTTTCAGCTAGGACTTCGCCTACTGGGTCAAGGCCCTCTTCACCAAGGACTCATTGTGAAAGTGAGGGTTATAATAGTGCTGATGAGCAAAACCCTTGCTTTGGATCCTCATATGACGACATTGTGAGTTATTTTTCCTTGCTGATTCCTTTACCTTATAAATCTTGTGGTTGTATAATGTTATTAGTTGTGTGAATGCGTGTTTATTTTTCTTGGGCCCACCAATATTGTCTTTATTAATCATGTTTATCGATAGGGTTTTACGTACAGAATAATGAGAAGCAGTCACGTTTCGGAGTATGATTAGGAAAAGCGGGATTGAGTAGTTGCATACTTCCATCATTGGGTTTGTATCTGCACATGTTATGTTTGGGTATTGGATTATTTCTACAGTATCAATTGCAATACAAGTAAAGTTTATAGCAGAGAGGATAAAACAGCTGGTAACTTTGTGATTATCTGATTTCCATAGAACTGTCTTGTATGTTCAGAATCATGGTTCTTGTATAAGCAATCAAAGACACTGCCCAAAGAGCAAACACTACTGACTTCTGTAGTCGTGTTTGTTTCGGGGAAGTATTTGGATGAACTGATTCTTGGTGTATACCACCAAAAGTTATTCTTAAGATAGGAATGAACTGGTTCTTGGGTTTAAGTGTATGCTGTTGAGTGCTTTTTGTTTGAGTTCATTGGTACTTTAGTTGCTTATGCAAGTCACGTTCCCTACATGGCTATGGGTTTTTGGTGATGCTAGGTTTACATTAGGTGATCTGAAATATATTATCTAGTATTTTCTGGCTTTTATGATACTAGTATAAGGCATCTTTTTTCTCTGCTTTCTTTCAGGAAGTTTGGGGGTCCTTGGACAACCTCCCTTCAGGGTGCCCTGAAGGGGGAAGGCTGCGTACATCCACCCCCTAAGACCCTGCTTATGCAGGGGTCCTTGAGGCACTGGGACTGTTGTTGTTGTTTTTTCTTTTAGGAAGTTTAGGACTCAACTTTGTTTTCAGTTGCATTTCTATGCTATTTCTTTAACCTTACGGATTTATATTCCTTTGATTTAGGAAAGAGAGCGACAGTTTGAAATCGATATCAGACGAGCAAAAGGTTTGGAAGTCAAGAGAATGCTGGAGGATGGAAACTGCCTGTTTCGTGCTGTTGCTGATCAAGTGTATGGGGATTCAGAGGCATATGATTTGATTAGGCAGATGTGCATAGATTATATGGTAAATGCAAATTGTTCTGCTTACCCTAATGCCCATCTGGATGATTATTCTTGGAATGCCTAGGCCGTTACAAAGTGTAGTTAGTTACAGAACTACTGTGCTGCATAGGCCGTGACGTCCTTGATTTCATTTTATGTTACCACAACAGCGCTGTGTCTGGTCTGTTTGTTGTTGGTACTCACTAGTTATACTGCTGCTGCACAGGAGCGAGAGAGAGACCACTACTCTCAGTTCATAACAGAAGGGTTCACATCTTATTGTAAGCGGAAAAGAAGAGACAAGGTATGGACATTGAACTCATCGCTAGCTGTGGATAGAGATTTTTTTCTTCTAGCATTTGTTTCCAAGATCAATCGTATGGGAAAAATGTGTACTTTCTTGGTTTCTGTATGCAAAAAGCTTTGGGGGCTTTTCTGCTACAAATGTACAATGCTTGTTGATTTGCCGAGAGAATGAAGGTCCTTGAGTTTGCTAGTTAATAGAATTCGGAATTCGCTCATTTCTTTCTAATGGCATTTTGTTTTTAATATTTTGTATATTCTCTCTTCCTTAGTATATTTCTTTTCTCATAAAAAAGGTTTCCGTGCAATGCCGCACTGAGAAAACCATGGCTCCCGTATCTCACCAACTACTGGTTGTTATAGGACTTCGTAGAACATGATCCAAAAGATATAATAACCGGCTCATAAACTCTCTGTTCTTGTTTATCATATCCGCCAGAATCTCTATTCTGTGTGATTATTTGAGTTGTCCTTAAGCTTTCTGTACATAAGTATTTGCAAACTACATGCATCCACACATGATGCATTTCATGAAATGAATTCCAATTTTAACTCATTGTTAATTAAATTTCCTCTTCTTTCATGTTATAAAATGTAGGTGTACGGAAATAATGTGGAGATACAAGCATTGTCGGAGATGTACAATCGTCCTATCCATATTTATTCCTATAGCACCGGTACTGATTTGGTTAATTAGTAGAATATTTTCATTCTTGGCATACTTGGATTTTGAATGACGGAACTCATTGATGCAGAACCTATAAACATATTCCATGGAAATTACAACACCGATCTGCCTTCTATACGGCTGAGTTATCATCATGGGAATCATTATAACTCTCTTGTCGACCCACGTCGATTGACTGTCGGTGCTGGTCTTGGATTCAGTTGCCTTCGGGGGGTAAGTGTATTCCAAGTGCAATTCCAAAATTGTTGTAATTACCTTGGCATTTCTGTAAGTGGGGATTATGGGGTAAAAATGAAATTGAATGGCAATGAGACTTGGGGCTTGTTCGATCAAGTTATGAAAAACTATTAATTGTCTGAAAAATTTTTAGTTTGTTCTTCTACTTCTGCAATTAAACATGCTTGGGACCCTAAAATCTCAGGACTGACCCTATTCCCTCTCCCAACAAAAAAGCTGAAACAAAGGTGAAACTTTTATTGTACTTCTTTGTCATCATTCTCATAGATTCTTGGTCATTAACCATGATTGTCTGTTGCGATCTTTCAGAGAAATGTCGACACAGATCAAGTCAAGGCTGCAATTAAAGCCCAGCAAGATCAACAGATTGACAATGTAAGTAATTCTTTTTCCTTTTCCTGATTTTGGATTACACGCTTTTTCTTTTGAGAATCATTTATTAATCGCCTTCTTAGGGCCTGTTCGACCAAACCTCCCCCCCAAACTGCGAAAAATGCTTTTTTAGAGAAGAAAACACTTTTTTAGGATTCGAGTGTATTTGGCCTAGAAAGAAAAATGTTTTTAAATGGAAGCAGAAATTGTTTTCCTACTTTTAAGTATAAGTTAAAAAAAAAAAAAAAAAAATTTGTGTTTTTCATTTAAAGCAGAAGCACAAGTGAAAACTAAAGGTTTTTTAAATGAACATACCCCTATCAAACGCACTTTTTATAGAAGTGCTTATGAAAAATAAAGTTTTTTTCACAAAAAAAGCAACATTTCCAGTGTTCTAAGGGCTCCTGCTGAAACAGGGTCTGGGGTGTATGTACGCAGCTTTCTCCCTTCAGAGTGCTAGCGTGAAGGGAGGCTGTTTTTCCGAGAACCCCCAACCTGAGGGGTGCAACACGAGGACTTCCCAGAAGGTCACCCATCTAGATACTATTCTCGCCCAAGCATGCTTAACTTCGAAGTTCTAATGGGATCCGGTGCTTGCATGTTGATACCCTCATAGGTAAAGGTTTTTTTACAGCCTGGCAAAATAGGTCCTTAGTCGTCTGCTTGTTTGACATTTTTATAGGCACTTCTAGCCGAGGGCCGATTTTACTCAGACCTGGAGCTCACAGAGAAGGAAATAGAATGCATGGTGATGGAAGCATCTCGGGCCGAGTATCTTGCTGCTGGAAACAAATCAAAGCAGCATCTTAACCTCAAAGAATCTTCCACATCTGGTGCTGAACCTTCGTCCTCCGGTGCAAGTACGTAATCTCTTCTTCTACTTCAAAGGACAGAAAAAGAGGGGTCTGTTAAATATCCGTACACGAGATGTATTGATGTTATGGTGAGATCGGTCGAGTCAATGGTAGCAAGTCATGTCAATATCCGAAACATGGCTAGTTGAAGCTTAATGAAGATATGATCCATGATATAACGTATGGATGTAGGGTGTGTTAGTTTAAAACGTAGGGTGTGTGTTTGTTTGCTGAACTTTTGTACTTAACTAGTTCTTATTTTTTTCTATGTTTTCAATAGAAAATAAAAAATTGAAGGACCCTTGGAAAATTGAGGAAATTCAGTAGTAACCCTAGAAAACCTGGAAAATAGGGGCGAGGTGTTTTCCAGTTTTAAATATAGATTTTTTCTACTAAAAGTTTAGAAAACTAGGTCTTTAAGGCTTAGTTTGGTTCAACGCAGTTATTTTGACGTAAGTTTTGTTTTTTTTTTTTTTTCCGTCATACAATTTTTTCAATTAAGAATATTGTTCTCTTAAAAATTTTTGTTTTTCTAAGCTAAAGAAGACGGTTTAATCCTATAAATTGGTATGAGATTCACGTTTAGAGAAGCTGAGGTTAAAATGAAGCATATAATATGAGATTATAATTTTAAGTGTTTTACCCTCTGTGAATGAAAATATTGACCCCTTTCACTGCGTGGAAGTCAATTTACGCTTAATGGAGGAGAACATTAGCCGTATCTGTGGTCGTTGCTTTCTAGTTACGCAAAAACATCAGGGTCCATAAATGTTTTTAGTAAAAATAGAGAACTTTTATTTTATGGGTTTTCAGGTGCTAAATATGATTGATTTTGTGGGGGGTTGGAAACAGGGCCATCATCGGGAAGCGAAAGCGAGAGGGAAGAAGCAAAAATGAGCAGCAGCATGCAGGTGGTGCTGTCAATGGGGTTCAGCTACCTGCAGGCGATCGAGGCGTACAGCATCTTTGGTGACGATGTCGATTCAATGGTTTGCTACCTCTTGGAAACCACAACCACCACCACCACCACTAGCAGCCACCGCCGCAAAGGTAAGGCTACTGAATAGCACCTTCTATATTTAATTATTGGCGCCATTCTAGGGTTTGGGAATTAAGAAGTATGTTATATGTAATGATCTTCATCTTTTTAGACACCAACTATAGCTGTTTACCATTAATGTAGTCACCGTTGTATTTGTTAAAATAAAAAGCTACCCCGTTAGTTCCATTTTAAAAGAGGCCTGCGCGGTCGCCTTGGAGTGTTTCGAGGAGCCTAACTTACATGCATTTCAGCTAATCCTTATGTTGCAACGCACTGCCTATTCAAAAGTTCTCTTATGTTATTGGTGTCAAATGGATTTTGATTGCTAGCATGTAACCGTAGGATTCAGACCCAATTATAATGTTTCGTGAGGTGTTGTATTGGAAATTCTCATTTAGGCATTCTAATATTTTAATATGTACAATACAGTAGTTTGAAATACGGAAATTTTATCACCTTGGTATCATCATATCGTAGAAATCCAATGAATTGTGCGAACGTCGACCAATTTTCATCAGAAAAAATATTGACATGGTTATAATAACATGAGTCATGTCAATGTTTCTATGAAAATTTAGTGGATTTGATAGAAGCAACATGTATGTTTATGAGTCATATGTCATATTAGTATATTCCTACAAAAATGCAAATAATATTTGGTTAATTTTTTCACTTGAGGTATAAGCGAGAATATCTTTGGACTTTTGATATCTTGTTACATATATTAAAACATTAGGAGAATATTGGAGATATAGAAGATTGAATTCATTTCAGGCTGGGATTCTCGGAAATAGCTTCTCTTCAGGGTAGCCTCTTGGAGGGGGAAGATTACGTATATATACCTCCCAGACCCTATTTTTGCGGGAGCTCTTGGAGGCACTGGGTTTGTTACTGTTGTATGGAAGACTGAATTCAAGTATATGAATGATGAATTCCCTTGAATATTATATGAAATTACCGAGAGTAACCGAAGTACAAAGGGAAGTTAGACGAGATGGAGCTGTAAGGAGTATCATTCAAACATTAGGGTTCAATATAATATTACAAGAATTTGGAATTAAAAAAAAATATAACATTACAAGAATCATTAACTCCAAAAACATTTACAAAACTCGAACAACAAGAAGGTGAGGTTTGGGAAGTAATGTACATAGCTTTATCCTTACACGGTGTTACCGTAAAGGGAAGCTATTTCCGAGGGCTCTTAACCCCAAAAAGCAAAGTGGAATAATATTTTATAAAATCTAGTCAAAATCAGGTCCCAAAAATCATTAATAGACATGCAAGCAATAATAAAACAGAGCTACCTTAAAAATGCTTCCTTGACGAAGGATTATGCTCTTTAACGTGGACCTTCTAACTATGACTTTCGGTTTCAAGAAGCGAGCCCTGACGACTTCACATTAATTGGGTTTCTCACCCGATAGAACTTTCATCAGTACCTGGGAAGATAAACTGCAAGTCGTCGTTGTCTCTGTAAACTTGAACCAGAGCTGCCGCCTTATATGCAAACATTCCAAACATTGCCGGCACAATCTACAACATGATACCATAATCAATCATCAATCACTGGAGCTTAAATCTACTTCCGCTGAAACAAAAGCTATTTATACGATCAGCTTATGCACACCTTGAGTAATCCTCGACTTACGGCCCCATTAAATTGTTTTCATGGAATTGTGGGATTTAAATTCTAAGCTAAATGCTGTATTAGATGTTGGATCTAAGTGTGTTGTTACTTGGATTGACACATGAAAGGACACAGAGATCATGACTTGAGCTAAGCTCACGAGCCTTCGTCATGAAGCTTGAAAGGCTAGACTCATTTTGAGCTTATAGAGTTGAGCTTGAGCCTATTAACGTTCAAGCTCGTAGGCTCATGAACCTAAACAAATCTAAATGAGTATTTTAATACAATTAAGTAGTTTAAAATGCCTAGTCAAGTCTAATTTCAGCGTGAATGAGCGAAGCTTGAGCCCAACTAGACCCTAAAGAGTCCTAGATCGATCCTAAATGAGCCTATGTAAGGCAAGCTTAGATCTAAACATGAGCCCAAGCCCAAGTCCGAGCCTATGATGATCTGAACATAAACCCGAAGCCTCGGTAAGCTTCAAGTCGAACTAAATGTAGTCAGGCTTAACTCGTATACAACTATAATCGAGATTACCTGGAAATCGAAAAAATCACTAGCAAAGAGCCGATGAGACAGGATCCACAACCCATAGATTGCAGCGGGGATCACAAGCCTGGGGGATGAAAGAGCAATGCCGCTACCCTTAATTGAACTTTCTACCGCGTCTTTTAGATCCTCACTTCTTATTCCGATTCTGATTTACAACAGAAATGGAGGAAAGTATGCTTGCATTAGGAACATAGATGTAGTGGGTAAATCGAACACAAATCAAGACGGAGAAAAGTCGAAGGAACGTACTTCTTCCGTTTCTTTTGACGGAATATCTGTGGGACTGAGTCCCGTGATATATTGTCTGCGTGGTTGTACAATAGTTGGAGGTACAAGCAACTGCACTAAAACGTGTATCAGAAACAAAACTATACAGCTCAAGCGTGTAAATCTAAATGGATCCGGCCTTTGTTAAATATTTCCCATACAAGTTAGTAAGAATCTCACATTAAAATTGTGAGAGAGAATAGATTAACACATAAGCTTAGTGGACTTACTCCAACTAATGCCACTCGATTTTGAGATGAAAACTCAATTGGGCTTAGATTTTGAACCTCATATGTGCTAACTTTGTGAGTTGAACCTTAGATCTAATGAAATTTTACAACCCTGCAGTCAGACCTGTGTGAGGTTGAGTACAGGGTTAGAAGAGCAGGTGGGATTTGGGTTGACCTCAGTTAAGTCAAAAAATCTCAAGCCAACGAGTTAAATCGAAAATGCTTGTGTGGCAGCCATAATTCATATGGTCTTGGTTCCGGAAGAAGTGGTTTTTTTTTTTTTTTTTTTTTTAAATTGAAGGTTCTTGAAGAAGTTAACACTTAACAATCATTGTTAAGGATCCCATATTTGAGTCTATAAAATCTACATTGAAGTTTTGAGAGGGAGATATCAATATATAAGCTTTCGAGATTACTCTACCTAATATCAATGGATTTTACTATAGAAAACTACTTGGACTTATACGTGGATCTCATGTATGCTAATTCTATGGGTTAGGCCAAATAGTAACTTCATACAAGCAGGAAAAGAATAATATGTAGGAACCTGAAACCAACTCCTACAGCATAGCTCACTGCAGCCTGGACCCCAAAAAAAGGAAATACATCAGTTCATCATAAGCACAAACACATACTGATTTTTAAGAAAAAATTGCTTTCTGAGAATAATTTAAAACAAAATTCATTTCAAAAACAAATGGATCAAGTTTCAGGATCATCTGCAATAATATATCCGATAGAATCTTGTAGAGTCGGTATACTTATGGATAATGAAAGTGAGGAAGTGTTAGGTTAAGCTTTGGGATTTAGAAGAAAGTGCTGGAAAGCCGCAAAGTCCAGCAAACTCGTGAACTTTGCAGTTCTCTTTTTCCATATTTTTCACTTTTCCAGAACATACCTGTACTGACAAGGCTATCAAGCAATATCCACTGCATGCAGCTCCAACACCCAGTGTTACAAGAAGCAGTTCCTTCTTAAGCTGGAGCAGTAAACGAGGATACGTTATCTGTACCCGTTTTGTCGAATCAATGAATCTAGTTTGGCCATGGATGTAAAAATGCATGAATAGTAACGTCTATATTTGACGTTCTATACCAAACCGAAGCAAATTAAGATCGAGCTTGGTAAATTTCGAGCTTGCTGGCTCAGAAGCATGAACGAGCCAGAAAAAGGGTCTATTAAGCAAAGTGCCTTACAGCTGCATATTTGAGGAAATTCAGTCTCTTTCTTCTTTCACTGTCGTTCTGCGATTCCTGACATGAGATTATAGTTAATACTTCACCCCAATATCGTCAAGGAGCCATAACAAAGCTTAAATGGAAAGATGAAAATGACTCCAGAAGGCAAATCATTAGGAATGGACATATGATATCTCACTTATCAGTACCTTGTTGATAGGTTTCTTATTCATAGGAGCCGAGTTTTCACCCGATAACCATTCCTGTGTTTTTGCCAATTTCAGAAAGCCACCATCAGGTTCATCCCATAAGTCCTGCTATTTCAGCAAGCATTTGAATGATGTAAATAAAAACACAAAGCAACTCTTGAAGTAGGAAGTTTACATATGCAGATGCAACACAAACCGACAGCAACAAAAAAAACAATAGTTGGAATCAAAATTGCAATTCAGCTGCAGGTGTCACGGAACCCGCAAGGGCCTTGTCTTAGTGGTTGGAACCAAATGAGGGGATGGAATGTTTCTATAGGCTAAAAGGTCTAGAGTTCGATTCCTCCTTGAACCTCTCCCTAAGGAATCATTGACTTAACTGGCTCCTGTGGTGTGTGGGTCACAGTATGGGCCGCAGTTAATTGGGTTCCTCGTTAGCTAGTGTCGAGAAAGCGGGGAATAATGAGTTGTGTTGCTCATGCTGCATTGTTAAAAGCATATAAGTTGACTTTAAGCGTATATTTGCAAAAATTGGCATAAAGAGACTAGTATCACTGAAATACAATTAAACATGATTCGATAAACAAAATGCACTTTATGAGCAATCTGGAGCCTTGACAGATGCAATGGCAAATTGTGTAACCCCTAGTTTTGAAGTCGATTACGTAACGGCAACTATGTACGTTAAGGTCTTTTTTCTTATTCCATGGGGGAAGGCACAAAAATGATATAATTCATACAATTAATGCAGAAGATGCATGAAAAGTGACCATATTAGCTGAAGGAATGAAGCTTATCTAAATCCAAAGTGGTAATGTTAAAATTGGCCCCTCATCCAGTGACTAGAACTAGGTAAAAATTAAAAAGAAGAGGGGCCAATTTTGTCATAAGTTAAAATATTATGGACTATTTTGAACACGGGAAGAGATGAGAGATCAATTTCAAGAAATTTAGAATAATAGGGACCATTTTGAACAAAAGAAAAAATAAATGTCCAATGTGAATAAATTTATAGACATTGGGGACCCGTGGAGTAAATAACTCGTTTCAAAGGTAACTACCTCCTTCATTGGTTGGTTACCATCAACTAGTGCACCACTGTCTGCATTGTCCAATTTCATTACTTCCCTCTGAAAAATGGTATCATAATATTTTGTTATGAAGTCTCCATTTAGCTCTCTATCCCTGTAGAACTCTCGTAAAATATCTTCTTCTGCATATTCACTAGCTGACAATCGACAGAAAGCAAAGGGAAAATCAGCTTGAAGTTACAAATATGCATCTTATGCAGCAATTGGCTTCATACATTAAGACTCAAATCTCCCTCCATAACAAAAACGACAACCCCCTAGTGCCTCGAAGAAGCTCCCGCCACGGTAGGGTCTAAAGGAGTAAGATGTACGCAGTCTTACTCCTACAGGGTGCTACCCTGTATACAATTTTTGCGTGCCATTCTTGAGCTTGGGTCTCATGGATAATGTAGCATGCCGTAGTGTTAGGTTTATGTCTCAAATTCATAGTTTTAAGAGGAGTCGTGCAGAGAGTACCCGCGTCCAGAGAGTCCACCGATCGATCGGGACCCCTCCGATCGATCGAGATCCGAAATTACACGCGAGTATATATACGTGCCGTAGGGTTACGTATTCAGTATCCAGTTCAAAAGAGAGAGAGCGTTGCCGTCATCTAGAGAGAGAGAGAAGTGATTGTAATTCTTCTATTCTCAAATTAATAAAAGTCTCCATCTCCGCCCGTGGTTTTCTCGCCTCTCGATTGTAGAGGGGTTTCCACGTAAATCATTATGTGTTTTGTTTTCGTATCTCTTTTAGCCGTATTACTTCTCGTTTGTTGTAGTATTTGATTCGAACTAAGTACTTGGGATTCCGTATTTCCTCACACGTAGCCTTAAACAGAACACAGTTCAATTCTTAGACTCCATTTGATACGAAGGGAAACATCATTCTCTCAGAAAAAAAATTTCTTCTCCAAATATCCTCATAGAGAAATATTCTTTTTTCTAATAATTTTAGTTCGTTTAGTTAAGGAAAATAATTTCATAATATTTTCCGTTAAAAGGCAGAAAATGTTATTCTTTCTCCTTGGAGAGGAAGTTGATTTCCTCTTATGGATGAGAACATTTTCGACTAAAGTAAGGATTGCTACTCATTTGTACAATGAAACTATAAAAAAAGTAACGGAAAAACTTTTTTGTCAAAACAAATAGATCTTTCAGTATATGTAAAACCTTTCGAAGTTGCACGCCATGGTTTTGTATTCTAGTAAAATTAGACTCCCAGTGAAGTTCCAATATTCCTTGCTCATAAAATCTACGAGGCCAGAATTAGGAACGTAAATGAGCCGAGCCCGAGTCTAGCAAAGCTCGAACTCGTAAGTTTGCGAGCTTAAATGAGACTACCTTGACGCAATTTATTAGTTTAATATGCTCTATCGAGCATAAATGATCTAAGCTCGAGCCTAAATGCATGTAGATTGAGCTTAAATAAGTGTAATTAAGGCAAGCTTAGTTCAAAACTCACCGAGTTAGGCTCGAACTCAGCCAAGCCCGAGGGTTGGCAAGCAGAGCTATTTGGCTCGGCTTGGCTCATATACACTTTTTTATCTGTAATGCACCTATTTGGCTCCTCGAGCATCCCTAAAGCAACGCACTAAACTCAACGATTATCCACTAATTTCAGAATAACATCCAAGGATCAAATTCGCTATTCCGAACTTCTCGAAACTTTACCAAATTGTACACGCTCGAACACCAAGAATCCTGATAAATTACTCCGTTAACACCAAAAAGAAAAGATTTATTCAATCGAAACAGCAAATGCAAAGGAAAATCGATCACCTGAAGGAGAAGAAGAGCCTCTGAGAATCGAGAAAGTCAGGGTTCTACGCGTAGAGAATCGAAATTGTCGAGCTGAAAAGCAACCATTGAAGATTCGGTAGTTTGTTCTGAGTGAGGGTACTGTAACTGCCATCCATCGAACCCTAGAGGAGAGAGACTCCATTGATGACCTGCGAAGCAGTCTCTGTGGTGAATTGTGGTCTTTGGATATGATTTATTGGGTCAAGAATGAAGGAGAACCCCCTTTTTTTTTTTCAATTAGTTACTAATATATTTAATAAAATAATCTAAATAATTATATTTACGGTGTAAAATAAGTTTTTATTTTATTTTATTTTTTTATATTATAATTTAAAATATTTTATTAAGTAGATATTACTTTTTTGATTAAAAATTATTTTATAAAATTTATGGATTACAAAATTAATACACTAACCTCAAGATACTAATATGTAGAATCTTAATTCTGTAGAATCTTACAATTCATTGATATTACATAAAACTAACAGATAGAATCGTAATACGATTTTACGATTCTACGGTTCCAACCTTGATTCTACTAACTTATACAAATAAAAATTTAAATATAAAAAAAAAAATCAATCATACATTATAAACCTACTTATTTTATTAATTTGAAGTAAAAGAAAGTCAATTAAGCGTTATATACTTTCAAAAAATTTAAATTAAGTTTAATTTTATATCTTAACCGTAATATAAAGTTCGATTAGCAGTATCTATCTTAAAACTCTATGATATCATAACATAAAATGACACATATATATTACATAAAAATATTTTTATCATATTTGATTATATTTCTTATATATACCTATATAAGTAAAGGTCTTATTAATAATTTTTTAAATTAAATAACTTATATTAATACAGAAAACAATTATAATATACATTTAACAGAATCTTACTATTCTCGATTCGATTCTACGATTCCGATTCTAAAGCTCCTATTAATTCTAAGTAGAATCCCGATTTTTACAACCTTGGGTTCAACATTGCAGTTCAGGAGCTATTAGGTCTTGTTGGATCATTTTAGTTTCAAAAAGTTATGTCTCACAATTCTCGATTCGAACTTCAGATTTTCGGATTCTTAACCAGTTAGAGGCAGCAAATAACAATACAAATTTCAACATATTACCACAAGAACAACAAACTCACTGCCTCAAAGGCTCCCGCATAAGCGGGGTCTGGGAGGGATAGATGTACGCGACCTTACCCCTTCAAGGTTACCCTGCTGAGAGGCCGTTTTCAAAGACCCCCAACCTTATAGGGTTGGCAACACGAGGACTTTCCAGACGAACACCCATCTTGATATTACTCTTGCTCAAACACGCTTAACAAATTTCAACATATTATTTTCGCTAAATATTCAATAATATCATGCATAAAATTTTGTAACAGAAGAATAAACAAGTAACCTGTTAATACAAAACAAATTTGAACTATAAATCTAAAATAAAAGCGACTTGAGAGTAATTATCTCTAATTTTCTAATAAATAGTCACGAGTCGGTTCCGAAAATAATGCTGAAAAATAAAAAAATAAAAAAATAATGCTGAAAAATAAATATTTCCATATCTACTGTTGAACCGCGTTTACAAAATGCGGCTATAATAAACCGCGTCAACTCTCAGTAAACGTAAACCGTGTTTTCATCGCTTATAGCTACCATTATGCCTCAATTCGTGATGATCGTCACATTGATCCATGTCCCTCTCGATGAAGCTCCAACATCATAAGTGGTGGTGATAAGAAATGAAGCAAAGTTATCAAAAACAGGCTATTAATTCATTCAATAGTGTTCAAATAGCTCCGACAATGGTACTTCAAAGATCTCCGGCGTATAAAGCAGAAGAAGGGCGGCGGCGGACGACGTGACCGGCAGTGGGTTAACGAGAAAGAGGCAGAGAGACGGTGAGAGCCGGAGAGAGGGGTACGCGTGAGTGAATGGGCCGGGAAGGGGGAACGGGATGTTTTACATTCTCAATAAACCGCGTCTTCCAAACGCGGTTTATTTAAAAGAAAGAACGCGATTTTGTTTTAGTTTAAACGCGTTTCTTTGACGCGGTTTATTATAGCCGCATTTTGTAAACACGGTTCAACAGTAGATATGAAAATATTTATTTTTTAGCATTATTTTTTTATTTTTTAGCATTATTTTCGAAACCGACTCAAATAGTCACACTTCAAGTTTATATTACAAGTTAAAAACTTTACAGATCTAACGCATTTTACATATGGACTCAAAACTACAGACGACAAATATCTCAATTATTACACGACCAATAACAACACAATATTACAAATGAAACCTTTATACTAAAACCTGAATCAGCCTTAGATTAGATCGCTTTTAAGCCATCTCGGGTACGACCATATCAGATTTAGGTTGCATCTGATTCAAGTCACCGAACTCTCGACGCTGTCTCTAGATTTCAGGTCGGATTCTGGTTGACCATTGGATAAGACTGAAAAGCGCCGAGCTTGCATTGAAGGCACTCGGAGAGAAATGACGTACAACACCAAACAAAGAAAACAACACAACCAACACAATCAGGCCAATAACAACTACGTACATGCTAGCTAAATCCTTCTTACCCTGCCTCGTTAACCGCATCAAGCCTCGTTGGCGATTGAGCCACGCGGTCTCATCTGCCAGCTTGTCAGTAGCTCGAGTCTCTTGGTCTTGTTGGTCCACCTTGTGAGAATGAGACCTCCTCAACTTTCTAAGTCTGATCCTTCGGTTCGCTGTGCCTTGGGGTGATGGGTGCAACTGAGGTTGCGACAAGAAGTGTCGTTGATCGGGCAGTTCGTAGGTCGATGGCGGGGTTCTAACGGCAATCCTTTGTGGGACAGCGGAGGTTGAAGTGAGTGAAGATTCGTCCAGGTCGACGATATTGTCCTTTAATATCTCGGCAAAACAGTCGTCCTCGTCGCTACCACGATGCTGTACATCAACATTTTCATAATGTTACAATATACAATTATTCACTGCCTTTCACCTTTACACGAAATGTAAAGAGTAATGGAGCCCACTACATATTAAAACAAAACTCATAGACCGAACTATGCAGTGACAATTTCAACCTCTAAGAAACTTTTTGGGCCACTTTAATATAGTGACGACAACAACAACAGACATAGTGCTTCAAGGACTCCCGCTAAAGCAGGGTCGAGGCCACTTTAGCATAGGGACATTATGGTAAATTTATATTTCTAGATTCTTGTTAGCTTTTCTTATAAATACTCCTTAATTGTTGTTTGTCTTCTTATCCTAGAAATTCTCACTATAAACAACATTTCTCTGACATTTCTCAGGTTGGGGATCCTCGGACACAGCCTCCCTTAAAGGTACACCTTGAAGGGGTACGGCTGCGTGCATCCTCCCCCAGATGCCGCATATGCGGGACCCCTTGAAGCACCGAGCCGGTTGTTGTTGTTGTTGTAATATCGCATTATACGTTTGCGTTCCACATTAGTAATTTACTCAAAATGCTGAAAACAAGGAGGAATATAAGTGAACCTTATGGGGGGAGGAAGACTGAGGCTGCAAAATTTCATCTCTGAACTGGCGGTTCGATTCAGCTGAGTCCATCTGCTCAACCGAATGCGAGTCGTAGCTGCTGCTGCTTTTCTTCTCCCCTGCCTTGTCCGTGCTCGACGTCCCCGTTATGTCCATCCCAAACCGACCATAGTCCCTGTTTTTCATCATCGATAGTGAATCCGGTGACGGAACTTGCTCGTTGTGGCTATCCATTGATGAGACGTCACTTTTTCTCCTAAGACGACATACGACTAGAGAATCCTGCATATCGATGTTCGAACATCAATTCATCGAATAATCGGAATATTGTTAACGACCTATACTGATACTGAGTTTAGCGATAAAAACGAACGGAATACCTGAGCCCTTCCGGCCATACAATACTCGTGCATTATCCAGTCAGTCCTTTCCCCTTTTGGTGCACGGCCAATGTGGAACACCAAAGTCCTCTTGGTACCTATCAAGCTCGAACCCGACTTTACTGCTCGTTCTTTTCCAGTCGCCTTCCAATATCCGATTTCAGTTGCTCTTTTGCTTTGTGAGCCATTCGGGTATTTCTTACCACGAGGTGAAAAGAAAAACCACTCGGTATCTGACTGAATAATCGATTTTGCTGCTCGAACATGGAAAAACCAAGAGATTATTAATCCACGTGATAATAGTTGTTAGAGTTCTGATACCATGCCAAGGGACCAACTTTCTCAAAAGCATGTTAGAGTATAAAACTATTCCTGGACCTTCACCCATCAGCTTAAGCTTTTGAAAAAGTTGGGTCTTTGACAATAATGTTTTGAGAAAAAGGAAAAGAAAAGAGAAAAAGAAAAAGAAAAGAAAAAAGGGAAAAAAAGCTGTAAAATCTGAAAATTTGAATAAAAATAAAATATATGAAAAAGAAAGAAGACATTATAGAAAATATTGTGATAATATTAGATGAAGAAAAGGTTATGAAATTAATTATTCAATAAAAATTTAAATAATTAGATTAAAAAATTTAATAAATAATTTTATATTATAACATAAATCACACCTGGAAGTTACTTCTGCTCAACTCAAAAATCATTCAAAATAATGGAGTATACAACCCTTTTATTTTTTTTTTTGGGAGAGAATACATATTGTGCGAAAACTTAAACAAAACTGATATACTTTAATACCAATTTGTTAGAAAAATCTTGATGTAGAAGGTAAACCCTAATCACTTGATTCGATTCAAATATTATGACTCATACAAACGAGAAGTAAACAAATATTGAGAAAGAAAGAACAAATACGAACACACAAAGATTTACGTGGAAACCTCTCTATAATCGAGAGGGGAGCAAACCACGAGCGAAGATGGAGACTCTTTATTGATACTTGAACGGAAGAATTACAACGACACTTCCTCTAAACGAGATCTATGAAAGAATTACAATCACTTTCTCATAACTCTCGTAGCAATTGAATATCTGAATTGGAGGAATTACGAAATCACATCTCTATCTCTCAATGGCGGCGCCTCACTCTAAATTGGATCGCAAGTGACGTAAACCCTACGTCCATATTTATAGGTGCGGGTCTGAGAGGACCCGATCGATCGGGAAACACCCAATCGATCGGAACCGGGCCAATCGATCGGCCCTCTTACGGCCCAAAAAATCTGAAAAATCCACTTAAATCACCCGATCGATCGGGCTTCCCTCCTGATCGATCTGTGATCCCTTGGCAACCCATAAACTTAAAACAAATAATTTGAGACATAATCCTAACACATATTAATATCTTAGTTTTATTCTACTAATTTTTTAATCCATAAATATTGTGAAATAATATTTTAGTCCAAAAATCTCATGTATTTTAATAAAATAATCTAAATAATAGTGTAAAATTATGCGTTTAAAACTTGCTTATTCATTGGTAAACACACCATCCCCTTTGCTATTCCTTTTATCCTACGCACTAGCTACAACACTATGACACTGTTAAAGAAAAAGAGGTCTATTCTATACCCTTACTAACCGTTGTTTGGATTATTTTATTAAATATATGTACTTTTTAAACTGAAATATTATTTTATAAAATCTATGGACTAAAATATTATTACACCAAACCTTAAGATAATAATATGTAAAATTTTTCCCTTTTTTATGTCCAAAATATTGCTTGCTTTAGGGAAGAAGTCAGCATGGAATAATTGAGGCATGAATTTTCTTACAAGTTTTGTTTCCTTGCTTCTCATCATGATCTTATCCTACATATTATTCCTTCCCATTTATTAATTGTTAGAATTAAATAATATTAAATATATCTAATATAAATATTGGGTCGTAAAAAATTAGGTTATAAAAATAAAACTAATGTTACTATTTTCATAACCGAAAAAATTACAATGCATATAAGATACATACAAAATGGATGAAAACCCGTTATTGGTTTTATACTTTAAAGTAGTTGCTTATTAGGCTTAAAGCGTAGATATTATACAGGCCACACTATATTGTGCTTAAATTATATTAATATTGAAAGTGGGGGAGATTGAGATTCGAACTTGTGACATTATGGTCAACACGGTGATCACGTCAAGAAATCAACTATCCTGGAAACTTAAGCTTATGGTGAAGGTCTGAGATTGATTTTATAATCTAACATGCCCTCATACGCCAATGCCCATTAAGCTTAAACCGTGGATATTGTACAAGTCCACTCCATACTTTGTGTTTAAATAACATCAATATTAAAAGTGAGAGCTGTTCGTAATTCAACCTCGTGAACTCATAGTCAATAAGGCACTGATACCATGTCAAGAAACTAACTATCCCAAATCATAAACTTATCACTAAAGGTCCATAATCGATTTCATACTCCAACAGGTTGAACCGGAAGACAAGTAACAATAAATTAACAAACAAAAAAAGAGGAAATACCAGGCAAGTCCCAGGGCTCCAAATTTATATATAAAACTTTATTAACCGCATTAAATACATAAAATTTATACAAAATTATACTTTTAAAAATAAAACATCCTCCCTGTATTACATGAGATAAGAGTAACACCAGTAACATATGATAAAAAAAAAAAAGAAAAGCAAAATCCCAAGGCTCAATTATATAGAAAACTTATATTAACCGCATTACAAAAACAACAGCAGTTTCAGTGGTTCAAGGGCTCCTGCCTAAGCAGGGGTAGGTTGTGTCCGAGGACCCCCAACTTGAGAAGCATGGCAACATGGCAGTCCAACCGTATTAAATACATAAAATTTATATAAAACTATATTTTTAAAAATAAAACATCCGCCATACATCGCACTAGATAACTGTAGTACTAGTAATATACGATAAACAAGAAAAAAAAAGGGAGATACCAGGCAAGTCCCAGGGCTCAAAGCTGCAGATATCAAGCTCAGGGATGACTTCAACACATCGATCGAAACCTTCAACCTTCTTAGTAAGATAATAGTGTATGAGCTCCTCGTCGGTCGGGCTGAACCGGAACCCCGGGAACCTCGCTGATGCTGCTATCGACATCTCGGCCTCCTTCGATAGCATCCCCACCTTCTACTCTCTCTCTCTCTCTCTGTCTCTCTTCATTCGATTCTGATCATTCTTCGCCCTTTTCTATGAATTCTTCAATTCAAATTGGGGGAATTGAATAATAGTGCTCCTGCTTGCAGGCAAAGCAGAGAATCCTTTGTTATTTGCCTTGACAATTACTCTCAAGACTATAACTATTCCAAAAGTCACGCGAATATCCATTGGACTTGAAGCGTGAATATTACATAGGTTACTTTATATCTTATGCTTAAATTAGTATTGAAAGTGGGAGCTACTGGAATTTAAACTTATGTCATCTTAGTTAACAACCTCCCCCTACATAGTAGGACCTATAAACTCTTGCTTTTTAGGGTTCAGATCCTTCGGAAACAGACGTAGGGTTGTGTACATCTTATCCTTTTCTGACCTTGCCTAGGGGGGCTCTCTGAAATACTGTATTTGTTACTGTTGGTCAATAAGGCTATGATACCATGTAAATAAACTATCGCAGAAAAATTAAGCAGATAGATGAAGACCTATGATTGTTTATGCTCTAACAATTACTTGAGTTTCACTAATACTAATGAAAATTCAAATATACTTAAAACTAATTTTACAAACAATAAAATACTGAAATTAAAGACGAGTATTGATTTCGTTCATACCTCAGGTTAGATCTACTTATATGAGTTTATCCCTCACTTGGATCTGACTCGTTGCTTCTTATTGGGCTACTATATTATTTTCCGACACATACACTCATTTGAATACGTATCCATCTCTTCTCTTGATGGGAGTCTTTCGGACACTGAGTTGATTTTGAATTTGAATTTTGCAACGCTGTTACAACTTACTGGATTTTGTTAGGGGACTAGTTGCGATGTAGGGGGGGTGGTGGGTGCTTTATCCATTGTCGTTTTGATGGTTTTACGTGGCGTTTTGGGCCCCATTTTGCTGACCGGGCTCGCTCCAAAACTCGCCACGTGTTGGTTCTATGTAGTGCCACTTTGCGATATTTCCCTACGTGTCCACCGCTGTCACTTTGCACTATTTTATCTTTAAAAACAAGGGTGAATTACCCAATCTTTGGTAAAATAATTTTTTAGTAATAAATTTTTTTGAAATAATTTATTAGTTTATAGATTTTAGTGTAAATATTTTTTAGTTCAATTTTAGGTAAAATGAGGTGTCCAAAAGATAAAAGGATATTTATACTGTTATTTAAAACGCCGTCATTTTTTCGAATTTAGTACTTTTCTTGAATTTCGTTAACTTTACTTGTCATATTTTGGTCGGAATGTTGATGTCATATGCTTAAAATTGGACTAAAGAATAATAACACTAAAACTTGTGAACTAATAAATTATTCCACAAAGTTTTTAGACTAAAAAATGATTACACCAAATCTCAGGGTACTAACACGTAATTTACCCTTATATTAAAAAAGATTTCGATTCTGTTCAATTTTGAAAGTAAGTTAATGGGTGAAAGTCTAAAAAAAATTTTACATTTCGATTGTAACTTATAAATAAGAATGGCATGAAGCTATTAGATTTGGTGTAACCGTTAGACTATCTACTCCCATGTAGTACAAGGTCTTTGGTTTAGAACTCTTCTATTCTCCCTAATG
Source organism: Simmondsia chinensis (assembly GCA_018398585.1). NCBI lineage: Eukaryota > Viridiplantae > Streptophyta > Magnoliopsida > Caryophyllales > Simmondsiaceae > Simmondsia > Simmondsia chinensis. The sequence goes on from JAGTTD010000014.1 coordinate 2,970,802, forward strand.
TTGGTGGTTGTTTGTTCTATTTAAAGTAATATTGTATCTTTTTACTGTTACAAAAAAATCATGTTTTGAAAAGAACTAAAAAGGACGACATTTCGTCGTATAACCAAAAAGAACATTAGCTGAATGAATAATTTTCTCGACACGCCTCGTTTAGTTGTCACATGAATTGAATTTGTGCGGGAAATTGTATTTCTCGGTAATTAAATTCCTATGTCAACTTTTCAGAAAGTAGGTAAAACATATTTGGTTATAAAGATAAGAAATAGAATTTCTTTTGGGAGGCTAGGTAAGTTATTTCCTATGTTTTGAAGCAATTTTCAATACCTGCATTCTTCCAACTTCTTACCAATCAAACAAGAGCTAAAATATGTACTTCCCATGAATTCTTACTTCTCGCATACTAAACAAGGCCTTAGACCCAAGCTTACCGAGTTTGCAAGAGATCCGGCTCATTAGCTCACCAAGTTGAGCATAAGCGTGATGAAGCCCAAGTTTGTCAACCAGTGAGCCTAAATGAGCGTAAGTTTATTGGCTTAAATATGCCTACTCGAACTATGTTCGAGCCCAGCTAAGTCAACCTCGAGCTTAAACAACCTCAAATGAGCTTAAAACGAGCCTTTGTACGTGAATTGTGTCAATTTAGCCGTATGGTGGAAATTAAAGTTAAGTTAATAACGTAATTTTAACGATTTAGTAATATAAAATGCAAATGACCTGATAGAAACCCATTGTTAACTTAAGGTAAGCTCTCACCTATCACCCAAGCATTAAAAATTTTGACATCAACTCGATACTAGTTTTACTTTAGGGGGCTAAATTGATCCAAAGTAAATAATATAGAAATTAAACTGACACAATTAAAAATACAAAAACTAAATTTACACAATAGGTGAAGTATATAGACTTTTTGCTTAAATAAAAAAAAAAAAAGAAAAGAAAACATGGCGAAAGCGGTTTCCCGCCATAAAAAAAGAGCAGTGTTCTCTCTCTTTCTCATTCTCTCCTTCACACGAAACGCAATCTTCTCTCTCCCTTTCTCATCGTCTGCTCCAAAACCCTAGCAGTTTCATTCCGATTCAATTTCATCTCCATCGGATCACCATTATCACACGAGGATCCAGCATCGTTGGTGAGTATCCGATCTCTTAATTCTTTGACTTCGATTAATTTCTTCTCTCACAGATTGTCATCCTTTTGATCGATCGAAAATTCGATTCTTAGTTTTATATATTGGTTAATTTATCATACGTGCTGTTGAATATCTGTTGTTTCTTGAATAGAATCGATTACATTGTGTATCATAGAGCTCACAATCCTGCTCCACAATCGCACATATCTATAACTACAGGACAGTGAATGGCTGTCCCAAATTGTATATTATATATGGGTAGTCTTAAAATGGAGTAATTATGTATAATATAGTAAGGTAGGGGAGGAAATCTAGAAGAAATTGAGGAAGAGATAGAGAAGATTTAGGGGGAGAGAGAGATTAACATCAACACATAATATCTCAACATGATCACTACTCTAATTCTAGCACTTATTTATACTAACTAATTAGGGTTTAGGTTGATGATATGTCAATTTGTGGTGATGTGGCATTGCTGATGTGGCGCTCCTGATATGGCACTAGTGGAATAGTCGACGACGTGGCAGTCCTGGAAGGCACGAGACTAATTCGGGCATGACTCTCGGTAATAGTAGTATCAATAGATGTGGATTTTTGTTTAGTTTTTGCTTCCTAAGTGTGCGAATCAGGTCACTGTTGTAGGATTGAATTAAGTACGAAAGAGATTAACATAGGCTAATGGCTATGAATTAGTTTTGGATCTTACTTAGACTTATATGTGGACTTTACCTGTCTACTTATTGGACTAAAACCTAGGCCCAATGAAATTTCATAGTATTGTCGAAGAGATTAACATATATATTTAGTGGGTTAATGATCAACTGTGAATTAATTTTAGATGAAATCTCACTTAGATTTATATGCAGACTTTATCTGTCAACTTGTTGGACTAAATCTAGGCTCAATGAAATTTCATATTATTATCCTCACGCTACCGGTGATAGATCCAGAAAATATAACCACCTGATCTTCTTTTAAGTTACATTAGATAAATATATACTGGATAGGATCAAATTTAGGATCAGATAAAATATATGAAATCTTGATTAATTTGAATTTTATTATGATTATAGATATACTTTGGTTTTGATTGTGATTATCAGTTAGTAACAAAATCTATTAATAAGATAAACGATTCAAAATCTATAAGTTTGAGATTATTAATTATACAAGACATGATGGTGAATAAGTAATTAATTAATTATTAAAAATAATATTGAATAATTTCTTTGCCCAAGGCAGCGGATCCCATTAGAACTCTGAAGTTATGCGTGCTTGGGCGGGAGTAGTATCAAGATAGGTGACCACCTGGGAAGTCTTTGTTTGCCAACCCTATAAAGTTGGGGGTTCTCGGAAACAGCTTCTCAGCAAGTTACACACTGAAAAGGTATGGTTGCGTACATCCACTCCTCCCAGATCCGGCTTATGTGGGAGCCCTTGAGGCACTAGGTCTATTGTTGATGTTGTAGTATTCATTGCTAATATATCAAATCATGATAAATTTTAGCTTCACGTGGAGCCATACTAGCATATTCAATCATGTGGCATTATTTCACACACCATTTAACTTTTAACCTAGCTTTGAAAATTTGGATTCTGTTTCTGTTGGTCGAACTCAACACAAGGGGATCTGTTCAATCTTTTATCGGCAAGAACTTATTAAAAGCTTAAAAGAATATAATATAGCCTAATAGATGGATCTTTGGTTTTTAAAAATCCATTTTTCATCATAATTTTTCGAAATATTATATTGATACATAAGTAACTTTTTAAACCAAAGAGGGCACCAACACGCAGTCACCGGATCCCATTAGATTTCCGAAGTTAAGGCGTGCTTGGGCGAGAGTAGTATCAAGATGGGTGGCCTCTTTGGAAGTCCTCACCCTTAGGTTGGGGGCACTGGAAAACAGCCTCTCTTCAAGTTAACACTTTGAAGGGGGAAGGCTGCGTACATCCGCCCCCCCAGATCCTGTGTAGGCGGGAGCCCTTGAGGTACTGGATATGTTCCTTTTTTATGTTCCTAAGGTTTAAACATTTCAAAAACATTTATCATTTAAGTTTCTTGACTTTTTTACCTATACAGTAGGGTACCCTGAAAATTGAAAATTTGTAACATTTTCAGTGCCTCAAAGGCTTCTGCCTAATCTGGGGGGTGGATCCTATACCTTAATCTGCTGAATTCTTGGCACAATTTGGTTTGCTTTCACCAAAACCTCCTAATGTGGTATTTGATTATGATAATATATATATGCAAGTTCTGGTGGTGTTTTAATAACAAGTATTAGATTACCATAAAAGTTTACCGAATTTTGATGAAAGATACCTATATGTTGCCTAATTATGTCAACATTATCAATTTTTTTTTATGAAAGATACCTATACTTAGAATTATGTTCCACATTAATAATATCAAATGAGAGTCCACTGAATTTTGGCAAAGCATTTGATTGATAAAACTTTAAAATTTACGTTATATGTGATAAACTTTTAAAACTCATAGTAACACATTATATATATTGAAACATCATGGTACCTATATAATAATGCTCCAATTTTATGGTAGTTAGATGGTAAATTCTCAATGTAATATGTACAAATATGAATTTATGAAATCCATTAATTAATTAGCATCATATAAAAAACTTACTATATTTTGAACCATTTTATCTTGTTAGTAGATTTTATTCTTAATCGATAATCACAACTAACATAGCCATAATCCTTTTTTTTTTTTTTTTTTTCCAAATTTTAATCCAAGATATCATAGATTTTATCTCATCATCGTACCCAAATCCAAATCCAGAGAATGAGATAGAGTGAGAGAGAGTGATTAAAAAAAATAAAATAAAAAAAAATGAAAGCATCAATGATCTTGGTAGTCTTTTTTGCTTGCTTGGCCATGTCAGCCACACCCACATTGGCTGACGACACCGTGTCAACCAACCAACGTCAACCCAAATATTTCACGTTGGGCCGCCTCTTCTTCCCGATCCTATTCCCACACGCCATGTCGCCAAAACCCTCAAAGCCTAAGCTCGGGCCTATGCCTATCGAGGAGGCCACAAAGTGCTGGCTCGTGGTCCATCACAAGTCCATGGCCTCTTGTGCCAAGGACTTCCATGACTCGTTTGTATTCCAAAAGATATCGATTCACAAAGAGTGTTGCAAGGCACTTGACCATGTCAAAGACGACTGTGCCAAGGTGATCCACTTTCATAACCCGTTTTTTCAGCACATCGTCAAGGAGTACTGCGAGGCTAAAGCCGCCCCGCCTTCTTAAGTTAGAGGCTTTGGGAGTAATTTGAATTAGATTTTAGTTACTAGGAGAGTAGTTTTTGGTTAGGATTATCTATTTTTTAGTTTGACTTTTTGTAATTAGCTTGTTGATAATTGAAGTTTGCATAAATAATATAATAATATTCTATTGTTATTGTTATTAGCATTTTTTTTTCCTTGATTTATGCCTTGATGCTACTTGGTCTATCTTGTGGAGAATGCATTCATCAGTTGATTTGTTACAGTATAAAACTATTCTTTGGGTTATCACTATTCGAATTTTATCTTATCTTATTTTGATAAGTGACCTCCTGCGAGGCTAACGAATTACAGTTGTTTGTTACATGGGATCTTATCTTATTTTGATAATGATGTACCAACACGCAGTTATCGGATCCTATTAGAACTCTGAAGTTAAGCGTGTTTGGGCGACAACAGTACTAGGATAGGTGACCTCCTGGGAAGTCCTCGTTCTCAGGTTGGGGCCATTTGGAAATAGCTTCTATTACCCCTAAAGGGAGAGGCTGCGGATATCAGCCCCCCAGACCTTGCTTAGACGGGAACCTTTAGGGCACTGGGTATGTTGCTTTAATCTACTATTTAGGTGTTTTGTCTTTTTAAAAAAATTGATTTTCAAGTTTGTATTGAGACCAAACAGACCTAATTCTTATCCCGTAGACTTTGCTTTACGGAAGTTTTTTAAGGCACTGGGCTCTTGTTGTAGGCCTAAGATTAACAAGAGTTTAACGGAAAATGGGCCTAGTCGAAATAGGAGAGGCCCATATGATTTTAATGGGCTGGGCTGGGCTAGGCTGGGTATAATTCAATGCTGGACTGTCCAGATTGAATATGATGACTCTGGGCCAATCATCATGTCTTGAATATCTTGATAGCCATGTGGCTTCTTATTTCTTAAAGTTAACCGTTTCGAATTTAAAATTTTCTTAACATATGGTAATATATTGCTAAAATAAAGAAAGATACTCAATACAAAATAAGTCTTAGGAAAATTATCACTTAATTTTCTTAAAATTTGATAAACTTTATGTGAATTACAATAAAATTTAGCGAAGGTACAAATAATAAAATTTTGGAACTTCACGTTTGTAAGGAGTAAAATTTTTAAACCTGTATCTCATTTTATATATATATATATATATATATGACTAGGGGTGTATTTGAACCGAGCCGAGCCCGAGCCTGCCAAGCTCTAGGCTCGGCTCAAACCTCGCCGAGCTTTGAAAATTCGGGCTCGAGCTCGGCTCATCAAAAGCTTGGGCTTGGCTCGGCTCGATCTAAGCTCGGTGAACTTCAAATTAGGCTTGTAATATTTCGGCTCATTTAAGCTCAGTATAGGCTCGTTTGGGCTCGTTTACGCTCGGGCTCGGCTCATTTAGGCTCCAATATGGGTTTATTGGGCAATATTTAAGCAATATAATATATTAAAAAAAGCTCGCTTAGGCTCGTTTACGCTCGTGAGCCTAAGAGCTCGAGCTTCAATAGGCTCGGGCTCGCTGAACGAGCCAGCTCGAGCTCAAAGCAAGCCGAGCTATTCAAGCTTTATGGCGAGCCGGCTCGGCCTATATATGAGGTTAAATAGTCAATGAATAGTGTGAGATGCGATTACCTAAAGCAGCCCAACAACATTTGAGGCGTCTATTGGTTGAAGGGGCTTTGAAATGTAAGGTTATTAATTTGATAGGAATTTTTAAATTATATTAATATTTATGTTTTTAAAGAAATTGTTAATTCTCATAACATCCTATAAAGTTGGAGGTCCTTGAAAACAGCCTCTCGGCAGGGTTACACCCCCTGAAGGGGTAAGGTTGCGTACATCCACCCCTCTCAGACCCCGCTTATGCGAGAGCCCTTGAGGCAGTAGATCTGTTGTTGTTGTATTGTTGTTAATTCTCGTAACATAACCCTGTTTGGTTGTCCATGGCGCATCCACATTAGCCATAGGAGGAGGATATTTGATGTTCAACCAAGTCGCACATTTTCTTTCCTTTTATCTTGACTTTTTAATTCTATTATTTTTTGCATAATTTCAAGGCTTCTGTTTTGGTTTGACGTTTTCTATAAATTGTTATTATCGTGTTGTGGTCTACTCGGTGTTTTTGGCCTCACGTGATCTCGTCATTCTATTCATTACTGAGTAGCTCTTTTCCGCTGTCTTCTAGTGTTAAATCTTTATGTTGTTGGAGCTAGGGCTGCCCTTGTTCTTGATTAGGCGTTCTCTATTTTGGAGTCTTCGTTGCTGGTAGCCTTTTGTCTTGGGTGTTCTGAAGATTTTTTTGTTTGCCTTCGAGCCTAGCCCTGCACTTCTGTGCTTTTTCAGACTTTTAATCAAATTTAAAAAAATAATAAAAAATGTATCTTCTACTAAGTAAACTAACTTTCAATTAAAAGAAAAAAAACCTTTACTCACCAGGGCCTTGCCTTAGTGGTAGGAGACAGGTGAGGACCCTAAGAAATCTCCGACTTCATTGGCTCTTGTGGTATATGGGTCATAGTATGATTCGGGATACCCGATAATCGGGTTCCTTGTTAGCAAAATGATCAAAAAAACAAAAAACCTTCTCTCATCAACTAAACATCAATACAATACAAACACATTTTCATTTGAACTAAATGGAGCCGCAATCTTGTAGGTTTTGGAAGCAGAAAGTTGAATCTACTTACCTCCACTTTGTGAAGTACAAAATGCACAATACGGCAAATGATGGTTCCTTCTCCTTTCTTGTTCAATTTTTTTTTTTTTTTTTTTTTTTTTTTTGTTTCATTTCCTTTTTGTGCATAGACAATAGAGACGACAACAACAACAAAAAATTCAGTGTCTCAAGGGCTCCTGCATAAGCAGGGTCTGGAAGGGGTGGATGTATGCAGCCTTATCCCTCCAGGGTGTAACCCTGCCAAGATGCTGTTTCCGAGGACCCTAACCTTATAGGGTTGGCAACACGAGGACTTCCCTAGAGGTCACGCTTAACTTCGGAGTTCTAATGAGATCCGGTGCCTTAGTGCCTAGTAAATGAACCCTACATAGACAATAAAGAAATGTACCAAAATATATATGGTAATTATGCATAAAAAGTTATTATTTTATAAAAAATTAATTGATCTATTTTTTTTAATAATTTAATAACTTCTATTACATTGATTAATACACACATATGATTTATTTTTTTAGCTTTTTGTTATCATAATAATTGGATTTTTATCGTCCATTTTGTGTTCCACTAATAGATATTTATAATATACATATTATAAAATTATTGTTTCATTTTTATGATAGTTAGTTTTTTTTTTTTTTTTTTTTTTTTTTGAACCAAGCATTGTTCTATGGTAATCATATAAATTATATGTCTGCATATATTATTAAATTGGATAAATAAAAAATTTTCTAAGCAACTGTATGACTTATGTTTTTTTAATTTTGCAGTTCACCTGATCACATCAAAAAAAAGATTCTACAAATTTGAAATCCCGACAATAAAAGAGAAAGGAAATAGTCTGTCATGCATCCACCAAGGTCTTGCCTCAGTAGTTGAGGCAAGTGAGAGGATAGAGTATTTGTTTTAGGTCAAAAGATTTAAATTCGATTCCTCCCTTAAACCTTTTCCTGAGGAATTCCTGATTTAATTGGCTCTTGTGATATATGGGTTGATGCATGGGCTGGAATTTACCGGGTAATTGAATTTCTCGTTAGCAAAAAAAGAAATAGTCTTTCATGCTGTTTTTTTCCCCCTTTCTGGGTAATGAATATGTAATATTGTGATGTTTGATATGTCAAATAAAGAGTGCGATTACTGGGCTATAAAGCCTTTGTGTATTGTCCCTTCATGTCCTTTTCATGTAAAATTCACTTGTGATTTACATTTCAAAAAGCATTCCGATATGTACCAATTTTGATCAAGTTGTGCATCCAGTATAAAGTCATAGTTATATCTTTACTTAACGGTTTAAGTTTTTTGGATAGTTGGTTTCTTAATATGTTATTAGAGTTTATGGTTAGAAGATTGAATTCCGACAGCCTCATTTTCAACATATATTGAATCCCGTCAGCCTCAGGTTAGAGGTCCTCAGAAACAGTCTCTCTTCAGGGTAGCCCCCTGAAGGGAGAAGGCTGGGTAACTCTACCCCACCCCCCCCTCCCCCCCGACCCTGCTTGTGCGGGAGCCCTTGTAGGCACTGGGTTTGTTGTTGTTGTTGTTGTATTGTGCTGAAATTATTGTTGGTTTCTTAATATGGTATCAACGTATATTGTGTTGAAATTATAGTAAAGTCTAATGTGTTAGGCTTCCTGTATAGAGTCTGGTATTTTATATATTGTAATAGACCATGTCCATGAAGCAAAGAATTGGGTCGGGCAAACTTTTTTGGGGCTTATTTTGGCCCAGGCCCATTTGAAGGATTGTTTTGAGGTAGTTAGGATTATTAGACTACATTAGCATATTCTCTATGATATTCTCATATCCTAGTGATATATTAGCATATTCTCTATGATATTTTCATATCCTGGTGATACTTTCCTATTCTATAGTTTAGTCATAGTCCCTAGAATATTCTAGGTCATAATAGTTAATTGTGTACTTGTTATGTGCTTATGTAAAGGCCCCATTGTACCTCCCTTTAATTATTCTATAATACTTTTATTATACATTCATAAGGATTTCCCTGTGTGATTATAAAAGTATTGTTTAGGGCTTAACAGAACTCCATGAACAAGAGCAGAACTCTTATGTGTAACTTCCCAAAAAAATAATGAAAATCCGTGTAATCTTGTGGACATGGATACAATATTTTGACCGAATTACAGAAATCTTGTATTGTTTTGTTTTCTCGTTGATTTTTTTCTTTGTTCTTTTGGGTCATTTCCATTAACGGACATTTTGGTTAGGAGACATATTAGAACATAAAAGCATTCTTAAATCTTTAACTAATATTTTAAACTTTTGAAACAGTTGATTTTTTGACCTTGTTTCTTCTTATAGTCATGCTATTGATTGTGCTTTCTATTATAATCCTTTGTTTTTATAAGTGATTTACTATGTGATTTGCTTCCCTTCTCTTGTGCTGTGGTGTTTAGAAGCAGGGAGATCTTGACATTTTCGGGGTGCAAAATAAATATTTTAAATAGGGTCTTTTATATAAACTAGGGACGACAATGAGGCGGGTAAAACCCGCTACTCACGGGTACGGGTATAAGTGGGGTGGGTAGTGGGTAGGGGCTAGGTGTACCCACCCCGTACCGTCACGGGTATATGGGGCGGCTATGGGTATCGTTTTGTGCCCGCCCCACCTTATACCCACTTTATTTTCTACATAGTTAACCTTCGAATTAAAAAATACGTGTTTACATTCAATAACCCAAATTATTTATCAATGTTATAAAAAATATAATAGGTTTTTAAAAATAGTATTAAATAACTAATATGAGCGGGTATAGATAATCATTTTCTATGTACATTAGAGAGGGTACGAGGCTGGTAATGGATACCCATTGGATACCCGCGAGTATAGGTATAGGATTTAGGTGGCAGGTACGAGTATAGAGGAGGCACTTCCCGTACCCGCCCCGCCCTATTGCCATCCCTACATATAACACCTTTCATTTAATAACATAAATATGAATATAATAAAGTATAAAAAATTAATTATAAAAGTATTAATATTATTAACAATTGATTATATAACAATCACTACAAAAATAAAACTTGAAATTTTGCATGTGGTTGCCTTTAGAGACATCAAACTAGTTGCTTGAGTTGTTTGAGGTTATATCCAGTACTATACGGGGGTGTATCAACGTCAGATTAACGTAAGGTTAACGTCGAAATATAGAAGTTAATGAAAGGGTGCATGCACATGCAACCCATAAAGATTTAAACTAAAGAAGTTAAAAGAAAATTGATGCGCTATAGTTAATTTAATAAATTACTTTGTACATGTGATCCCCATTTGTATTTAATCTGACCCCACCAAAGTGGTAATTCACGTCAGATTCAGCAGCCAATTATATTATTACTTTCATTGTGTACCTTACAATGTGCTCATATATATATATATATATATAAGTGTAACATTTTTATGAGATAGTGAGAGCGTGAGAGGGGCAAATTCTAACTCTACATTACAATAAATAATCAAGATTTGTTGAACATTAAAAAAAAATAACAATTTACGGCCCATGGGGCAAAAAGAAAGAAGGGGTAAAAGAAGAAAATTTTTTTTTTTCAATACTCAATAAATCTTGGTTGTAAATTATTAATTTTTTTAATGTTCAACGAATCTTGACCGTCCATTACAATGGAGGGTCAGGATTCGCCCCTCACACTCTTAACTTCTTATAAGAACGTCACTATATATATATATATATGTGTGTGTGCGTGTGTGTGTGTGTGTGTGTTGAGATCTAGATTTGGATTTCTTGTTAAAGAACCAACTATTCCAAAAGTTTAAACTGATAGGTGAGGTCTACGATTGGTTTTACATTCTAATATGTCGTTTCACATAAATGTCTATTGGACTTAAAGCGTGTATATTATGCAGGTCAACCTTATACTTTGTGTGTTTAGCCTTATATAAAATTGTTTCTTTTCTTTTTCTTTCTATCAAATGTTTCTTTTCTTTTAAGCATGTGTCTTTAGAAAGTGCTTTTACCTTTCTTTGGTAGTGATTTTTAATCTTTAAAAATAAATTCGAGTATTTTTATATCAAAATTTTTTTAATTTTTGCTTCTGATTATGATCCGAACGGAAAATTCCTCCTTATCTATACAACTATAAAAGTAGATTATTTTGTAATTTAAAAATGCTTCTTTATATTTGTCAAATAGTTATAAAAAAATTTAAAAAATGGTTTTTGTGTTAAATAAATAAAACTAAAAGTGGAGAGAGTCATAATTACATAGACGAACTTTGATTAGAAAAGTAGGTGGGCGTATCATGACATTAGAGTGGTTGAATAATATTTATATAATCAAAGCTTATTAGTCATATTAGGCGATTAATATAATTTATAATTTATCAAAAAAAGTACCAATACGCCGTCATCAGATCCCATTAGAACTTCGAAGTTAAGCGTGCTTGGACGAGAGCAGTAATAGGATGGGTGACTTCTTGAAAAGTCCTCACCCTCAAGTTACGAGCACTCGAAAATAGGCTCTCTTCAAGGGTAATACCCTAAAAGGGGAAGGTTGCGTACATCCGTCCCCTAGATCCTGCTTAAGCGGGAGCACTTTGGACACTTGGCATGTTGTATGTTGCTAATATAATTTATAATTTATTATTATTTTTTAAACACAAGTTTATTATTATTATCATCATTTTTTCAAAAACGAATTTACAATTTGTTATTGTAGGCCTCTTCTAGTGGGTGTACTTTCAAGTACGAAGCCAATGTCATCTTCAAGAAAGTGGACCCCACCACCATAACATACGAAAAGGCAATCCTAGTATTATTATTGGAAATATTTATTTGTCATAGTACTTATACAAAACAAAGTATTTTCAATATAAATATTTCTGTTCAAAAATTATATATATATTGCTTTTATTGTACCAAATAAACATTTTTTTAATGTTTGGAAGCAGCAAAAAATGGCTTCTTTTTATTTAAAAATATTTTTTTTTCAAGTCAAATGCCTAAAATCTTTAAAAAATATTTTTATATAAAACAACATTTTCTAATATAAGAAGTTTAGCCAAATATTCATTTTGGACTCTTATGCACTTATGCTCGTGTGCTTTTTACTTTATACTTTGTATTTGTACGCTTGAATGTCTTCGGATACAGTCTCTTTTTAGGATAGCACCTTAAAAGGGTAAGATTGTGTACATCTTTCTCTTTCTCCAACCCTACATATGCAAGAGTTTTCGAAACACTGGGTCGGTTATTGTTGGCCAAATAGTCCTATATTACTTTAGTTAATTTTGTATTTTTATATAATTTATTTAATTGAATATAGAAATTGAGTTGTTTGTCCATATACCAAAAAAGAAAAATGCAATGTCGTAGATGGAGCTTGACTTTGTAGCAGTAAATAAATAATTTAATAAAAATAGGAAAATGATGTGAGTGTGTAGTGCGATTAAGACAGACATGTTCCCCCCTTTTCGCTTAATCGTCACTTTCTTTGAATTTTGGCTCTGTCTCCTTGTTTATATTATATCTTCTTCGAGCTCCGTCCATTCTTAATTGGATTAAATTAAAAGTTAAGAAATCTTAGAAACAGTCTCTTATTAGAGTCTCGTCCTGATGAGGTAAGACTGCGTACATCCTTTCCCTCCCAGATCCTGCGCGAGCGGGAGCCCTTCAAACACTGGGTTTGTTGTTGTTGTTGTTGTGCTTCTCCGAGCTACCTAAAATACTTTTTACTGGTTATATTTATATCATTGAATTGATGAAATGTATCACATAATGATGTAAAAAATGAAAAAAAGTCTTCTAAAAATCAAAATACAGAGTCTAAATCAAAAAACAAGTTTTAATTTGTCAGATTATAAATTAAAACAGTCCACATGTTTGATGTTGATTGGCTCCCTATGTATCAATATAATTTTTTATTTGTTATTTATTTAATTTTGACTCCGGCTTCCCAACTGAAAAATCCTGAGTTCGACCCACTCCTCACCTTTCAAACTTACTTGCTGCGTTATATTTAAAGAAAAATGCTAAATGAATCCAATTGTATAAAATAATTAGAGTTTATTTACCAAGCACTAAGGCATCAGATCCTATAAGAACTCCGAAGTTAAGCATGCTTGGACGAAAGTAATACCAGGATGGGTGACCTCCTGGGAAGTCTTCGTGTCGCCAATCCTATAAGGTTGGGGACCTTCCGAAACAGCCTCTCGGTAGGATTACACCCTGAAGGGGTAAGGCTGCATATATTCACCCCTCCCAGACCCCGCATAATCTTAAGACACTGGATTTGTTGTTATTGTTATTCTCATCGTTGTAGTATAAAATAATTATTAGGTTTTTGTTAGAGTATTAGAGCGCCTTTATAATTTTATGTATTATCTACACGTATATTTGTTATATATAGATTAGGGATTTTACTGTATTTTACATATTTTTGTGGCCTCTGTATAGCACTATCTGCTATCATATTAAGTATATGCTATCCATCTTGGATAATATTCTCTTATGTTATTTGAGCTAATTTTATGAAACATCTTCTTCAGCCTCTCTTTAGATTAACACCCTGAAGGGGGAAGGCTGCGTACACCTGCCCCCCAGATCCTGCGTAAGCGGAAGCTCTTGAGGCACTGAATATGTTCCTATCTTCTCCTCTTTTGCCTTTTCCCCTGACATGGTGATGACCTCGACATCAGTGAGGCTCGACCCATTTTATGTATACGGGCATCCTCTCTAGCTGTTCCGTGTCTTGAAATGACCAATTCTAGCTCTACCTAGCCTCCCGTCCGCTCTATACCGATATAGCACCAATTGCTTTGCGGCTTACAATTACTCAACCTCCTGTTCGGACATCCCCTTTGTTAAGATTGGAGACCGATGATATTATAACCGTTAATTCATGACTGGATTTATTGGAGTCTAATGATGGTGACTCTTGGACTGCCGGGAGTTATGAATGTAGAGGCGTATAAATAGGGACCTCTTGTGTATGGTTTAGGTATGGGGATGAAAGTAAGAGACTAAAGATGTAGTCCAGTGGGAGGTAGAGTGTGAGTGAGAAACTCTGTTGTAATACCTCTGTTATAATAGTGAAATTATGTTGCTCCCCCTTCCTGAATGTAGGCTTTGGCTGAGCCACGTAAATTCCGGTGTCTAATATTTTTCCCTCATTCCCGTTTATTTCCGCATTTGTTATTTCGATTTAAGGTTCGGTAAATTCGTGGGTGGTCCTAACACCCTTCTCCGTCTTCCAATCTTCCGCCATCAGTTTCTACCAAATAGTAATTTAAATTCTGTAAAAAATATTGATTCTTTAACATGGTACGTCTCACAACTTTATTAATCAAAAAATAACGAATACATTATATAAATATATGAGAATATTCATACAGTAGGGGTCCTTGGAAACAGCCTCCCTTCATGGTAGTTCCCAGAAGAGGGAAGGTTGTGTATATCTACTCCCCCAGACCCTACTTATGCGGGAGCCCTTTGAGGAACTGAGATTGTTGTTATTGTAGAATATCCATACAAATATGAAATATTGAACATGACTAAGAATATCAGTATGCCATTCAAAACGTCCACATGCAAAGCACAAACCCTGAGAAGAGTAATAGATAAGTGGAGGGGGGTAAGTGTTCGAACTTTATATGATAAGACTAGTGCTCCATAAAAATAGTCTTGATATGCTGACTTTAGAAAATTTTCAATTTTGTCCTATCTCTCTGCTTTTTTCCTTTTCTTTATGTCATGAAGTCTGTGTCGGGCGCTGATCTCGAGATTTTAAGGATCCAAAGTAGCAACATTTTCAATGCCTCGAGGGCTCCCGCCTAAGCAGGGTCTGGGAGTTTGGATGTACGCAGCCTTCCCCCTCCAGGGTGCTACCCTGAAGAGAGGCTATTTCTGATAACCCTAACCTAAGGGGTGCAACACCAGGACTTCCCAGGAGGTCACCCGTCTTGGTACTATTCTTGCCCAAGCACGCTTAATTTCGGATTTCTAATGGGATCCGGTGCTTGCGTGTTGGAACCCTCTTAGGTAATTTAACGAATAGGCCATTTTTTTATAGTAGAGGCATGTGAATATCACCCTGAAGGTTAAGGCTGCGTACATCCCAACCCTCCCAGATCCTGCTTATGCGAGAGTCCTTAAGGCATTGGGTCTGTTGTTGTTGTTGTTGTTGTCGACGCATGCGAATATGCGTAATTGTACTATTTCAAATTGTGAATTGTGATATACAGCAAAAATAATATAGTTAATTTAAAAAAATAATTCTTAACGAATTGGGTTGACTAGGGCTTTGACGGACTTTGATCTCTAAATTTTTGCCTACTATTGGTTAGATTTTCTGATAATTCCACAAGATTTATATTATATCATCTATTGTTAATTTATATTTTATATATACTTACAATTATTCTTATTCCATTATTTTAACCACACAAATTTGTTCAAAATAGAAAAATTAAATGGAGCACCGTGTTACATACCAAAGGAGATTCACTCTAGGTAGCCATTTTCTCTAATGGACAGCTTCACTACTTTAGGTAACCCTCTATTAGGTATCCCTTTCCGAAATTTGGGCCCATTACATGTGGCTTGTCAAGCACGGCCACCGAGCACCGTCCGTCCCATACCAAATCGAGCTTCTTAGAATCAATCCGAGGATCGACGGCTTTGATACACAATGGCTACATACTAAAGGAGGTTCTACTCCAAAATTAATTTACAATGAGTAGAGTAGCTCCTTAGATATATAAATTAATATTTTCTCTTCTATCCCACTAACGTGAGATTCCATTTTTTTTATTTTGTTGACTTGTATCACACAGACTTTTCAACTTGGCTAATGGCTGCTGCTAAATTGCCTTCTCTGCGAAATTCTGGTAAGAACACAAAAATTGGATCTTCTTTTTCATTGGACTTTGGTCCTAAAACAAAAGTATGTTTCCCACTTCCTATTTTTTAATATTTTACTTAAAAACAATTGGTAAATTACCTGTATTAAGAAAATAATATCCTAAAAGTTTAAATTAATAGATAATGGTTTAAAAATAATTTTATACTCTAACATGTATTCTCATGTAAATATCCATTTGGCTTGAAGGATTGACAATGCACACTGATCCTTCCATATCTTGTGCTTCAAATATATCAACATTTAGTGGGATTTAAACTTGTAGCCTTTGGGTCAACAGGTCTCTAATATTATGTCAAGAAACAAACTATCGCAAAAGCTTAAATTGATGGAAAAAGATCCAAAAATAATTTTATAACCTATCTTTGAGAATAATTAGATTTTTTTTAATTAATTATCATATTTTTTATATTTTACGAATATATGTGCTAGATTATAACATTATTTCCAGACCTATACTTTCAGCTTAAAATTTTGGGACATTTTAATCCTTGACAACATATTACGGTTTTAATTTTTTTTTGTTCAACCACCTTAGTCAACATAGAAAATTTACAATCTATGCACCTAAGTTACACATGTTTTCTTTTTTCCTTTTGCGGGTCTTCCCATCAGTCTCTCGGCTGTGGGATGCCGGTTTTTGTGTTACGAGTTCTTTTCATTTATTAGCGGAAAAAAAGGCTTTCAAAGACTGTTGTTATTTTTGATCAAAAAGGCTTCATTGTTTGAGGCTGAATACAGATATCTTAATTATGTTATGCATTTTTGGTCTAACTCTACATTTTTTTTTTCTTTTATTTTGAGTTATATACCTTAAATTCATGTGCATAATACATGATTCTTAGTGACATAATAGAAGAGTTGGTGAAAAGCAACATGATTAAAACAAATTACATTCTAACAAGTGGTTACTTGAAAAAGAATATAAAAATTATCGTAATGAGGTGAACATTGATCAACTTTTAATAAAAATGCCCATCATGAGGGCGTCTCAGTTAGTAGCGTTTCCTACCTATGCGGTCATCACCTAGGGGTCATGAGTTCGATTCTCGCTGAAGATATACGCATGACTTACCTACTCATAGGATTGTGGGTGTTCTCATGGGCCGGGGTTAGCTTGGGGAATCCAGTCCCTCGTTACCAAAAAAAACTTTTAATAAAATTTCTTAGATAAAGAAAGAAAAAGGGAAAAATAGGATCGGGAGGTTTCTTGGTGAAACTTTTTGCTTTCTTTCTAGTGGAAAACTAAATTAAAAATTGCTGGGGAAATCATCTTTTAAATAAAGAAAAATATAATATATATATATATATATACTGGCCTTAATTAATGGAAAGAACAATTAGTAATTGTATTCTTGGATGCCTCGAATCTTCCCTCGTCGCTTTGAACTTTGGTGCATGTAAATTCTACTCATAAAATTTTATATGACACGATAATACAATATAGATACGTACGAAGATAGTAATTTTGGGTTGGATTTTTGAAATCAGGTTGTTTAGTGATATAATATTGATATTATATATATTTTTGATAATTTATGTCACATGACATAATTTGAACATTCGTATTTTACGTTCTTCTTTTTCCTCCTTTTCATTTTTATGGTGTCATAGAGAAGCAAATAGGGCAGCTCATGAAGCGGCTAGAGTTGATCGTCTGGGATTATGTACCCATGACTGGTTTGAGTTTCCTCTTCAATCGCTTATGTCCTGTCTTATAAATGATGGAGTGCAATGAATTGCTTTAGGGCTTTTTCGTTCAAAAAAAAAAAGAAGATATAATTTGATCTATTTTATTTTCATATTTATAAATATGTTATGTGTGATTATTGCTAATATCAAATGTGATATGTGTTATTAACATGTAGGTAAGTTGACAATTTAATAAATAATAAAATAGACACTAATATAATTAAATGGATAATGTGAGGCTATACCAAAGAGGGCACCAACATGCCGTCACCAGATCCCATTCGAACTCCGAAGTTAAGCGTACTTGGGAGAGAGTAGTACCAGGATGGGTGACCTCCTGGGAAGTCCTCACCCTCAAGTTGGGGGCACTGGGAAACAGCCTCTCTTCAGATTGACACCCTGAAGGGGGAAGGCTGCGTACATCCCCCCCCCCCCCCCCCCCCCGACCCTGCGTAGGCGGGAGCCTTTGAGGCACTGGGTATGTTCCTTCCTTCCTTGTGAGGCTATACAACAACAACAATAGTCCCAGTGCCTCAAGGGCTCCAGTATAAGCAGGGTCTGGGGAGGGTAGATGTACGCAGCCTTACGCCTTCAAGGTGATACCCTGAAGAGAGGCTATTTCCGAGGACCCCTAATGATGCTATCCGTTTATTAATTGGATTTAGCAGGGGTTGAGAGTTCCTAAATCATTTAGTAGACGGTTCCGATTTAGCTGAATTATTTTCTAAGGCTCCTCGCATAACACGATGATACATTTGCCAGTCCTGGTAAGTAGTAAAAATCCAACATGATACGATAGTGTAATGCAAATATGACATAAATATAAAGAATTTGGATCGGAACTTTAAATATTGGTAGAATTTGGGTTGAGACATTTAACTCGTTGACTTGATTGAGTTGGATCAACACATTTAACCTACTCTTATAAATATGTCAAGGCACGTGTATGATTCAAGTCATTTATAATTACTAATATGTATATGTATATGTTGTACTAGCATTTGTTTGTATAGTTATAAATATTTCATATATTGATCGCTACTATCAATCATAAAAATATATTATTAACATGCTTTAGAACTATATATGCTAGCATAGGAGGAACATAGGAACATACCCAATGCCTCAAAGGCTCTCGCCTACGCGTGGTTTGGGGGGGCAGATGTATGCAGCCTTCTCCCTTCAAGGTGTTAACCTGAAGAAAGGCTGTTTCCCAGTGCCCCCAACCTGAGGATGAAGACTTCCTAGAAAGTCACCCATCCTGATACTACTCTCACCCAAGCACGCTTAACTTCGGAGTTCTAATGAGATCCGGTGACAGCGTGTTGGTGCCCTCTTTTGTAAGTATATATGCTAGCATGTTAGTACTTAAATCATATGTGTCAACAATCATATGTTCTCTTAAACTTGTAAATGTTCATAAATTTTGATCTATCGTAGCTGAATAAAATCTTATTTTAAGACCAAATAATATATGTTATTTGTGTGATTAGGTGTTGAATACTAGGGAATTTTTTGTATTTTATACAATATTTTTATATTTTATGACGGGAGCTCACCGACTCCAACTTAAATGAAGAGATAGCCCTAGTTTAGAGCTCAATGCAGGTTTAGGATTGGAGTAACTGAGTTAGCGATGTAGGACATTCGAGCACATGCAAGCTGTTGGTTTGACTGTGGGCATACTTGTAGTATGGAGGATAGTTGGTCAATTGGGGCCCCAAGATGCTGACACCCTCTGTATTTTCTGTACTATCTTTCTCTCTTATTTCTCCATCTCCCTTTATCTCTCTCTCTCTCACTCTCTTTCTAGACCCTCTCTCTCTCTACCTCTATCTCTCTCTTTACTCTCTAAATGATTGACTTCTCTATATGTTTGCGTATGTGTGAGTGGTATCGCATATAGGATCTTCCTCGTACTTGCTTGTTTGTCCCTGCTTTTTACCCTGAATACTAGGATCATAGGCTCCCATGCATTCATTACATAAGTACATGCTAATCGGATGAATGGTTTGGATTGTATGCCTACATGCTTTCTTGCATATATGCTACACAAGATGTTTAGGCTTTTCATGCTCTCCTTGCAGGCTTTTCATAAACTTCTACTACCAGGTTAGGGGTCCTTGGAAACATTGTCTCGTCAGGGCCTACCCTGATGGGGTAAGGCTGCGTACATTCTACCCCTCCTAAACCCTGCGCAAGTGAGAGCCCTTGTGTTGTTGTGTTGTTGTATTTTTATATTTTATCCTTTGTATATTCTTAATCCTTAGCATATTTCAAGGAATCTAAGGGGATCTAAACTGTTAAGAACTTCACATGTGAGTCCAGTAAAAGTTTTACATTGGTGTTTTCAGAGATAAGAGATTAATATATAACCCTACTGGGCTACACCAACTAATGTTGATTGGTTTTGGAACAGAACCCACCTTGGGTTTATATGTGGACCTCATATATTAAAACTTCGTGTTTAACAAATAGGTTTCATTTGTAGACCCTTTTTTGATAACCAAGGTGTTCAGGCTAGCTCAAGTATAATATCAAATAATCCATTTTGTCCGTGTTCCTTTTTGCTTCGCTTGAGGTCCTGTTTTTTCTTTTTCTTTTGTTGTTCTTGTTTTTTGGTCGTCTTTCAGCTAGCTTCAGGCTAGCTTCAAGCCTCGTTTTTCGAGTTTGCCTGTCTTGTATCGGCACTCCGGTGTCACTTATCGGAAAAAAATATTTCAAGGAATCTTTTTTTTCATGTAGGATTAGTCTCTTCCCTGTCCTCCATGTAACCAGCCACTGATGGCTATTTCCTCCCATTTAGTGCTTCATTTACTTGTATTCTAGAATAGTCTTTGATGCAGCACATAGATGGAAAGTTAGGAAACGAGAAGGTTCAACAGCCTTACCTTAAATTTCTATTACGAAAATAATAAAAACAAAGGAGAAAATCGTTTGATCTAATTCTCACACCTCGAGAATAGAAGAAAAACACATAAAAAGGATAAATAACTCTAAAATAATCGAACTCACTAAAATTCTAAGTCTTCATCTTGCTTAAATAGAGGAGCTAATTCTTTTAAACTAAAAGACTTAAAATTAAAAGATAAATACAAAAACAATACTTAATTATCTAAAACAACTAGTAATTATCTCATAGTCTAATAACTAAATAACCTAATAGATGTTAATCTCCTCAAGTTTTTATCTAGCCGTGTCTTCTATCAACTAGCCAAGTAATCCATCTTGTCAAGAACCTGATCCGCCAAGATACGGACTGCATCTGTGTTTAGTTAATGGTGTTAGGTTTTTCATCTTTTGACTTTTTATTTTCTTGTATTTTGTTATAATTAGAATCTTTGTATGTTGGTTCATTATCAAGTAAATACATTCAATGTTTTCTTAAGTTGAAGTGTTAATTTTATCTTATTTTAATTTTTACATTAGGACCCTTATATTAATATTTTATTACGAGATTGCAATTTAATTATGAGTTGAATGGGTTATACACTACGTAAAAATCAAACAATTGGGATACCAAGCTAGCGATACTTTTAAATAAGTGTCAAAAACTCAAAGATAATTTAAGAAGAACGTGCTATTGAATCTCTTTTAAGCGTATTTATAGCCTTTGTTACACGGTCAACTGATGAAAATGTTGCTAGGATAGCTAGATACGTGTTTAGGCATAGCAGGAGTTAAAATCTAATGTCACAATAGACTTTATTATTTTGTGGTGATATGTTGTGGATCTGCTATCCATTTTAGTCAATATATTCAAATTTTGGTTGAATTTTTTAAAAATATTTGAGTTTTTTTTAATTTGAGTCATGTGTTACACTCATTTATGTTGGAATTCTAAATCAAAATAATAGTAAGCATATAGTAGGAAGAAAGGAAAAAAATACAAGACATATTTATGCTTTCGTATGTTGATTAAAGCGTAATAATTTTCATTATTTTAAGAAATAATATACACACTTTAAAACTACATCTTAGTCAAACTTGCACAACTCATGCTTCGTATTTGTATTCACGCACAAAGATCTAGTGCACCAGGGGCCCTAAATCTAAATAAGCTTATCCTCTATTTCATAAACAAAACTCAATGCAATCAGACTCCATCAACGAACACATTTACAACAAAATTAAACCAAATTAAATAAACGAAAATACTCAAAATCCCATAGGATCCTTTCCATTTGCATAGCTCAACAGAATCCAAAAACATCAGTTGAGCATCATCCCACTTCATTCAGTTTACATGTGCGTTTAGTAAGAAATTAAAAAAAAAAAAAGATCAACATGTAAACTTAATGAGCTGAAAGTTAATTTTAAGATGAAACCACACTTGAACTTATATGTGAATCTGACATTTGCCCGCTACTTTTCGACTTGTTGTCTTCTACGACACTTGAATCTGATACCTCATTCTCCGTAATTGTCACGACAACATGATCTGTAACCGAGTCATGAGTTGGTTTTTCGGGCGAAACCGGCTTAAACCCAGCTAGGGAACCAAGTAAATGAACAGCCTCAGCAATGTTTTCAACACAAATTGTAATATCAATTAATAATGAAGCCACTGTTAATGCTGGAAGAACATCAATTAGATTGAATTTTTGCCATTTTTCTCTTGTTTTGAGAATGGATTTGAGATTTTTGGCTTCGGATTTTGAGTTGTTTATGTGGGTATTCGCATTGGGTGATTGTCTCATTTTTCTTATCCCGAGTGCCAATTCCTGCATTGCTTTGCTTAATTCGGTGCACAACTTTGTGCAAGGTTCTCGGATGTTTTCCCGGATTTCTGCCGGTACCTGTGATATTTATAATAGGCCAAATGTTAGGAAACGAAATGGTTAATGATTAAAAAAGGGAGAGACGTGGTATGTGTGATTCGGCCAATTATGTCTACATTGATAGAGTTGAAGAGATTTTCCATTATCGTCCTGGTACAAGGGAAATATTCCCCTTTCTCGTGTCTTACCATAAATATATAAAGTCACACAAAACACTAGGACAACTTAAAAATACCTCAGAAATAGTATTTCACTCTACAAGAAGAGTTTAAAAATAGGCTGCTCAAATAACAGCTGCATACGCAAACCTGAGTGTATATTTATAGCCATGAACAAAACCCTCGTACATAGAAACTACCAAAGAAAACACAGTTGAATATAGCTCTAAAATAGGCCGATGTATGAGATTCACATATGAGATCATGTAATGTTTTATTCTAAAATCAATTAGCATTAGATAGAGTAACATGCAGTCATTATCATGATCTCTCTCCTCTCATCGCTCCAATATTGGATTATTACTAAACTCACTTGTGGAGTCTTTTATGGAGTTGCAGTATAAAAAAGATTACCTTAGAGTCAGAGACGAGGAACTTGTGAAGAGTATCGAGCCTGTAAGCGCACTGCCGAGCCAGAGCTCCGAGCTTGAGGTACTGTTTCCAAGGATGGCGGAACCTGAACCTACCATGGTTAGGTTCCCATGCTGCTAAATTTGCCTGCCCACCCACAGTGTTTTTTTTTACTCTGTTAGATTCGTGTGTTAAAGAACTTCATAGCAAAATATGAATTCGACATAGGAAGTGTAGGAAAGACAAGACTAGCATATGAACCTAGTGGATTACTCCATCTAATGTCAATTAATTTTAGAATGGAACCCCACTTGGACTTATATGAAATTTAACATCTTAAGACTTTTTTAATGAAATATAAGCATTTTCGTAATTCGAAAGAAATTTTCAATACAAAACAAGCGCACCCAACGAAATGGAGGCCGAGAAAGAAACAAGAGCAGATAAACATACAAGTGGCATATACTTTCAAACATAGTAACATTAAGATGAAATTTTTTTTACTTTTGCTTCTAATAATTTTTATTTCAGCTTCTATTTAAATGCATTTTTCTTTCGGATCAAACATCATCAAATTCCAAAAAAAAAGAAAAAAATTCTAAAATGAAAGTTTCGCTAATCGAACCCCAATTATATAAATAAAGTAGTTTTTTTTTTTTTTAATTACCAGTGTCTCATCTGTACTTTTGGAACCAAGAATGCTCTTATACTCTTGGAGGAATGATTTCTCTGCCTTCGTCTTCCCCTCTGATTCATCTATTGTTTTGAAGTATTCACCTCCAAATCCTTTGTAAAAAAAAAACACAAAAACAAATATTATATGTATGAAATTTTAATACAGAAATTAGGTGTAACACTCAGTATCGTATTATTATATTTGGGTTCGCTGTTCATTTTATATTTAACCCCTTCATAATATAGAAACTACCTAAAAAGGTACCAACACGGAAACACTGGATCTTATTAGAACTCCGAAGTTAAGCGTGCTTAGGCGAGAATAGTACCAAAATGGGTGACCTCCTGAGAAGTCCTTGTGTTGTTGGGCGTTCTCGGAAACAACCTCCCTTCAGGGTAGCATCTTGAAATGGGAAGGCTGTGTACATCCACCCCCAAACGCTGCTTGGGTGGGAGCCCTTGGAGTACTAGGAATATTGCTTTATAATGTAGAAAACTTATCATATATATCTTATATATACATATATGTATACATGCGTGCAGGTATACAAGATATAATTAACATGAGATCCTGAAGTTTGACATAGCGATAACTGTTCTACCCACTTGGCAATCATAGCGTACAAAACTGATCTATATGTATATATACATGAAGTACCTTCTAAGAAGGAGGCGAGTTTGTCAAGGTTGGCAGCAACGAGGTTGTGGAGGTCACCACCGCTCCAAACAGGGCGAATACAGATACAAATAAGAATGGAAATACAAGACCCAATTACGATAGTGGACAGTCTTTGTTGTGCCATCTTGATGATCTCGTCAACTCGGTACCCTGACACCGCCACTAAGGCAAAGGTCAAGATAAATATAGAGAGCCCATAGTCGCATCGTTTCTTCAATCTCGGAATGAACCTCATGAACGTTGCTATTGCAGCTGGCACGTACAGGTAAATACGTTAAGAATATACGTCATGTTATACGTATATAGAAAATATGACCGACTCAAATAAAGTTGACTTACTGACGATGAACCCAAATAGGCCAAGTACGATAGGTTCACCGGTCTTGCCCGTGAGGTCAGCCAGGTGGTGGGCTAGCACTCCTAGCATCCCACCAATCAATGTTGCCACCATCCTGTTTAACCCTTTTCCGAGGGTTGCCCCTATATCATATGACGAGTTTTTTAGTATATCGATATATAAAAAAGTAACTGTGTTAAGATTTTAAACTATTTAAATAAATATTAAAAAGGAGTATTAAATTTGTTTTTTAGATTCTCGGTCACGAGCATGTTGGACTGTAGATATTGTAAGACCCATTTTCGGGTTATCGTAAAGATTATTATTATAAAGTCGGTGTTGCTGAAATTTGAAGTAGAGACCTCTAAGCTAAAAGAGCTCTTCTACCATACTAATCCCAAAAGTTTATGGGCTTATTTTATTTTTTTAATTTAAAGTTTTTTTTTGTTTTTTGAGGGCAAAAAACTGAGTACTAAAAACGAGTTTTTCTTGTTTTTAATTTTTTATTTTTATCTACAATAAAATAGAAAATAAAAAATAAGAAATATTATTTCTACTACTTGATTTTTAATTTCTCAAAGCTGACATTAAACTTGCCCTTTAAGTTGAAAGATCTGAACGAAAATTTTACACTTGTTATAGTTGCTAAGCATATGTATGAATTGTTATTTTCCAAGTTAGTATTGTTATATATTATCGCTTTTAAATGATAAGACTCACCTACAGAATACTCAAAAACGACGACCACAGTGAGAATAGCCCAAATAGCAGAGATACCGAACCCATTGAATAACGGCTGAAAGTAATAAAACAACGAGACTATTGTAATGGCCAACCCCACTTTGAAGGCATGTACCACTCTCCTCGGGTCCTCTTGTCCAAGCCTCCTAGCAGTCAACACGAACTCTTTAAGTTCGCCTTTTACCCTATCGGATATGTCAGTTAACTGTTTCATCGCACGTTGGGAAAACCCCATTTTAGAATTAGTACAAGTATTTAATGATGACGACAACAACGACGACGTGCTGGTGAAGTTTTTGTGGGGTGCAAGTAAACAGTGATGGGACGATGGCAAAGGGGTTACGATTTTGAAGGCCTATTTATAAGCATAGTCCCATGATATGTCGTTATCTTTGTTGCAATATAATATTATATATTATATTATATTATATTATAAACCAAAGAGGGCACTGACACGCCGTCACCGGATCCTATTAGAACTCCGAAGTTAAGCGTGTTTGGGCGAGAGTAGTACCAGGATGGGTAACCTCCTGGGAAGTCCTCACCCTCAGGTTGGGGGCAGTGAAAAACAGCCTCTCTTCAGGTTAACACCCTGAAGGGGGAAGGCTGCGTACATTCCCCCCCCCCCCCCCCCCCCCCCGACCCTGAGTAGGCGGGAGCCCTTGAGGCACTGGGTATGTTCCTTTTATATTATATTATATTATAATGAAGTGTTTATGAGACAAGTGAAGGGATAGAGTGTTACTTTAAGTTAAAAGATATGGAGTTCGATCCCCTCTTAAATCTCTTCTTGAGGAATTCTTGACTTAAGTAGCTCTTGTGGTGTGTGAGGGTCACCGTATGGATCGGGATTTAACGGATAATCGAGTTCCTCTTTAAAAAATATATGATATTATATAGTATTGTTATGGGTAATACATAAAATATTTATGTCCTTGTTTGCAGTCTTTGCAATGGTGTGGAGCATTGTTTAATTATTTAAAAAAAAAAAAAAAGATACTTATAAATTGTATATTTGTATTTGATCTTATTTGAGTATCTGCTATGTTATGCAGGGTTAATTAAAACACTAAACAATTGACGCAGTTGCTTGGCGATTCCAATTTGCTAAGGTACTTTTTGAAAATTATTTATATTATTAACGGGTTTGCTTTTAAAGGGTGTTGTCGTTCTAACTGAAAAAATAACAAGATACATATAATACATTATGAACATATATGTAAACGTATAATATATATGATTCACGTATTAGTTAGTATAATATAAATTTAAGTTGGTCTAAACACTTTAGTTACCAAAAGGAGGTCATCGATTGATACATCTTAAGTTTTCAAAATAGCTTTGTTATAAAAAAAGGAACATACCCAGTGCGTCAAGGGCTCCCACCTACGCAGGGTCTGGGGGGGCGGATGTACGCAGCCTTCCCCCTTCAGGGTGTTAATCTGAAGAGAGGTTGTTTCCCAGTGCCCCCAACCTGAGGGTGAGGACTTTCCAGGAGGTCACCTATTCTGATACTACTCTCGCCCAAACACGCTTAACTTCGGAGTTCTAATGGGATCCGATGACGGCGTCTTGGTGCCCTTTTTGGTATTCTCATCATCACGCTATTTTTGAAATCTTTAATTATTTTAAATCTGAAACATCATCCTAAAAAGTTGTCAGTTATACAAAAATGGGATAAATGCGCTGAACTGCGCTCCCTAGTTAGATCATGGCATGTGTCCGTTTGCCGCTTCATCTTTCTGATTATCTATTTTAAAAGTTTTGATCCGCTTATGATTGAGCATCTTAGTTTGACAGATTAGGGACGTGACTATTCTATTTTTCTATCTTTTAGTTTGTCCTGTCTTTGAATCTTTCCTATAGTGTTTGAGGCTCTTAGTATTTGCCTTTTTTTGCTTGTATTTTTGTTTGTATTGTTTCTGTTGTTTGATTCCCGTCCATATGCGGGTTCAGGGTTCGTTTATTCGAACTGTCTACTTTGTATTGTGACTCTGTCACTAATTATCGAAAAAATATATAATGCCATCTATGCTTTTATTTCTAAAATATGTTGTCTTTTGATCATTTTTTTTTTTCCACAAAATATGACACCCTTTTTATACATCTAATTAAAATTCTACCATACTTAAGAGAGAGTACCAACACGCAAATACCGGATCTCATTAAAACTCCGAAGTTAAGCGTTACTGGGCAAAAGTAGTACCAAGATAGGTGACCTCCTAGGAAGTCCTCGTATTACACCCCTCAGGTTGGGAATCCTCAGAAACAACTTTCATTTAGGGATAGCACCCTGAAAGGGGAAAGTTGCATACATCCACCCCCAGACCCTGCTTAAGCGGGACCTTAAAAAATGGGAATGTTGCCTTTTTTTAACTAAAATTCTACCATTTTTTTTTTTTTTTTGAATAATACACTCATTTAAAGTTGTTTTATTTTTTTGAATTTTTTAAAACAACTTGGAAAATATGAAAGAGAGAGAGAGAGGGGGGGCCGTGAGGGGCTGTCCTTGTTGAAAAGGAGTGAGAGAGTGGGGAAGTCAGGTGGGTTGGCTGCCGCCTGTCCTGTGCAGCCACCTTAAAATGTGCCGTCAAAATGGCCCTTCCCCTTTAATTAATTAATTATCCCCACTAAATCACACCTTTAAATTTCTTTCTTTTTTTTTTTTTATTAATTACGAATTTTAAATTTTTTTCTTTTTTTTTTTCCATGGAATGCACATTGAATATCTTAAATTGGGATAAATTTTGAGTACATATAGGCCTCGTTTAGTTGTCATATGAATTGAATTCCCACAAGAAATATTTTTTAGGGAGTTTAATCTTTGTTTCAATTTTTCAAGAAATAAAAACAAAGTATTTAGTTATCGGAATGAGAAATAAAACTCCCTTGGAAGGCTAATTATAAACAAAGTAATTAGATTTTACTTTAGGTGGCTCGTTTTGAAAAAATTAAAAGATGGCAATTTCTACTTCACGCATTTTTTCAACTTTCTATCAATCAAATAAGAGCTAAAATTTGTACTTCTTATGAACTTCTACTTTTCGCATCTTTTTCTTGCGTATCAAATGTGGCCTGAATGTTTGAAGATTTCATTTTGTATGAACATATCGAGCAGGCTTATAGTATGTTTTTGCATTCTTTTACCGAAGGAGAAGCCTTATGGGAAAACAATAGCGTTACGAGACTTGAGAGGGAGGTGATAGAGGTTCAAATTTGAAAATGAAGTAAATCGAGATTCCACTTATATTTTTAAAATTGTTATAATTTCACAAGATTCAAAACTTTATATATGGTAAGTATTTGACACATTATGATGGAAAAGCTAAGCTCTAACCCTAAAATCTCGAGCCCATAAATGAAAACTCGTAACCTCAAAACCAACCAATCTCACTCATGACTCAACATAACATGTAAGGGCAAACCCAAGACACTGTCAAAGTTTAAACCACAGGATAAGAAACTGTAGATTCAATTCTCAACCCTATTTGGCCAAGTGTTTTTTCCCAAAAAAAAACAAAAAAAAAGATACTTCCAACGGAGAAAAACCATTTTTCAATATTTGAAGGTGACCTCAAAAAAAAAAACAGTACTTTTAAATAAAATTAGATTTTTTTTTTTTTCCCCCAGTTTTAAGCGGATACAGAAAACTTGTATCTTTTCCTTTATACAAAGTAAAAAAAAAAAAAATTTAAAATTTTTTTGACAAACATCTCTATTAAAGGAGGAACATACCCAGTGCCTCGAGGACTCCCGCCTACGCAGGGTCTGGGGGGGGCGGATATACGCAGCCTTCCCCCTTCAGGATGTCAGCCTGAAGAGAGGCTGTTTCCCAGTGCCCCCAACTTGAGGGTGAGGACTTCCCAGGAGGTCGCTCATCCTGGTACTACTCTCGCCCAAGCACGCTTAACTTCGAAGTTCTCATGGGATCCGGTGACGGCGTGTTGGTGCCTTCTTTGGTAAACATCTCTATTAAAAGTACCTTTTATAAAAGATCTTCTACCACTCATTTGGTTGCTACATGAATTTTGCAGGAAGTCATTTTTAACCTTCCCAAAAAAATTCTATTTCCTAACCTAATTCCCAAATGTATTTGACCTAATTCCTGAGAAGTTGACACAGAAATTAAATTCTCGAAAAATACAACTTCCCTTAAGAATTCAATTCATTTGACAACCAAACAAGACCACATTTAATTGCTAGAATAGAAAATAAAACTTCCTTCGAAAAGTAAGTTAAAAACAGAGAAATTAAAACTTACCAGAGGAGGGTAACGTTCCTGCCAACCAAATGAGGGTCAAAATCTGTACTTTCTATGAATTTTTACTCCTTGCACCTTCTTCCTACATACCAAACGAGATAAATCCACTACCCGAACAAGTTAAAATGCACAACCTGTATGAGAAGCAAAAGGGAAATATAAAGACATACCTCTACAGCATCTTACGTTTCTCTGTCAAAACACATACCCAAAATCCCAAATCTCCACACTTTCGACCAAAAATGTTTACATTAAACAACACAAATTGCTTCAAATTTAAAATTTAAAA
Organism: Simmondsia chinensis; assembly: GCA_018398585.1. NCBI lineage: Eukaryota > Viridiplantae > Streptophyta > Magnoliopsida > Caryophyllales > Simmondsiaceae > Simmondsia > Simmondsia chinensis. Next base: position 3,000,791 of record JAGTTD010000014.1, read on the forward strand.
AAAAAAAACCCACCTCTTTTTATACATTCACATCTCACAAAATATTCCATCTTAATATCACCTCACCAATCACATACCACAGAAACTACAATGACCAAACACAACTAAACCGTAACCCCAAAAAAATAATATAACTAATTCGAAAAATACCCATAACTAACCACTGCTTTACCGCGATTAACAAACCCAACTGTCACACTTCTACCAAGCATGCTATGCTGCACAATGTACAAACTCCAGTTTCTAGAATAGACGTACTTTAGCGAACGCTGACGGCTACTTGCATCGTGGTTCATGAACCGATGCCTTGTTTGAAGATGTTAAATATGGAGCGCGTGTGTGATCCAAAGCCTTCAAAACTGTTAGGGAGGGAACTAAACCACAAGCCCAGGACTTCGTATATACGGCATCATGCTATACAGGATGCCATAACTGATGCGGAAACATGATCCGAAGTGACTGCTGGTGACCCTTTCGACGTCCATTAAATCCAAGCTAGAGAACCCCGATCATTTGCGCCATGAGGGCGGCCTCTAGTTGGTGTTGGTGGCCGGTTTGCATTTAGCTCCTGTTGTCATACAAGATAGTCAAGAAACCAACTATCCCAGAAGCCAAGCTACTAGGGGAAGAAGCATAATAGTTCTATTCTCATAATATTTTACTTTTTTTTAAAAAAGGGTAAGAAGTACAACTTCTCCCAAACAAGCCTTGAACCCAAGAGTTTACACTTGAGGGGCGGATAGCCCAACCACTACACCAAACCTAACAACTTAGGCGAACACCCATTGGGTTTAAAGAGTAGTTGATTTACTAGTTCATTTCATACCTTATATTGTAATTAAATTAATGTTAAGAACGGGGGCATTAAGATTTGAATTCGAGTTTTTTAGGTCAACGAAGCTCTAATACCACATCAAAAAAACCAAATATCCAAATAAGGAAAAGGCCACGCCTCTTCGAGTGAATAATCATTGGGTTTGAAGCGTGAATAATACACAAGCCCATTTACATTATGTTGTAATTTAATTAATATTAAATTGTGGGCCATTAAGATTTGTACTCAAGTTGTCTGTACCAAAGTTCTAATACCATATCAAAAAACTAATTATCCTATATGCTTAAAACATTAATAGCTCAGATTGAGCCCGCAATCAGTACTAACACTAACTCTACAGTATGACTTGAAAGTAGAAATATGGCAAACCTGCATCCAGGTGTCCTCTATATGGCGTTCGGGGGATGTTTCTGGCGATGAAATTGCAGGTGGAAGAGGATGAATGAGTTTGGGAACCACCACAAGATCTCTACCAAGAACTAAGATCGCTCCGGCATTATTTGCAGTACCTACAAACCGTGAAGAACCTTTAGCAAGGTGCTTAATGTGCATCACAAGGAACGTAAACAAAAGCTCTTATACATACCACAATAGTTGGTTGCAGAGAATAAAGTGATCAAATGCCCCTGAGCGAAACGCTCGAAACCATCCATCACACATTCATGCGCACGTACTATCAGTTGAAGATCATTATTGTTGCAAAATTCCATAACTCGGTCAGGCTGCAATAGCAACACGTGCAAAAAACAATACCTACTTAGGAGGTCATAATACTTAAATAGAATAATAATGAGCGTAATATTAAGAGGCAACGACAGCCAAGCCAATAAAATCATTCTTCGACATTAGTGAGACTATCTGTAAAAGCCCATGTCCCCTGAATTCAACATATTAAGTATAGGAACTAAATCGACACACTTCGTATAGGGCAGAACAACATAGAAGACGACAACAATAAACCCAATGCCACAGGGCTCCCACCGAAGCAGGGTCCCCGGGGTGGAGGACATACATATAAAATGAAGTAGGGTTAAGGTTTTTGGTCGAGATCAAGTCTTTTATTTACTATCATGTCACAAGCTGAAGTAATAGCAAAATTGAACAAAGAAACTTGGAGTACTAGCAGCATCAGGAAGACAGATGAATAGTAGTGAACAAGATCTCAACTATTTAGTCCATGATTCCCATTTAATCTACACCCACAAATCTCCATAATTCAACCGAATCCAACACATTTTTTTTATGACTATACAAAAACGCAAAAAATTCTAGCCCCTTAACTTAGAAAAGTCAAGTTTGAGCAGTGGACACGAGTAATGTAAATTAACATCCATAGATATAAAATATAACAAAGGGTACAAAAGAACACAAAACTGCCATCAAACATCTTATTAATACAGGGAAAGAACATGACTATAAATAGTTCAAGTGAGATCAAGATTATACCCCCATTACTAAGAAAATCACATCATGATTAAGACTAGAAAGGATAACACTAGTCCTTTCTAAAAACTAGTCCTTCAAAACTAAGTTAAGGAAGCCATGTACCTGGAGAAAGAAGGGAGGTAACGAAACCCCCAAAATATGTGAAGTAGGTCTTGAACCCATGACTGGTTGTCGAGAGAATTGAGTGCTATCCACTAGGCTAACTCATTAAGGGTAAATTTGGGCCCATAAACCCAAAGCGTGACACCAAGGAATTGTTTGCACTGAATGATAAATTTAGATGCTAGAAAAGTCACAAGTAGATACAACACAACCATCATCCTCATCCCATTATTTCACTCTCTGTCTAATGCAATCTTTGAGAGAAAAGTACTTACACCAAATGTGACTAAACCAGGGCCCCTTGCATTTGGACGCAATCCTTCCACACTGTCATTTTCTGTTGGATCCGACCTGCGAATAAGATTTCAAATAAGAAAAGGAAAAAAAAAAAATTTATTCGGTAAGCATTTCAAATAAGAAAATTCTTTTGCTGCTAAATGAAAGTCCTTGGTATCGAAAGAAATGGACTACGGTACTAACCATAACAAATCCATAAGAACAATGGAGCCTGCTTCCATCGTAATTGGTCGCGGGATATTCTCAATTTGTTCCACGTGATTGATGGATCGTCCAATACCACCATGCATGCAAATAATTTTCTTTTCTATAAGAGCAGCCAAGGGAAGCCAGTTAAATAATCTATTGAAACGATGCCATGCCCATATTCCATCTCTCTCACCCTGTGCATCATGTCAGATTGATAATCTCAGCTCTTAAGACTGAACAGCAGTGGCGAAAAGAACAACAGTTGAAATGATGCCAAAAAAACTGTTGATTAGATATACAAAAAGAGCCGTACCATGCGCTCAATGCACTCAATCCTAAAGCCAAAAAGCGCATTGATATCTGCAGCTTCATGATTTCCACGAATTAAATGTACATTGAGGGGATACTCGACCTGAGATTCATGGTAGAAGCCAGTACATTATGTTTCAATGGAACATCAGATAAATATCAGAAAACTAACAATACAACAGGTCAAGCATGATCAATACTTCAGTTCAAAAAAAAAAAGCATGATCAATACCTTCAAAGCCAATAGAAGAGTAATAGTTTCCAAACTATGTTGGCCCCGGTCTACATAATCTCCTAAAAAGAGATAATCAATATACCTGCCGAAAAGAATAGTGTTGCATTAATAGTCATGTCAGTTTGCACAACCAAAAACTGGCATCAATTAGTCGGAATTACAGCTATTTAATTCAGAGGTCCCAAACAATTTGCTACTGCTATCCATCTAAGATCGCTGGGATAACTTTTCATGGATGTATTGCCTGATCTGTACTGCTAACGCCTGATCATTTGCAATGTATCCCCCCACCCCCCCAAAAAAAAAAATGTTAAACATTCTGACTAGTAACTTCAACTTTGGTTGTTTCCTGTATTTGTTACCTTTTCCTTCCCAATATATGGTGATCCATGGAAGGCCATCATTATCCTAAAGAAGTTTCTTTTCTGTTCTATATATTGTGCTCCCAACATGACTACTTTTGATCCTATAGCTAGCATCATCTTCACTTTGATGACTTCCCTTTAATTAAAAGCTCATACTAGAAAGTGGACGGCAACAACGAAACAAAAGAGCGCTCCCAACAACATTATCCATTAAATATAAGAAAGTGTTCAACCTGGGGAAGGCAAGTTGTCACCCTAAATCAATCTCTAAGGTGTTCATCATCCCTAATCATTCTTAGACGTGTTTAACAATCCAAAACAGGCCCCTAAGCAGAAGAAGGAACGGCATCAGGACAACTAGACTCTACTCCAACCCCACATTCCCAGACAAACGCATATTTCATATTGCAGTTATGCCCACACTGTAAAGAGTTGGTCTCAAAATTAATGTCAAAGAAAGATTATGAATAACCTAATCTCTCCACCCTCACTCATGACCGGGAGTGGTCAATACACATATAAATTTGGCCAAAAGGGAAATACAAGCAATAAAAAGAAAATTTTTTTCTCCATATCTATTTCCCTAATGCCAAAAATGTGTACTTCCTGAAGGCAATCAATAACAGGTCCAGTGACTCACGAATAATTATTCGTTTTTTTGTCGATGTTGTGGCTTTAGACAATCCAAAGTTTCGAATCAATTGCCAAATTTGAAAAACAGAAACAAACCTTAAACATATTCACCGGTCATAATAAACAATTACTGGAAGATCCTACCTTCTAACCAGACCATCAGTTCAGAATCAAACTAATCCCGAACTATTCTGCAATTATCTCTCACCATGAGGCTGTACGAAGGTTCTAGAGGACGGATTTACAATGGAACTTCAAGCCGTATGACCGTAAAACCAATATGCAACATATTACATTATACACAATCTACAACAACAAATCCAGTGCTACAACGGCTCCCGGCAGAGCAGGGTTAGGGCCGGTTTGAGATGTACGCAGCCTTACCCCTTCAAGGTGCTACCCTAAAAGGAGGCGGTATCCAAGACACTGTACACCATCTAGTTTGCACAAATCCCTATCTTAGATACATCAACTCATGAGTCCAAATACTAATAGCATAATCAAGAAATTTAGCAAGATTCTTCCAACAATTAGAAGGCCTAAAGTTAATATACTGCTTGTCTCGGATTAACTTACAGGATAATGCTGATATCAAGTTCCCGATATAACCTGTATTGCATTATTTTGCTGATTAAGAAACTAACCAAATATACATCACATTACGCTTTGCAACAAATGTGCAAGAAAAGTAAGAAATTTTGGGTGATGGACCACTATTTTTAAGAGGTATTTAGCTTGGTTTCAGCCTTCAAGCTAACCATAATTTTTCCCAGGCGTCAACTAGTAATAAATTAATTAGTTAAATTGATCGGATTTCCAAGCCCATTTCAAACTGTGATTCTCGAAACCCACCACGAAATGCCAGTCAACTAGTATAATATTAATAGCTATAGCATAAGGAACAGTATGAACAAATGCCACATGTGAGAGGAAGGTTGCATAACATTTACTTACGCTATGTCGCCAGCTGTTGATGGGGCACCATACTCATCAAAAAGTCGCATAAGATCTCCAAACTGTCCATGCAAATCCCCAAAAATCTTAATAGGAGCCCTAAGCTGTAGTACACTTGGTTCACTTGTAAAAATCCGCTCAGCACTGTCACAAAGATCTGCTATATCATTGCAGTCTAAGAAAAATTGCCGACGAACTGGGGGCTTCCAACCACGAGGCTTTAGAAGATGTGCTATAACCTAAGCAGACAGAATGGATTCATTAAAAATAGATGAAAAAAGGGCTAATCAGTAAACAAATATTATCATCAACCAACAACAACAGAAGAGCAATGCTTCAAGGGCTCCCACATACGCGGGGTCAGGGGGTGGGATGTAAGCATCCTTACCCTTTTAGGGTGCATTATCATCAACCAACATAATTTGAAATTGAGGCGTCAGAAGTATAATAGCATCCATTAGATTGCAGTGTCAATATAGTCATAGAATAGAACAGAAAAATGTCACAGAACTCCTCAAGACTGGCCACTTGATATCAGGATAAACGCCAAAGAATGGCTAAGCACATCACACCATTACATGCTAGAACAACGCCAAAAGAGATCAGCAAGGGATTTCACAGAAAGAACACATCATCATCACAATAACAGACACTTAATCGGCATTAATCTGAACATAATGTAATATCACTAATGCTTAAGACACCGCAGGGAGGAATCTATAATCTATTTCGAAATAAATCCGACATTTGTCACCCAATGTCGAAAGCCAAAAAACACCAAGAAACTATAATACAGCACTTAGTATCCTCCTCATACTGCCATAAAGTCACAAATAAGTCTAGATAGTCCAGCAAAAATGAAAATGGAAACAAAGATAAACAGTGTAGCAACAAAACCAGAAACATGGTGTTTCATTGGGGAGAATCTTATCGTAGCACGAGCTCTCTTCTGATAGTCAATAATAAATTCTGGGCACTCATTGAAGCCCTTCGAATCCCCATATACACTACATAGCAGGTGTTTTAATTATCACCCAAGCACCAAACGTAGACAGCACCATAATTTATGCAAGCTTCATGCAGTATACCACATCATAAGTTATGCAAGTCCAGCCCTATATCCACCAATTGTTAAGGGCAGCAGAAAATAGGGTAATAATCGTTAAGAATTATATGCACCCGTCAGAATACATTCAAGAACTCAACCAGCATAGACCAAATAGATGGACAATCTCAGGTCCCTCTACCTTCTTTGGCACACTATTGATAGACATCTGTCGATCGAGTAGTTTCCTTGCTGCAGTAGCACTCTCTGGTGTTCCATAACTAACCCGCCTGCCTTCATTCTCAAACTGGTCAATTGAAAGCTGTCTGACCATGCCACCTAAAGCACCACCAGTCTCTGCAGCTACAACCACCTATAGATGCCAAAGTATATTATTCCATGTTGTTTATATATGTATAGCAGCTTCTTTTCATGAAGCAAGATTTTACTAATTAGAGTTATAATCTGATACTAACCGCTCGATGGTGCAGCCTGACTCCAGGAGGTGGAGTATTATTCGATGCAGCTGAATCTGGCTTGATCAAAGTCGATGTCGGCTTCCCACTAGGTGTTGCCTCTGCACCCCTGTCCCTGTCTGGCGATTCTACTTCACCATTAACTTGTCGAGCTTTGGCAGCAGCTAATGTGGCACTAATGGCTTCAGCTTCAGCTGCTGAGGCTTCAACCAAATACTCAACACCTTTGCTGAACCTCCTGCAAAATACTTTGTATGTAAATATCTCTTAATAGTCTAAACTAAAGCAAGGTGAAGGAACTATCAATATTCAAAAACCTAAAGCTGCTGCTATTTTGTATGACTTTTGCCACTGGCTTACCGGGTTCCCTGCATCACTGCATTTTCATGACTTATGTCGGTGTACATATCACCATTTACAGGAGGAGCAACAGGGTTCCCTAAAACAACTGCACCATCAGGAACTGATTCTGGACCAGTTTGCCTTGATCTTTCATCATTAAACCCATACCGCCCAGGTAATCGCCCGGGCTGTACATTGGAAGCAGCAGCTGCAGCTGCAGCATGTGAAGCTGCAGTTGTTGTCTCAGCAGCAGCTAGATCTTCTGCTACTAGTAAATCGTCAAGCAGCACCCCTGAAAGGAAAAAATATACGTTCTCTGCCATTTGATGAACAAATAAACCAAAACACATGAAGCCATGACACGGTACACTGAAGAACCAACCCCCTCACTCCCCAACCAAACCAAATGGCCAGCTCAACAGCTTAACACACAGAATAAAGGGTTAAAGAGGGAAAGGAGAACTCAATAGGAAGGGCACAGGACATGCCTCTTGAGAATGCCACATACTTATTTGTTAAATACTAAAGAAGAAATAATATTGACCAGCAACCATAAATATCCAGTCCACCTACTGTGAGATTTCATATTCCCCGTTAGGTGGCTAGTCTTGGAAATTTATCAAAGGTTAGACCAACACTGCACATAAACAAGAATAATAATGCCAATAGACCCAATAGTTCTGCTAGCAGTGATATTAGAAGAAACACAGGCTGTACTGGGTTTATTGCATGCAACAGCGGCAGATTTGACAGAAAAAACGCTGAATCATTACAAAGGGGAACATAAACTTGCAGAAAGTTGATAAATTACTTACCACCACGTAAACCACCATAAATGAATATCAAATCACCAACTGCAGCAGCTGCATGCCTGCAGCGCCTTGTTAATTCGACTGAGGCATCGCCACCAGCAGCATCAGCGCTGAATTTACCTGTCCTAGGACTAGTAACAATGGATTTTGTATCACACCACGCTCCTGCAGCCGTATCCAATACTGAAACAAGAAGACATTGGTAAAATAAGTTTAAATCTTCCCATCATAAAAATAACAAAACCCAAGTCAACCGAACCCCTAGGGAGAAAACTAATACAATTGTTAATCAAAAAGCAAGATATTTTACAGATAGGTAACAGAAGATCAGCTTAAGTTTCGATATCGGTCATGAATTTGAGCATATAAGACCATCCATGTATGCGCAGACATATGTTCAGCCTCAAATTATTCGAAGAAAAGCCATAGATTAATAGAATACCACAGCTTGGCCAATTAAAAAAAAGGAACATATGTCAACCCGTTCCTAAACCCCTGAATTGAGACATGAAATAAAAGCAAATGAACTCTATCTGTGAAGAACAGAAAACACGGGCAAACGACCTAAGCATTATAACCAAATACCTGCAACGCTGGATGAATCCTCCACCATGCGCCCACCACCAAGTGCCCCTCCAGACACATGGAGCCGCGCATTAACAAAGACCTAGAAGTAAATACTTTTCAGTCACTCATGCTTTAAAAATTACAAATGAACATCAGATTATATTATCACACAAAATCAAACCCACCGCGGCATGTTGATATCTCGGAGATGGTGAAACCCCAGGGGCCATGGCCCATTCCCAGCGACCATCCCGGTGTTTAGCAAGTCCATATGCACTTGCAAGTGGCTGCATGAAACAGATTCAAACAGGCAGTTACTATTACATGATAAAAAACAAGCAGAAGCAATCTCCATGTTGGAGCTTTCCACATGACTTCCCATGAGTGAACCATCGTCACAGTCATAATGTATAGTTGCTTCTCAGGAACACGGAAACAAACCACCTAAAAATAGAGTTCAGGGAAAGCTTGTCTCACATTTCTAAGTAGATAATGAATAGAGGGATTCCTTATATACAAACTAAGATTGTAAAGAATACCACGAAAGTCCCTACTAAAAACCACAATGGAATTGAGAGAGAAAAGGGGTCAAATTACAAGTCTTATGGACTACTCCGCCAAACGCAAATTGGTTTGGGATGGAACCTTAATTAGGCTTATAAGTGGGCACATATCTCAATTTCATGGGTTAGGGGAAGGTCTAATAACATTTCACAAGGAATCAAATTAGGTTATTTATCTCGAACTCTAGTCTAAAACACCACAAACCTCAGGGAAAATGTTTTGCTCGATGAGAGGGGTGCACCAACTGGAGATGATCAAATACCCAATTGGACTAGAGATAGAGAGTAGTGCATTTATAGTAGACTCACCTATGAGACGCGTCAACAATACATGTGAGTCCTTAGCAAGATCCCGCACGAGATTCGAGAGAAACAAGCTTAGTGGCTATCCACTTAATACCATTGATTTTGATTCAAAGACCAAGTGACACAAAGATTATGACGCAAGGTGCTGGAAAATGCAAAAATTCCATTGTCTCGTCCAACTTCAACAAGCTAGCAGTCTACTGACCAGCAGACAAAGGGATTGTGCCATAATTACATTCAAAAAACATGAATAAGCAAGATGTGCAAATGGTGCGAAATTCCTGAAAATGACAACAATAACAAGGATGATCTCCATTGAATAAACAGAATGCAACCAATTTGGTTGAAACAACAGAGATTATATCCTTCTTAACAATATTAAAGCACAATGGATGCCTCAAAGGCTACATCATCAATCATCAATAATTAACTGACAGGATATAGTGTGCTATTTCACAGGTTGGAATTTCAGCTCACCACACTATTTGCATCCCTTCCTCCACAAAGTAGAAGAAGACCATCAGAACGTGCACTAGCAGTTGCATACCTGAGAAAGAACATAGAAAATGTGAGAACCCAACCCAGAGAAGACAGCCAAAAAGACAAAGGCACTTAAGCCAAACAAATTAGAAGCAACATATAATTAATCACCATAAGAAACAGACGTATTATGTGTTACGCAGACAAAAAACCCTTTGCAAGTGATTCCCCACATCAAGGTTCTAAGGACTAAGTCATGCGGCCTTAATGATAGTAAAACTTGCTACCAAAAACAAAACTCAATATTTCTTCAAAACTTAAAATAATGAATTACAAAGCTATATTCATAGAAAAAGCTAATCCCTAAGATAATATAGGATAAGATAAGATAAAATACTAACCCAAAATAGGAAATAAAATATAATAAATCAAATAGAAAACAACTTCCCCAAAAATAAGAAAATAGCTATAAAACAAATATCATGTTACTTCCTAATCCTAACAAATTTCCTAACAAAACCTAATAAAATATATCTTAAATTAACACATCTAAAAATCAATAAAATCCCTTCTCACGTGTTGCGTCACTTAAGCTACACGCCAAAAATGCAATTACCAAAATTGAACCCATGACATCAAGGCCAAAATGAATCTAGCCCGCATCTGAAGCATGTCACAAAGAGTGCTCCAAAAGAAAGGGAAAGGCTTAGAGAAGGACTAATAGCTCTCTCTTAGAGGTACCATAATGATCACACATCGATTCACAGCGCAAACTAGTCCCGCAGAATTCCACATGAACCAATTAAACAAATGAACTATGCATCTATGTCAGATGCCAAACATTGCTGAGTCCAGACGATCAATATTCATTACTAATGGGCAATCATTGGTTCGTGCAGAGAAGAATCACACAGATGGCAGCTCAGAGATGGCAGCTTAACAGTTCAGGGAGAGACTGCCCTGTCTTCTTAAACATAGCAATACAATAAACATGATTCCATGTTCAACTCCAAGCTTCTGTGTCAAAGAAATTAACTGCAACTTCCAATAGTTCAGTATCATTCATAGAAGGTAACACTTCATAGATTCAAAAATAATATATTAGGTAACTAGCTTTTCAGTCAGGTTTGATTACCAGGGAATCCACTCGCAGTTTGTAATTGCTGGCAATTAAGGTGCCGAGGAAAGGTGGTGCCGCAAACATTACATATCTAACGCATGGCTAGCTCAAAATCCATTAGGTAATAGCTGTAGATGCAATTAAACTTAAACTTTGTTCTAAAGCATCATTCAATTTCCAAATGATCTATAATTGTTCACTTAATGCAACCTTGTTGAGACTGCTTCCTCTTTTCTCCTTCTCCATCCCTCTCTGCCTTCTACATGTTTTCTTACTTTCTCCTCTCGCCACAGAATAAAGATAAATACTGATAGAGAAGTTCAAAGAAAAGCCAGGACAAAATGGAATGAGCCTGCCACCTTCTATTTTCATTTATCATCAAAACCACCAAAGCAGCAGAGCTTTACACCATCAATCTATGCAGATGAAGCAGAAAGGTGGAAAGAAATAGGCACGCACATATACGACACGGTGTCAGAAGTCCTGAAGATATCAAGAAGGGAAAAGACTTACATGCATGGAGGTGGACCTTCACCTTCAGGTTCCAGCTTCTTCCATTCATACGGTTTTGCAGCTGTATCTAAGGCCCAAACATCAGCCAGAGGTCGTTTTCCTGAAAAGCAAGCACCAGGTACCTCTTCTAAGCATGAATTCAGAGAACACTGAGTACTAATATGGCAAACCTAAGCCTACATAATGCATACCATCATTTCCACCAATACACATAAGATATCTTTGTCCCACAAGAGCCATAACATGTCCATAACGTGGACCTGGTCCGGGACCTTGTACCACAACCCTGACAAAAAGAACCCATAAGTTGGCAACATAAAGACTGGCTACACAAACCAAGTGAACTCTTAAATAAAAGAAAAAACATATAATATATGCTAGTTAAAAGAAATAATTGAATATATCATTTTCAAGGTCACTAACCTATGCCATCGTGGCCGTTGCTGTGTAAGATCAAGAACATGAAGATCCTCTGCTGACAGACCAGCTGGGCCAATCCCACCCTACCAAGATTAAGATCAACATAGTCAAATGTCAAAAGTGAACAAAGCAAATGAATCACAACACAAATGCTGACTAGATTCTGCTGACTATGCCAACCTGGATAACGACCATAGTTCCCACAGCAGTAGCTACATGGGCTGCTCTTGGTGTGGGTGGCTCCCCAATTGGTGTAATCCTGGACATATGTCAGTCAAAGTTAACAGAGAAGAAGGACATAATGAAGTTAAAGATATTAGTAACAGCAACGAAAAGGACCCTTAACTTACCTAGACCACTTGTTTGTTAACACATCATAGCAGTGAACATCAGCAGTAGCACCTGCTAGCCCTGCATTCATTGAAGCAAAAGCTTAATCATCACAGATTTAGAGAATATGATATGTCATTTACATGATCGATAAATATATCAATCCTTCGTATCCAAACTAGTCCATACATGCATATCCTTTGTTAAACATATAAAGAGCTTTTCTTCGCTACGACAGAAAGCAGCTGAACAAGTGGACTTATCCAACGTGAATGTGTCGCTATTGCATTATATCTCGCTTAAGTTAGAGTAACTACAAATGTATTGCTTAGCTTTGTTGCTTGCGTGGTGTGCGAAATACTAAGCAACATCAGCAAAAGGAGACACTACTGTATAGCCAAAAAATACAAATACGCAGCCAAGATTACCCATCATGTCAAGGCAGGAACTCGCACAGGCACACAAACAGGGAAATCAAGACTAGCAACTCAAAATGACACAATTTCAAATCCAGCTCAAAACCCTCAGGATTTGCAGTAACAACAAACCCAGTGCACCAAGGATTCCCGCATATGCAAGGTCTGGGGAGTGGGATATATCCAGCCTTATCCCTTTAGGGTGTCCAAGGACTCCCAACCTAACAAGCATAAAAGCATCTGAGTATAAGAGCAAGGATTTGCATATGTACAAATCAAATACCGAATATGTATATATAGGGGATGACTACGTTGAGAGAGAGGGTGAATTTTGGGCAAGCTCATTTGGCTGCTGACATCATCCTCTCCCATCCGACATCCCCCTTCTTCAGCCAAATGAGTGGCTCATAATGCAACCTCTCACTCTCACCCCCTCACTTGAGTCGTGCTCTATATATATGCGAGAAAATGCACCTATCATTGAGGGTAATCACACTATAAAGTTCATTAAAGAAACCTATTTCCCACTCCAATTACTACCCACCAAGCCCAACAAATTGCACACAATGTCCTGAAAACGAAAACAAGCATAGCCAACTACCATATAATCTATTCAGTTCAAACAATAACTCAACAACCAACATTCCAGGAAAAAACTCCAGAACATTTAAAAGCAGCAGTCCAAATAAAAATTCATACTGATGCCAGCACTCCCAGCCGACGATGGAGTTCCAGAAGCCGCAGAATTCCCTTCTAGCGCCGTCGCCCCACCAAACAAAATCAGCCGTGGCCCAACGTAACCTGGCCCACCCTCCTCCCCCACCGCCGGCACAGCTGTCAAGGTATGTCCGCACCTAGGCCCAGGCCCATCCTCTTTCTTCTCTATTATAGCATTTACCACCGAATATGTTGGCGCACACCGCGGCCCCACCACTGGCGTTTGCTGAGCTGGCGGTGGCGGAGACTGCTGAGGTGGCGCAGACGACACCGTTTGTTGCGGAGGCAGTGACTGCTGCTCGGCTCCCGGCGATAGAGAGTTGCGGTGGTTATGTGAAGGATCGTGATCGTGATCGTGATCGTTCTCCATCGATGATGAATCGACTTCCATCGAATCAAAACGAACAATTATCTCTCGATTTCAAGCGGTTCGCACGAGATCGCGCCTTGAATTCGAATATCTACGCATCGCGGTTCAGCATGAAACCCTAATTCCTCGAAACTCCCGAGAAATTCCAATAAATTGAGAAATTCAATCGGAAATCGGAAACCCTAGCTCAAGCTTGTATCGCTGGATTTCAAATTCGCGGCACAGAAGCAATTTGAGACGATTCGAAAGGGAAAATTGCAGTCAATCTGTCTCTGAGAAAGAACTACTCAAATTTCCTCGAAGCAAACGAGGAAATCTAAAAGTGTATGGAATGTCAATCAATGTGTTCTCTCTCTCTCTCTCTCTCTCGGGTTCTTGTCTATCTTCGTTGAACTTGTTTTTACCACTGTCTCTGTGCTTTTTCTCTCCACCAATAGCTCTATCTGTCTCTCTCCAACAATTTATGTGTAAATATCTTTAGACATTTAATATTATTATCACTTGATTATTCTAACATTTTAATATATATAAGACTTTAACATTTAAGAGTGTCTGTGTTAAAATTTGATTAACTTTTGTGATAATATGTCTAGCTTTATATAAAAATGTTAATATAATATATAATTATGATAATATATATAAGTTACATCAATATTTTCAACAAAGTTCGATGAATTATGTAAATGAACTCGCGTCTATCGGATCAAACAAAAAAGAAGAAAACTTACTAGTCTATACTCCCAGTAGATCTTATACATCAAAAATGTAAAAGTTATGATTATTTATGGAAACATTCTCCTCTCCGGTCACTCTTTATTTAGAGGGCAAGTGACTTTTGAAAATTTATCATTTAAGTACTTCGTAGTTTGAGCTTTTTCACCACAAAAGTACTTAACGTTCTAATATATACAAATTGAGATATCATATGATTTAGAAAACTATCAAATAAGTACCGTTCGTTGGAACTCAGGAAAATTTCGCTGGGAAAGCTAAAATGGAATATAGTTTGACCTTAGACAGGTATCCCAGATAGAATTTGGTGATTCCTTTTGTCCGAAATTGTTGGCATGACATGTGATTTCTACAACATAGATATATCTTCTATTAGAAATTGGTAAATTTATATCGTAATCTTATATTTTTTGCTGCAACTTTGACATGGCTATATATTACAGTAGTCATATGTTATCAATATTTTACGTTGATAGCAATTTTAAACAATTGGATATCTTATTGTATATATTAAAATGTCATATATCTAAACAGTAAATACTTAAATCTAATGGTACTCAAGTGAAAGTTTTCCATATCTTTCTTTTACGAAGTGTAAGAATTATTTTTAAATTTTCATAACCAGTGTTTAACAGGGTAAGATAGTTATTACTATATGAAATCAGCTCAAAGCACAAAGAAAATGAAATAACTATCATTATCTGAGTTATTAACACCGTTGGTCTTTACATTCATAAGTTTATCAAATTGGTCACTTATTTCTTGTGGTCTTAATGATTGTAAATTTGTTCAAATAGGTCTTTCATTTTTTTCTCTTGTTCAAATTTAGTAACAGAATTAATCCCTGTTTTTTTTTTAATCTTTTTTAGTCACTATACAGTGGACCAATTTTTTCATAAACTAAAACATTGTGGGCCATTTTGAATAAAAGAAAAGATGGAGGGCAATTTGAACAGACTTAAAAATGTAAATTACATATTAGTATCACAAATTTTGGTACATTAAATTTTTAGTCCTCGGACCAGCCTCTCTTTCAAGGTCACTTGCTCTATGCTGCAGACCAACCTCTCAAGTTGTGGGTCATCGGAAACAGACTCTCTTCATGGTAGCCTCCTGAAGGGGGAAGGCTGCGTACATCTACCCCGCAGACCCTACTTTTGCGGGAGCCCTTGCAGACACTAGGTTTGTTGTTGTTGTTGTTGTTGTATTAAATTTTCAGTCCATAAATTTTATAAAATAATATCTTAATCAAAAGTCATACATACTTAATAAAACAGTCCAAATAAGGTTTAAAATAGACTTCTCGTCTTTTTTTCATTAGTAGTGTTACAACGTTGCTAATTCATGTGTGGAACGAGGTAAATAGCAAGTGAATAGTGGGTTTTTCAACAAATAACAAAAAGTTTTATAGCATTTCATATCGACATTTACACTATTTTATTTAATGCATAGAACTTTTAGATTATAAAATTATTTTACAAATTGAGTGAACTAAAAAAGTATTATATTAAATCTCAAGGGAATAAAACACGATTTATCAATTTAAAAACATAAGAACATAGTGTAAATAAGTCCTCGTTATCCCTTTCAAATATTTTTCTAACCTTTGTTTGACAACGGGGTAAAAGATAAGTTTAATAGGGGTAAATAGAATTTTTTTATAGGGTAAATTACAGAAAATTTTTCTGATTTTTGCTTCAAAAATAGAAAACCCCCGCTCACAAATAAAACAACTGATTAAACCCCTTAACTTTTAAAAAATTATCACTTTACCGCAAAACAAAATTTTTTGACCATTTTGCCCCTTAAAATAAAATAGTTAAATATTTAATTTTATTTTTAGGTAGAATTTTATATTTTGAGAAAAAATAAGAATTTTTTTCTTATTTATAGAAAAAAAAGGAACTTTTTTATATTTATAAAAATTATTACTTTAATTAATTATACAGCTGTGACATTATAATACCAACAAAAATATTATATTTATCTTATAATGTTTTTTATAAAAGTTTTGAAAATATTTTTTATCTTCTAAACTTATAATACTATTACTATAATTAACTAAAATAATTATATTTGTTATAAATATATAAAATTTTCTTAATTCTTTACGGAAAAATATAAATTTTTTCTAATTTTTGCCTAATAATATAAAACCCTTTCTAAAAATATAATTAAACATTTAACCCCTCACTTTTAAAGCGCAAAATGGTCCAAAAAAAAGTTTCATGAGGATTAAGTGATAAAATTTTTAAAGAGAGAGGGTTTTGTGAGTGCTTTTATTTGCGAGGGGGATTTTCTGTTTTTGAAGCAAAAGACAGGGAGGTTCTCTATATTTTAACATTCTTTATAAGAGTAACTCTTTACCCTTTCCATCGCTACTTCTTGTTGCCCTCTTTTACCCAATTAGGGGTGTATTTGAGCTAAGCCGAGCCTGAGCCTGCCAAGCTTGAGGCTCGGCTTGTTTGCATTAAGATCAGCTTGGGCTTAGCTCGAAGCTCACCGAGTTCGAAAATTTCAAATCAAAAGCTGGGGCTCAGCTTAGTTTAAGCTCGGCGAGTTTTCTTGCAATATTTTGGCTAATTCAAACTCAATTTAAACTTGTCTGGCCCAATTTAAACTTGAGCTCAGTTCATTTAAACTAAAATTTGGCTTCATTGGATATTTAAACAAATAATTTATTACAAAAAACCTAGCTTAGACTCATTTAGACTTACGAGCTACGAGCTCAAACTTTACTAGGCTCGGACTCAGCTTGAGCTCAAAACAAGCAAAATCATTCGAGTTTTTTGACAATCCTTCACGAGCCCGCTTGACTCATTCAGATCCGACAAGGCCCAAGTATATGCGGATATATAATCTTACAAGTACTTCCTAACCACATCCTGACCACCACCGTACTGAGACGCTCGCAAGTTTCATCTCAGATGGCTCGTTGATCGCCGCTCGTTGCAGCCGTCACCGATCGAAGGTTTCTGTGTCTCTCTCTCGCGCGCGTTTCTTGAATCCGTTTCTTCTTGATTTGTTGTAATTTGTACATTTTTCTATTCGAAATTGCATGATTGATCATCAGTCAAACGTTATAATCTAATCTTTAGGGCTTCGTTAATGCTTGATCGGCTCTCACGGCTAGGTCCGATCGGCGCAGGGCAAGCCGAGTGCTGCTGAACTGCTGAGCCGGTTGAGCCGCTAAGCTGGAGGCTGAGTTATAGTACTGCTTGGGAAGAGCCGCGCGAGCCAGCCGTTTGATTTCACTCGTAATTCTCTCTCTCTCTCTTGGTCACTCCGTGGTTATGGTGTATGTGGATTTTGAAATAATGCGACAACAACAACAAACTCAATGTCTGAAAAGGGTCAAGCAGGGTCAAGAGAGGGCGAAATGTACGCAACCTTACTCTTATGGGATGCTACCTTGAAAGGAGGTTGTTTCTGAAGGCCTCCAATCCCGAAAAGCAAAAAAGCATCAATATTTATTAAATCAAGTCAAATCAAATAAAGCAAATATCAGACATGCAAACAGTAATAATGCAACAACAGTATCAGACATGAAAGCCTAGAGAAGCAAGGGAAGAAATAAACAGTCTGCTTACAAATATTTATTTAAGTTAATGTTAAGGTATTATAAGTAGAAAACAAATCTGGGCCTTCCTCCATCAATTGAAGCTTTTAGAACAGATAGTTCTTTAACATTGTATCCAAGTTTTGTTGACTGAGAGGTCATGAGTTCAATATTAAAATGTTTAAAGCACAAGGTATAGGAGCATCTGTGCATTATCCATACTTTAAACCCAATAGGCATTTGCGTGAGGGAACTTGTTAAGAGTATAAATATTCTTGAATATTCACCCATTAGTTTAAGCTTTTAGAATAGTTGGTTCCTTAACATAAGGTCAGAGTTATTTGCAATTTGGGAATGATTTCTATCTTACTTCTTGAGGGAATATTTTTTAGGTTTAGTACTTGAGGGAATGGTCTGAAATTACATTTTATTATCTTTGAATATAGATGTCTTGGGGTGAAGATGCAGCGGGTAGTGTATGGGTATTAGAGAATCTACTACTACTATTACTTGAGACATTGTTGTCCTTGAAAGGAATAAACAAATGATGAGATCATGAACTATTACTTGAACTAAAGGTAATCATAGGTCTATAAGTATCAATTTGTATAAATCATGCCCTTTATTGCAATTTCTTCGAAAATTTAACTATGTTAACAATCCAAATCATGCGCACTTCGCCTGAATCGTTTAAATTAGACCTTTCGTTTCACGTCGCATGATATACATGTAATATTGGTTGGTGATGGAGTTTAAAAATTTTATAGATTTGCCATGAAGGGGTTAACTAAAACTAGTTAGTAATTACAGGGTTTGTTTGGGTTATTCAGGTTGAGCCATGTTGATTTAGGCTTACTACACTTGAATGTGGCACATTGAGGCTCAAACTTGTCTTGTATAGGCACATTTAGGCTTATAATTTAGCTCGAGTTTGAATCTTTGGACTTATTTATATTTGCAAGTTGCCAACTCGAATTTTATCAGATTGCTTGCTAACTGAACGAGTTGACTTGCCTCAAAAGGAGCATGGTTTGCTTAGGCTTATCAGGCTGGATCTTGGCTTATTAAGGATCAAGCTTAGCTGATTTAGATGCTTTTAGGCTTCTAATTCAACTCAGGATGGACTCATGAATGCTTGTTTAAGCTTGTGAATTGTTGCACCAAAGTCCTAGCAAACTGCTTATTCAACTAAATTAACATAATTCAAGTCGAGGCAAGCTAGCTCGTTTTGCTGAATAAGTAGTTTGGTAGAAGTTTGGTTCAATAACTCATAAGTCTAATAGAGAATTAATGGTGTTTGTGTAGAATTTTGGTTCAATAACTCACAAGTCTAAGCGAGCATGAAACCCAGTTCACATACATGAGGAGCTCATCAATGATGTTTTTGACAGCAGATCTCAATTCAGGAACCATCTTTTCTGTATATTCTGCGACACATGTTCGCTATCAAGTTCGAAAAAGTTGTTGGTGTGTTTACATCGTGAAAATTTTTCAATTTTCTAAGAAAATTTTCCGTTGTCTGTGTTTCTTAGGAAATATGTTCAGAAAGGCCTAGTCTTCCAAGTTTTCAAGGAAAGTATGGTTTTCCACACTTTTTTTCCTTCATACTAAAAATTGGAAAACACCATTCTCTTTTTCCAAGCTCCTCCTTGTGATTGAGGAGTCACCCCATATTACAGTTACCAGATCAACTAAGCCATTTGAAGTAAAGACAAATGATTTTCAATTGTTTTCCTCTAGTTGCTGCATGTAACGATTGAGCAGAAATGCTCAACTCTGGCCCTCCAAACGAAGAAAGGAAAAGGCTTTTTTGTTCGTCCACATAACATTCCTTCCCCAGACGGAGTTCAAAACGGAACGAACCTAGCACATAGAGAACCTATGACAACAAAAAAAGGAAGGAAAGCAGGAGGGCCCACACTTATTCTTGTGAAGGTGGCACTTGCTGCAAGGACAAAAAGATAACACTCTAACTGGAATGAAAGCGAGCTCTATGCTCCGCTACTTGTTCTTTGTAGGTGGGGACGAATTATAATAATTTGTTGTGACCCGATAGCAGCTCCTCGTTCTCGATCCTTTCCGTTAAACCAGCCGCAAACATAAAAAAGAAAGGCATGAATTGCTCAAGTTCTTTTGGCGGTCTGGCTGCTATTTGGCCGTGTGTTTTCACGCTTTACTGCAAAAAGCTTCTACCGATTTTCCCTTATTTTCTAATCGTTTTCCAATGTTTCAGTTGAACCTTTGCCTCTTTGTAAAATGATGCTTACATAATGTTACTTGTTTCATTCACCAGAGCATTCTTATAATTCAAAGGCCGACATATAATTATTTGACTGTTTGAAGGCATCATTCAAGATGGAGGATGATCAGTTCATAAAGGGAGATAAACTTATATTAAGGGGACTAAAGTTTCATGGATTTCATGGGGTGAAACCTGAAGAGAGAACTCTTGGTCAGAAATTCTTGGTCGACGTGGATGCTTGGTTGGATCTCCGAGAAGCTGGCAAATCTGACCACTTGTCAGACACCATCAGTTACACTGAGATTTACCGGTAAGCCGTCAATCGATTGTTATTCTTCTATTTGCATATTAAAAGTTCTCAATATTGGAGGAAAAGGTTTTGACGTAGGATCAAAGATCTCCTTATATGTGGAACTTTTGAGGCTCGGTTTGGTTCATCGGAAAAATTTTCTTCACATACTATCTTCAATTGAAAAAAATTCTTTTAATTTTTTGTCTTGTTAGCTAAAGAGAATGGTTTTATTCTAAAAATTTATATGCAGTTTACGCTTGGCCATGTTGAAGTTGAAGTAGGGCTTATGTCGTGAGATTATCATCGAAGATGTTTCCGTCCTCAGAAAGGAAAATGCTTTCCATTTTGTAAGGGAAAAGTTAACGAAATGCGAAACATTGTCCTTGTCTGTGGAAGTTTCAAGGCTCCGTTTGGTTTAACAGAAAAAATTTCTTCACATAACATCTTCAATTAAAAATAACTTCAATTTTTTTTTCCCTTCTTTTCAGCTAAAGAAAGTGAATTTATTCTATAAACCTGTATGAGATTTATATTTGGCTATTGAAGTTGAAGTAAGGTATATGCCGTGAGATTACCATAAAGAACGTTTCTCTCCGTAAAGGAAAATGTTTTTACCCTTTAACATAATAAGAAAACATTTTTACGTATCTGTAGCTAGTGCCATAACACAATGCAAATAAATAACAGAATTAAGATGAAAAAGATTCTCCTTCAAAACGAACCAAACCTATATACATTTGCTATACAATTGACATGTCTTATATATATTACGTTAAATGGCAGGATAGTAAAAGAAGTGGTAGAAGGAGCACCCCTTAACCTATTGGAATCAATTGCCAACCGAATAGCAACAACCACATTTGCCAAGTTTCCTCAAGTATCTGTTGTTCGAGTAAAGGTTGGGAAACCCCATGTTGCAGTCCATGGACAGGTAGATTACCTCGGTGTTGAGATTTTTCGTACTCGTATCGATGCTCAAACCTAAGATCTTCCGTACTTTAAGTTGGTGCAAAAGTCGGACACGAGTATTTTCGATATAATATAAAGTCTCCAAATGTTACATTGATTGGTACTTTAGGGTGGAATGGAGAGTGACGTGTGCAGCTTTATAGAGTTTGTGAAACTTAAAATGCAATTTACAATTTCATTGTTTGAGGTTATCAGATTCATGTCGATCGGGTGACTAGCTTTTACGATGGTGAGTTAATTTAAGTAAATCGGATTATACAACAACAACAAACCTAGTGCCCCAGGAGCTTCTGCTAATATAGGGTCTGGGAGGGGTGAGATGAACGCAGTCTTACCCTTCCAAGGTGCTATCACAAAGGGAGGCTATGTCTGAAGGTAAATCAGGTTGTAATCTTGTGAAAAAGGATGTTAGAAGATTGAAGTGATGTTTGGGGGCTCATCTGGCTTGAGGTTTAGTGGAGTTATTTACTCCATTGATTCCTCTCATATTTAAACTTGTTTAAATCGGCCCCTTTTGTTTTTGTTCAAAAAGTGTCCATGATATTTCATTAGGAATTTATCACTTAGGTAACTTGGGATTTGGACGTTCATCACTTAAATACTTTAATATTCCAATATATATACTGAGATATCTTGAGGTTTCAAAATTTTATCGCTTGGGTATCCTATGTTGAAACTTGATGAATTTTTTCTCAAAATTTGACCAATTTTCACCTTGAAACATTGATTTGGTGTATGAATATTTGAGTTATATTAATATTTTCAAACGAAAATCAAGCAGATTACTAAAAATATTGACTTAATTATGATGAAAAATATCTATACATTAGTAAAATAGTATATCATGTTAGCATTTTACAAAGTATAAGTCCCAACAATAAGATAGAAGACACCTTTATATTGTTATAATTATGTTTCATATTAGCAATTTTGTATAAAAAATCATCAAATTTTTGCAGAGTATCTAGTTTGTAAAATTCTAAAACTTCAAAACACTTGGGTAATAAAATCTTTAAACTCGTACCACATATATATTAAAATATCAATATATTTAAGTATAAATATTTAAATCTTAGGATAACTAAATAATAAATTTCCTATTTTATCCCCCCTCCAGACCCTACGTAGGCTGAAGCCTTTGAGGCACTGGGTATGTTCTTTTTTATCTTGTGATAAAATTAGTTTCTCACTCAGTTATCAAAATTTGATAAAATTAAATTATGGGAAGCAGTGTTATCATAAATAATATTTAAGGAACTATTTTAAATGATATGAGAGACTAGTTTGAATAAACATATAAACATCAAGGACCTAAATAACTCGCATCTAGCTTGACTCGGCTTTGCTTTTAGCTCTATGAGCTTATAAACTTCTATCTTGAGCTCAACTCGTTATAGACTCCAACTCAACTTGGCACAGTTGAGCTCGAATCAAGCTCGATAAGTTTCGGGCTACACATGCCTTATTAAACTTATTTAAATCCGATCTCAGCTTATTTGGACACATCTACACTCATGTTCATTATGTTCAGGCACCAACACCGCTCCATTGAACGCATTTAAACTAATAAATTATATAAATACAGACATATTAAAGCTTATTTAAACCCATAAGCCCAACAGTTCGAACTCTTCCCCAAGCTCAAATTTAGCTCAACTCAAGCTTGAGATAAGTTAAAATCTTTCGAGCTTTATAAAGAACTAATATAGAAAATTAGCAGCTACAGTCAACAAGTTTTTCAATCCAATCATCTATATAGACAACAAACCTTAATACCACAAAGGCTCCTGTCAGTACAAAGTCTGAGCAACCACCCATACAAAAAATCATGAAAAAGGGAGTGACCAAAAAAAAAAAAAAAAAAAATTGGAGCAGAATTCTAGAAAAGAAAAAAAGAATTTTAACAGTAACAAAAATAAAATGAACACAAAAAAGAATCAAATTTATTGAAATACACAAACTATGTTGTTTGTATGCATTTATTAATAAAAATAATGGAAGACCAACGTGAATAACACTTCTGGCCCCCACCAACACAAATGTTTAATTTCCTCCACCGACACCCACCACCATTTCCAACAAATAACAAAACTTTCTCCCAAAAAAATTAAAAAATTACAGGTTTTTATTTTATTTTATATTATTCAACAGTATATCATATATTTTTTTCATATAACTACAGTACCTTTTTTCCTTTGTTTTTTTTCCCTGCTTCCTCTCTTTCTTCAATGAGTGAACCCCAGATGAACCCTTCTTTTTCTCCCTTTTTTTTAAAATTTGGAAATTCACCATTTTACCTTGAAAAAGAAATAAAATATGGTTTACCAAGAAGAGGAAAAAAAAAATGGTATTAACATCCAGTTTGTACTGCAGAAAACCGAAGCTGTCCACTTTGTTTGTATTGCAGGGGATTTGGAATCTGCATGAAATGATGCAAAACATATGTACATATCAGTAAAAATAAGCATCTCAAACTTAGTCATAGGCATTAGATCTCGATGAATCAACTGATGTAAAAGCATATTGTTAGGCAAAAATCTAATAACAAAGTTTGATTTACATGTGAAAGAGTTCATCTTACAGAAATCAAGAAGAGGAGATAAAGGGCAAAACACTAACATACGAATTTATGTAAAAAAAAACCCTCCAAATTGAAGGATAAACCACGCGGAGAATAGACAACAATGCACTAAGAAATCTAATACAAAATACCATTGAAAGCAGCATGAAACAATATATATATATATATATATATATATATATATATATATATATATAGCATTCTTATGAGAGGGACGAATCTTGACCCTCTATTATAATGGAGGGCCGAGATTTGTTGAACATTAAAAAAAATAACAATTTACGGTCTATACCCCTTCATGAGGCAGAAAGAAAGAAAGGATAAGGGACGGAAATTGTTCTTTTTTTCAATATTTAACAAATTTTGGCCGTAAATTGTTATTTTCTATTAATGTCCAACAAATCTTGACTTTCCATTATAATGGAAGGCCAGGATTCGCTCCTCTCGCGCTCTCATAAGAACGCCACCTTATATGTATATATATATTTTACAAACATTGTGAGAAAGGAAGTTGAGCGTCAAAATTCACAGCCACCAAATTCCCATAGTATTTTTTTTGGGATTATGGGAATCAAATCCAGGTCATTACCTAACATAGTGGCATTTATTAAGACATTCATAAAGATATTCTTAGCTTACAAACTAGTCTTTAAACCATTGAGTTGTTGTAGTTGTATTCTTAGCTTAGAAACTACCAAACAGAGCATAAGATTAATTACTTTGAAACTATTCATTTAAAGGTTTGCAAAAATGTAAGATCTGAAAGTAACTTAATTCTCTTAGAAAATCCAATACAATCTCCACGATATGTTATATAACGTTAGCGTCTGAAAAAAGATTTTATAGTTGGCAATTTCAGTAAAATTACAATGTAAATCACATAAGTACATGGTCGGAAACACCTAATAATTTCTCATATTCTTGTAAGATACTATTCTTAGTTTCTAAGACAAAATCAAAAAGGCATGAGAAATACGTTCAGGTTTCTTTGTCTTAAGAAAAAGAAAGCCACTATTTGGCTTAACAACAAAGCTATCACCTCATTATCTTCAAGGTCAATTATACACACTTTCTTGCAAAGTAACACTCAAATAAGGGTCGGTCCTGAGAGTTTTAGATCCCAAAACAAACATTTAGACCGGTCTCATATGTACATATAAATTACCGTTTTCTTTTGCAACATAATACAACAACAACTCTAATGTTTTAAAGAGGCTCCACCATGGCAGGGTCTGAGAGGGTAAGATGTGCGCAGCCTTATCCCTACAGAGTGCTATCCCATAGAGAGGCTGTTTGTGAAGGACCCTCGATCCTAAAAAGAACCCTACTCGTCAAATGAAATCTTTCGCAAGATAATATTCATTAAATAAACCATAAAATAGCAATTTAACTCTAGGCCAATTAAGAAACCTATAGTTTAGGGCCCCAAGTAGTCGCTTGCATTGTTTGAGGTCTTAACTCGACCTGTTCGAATCATGTCATTGGATGCAAACTAATCCTTAGACCACCCACTACCCTCTGAGCTCCAACTTTGTAGCACGTAAGGAAACTTTCAAGCAGACAAGGTGCACATGTTATGGAATACATCGCATACCCAGAATAGTAGCAGGTGGTGTTATATATAGAGACTACACAGACATGTAAAACAAAATAAAGTCCTAATCTAGATTTTTATAGGTCTGCATAATATAAGGTAAAAATGCAGACAATACATAGTCATATGTGTAACCTTATACTCTAATAGAGAGTAGGGAATTAGTCAAGATGCACATAATCTAGCTGGTTTGCTCGGTGATAAAAATAATACTAAAAAAGAATCAACTTATGGTGATAGGATTGTTCATCCAAATCTCCCAACAAATCAATAAATAAACGATAATGTTAATACTAGCGCAAAATTGTTATTGCCAGAGCAAGATCGTAGTTTTTAAGACAATTTTATGGCTCCATTATTTGTAAGTCACATAATTGCTCCGACATTAACAATTTTTGTCCGGACAAAACAACTCTCTAAATAAAATGATAGAAAATACTTACAGATTCAAAGGGAATTTCAAATGGACAAATAAAAGAAGAATGTAGTAATAAGAGAAGGAACTAGGAATACAAAACCTTTTTGATGCATCCTCCTCATTGGCAAGTGGCGAAGCGAGAATGTTGTCCAAAGGCGCCAAGCAGCCGACAGCCTACTTCCATCAATTTCCCTGCGCATCACCGTGTGCGTTAATCGATGTTCGAAGGATTATACGTGCAAGCGAACTGACAAGAAAAGTACGTTCAACTAAAGTGCAGAATAAGCAGCAAACCAAGCAATCAAGCAACTAGATAACACAATCTATTCCAAGTTTTTGAATTACAGTTAAGGAAACTAAACTTTGTCATTCATGCATTTGAATCATAATATGCAGGCCAAGATCAAAAGCATGATACAAAATTAAATGGTTAGCCAAATGTACCTATATTCACAGAGTTGAAGGTTTTTCATCTTTTTTTTAGAGGGGTAACGCTAGATTTCCTATTCAAAGTTAGGAAGGTCTAATGATTCATGTTGAATTCTATAATGAAGCATTATACAACCCATCATGAGAGCGTCTCAGTTGGTGACATCTCCTATCCATGCGGTCATCGCCCAGGGTTCAGGAGTTCGATTCTCGCTGAGGATATACTCATGACTTACCTGCTCATGTGGATTGTGGGCTTTCTCATGGGCCAGGGTTAGCTAGGGCAACCCAGTCCCTTGTTACCCAAAAAAAACATTATACGAATTCGCTCCTTAGAGACCCTTGACCTTCGCCAAGTCGAACCTAGAGCAGCCACCCTATCTGCCACTTCATTTCATTTGTGAAAAACATACCCCATACTCCACCAAGGACTATAGTATATCCCATATAGCCCCAATTATGGTTATGATTTGCCAATGGCACTGGTATTCGCAACGGATGACTTGAATTATTGTAAGATTATCACCTTCACTATGCACCTGGTTTAATCCCATATTTAAGCATTTTTTAATTACTTCCCTAACAGCCAAAGCCTCAGCTAAAAGAATCAAATCATTCCCGAAATTTCCAAACTCATAGTCAAGATTTTTCATCTGAATCAATATAATATCATCCTTGGGATGTATGTATATCTAAACAAGACTTTCTCACCTAGCAAAGTTACTTCCATCTCCTCAAGGTTTTGAGTGTGGAAAATGCTTCATGTACCAAACTTTGTAATTTGGACAGTTATCCCAAGGCTCTATAATCTATATAATGCTTTTAATCTGGATTATCTAATGCAAGGATGAGACATACAATTTTCAAATGTATATCCCAATCTAAATACACAATTGAGTATCAATATACGTGGTAAAATTCAATTTGATCAATTAAGATAAGATTTACAAATAGTTTTATACTCCCACATGCCTCTTCATACGAATGTCAATGTTAAGCACGTATAACATACACAGAAACAAAAACAATAGCAGCCCAATGCTTCAAAAATGCTCCCGCCAAAACAGGGCCTAGGATTGTAAAATATATGCAACCCTATCCTTACAAGATGCTACCTTGTAAAGGGGTTGTTTCCCAAAGGCCCCCAACCCTAGAAAGAATCCTATTCTATCAAATGAAAACAGACATGCCTAATACGGAAAAACAAACCGTATATAACATACACACCACCTATTAATGTTCAAAGTTGGGCACTATCAGGATTTAAACTCGAGACATCCAGATCAAAGATACTTAAGTACTATATTAAAAAACTAACTATGCTAAAAGTTTAATCTATTAGCTAAAGGTCAAGGTTAACAACAAAAGGGTCACATCATGCTTAAATTACGAATTACTGAACTTTGTACAAAGACTTGAAAACTGTCAATATAATTATTAAATGAACTTTAGAGTTGGCAACATATTTTAGTAGTATGGGTCTCCATCAAACACTTTGGTCCTTTTCTCCAACATGGGGCCGCCCAGTACTCTTCTGGGGTTTCCAACATCTGGCAACTGGCAAGCAGACACCAAAGTGACTTCACCCTGTTTTGTATCCTATTTCATTTTTAATTTGTCATTGTTCAGAATACAAAGACTATATCTTAAAATTCAGTTTTTTTAATTTTTGATTTTATATTTTTATTTATTTATAATCAGGTTGGGGGTCCTTGAATACAGCTTCCCTTTAGGGTAGCACCTTGAAGGAGTAAGACCGCGTACATCTCACGGCCCAAGACTTTGCACTAGCAGGAGTCCTTGAGGCATTGGATTTGTTGTTGTATATTTATAATTTTGTTCTACTTTGACTGAAAACTTAAAATAAAAAATTAAAAACCAAAAAAAAAAAAAAGAACTTTTTTCAAAACTTAAGACTTTTAATATTTTCTTAACCAAAAATTATAAGCAAGAAACTATATCAAAAGACCCTTAATAAATTGTGTGGTAACTAAACAACACAATTAAATATATTTTACTACTTAAATATAAGTAATTGTCCACTCTCATTTATACATGACTTCACCAATGCTTGAGTCAAATATTCAAGATCATTAATGGAAATACATGTGCAGGAAAGTGATAAAAAAAGAACTTCACATAATTGAAGTGTAAACCACGTTACTCCTTCAACAGCAACGCTGTACAATTGAGCTGTCCCAACAAATCCTTAATCCGAACAAAACCCGACCCTAATTCTTACCATTTGGACATAGAATTTCTTGTCCTAGATGTCAACGTAAAATTTCATTGAGCCTTCGACCCAATTTACAGAGTTAACACATATGAGATTTATATATAAGCAATTCGTCCTAAAACCAATTGACGTTGGATACAGCAACCCATATAGTTACATGTTAGGCTGTCTTTCTCACAACTTCAATATGTAATTTCTTACTAAAAATAATACTCAGTGACTAAGATTTTGATTGGTAAATCCCCCGAAAAAAATTTCCAGTTTTCACTCTTTCTATATCTGAGTTACTAATTTACTGTACAATCACATATGATGAGACAAAGCTGATTTCACATTCACATAATTGGTAGAAGCAATAAGTCAAGAGTCACTGTACAATGTACAACTCAAGTCAATTGCTAGCAAGAACTGCAAAACACATCAGCAGTACCACAAGGGTACCGTTCTTGACAGGACAAAAACGTCAATTTCAGAGCAACTTTATAAACATTAATGGCTCTTATTTACTCCATGTCATATTATTACTCTGATAATAATATTTTTTACCATGACAATAATAACACCCTTAAACAAGGAGCACTTTTATTATTCTAGCAATTTTATGACTATCACCCTCTAAAGTCATATATTATTATCCCATTAATGACAATTTCTATACTGACAATAACAACCGTTAAATCAAGAGATTAACGTACCTCGTCTAGGCTTGGTGACAATCTTAGTCGGACGTGCAGCTACCGCCTTCTTCGTCTCACTCTTACTCTCCTCGACTGGAAATAAAACCCCATCGATACCCTGAACGGAGATCCGACCATCCGTATATATATCCGGGTCGAACAAATACGCCGATTCGTCACCCGACCCGAACTTGACTGACCCATCAGCCTCCTCCGCCGTCACCTTTAACGGCAACCGTAATGTATCATACGTCACCTTCCCAAACCTTCTAACGGCGTTATACATACTCTCCTCCGTCTGGTACTCCGGAATCAGATGGTAATACACTATCTGCTCCGGTGCACCCGGCTCGCTTAGCTGGTCCGTGGTTAACTTAGCCATGGCTTCGTCGTTCGGAGCCAGGACTGTGATCACGTACCCTTCTGAAACGAGGCGGCCCATTTCAGAGGCTAGGGAGGTTAGATTCACGAGAATGTCGGCAAGCTCGTTATACCTGTTAAGAAGTCCACGCATGAGTCCAAGTAAGAACCCCATATGGAAGTTGTGTTTTAAAGTATAAAGCAAATCATGTTCTTTCATCTATCAACTTGTGCTTTTGAAACATTTGATTCCGTCCCAAATTCTAATAGCTCCCCCTTTAATATTGACATAATACATAAACATTTGATTCCGTCTCAAATTCTAATAGCTCCCCCTTTAATATTGACATAATTGGATCACATAAGATGGTCCCATCGCGCATTTGCGTGAGGGAACAACGTTAAATTATAAAACAAATCTTAAGGTTTTACCCTCTTAAACTTTTGAAAAAAAGTAGTTTCTTATCAAATTGTGTCAAAAAAGAGATCTAAATAAAATTCACCCAGTGGGTTATCAGCTAATGCCAATTAATTTTAAGATATAACAGGCAATCCATGGGTCGAGCCTAAAAGTGAGACGGAATCTAACATACCCGCCATAATGGAGGAGGGTCTGAATGAAATCCTTGACCTGAGCTTCCCCGTTGAAGTGGTGGTGCGACCCACCTGGTCCAGGCGCCGGTGCCGGAGCCAGAGCTGGGCCGGGTGCCATGGCATCATAGATAGGGAGCGCTGGCGGGGACCCAGCAGGAGCCTGCGCAGCCGGGCGCTTCAACCGGTGCGTCCTGGGATCCACCACCGGCGCACCCTCCGGCAGAACAGCAGCAATATCACGAAGACTCCTCCGGCGGTTGAAATCTAACTGCACCGATTGCGGGATCAGCAACCGCTCGATGCCGTGGATCACCCCATCCGGGCGGATCACGTCATCAGGACTAACAAGCCGAGCCGACCCAACAAGCTTAGACCCACTTTGATCCAGATTCAGGTGAAGTGGCTCATTGGATAAAGTAGTGTGATGCAAACCCATCAAACCATGACTCGGCCACTCCCGCGAGCTAACCCTAATGGGTATCACATGAAACAGCAACAAATCCTGAAGGGACTTCAAATTTCCAGGCTCAAGCAAGAATCGCTTGAATTCAGGGTCCAAATCGCGCTCTAGAGCTTCATTTTTAGGAGCAAAAATGGTGATATTATACTTGCCCACTACATCTTCAAGCTTGTGGAGAAGCAATGCCTTCTCTACGAGCTCGGCGAGCTCAGTGTAATGCGAATCGAGAAGGGCTACGAGGACGGAGTTGGAGTTGATTTGGGCACCGGGGGCAGCGGTGGCGGTGGATTTGGTGGGACGAGCGGGTAATGAGAAAGATGTAGAGAGAAGAGAGAGAAAGAGTAAGCCATAGATGGGAACACCCATGGCGGGTGGAGACAGAGAGAGAGAGAATGTGGGTGCAGCTCAGAATGTAGAGAGAGAAAGAAGAGAGATAGATTGCGTTTTAGAGAGAGAAACGAGAAGATGTAGAGAGCGAGAGAGATGGCGTTTTAGAGAGAGAAAGAAGAGAGAGAGGGAGAGAGAGTTGGGGAGTAATGGAGGAAGAAGGAAGGGGGTGGAGGGGTTAACGGAGTTTGCGGTGAAGTGTCGGCGCAGTTAAGGTGACTGTGAGAGTTTTGGGAGAGTAGTGACGTGGCAGCTGATGATTGGTCTGTGATGGAAAGTAATTGGAGGGGAGGGGTGGTGTTAAGGGAGAGGTTTGGACAGGCTGGAATTGGGGGCCACTGGACATACATAACTCAGTTTAGGGAGCTGTACTGTGTATCAACTTGTATTTTCCATTTTAATCTCACTAATTATTTTATTATTACTTTCAAATGAGACGAATTGGGACGTTATTTATGTTATTAGCTGCTCAAAATTGAAATTTTTGATAATTAAGTATTTATTTTTTATTTAATTATTAAAAAATTGGTAGGATATAAAAAGTGAAAAAAAATTTAGTAATTTTTATTTCTTCTAAAATATAGGAAATAACTTATCTAATTATTAAGTAAGTTTTAATTCATTTATTTTTAATTAATTTCCTCAATAAAGTGTTATTTCTCATATGACAAATAAACACTTCGTACCTATTTTCTAATAAGTTGACGCAAGAATTAAATGCCTAAGAAATATAATTTCTCATAGGAATTTGATTTACATGGCAACTAAAGACGTTGTTTGGTAAGTAAGAAGAAAACGTAGAAAGTAAAAATTTATAAAAAATACAGATTATGATTATTATTTGGTTAGTAAAAAGCACGCAGAATGAAGAAAGTCAAAATTACTAAGCAATTTATATTTAGATAAGTTGTAATTCTTTTATTTTTATAAGCCTTCAAAAGAAAGTTCTACTTTTTATTATGACAATCAAATATATTTTACCTACTTTTTAAAAAGTTGATAAAAAATTAGATCTTTAAGAAATATAATTTTTTTTAAAAATTTAATTTATGAGATAATTGAAGGAGACCTTAATAAATAAAGGGGGAAAATAAATGTTCAAAAAAAAAGAGGGTGAAGAAACAAAAAAGCATATACAGTGCCTTAAAAGCTCCCGTCTACGCAGGGTCTAAGGGGGTGGATGTACGCAACCTTCCCCCTTCAGGGTGTTAACCTGAAGAGAGGCTATTTTTCAGTGCCCCCAACCTGAGGGTGAGAACTTTCCAGGAGGTCACCTATCATGGTATTATTCTCGCTCATATACGCTTAATTTCAGAGTTTTAATGAAATTCGGTTATAATATGTTGATGCTCTCTTTGGTTAAAAAAAAAAGGTAAAATACTAGAAAGAAGAGGAACGTGGAACAAACAGGAAGGGCGACGGCGACGTATCTCCAGCAGAAAGACCGTTAGTGTCCGTCACCTCTTTAAGTCATTAACCAGGGTTAATAAATGTTAAAGCCCGAGTCTCTTCAGTTAACTTTACCCGTGAATCCACAGCAAACTCAGCGGTGAAATCCGTACAAACTGACACCCTTCATTTTTTTGGGCGGGATTTGATTTTTATATTTAATTATTGGAAATTTATCATTTTAATGTTTTAAAATTTAATCTTTTTTATTACTTAAATACTGTAATATTTCAATGTTCATAATAGAGTATTTTAAGGATAATGTTAAAATTATTATTAACAAAATAACAACATATTTTTTAAGATAATTTGATAACTCACTATTCATAAATTATATAATTATTCTAACAATAATAATTTTTATTCTAACAACTCGTTATTTTAAAATTTTATTTGTAATTTGACTAACTTCCACAAACAAGTGTTTTGAACCCAAAAAAAAAAAGTGTGATGATGAACTGTTTCTGACAACACATGAACGCACCACTTTGGGTTGCTGTACGTAAATCTTTTTTTCTCGTAAACATTGACCAGATTGTCTAAAGTAGAAAAGCATTTTCTACACCTATAAAATTTTAGTATTTTTAAGTACAAAAATAGTAATATTAAGTATATAATTGATGATTCTAAGTACATGTATGTGTCAACACACAAAACTTATATTTCAACACACATATTGGTAATTTTGAGTACATAATTGGTGATATTGTATACACGGGCGGTGATCCCGAGTACATATTTATGTGTCGACACACAAAATATATGTGTCAACACATAAATATATATTCTGCACCATAAAAACGTCCAATATTGACATGTCACGCAGCTTTAATAATATAGAGATAAAATGTATTAAAATTTTCTTGTACACTAAAAAATTGTCAGAAAATTTTGAAATTACATAACTGTATCAGCAATTTCCAGCAAGAAGCACTAAATTTTGACAAAAATTCACCAAATTTATATAAAAAAAGGTAGGTAGACGACAATTTTAAAACTTCCTGTACATAAACATATCTAAATAATACATACTCGAAGCTTAAAATATACAACTAATAAATTCCTTAGTAATTGGGGGTAATTACAACAACAAGAAGAAATTGGGGGTAATTGTGATTAGAAAATTAAATAATTCCAGCAAGACTCCACTTCTACAGGAGCCCTTCGGACACTGGGTTTGTTGTTGTTGTTGTACTGATATATCAATATCACTAAGGACTTAAGAAACATTTTGTAGAAATTCTCACAGAAAAATCTCTACAAACATTTTTGTAACTTTTTAAACATCAAAGATAGGCTAAATGATCGAGATGCTCACGAACTCTTTTAATAATAATTCGAGACATATATTCTAAGGATTCCAATAGACAATAATCATTTCAAAGCTAGTTGTGCTAAGATGATTGCTATTTAAACCAAACCCAGATTCAACTTAACAATAAGTTCAGAAACCGGACGAGTTATCGGGTTTTCAATGTGATATATAGACTGAGACAATTTGTTTCGGTGACCTCTAATGTTTTGAACTCTATTTTAAGTAGTCCCTTATCTTTTCTTTGTTCAAAATATTCTCTAATATTTTATTTTATGACACAATTAATCCCCTATCCGATGACCCAAGCAGATAAAAATTCAAACAAAAATGAAGGAAATAAAATATTATGGGCTATTTTGCACAAAAGAAGAGACAAAGTGACAAATTAAACAAAGTTAGAAACTTCGGGGACCATTTTTAACAAAAAAAAGCGGAGCTAATTTTAACAAACATAAAAAAACATTAGGAACAATAACTCGACAACCATATCATTTAAGCTAACACATGCCAAGAACATCCTACCTAGCGATGTTGCTTGGCCCTTTTTAACACACCCATGCATCCTCAAGCACACATGGACCATACCAAATAATTGCGAAAACCGATCTTTGGGGCCCAAATATCAAAAGCCAAACCTAGCTCCAATACTATTTCTCGACGACCACTTACCAAGAAAACAGTATTCGCACCATATAAATTGACACATGACAGCAGTACCCTATCAATGTGGGATACTTAACAGAACTCCGATGTCAATTGATCTATAATTTTATGAAAGTAAAACAAAAATCCAAAAACAAGAAAAAAGTCAAGGGAAACTAAGAATATGACCAGTCATTGCACAACTCCTAAAAATGTATGAACTACACACATCACTAAAATAAACATGAGAAAATGAACACAGGAAAGGCAAAATGACCAACCCAACTATACTCTTGTGTACATTCTCCTACGCCAAAACTCTCAACTATTTACTTGTTTCAACTTACACCCGTTCGAAGCAACAGAACCGAACGACGAAGAAAAAGAACTTACCTGACGTGGCTGAGACCCAGAAAATTTACACTGCCCATTTCAAAGAGGCGATGATCCACGTCCGCAGTACGGAGAAAGAATTACACAGGTAGCTAAGTGTGGATTTCTCAACGCTAACAGTCCGTTTTCAAGCCCATTTTATGGTTATGGGAGTAAAGGTCCCGTTGAAAAATTGAGTGCTGAATCCCTCCTAATTGTAAATTTTTACAGGCTTCTCAACCGTATGACGATTCTGCAAAACGAGGTGAAAGTAAGGCAAGAGTGACACGGGTGCAAGTGAGTTGAGTTGAGTATGAGCTAATCAGAATATAGTTTGGGAGCGACAATCATAAAAGTTTTTAAGTTTGGGAGCATGGAAGGACATTTTACATAACCACATATTAAATATTCAGAAAATTTAATGAAATGTCAGTAATTGACCCGTTAATGCATAAATACTGAAACAAAGTCGATAAGCAATAACATTCGATTACTTTTTAAATAGAGTGATACTTAGCCAACAAATCAAATAATAAGTATCTTATTATCAAAATGATTCTATAATTATTTGAATCATGCTTCCATTGAGTTTGATACGTGTTGGAAATGCAAATCAGCTTCGAAGCTCCAAATTGCATTTCTGAGCATGAAACGTTAGTATTTTACAATTTCCCTACAACTATTATCAAAATTGAGAGTCAGACGGAGCTTGGATTGAAGCTTGGCGTATTTGGATACTCCGAGTGCACGCTTGGGATGGGCTTCAGGTTGGATCGTCTAAGCTCAAGTTTAACTTATTTAACCATGTTTAGGTTTATAGTTCAGCTTAAAATAGGGTTTATTTAAGATTGCAAGCTGCGGGACTAAGCTGGATGAGCCGGTTTGACTCAACTTAGCTCCAATTCAAAATGAGCCAAGT
The DNA here is from genome assembly GCA_018398585.1 of Simmondsia chinensis. Classification (NCBI taxonomy): domain Eukaryota; kingdom Viridiplantae; phylum Streptophyta; class Magnoliopsida; order Caryophyllales; family Simmondsiaceae; genus Simmondsia; species Simmondsia chinensis. Next base: position 3,036,860 of record JAGTTD010000014.1, read on the forward strand.
CTTTTGGATCTCAAATATTCCATAAACTGGGAATTTTTCACCATAAATTACCTAGTAGATATCGTCAAAAGACGAGTACACACACTTATACAAGAAGTTTTACCTGATTGGCAGCATAGGTTCTCCGAGGAGCATTGTCAGAATGTTCCAATCCCAGGTACTGCTCCCAGGCACCATAGATATCCCTTCGCTGTACATCAAAGGAAACAGTGACTATCAACCACACTGATTTTAATACAAAAGAGAAAAAACAAGCAAGAGGCGTTCATTTGTTCAAACCCGGATCAGACAATAACAGACCGAAGACTGATAGAGGTCAAAATGTTGACGGGGTCTTAAACCAAATTAGCCTGTTCACCCAAGTTTTGACCAGATTGGCATTTTAACACTCAAAGACGTTTACTATTCTAAACTTAAACCACACTTCACCGAACTAAAGACCCAAAGATTGAGCTGGTTTAAAGGGGCCTTGATTTTTGGTCCGAACACATATTTAAACACCCCTATGCTCAAGCATGAGCACAAAAATAAACTCAAATGCAGGAAGCTCGTGAGGGCGAAAGGACCTGGAAGCGACTGGACACCACGTCAGTGTCCTGGAGGTACTCTGGACGGCCCAATGACAAAAATGCGAATTTCCACTGCCGAAAAGACAAACAAGGTACAATTCAGTAGATATGTTAGAAAGAGCTGATTTCAGAATTAGAGAGTTAGCAAAGTCCATCAATTACTCCAAACAAGAGGAATGTGCAAACCTTTGAAAACTCCTCATCTGGCACCTGCAATTTCTTTTGTATCCTCAACTTGACCTCAGCCAAGGTTTCTCCTTCACGGATCACCAAGAAAAAGGGATCGCCAAAGTTTTGTATCTGCTGTTAAAAACTAAATTTCAGTTTCACATTTAAAATTAGTTTCTTTTTTTTTATTTTTTATCTCTAGTTCTTACTTTTTACCAAACCTTTTAGAAACTAAAAGAAGAGAATCAACAAGAAGAAATAATAATTTTCAAAAACTAAATTTTAGTCTCACATAACTGAAAGAAAAAAAAATTGATACCTAACGGGCATAATTTTAAGTATATCATTAGCAGTTAGCATCAGAAGACACAAGGGCTTGAAAGCCAGGGGAAGGGGATTCAAGAACGCCAATATAAGTTCAAAATATATGACAGATACCATTTGATTTTGAGCAGTTTCCCTAGTGAAGTGATAGACATGGATCAGCCGATCTTGAGTACCAAGGTTCTTCTCTTCTTCGGGAATCTACAGAAATCAGTAAAAAAAAAAAAATTCAACAATGTAAAGTAAATGAGTTCTTTTTTGAAAAGATAATGGTTTCCAGTAATATCATCTGAATTACAGCAAACAGTCAGAGGTCCAAGCCATGCCCAGCCCAACACAAGAGGTCGAAGTTAATGGGTTAAGATAATAATGACTGAAGCCTTTTCCATAGAGAGAGAGAAAGAGAGAGTGAGAGAGACCTCTTCTGCTCGTAATGTCCAGTATTGGTCGTTTATGTTCTCAATCTTCTCAGCAGGTGGAAAGATCTGTCAAAATCTCAAGTGAATAAAGATAAATGGAAGGATTGAACATTCTATGTCACAATTCACAACTTGAATGCATGCATGAGAACAGGAAAAGGCCACCATGTTAATTGAATAGTCAAAATCTGTAAATAGGGAATAGAAACCGTCGCTTTGCGTTGAACTGTCTTGCCATGTGGGAGAAAATTAGAAGCAGATGAACAAAAGTTCTACCAATGAGATTTAACTCACTGATGGTGATAACAAGAATACCCCAGCCCACAACAGAAATATCGTTTGCATACAACAGGATGGACAAACTTAAAATGCCCCATTACTACAGCAACCAGATTGCTCTCGTAATTATTTCAGTGAAGTTCATTGATCTTCAGACTAATAACAATACTCGGGGAAAAGACTTACCTTATATATCTTATGATAGAAGACTTCCAGCAGTCTTAATTCAGTATCAGGATGAGATAATTCCACCTAGGAAGGATCACATTGACGGCACAAAATTACTCACAAAAGAGCTCAACACGATGGGGGAAAGAGAACAAAAGGTAGATGAATTTTGAGGAGAAAACAAATAAAGGAAGATTGATGAATGTCAGTAGAATAAGGTATCAACTTGGACAAATTTACCTTTGTCTTCAAATCACTAAGAACATCCCCCACAGTACTCTGCTTTGGCAGTCTAATGGTATGAATGGTCACCTGATGAGAAGAGGAATGGAAAAATTATTTGAAAAAAGGATATTCCGATTGAAAAGTAGCAACAATATGATCCACCAACTTACTTCATCTTTAGTGGCATGATGGAATGCGACTTTCAGAGTTTTCAGGCCTTGTAACTCTGGCAACGGTATGTCCAGTATCTCATAATACAATATATCAGAAGTCTGAAACACGAAATAAATCAAGCACGATAGGTCAAAGGAGGGGAAAGAAATTTTTTCTTACATTGGCCAGATGAAAGCACTTATGTTATTATTTTCTGTTTGTAATTTTTTATTTTTGAGAAACTAAAAAACAAATTTTGAAAACCATGTGTTTTGGTTTTTGGTTTTCTATTTTCAATTTTCTCTCCAATTAGGAAAAAACTAAAAATAAGAAACCAAAAGCTAGAAAAAAAGTGTTTCCAACGTTTGGTTTTTAGTTTCTAAAAAACCAAAAATTGTAAATAGAAAATGATATCAAACAATCCCTAAAAGAACACAGAATTAGATACCTGATTATAGTGGATCAACATGTCTGACAAGTGATCTACTCCCCGATACTTAATGGGCTGGGGTTTTGGTAGCTGGGAGTAACAATTGTGAGATGTAAGCCTAATTTTTGATGGATCATTGACGCCAAGATGCTGGGCAACTCTTTCAACTACATCATCGTAAGTGTGAAGCTTTGACCTACATTTTATGGGGATGGGGGGCAGTAACCATCATAAAGTAAATAACTGAAGCATTTCAAATCATACAACTTAACTCCACATAAATTAGAAAGATGCTCCAAAAGCGGAAAAGAGTGTCCACGAAAACACGCAAACTTACAACTCCAAGCAAAAATCATCTTCCTTGGGTTTTTCCAAAGATCTGAAGTGAACAACCTGTAACACAAAAAAGAGGTCGGGACTCAAAAGCAAAGAACTTTACTTCACATCTAGCAAAAGCGCAAACAACTGCTTGCATATTCCGCAAATATGAAGAAACCCAAGGACCAAATCTAAAAGAAAAAAAATATTAAAAATAAAGCTCATGCCGGTGCCCGCCATTCTTACATCATACCAACCTTGAAAACATGTTTAGCACAAGACAAGAATGGTAAGATCACACAGCATAACTTCCAAAGCACTTCATAGTTAATTTTACAGCTAGAGATAAGAACATACTTGGCGATTATGCACATAATCCAAGAAAGAGGGAACATCAGGATAGCGGTATTTTTCAGCCAATTCAGGTGGGACAGATTTTTGAATGCACACTATGTCTCCATCTTCAAGCTGGAGGGAACAGACCAAATGTAAATAGAACGCAATAATAAACCCCAACTCATAACAGAATTATTAATACAATGACTACCTGACTGGCTCGGAAAGTGATCTTCCTGTCGATATGTTCGCACATGACATTTGGCTCAAACTTAATCTCCTAAAAACAATCACACATACCGCATGTAAACGAGCAATTAAAATTTCATTATGCACATATTCGGAATACTAGTGAATATAGAATAGGCTCCAAATGGAGGTCAAACCTCGTATAATTCAATTTCTTCATCAGGGGCGTAGCTGATCATTTCTTTTAGTTTCACCAAAATGTCCGCTGGTTTACCAGTGCCCTTGACAAAAAGTCTTCCCACGTATCTAATTGAAAAGAATGCCCACATCAGCTAAAGGCGATCACAACCAAACAGATAACCATCAAATCTCTGATAAAAGCCAGCACAAGGGAGGAAAAACTAATACATACCGCAACTCTTCCTTTTCAGGATCATAATGCTTGAAGAATAACAAAATAACATCTTTTGTCTTGTCAGGAGGTGGTAAGGGTCGCAAATCCTAAAATATTATACAGATAACCATTTAGTTAGCTTGAAAATTATTTACATTAAGGCAAAAAAAGTTGGCCCAACAAGCACCACAGTGTCTTACCAGTCCAGTTTCAACTTCCAAGAACAACTTTAGTTCTGCATTATGCACCTTGTTAGACACTTCCCTTAGCTGTCCAACCTACGTTACAGTTACAAGATAAAAGATTATAAATTTTGGGGTTCAGTCCTACCACCAAGGACATAAAAGCAGGAAGGTTGACACAAAGGCAGAAGGAAGGTCGAGTTGTATTTCACCAATCCCAAGAGGAATGGTTCAAAATCATTGATATTGGGATAACCCTAAACACCCAATATCCCATAATCTTTATTTTCAAGCATCAGAACAAATGAACCAATGAAGCATAGCAGATGAAAATTTCTTAGGCATACATGTATAGAAGGTCATCTTAAACCAAAGCAAATTGCACGCACCAAAAAGGTATGCAAACATGGGGAGAGATTTATTTACAGATTGTGTTTCCTCCGGAGGGCTCAGTGGCCGATTTGGACGGTATGTATGGTTTTGCCGCTTTGCCCACAGCCAAAAGCGCTGATATTGTACTGGTACTCCAAACTCTTTAGCAACCTCCTCCTACATCAACTCTTATGATTAATTCAAACATAGAGAGTGAAAGAGAAACAAGCAACGAGAATGGCAGGGGAAAAGGTGGGAGGAATAAAACCCTTCCATAATTAATACCAAAAAAAATGATTCTAGAAATATATAGGTACTAGCCATCATAGCAAAGAAGATACGTCTAAAATACTTCTCAAAGATGGATGATATAAATTCTAATAATACCTTAAACAGGTTGAAAGGCATCTGCTTCTGGATCCGAAAAGATTTGACTTTATCATGATCAACAAGGTCAAAATAAATATCCTTTCCAATCTGCTCCTTAAGTTCTTCATCTCGTGCGACCTAAAAAACCTCAAGAAATATGGTATCAAGAAAATGCTCACGATCTCTTTTAGAGGACCAAGAAGTAGTGCAGACCTTTATAATTGTGTAAAGATGTGCCTCAGCCTTTTCTTTCTTTTTGTGCTCTTTTTCTTCTTGTTCCTTCTTCAGTCGTACCTGCCAAGCACAGTAGCACATATTAAATTTCACTTTTCACGTAGGGACAACTCATGGGCACAATTAGCATCATGCAGACATCTTACTCGTAGATGTTCAGCTATGTCCTTCTCATCCACACTGCACATAATCTTCTCTTTGTCACTTTCACGTATATATACCAGCATGTAGGCATTTGAATACTTTGTAAACTTGAATGGGGTGTTATTAAATCCGGGATTTGTCTGCGGCAACTGTTGGCAAAAGTTTGAGCAGCAGTTGGACAGCATAATAGAACCAAGGAATAGATTTTTGCAAGATGTTAACATCATACCTCTTCTTCACCGCCAAATTGTTCCTCCAAAGCCCTCTTTATGTCTTCTTTAGTCACGCGTTCATCATCAAATTTATACCTGAAACGCAACAGGAGTTATACCATTGAAGCCTAACAAACATAAGGCAAGAATCATATCGACTATTTGATTGCCACTACAGTTATCCAAATAGCACATGAAGAAAGTAACACTAATCAAAACTCACACACATGCACACACACATGCACACACATTCAGGTCTTCACTTGTTACCAATTCCAAATTTACACCTGAAAAGTAACATGAAGATATTATGGCACTCAAGCCAAAACCCAACAAAAGTAACTATTTGACTGTCAGAATAGCCAAATGTCAAGAAGCATAATGCAACAATCGCATTTACTATTTGAATGCACCATAGTTGGCCATGAGGCCTTGTGGCACATAAACAAACAGTCCACACCATTGAAAATTTGCAGACACAGAGCAGACGCACAGCGACGCAAAGGGATGTAGATTGCAAGAATGTTCATTAAATACGTAAACTGGGTGATGATACTCATAATTGTGGCGGCCACTGTCGCTACATCTACTATCATGAAAGAGTGAATTAAGTGGCTCAAGAGATCTCAATCTAAAGTTCTATAAAGGTAAACTCCCTGTAACCCACAGTCATTGAAAATTAGTCACTAGTTCATTTGTCAGAAATCGAGTTATCCTAGACTGCTACAAATCATTTTCCCACATGCTCACATATTAGCAACATCAGTAAGTTAAGAATCATATACTGACTTCTGATGCCTTGAACCAAATTGCGATGTTGCAGCCTACCAATACTCAACACACTTTAACTTACATTATGGACCTTTCAACGTAAGAAACAGGGAAAATATACGCAACAACAATAAGTAGCATGGCTTGACCGAACAGTAGGAACATCGCGCATGTAAGCAGTGACTATGAGACACGAAACCATCATGAAGGGAAAAACACAACTCTCAATAATACAAGATGCTCAATGAGATTGCAAGTATAAATCACATATCTATGTTTCCCAACAATCAATCAACTCAGTAAGTATGGCACAAGTTCAGAGACATGCAAAGCCCTTTGTATACTGGAATTGTAGATTCATAAATTAAACCCCACTGTACATCCAGGACACGGAAATGCTATTAACAGATGCATACCACTGATCAGAGAGGGTAGGCCGTATAAAAGCATAGTAGTGTCCTCCATGAACCCCACCGCTATGGACCAGCACACTGTAAACAAGCAAAATAGATGAGCTATTAGTAAATCACTCACGACTCAACATGAATGCTCTGCCTCACTGATAAATTGCAATCAGATTACAAGATACTGGAGGGCACAAATGCAGCCATGAGACAGGCACAAATGATCCCTTATTGACATGTCTGTTTCCGCCATTAGATTCCATATTTATTTGACTTTACATACATTTCTTTCCAATATTTTACATCCTAAGAGTCCTAGGAAGACGGGCATGGATTGAAAGCAAAGCAGAGACTCCCACTATCATTCGATCCACCAAAAAGGAAAGCATAGATACTCAGCCAATGATGATTCATGATGGCACAGTAAGGTAAAATTCTAACGGGTTGAGAACACAACCGAATAATATTTTTAGCATCCTTTGACCTGCTGAATGAGTATATAATAGATACCAGTGATGCAAAGGCTACATGAAGCAATATCAGCCAACGTGTTATTAAATCTATGATTGCATATAGCAGCAAATTTTATGTTAGTGTACTTCACGACAGATAACTAAATGATACATCTTCCAAACAGAACTTCAAAACTAGTATGCCTACAGCTTCTCACATGAAAACACTTAGGCACAGTACACCATCAAATATGCAACGATGTGGAGCTGAGTTACATAATCAGCTTCAACAGAAACAAGTAGCACAGTTAAGACATGTACATTCGAAAGAGCTGGAATCCTCACTCATACCTGTGAAGTGTGTAAAGGTTACGCACACTTCTATCAGCATCAGGAGATAAATATTTTCCATTTTCACGATCAAGATCAAGTTGAAGAGGGAACTCGTACCGATCATTTATCTACAATAAGAAGTATGTAGAAGAGTCCAGTAGAAAAATATTTTAGAAATACATGGTTCACACAACCATGCCAAAAAGACCAAATGAGCGCCAGAGTTTTTCAGCAAAAAGGTCTAAAACAAACACATTGGCATGCTGTGATAATTCTGTTTCCAGCTTTCTAAAATGAGACACCCTCAGCAAACCACTCAACCTAGGATCAGTCAAGAATAGAAAAACAACAAAGGAAAGAACACAAAACAAATAAATGGGGTCATCCAACTAGTCTGAAACTAACCAATCCATAACCAGAGGTAGCTGCAACAGTAACATGCTCGACAGAAGAAACCATGATCTTCAAAAGTAACAAAAGACAAAATGCTAATTTAGCAACACTTGTCATTTTCCTCTCCCCTTGAAATATGTTTGTGGAATTTCACAGAGAGCTAAGGTAGATAGAGGAATAGCAAAGGACCTGAAACTGACAATTTTTCCAAGAAAAAAATTCCCCAACGATGAATTAAAGATATAAAAGCACAAGATGGTGAGCCACCAAGGCATATGAAAAGCTCATGGCCCTTAGCGTCCAAGTCAAGGTTTGATCACTCAAATATTCAAATAAAACCTATTTTGTTCATCACAAGACAATTAGAAAATGTAATGTGAGTTGATCATCTGAGCGTTGAACATGGGTTGAAATAATGCTTTTTTTTGCTATATAACTTGTCCAAAGTCATACTAGCCAACCAGCTCATGAAATATAGAAACATATCACTATATATGACACAGCACAAACTCAACCAATCAAAGGAAAACAGATCCATGACGCATAACTTCATTTGCAATATGGGCAATAGATAACTAACCTTCACCATGGTGTCGCGCATGAAATCATATTCAAAACGTTTGAGCTGAAGTTGAAGGACAGGAGGAAAATCAATAAACAAGACCCCCTTCCTTGCTTCCTACAATTTTTAGAAGCAGTAATCAAACTATCAAACAAAGAAATGTAAGCTCCAGTTTGCTGAGTGGAAAAGGGGACAAGGCATCAGGGGTAGGCAAAATAGGCCATATGAATAAGCAAAAGATACTTTCTTTGTCATGGAAAATAGAGGCAACAATATATGAAAAGACATGTTACAAACCTGCAAGCCATATTGCTCTGCATGATATTTATTGTCACCCTCTAACCGTTCAACTTCCACATACTTGTCAAAAGAAGCATAAACATCTTTACAGCCTTTAACATCAAGCTGAAGATCTGCCATAACATATAGACGCAACTCAGCTTTTGGTGAAGAATTGAATTATGACAATATATCTACCCACCAAAAACACACCATAAAAGGACTCCTTTCTCGTGGATTTGTAATCCACATTCGCACATTCAATGTAGTTCATATGATGCCCTTCAAACAACTGCTGAATAGTTCCCTCCACAACTGTACCCTGGCATAAAAGCACAAGTCATCATCAATATGCATGAAGAAAACCAAATGTACGTAAAACAAGTAACTCCCTCATTAGAATAGTACCTTCATCTTGTCTTCAAGCTTCTCACAGAGAACTCTATTGAGCTCCTGCACGTCATGCTGCATGAAGGAATCATATGTATCCCAACCAAAAGACTTGGTTAGATCCTTTGTTGCAACGCTGCCGTCACTGTATTGGAGCTTGTAAAATAAACTCTGCAGTGCTAGAGGAATGCTTGCAGATGGCAAATCATTCTCTGTGGTAGGCATATGGTAGACAGCCTAGATACAACATCACACACACTATCAACATCTCACATAAATCACTTACAATCAATAAAAGAAAGTGGGTGAGAGGAGATTACCTTTCTGAAGTATGGAATATGGAACAGAGTTTGAAGGAGGGAGTTCATGTAGCACGTCGCTCCCTGATTCTTAAGACCAACATATCCAGTCTCCTTTTTCGAGTCGTAAGACCAATAATCTACAATCCTACGCACCGCTACCTCAGCCTCAACAACAACAGTATCATTCATAAGATAACCTCTACTGGGGTCATATAATTCACTGAGTGGCATAAAGGATGTGAAACCCCAATCACTCTCACGAGCATTGAACTGGTGCTGTGTTTCTGCAGGTTCATATAAATTAGGCATATCACGAATCTAAGGCATAAATGGCATGTAGAGCTGCATACTTGCTGCAAAAGGAGCCATAAAGCTAAGTTCACAGCACGATTGCACAACAACAAGAAGAAATATGCCACACAGATTTTACCACGAGCCAGTATGCATACACAAGAAAGCATGCACCACCAACACGTCAAAAAGCATATGAAGAAACCTTAAAAGGCATGAACTATAAAATCAAATAAAAGCTGTCATGTAACTTAAATGCCATTAGTAACACATTTTAATTGGCTATTACGCTATTAGTCGTGACCAAGATACTTCCATAATGGCTCAAATGATGTCTTAATAACAATGGCAAACATTGCTACAATTGGGACCCTATGATGAGAGATTTTAGATTCAAATCTTAAACCCCGCTTACTCAAACACCGAAAAAAAAAGGTTTTGTTATGGCTTCTATAGTTGACATATATTGTACATTAATTTTTTGGTGAATGTAAATTACTTCTGAATGCAAGCATTAAATGGGGTACAAATGGTAATAATTGTATGGCTACTGATTCACGTGATAAATTGTAAGGCTTAAAAGTGAATATATTCCCTTAGAACCCAATGCAAACGCTGCGTCACACTACATGACATCCACAACTCCTCGTATTGCGACAACCACTATTTGGTACCATGGTATAAACACCATAAAATTCAGCTGCAGTAATAACCAAAGGACAAAAATTGCATCTTCAGCATTCCAGTTATCCCTGCTTGTATTGAAATAGGTTCGGGCTCATCCAGATACAGATGTCTCATTACAACAACAACAACAACAGACCCAGTGCCTCAAGGGCTCCCGCAGAAGCGGGGTCTGGGGGGTTGATGTACGCAGCCTTCCCCCTTCAGTGTGTTAAACCTGAAGAGAGGCTGTTTCCGAGGACCCCTAACCTGAGATTCATGCCATCATCTCATTACATAGACAAGAAGGTCAAAAACAGAAGAACCTATATATTCTGAAAATAATTATTCCTTTTCTGTAGACGCCACTACAGGGAAAAGAGATGTTCCCCTTGGGAATTCAGGGGCGCATATGGAGTTACAGAAACCAGCAAAACTTCCATAATTCTGAAAATAATTATCGCTTTTCTCTAGATGGTACATGAACAAACTTGGTCTATAGCTCACGCAGCACCATGGCAGTAGGATTAAAATGTATCAGGTTAGAATGAAACCTTTACAACTACTGATATTGTTTCCTATGTTTCACAATTCATTTGTGATCTTTTTTGCACGTGGAGCCCTGCTTTTCAGATCCATCTTGGTAACTTGAGATTTCATTGATACATTATAAATTATGTTTAGCGGAAATCCTGACTCTTGAGACACATAATAAATGGTTGTCATCTTGGAGCTTTAGATAAGTTCTATGATTACTTGTCAAAAACAAGGTCGACAAATAATATGGAATCCAGAAAGGTACATCAAGCCTCGTCAACTATGGGATCCATGAAAACTCATCTGCCCCATCTTCATAAAGAAGCCAACACATTCAAGCAACAAATCTTGAACAACAGGGGCCGACACTTCTACAATCTAATTTTTTAATTAGATACTTCCAAAACACTAATTGTACCCTAGCATAAGAGATAGCGTTTCACACTTGTTAAACAATTAAATAAGTGTCAGTTCAAACAGCATTCGCGAATTATGGGAAGAAAGTGCAGCAGCATGTTACTCAAATACCAAATCAATCTATATATTTATTTTAACAGCACTTAAAAAATATGAAAAGATTGATATGTATACATTTATTGCCCCTGATGATAGTACCTTTCCTCACTGAATACTTGTTATGAATTTGATTGACCACTCCCAAGCTGAATTGTGCATACCTACTCCACCCATACGGCAAACTTGTTGAATCAGCAACATCAAGATACATTGACAAGTAGTCTACGTTATTCCCCTTGGGGAAAATAAGTATCCGCCTGCCATATGTTGGAAACATTTAGTTAGTGCCACAAAATACCTAATCAGCTAACATAATTGAATCAGCACACATGGCTTGACATTACCATTTGTAGCCACCAACAATAAAAGTTTCCGAATAATGTTTCTTTGTATTCAACCGAGAGAAATTCTCGATTCTCCATGTGAACCTTGATGTTGGAGGATCCTCTACAGGTTGATTCTCCACGGTATTAGGAGTCTCCGCTTGTGCAACAACTAATAATCCCAGCACAACCAAAAAAAAAAAAAATAATAATAATAATAATAAAAAAAAAAATTTAATCAATGGGATCAAAAAACCCTAAAGGAAATAGGAAATACGTCTTAACGCAGCTACTCTCCACGTCCACGACTGTAATCCTTTGGCATATTTTGTTAGAAATGAATGCTAGGGTTTTTAAAGACCAATATACACCGGTCAATTTCTTATGAGAAAATGTGGATTTTCTAGCAGCTCTATGAACTAAGAGCTTTTAGCTAATTTGCACAAGGATTGAAGGACTTTATATTATTAGTTATAGTTTATGTTGTTCCTTAGTTGTGCTTTGAGAACATCTTTACTTGACTCTCTGTATATTCTTTCTCCCTTAGCGATATTTCGTTTTTCGATTAAAAACCCTAAAGGATGGCCATCATCAATCAATGATAAATCATAGCCCCATAGATAAAATATAATCCACAGTGAACTTCCTATATGATAAGGTGGTCTATTTTAGAAGCTCTTTGAACTAAAAGCTTTGGGAGCTTCCAGCAGATTTGTAGAGGGATCGGAGCGCCTTGTCTTATTAAGTTTTGTGTTATATTTGAGGACTGAGAACATCTTATCATTAACTCATTATACATTTTTTTTTTCACTTAATAATATTTCTTTCTCCAATCAAAAAAAACATCTGAATCAGATCAAATCACAAACCCTAACCTTCCATCGGCTGATGATTATTATCAGTAATCTCAGAATGCGGCACTAGCATCTCCTCATCTTCTTGCTGCAAAAAACTCAATACTCACAATCCGATCCAATCAGAACAATCAAAAACCCTAGAATCTCCAACAGTAACTCCAAACAAGCCAAATTACACCGAAATCAACGCCAAAAAATCCAAATACGCCAAAAATCACCAAAAAAAACAAATTCACAACATCAAGGAGACAAGTACATTAATTCGATAGTGTAAATTAAGCAACGAATTCAATTAAAAAACAGAGATAGAAGGTTCTAGAGAGAAGTAAGCGTACGTCGATGGGAGCTGGAGCCATAACCGTCATTGGAGCTGAGCTTTCTCCGAGTAAATGGAGAAGAGAGAGGGAGGAGATGGAAATGGGGGAGGGTGAAAGTGTGGGGGGGAGAGAGAGAGAGGAGAGATCACCTGAAGCAGGTCGAGGGAGAAGGGTCTTGCTTGCGAGGGTGGGGGTAATTTTGGGATTTTCTTGGGGGCCCCAGATTTACTACTCTTTTAATTTAATTTTTAACTACAAATCAAGTTGTTTGAGAATCGGATAAAAAGGAGTAAAGAGAAAAACATAAGGTAATATCTAAGAATGACAACAAAGGTTTATTTATTAGGTATTAATGTAACTAAATTTTATTAAAATTTTAAAATTAAGCGTGCTTAGATTAGAGTAGTACTATGATGGGTGATATTATGGGAAGTTCTCATATTGCCAACCTTTTAAGGTTGAGAGTCCCTGGAAACAGCCTCTCAGCATAGCTACATCCCAAAGGGGTAATGCTGTGTATATCTACTCATCCCAAACCCTGCTTATACGGGAGCCCTTTAAGCACTGAGTCCGTTGTTAATGTTGTATCTAAGGATTGCAATGGGGCGAAAAAAATTTGTTACATGTGGATACCCGCCCCGTTTGGGATGGGTTGGGTGTAGGTGAAGCGGGTAGCAGGTATGGTTATAGTGTTGTATCCGTCCCACCCCACCCTACTCCGCTCCGCCCTGCCTTATACCAACCATACCTACTTCATTTTATATTTAATTAACTTTCAAATTAAGTAATATAAATTTATATTTAATTATCTAGAATATTTATTAGTGTTATAAAAAATATATAATTGAATTTTTAAGAATAGTATTAAATAATTAATACAAGCGAGTATAAATAATCGTTTTGTACTTATATTAGTGCGGATAATGAAAACCCGTTAGATACCGCAAGTAACGGGCCAGTATGGGTATGCATTTATACCAGCTATTGTAGGTATGGGTATCTACTTCATACCCGTGGCATGTACGAATATAGATGAGGCACCCCCGTACCCGCCTCACCCCATTGCCTTCCGTAGTAATATCCCATCGTTGTTTAGATATGTTAAATTAATAAGGGTAAGGGTAGAGAGGAGTAAATGAGTTATCATTGTTTAGCAATTAGGTAAAAAATTAAGAGTTGAGAGAGTTATAACTAAATAAAAGCAAAATTATCCAAATCTTTTAAAAAACTTACCTTGTCCCCTTTTTGAGGGTCAAAAAAATAGTGGTTTTTATCCCCTTTTTTTTTGTAGGTCGGCGTAGAGGGGATGTTGGGAAAATACAACAACAATCCCGGTGCCTCAAGGGCTCCCGCATAAGCGGGGTCTGTGGGGTAGATGTACGCAGCCTTCCCCCTTTAGGGTGCCAACTTAAAGAGAGGCTGTTTCCGAGAACTCTCAACCTCAAAGAATGTGGGGAAAATACCCCTTAAAATCTCTATAAAAGTGAGCCACAAATACTATAGTAGAGATTCGAACCTAAGTGATGTGTAAATCCGCTGGTGTTATCTACCACTAGGCTATGTCCCTAAGGGACGGTGGTTTTTATCCTCCTTTTACTCCTCTTAGTATTTTGCCATACGGGGGTCAAGGTACCGTATTGCCAAATAGGGGTTACGCTTTGATTTTTGTATAGGGCTTGGATATGACTCCCTTCTATCTATTAGAACTTCTAATTTTTAGGTATTGGTTGTTGATATTAATAAATTTGTGATTAATATTTATTGTATTAATATTTACTGTATTCATGTTATATTGTTAAAAGAAAATGTTATTATATATGATGGACTCATTTGGAACTTCGCTTGAGGCCAGGAAAATGTCGCGACCGGCCTTGTATTTGTTTATAGCACGATAGACAAGTGTAAAACAAGGTGGGTTTCCTGGTCTCCACCTGCTCATGGCTATGTAAAAGTAAAATTTTGATGGTCCAAAACGTGGAAGTATGGCAACGGTGAGTTTTATTGTTTGTAATAATCATGTATAACAGTGCTATAGATGATGTAAAGCTTATTGGTGCGAGGTGCGCGTGGGAATATGGGAAAAAAACTTGGTTTGTCTTATACCGGTGACAAGTCAAATATGGCCGAGCTGTTTGTAAGGTTTGAGTAGGATTTTCGGTGTTCTGATCCATATCATTCTCAGCTGCAATTTTGGTACGGTCGGTCATTTCCTATTCCATAGCCCGTCTCAGTTGTGGTATTGTATACTTGTAATGTATGTTGGATTCTTTCTTACTTGTTCCTTGATCCTGGCTTTTATGCAGGTTGAATGTTGCCTCGTTTGTACAAGTTGCCGTTTTATAATGCGATCTTGTCACCAATTATCTAAAAAGGTGTTCACTGGAGCCAGAAAGTTTGGGGACGCGCCAGTTATCGTGGTCGAAACAATTGCTCCTAGAGATGCTTTATTTTTTTGCAACCAAATTGGGTGCTCGCAGGATTATTCTTGAAGGTGACAGCGAGACTGTTATTAAGGCGCTTAACGACTCTTATTCCACCTCTGCATCTATTGGGATAGATATTCATACCATCAGCTCATTGATTAATTTATTATTTTTATTTTCTTTATGGGTTTTTGTTTTTTAAGAAATAAAAACATATTTGTGAAACGGTTTTTTCAATTATTGGGTTTTATTTTCAATTTTTATGAGGAAAAAAAAAAGAAAATGTTATTTTTAAGACTTTATTTTATAACTCTCAAAATCAAATACTGTAAATAAAAAATACCAAGTAAGCTATAGACTAGTATTTTAAGAAATCCCTTAACCTCTACAAGATGGGTGTGGATTCCCTACAGTCACTGCAAGAGAGAGAAAGAGAGGAGAGAGAATTTTTTAATTTTAAAATTTTATAGTTAATAATTTTACACAAAATAATTTTAATATATAAATTTATATTTTGACTATTTAGTGATTAGATATCTGTTAAATATTTGTTGTAATTTGATATTTTCAACAATGTTGAATTATTGTTGAAAACATCAAATGACAACAAATATTTAACAGATATTTAATCACTAAATAGTCAAAATATAAATTTATATATTAAAATTATTTTATATAAATAATAAAAATTTAAAATTATTTATTATAAAATTTTAAAATAAAATATTCTCTCTTATCCGTCTCTCTCTCTCGCTGCAAAAATGTAGTGATTGTAGGGGATCCACACCCCTTCAAAACCATAAATCTTTTTTGTCTTTAAAATTCAACCCGACCTTAATAATGTTGCTCCTTTCTACTATCGTTATATTAATTATCACCAATTTTAATCTACGCAATTTATTTAAGTTAAAGCTGCAATAATAATAATAGACCCAGTGCTTCAAGGGCTCCTGCATAAGTGGGGTCTGGGGGGTGGATGTACGCAGCCTTACCCCTTCAGGGTGTAACCCTGCCGACAGATTATTTCTGATGACCCCCAATCTTATATGATTGGTAACACAAGGACTTCCTAAGAGGTCACCCATCCTGGTATTACTCTCGTCCAAGCACGCTTAACTATCATTGTACTAATTATCACCGACTTTAATCTACGCGATTTATTCAAGTCAAAGTGAAGTAAGTAAATGTAAAGATGATTTTGTAACTTTGATGCGATGACTTTACGGTCCTGAATAGAGGTGTCATGGTTCATACGACACATCAAAGAGTTTTACAATACAGCTTTACATTCACTGTGATTTCCAAACTCTCTCTATACCTAAAAATTATTGAAAATAAATGTTTTATAGGTGCACTTTCGACCTAATACTTTATCAGCATTCTCAATACTTGAAAAAGTTGTATATATTATAGTACTATGAATTATTTTAAATATATTTCGGTAATAGCACTAAAACTCTGTTACCTCGCTGTAACGCCCAAAAGAAACCTAAATAATTATAACAAAACAGTCTACATCAAAACAATATACTAGCATCCTATAACCTCTAGTAAGCTTCCAATGTTTACCCCCTGTTTAGTAACGGGGTCAAGGTGGTAAAAGTAACAGGGTTAACGATTTACCCCTGTCTAACAATTCCTTTGAAGGGTAGGGGGTTAAGGCAAATTTTTTAATAAATTTGGACAGCTTTGTCCTTATTTTAACTACAACTTTCTTTATCTTTATCCATCTGTGAAATAAGGGTAACTCATTTACCTGGTATTAAATATATCTAAACAAGGGTATACAACACCTTACCCTTCCCCTTTTTACCGCTTTTTACCTCTTTTTCACCCAATTGTCAAACAAGACATTAGGGGCTACACCGGTAATATTCCAGATTGTTCTAACTAGCAGTCTCATATCTATGCTAAGTCCGACCACTCTCGTCTCTTTAACACCCCACCACGCGTTGACACATCCAGCCCCTCTCCGCTTCCTTTCAAACCCCTCCACTATAGCGGCTACCATCGCTTCTGATCAAACCGTTATATGATGCGGTTACAGGCAAAAAAATATTGGTTTGATCTTCAGTTCTTATACACGAGCCTAATTAGTCCAATCCACCCAAGTTTGGAAAACTCGAAGATTAGATCAAAGACCGATCTACACATATTTTGCATTAGATATTTTGGGTATGCAATATTCAAATATAATTAAGTGTATACTACATGTGCGGAAATAAACAATATATTCGGATCTGAATCGAATCAAATACTACGACAATAACGAGAAACAATCGGACTAAAAGAGAAACGAAACAATAGACACAAGGATTTACGTGAAAACCCCTTTACAATCAAAAGGGGAGAAAACCACGGGCGAAGATCGGAGCTTTTATTATTAAACAAAAGAAGAAGACGAATTACAAAGATTCTTTCTCAACACACTCAATTTAATTGGTGCGGCGCCGCGCAAGGGAAATAACCTCTCTTTGACTTTGGATGCCTAATGACGAACCCCTACGTCCGTTTATATAGGCCGCGTAAACCTGTTTCCCGATCGATCGGCCGCCTCACTGCAGACGTCCTTTGTTTACGTAACATTCCCGATCGATCGAGCTCCACCCTATCGATCGAGGTCTTCACGGCACTTCTTCTTAATGCGCCAAGTAATTTTGAGACATATACCTAACAAATCTCCACCTTGGCTCAAAATCAACATCAACAATAAAACAAACTCCACCTTCTCCACAAACACCCCCTCAATCGGGGCCAACATACATCAAACCGAAAGACCAATGCTCGAACTTGCTACCTGGTAGAACTTTTGTGAACATGTCAGCTGGGTTATCTTCAGTCCCAATCTTCCTCAACTCCACCTTCCGCTCGTCAATCAGATCTCTGATAAAGTGATGCTTCACATCAATATGTTTCGTTCGGTCATAATGAGTCATCTGATCTTTCGCTAGGTGAATAGCGGACTGACTATCACAGTATACTCTAACTGTCCCCTGCTTTACACTGATTTCACTGATCAATCCTCTCAACCAGACGGCTTATTTGAACGCTTCTGTTACTGCCATGTACTCGGCCTCGGTAGTAGATTGTGCTGTAACAGGCTGCAAACACGCTCTCCAACTGATAGCTGTTTCACCTAAACAAAACACATACCCTGAAATGGACCTCCTCTTATCAAGGTCTCCACCATAGTCAGAATCTACATACCCAACCAAACAACACTTACTTTCCCCATATTCCAAACACAAATTAGAGGTTTCACGAAGATACCTGAGAATCCACTTTACTGCATGCCAATGTTCTCTGCCCTAATTCGCCATGTACCTACTAACTCTGCTCACAGCAAAAGCAATATCTGGACGCGTACAAACCATTGCATACATTATATTGCCCACTGCACTATAATAAGGAATCTGAATATACTTCTCAATATACTTCTCCTGAGACAAGTATACTTTTTCAGCTTCTCGGTCTCTATGAATTTCCATGCCTAATATCTTCTTAGCTGCTCCAAGATCCTTCATCTCAAATTCACTCTTCAGCATTGATTTCAAATCATCGACATCTTTCATGTCTCGTGCTGCAATCAACATGTCATCAACGTACAAAAGCAAATAAATAAAGCCTGAATCTGTCTTTCCGAAGTACACACAACTGTCGTACTTACTCCTGATGTAATCATGACTTGTCATGAACTGATCAAATCTCCTTTACCACTGTCTAGGAGATTGCTTTAAACCATATAAAGACCGTCTAAGCAAACACACATGATCTTCTTTTCCTTCAACAACAAAACCCTCGGGCTGATGCATAAAGATACTTTCTTCTAGTTCACCATGCAAGAATGCAGTTTTGACATCCAATTGTTCAAGTTCAAAATCATGCATGGCAACCAAAGACAATAATGCACGAATTGAAGTGTGTCTAACTACAAGTGAGAAAATATCACGAAAATCAACTCATTGTACCTGACTGTAGCCTTTAGCTACCAAACGTGCCTTGTACCTCGCATCTTCCACTCCAGGAATGCCCCCTTTTCTCTTGAAGACCCATTTGCATCCAACCAGTCTTTTCCCTGTAGGAGGTTTCACCAGTTCCCAAGTCTGATTCTTATGAAGAGACAGCATCTCTTCATTCATAGCAACGAGCCACTTCTCAGCATCTGATCTCGATACAGCTTCTGTATACGAAGTCGGCTCACTGTCATCTAATGTTTCAGCAGTAGAGAGGGCATAGGCAATCATCTCCTCATACCCATATCTCTCAGGAGGCCTGATCTGTCGCCTCGATCTACCACCAGCTATAGTAATATTCTCCACCTGTTGACCTACTTCTGCATTATCAATAACAACATCAAAAACTCGTACCTGAGGTGCTGGAATACTCTCAAGCTGAACAATCTGTTGATCTGACTGTATCTCTGTATCATCAGGTGTCTCAACCTAAACTGTATCTTTGTCAATGGAGGGTGTGTGTGGCGGATTAAGTAGAGCAGACTCATTGAAAGTAACATCTCTACTCGTTAGAAACTTCTGAACACATGGATCCCACAATCTGTATCCCTTCACACCTGACGTATAACCAAGAAAGATGCACTTCTTGGCCCTAGGCTCCAGCTTTCCATCATTAAAATATGCATATGCAGGACAACCAAAAACTTTGATCTGAGAGTAATCAGAAGTCGAACCAGACCATACTTCTTCATGAGTCTTCATCTGTAATGAAGAATGCGATGTCTTGTTCACAAGGTAGCAAGCCATGCTAACTGCTTCTGCCCACCATTCTCTCTTTAAACCTGCATTTGAAAGCATACAACGAGCCTTCTCAAGTAACTTCCTATTTAACCTTTTAGCCACTCCATTCTGCTGAGGTCGACCTGTACATGTCCTGTGTCGAACTATGCCCTGATCTTCACAAAATTTAGTGAAGTCCCCTTCGACAAACTCAAGACCATTATCAGTCCTCAACCTCTTAATCGACTTCCCTGCCTGTTTTTCAAGCAGAACTTTCCACTTCTTGAAGATATCATACACTTCATTTTTCTGCTTAAGAAAATAGACCCAAACTTTACGTGAGTAGTCATCAGTGAACATTAGAATATACCTGGACCCACCTTTAGAAGCCACTCTGGAAGGTCCCCACATATCATAATGTACGTAGCCTAACGTCCCTTGGTCTGATGCACTGCTGCCTGGAAGCTGCCTCTCTTCTGCTTCCCATAAATACAGTGCTCACAGAATCCCGTCAGTCCCGTTGACTGACCACAAAAAAGTCCCCTCTTACTCAGCTCAGAGAATGCTTTGTCACCAATATGACCCATTCTCATGTGCCATAGTCTTGTGATCTCTGCATCTGTCATAGCAGATGTGGAAACAGCAACTGCACCTGTTACGGTTGTACCTGCAGGCTCATACAAAGTACCAACCCTATTTCCTTTCATCATAATTAATGCACCCTTACTGACCCGCATGACTCCACCTTCAGCAGTGTATTTGTACCCATTAGATTCTAGGGTACCTAGAGAAATCAAGTTCTTTTTCAAATCCGGAACGTGACGAACATCACTTAAGGTTTTAATAGTTCCATCAAACATTCTCACACGGACTGTTCCAACACCCACTACCTTATAAGCAGCATCATTACCCATCAAGACAACCCCACCTTGTATAGACTTATACATGGAATACCAGTCTCTGTTTAGAGTAACATGAAACGAACAACCCGAATCCATGACGCACTTATCTATGGACCTGGACTGAGAATCAGCAACTAATAGAAATTCCCCTTCACTATCCTCCTCTACAATACTAGCCTCAGCGGACTTGTCCTTACCCTGGTCACTCCTGTTACCCTCTTTTGATTTATTCTTATATCTGTAACAATCTTTCTTTATGTGCCCCTTTTTTTGACAATAGTGACACGACAGGTTCTTATGTCTGGATTTAGACCTAGACTTATTCCCACCATTGGATCCCCAATGTTCCGATCGACCTCTCACATGTAAGCCACTACCCGAGTCATTCACAGAGTCAGATAATTCCTTATCTACCCGTTCTTTACTCACTAGGTTTCTTTTTACTTCGTCAACAGTAATAGTTGGCCTACCCCCGTATAACATGCTTTCTAGGAAGCCCTTATACGCATTTGAGAGCGAACACAATAAAATCATAGCCTGATCCTCGTCCTTAGGGACATCATCCAAAGCCTTTAATTCATGAATAATTGAGGTAAATTCGCTAAGATGGTTTTTAAGAGATGTACCTTCTGACATACTAAAAGTGTATAACCGCCGCTTCACTGCGAGTTTGTTGGAGACTGACTTGTGGCAAAACATGTCTAACAATTTCTCTCATAACTCATGTGCGGTTTTAATCTCCAATACCTCTGACAAAACATCGTCAGCCAAACACATCTGTATAGCCGTGAGAGCCTTCTCATCCAACTCTTCCCACTGTGCCTCGGTCAACGTTTCTGGTTTCTTCTCTTTCCCCTCTAGTGCTTTCTTCAAGCCGTTCTAAGTCAGGAGTCCTTTCACACGAACTTGCCATAAGCTAAAACTTCCCTGACCATTGAATTTCTCAACCTCAATTTTAATACCTGACGTCATTGTATCAATTCGAAGAACCGAGCTCTGATACCAATTTGTGCGAAAATAAATAATATATTCGGATCTGAATCGAATCAAATACCACGACAATAACGAGAAACAATCGGACTAAAAGAGAAACGAAACAATAGACACAAGGATTTACGTGGAAACCTCTTTACAATCGAAAGGGGAGAAAACCATGGGCGAAGATCGGAGCTTTTATTATTGAACAAAAGAAGAAGACGAATTACAAAGATTCTCTCTCAACACACTCAATTTAATTGGTGCGGCGCCGCGCAAGGGAAATAACCTCTCTTTGATTTTGGATGCCTAATGACAAACACCTACGTCCGTTTATATAGACTGCGTAAATCTGTTTCCCAATCGATCGGGGGGTCCCGATCGATCGGCCGCCTCACTGCAGACTTCCTTTGTTTACGTAACATTCCCGATCGATCGAGCTCCATCCGATCGATCGGGGTCTTCACGACACTTCTTCTTAATGCGCCAAGTAATTTTGAGACATATACCTAACACTATATACATGAAAAATATTTAACTTTTGTAAATTAATTATTTATTCTCTATGATTTGATGACTATATATACTTTATTGTATAATTATTATTAAAATAAATTATATAAGTTGTGAATATTATACCGTCATCTCTGTTTACAAGTTTATTCTAATTTTTGTATGAAAACTTTTTTTTCTCTATGGTTGCTATTACTAGCTGCAAAACTGTTTCAAATTAATCCAGTTAGGTTTCTAATTGGTCTTAAACTAGATCGACTTGATCCATGGTTTTATGATTCGAGATAGCTCGATCTTCAGTTTGGACCAATCCAGTTTGATCTGATTTTGGATCGATGTGTACCCTTAGACACAGTATGTAGGGGTTATTAGACTCGGGCTAGGGAGGGGTCTGTCAACACTAGGTGAGAGGGCTTGCCAGCGGCGGATTAAGCTAGGGCGGGCGGCTACCCGGCAAAGGTGGTAAATTAGGTAACTATGTAATTTAGTTAAGGATTAAGGCAATTTGGACTCCTAGTTGTATAGTTTTTAGATTTTTACTGATAATTATCTGAATTTTAGGTACGGTTTTAAAAAAATTACCTAAACTTCTTAGTTTTTCAAAGTCACACATAAACTTTTTAAAATTTTTCAATGTCATACCTTAATGTTAACGCCGTTAATATCAATTTGTTTTTGCTGACATAGCTTTTGAAATAACATAAAATAATTAAAAAAATTATAATTTATACTTAAACAATTTACAAATATTTAAAACTATTTTAAATATCTTAAAACTTTGTAAAGCTTTAAAAATAATATTTATATCTGTAAAAATAATATTTTTTAAATGTTTGGTCAGAAAAAACGAACGGATGTTAACGGCGTTAACATTATTGTGTGTAGCATTGAAAAATTTTAGAAAAATTTGGTGTATAACAACAAACAACAAATTGACCCAGTGCCTCAAGGGCTTTGGGAACCATATGCTGAGAGGCTATTTCCGAGGACCCCCAACCTTATATGGTTGGCAACAAGAGGACTTCCCAGGAGGTTACCCATCCTGATACTACCCTTGTCCAGAAACGCTTAACTTCGATGTTCTAATAGGATCCGGTGTATTAGTGCCTGGTAAATGAACCCATTTTTTATTCAACATTTTATTGCTCTTTCTATGTGGCATCAGCAAAATATATATATATTTTTTTGTAATTAGCGACCAAGTCGCGAAACAAAACAGGCGCTCGAACAAGCGAGCCCTGAGAGAACCCGCACTATAACGGGCCTCATAAAAGAAAACAACAGCAAAACAAACAGGGCTACAAATAAGACAAAACAGGACAAACCGAAACAATTGACTCACAACGCAAGACTCGAACTCGGGGCAAACCAAACGGAACAAAGGGGTAGTTAGGTCACCCTCTTTCAAGCATAGCGCTCACCATAGGCGGATCAAAGCCGTTAAAGTTGAAACCTACCCTTCTTCCCATTGCAATTACTCGTTCAGCTTTCAGGATCTTATCCGTCTCTTTAGTGCGGCCACCCCGCTTCGCCTTATTCCCCTTTTTTCGCTTGCCTGAGGCCTTGGTTGTTTTCTATGCGCTGTTCCTGGGTGACATATCTTTCAGAAACTCCTGAAGCTCCCGCTTTTCATTCTTCTTCTTCTTGCGCTTTGACGCTTTCCTCTCCCTTTTTGTCATCACCCCTTTTCCATTTCTCATCCCAACTCTGCTAGGTCCCTCTACACAAGGCTTTGACCTGTTCAAGGCAGTGGGCTCGAAACCTGGAGGAAACACAGGCCCCGAGGACCCATAATCATTCTCACTGGTGTAGTCTTGAGTTTCCTTCTCAAGATGCGATAACTGAGCATGAGGTTGAGCTGAATCAGTTATGTCACACTCAACCCACGGGAGCAATGGAGGCAGTTGTTGGTTTCCACGCCTTTCCTGAAGAGGTATATGAGCACCAAGCTGGGCCGACGGATGCGGAAGAGAAGCCTGTGACCAACTACACTCCACAAACCACCTACCGACATACTGACCATCAATATGGAAAGCAAGCCGACCCGTCGACAACTCTACCATGCTTACCCCTTCATTCAATGGCCCCATAGTGCGACTCCCATGACCCTCATCGCTCACATCAGCGATCCTGTTAACAGGAGAACATTGAGCCACTGTGGTATGGAGCGCCAAGGTGGTGCACTGATTGTCATGGTAATCTCTACAATTGATACATTAATGCTACTGAAGAATTTATCAGTCAAGTAGTTTGAATTTTAAAAATTTTATTAATAAAGCATTCTTTCTCAAGGTTCGATGGATCTTCATTAAAACTTTCTAACACCAGTTTCAATAATATATAAGTATCTTCTGTTATAATATTATAATATTTTGTAAGAACATGATGACATGAGACATTCTCTGGATAATATATAGGCAGAATGTATTAGAATTCGATGATTTTTTTTCTTAATTCACTAGAACTTCACGTAAAAAGTTGACCTAAGATTTATATATTTTCACTGTTATGTAATAACTCAACATTTTCAGGTAAAAATTAATTGAGTTTTGATAAATCAACCAAACTAATTTGATATAATTCAGATATTGACTTACTTTATTATATATATTAAAATGTCAAAGTATTTAAGTCATAAGTGATCAAACTTTAAAATACACAAATGATTATATAAATTCCCTGGCGGGAGCCCTTGGAGGCACTTGGCCTGTTGTTGTTGTTATTATATAAATTCCCATTTTCTCGTGAGTTGTTTTTGCTAAAGTAAAAAAAATATTATTTATAGAAGAATAGTGTGACTTAGAGTGAATAATTATCAAAAAATTTTAAAAATTATCCCAAAATTATAATTCTATACTGCTAATAAATAACATTTCTCATTTTTGTTATTATTAATTATAATCTCTATGTATTATAGAGGAATTTCCTCTTCTTCTTTTTTTCGATAAATATCGGCGAAGCCGAAGGACAACACCGGGCCTCGACAGAGCGAGCCCAAACATCTCCGAAGAGATGGAGAAAGACCAGACAAAACAAGACCGGAAAAAGACAAAAACAGGGGAGGGGCAAAACGAAAACAGAGCAAAAAAAAGGAAAAAAAGGAGCCAACAAAAAACAGACAACCAGCGCAACACAAAAAAGGAAGACGAGGGGCAAAAAGAGAAAAGTAGGGACAAGGAGCAAAAACCAAAAACTGGAGGAGGAGACGCAGCAGAACAGGGGCAGAAAGCGAAGCCGGAGAGAGCAGGAAGAAGCGACCAGAAACACAAGACCTGAGAACAAGCGACACCAAAAGCTTAGCCCATTCCAGCAAGGAGCTCGACCATAAGGGATTCATCCCCATCAAAAGTCAACCCTAATGATTTTCCTTTCTCCCAAGTGCGTTTCTCCTTAAGCAGTTGCTCAGCTATAAGGCATTTATTGTTCTTGTTTTGAGTCTTTTTCTTCCTTTTGGCCTTGGTTAATTTTTCAGGCCTTCTCTTTCCCCTGCTATCAGGAGTCATATCCTTAAAGAACGCTTGAAAGTTCCATTTTTCTTGCTCTTCCTTCCAACGCTTGAGAGCCTTGCGATCCCTTTTAGAACCACCACTAGTAGGTTCTTGGCGCCTCGACCTTTCTCTTCTTGTTCTCCTTTCCCCTACCTTAGAAGTTTCCGCGAAATCATGAGCCAGATTAACACGTATATCCGTGTTCTCGACATGACTACGATCGCTCATAGGTTCAAAACCCGGTGGGAAGGTTGGACCCGACGACTCAGACTCGTAGTCATTATTAGTGTTTAGAATTTGATCTGCTTGAGGTGTGCTCTGGATTTAAAGCCCATCTGATCTGGTTTCACTATCATCAACCCAAGGTAGAAGCAGTTGCGGTCTAACATACGGTCTGTTAACCTGGCACTGTGGAGCATTCAGCTGCTCAAAGACACGGGGTGGAACGCGAAAGACATGCGAGTAAGGAGACTGCACAACCAAGGGCCATCTGCCAATAATTTGGTGGTTAACATGTAGCGTAACGTGTTCAGCACTCCGATTATCAAAACCTGGATCCATACATCCAGTCCTCAGATGTATCGGAGGGTCTCGCTCCTGGATCGGGTCATGTTCGCTGGGACCTTAGTAGGAGCCGGGGGTAGTATCGTTAGGAGCTTGCCCGCAGGGTTCAACCTTCTTCCCTATTTAACTTAGCAGACGCTGCGAGGTGGATAACTTCCGTAGAGTAGCTTGGGATTAGCTCGGAGTTCCCTTCTTTAACAAAAACTATTCGGCTTCCCTCGCAAAGATTAACATGCACAACCTGTTGGATAATGGATAGGAAGCAAGTATCAATGAGAACCCTTGCCACATCAACACATCTCATTGCCGAAGTTCGCGGATCCACTCAAATGAAGTTGCTCCAGATTTGCGCAAAATTAGTGGACGTCTACATCGACCAGTACTGTAAAGGAAAACTGTGGATTTCAATCCACACTCTTCTTCTCATAGTACCAGGGGATTGTCCTGTGTAGCAGTTCACTTCTCTGAAAATATCAAGGAGGACATGTTTTCGGGCGCCAAGGTATTCCTCCATAGCTACGGTCGATTCGCACGTGAGAATAAAGGTATCTGAGCTCAGACCCCTCGGAGACAAGTCAAAGAGGCCGTTCTCCGTAAGGAACCTCAGGACATTATCAAGAGTATCATCCCCATACGAATGAGCTATTATCGATCTACTCATTCAATCTTCCACTTGATTGTTTATGGAAGCTGTTATGACCTTTGGACCGTTAAGATCTGTTTCACCAATTTCCCGGGGCGATTGATCTGTAATCACTGGATTTTGATTGATAACTAGATTATCAACCCTTCTATCACGATCTGAAGAGTGTAACCCTGTGTGGTTTTGATTCTGATACTGCCTATTATTCAACCCCCTACGTTGTTTAGCCCAGTCAACCTTAATCTTGTATCCCATGACCCAACGACCATTCATGGAATCAATTGCCCTTTGGGCCTCATTTTGCTGCCGGAATCTGGCAAAACCATAAGAAAATTTTGTTTTGGCTTGTCTATTTTTGGGACAAAACAGTCATAAACTGAACGAAAATCCCGAAAGACAGCCTTAAGCCACAAATTTGAAGTAAACTCCGGGAGATCGTCAGCAAAAATTGACATTGCCTCATTAAGAGCCGCCATCAATGGGGGCAGGTGGTCGCCGGAGGGCTGAGATGGGACCCGATGCGCCGGGAAGAGAAAGAGGGGGGGCGGAGAAAAGGAGAGAGATTAAGGAGGGGGGGTTACCGGTGCGGCGTGGCTGGACTTCGGAATCAGGGGGAGCACTGTTGGAGAAGGAGACCGGCGAGGGCGGGGCTTGGAGCAGAGGGGTGCCGAGGAAGAAGACGAAAGAGCAGGGGCTTCTGGAAGTCACCAAACACCAATAGGCATTGTACGACCGGCACGGGAAGGCTTCGGCGACGTCGGGTTCGAGCTCCGGCCTCGGGGTGGTCAGTCACGCGCCCACACGCGCCGGGAAGGCGATGTGAACAGTGACCGTTGCTTTTGAAATTGAGGGGAGATAACGGAGCGCTTTCTATATTAAGGTAACAATGTAAAACATTGAAAGAGAGGAATTTCCTCTTCTAAAACGCTCATAAGCCCATTTTTAATGGTTTTAGAGAAGGTTCTTTAAAAATTTACAAAAAAAAATAAAGAAATAAAAATAAAAACCAGTCATAAAAGTCATAAATTTATCATAAAATTTGAAAAATAAATAATAAGTTTTAAAGCTGTAATAATGAAACGACTTTGATAGGTTGAATCGGGTCAGACCTATTTGTACAATAGGTCAATTGGGCCGAGTCTAATAGGTCAAAATAAGTCAAACATAAGCAGTAGCAAATCATGAATAAACACATATAAAATAAAAATAACGTGTGCATTGCACAGAAAAAATCTAAATTATTAAATAATTATTTTATTACAACTTACCTCCTATTTGAAACAAGGTAATGGGGGATAAATTATTACCCCCGTTTGGCAATATATGAAGAGGGGTAAAAGAGGGTAATAGGGGATAAAAATTTACCCCTCTTAGCCCCCATTTTCCTGAACCCCCACATTGAGGGGTAACGGGAAGTAAGATAAATTTTTGAAAAAATTTAGACATTTTTACCCCTATTTTAACGGTTATTTATATTTTAGTACCATGTCATTTTTGAATTATTAAAAAGATCCCATAGTTTTTGTCATATTAATAAAAAAAATCCTTAATTTTTTGTTATATTAATAAAAAGGCTTATCTCTGACATGTGATGTCTTTTTTAGCCAACAGAGCTAATCTGATAGCTGTATTTTTATTAATATTACAGTAAAATGATAAAAATACCCTTTAATAACCGTATTTTAAAACAAATTAAGCAAAAATAGATAGTTTTTATATAACACAATATCTCTAATTTTGTGCTTATAAAGTACTAAAAAAGGCGTTGAAATGTACCGTAGGTCATTTTATTATAGCACTAATACAAAACAACTACCACGTCAGCTTTATCGGTGAAAAATGACATCATCACGCTTGAGAGAGACCTTTTTATTGACATGATAAAAACTTATGGATTTTTTTAATAATTTAAAAAGGTCAGGAGCTTATTTATTATTTTTAAAAATATCAGGATACTAAAATATAAATAACCCTTATTCTAATTTTAATTATCTTTACATTTATTATTTTATTTAATTATCAAACAAAGTTATCTTGCTTATCTTTTTTACCCTTACTTTTCTTATTTTAATATATCTAATCCTTTATCTAGTTGTCAAACGGGGCATTATATTCCAAATCCGAACTAGGGATATGTATCCCATTCAATTCCTAATTCTTTTTCGTTCCCCCAATACCAAAAAATCTCAATATTTTCCCCATTTTCCCTCCATCCTCACACGGCAGCACAACAAGAACAAGAAGCAAAAGCATCACTTCACTATTTCCTCTCAATTTCTCTCTCCTCTTCTCTAATCTTCACTTTCCAATCAATTTTCTCCTCTTCCTATTGGATTAAAACCCTAATTTTCTCTCCTCCAACCGCTCTCGAAGTTTCTTAATGCTTGCTCCTCATTTGTTTTAGTTTTCTTTAGCTTGAAGTTTTTCCTTGAGCTCTATTGATCTTGAAGATTGAGGTTCAGTTTGAGGATTGTCAATCTATTAATTTGTTTAGATTCATTGTGAATAAGTAAAATTGCAATTTTGTCAAGTAGTTATTGCGAATTTTGCTGTTTACGGGAGGAAAAATCGTCTTTTTAGGGTTTTTTTTTGATGAAATTGTATGTTTAGAGCTATGTGAATCTACTGTACCCCTTGCTTCTGCATTTGGGATCAAAATGTCGGATGATATGTTAGTTCATTTCTCTTCGAATTCCTCGAATCAATCTGATCAATCTCTGCCTAGCAAAATTGCTAAACTCGAGGCTCGTCTGGTGGGCAAGGGGTCAGGGGTGGTCTCCATGGCGACGCCTACTCAGGCTACCTGGAATTCAGCTTCATCAGCAAGGTTTGATCTTGCTGATGATTTGGTCGAGCCAGCGACTTCCAGTGATTCTGATGATGATGTGAGTCTATGTAGTTTCTAAGCATTAGCTTAATTTTACGCTTTTCGGTTTAGCATAATGTGCCTGTTTGGGTTGTGACATTAGATAGAGGTGGTTGTATGATTTACTAGAGATTTGCTCTGTAAATGCACTTTGGATCAAAATTGTAGAAGTGTTATATTTGTATGATACATCCTAGAACTAAATCGGGGAATAGGTAAGATACTTCGGCACCAAAGAGGGCACCAACACGCCGTCACCGGATCCCATTAGAACTCCGAAATTAAGCGTGCTTGGACGAGAGTAGTACCAGGATGGGTGACCTCTTGGGAAGTCCTCACTCTCAGGTTGGGGGCACTGGGAAACAGCCTCTCTTCAGGTTAACACCCTGAAGGGAGAAGGCTGCGTACATCCGCCCCCCCAGACCCTACGTAGGCGGGAGCCCTTGAGGCACTGGGTATGTTCCTTTTTTTCCTTTTAGGTAAGATACTTCGGCCTAATGTCTCATGAAGTGCGAGGTCCAGGGTTACAATTCTGTTGTTGGGTGTGAAGGATTCCTTGTAGCCACATATTGGGTTACTGCTCCCAAACTTACTCTATTGCACGCAAGGAAACTTCCAAGTGGGTAGTTTGTGTAACCCAGGATTTAGTCGAGGTGTGTACAAGTTGATCTAGACACTCGAGTTAACCAAAAGAAAAAGTAAAGGAAACTCAATCGATTTAGCTCATTAACGATCAACTATGAAGTAGACGCTGCATCTTGTTCAATTAGTTTTCCACATTGCCATTGTTGAGCTAAATTCTATTCCCATTGTGTCATTTGCCTGGATCCTTGACTTGACATGCCTATTCGATGACTGCCAGGGAACTGATTTCAGTGATTATAGGGCCAGTAATTAAATTGATGTGTTTGATGGAAATGTTATTCATGGGTTGCTTTAGTGACCTCTACATGCATGTTGGAAAATATAGGACTCACCAAGGCATAGTCTGGTTTCACTCTCATGAAGCAGGAGATTGTAGTCGCTTTGACTTCCTGTTCGAGTTATGCTGATGTTGGATGTCCAGTCTCTGACTTCATTTTTTCTATGCTGTTGTGCTAGAATGGTGGGGAGTTTCTCATACAAGCCAATACTCAAAAACGCCAAAAAGTTCAAGCAGAAAACACAACAGCAGATGAGAATAATGAGGTATCTTTATCCTACACTTGATTTTGGCATCTAGATAAAATCTGATTTCTACATGAGTTATTTGTCGAATAGTCTTTGCTTTTGTTACTGCTTATTGAGTGGGTTTGTTTTTGTATATGTTGCTCCGACTTTTCTATGTTTGACGCTGGTACATTTGCGAGCAAAAGTCCCACTGATTCTGTGTCCAGGACCAAGTGTCATTTTGGCTGTGCGTTTGCTTTCATATGGCTTTGCTCTGTGTTTCCTCTTGATTCTTATTTTTGACCTTATCTCGCTTGAGCTGTCGGAGGGTATTTATTAAAATGGCTTGACAGAATGGCTATTATCTTATCTGGGCCGTTATGAAGATTAAGTGGGACTATTTGTGCATTCATTTTGGCGCTTCAGGATTTTTTTTTTTTTTGGGGGGGGGGGGGGGACTTTGTAGACAAAGTCTTCCTGACTTCTATAGGCTGGACAGATCCTATTTAGTATTGAACATAGCTTTGTTTTTCTAACAAGAATGTTTGATGAATAAATCAGGTAGTTGGAGATGGAAGGAAAAAGACGAAGGAAATCATGACCTCTGAGACTGTTGTTGACAAGAACAGGAAAAAACAAGGCCGTGGTAGAGGGCAGGGTTCAGCAGGCCGGGGACGTGGTGCTAGAGTTAGCGATCAAGCTAAAATGCAGCAGATGTCATCTTCACCCTCGCCTTTGAATGGTCAAGTGGAGAACTCTTATCACAAGGTATTATCTCCCTCACATGAGTTCTTTAGACTGCCGCCTTCATTTCTTGTGCACTAATTTTCTTACTTCTAGCTGCACTTTTTGCAGAACTTAGCAAGGTAGTTAGAGCGGATAAATTTTTGCTGATTGAAACCACTTATTTCAAATTTGATATGCATGAAATGCAATGTTTTCTAGAACCTTGCTACAAACATATGATAATGATGTTACAGATGTATTGAAGTGAACAGTAAGGCATGTATTCTTTGGATGTGCATCATAATCCCATAGTTAGCTGTTCCCATACTCTGCTTCTGCTACAGAATGTTATTGATCCACTTTACCTAATTGCACTATGTGGACAACATATTTGATATCTGGTCTCTTTTCATGTTTCGAATTAAATTTCAACACCTGCTTTCCTTCCATGTAAAAAACTTATCGTGTCAGTCTTTCTGCACGACTCTGGACTATTCCAGAATTAAAGTGTTTCAGAGCTTGAAATAGGTGGATGATGCTATTGCCCTCAAAGGTGGCTGTCCTCTCTGTTCTCTCTTTCTGTGCACGTGTATGCCTGTGCATCAAATGTTATGGCGATCTTTTGAGGAATTAAATGTGATAGAGGTAGACATCTTATCTACACTAAGAATTTCAATGGCTCTTGTATGTCACCTTTTGACAGGATACAAAGAACAAAGAACTATTTGTAAACAATGACCACGTTTCATTACAGGTATAGTCTTTTCGAACTATCATCTTATAGTTGAAATTTTGTTTTTAAGGACAAAGCTGTGGACTAAGCCAAGAAGAAGAAGAAGAAAAAGAGAGAAAGGAACAAAAGGAGGCGATTCCCAGCTTTTATCTTTTAGATGACACCATGATTATACTTGAAAAGAAATACTTCCTTTGAGATCTTCCAAAATTTCTGATAATCATTCGTCACTGTTTCTTCCTTCTTTAAATTAGGGGGAGATTGCTTCTTTGCGTGGTAGAGTTGCCTGTCTGGAAGAGGAGTTGCGTAAGTCACGCCAGGAGGCCTCCGATTATCAGCATCTGTGCCGCCAATTAGAGAAGGTGGTTTGCTTTGTTACTTCTGGCTATTGTGTGAGTTACTAATGCTTTGATCTTTGGTTCTTATGTGGTGAATTCTGTCACGTACTCAGGAGCTCAAGGATCTGAAAGATTACGAAGAACAGATGAAGCCAAAGGTTTAGACTTATCACCCTGTTTCATCTTTCTCCTGTGTTTGTTATGAAATTTTGTGGCTTAATAATATTGTGTGTTGTAATATTGTGCTTCGGCATACATGTCTTATTTTCCTGTTTTTACTCATCAAAGAACTTACGGCTTGAGAAAATGAGTTCACTTTCTTGCCTTTGGACTTTGTTGCTAATTTGTTGAGAATCTGCACAATCTATATTTCTCTAAGAACTTCTTTACTTTGGTGTCTTTTACTTTTATGCAGAGAGCAAAGATCATATCTGATTTGCTGATAGCTGTTTCTAAAGCAGAGAGACAAGAGGCAAGGATGAAAGTCCGTCAGGACTCCTTGAGACTCGGCAATGTTGGCATAATGAGGTGAGTAAAGCAGTTCTTTAGAGGCCATTAAGTGTGGTTTTTGTAATTCGTAAGCTATAAAATTTTCCACCAGTATCGAATATTGCCTCGGCACCTCTATGCAAAATTGGTTTGCAGAGTCTGCTTGCGGAATCTGGCATATGGAATGACATCTGTACTCAAAGCATCAAGAATGAATCTCCAAAAAAATACTTAGATTTTCCTTTGAACCTCCGGAGACCATAGGCATAGACATTAACAGCTCGACTACATACATGTTTTCCTATCCTTTCATTTATTTCTGTTTCTTGCATAGAGTTCTTTAAGTTATGTAATACATTATCTTTCTGGCCTTGTTTTGGTATTTCAGAGCTGGCACTGTCATATCTGAGACTTGGGAAGATGGGCAAGCATTAAAGGATATCAATGCTCATCTTGTAAGTCCTGGGCTTTAATTATGCTAAGATTTCTTTAGGGAACATGATGGTGTGATACAGATTAGCCATCACCGTTCATTAACAAAGATTAAACAATACTTTTGTTGCTGTTGCTATTATAAGTTCTTAAAAATATTGTTATACTTACAGAGACAATTGTTGGAAGCAAAGGAAGCTGTTGAGAGGCAAAGAAAATCATTAAAAAAACGGCATTCTGGTATCTCAATTTTTTTCCAACATCTCTTTATCTTTCCTGTTACTTCATCTTATTTGTTAGCCACTTTGACTCTGTTGAGGAGGGTAAAGCTATTCAACAGTGCACTTAATCTGATTGAATGCTAGGCTTAAAGTAATTCCAGTTCATCCTATTGAAGCCTTTCTTTTTCAGCAGGCAGTCATGTGTGCGTGTGTGTTTTTTATATATATACGCTTGAATTTTTTCCTGAAGAAGTTTTTAACTTGCAATATCTCTTGTTTATAAACTCATCGTATTCATTCTCATTCAGATGGGAATTCCTCAAGAAAAGGAATTCCTCTGTTGGTTGTTGAGCATGTTGAGACGCATGCCACCTGGAAACATCTCTTCTTCTGTTTCGGTTATTCTATTCGGTGGAAAACAAATCAAAATGAGGTGTCCAGGTCCATTGGGCTTCTTCAGCTACCGTAATTTGTCAGGTCAACGTGCATTTTGAATGCAGTCTATGCTTTTCTTTAGAAAAGTTTGATTATGTTCTTCTTCCCCCTCGCTTATAATAGTGTCTTGCTAAGTCAAATGATGATGTTGTCCACTTCCTGTGGGCCGACCATTTATAGGTTCTTTTGTCTGTTGTGGTGGTCTCATTCCTGGATTTTCATGCATCTTAAATTGCGATAGGTTAACACTCTTTATAGTTTATACTATCAATTTGGGTGCCAATTTGTGCAGCTGTGTCAAAGGATGTCAAATTTTGTAATGTATTCTAATAAATAGGCTACATCTGTTTTAAGTAGGAATTATTGACTTATCATGTTTGGTGTGCTTGTGGCTCAAAAAAGTTCAAACCTGACAACTGAAAAGGGGAGAGTCATGGATTGGTCATGTGACTTGTTTTAGTCACTAATTGGCTGCTATTTCTTCTTGAAGATAAGGGTGACGGAGGTGAAGGAGAGTCATCTGTACAAGAGGAAGACTTTATTATCCAAGACGAGATCTATAAATCTCGTGTAGCCAACATCAAACGTGTATGTTTTCTTACATGTAAAGCATTTCTCGTCATCAGTTTACTAGCTCACTGCTTTTATTTTCGGAGTTGGTGTATTTGGTATCTATATACCCTTTGTCTCTATGTTTCCTGTAGGAGGAAGAACAAATGTTGCGTGAGAGGGATCGCTATGAGTTGGAGAAAGGGAGGCTTATTCGAGAAATGAAGCGTATACGAGATGAGGATGGTTCCCGCTTTAACAATTTTCCTATCCTGAACCATAGATATGCCCTCTTGAATCTTCTAGGGAAAGGAGGGTTTAGTGAGGTCTACAAGGTTCGTTATATTAATTGTAACTTATCATGAGAGTAAAGATGATTATCATTCATCTTTCCGTATTGGCAATTGTGAGAATATACCTTTTTCGAAGTGATTTGAAGTGAGAAATTTTCGGCAGGCTTATGACTTGGTAGATCATAGATATGTTGCCTGTAAGCTTCATGGTTTAAATCCCCAGTGGAGTGAAGAGAAGAAGCAAAGTTACATACGACACGCTATTCGGGAGTATAACATTCACAAGACCTTGGTGCACAATCACATTGTACGGCTTTGGGACACTTTTGAGATCGACCAAAATACATTCTGCACTGTCCTGGAGTATTGCAGTGGTATGAGTATTGTACCCTATCATCATTTTTTTTTTGGGTAACTGGGCTACATCAATGAGCTTACACACACCTTGACTAGTCCTGGGATTGCATGTATTGCCCACTCATAAATTTTCCTGTGTGAAATAGGATTAGTTGGAGCTCACAGACCTTGTGGGTTGTCCCAATAATTGTCTGAACCCTAGGTCCATTGTTTCATGAATTGCTAGGTTCAAGTTCCTTACCACTTGAGTCAGTCCCTTGGGGTTGACATCGTTACTCATGTCTATTCTCATTTACTTATTATCTCTGCACTTCTAGAAATCATGCTCCTGTTGTTCTTGACACTATATTTCCCATTATACCCTTCTTCAGGTAAAGATCTTGATGCAGTTCTGAAAGCAACACCAGTATTGCCAGAGAGGGAAGCGCGAATTATTATCGTGCAGATATTTCAAGGGCTTGTATACTTGAACAGGAGGACACAAAAGATCATTCATTACGATTTAAAGCCTGGAAATGTTCTCTTTGATGAACTTGGAGTCGCTAAATTAACTGACTTTGGCCTTAGTAAGATAGTAGAGGAGGACGTTGGATCCCAGGGTATGGAGCTTACATCTCAAGGAGCTGGAACTTATTGGTAAGTTAACCGACCCCCAAAAAGCACAATGAACGAATGTATCTCAAAAGTTAATGTTAGGTAAAAGCTCAGGAAACATTTTGTTCTTTTATGTGCCTCATGACACGAATGCCCGTTGGACGTAAAGCATGCATAATATACAAACCTCTTGTACCTTGAGCAAGAATTACATCAACATTAGGTGTGGTGTTTTGAGATTTGAAATCAACATCTTTTGATCAAATAGGCGCGTTGACATTATGTTAAGAACCCAAGTGTTCCAAAAGCTAAGTAGTGAAGGTCGAGGATGGTTTTATTTTCAAACAGAATGCTCCACTTGTGTGTGTTCTTCCGTAAGACCTGCCTGATGGAAATGAGAATCAATTTTTGCACTTGGGTTTGAGAGTTAGACAGGTATTTACCAAAAGTCACACTCAATTATATTCTACAGATTTTCTATATTTTTGGTATATTCTAAGATCTGCAAGTATTGTACTAGGATCAAGTATCCTTATCCTACATAGGTAGTGTAAGACAAAATGAAGAGTCAAAACAACTATGGGGAGAGAATATAACACCTGGGGGTTCTTCAAGTTGCAGTATACCTGAATTGAATTAAACGTTGATTACCTTCCAAAATCGGATTCATTTTTCTCCAGTTATTAGCTACTTGCATCTGCTGGCCCTCGACTCTCTGTTCTGCACAAAATTACCCTTGTTGATATTTGGTTGCTAGTATGACACTTAAGCACTTCAAATTAGACCAAAATAGAAAAATCTTAGAAAATGGTCGATTCAAATCTATAGATGTATAGACAAGTATATAGATAACATAGCCTCCCACCTATTTTTTCTCGTTGACCTGTGTCATCATGTGACATGGGTCCTTGCTAACCTTAAGGAAAGTAAAAACAAATCTCCTGTTATTTGTATTCTGTATTCTGCTCGGCATCTAAATCCTTCATTGCCCCTAGGGTTTTCTTTTCTTGAAAACCGAGTTTGGTGAGCACCCAGTCCTGTCGGCAGTCGGTCTATAAATAACTGAAATCTGTTCATTCTCCTGCGTGGAAGTGTCCAATTAGTGATGGTATCCTTTCTATATTTGAGCAAAACAAACAATAAGATTATGTACGCTATACTATTCTGTATTATTTCAAGTGTGTCAATGTAATTTCTGTACTTTTATTTTTGTCAATTTAGCACGTATATTATTATTAGTGATTCAATGCTGTTGGATGGGTAATAGTTTCCAATGAGTTAATGGAGAAACTAATGGCTTCTCTCAAGAGCGTTCTCCTCCATGCA
Organism: Simmondsia chinensis; assembly: GCA_018398585.1. Lineage (NCBI taxonomy): Eukaryota > Viridiplantae > Streptophyta > Magnoliopsida > Caryophyllales > Simmondsiaceae > Simmondsia > Simmondsia chinensis. The sequence continues at coordinate 3,074,484 of JAGTTD010000014.1, forward strand.
TGGATAAGGTTCAATACTAAATTGACGACAGTCTACCATTTGGACGATATTGACACATTTAAACTAGTACATGGACTAGATTGACACAAGGGATAAAATACAAGGTAGTATGAGGAAGATAACCTTTAATAATACGTTGGTAAAAGCAGGATCAGATTTACATTTTCTTCTCTCTAGGTATCTGCCTCCAGAATGCTTTGAGGTGAACAAGACACCACTAATATCATCAAAGGTAACTAGTTTTTCTTTGCCCGCATATATGTCTTTTCGAGGAACTTGCATTAATGTTTGCTAGTGCGGAGCTAGACTCTTATTTCATATTCATGCTTTGCATTTCGATCAGGTTGATGTGTGGTCAGTAGGTATTATATTCTACCAAATGCTCTTTGGAAGGCGTCCTTTCGGGCACGACCAGACGCAGGAGAGGATTTTACGGGAAGACACCATCATCAGAGCTCGTAAGGTTGATTTCCCTACGAGACCCGCTGTCTCGAATGAGGCAAAAGTGAGTTCCTCATCACCTCACCTCTCTCTCCTCTCCTCGGTTTTGAGTTAGTTATTGTGTTATTAATAGATTTTGAGCTAGTCGTTGCATTATTCAATTAACATAATGTGTTGTGCAATTAGGGCTGGTCCTGAAATTTTTGGGCCCTAAAGCAAGTTTTGAGCTAGTCATTGCGTTATCTGACCAACACAATGTGTTACGCAACTAGCGCCAGACCTGAGGGTTTTGGGGTCAAAAGCAAGTTTTGAGCCAGTCGCAACGTTGATATTGACTACTAACAAGCCATTAACAGGCACTTAATGAGCTTTTATCTAACTATTCGAAAAAAACTCAACTTGATAAGCTATCAATCCCACAAAAGAAACATGAACGAGCTGTAATCAATTTCGAACACTAGTAGCTCATCAAGCGCTTGGTTTGTTTACACCCTTATTGAGTTCGGTCTTGATACCACAGGAGCTGATACGACGGTGCCTTACGTACAACCAAGCAGAGAGGCCAGATGTTTTATCCATGTCTCAGGATCCTTATCTCACCTACTCTAAGAGATGACACCCGATTGATGATCAGGTATTTACCATTTTGCCCCTCTTTATCTTTTCTAGAAATTTTTGTATAGGTTCTTGTTGTAGAGCCCTCCTATGATGTATATGTCGGCTTTTGCTATGTTACTGTGGCTCTTCAAGCTTATAGGGGTTTATGTGTTTTGGATTAACCCAAGTTTCATTTCATTTCATTTCAAACGGAATTTTCAATTCATGGCGAAATTTCAGAATACGGGTTTTCTAATGATAAATTCGTTCATTAAGAGTACTTTTGTTCCTGTGCGTTGCACGAATGGTGTTTATTTTTGAAGGATTACAGTTTGATATCGTAATTGGTTGTTAATGAGAGTGAGCCATATGATATTCAACAAACTATAATGTGCAATGTTTACAAATTGATCTCTCTCTCTTTTTTTTTTTTTTTTTTTTTTTTCCTATAATGATTTCTAATGTGTATACAACAATAACAACATACTTAGTGCCTCAAGGGCTCCCGCATAAGTAGGTTTTGGGAGGGGTGGATGTACGCAGTTTTACCCCTTCAGGGTGTAACCCTACCAAGATGTTGTTTTCGAGGACCCCCAACCTTATAGGGTTGGCAACACGAGGACTTCCTAGGAGGTCACCCATCCCGGTACTACTGTCACCCAACTGCGCTTAACTTCGAAGTTATAATGAGATCCGGTTGCATTAGTATCTGGTAAATAAACTCTAATGATTTTTAATATGTATAAATTTGTTAAATTGGTATCGTGTCTTCTTTCTTATTCAAAATGATTCATAATATTCTTTTATGATAAAATTGATCTCTTAGTTTCTAAATTTACCTAATTTTAATCACTAAATAAAGGATCAAATTTGTCATAAAATAGAATATTAGAGATTATTTTAAACAAAATGAAAGAATAAAGAATTAGTTTGAATAAATTTATAAGTATTAGGGATTAGTTTAAAGGGGGAAAAATAAAGATAAAAGCATCAATTTGAATAAAATGTAGACATCAGGACAAAGGAGTAAATGAATCAATCGAAAGTTAAAAGTAATAAACAAAAGTCAAAAAACAAAAGAAAAAGAAACCAATGCGAGTTCATGCCACTGTTAGAGTATAAAACTATTTCTAATCTTTCATCCACCCACTTAAATTTTTTGGAAAAGTTGGTTTCTTAACATGGTGTCAGAGCATTCTTGACCAAGAGGTCACGGGTTTGAATCCCAACGGCTTTTACTTTCAATATTAACATAATTTAAGCTTATGATATAAGGTGAGCCTGTACAATATCCACGTTTCAAGTCCAATTGGCATTTGCGTAGGGGGCATGTTAGGGTATAAAATTATTCCTGGACCTTCACCTATCAGCTTAAGCTTTTTGGAAAGTTGGTTCCTTGACAACTGTGACTAAAGACATTTACGTTTCTAATTTTGCTATACGTAAACCCCCTTCGAGTGATGCTATCATTTTCTTGTAAAGACGCAATGTAGTTTTTTTGATTACTGGTTTTATCTTGTACCAAGTACGGAAGGCGTTTACGTTTCTAATTTTACCTTTAATGGTATTTGTTTTTTTAAATTTAATACTTTAATCTTTTTCTTTTTTCTTTTCTTCATAGATAAAAAATACTTAATGCTAGGTTGAATATCTAAATTTATAAGGTTGAAGGTGGGAAGGAATTTGGAGAGAAGGGGTACTTCTCCGCAATATTATTTGGTTATGGTTACTATGCTTGTGGTTTGAGGCCTTTTTCTACTATCCACAAACTAAATCAAAGTATAGATAAATAAAGACGTCAGAAAGATCCCCTAAGGACATAGTTTAGTGGCAGAGAATACTGGTGGCTTTACACGTCACTCGAGTTCGAATTTTCATTACAGTACTTGTGATTTTCCTTTATGGCCCCTTCCCATGTTGACCTACCAAAAAAAGAAAGACATGAAAAAGAAAACACGGAACTCATCACAAGTGTTCAAATTACTTGGGAAGGGAGGCAACGTAGCTGTGAGAAATCGAAGGCAAGGAAGTAATCAAATCCTATTATGTGAGTGAAGTGTATCTTTTTAATTCTTTTTTTATAGTGAGGAGATTATACGAGTTGTATATGAGGAAATTCTACGAGTTGTATAAGGGGTAATCCTTAAATTCCCTAAACTTCTCTTCCCAAATAATGAAGGCGAGATTTGACTTGGGTCTTGGACACTCCTTGTTAAAGACTTCATCGGCTGTGCTAGTTAGGACTCTCAATTATTTTATGTATTTAAATACAACAATAATAGACCCAATGGCTTCTGCATAAGCGGGGTCTGGGAGGAGTGAATGTATGCAGCCTTACCTCTTCAGAGTGTAACTCTACCGAAATGTTATTTTCGAGGACCCCTAACCTTATAGGGTTGGCAACACGAGGACTTCCCAGGAGGTCACCCATCTTAGTACTACTCTCGCCCAAGCACGCTTAACTTCGGAGTTTTAATGGGATCCGGTGCATTAGTACCTGATAAATAAACCCTATTTTATGTATTTAAAGTAGCCGCAAAATTGAGCACTGATGTGCGAAAAAGAAAAGAACTCCTATTTGTTTTCTACCCTGAAATTTATGTGCACAAAATCATGTGATTTATGAGGGATAGTAGTAATATTAATAAAATATAATTGAGTAAAAATTTAAATTATTATAAGTTATTTTATTAAATTAAAAGCTGACTAATTTTAAAGGTAATTTTATATTTAAAAAAAAAAAAACCATGATAAAATCCAAAAAAACTCAAGGGTCCCCGGCCAAACACACACTAACAACTTTTGTTACCAAAATATGGTATTACAATTGAACAGATCTAATATATATTCGTGTTGTTTGAATATATACACAAAAATATTGGTTAGTAGTTATAGCAACGATAGTAGAAACATAGGGCATAGTAAATGATATGGTTTAAGAGTTAAAATAATTGTTGTAAGTATTGATTATTTTTAATTATCTTTCATTTTTTAAATGTATAAAATAAAAAATTATATTATAATACGTGTATTATATAAATAACATTTTAAAAACACATATTATACTGTAATGTTTTTTTTTTAAACAAAAAGAAGTCCGAAGGCATGTTTTAATGTAATATTGATAATAATGATATATAAACGTTATTTTTTTAAAATGATATAGTAGAAATATGGTAAATTTTACAAAGAGAGCCAACAACGAAAAGTAATGATATTTAGTGATATTCAATCTCTTATAGTTACTCTTGATCATGTATCTTTAACTGGATTCTCATGACTTGTAATGCTACGGTCCATTATGTAGTCAAACAGTACAAAACTCATCGATATACCCATGATTGATGGTATAACCCCACACATATACTAAACTCTATCGTTTCTTCAGATTGTAATGATATTTAGTTTGACTTCGAGCATCATTTTGTAAAATATAAAAAAAAAAAAAAAAACACAACAGAGAGTCTCGCTTTTCGAAGCAATCTCTCTCTCTCTCTCCCTCTCCCTCTCTCATTCCATCACAACAAGCCCGCCATTTCTACACACTCTCAACAGTACATCTTCATCATCATCACCACGCGATCCTTCTCGAGGACTCAACGCCGAGCTCGTTTTGATGGTGAATTGCGAGTCCAAGTACGAAGAATCGGTTAAGGAGACGGCGAACACAAAATTAGGGTTAGGGACTCGGATTGTGACAACGGAGGGTCCCTAGATGATCAGAACTGCCGCTTCTTTTCCTTGTCTTCGTTTTGATTCCGGTTTAGTCAATGTCGGAAGGTACGTCTAATGAATCTCCCTCACTATTCTGCTTGCTCTGTGTTACAGTACAAAACTTGTCCCACGTTGAAAAATATTGGGGAATGATACCATTTATATACCTAAGGAGCTACTGCATTCATTGTGACTGAGTTTGGGATGGAACCTCTTTTGGTACATAACACTATATAGTGATTAACACCTGGTATAAACCATATCGATCTGAGACAATCAACCAGCTCAATCAATCCCAAAATGAAGCAATCGAACAATCAGACACTCAATTAACCAAATCTGGAAAGTATACTGTATTAGGTATATGAAGATTTACAAAAATATTGTATAGTAAAAGTCTCTATATATAGAGTTAGGGGAGGGGTATAGTTGGAATAAAGGATTTAGCTTATTTATTAATATTTAAACTACCCCTCACTTAACTACTATATTTGGGATTGTATCAATTAATACCTACATTTGGTGATTTTCGTCTGTTTAATTGACTGAGTTATAAGGAGAGAGGAGCACACTGATGCTAGTTCAGTGCCCAAAATTCACCGATTCTAACGGAGAATATTTGGTGATAAAATTTTTATACTTCAAGGTTCCTTCATTGTATATAGTTAAATATCTAAATAATTAGGTGATACATATCCAAAACTCAAAATACATACGTGATAAATTGCCTACATTTCCAAACTGATGCTTGAAGCTCAGTGATCAATGGGCTAGGGCACTTTTCAAATACCTCTCCACAATGTCCAGACCACATAGTTCCTTCACAACAGGCACGGTGGCCGGGACACCTAACTGGAATATGATATCTGATCCGTCCACCTCGCTCCCCCAAGAATGAAGCTGCTTCCTGGCTTCTCTAATGGCGGCTCTGGTTGCACAGTGCACTGAAGCCGCCAGAAGCAGTGGTGGCTCGCCAGATGCTGCAGTAATGATAACGTCATTGTTCATACACTCATTTCACTTAATTCCTATACCAATTTTCCGGGCTGTGTAAATCTAATAACCAAGGACACAGTAACAAAACAATCTTACTCCTTTTGCATGCCGCAACCCCTTTATGTAGGTGTAGGACGGACCATAGTGAAAGAGATCAGAATATGGGTAGATTTGGGGGTGTAAATGAGCAGAGTTGAGCTAATCACTCACTTGTTCCAACTTGAGCTTGATAAGAGTTATTAAACTTGAGTTTGACCCAAGCTTTTGAACCTTTATTTGAACTTTGTTCAATGAGATATTAGTGTGTTTCCATACGCGGCTCGATGTGGCTCGTGAGCATGATTTAGTCAAGTTGAGCTTGTTTTCTAGCTAAGTCGAGCTCATAATTAAGGCGAGCTTGCATTGAGGCGAGCTCACTGCTGAGCCGAGCTATTTCAGTTACTATTGAGTAATTATTGAATCAATTTTCAATCTAATACTAACAATTAACTCGCCATTTATGATTAGCTTATCGAAATTTTGGTCCGTTTACACCCCAGGTAGAGTTATCTAGTGATCAAGGATCATACATTTTGTTCAAGCTTTTTTCCACTTTTCAAGGGGCATATCAATACGACTTCATAAGAAGTCACTTATCCTAGATTAGATGGCATTTTAAGATTGGAATTTCGTGAGGTTAGCTACATGGATTCAATATCCATGCAAAATGATCTCACAAAATTCATGACGGTTGTGGACTGCCGAATGAGACACCCCTATCCAAGTTGAGACCAATTATGAGTTTCTCTAAGTGGATTTTTCATAATCAACATGTGGACATATCTAAACAACAGGCACGCCTAAACAACATGGAACCATATAAGACCGTTATGTTATGGATATAGACTTGGCTGATTTGTTGTGTTAGCCCTTACGTAATGTATGTGACAACCATTTCTACAACACTGCAATTGCCACCGTAAATGGTGATTGTTTTCCCTTTTTTTTTTTTTTGGGGGGGGGGGGGGGGGGGGTGTGTCCATATGAAAGTAGAAAGGTACCTTTGGATGAGAGGATGCGTTTTTTGTGGTGGCCGCTGTTGACGACCTCAACATTTAGCTGTTTCGGTATGGTGTCAATGGTTGGGACCTTGTATGTGAATGTGCCATCAGATACCACTAATCCATTCGAGTTGGTTACAAGTTCTTCGTTCATGAAGAATCCAATTCCTTGAACAAACGCCCCTTCAATCTGTATGAAATGGCACAGGGAGTTCACTCACACTATCCTGGAGGACAAAGGTCTGAGAAAAATTTTACGCGAAGAGATTATGGGTGTAAATGAGTGTGGCATGTTATGGAGCCTTAAAGGATTGGCTCATATCGAGCTTGAGATGAGACAAGTTGCTTCTTTAGCCAATTGTGTATAAATGAGCCAATCTCAATGTTAGGATGAGCCTAGTGTGCCCAAAAGGCCTAAGTCCAACTAACTGGGTTAGCTTGATATGAGTTGAGCCTAAAAGAGCCCAAATTAAGCTTAAATAAGCCTTAATGAGGCTGGGTTAGCTTGGAGCTCATCGAGCTAGGTTCAAGCTCATGACAAGTTGAGCTCAAACTCAAAGTCTTCTGACTTGGCAAGCTTAGAGCTAAGCAAAATTTGACAGAGTCGAATTAAGTCGAGTCTAGCCGTGAGCCTGATGAATTTAGGCTTGACTTTTCTCATTTACATCCATAGGAGTGGAAGCTCTTCGAGGGTAGACCTGTCCCAAGTCAACTGCAGGATTCAGACTCTGGCCACAATCATAGATGATATCTGACCGCAATATAGTTGTTTCTCCTGTTAGGAGGTTTACCTCAACCTGTTGCACCAAAAACATGCTTAGTAGGGCTATGTTACGAGAAAAGATATCAGTGTGTCAGAATATGGAGATGAACACTTCATTGATAGAAACAAATATGTAGGGACTACATCAATGTGTTTTGGTTGTGGAGTTTAAACTTTTGGGATAGATGTGTTCTTGATGTAGTATAGAGACTCTTTGAACTGAAAGTGACCTAGTTTAGACGTCATTGGCTCCCAGTTCAATGTTTATTTTGTAAAGGAATAAGGAATATATGTAGATTATCCATTCTTCGAGCTACAAAAGCATATGCGTAGGTGTAAAGTGTATTTGTAGGCTTCCACTGAATAACTTGAAACATCCGGAGTAATCGGTTCTTCAACAGACAAAATTACCTCGCTCATGGCTGCTCCGTAATTTAGATAGTGCAGGGAAGCGGAGTCAGGTACATAGTAAGTGCTTGCAGATAGATTCACTGCTTCCATGTATGCCTGCGTTATACAAATCAAATTTATCAAAGGCAAGGAATTGTAAGTAGGCGAGGCTAGGGGTGTATATGAGCCTAGCTTGGCTCTGGCTTGGTTTGAAGCTTGCCGACGTTGGAAGCTGCAAGCTTGAGCTCTGCCTAACTCAGTTCGGTTGAGCACGAACCCGGCTTGACGAGCTCCTACCCAAGCTTGCCTTAATTAGGCTCATTTAAACTCAATCTAGACTCATTTATGCTCGAACTCAGTTCATTTAGGCTCATTTTTTGTTTGATTGGGTATGTTTGAGCTAATAAATTGTATTAAAATAGGCTCATTTAGTCTCATTTAGGTTTGTGAATATATGAGCTCAAACTTCATGGTACAAACAGAATCTGAAAAGAGCCTATTTTAATATGCTTTTTGATGGGCAATTGCTCAATCAATTAGTTACTCCACTGAAATGGAGGTCACTGGTTGAAATCTCAAGAACCAAAAGTGGGGATAAGAATTTATACCTCTAATCCGTCTCGCACCCACTTTGGGCAGAATCTTGTAAGCCCATCTCTTTGGCGAGTGAAACCACAGCCTAATAACTCTTTCCAAGATCTCACAACCAAACCACCATAGAAACACTCTTAACTGGCTAGAAAGGAAAGATGTCTTAATGTTGTTCTCCGCAGCTAGGACTGTGATTCTTTGGTATAATGTTAGGATTTTCAAATACTAATATATACCAGTGAGTTTCTTATGATTTTTCAGAAGCTTTTGGACAAAGCACCTGGGAGTTTCCTTGACATACTGTAGGTCATTTTGCAGAAAGATTGGAGAGTTTTGTATTAATATTTTTTTGGCTTTTTGATGTCTGAGGACATCTTGTCCTTAACTTTTTGTACGTTTTCTCTCTCTCAATCATATTACATTTTTCTATCAAAATTTAAAAAAAAAAAAAGGCTACCTGAGTAATCAGTGTTTCCCATGTAACCTTCCCCATTTGTTGCTGCAACCTATCTTTAATTGGCTTCAATCTCTCAACCAAAGTACTGCAGCACATTCTGACAGCCTCACAGCTCGCCTCAGAAGTTGTGCTTAATGCTGTAAGTCCGCCTTGTATTAAACTCAAGGTGTCAGCTTGTATGACCCGCACTTTATCCAACAAATCCTCCGACCCGTCACACTGAGCTGCTCTGAAACCAAACGCAGCCATCTGTTTCACTTTGGTCCATAACCCCTGGCCCATCTCAATCCCTCCAACTTCCACAGCAACTGACCCGTCCCATAGAATGCTAACCTTTCCTGGGTTTTGTCCCATCGTCAATTCAGTCACCACGGGTATTCTCGAGATGCCCCTTTTACGCCATTTATTTGACTCGTTGAACTGCTTGATAAGTTCAACTCGTTCTCTGAAGTTTGAGGTCCGACCCAGTTTATCCCAGATTGATGGCAAAGTATACGCATGAGGCTCCTCTGCAATACGATTTATAAGAAATGTAAGTCGAAGCCAAAATCAAGTCAGGCCGATATGTTTGGATTTGCGGCGAGAAATTTTCTTTTACAATGTAATGTTAAGGAGGTATAACATTGTCCTAAATAGAAACACCAACAATTCGAAAAGGGGGAGATGAGCTTTCCAGGATCTCATGCTTGAAGGTAGATAACCCAACACTATACTAAGCTCTAGAATTCATTAGAGGCGTGAAATTTTGGGTCTAATTTGAGTTAGACGTGGGCTAAATTTTTGGTAATTTCTATAAAAAAGGAACATACCCAGTGCCTCAAGGGCTCCCGCCTACGCAGGGTCTGGGGGGGCGGATTTACGCAGCCTTCCCCCTTCATGGTGTTAACCTGAAGGGAGGCTGTTTCCCGGTGCCCCCAACCTGAGGGTGAGGACTTCCCAGGAGGTCACCCAACCTGGTACTACTCTCGCCCAAGCACGCTTAACTTCGGAGTTCTAATGGGATCCGGTGACGGCGTGTTGGTGCCCTCTTTGGTGATTTTTATAGTACCCCAAAATCTTTCCCATTGCTATTTAATCACCGAACGACTGCCAAAAAGAAAGTTGATAACCAAAAAGTACTGTACTGAAAAAGTATATTTGGCATGCTATTTCAGTTGTTTCGGGGTTTTTCTCTCCCGTACCTCCAACACCATTATAGAATATACTTAAGCTATCAAACGTGTGAAAATTCTTGTTTCTGACATCGTCAACTTCCATGTTGAGACAAGACGCGACATGTTCAATAACAGCTTCAGCAATGAAGGATCCCTGTACTTCCCCTGGGGCTCGCATTGAAGATTTACACGTTTGATTTGTCTTGCAGAGCTTGACATCAACAGATAAAGCCCCCCAGTTGTACTTTTTAAGACCAATCATTATGGTGAATGGCATAAGTGGGCTGAAGTCGTCAACCAAGCCGGCATTGATCAGGATTTCGAGACGTAAGGCTGTGATTCGCCCGTCTGACTTGAATCCGACACTGTAAGTTATCTTCATTGGGTGTCGTCCTCCGATGATGATCATGTCAGTTTTTCGGTTGAGGTATGTGCGGACAGGGCGGCGGAGCGTGTGTGCTGCTAGTGCACATGCAGTTGCAACCTGAAGCATGATATGGAGACTAGTGAGTAACAAGTGTGGAATTAGATTGGAGTTTGCGGCTCGGTTAGGGTCACGGTTGTGGTGTTGCAAATATTATATAATGGGTCGTACTACTAGAAAACACAGATTCAGAGACCAAAATTTATGAATGGAAAATTTGCATATATAAATGGAAACGGCTCGGAAATGGTATAGTGACATATTCGAGATGGAGAAATTACAAATGGATTAGATACAGAAAAAATTAGAAAAGGATGAGAGGCATAAAAATTGGAAAAAATTTACGTACCAATCTATGATGGAAATTTGAGATGGACAAAAAGCTATGTAATCCGTCTCAAAAAGTGAGAACTGTAATATTTGCAGAGGGGTTTTAAGCTGATGAACTCGTCAGTAGTCACAAAATTAGATGTTGGATATTTTCCATTTCTACTCCGTCTCAAAAACTAATTTACAATATTGGTTTCTAATAGTGTCAAGACAATCATGTTGGGGTTCTTTACCTCCTGTTTAGTAACGGGGTAAAGAGGAGTAAGGGTAAAGAGAATAAGTTCTTACCCTTGTTTGGCAAATGTGTTTGAGGAGTAAAGTGGGGTAATGGGGGTAATTTCCTACCCCTCCTTTACCCCCCATTACCCCAAATTTCTTTAACCCCCAAATTAGGGGGTAACGGGAGGTAAAGTTAATTTTTAAAGATTTTTGGACACTTTTACCCTTAATTTAACTATAATTTTCTTTACTCTTATCCCTTTACCCAATTATCAAACAAGGGTAATTCATTTACTCCTCTTTATCCTTACCCCTCTTAATTTGACATATCGAAGTAAGGGTAGGATATTACCTTACCTCCCCCTCTTTGCAAAAGCTGGAATAATGAGCTATCTTTTAATTGATTCTTATAACATGTCGATAGTTTTTGATTTGTAAATATATTTTAAATATGTCATGTCAAACTTGTCTTATGAAGGCCATGATAAAGGTTTCCTTCAGTAAGTGAGGTTTCAGAGTCTGGTATAACAGTCACTCACCCTGTCATTGAAGCAGTGTGTTGTAAGCGTTATGGTTGCCAAACTCCAATAAAAATCATATAATCATTAATTTCTAATATGCATTCATTTGTAAATATGTTTTAGTAGATGAAATATAACATATATGCAGGGGCGTGAATGAGTTGAGCTGGCTCGTGATGGCTTGCAATAAGTCTCAAAAAGCGTAGATGAGTAAGATGACTAGAGCTTGTTATAAATGAGCCTAAATGTGCCTATATGAATATAGTTTATTAGCTTAAATATGTCCAACTGAGTCAAGTTTGTGTTTATGAGCCGATACCTAGCCTAAACAAACCTAGATTGACCTTAAGTGACTCTAAAAATTGCAAACTTATATGGAGCTCACTGAGCTGGTTCGAGCTCAACCAAGCCGAGCCCGAGCCTATGATGAGCTTGAGCATAGCTAAATGTAAACAAGTTGAGCCTCGAGCTTGAGGAGCTTGGACTTAGCTCGGCAATTGCAAAAGTGAGATTCCATGATAATCAATCGTGGAGCGGCTTTAGCTAAAAGCCCATTACATAAAGTGGGTACCATTAGATAGCGACTTTATCTGAATCCATGCAGCGAATAGAGGAGACATGAAAAAGAAGATACTCACAGCTGTAGCTCTTGTGGCCTTACCACCAAAACCACCTAGTAATGATACGAACATTATGTTCAGAGATGCCAAGGCATCTTGCAACTGTTGTATGTATATATTCTGGAACCTGACTTGAACTGTAGACTACCATGCAGTTGTCTTCGTCTCGTACTGCCAGTGCAGTTTGCGGCTCCATATAGAAATAGTATTGTGATGGTAGGCTGATCTGTAGACCATAAGTTCAGAAGACTCCACGTATGAGTACAATAATTAGAGGTTCGATATCTGAGTTGTGATTTAGAGGAGATCGACATATTAGTCTAGTTTAATGATTTGTTTGGACAAGCTTTTTCTTTTGAGAAAGTACTCTTTTTTTTTCTAAGGAGAAAAGCATTTTCAGGCTTTAAGGGTGTTTGTCTTGAAAAAAAGATGTTTCTAAATGGAAGTAAAAACTGTTTTCGAAAAAAGATGTTTCTAAATGGAAGTAAAAACTGTTTTTCTTGTTTTGAAGTAGAAGTAGGAAAATAATGCTTCTCCTACAGAGCAGAAGCAACAGTGAAAACTCAAATTTTTCAAATAAAAATACCTATATTATAGCAATTTTTGCAAGTTCTTCAAAAAATTCTTTTGAAAACAGTTTTTTCCCAAGTTGACCAAATATGCCCTAAAATTAATGTGATTCTGCTCTTGATAATATCCCTTTTTCGATAAGGAAGGACTAGTGTGCTACATAGTTCGTGTCAATTAGTTTTGGGTGAAAGCAATATGGCTTTTGCATGAGAATTAGTTACCGACTTCCTTGGCCTATGTACATGCATAATGAAATTTCATAGTGTCCATGCGCCGTTCCGAGGTTTTGATGTAATGCACCGAGAATTTAAGCGTGCACTTGAGTTAGATGCACTAAGGGTTTCTCTCATTCATGATGGATCCAACGGGACAAGCTGGGAAGTGGATTTGTAGAAAGAGTCAAAGGTAACAAAAAAAATTAGGGAGTATGTTAAAAAATCAGCTATCTCAAAAGTTTAACCTGATGGGTAAAAGTCAAGAAAAATTTAATACTCTGACATGTCCCCTCATGTGAATGTCATCAACTTCAAGCATGGATAGTGCACATCTCTATTTCATATATTGTGCTGACATTATATTAATGTTGAGAATGGAGTTGTTAATATTTTGTGAAACCTCTTCATCAACAAAGTTTTGATATCGTGTCAAAAAACCAGCTATTTTAAAAGTTAAGTAGATAGCTGAAGACCCATGAATGGTTAAATACTCTAACAAGATATACCATCTAATGTCAATTGACTTTTAGATGGAACCTCACTTGAATTGTTCTTGATATAGAAACTTGGATACACGTAAGCGGAAACGAGAAGAAGTACCTTAGCAGAGTGAATGTGATGATCAGCATCAGCCATTCCTTTGGAAAAATCACCAACTGGCTTTGGAATAGCAAAGGGAGGCACTTCAAAAAAGCTGCATTTCTCAACTGCATCTTCTACAGTTAAAATAGGAGGCTCTAGATCCTGAGTATCATATTCCACCACTGCAAGGCTTGCTGCTATGTCTGCATGCTTCTGTGTACCTGCAACCTGCAATGTCCTTCTGACTGACATTAGTATAGTTGTCTTGTTTACCTAAGTGAGTTGAGTTTGGGCCATGTAAAAATTGTGTTTAGTTGGCTCGCAAACTTAAATGATTCAATCTTGAGACAAATTAGGAGCCTAGTTTGAGCCTAAGGGTTTATTTGGTCAAGCTTTTTTCTTGGAAAAAGAAAATTCTTTGTTTGGGAAGACCTTTTCGGGGCCGGGGGGGGGGGGGGGGGGGAGGGGGAATTTTAGGGTAGTTGGCATGGAAAGAGAAATGCTTTTAAATAGAAGTAGAAGTAAAAGCAAAAACCAAAAATTTTGTAGACAAAATACCCCTATTTAAAGCATTTTTTTTTCCTAAAAGGGCTTTTAGGAAGAAAAAAAAAGCAGTTTTTTTTATAACTTGACAAAACAAACCCTAAATAAAGCGGGCTCAGGCTTTAATAAACCCATATTGAGTCTAGATGGGCTAACCTTAAGTTAGAACTCGTCGATCTGGTTCCATCTATAAATTGAGTTAAGCTTGAGTTTAAAGTCTCCTTGTTTTGTGAGCTTTCACTCGAACTTGGCTAGATCTCCTATATGACCCAAGTTTGAGTCTAAATGAGGTAGGCTCAAGCTTTAACAAGCCCAGATTGAGTCTAGATGAACTAAGCTCAAGTTAGAGCTTGTTAATGGAGTTCTAGGTAATTCAAGTCAAGCTCGAGCTTACAGTCTTATGAACCACTATTGGAACTTGGACTCAAGTCTCAAGCCTATAATGAGCTTAGACCTAGCTTAGCTCGTTTATCCTCTAACTAACACAAGAACTCGAAGAACAAACTTACCACAAAAGCAATACGCTCACCGGCACACCTAGTAAGATCATCAGCGAAAAGCGGCTCATCACTATGGAATCTTTTTGATCCAACGTTTTGCCCTCCACGAGGGACGTCTTTATAGGAAATAATGGCAATAAATCCATCCGGGGGTCGCTCAGAGTTGAACTGTATGCTCTTTATCTTTGCTAATGGCTTGGTGCTGTATATAAAAGCTCCATATAGGCAATTTGGTGGAGATGGAACGTCATCAACATACACAGCTTCACCTGAAAAGGTCACTCGAATGAGTGAGAAACATATAGAATTGGGGGTGTGCAGGCTCAAGGTTAGACTCGTTAACATTTAGCTCGGTTTCAGGTTTGGCTCGTGAAAGTTAGCTTAGCTTGTCATGGTTCTGGGCTTGGCTTGGTTCGATTGAACTTGAACTTAGAATGGTGAGATCCAAGCTAAACTCCCTTTATTTAGGCTCATGTAAATTGATCTAGCCTTTTTTAGATATTTACGCCAATAAATTATAATAAGATAGGCTTATTTAGGCTTGCAAGCTCACGACATTGAGCTTCACTAGGCTTGGGCTCGACTTATTAAGCTAAACAAGCCGGTTCCACTTAGATCTGCTTAAGGTCGAAACAAGTTGAATCTTTCGAGCTTAATGACGAGCTTTGCAAGTCGGCTTGACTTGGCTAATCTACGCCTCTATATACTAGTTTGTGTTGGGACTGTAGAACGGGATTAAAATATGAATTTGTGATCAAGATGGTGAAGAAGTCATGGATGTTATATAACGAGTTGCAGCCAGACCGTTAGATTTCTTTTAGAAAGGAGCATAATTTGCTTTGAAGTCTTTTGTTTGCAAAAGTTTGAATGAATAACAAAGTAGTTATTAGTTTTTTTTTTACTACATAAAATGCAATGCGTATGCATTGTGGAGTGGCCCTTATTAATAATGATTGTGCAACTTTATTTGTATTATTGCATATGTGAGGTTCAAAACTGGATTCCGCTTCGTAAAAATACTTGATGCTATTATTGCAGTTGGTTATGTAATATCCATGATACTTGCTTAAAAGATTGCAAATTGCAATTTGATTTCACGCACATATGCAGATAAGAAGATAAAATAAAAGGCAAAGTAAAAACGAACCAGAAGCCTGAAGAGCCGCGCCAGTTTTTGGGATGGGATCCCCAATAGGATGATACTCCCTACTCCATCGTATATCTTGCTTTGAAGGTAAAAGCAGAGGCGGAGCTAGAACCATATCATGCTCTTTATGAAACACTTTTGAAGTCGAATTAGCGTATCCATCCAATCCAACACTAAAATATTCCGGGTCAGTTTCAAGCAATTTATGTAAGAACTCAAAAACAAACGCAACTGCTAAGCTTGATCGGTACGAAGCATGTGAAGTCCCATCTTCAGGTACCACAATTGCTCGAACTAGTTTGATAGCTTCATATAAATTGTCATAGTCTAAGGGTTTTGCCGCTAGAAATTCTTCTACTTCTCTTGCTCGGATTGCATGCTTGGTGCCAAATGCGCCAAAAGCTAGTCGAATTTTATCCACAGTAAGTTGATGGTTAATACCCGATAAAGAAACATTAGCTAGAAAAGCAGCATTTAGGTATGCTATTGCACTCCCTAATGGACGAGCTGCGGCTCGATATGTTTCAAACATTAGTTTATATTTTTTGTTGCATACTAATTCGTGACTTGGAATCTTGACACTTAGGATTACAGTTCTATGATTAAGAGGTGGTCCATCTAAGAATTCTTCCAAGGTAATAGTTTCTCGTTTTGAACCGTTTATAACTTGCAAACTGGCTTCTAAGGGAAGCAGAATACTCGCAATGTCCGATGGAAAACTGTTCCTTTTTGCCATCACCAGATTTCCTCCGATACTAGCCGAGTTCCTAATAAACCCAGAAGCGATTTTCTCGAGATGATTCGCAATCTTTCTAAATGCCATTCTTGACTCATCGGAAAATCTATCTTCCCCGTCTTCCCGTAACCCTGCAATTGCTTTAGAAATTGACACAGCTGCACCAACTCTTATCCCAGTATCATCTCTTTTAACCTCAGATAACTTTGGAATGTATCTCAAATCAATGTATCTATCATACTCTTCTAGCTCTTTATAGTAGCCTGTGCCCGTGTTACTCACAACTAACTTGAACTTGGTCCCATTGTCCGAAATCGACCCCAACAAAGATTCGAGCTCTTCTATACTAAACGGAGTATCCCAATAAAATTTTCCAGGGTCTAAGCAAAACGAGGACTTCATTTCGTCTTTCAAAAATTCGGGGAATGTACAAATTTGATTCTTACTATAATATGGTAATTTGCTTATCTTAACTTCCTTGCTATCTTCCTTATTCCAAAATGCATTAAACCCTAAATCTTCAATATCAACATCATTTGCGAAACTCTTACAAACATCAGCAATGGGTCGATACCCAGTACAACGACATAGATTTCCTGATACAGATTTTTCTGCTTCACGAATTGTCAGTTTGGAGAACCCAGGAGAGGGATTTGGTTGCTTAGTCTTATTAGCTTTAACGAGGGCTGAGAAGAGAGAAACACACATTCCAGGAGTGCAGAATCCACACTGGGAGGCATGGAAACCTGTAAATCTTTGGTGTATTGAATGGAAACGGTCTTTGCTATTTCCGAGGCCTTCTGTTGTTGTAATTGAACACCTGTTTATACTACAAAGAAGCGTCAAACACGAGTTTATAGGGTAATCTTCAACTTGATTGTTCGATGGGTTGAACTTGGATAAAAGCACGACACAAGCGCCACAACCACCTGCAACAAAATGATCATTGGGTTTGAAATATGGATATTGTGTTACTTCACTTCTGATCAGTTGTCATTATATGGATATTAACACAGAGTTGTCGCAGACTGAACCCGAGAGCTATTAGTCAAAGATACTGATGAAATTCCATGAGTGATTGTAGATGTTAACCGGTAAACAAGTCCATTTTTGAATAAGTTTTCACGTGCCCTTGATCCCAACACAAAGTATCCGAGTTTTCAACAGGTGGTTTTTTTTTTTTTTTTTTTTTTTTGCCTTTTTGTAGGCTTTAGCTCTTGAGTGAGTGTGGGTTGCCTTAATCTTTGTGATTTTTTGGGTGTTAGTGCTTTGATCTGATCTGGGCGTTGTAGTTGGGTTTTAGTTTGGCCTTGTTTGGTTGTAGGTAATTGTTGAGTTGTAGGGGAGTAGGACCTCTCTTGCTTAGCTGGAGTTGTTGGTTCTCTTCGAACTCCACCTCGTACTTTTTGTATCTTTTGTACTTGTATTCAACTCATAAAGAAACCAAAAGATTAGCTAGAGCCTTGAATTTATCAAGCCGATAACACTACCTTGACAAGGTAACACTCTCCCACTGGAGTTGTATCTTTTCCTTGCTCTATTGAGAAATAGAACTAATTGATCCTAAGGCAAAGGGTCAAGAAACTTAACACCATTATTCTACTATCCTTGACAGCATAAATAAACTTCTGTTAGAGGATTAGTCATGGGTTTTCACCCAGCAGTTTTTGGTCTCGGTCTTAGACCCTTGTCCAATAAGTAGCGAGTCTGAATCCCAACAACTTGTCCAATTAGTAAGTTAATACTTGTACACTATCTACCTCTCATGATTGATGGGTGTAGGCATGAGATGATATAATAGAGTATAAAACTATTTATGAGTCTTCATCTAACAACTCAATCTTTTAGAATAGTTAGTTTCAGTATCAGCCCCACGTTTAAGAGTCAAATTCCACTCTTGATAGCGACATAAGTTCAACACAACACACGACACGGACTTGTCCCCTTGTTAGCAGGAGAGAACATATTAAAAGTATAAAACTATTCATTTAGCTTAAGAGAGAGAGAGAGAGGACCTTCGCCACAGCCGAGCTTGACACTCCTGAACCGAGTCCGAGTACGCAAGAACTGAAGGAGAGTAGTAGAAGGGTCAATACTAGAGAGCTCAAATCTCTCTCCATTCACTGCAAACACCAAAGTTCCTCTTCTTCTTCTTTCTCTCTCCTCCATTGCTGAGCACCTTGGAGAAGTTTGAGTTTCCCAATGTTTGTATTGGCCTTTTGTACACAAAATTCACGTACTTATCTTTACCACATAACGGCCACTAACTAGTGATGCGATACACATACGCTGAAAACTAACTATATTATTATATGTTTTACTTTTCTTACATATCTTCATTAATAATTTGAAAATTAATGTTTATATAAATTGATAATATTATTGTTAGGACAAAATTGTTCTTGCCAGTGCAAGATTGTAGTTTCTAAGGTAATTTTGTAGCTTTCATTGTTTGCAATTCATATTATTGCTTTGATAATAATAATTTTTGTCTTTGCAATAATAATTCCCCATAAATATATATTGCATGGATAATATAAAGGATTATTTATATTTTGGTACCTCGATGTTTGTGGAAATAATACAAAGGCCCCTGACATTTGGATTTATTTTTTAACATTTTAGATTTTCTTTGTATTAATAAATAAGTCCGTTTCCGTTGTGATGACATCGTATTCCATGGAGAAAGTTGACGTGATAAATCACTTAAAATACTCACAACATTTACGAAAGTACTCCTCTTTACGTGGTAGGTCTCTTTAGATACTTATTAAAGCAATGGGTTATTAACGGTTGGGAATATAACAACTCTTCTTTTTTTATAAAAGAAGGGGTCAAGAAGAGTATTTTTGTCAATATACTGTAGTGGATATTTAAAGTGACCTGGTATGTCGGCTTTCTCCCTAGAATAATAACGTCAGCATGTCGGAGATGGTCCTTTTTACTAATATGAAGAAAATTCAAAGTACTAAAAATGTAAATAAATAAGGTAAAGGGCTCTTTATTATTTCTATGAATGTCGGCGTATTAAAATGTAAATAATCCTAGTACAAAAGTTTCACATATCAATTGATACTATAATATAGAGGGGAAGATTATTTATATCATTACTTCTTGTACCTTAACTATTATGTTAATTTAGTTTTTGAATTTTCAATTGTATTAATTTAATCCTTATAGAAATTAAAATAATTTCAATTAAGTCTAATACTTAAATTAGTGTTAATTCACGATTGAAATTACAATGGTAATTAGAAATAGCATATAAGTTCCACATCAAAAAATTAACACCCACATATCTTTTCACTAATTTATGATTAAAATTATAAACTTAATCTTAATTAGAATAATTTTAATTTTATAAGGACAAATTGATCAATGAATAAAGAACAAGGATTAATAATATAAATAATCTTAAAATAAATTATTTCAAATGTGTTTGGATTGGCTTGAATACCTTAATTATTAAAATAAAGGGCCAAGTAATTAAATTTGATAAAAGAATTTTGGTTTTTTTTATTTATTTAGTGAAGATTACTTATATTTTAGGTGAGGTATTAAAAACCGTTTAACATTTTTAATTTTTTAAAGTCACACCTGAACTTTTCAAAAATTTTTCAATATCACACCTAATGCTGATACCGTTAACTTTTTTTCACATAAAATGCCGTGTTTTGTGGTATAAATGCATCAAAATACTAAATTTAATTTAATTTAATTTAATTATATTAAGTAATATATTTTACAAATGATAAAATTACCTTCACCTTCAGCATGTTGCTATAGATTTTTGCCAAAAAAAAAAAATTAAGTATTTTTTATTTGTAAACTTATTTATAATTCATTTGATAATTTCGTATTTATTTTAATAAAAAGTTAACGGTGTCAGCATTAGGTGTGACATTAAAATTTGTTTAAAAAAAATTAGTTGTGATTTTAAAAAATTTTAAAAAGTTAGGTGGGTGGTTTTTAATTAAAAAAAACCCAATAATTTTTTAAGAAATGAAAATTCACAACGTTTAGTAAATGGTGTCAGTATGAGCAAGACTTGTGGAGGTGGTTGGCTGCACGTAACCCTTTAAAATGATTTATTGGCCTTTTAAGTTGTATCTCAACGTTTTTGCTGGACAGCCACTCAGTCTTACGGATGGCAAAGGGCGGGCCTGGTATGAGGATGCCTAATGCCTCCTCTGTTAGCCGTTACTCAAATTTATATCTATCACAATTCGGGTTCGAAAGTAAAATTAGGGTTGCGACAAACTAAAAATTATAAATTTATAGATGTAATAACAACTCAATACTTCAATGAGGTTTGTGTGGGTTCGGAAATGGTGAGATGTGCGTTACCTTATCCCTATGGGGTTTTACTCTGTAGAGAGACTATTATTAAAGGATTCTCAACAGTTTTAGAGATTGTTTTTTAATTTTTTACTTATTTTTTGAATTTTTAACTGTTACTGTGAAAACTAAAAATAAAAATCTAAAAATAATGAGAAAGAGTAGCCCAACATGCCTAAAGAAATTAGATGAAGAGTGTTCATTAGATTGGGAAGAATAGAACTTAACGAAGGATTAAGATTTAACAGGAAGGAGACAGGTGGTTAAGACAGAGTCAAAAGCAGAATTGAAGAAATTAGACGGAGATACTTGTTAAAATTGTTAAATGGGTAATTTCAGGATTTTTTTTTTTTTTTTTTTTTTCAGTTTTACGACATAAAAAATAGTGTTATTTACATTTTAGTATCCCGACGTTTTTTGAAATAATAAAAAAGACCCTAACCTTTTTGAATTATTAAAAAGGGCCCCTAAGTTTTTGTCGTATCAATAAAAAGGCCCTCTCAAGGATGATGATGTCAATTTCCATCGATAGAGCTGACGTGGTAATTACTTTTTATTAATGGTATAATAAAATGACTATAGTACACTTTAACACCTTTATTATTACTTTATAAGTACAAAATTCGAGATGTGTTATGGAGAAGCTATTTATTTTCGCTTAATTTGTTTCAAAATATGGTTATTAAAGAATATTTTTATCATTTTACTGTAGCATTAATAAAAACACAGCTATCACATTAGCTATGTCGAGTAAAAATAACATTATTACGTCAGATATAAATGCTTTTATTAATACGACAAAAACTTAGGGACCTTTTTATTAATACAACAAAAACTTAGAGGCCTTTTTAATAATTAAAAAAGGCCATGATCCTTTTTATTATTTTCAAAAACGTCGGGGTACTAAAATATAAATAACTCTACAAAATAAGCCATATATTTGGATTGCAGCAACCTTAAGCCCCCTATATATTTTTCAAAATGGTTTAAGCCCCCTATATATATAATACACACAATTGCATTTTGAGGTAATTCTTTGATTGTTTTATTTGTACTTTTATCAGACTTAAACATTGTGAAATGGTTCATTTATCAGGCACTAATGCACCGAATCCTACTAGAACTTTAAAATTAAGCGTGCTTAGATGAGAGTAATACTAGGATGGGTGACCTTCTAGGACGTCCTTGTGTTGCCAACCCTATAAGGTTAGGGGTCCTCGAAAACAGCTTCTCAGCTGTAACCGGCTGTGCACATCCAACCCCCGATCCTGCTTAGGCGAGAACCCTTGAAGCACTGGATCTATTATTGTTGCTATTGTTGTACTTAGACAGCGTAAAACTGCTTCTAGGCTCCCTTTTGAAACCCCATCCTTGCAAAAAGTTTCTAAGGGAAAAGTTTGATCTTATGCACAAGGCAAATGCACACAATTGACAACCATGACTATTTACCACACGAAAAGTACAATTTAGAAACTTTATCATTCGGGTACCTAAGGTTTGTTCTTTTATTACCTAGGTACATATATATTTTAATATATACAATAGAGATATCTTAAAGTTTGAAAATTTTATCATATATATACTCTTGGAATATGAAGAATTTCTCCTAAAAATATTGATTTGGCGTGTACATTGTTGGAATAGTTTCTCACACAGCTTTTTTCAACAAAAATTCACCGATTCTAACTGAGGATATTTTGGCGATAAACTTTTAATACTTCAAGATTTCTCATTATATATAGAAAAATGTCTGGATACTTAGGTGATACATATTCAAAACTTGAAATACATACGTAATAAATTGCCTACATTTTCAAACTGATGCTTGAAGCTCAGTGGTCAATGGGCCAGGACACTTTTCAAGTACCTTTCCACAATGTCCAGACCACAAAGTTCCTTCACAACAGGCACAGTGGCCGGGACATCTAACTGAAATACGATATCCAATCCGTCCACCTCGTCCCCCCATGAACGAAGCTGCTTCCTGGCTTCTCTAACGGCGGCTCTGGTTGCACAGTGCACTGAAGCTGCCAGAAGCAGTGGTGGCTCGCCAGATGCTGCAGTAATGATAAAGTCATTGTTCATATACTCATTTCACTTGATTCCTATACCAATTATTTTGGGCTGCGTAAATCTAATAACCAAGGACGCAGTCATAAGTTGATCAAAAAAAGGACGCAGTAAAAAAAACAATATCATCCCTTTTGCATGCCGCAACCCCTTTTTCTTTATGTAGGTGTAGGATTGACCCCAGTGAAAGAGATCAGAACATGGGCAGATTGGGGATGTGAATGAGCAGAGGCGAGCCAAGTCGATCACCCACTTGTTTCAACTCAAGCTTGATAAGGGTTATTAAACTTGAGTAATTTTTTAATCACATTATTAAACTTGAGTTTGAACCACGCTTTTGAACTTTTATTTGAACTTTGTTCAATAAAATATTGGCTCGAAAGCATGATTCAGTCGAGCTAAGCTTGTTTTCGAGCCATGTCGAGCTCATAATCATGGCGAGCTTGCATTGAGACGAGCTCACTGCCGAGCTAAGTTATTTCAGTTACTATTGAGTAATTATTGAATCAATTTTCGATCTAATATTAACAATTGACGAGCCATTTACGAGCTCTTAACGACCTATTGAGCCATTAATGAGCTCTCAACAAGCTATTATGAAAGTATTCGTGGACGTTAACGAGTTGAGCATCCTCTTGATCTAACTTGACTCATTAAGCTTATTGAGCGTGCTCAATAACGGGTTGATAAGCATCACGCCCTCATAACGAACATGAATGTGCCTAATCAATTTTTAACATGAGTAGCTCATTAGAATTTTGGTTTGTTTACATCCCTAGGCAGAGTTATCTAGTGATCAAGGATCATCCATCCGTATCAAGCGTTTTTCCACTTTTGAAAAGGTACATTAATACAACTTTATTAGAAGTCACTTATCCCAGTAGCTTTTCTTCCAAATGCTACAAGAACTCCAAAGATTAGATGGCGTTTTAAGATTGGAATTTCGTGATGTTAGCTACATGGATTCAAGATCCATGCAAAATGATATCACAAAATTTATGACGGTTGTGGACTGTAGAATGAGACACCCCCCTATCCGAGTTGAGACTAACTATGAGTTTCTCTAAGTGGAGTTTTAATAATCAACACGTGGAAATACCTAAACAACATGGAACCATGTACGACCGTTAGAGTTAGTTGATTCGTTGTGTTAGCCCTTATATGTTAAGTAACGTTTGTGATAGTCATTTGTACAACACTGCAATTGCCACTGTGAACTATGATTTGGCGTGTTTTTTTTTTTTTTTTTTGGGGGGGGGGGGGGGGGGGGGGGGTCCATATGAAAGTAGAATGGTACCTTTGGATGAGAGGATGCGTTTTTTGTGGTGCCCGCTGTTTATGACCTCAACGTTTAGCTGTTTTGGTATGGTGTCAATGGTTGGGATCTTGTAAGTGAACGTGCTATCAAAAACCACTAATCCATCTGAGTTGGTTACAAGTTCCTCATTCATGAAGAATCCAATTCCTTGAACAAACGCCCCTTCGATCTGTATGAAATGGCACAAGGAGTTCGCTCACACTATCCTGGAGGATAAAGGTCTAGAAAAAATTTACGCACAGAGATTATGGGTGTAAATAGGCGGGACATGTTATGGAGCCTTAAAGGATTGGCTCATTTCAAGCTTGAGATGAGACAAGTTGCTTCTTTAGCCAAATGAGTATGAATGAGCCAATCTCAATGTTAGGATGAGCCTAGTGTGCCCAAAAAGCCTAAGTCCGGCCTAACTGGGTTAGCTTGATATTAGCTGAGCCTAAAAGAGCCCAAATTAAGCTTAAATGAGCCTTAATGAGGCTGGGTTAGCTCGGAGCTCATCGAGTTAGGCTCAAGCTCATGACAAGTTGAGCTCAAACTCAAAAGTCTTCTGACTTGGCAAGCTTAGAGCTAAGCAAAATTCGACAGAGTTGAATTAAGCCGAGCCTAGCCTTGAGCCTGATGAATTTAGGCTTGGCTTTTTCTCATTTACACCCATAGGAAAGGAAGCTCTTCGAGGGTAGACCTGTCCCAAGTCAACTGCAGGATTCAGACTCTGGCCACAGTCATAGATGATATCTGACCGCAATATAGTTGGTTCTCCTGTTAGGAGGTTTACCTCAACCTGTTGCAGCCAAAAACATGCTCAATAGGGCTATGTTACGGGAAAAGATATCAGTGTATCAGGATACGAAAATGAACAATTCATCGATAGAAACAAATATAGAACATCAATGGGTTTTCTTTATGGAGTTTAAACTTTTGGGATAGATGTGTTCTCGATGTAGTATAGAGCCTCTTTGAATGGAAAGTGACCAAGTTTAGACGTCATTGGCTTCCAGTTCAATGTTTATTTTGTAAAGTTATGAGGTATATATATAGATTACCCATGCTTCGAGCTTCAAAAGCATATGTATAAGTATAAAGTCTATTTTAGGCTTCCACTCAATATCTCAAAACATCCGGAATAATAGGTTTTTTTAACAGACAAAATTACCTCACTCACGGCTGCTCCGTAATTTAGATAGTGCAGGGAAGTGGGGTCAGGTACATAGTAAGTGCTTGCAGATAGATTCACTGCTTCCATGTATGCCTGCGTTATACAAATCAAATTTATCAAAGGCAAGGAACTGTAAGTAGGCGAGGCTAGGTGTGTATATGAGCCTAGCTTGGCTTTGGCTTGGTTTGAAGCTTGCCGACATTGGAAGCTGAAAGCTTGAGCTCCGCTCATCATAAGCTCAGGTCGAGGCTCCGCTCAGCTTAGTTCGGTTGAGCACAAACCCAGATCGACGTGCTCCTAACTAAGCTTGCGTTATTTAGGCTCATTTAAACCTGTTCTAGACTCGTTTATGCTCAAGCTTAGTTCATTTAGACTCTTTTTTTGTTTATTGGGTATATTTGAGCTAATAAATTGTATTAAAATAGGCTCATTTAGTCTCATTTAGGTTCATGAACATATGAGCTCAAACTTCATGATGCAAGCAGAACCGGGAATTAGCCTATTTTAATACGTTGTTCGAGCTCTGGCCTTGGTGGGGCATTGGCTCAGTCAATTAGTTGCTCCACTGTGAAAAGGAGGTCATTGGTTGAAATCCCAAGAACCTCTTCACAAAAAATGGGGATAAGAATGTATACATCTAATCCATCTCACATCCTATTTGGGGAGAATCTTGTAAGCTTGTCTCTTTGGCAAGTGAATCAACAGCCTAATACATCTAAAGTTGTTCTCTGCAATTAGGGCCCAGGACTGCATTTTTTAGGTGTAATGTTAGGATTTTCAAACACCAATATATACCAGTGAGTTTCTTATGATTTTTCAGAAGCTTTAGGACAAAGTACTTGGGAGTTTCCCTGACATAGCCTTGGCCATTTTGCAGAAAAATTGGAGAGTTTTGTGTCATAATTTTTTGATTTTTTGATGTCTGAGGACATCTTGTTCTTAACTTTTGTACATTCTCTTTCTCTTAATAATATTACTTTTTTCTACCCCAAAAAAAAAAAAAAAAAAAGGCTACCTGAGTAATCATTGTTTCCCAAGTAACGGTCCCCATCTGCTGCTGCAACCTATCTTTAATTGGCTTCAATCTCTCAACCAAAGTACTGCAGCAAATTCTGACAGCCTCACAGCTAGCCTCAGAAGTCGTGCTAGCCGCTGTAAGTCCACCTTGTATTAAACTCAACGTGTCAGCTTGTATGACCCGCACTTTATCCAATAAATCCTCTGACCGGTCACACTGAACTGCTCTCAAACCAAACGCAGCCATCTGTTTCACTTTGGTCCATAGCCCCTGGCCCATCTCAATCCCTCCAACTTCCACAGCAACTGACCCGTCCCATAGAATGCTAACCTTTCCTGGGTTTTGTCTCATCATCAATTCAATCACAACCGGTATTCTCGAGATGCCCCGTTTACGCCATTTATTGGACTTGTTGAACTGTTTGATAAGTCCAACGCGTTCTCTGAAGTTTGAGGTCTGACTCAGTTTGTCCCAGATTGACGGCAAAGTATATGCATGAGGCTCCTCTGCAATACCATTAAGAAGAAATGTAAGTTGAAGCCAAAGTCAAGTTGGCCCAATAATATTTGGATTTGGGGCGAGAATTTTTCTTTTACAATGATAAGGAAGTACAACATTGTCCTAAATAGAGAGATCAACGATTGGGAAAGGGGGGAGGTGAGCTTCGAACCCAAGACCTCATGCTTGGGGGTGGGTAACCTAACACTGTACCAAACCCAACAATTTATTTCAGGCAACAAACTTTGGGTCTGATTCGAGTTGGATGTGGGCTAAAATTTTGGTTATTTCAGTAGTAACCGGAACTTTTTCCTAGTACTGCCAAACGAGTGCAAAAAAGGAAGTTGATAATAAAAAAACTATACTAGAAAGGTATATTATTATGCTATTTCAGTTATTTCAGGGTTTTTCTCTCCCGTACCTTCAACACCGTTATAGAATAAACGTAAGCTGTAAAATGTGTGAAAATTCCTGTTTCTGACATCGTCAACTTCCATGTCGAGACAAGATGCGACATGTTCAATAACAGCTTCAGCAATGAAAGATCCTTGGGCTTCCCCTGGGGCTCGCATTGAAGATTTACATGTTTGATTTGTCTTGCAGAGCTTGACGTCAACACATAAAGCCCCCCAGTTGTACTTTTTAAGACCAATCATTATGGTGAGTGGCATAAGTGGGCTGAAGTCGTCAACCAAGCCGGCATTGATCAGAATTTCGAGACGTAAGGCTGTGATTTGCCCGTCTGACTTGAATCCGACACTGTAAGTTATCTTCATTGGGTGTCGTCCTCCGATGATGATCATGTCAGTTTTTCGGTTGAGGTATGTACGGACAGGGCGGCGGAGAACGTGTGCTGCAAGTGCACATCCTGTTGCCACCTGAAGCATGATATGGAGAATTGCGAGTATAAAAATTGGAGTTTACAGTTGGGCTGGGGTTATGGTTCTGGTGTCGCAATTATTATGTAAGGGGTCGTACTACTAGAAAACACTGATATAGAGACCGAAATTTATAAACGTAAAATTTCTATATGCAATTGGAAATGATACAGTAACAAATTAGATACGAAAAAATTAGAAATAGATTAGATAAGGAAAAAATTAGAAACGGATTAGAGGCGGAAAAATCTAAAAATGGGTTAGAGACAAATTTATGACGGAATTTGAGAGGGATAAAAAACCATCTAATTTGCCTCAAAAAGTGAGAATTGTAGTATATAGTGAGGGCTTTGTGGCGGATGAACTCGTCACAAAATTAGACGGATTTAAGATGGATTTTTTCCATTCCTGCTCCATCTCAAAAACTAATTTATGATGTGTTAGAGATGGTTAATACCGGTTTTCTAGTAGTGTCAAGACAATCATGTCTGGGATTTTTAGCGAACATAAGTTGCATTTAAGTCTTATGTTTGCAAAAATTGATTCTTAGAACATGTTGATAGTTATTGATTTGTAAATTTTTGAATAAGTTCTATCACAATTGTCTTATGAAGGCCATGATAAAGGTTTTCTTCAGTAAGCAAGGTTTCGAAGTCTGCGAACGTATAACAGTTACTGTGTCATGGAAGCAAGGTGTTGTGAACGTTATGGTTGCCAAAATTTGAATGAAAATCATATAATCATTAATTTTCTAATATGAATTTTGGTAGTTTTCTAACATATAAAGACAGTTATAAATATGTTTTAATAGTTGAAATGTAACATATACGCATTCTAGAGGTAAGGGGTGTAAATGAGTTGAGCCGGCTCGTGATAAGTCTCGAAAAGCTTAGACGAGCGAGATGACTTGGGCTCGTCACAGATGAGCCGAAACCTATCTTTATATAGTTTAGTAGCTTAAATATGTCCAATTGAGTCAAGTTTGTGTCTATAAGCCGATCTCGAGCCTAAATGAGTCTAGACCGAGCTTAAATGAGCCTACAAACTGCAAGCTTAGAAAAGACCTCGCCGAGCTGGTTTGTGTTCAACCAAACCGGGCCTGAGCCTATGACGAGCTCTAGCTTGGACAGAGCTATATGTAAACAAGTCATGCCTCAAGCTTGACGAACTTGGGGTTAACTTGACTCAAATACACCCTTCCAAAGGTCGTTGAAAAAGTATACAATCACAGATTGGCTCTAGTTCAAAACCTATTATGTAAGGTGTGTACAATTAGATAATGACTTTTATCTGATTCCGTTCAATGAATAGAGGAGACATGAAAAAGAAGATACTCACAGGCATAGCTCTTGTGATCTTACCACCAAAACCACCTCCAACTCTTCTAGTAATGACACGAACATTATGTTCAGAGATGCCAAGGCATCTTGCAACTGTTGTATGTATGTATTCTGGAACTTGACTTGAACTGTAAACTACCATGCAATTGTCTTCATCTGGTACTGCCAGCGCTGTTTGCGTCTCCATGTAGAAATAGTATTGCGACGGTAGGCTGATCTATAGACCATAAGTTCAGAAGACTTCATGTATGAGTACAATAATTAGAGGTTTGATATCAGAGTTGTGACTAGGAGGAGATTGACATACTAGGCTAGTATAATGGTTTGTTTGGACAAGCTTTTCTTTGGAAAAAAATTCTCTTTTCTGGAAAAAGCATTTTCAGATTGTAAGGGTGTTTAAAATTTTTTGAAGTAGATTTTTTTTTCGTTTTAAAGCAGAAGTAGGAAAATAATGCTTCTTTTATAGAGCAGATACAATAGTGAAAACTAAAAAATTTTCCTATAGAAATACCGATCTTTATAGCAATTTTGCAAGTGCTTCTGCAAAAAATTCTTTTGAAAGAAACAAATTTTCACAACTTGACCAAACATACCTTAAAATTAATGTTTTTCCTCTCTTGATAGTATCCCTTTTTGGATAAAAGGACTACCATGCTACATAGTTTGTGTCAGTCAGTTTTGGGACAAAACCAATATGACTATTGTATGAGAGTTAGTTGCTGACTTT
Organism: Simmondsia chinensis; assembly: GCA_018398585.1. NCBI lineage: Eukaryota > Viridiplantae > Streptophyta > Magnoliopsida > Caryophyllales > Simmondsiaceae > Simmondsia > Simmondsia chinensis. The sequence continues at coordinate 3,104,374 of JAGTTD010000014.1, forward strand.
TTGGGCTATGTACATGAATAATGCGCTTGATATGGTGTCAATGCACCGAGAATTCAGGGGTGCACTTGAGTTAGAAGCACTAAGGTTTTCTGTCATTGATGATGGATCCAACGGGACAAACCGAGGAGTGGATTTGTAGAAAAGAGTCACCAACGAGGGCACCAACACACCGTTACCGGATCCCATTAGAACTCCGAAGTTAAGCGTGCTTGGGCGAGAGTAGTACCAGGATGAGTGACCTCCTGGGAAGTCCTCACCCTCAGGTTGGGGGCACTGGAAAACAACCTCTCTTCAAGTTAACACCCTGAAGGAGGAAGGCTGCGTACATTTGCTTCCCCAGACCCTGTGTAGGCAGGAGCCCTTGAGGCATTGGGTATGTTCTTTTTTTTTCGTCACTTGTAAGACACATGCGAGTAAGGTAACAAAAAGTCCAAAATCAGATTTGTGATAAAAAGAGATTATCAAAACAACTCAGGGGTATATTAAAGAATCAACTATCTCTTAAGCTTAACCTAATGGGTAAAAGCCAAAAAGTTTGATACTCTGACAATGCCCCCTCATGTGAATGTCATCGGCTTAAAGTGTGGATGGTACAAATGCCCATCTTATACCTTGTGTTGAGATTATATTAGTATTGAGAATGGAGCTGTTAGTATTCAGACTTGAAACCTCTCTTCGTCAACAAGGTTCTGATACCTTGTTAAAGAACCAGCTATTCCAAAAGCTTAAGTTGATAGCTGAAAATCCATGAGTGGTTAAATACCCTAACAAGATATACTATCTAATGTTAACTGACTTTTGGATGGAACCTCACTTGAATTGTTCTTAACGTAGAAACTTGAATACACGTAAGAGAAAATGAGGAGAAGTACCCGAGCTGAGTGAATGCGATGATCAGCATCAGCCATTCCTCTGGAAAAATCACCAACTGGCTTTGGAATAGCAAAGGGAGGCACTTCAAAAAAGCTGCATCTCTCAACGGCATCTTCTACAGTTAAAATAGGAGGCTCTAGATCCTGAATATCATACTCCACCATTGCAAGGCTTGCTGCTATGTCTGCATGCTTCTGTGTATCTGCAACCTGCAATGTCCTTTTGACTGACATTAGTATAGTCGTCTTGTTTACCTAGGTGAGTTGAGTTTGGGCCATGTAAAAATTGTGTTTAGTTGGCTCGCAAACTAAATGATTCAATCTTGAGACAAATTAGGAGCCTAGTTTGAGCTTAAGGGTCTATTTGGTCTAGCTTTTTTCTTGGAAAAAATTCTTTATTTGGGAAGAACCTTTTTTTTTTTTTTTTTTTTTTTTTGGGAATTTTAGAGTGCTTGGCATGGAAAAAGAAATGCTTTTAAATAGAAGTAGAAGTAAAAAATAGTGATTTTCCTTTGAAGTAGAAGTAAAAGCAAAAGCTTAAATTTTTTTAGACAAAATACCCCTATTTAAAGCATTTTTTTAAAAAAGCACTTTTGACAAAAAGAAAAAGTTTTTTCATAACTTGTCGAAACAAACACTAAATGAAGCGGGCTCGGGCTTTAACAAGCCCATATTGAGTCTAGATGGGCTAACCTTAAGTTAGATCTCGTCGATCTAGTTCCAACTAATCGAGTTGAGCTTGAGTTTAGAGTCTCCTTGTTTTTTGAGCTTTCATTTGAACTTGGATAGATCTCCTAAATGACCCAAGTTTGAGTCTAAATGAGGTAGGCTCAAGCTTTAACAAACCCAGATTGAGTCTAGATGAGCTAAGCTCAAGTAGAGCTTGTTAATGGAGTTCTAGGTAATTCAAGTCAAGTTCGAGCTTACAGTCTTATGAACCACTATCAGAACTTGGACTCAAGTCTCAAGCCTATAATGAGCTCAGACCTAGCTTAGCTCATTTATCCTCTAACTAACACAAGAAATCGAAGAACAAACTTACCACAAAAGCAATACGCTCACCGGCACACCTAGTAAGATCATCAGCGAAAAGCGGCTCATCACTATAGAATCTCTTTGACCCAATGTTTTGCCCTCCATGAGGGACGTCTTTATAGGAAATAATGGCAATAAATCCATCTGGGGGTCGTTCAGAGTTGAACTGTATGCTCTTTATCTTTGCTAATGGCTTAGTGCTGTATATAAACGCTCCATATAGGCAGTTTGGTGGAGATGGAATGTCATCAACATACACGGCTTCACCTGAAAAGGTCACTCGAACGAGTGATAAACATATATAGGTAGGGGTAACCTTGTGAAAATTAGCTTAGTTGGTCATGGTTTAGGGTTTGGCTTGGCTTTGTTGAGCTTGAACTTAGCTTGGTGAGATCCAAGCAAACTCACTTTATTTAGGCTTATATGAACTCAATCTAGCCTTGTTTAGATTCGACCTTGGCTCAATACGGTATATTTATGCCAATAAATTATAATTGGGCTTGTTTAGTCTCGCGAGCTCACGAGATTGAGCTTTACTAGGCTTGGGCTCCACTCATTAAGCTAAACAAGCAGGCTCCACTTAATCTTTTTGAGCTCGAAACAAATTGAGTCATTCGAGCTTTATGATGAGCTTTGCAAATCCGCTCGACTTGGATAATTTACACCCCTATATACAGGTTTGTGTTGGGATTGTAGAACGGAATTGCGATATGAACTCGTGATCAAGGTGTTGAAGAAGTCATGGATGTTATATAACAAGTTGCAGCAAGAGCGTTAGGTTTCTCTTAAATGTAGCATAACTTGATTTGAATTCTTCTATTTGCAAAAAATTTGAATGAATAACAATATAATTATTAGTTTTTCTACCCTTTACGTAACTTTTAATTTGTAAAATGCATTTATATATTTTTTGATATATAAAATACTATGCATATGCATTTTAGAGTACAACAACAACAACAACAACAACCGACCTAGTGCCTCGAGGGCTCCCGCATATGCAGGGTCTGGGGGAGGGATGTACTCAGCCTTACCCCTCCAAGGTGTTACCCTAAAAGGAGGCTGTTTCCGAGAACTATATGCATTTTAGAGTGGCCTGCATTATTAGTGATTGTTCAACTTTTTATTTGTTTTACTGCATCTATGAGGTTCAAAATTAGTTTCTGCTTCCTAAAAATACTTAATGCTATTATTGCAATCAATTACTTACTATCCATACTTGCTTACTAGATTGTGAACTATGCTTTGATTTTATGTTCATGCAGATAAGAAGATGAGATAAGGACAAAGTAAAAATGAACCAGAAGCTTGAAGAGCAGCGCCAATTTTTGGGATGGGATCCCCAATAGGATGGTACTCGCTACTCCATGCTATATCTTGCTTTGAAGGTAAAAGCAGAGGCGGAGCTAGAACCATATCATGCTTTTTATGGAACATTTTTGAAGTCGAATCAGCATATCCATCCAATCCAACACTAAAATATTCCGGGTCAGTTTCAAGCAATTTACGTAAGAACTCGAAAACAAATGCGACTGCTAAGCTTGATCGGTATGAAGCATGTGAAGTCCCGTCTTCAGGTACCACAACTATTCGAACTAGTTTGATAGCTTCATATAAATTGTCATAGTCTAAGGGTTTTGCCTCCAGAAATTCTTCAACTTCTCTTGCTCGGATTGCATGCTTGGTGCCAAACGCGCCAAAAGCCAGTCGAATCTTATTCACAGTAAGTTGATGGTTAATACCGGATAAAGTCACATCAGCTAGAAAACCAGCATTTAGGTATGCTGTTGCACTCCCTAACGGACGAGCTGCAGCTCGATAAGTTTCGAACATTAGTTTAGATTTTTTGTTGCATGCTAGTTTGGGACTTGGAATCTTGACACTTAGGATTATAACTCTATGATTAAGAGGTGGTCCGTCTAAGAATTCTTCCAAGGTAATAGTTTCTCGTTTTGAACCGTTTATAACTTGCAAACTGGCTTCTAAGGGAAGCAGAATAGTCGCAATGTCCGATGGAAAACTGTTCCTTTTTGCCATCACCAGATTTCCTCCGATACTAGCCGAGTTCCTAATAAACCCAGAAGCGATTTTCTCGAGATGATTTGCAATCTTTCTAAACACCATTCTCGACCAATCGGAAAATCTATCTTCTCCGTCTTCCTGTAACGCTGCAATTGCTTTAGAAATTGACACAGCTGCACCAACTCTGATGCCAGTATCATATCTTTTAACCTCCGATAACTCGGGAATGTATCTCAAATCAATGTATCTATCATACCCTTCTAGCTCTTTATAGTAACCTGTGCCCGTGTTACTCACAACTAACTTGACCTTGGTCTCGTTATCTGAAATTGACCCCAACAAAGATTCGAGTTCTTCAATAGTAACTGGAGTATCCCAGTAAAATTTTCCAGGGTCCAAACCGAATGAGGATTTCATTTCGTCTTTCAAGAACCCAGGGAATGTACAAACTTGATTCTTACTATCATAATATGGCAATTTGCTTAGCTTAACTTCCTTGCTATCCTCCTTGTTCCAAAATGCATTAAATCCTAAATCTTCAATATCAACATCATTGGCAAAACTCTTACAAACATCAGCAACGGGTCGATACCCGGTACAACGACATAGATTTCCTGATACAGACTTTTCTGCTTCACGAATTGTCAATTTGGAGAATCCGGGAGAGGGATTTGGACGCTTAGTCTTATCAGCTTTAATGAGGGCTGAGAAGAGAGAAACACACATTCCAGGAGTGCAGAATCCGCATTGGGAGGCGTGGAAACCTGTAAATCTTTGGTGTATTGGATGGAAACCATCTTTGCTATTTCCAAGGCCTTCTGTTGTCGTAATTGAACACCCGTTTATGCTGCAAAGAAGCGTCAAGCAAGAGTTTATGGGGTAATCTTCGACCTGATCGTTCGATGGGTTGAACTTGGATACGAGCACGACACAAGCACCGCAACCACCTGCAACAAAATGAACGTTAGGTTAGAAAGGTGGATATTCTGTAAGTTTAGCTCTTACCATGTGTTGTAGTTATATGAATACTAATAGAGAACTGTTGTAGTTTGAACTCGAGAATGAAAATCCACGAGTGATCGTATGTGTTAACAAGTAAACAAGTCCGTTTTTGAATAAGTTCTTATGTTTCCTTGATCCCAATACAAATTATCCAAGTTCACCATAGGTTTTTTAGTCTTTTGTAGGCTTTAGCTCTTGAGTGAGTTTGGATTGCCTTAATCTTTGTGATTTTTTGTGTTGGTGCTTCGGTTGACCTGGACGTTGTAGTTGAGTTTTGGTTTGGCCTTGTTTGGTTGTAGGTAATCGTTGAGTTGTAAGGGAGTTAGGCCTCTCTTGCTCAGTTGGAGTTGTTGCTTGTCTTTGAAATCTGGGTCGTACGTTTTGTGTCTTTAGGGCTTGTGTTCTACTTATAAAAAACCCAAAAGATTAGCCAGAGCCTTGGATTTATCAAACTGATAACTTCCACCTTGACAAGGTAATACTCCACCACTGGAGTTATATCCTTTCCTTGCTTCATCGAGAAATAAAACTAAATGATCCTAAGGCAAAGGGTCAAGAAACTCAAAGCCACTATTCTACTATTCTTAAGAATATAAATCAACTTGTGTTTTAAGATTAGTCATGGGTTTTCACCTAATAGTTTTCAGTCTCTGTCTTAGTCCCTTGACCAATATTTAGCGAGTCTGAATCCCAACAATCCATACAACAACAACACACCCAGTGCCTCAAGGGCTCCCGCTTGCGCAGGATCTGGGATGAATTCCAACAATCCATACTTTTAATTATATTAGTAAGTTCAACAAGATATAACATACACTTATATACTATCCACCTTTCAGGTTCAATGGGTGTAGGCATGGGATGACGTATTGGAATATTATAAAACCATTTATGAGTCTTCATCTAACAACCCAACCTTTTGGAATAGTTAGTTCCAATATTAAACCTATACTTAAGAGTCGGGATTCGCTCTTAATGTTAACGGTAAGTTCAACACAACATACAACACGGACTTGTCCACTTGTTAGTATGAGAAGACATGTTAGAGTATAAAACCATTCATTTAGCTTAAGAGAGAGAGAGAGAGAGAGGACCTTCGCCGCAGCCGAGCTTGACGCTCTTGAACCGAGTCCGAGTACGCAAGAACTGAAGGAGAGTAGTAGAAGGGTCAACACTAGTGAGCTCAAATCTCTCTCCATTCACTGCAAACACTAAATTTCCTCTTCTTATTTCTCTCTCCTCCATTGCTGAGCATCCCATAGAATTTTGAATCATCTCTGTCTCTTCCTGTGCTGGCCTTTTCTATACAAATATCCATGTACTTATAGTGATGTGATAGACATAGGTTAAAATTAACTATATATATGTTATTATGATAAGTTTTACTTTTATTACATATTTTCATTGATAATTTGAAAAGTAATGTCTCTATAGATATATATCGCATGGATAATATAAAGGGTTATTTGGTGATCAAAAAACATAGAATTGTTTATATTTTAGTAACTGACGTTTGTGGAAATAATATAAAGGCTTTTGGCCTTTTTAATTTATTTTTTTAGTATTCCGAATTTCTTCTTATTGATAAATAGAATAATTTTAATTTTCTAAGAACTAATTAATACAATGGGAATGGATAAAGACTAATAATATAAATAATTATAAAATAAATTAAATTAAATGTGTCTGAATTGGCATGAATAACACCTTCTTTGTCAAATTAAAGGGCCAAATAATTAAAATTTAATCAAAGAATCTAATAATATAAATAATTATAAAAATAATTAAATTAAATATGTCTGAATTGGCATGAATAACACCTTCTTTGTTAAATTAAAGGGCCAAATAATTAAAATTTAATCGAAGAATTTTTCAAGATACAATATGAAACTTCACAAAGTAGAGCAAAAGGTGTCAGAATGAGAAAGTCTCTGCGGAGATTGTTGGCTGCACGTAACCTTTTAAATTGATTTATTGGCCTTTCATTTGTATCTCAACGTTTTTGTAGGATAGCCACTACTCCTTTTAGGATAGCAACGGGATGTACCGGGTATGACAGGATGAGGATGTCTCTTTCATATCCATCTTTGCTGTTTAAATTCATATTTGTGACAATTTGGGTTGGGAAGTAAAATTAGGTATACGATAAACTAAAAATTACATTTTATGAATGCAATAACAATTTAGTGTTTCATAGAGACTCCCGTGGGTTTGGAAAGCGTGGGATATGCGTTGTCTTATTCCTACATGATTCTACTCTATAGAGAAGCTGTTTTTAAATAATCTCGACCCTTTTAGAGATAATTTTTTATTTTTGAATTTTTTTACTATTAGTTGTGAAAACTAAAAATATGAATCTAAAAACATTAAGAAAGTGTAGCCAAACATGTTAGCTTTTTATTGTTGATTTTAATATCTAAAAACAAGTGTTTTAATCATGAAGGCCTCATTAACTGCCTCTGATTTTCATTATTTCCTGGTGATGTAAAGAAGTTAGGAAGGAATAGAACTTAACGAAAGGATTAAAATTTAATAAGGAGACATATGGTTAAAATAGAATCAAAAGTAGAATTAAAAAAAATTTAAAATGAATATGCTCGCTATGACCACGATTCCTATGGGAGGATATGAGTGAGTGGAAATATTTTGGATAACTCATTTGACTGTTGATATTATCTTCCTCCCACCTGATATCACCCCCTCCCTCACTTTAATCAAATGTGTGTCCCATAATTCACCCTCTCATCTCTCATCCTCACACAAGAGTCATCCCTTGCTTGCTACAATCCTAAAATTGGTAATATAAAAAAAATAACATTAGTTTTACGACATAGGCAAAAGCCCTATATTTGGATTTGAGCAACCTTAAACATGATGCATAGTCACTCTAGTTGGAAAATGAGAAGATAATAGTTCTCTTATAAACAAGGCCTCCATCAAAGTGAGATTTTAAGGCAAGTACAATGTGCACAATGCGAACACATTTTTCTGGAGATATTGTTTATATAACTTGTGTTAAGGAGTAATTGTGTTAAGTTTTTAATGAATATGAGGTGTAGCAAGGAAGCCCAAGGACGCGTTGGCAGTTCGTTTGAGCATTGGATCTTATTTTATTGACGCCAAATACTCCAACCATTAGAATTAGACAAGTGAAGAGAATCAGTTATATGTATGTTTATACTGTTGTTAAATATTATATGATGCTGATATAATCAGCACGCATATAACTTATATGTCTATGCTGTTGTAAAATAATATATGAAGCTAATATAATCAATTTTACTTTATATACAGACTCACGCACTTGCAATTTGAAGTAATTCTTTAATTGTTTTGTTTGTATTTTTATCATGGACTTGGACATCATAAAACTGCTTCTAGGCTCCCTTTTGAAACCCCATCCTCGCAAAAAGTTTCAAGGGAAAAGTTTGATCTTATGCACAAAGCAAATGCACACAATTGACAACCATGACTATGTACCACACGGAAAGTACAATTTAGGGAATTTATCATTTAGGTACCCGAGGTTTATTCTTTTATTACCAAGGTACATACACATTTTAATATATATAATAGAGGAATCTTAAAGTTTGAAAGTTTTATTACCTCTGTGCTCTTGGGATATGGAGAATTTCTCCTAAAAATATTGATTTGGCGAGTATATTGTTGGAATAGTGTCTCACACAGCTTTTTCCAACAAAAATTCACTGATTTTAACGGAGGATATTTTGGTGATAAAAAAATTTTATACTTCAAAGTTCCTCATTGTATATAGTGACCCAAAACTTGAAATACACACGTGATAAATTGCCTACATTTTCAAACTGATACTTGAAGCTCGGTGATCAATGGGCTAGGACACTTTTCAAGTACCTCTCCACAATGTCTAGACCACATAGTTCTTTCACAACAGGCATGGTGGCCGGGACACCTAACTGGAATATGATATCTGATCTGTCCACTTCGGCCCCCCATGAATGAAGCTGCTTACTGGCTTCTCTAATGGCGGCTCTGGTTGCACAGTACACTGAAGCCGCCAGAAGCAGTGGTGGCTCGCCAGATGCTGCAGTAATGATAAAGTCATTGTTCATAAACTCATATCACTTGATTCCTATACCAAGTATTCTGGGCTGTGTAAATCTCATAACCAAGGACGCAGTAATAAAAACAATATTATTTTGCATGCCGCAAGCCCTTTTTCCTTATGTAGGTGTAGGATCGACCACAGTGAAAGGGATCAGACTATGGGCAGATTTGGGGGTGCGAATTAGCCAAGCTGAGCCGAGCCGAGCACCCACTTGTTCCAACTCGAGCTTGATAAGGGTTATTAAACTTAAGTTTGAACCAAGCTTTTGAACCTTTATTTGAACTTTGTTTAATAAGATATTAGTGTGTTTCGATACTCGGTTCGAAATGGCTCGTGAGGATGATATAGTTGAATTGAGCTTGTTTTTGAGCCAAGTTGAGCTCATAATCAAGGCGAGCTTGCATTGAGAAGAGCTGACTGCCGAGTTAAGCTATTTCAGTTACTATCGAGTAATTATTGAATCAATTTTCGATCTAATACTAACAATTGACGAGTCATTTATGAGCTCTTAACGACTTATTGAGCCAATAATGAGCTGTTAACAAACCAGTATGAAAGTATTTGCGAACGTTAACAAGTTGAGAACCCCCTTGATCTAACTCGACTCATTAAGCTTGTTGAACCTGCTCAACATCGGGTCGATAAGCATCACGCCCCCAGAACGAACATGAATGTGCCTAATCAACTTTTAACATGAGTAGCTCATTGGAATTTTGGTCCGTTTACACCCCTGGGTAGAGTTATTTAGTGATCAGGGATCATCCATTTTTATCAAGCTTTTTTTTTCACTTTTCAAGGGGTACATCAATACGACTTCATAAGAAGTCACTTATCCTAGATCAGATGGCATTTTAAGATTGGAATTTCTTGAGGTTACCTACATGGATTCAAGATCCATGCAAAATGATCTCACAAAATTCATGATAGTTGTGGATTACTGAATGAGACACCCCTATCCAAGTTGAGACCAACTATAAGTTTCTCTAAGTGGAGTTTTAATAATCAACACATGGGCATATCTAAACAACATGGAACCATATAAGACTGTTATGTTATGGATTTAGAGTTGGCTGATTAGTTGTGTTAGCCCTTACATGTTATGTAACACTTGTGACAACCATTTCTATAACACTACAATTGCCACCGTGCACCGTGATTTTATTTTTTTTTATTTTTTTTTTTGGGGTGGGGGGAAGAAGGGGGGGGGGGGGGGGGGGGGGGGTTGGTGGGTTGGTTCCATATGAAAGTAGAATACCTTTGGATGAGAGGATGCGTTTTTTGTGGTGCCCGCTATTCATGACCTCGACATTTAGCTGTTTTGGTATTGTGTCAATGGTTGGGACCTTGTATGTGAATGTGCCATCAGAAACCACTAATCCATCCGAGTTAGTTACAAGTTCTTCGTTCATGAAGAATCCAGTTCCTTGAACAAATGCCCCTTCAATCTGTATGAAATGGCACAAGAAGTTCACTCACACTATCCCAGAGGACAAAGGTCTAGGAAAAATTTACACGAAGAGATTATGGGTGTAAACGAGCATGGCATGTTATGAAGTCTTAAAGGTTGGCTCGTTTCGAGCTTGTGATAAGACAAGTTGCTTCTTTTAGCCAATTGAGTATAAATGAGCCAATCTCAATCTTAGGATGAGCCTAGTGTGCCCAAAAAGCCTAAGTCCAGCCTAACTGGGCTAGCTTGACATTAGTTGAGCCTAAAAGAGCACAAATTAACTTAAATGAGCCTTAATGAGGCTGGGTTAGCTCGGAGCTCATCGAGCTAGGTTCAAGCTTATGACAAGTTGAGCTCAAACTCAAAGTCTTCTGACTTGGCAAGCTTAGAGCTAAGCAAAATTCGACAGAGTCGAATTAAGTCAAGTCTAGCCTTGAGTCCGATGAATTTAGGCTCGACTTTTCTCATTTACACCCATATGAGAGAGCGCTCTTAGGGTATACCTGTCCCAAGTCAACAGCAGGATTCAGACTCTGGCCACAGTCATAGATGATATCTGACCGCAATATAGTTGTTTCTCCTGTTAGGAGGTTTACCTCAACCTGTTGCAGCCAAAAACATGCTCAGTAGGGCTATGTTATGGGAAAAGATATCAGTTTGTCTGAATATGGAAAGAACACTTCATTGATAGAAACAAATATGTAGGGACAACATCAATGGGTTTTGGTCATGGAGTTTAAACTTTTGGGATGGATGTGTTCTTGATGTAGTATAGATGACCCATGCTTTGAGCTTCAAAAGCATATGTATAAGTCTATTTGCAGGCTTCCACTCAATACCTTAAAACATCCGGAGTAATCGGTTCTTTAACAGACAAAATTACCTCGCTCACGGCTGATCCGTAATTTAGATAGTGCAGGGAAGCGGCGTCAGGTACATAGTAAGTGCTTGCAGATAGATTCACTGCTTCCATGTATGCCTGCATTATACAAATCAAATTTATCGAAGGAACTGTAAATAGGTGAGGCTAGTTGGTTAAAACTTGCTGACGTTGAAAGCTGCAAGCTTGAGCTCCACTCATCATAAGTTCAGGCTTGGGCTCGGTCAACTCAGTTCTGTTGAGCATGAATCTAGCTCGACGAGCTCCTAACCAAGCTTGTCTTATTTAGGCTTATTTTTAAACTCGATGTAGACTCGTTTATGCTCAAGCTTAGTTCAGTTTTTTGATTGGGTATATTTTAGCTAATAAATTGTATTAAAATAGGCTCATTTAATCTCTTTTAGGTTCGTGAATCTACGAGCTCAAACTTCATAATGCAAGAAGAACTCGAAATGAGCCTATTTTAATACATAGTTTTAGCTTTCGCCTAGGTGGGACATTGGCTCAATCAATTAGTTGCTGCTCTGTGAAATGGAGGTCACTGGTTGAAATCTCGAGAACCTCTTCACAAAAATAGGGGATAAAAATGTATACATCCAATCCGTCTCACCCCCACATTGGGGAGAATCTTGTAAGCTCGTCTCTTTGGCGAGTGAATCCCCAGCCTATTTCCCCTTTCCAAGACCTCACAACCAAACCAACATAGGAAAACTCTTAACTGGCTAGAAAGGAAAGGTGACTTAATGTTCTTCTCAGCAGCCAGGACTGCGATTTTTTGGTGTATTTGGATAGAAAGAAATGTTAGGATTTTCAAAGACTAATATTAACAGCGAGTTTCTTATGACTTTTCAGAAGCTTTTGGACAAAGCACTTGGGAGTTTCCCTTACATAAACTTGGCCAGCTTTTAGAAAGATTGGAGAGTTTTGTGTTATTAGTTTTTGATTTTTTTGATGTCTGAGGACATCTTGCCTTAGGTTTTTGTACATTCTTTTTCACTCTTAATAATATTGCTTTTTTTCTATAGGAACATACCCAGTGCTTCAAGAGCTCCCGCCTACGCAGGGTCTGGGGGGGCGGATGTACGTAGCCTTCCCCTTTCAGGGTGTTAATCTGAAGAGAGGCTGTTTCCCAGTGCCCCCAACCTAAGGGTGAGAACTTCTCAAGAGGTCACCCATCCTGGTACTACTCTCGCCCAAGTAAAAAGAAGGCTACCTGAATAATCAGTGTTTCCCAAGTAACCTTCCCCATCTGCTGCTGCAACCTATCTTTAATTGGCTTCAATCTCTCAACCAAAGTACTGCAGCAAATTCTGACAGCCTCACAGCTCAACTCAGAATTAGCACTGGCGACTGTAAGTCCACCTTGTATTAAACTCAACGTGTCAGCTTGTATGACCCGCACTTTATCCAACAAATCCTCTGACCCGTCACACTGAACCGATCTCAAACCAAACACGGCCATCTGTTTCACTTTGGTCCATAGCCCCTGGCCGATCTCAATCCCTCCAACTTCCACAGCAACTGACCCGTCCCATAGAATGCTAACCTTTCCTGGGGTTTGTCTCATAACCAATTCAATCACAACAGGTATTTTCGAGATACCCCTTTTATGCCATTTATTAGACTCGTTGAACTGTTTGATAAGACCAACTCGTTCGCTGAATTTTGAGGTCTGACCCAGTTTGTCCCAGATTGAGGGCAAAGTATACTCATGAGGTTCGTCTGCAGTATGATTAAGACGAAACGTAAGTTCAAGCCAAAATCAAGTCAGCTTGATAATTTTGTATTTGGGGTGAGAACTTTCTTTTTACAGTGGTAAGAAAGTACAACATTGCCCTAGATAAAGGCAACAACAGTGGGGAAAGAGGGAGATGAGCTTTGAATTAAAGACCTAATGCTTAGGAGCAGGTAATCTAACCACAACATCAAACCCAACAGTTCACTTGAGGCCAAAAACATTGGGTTTGATTCGAGTTGGATATGGGCTAAAATTTCAGTTACTTCTATAGCAACCAAGACTTTTCCCCAATACTGTTTAATCAGCAAATGACAGCCAAAAAGAAAGTTGATAACCAAAATATACTATGCTGAAAAGGTATATTTAGTATGTTATTTTAGTTATTCCGTACCTGCAGCATCATTATAGAACAAACGTATGCTGTCAGCTGTGTGAAAATTCTTGTTTCTGACATCGTCAACTTCCATGTCGAGACAAGACGCAACATGTTCAATAACAGCTTCAGCAATGAAAGATCCCTGGACTTTTCCTGGGCCTCGCATTGAAGATTTACATGTTTGATTTGTCTTGCAGAGCTTGACATCAACAGATAAAGCCCCCCAGTTGTATTTTTTAAGAGCAAACATTATGGTATATGGCATAAATGGGCTGAAGTCGTCAACCAAGCCTGCGTTGATCAGAATTTCGAGACGTAAGGCTGTGATCTGCCCGTCTGACTTGAATCCGACACTGTAAGTTATCGTCATTGGGTGTCGTCCTCCGATGATGATCATGTCAGTTTTTCGGTTGAGGTATGTGTGGACAGGGCGGCGGAGCACGTGTGCTGCTAGTGCACATCCTGTTGCCACCTGAAGCATGATATAGAGAATTGTGAGTATAAAGTATGGAGTAAAATTGGAGTTTACGGTTGGGCTGGGGTTGTGGTTGTGGTGTTGCAAATATCATGTAAGGCGTCGTACTACTAGAAAACACCGACATACAGATCGGAAAATTTCTATATGTAATTGGAAATGGATTGGAAACGGTATAATGACAAATTAGGGACGGGAAAATTAGAAATGAATTAGAGAAGGAAAAAATTAGGAACAGATTAGCGGCGGAAAAATTTAGAAATGAATTAGAGACGAATTTATAATGGAAATTTGAGACGGATAAAAAACCATCTAATTCACCTCAAAAAGTGAGAATTGTAGTATATAGTAAGGGCTTTGTGGCGGATGAACTCGTCACAAAATTAGATGGATTTGTGATGGATTTTTCCCATTCCTACTCCATCTCAAACACTAATTTAGTGACTTCTTAGAGATGGTCAATACCGGTTTTCTAGCGGTGTCAAGACAATCATGATGGGGATTTTTAGGGAAAATAGTTGCATTTATGTGTCATGTTTGCAAAAATTGATTCTTAGAACATGTTTATAGTTTTTGATTTGTAAATTTCTAAATATGTTCTATCAAAATTGTCTTATGAAGGCCATGATAAAAGTTTTCTTCAGTAAACAAGGTTTCAAAGTCTGCGAATATATAACGGTTACTGCATCATGAAGCAGGGTGTTGTGAACGTTATAGTTGCCAAAATTTGAATGAAAATCATATAATCATTAATTTTCTAATATTAGTTTTGGTAGTTTTCTAACATATAAAGACATTTGTACACATGTTTTAGTAGACGAAATGTGACATATATGCATTCTAAAGGCAAGGGGTGTGAATGAGTTGAGCTTGGTCGTGATAAGTCTCGAAAAGCTTAGACGAGGGAGATGACTTGGGCTCGTCATAGATGAGCCTAAACCTATCTTTATATAGTTTGGTAGCTTAAATATGTCCAATCAAGTCAAGCTTGTGTCTATAAGCCGATCTCGAGCTTGGGCCTAGACTAAGCTTAAATGAGCCTGCAAACTGCAAGCTTAGCAAAGAGCTCACCGGGAGCTGGTTTGAGCTCAACCAAACCGGGCCTAAGCTTATGACGAGCTCAAGCTTGGACAGAGCTAAATGTAAACAAATTGAGCCTCAAGCTTGACGAACTTGGGCTTAGCTTGGGTCAAATACACCCTACCAAAGGTCGTTGCAAAAAGTACCATACCATGATAATCAATCGCATAATGGCTCTAGTTCAAAACCTATTATGTAAGGTGTGTACTATTAGATAATGACTTTTATCTAATTCCATACAACGAATAGAGGAGACATGAAAAAGAAGATACTCACAGGCGTAGCTCTTGTGATCTTACCACCAAAACCACCTCCAACTGTTCTAGTAATGACACGAACACTATGTTCAGAGATGCCAAGGCATCTTGCAACTGTTGTATGTATATATTCTGGAACTTGACTTGAACTGTAAACAACCATGCAGTTGTCTTCATCTGGTACTGCCAGCACAGTTTGCGTCTCCATATAGAAATAGTGTTGCGACGGTAGACTGATCTGCAGACCATAAGTTCAGAAAACTTCATGTATGAGTACATAATTAGAGGTCTGATATCAGAGTTGTGATTAGGAGGAGATTGACATACTAGGCTAGTATAATGGTTTGTTTGGACAAGATTTTGTTTGAAAAAAATTCTCTTTCCTGGAAAAAACATTTTCGGATTGTAAGGGTGTTTGTCTTGGAAAGAAAATTTTTTTGAAGTAGAAACCGTTTTTTTTTTTTTTTTTTTTTTTAAAACACTAGTAGGAAAATAATGCTTCTCCTATAGAGCAGATGCAGTAGCGAAAACTAAAAATTTTTCAGATACAAATACCTATCTTTCTAGCAATTTTGCAAGTGCTTCTGTAAAAAATTCTTTTGAAAGAAACAATTTTTCACAACTTGACCAAGCATGCTTTAAAATTAGTGTGTTTCCTCTCTTGATAATATCCGTTTTTGGATAAAAAAAGGACTAGTGTGTCCGTTAGTTTTGAGATGAAAGCAATGACTTCTGTATGAGAGTTAGTTACCGACTTCGTTCGGTGATGTACATGCATGATGAAATTTCATATAGTGTCCATGCGCCATTCTGAGGCTTTAATGTAATACACGTAAGAGAAAACGAGGAGAAGTATCTGAGCAGAGTGAATGTGACGATCAGCATCAGCCGTTCCTTTGGCAAAATCACCGACTGGCTTTGGAATAGCAAAGGGAGGCACTTCAAAAAAGCTGCATCTCTCAACGGCATCTTCTACAGTTAAAATAGGAGGCTCTAGATCCTGAATATCATACTCCACCATTGCAAGGCTTGCTGCTATGTCTGCATGCTTCTGTGTATCTGCAACCTGCAATGTCCTTCTGACTGACATTAGTATAGTCGTCTTGTTTACCTAAGTGAGTTGAGTTTGGGCCTTGGCAAAATTGTGTTTAGTTCGCTCGCAAACTTAAATGATTCAATCTTGAGACAAATTAGAAGCCTAGTTTGAGCTTAAGGGTCTATTTGGTCAAGCTTTTTTCTTGGAAAAAATTCTTTATTTGGGAAGAACCCTTTTTTTTTTTTTGGGAATTTTAGAGTGCTTGGCATGGAAAAAGAAATGCTTTTAAATAGAAGTAGAAGTAAAAAATAGTGATTTTCCTTCGAAGTAGAAATAAAAGCAAAAACTAAAATTTTTTTTGGACAAAATACCCCTATTTAAAGCAGTTTTTTAAAAAAAGCGCTTTTGATAAAAAGAAAAAGTTTTTTCATATAACTTGGCGAAACAAACCCTAAATGAAGCGGGCTCAGGCTTTAACAAACCCATATTGAGTCTAGATGGGCTAACCTTAAGTTAGAACTCGTCGATCTGGTTCCATCTATAAATCGAGTTGAGCTTGAATTTAAAGTCTCCTTGTTTTGTGAGCTTTCACTCGAACTTGGCTAGATCTCCTAAATGACCCAAGTTTGAGTCTAAATGAGGTAGGCTCAAGCTTTAACAAACCCAGATTGAGTCTAGATGAGCTAAGCTCAAGTTAGAGCTTGTTAATGGAGTTCTACGTAATTCAAGTCAAGCTCGAGCTTACAGTCTTATGGACCACTATCGGAACTTGGACTCAAGTCTCAAGCCTATAATGAGCTCAGACCTAGCTTAGCTCATTTATCCTCTAACTAACACAAGAACTCGAAGAACAAACTTACCACAAAAGCAATACGCTCACCGGCACACCTAGTAAGATCATCAGCGAAAAGCGGCTCATCACTATAGAATCTCTTTGACCCAATGTTTTGCCCTCCATGAGGGACGTCTTTATAGGAAATAATGGCAATAAATCCATCTGGGGGTCGTTCAGAGTTGAACTGTATGCTCTTTATCTTTGCTAATAAATGCTCCATTTAAGCAGTTCGGTGGAGATGGAATGTCATCGACATACACAGCTTCACCTGAAAAGGTCACTTAAACGATTGAGAAACATATACAGGTAGGGGTGTGCAAGTGCCAAGCCGAGCTGAGCCTAGGCTCGAGATTAGGCTCGTTAGCATTTAGCTCGGTTTCTAGTTCCGCTCATGAAAATTAGCTTAGCTTGTTATTGTTCTCGGCTCAGCTCGGCTCGGTTGAGCTTGAACTTAGCTTGGTGAGATCCAAGCTAAACTCGTTTTATTTAGGCTTATGTTAACTCGATCTAGCCTTGTTTAGATTCAACCTTGGCTCGATACGGTATATTTATGCCAATAAATTATAATAAGATAGGCTCATTTAGGCTTGTTTTGGCTAGCAAGCTCACGAGATTGAGCTTCACTCGGCTCGGGCTTGAATCATTAAGCTAAACAAGCCGGCTCCACTTAGATTTTCTCGAGCTTGAAACAAATTGAGTCATTTGAGCTTTATGATGAGCTTTGCAATTGACTTGGCTAATTTACACCCCTATATATAGGTTTGTGTTGCGATTGTAGAATGGAGTTAAGATATGAATTCGTGAAGTCATGGATGTTATATAACAAGTTGCAGCGAGAGCGTTAGATTTCTTTTAACAAGAAGCATAACTTGCTTTGAATTCTTCTGTTTGCAAAAATTTGAATGAATAGCAACATAATTATTAGGTTTTCTATCCTCTTCGTAACTTTAATTTGTAGAATGCATTTTATGCATATATATTTCGATACATTAAATGTTATGCATAGGCATTTTAGAGTGGCCTGCATTATTAATGATTGTTCCAACTTTTTATTTGTATTATTGCAAATATGAGGTTCGAAACTAGCTTCCGCTTCCTAAAAATACTTGATGCTATTATTGCTTACAAGATTGTGAATTGCGATGTGATTTCATGTTCATGCAGATAAGAAGATAAAATAAAAGACAAAGTAAAAACGAACCAGAAGCCTGAAGAACTGCGCCAGTTTTTGGGATGGGATCTCCTATAGGATGATACTACCTACTCCATCTTGTATCTTGCTTTGAAGGTAAAAGCAGAGGTGGAGCTAGAACCATATCACGCTTTTTATGGAACATTTTTGAAGTCGAATCAGCATATCCATCCAATCCAACACTAATATATTTCGGGTCAGTTTCAAGCAATTTACGTAAGAACTCGAAAACAAATGCGACTACTAAGCTTGATCGGTATGAAGCATGTGAAGTCCCGTCTTCAGGTACCACAAATGTTCGAACTAGTTTGATAGCTTCATATAAATTGTCATAGTCTAAGGGTTTTTCCTCTAGAAATTCTTCAACTTCTCTTGCTCGGATTGCATGCTTGGTGCCAAACGTGCCAAAAGCCAGTCGAATCTTATTCACAGTAAGTTGATGGTTAATACCTGATAAAGTCACATCAGCTAGAAAAGTAGCATTTAGGTATGCTGTTGCACTTCCTAACGGACGAGCTGCAGCTCGATAAGTTTCAAACATTAGTTTAGATTTTTTGTTGCATACTAGTTCAGGACTTGGAATCTTGACACTTAGGATTATAGTTCTATGATTAAGAGGTGGTCCGTCTAAGAATTCTTCCAAGGTAATAGTTTCTCGTTTTGAAGCGTTTATAACTTGCAAACTGGCTTCTACAGGAAGCAGAATAGTTGCAATGTCAGATGGAAAACTTTTCCTTTTTGCCATCACCAAATTTCCTCCAACACTAGCCGAGTTCCTAATAAACCCAGAAGCGATTTTCTCGAGGTGATTCGTAATCTTTCTAAACACCATTCTCGACCCATTGAAAAATCTATTTTCCTTGTCTTCCCATAACACTGCAATTGCTTTAGAAATTGACATAGCTGCGCCAATGCTAATCCCTGTATCATCTCTTTTAACCTCTGTTAACTCGGGAATGTACCTCAAATCAATGTATCTATCACACCCTTCTAGCTCCTTATAGTAACCTGTGCCCGTGTTACTCACAACCAACTTGACCTTGGTCTCATTATCTGAAATCGACCCCAACAAAGATTCGAGTTCTTCAATACTAACCGGAGTATCCCATTGAAATTTTCCAGGGTCCAAACAAAACAAGGATTTCATTTTGTCCTTCAAGAACTCGGGGAATGTACAAACTTGATTCGTACTATCATAATATGGTAATTTGCTTAGCTTAACTTCCTTGCTATCCTCCTTGTTCCAAAACGCATTAAATCCTAAATCTTCAATATCAACATCATTTGCAAAACTCTTTCAAACATCAACAATGGGTCGATACCCGGTACAACGACATAGATTTCCTGATACAGACTTTTCTGCTTTATGAATTGTCAATTTGGAGAACCCAGGAGAGGGATTTGAGCGCTTAGCCTTATCAGCTTTAACGAGGGTTGAGAAGAGAGACACACACATTCCAGGAGTGCAGAATCCGCATTGGGAGGCATGAAAACCTGTGAATCTTTGGTGTACTGGATGGAAACCATCTTTGCTACTTCCAAGGCCTTCTGTTGTCCTAATTGAACACCCGTTTATGCTGCAAAGAAGCGTCAAGCAAGAGTTTATGGAGTAATCTTCGACTTGATCGTTTGATGGGTTGAACTTGGATAAGAGCATGACACAAGCACCACAACCACCTGCAACAAAATGAACGTTAGGTTGGAGAGGTAGATATTGCGTAAGTTTAGCTCTTACCATGTGTTGTAGTTATATGAATACTAAGAGAGAGTTGTAGTTTGAACTCGAGAGCTATTAGTCAAAGGGATTGATGAAAATCCATGTGTGATCTTATATGTTAACAGGTAAACAAGTCCGTTTCTGAATAAGTTCTTACATCTCCTCGATCCCAATACAAATTATCCAAGTTCACCCTAGATTTTTCTGTCTTTTGTAGGTTTTAGCTCTTGAGTGAGTTAGGGTTGCCTTGAGCTTTGTGATTTTTGGTGTTGGTGCTTTGTTTGATCTGGACATTGTGGTTGGGTTTTGGTTTGGCCTTGTTTGGTTGTTCGTAATTGTTGAGTTGTAAGGGAGTTAGGGTTCTCTTGCTCAGTTTGAGTTGTCGCTTGCCTTTGAACCCAAAGTTATACTTTTTGTACTTTTTGCGCTTGTGTTCTACTTATAGAAAAACCAAAAGATTAGCCAGAGTCTTGTATTTATCAAACTAATAACTTCCACCTAGATAAGGTAAGACTCTACCACTGGAGTTATATCCTTTCCCTGCTCTATCAAGAAATAGAACTAACTGATCCTAAGGCAAAGGGTCAAGAAACTCAAAGCTACTATTCTACTATTGTTAACAGTATAAAGCAACTTGTGTTTGAGGATTAGTCATGGGTCTTCACCTAACAGTTTTCAGTCCCGGTCTTAGTCCCTTGACCAATAGGTAGCGAGTCTGAATCCCAACAACCCATACTTTTAATTATATTAGTAACTTCAACAAGATATAACATACGCTTGTGTACTATCCACCTTTCAAGCCCAATGGGTGTAGGCATGAGATGACATATTGCAATCTTATAAAACTAATTATGAGTCTTCACCTAACAACCCAACCTTTTACAATAGTTGAGTTTCAGTATTAAACCTATACTTAAGAGTCGGGATTTGCTCTTAATGTTAACGGTAAGTTCAACACAACATACAACACGGACTTGTCCACTTGTTAGCATGAGAAGACATGTTAGAGTATAAAACCATTCATTTAGCTTAAGAGAGAGAGAGAGAGAGAGGACCTTCGCCGCAGCCGAGCTTGACGCTCTTGAACCGAGTCCGAGTACGCAAGAACTGAAGGAGAGTAGTAGAAGGGTCAACACTAGTGAGCTCAAATCTCTCTCCATTCACTGCAAACACTAAATTTCCTCTTCTTATTTCTCTCTCCTCCATTGCTGAGCATCCCATAGAATTTTGAATCACCTCTGTCTCTTCCTGTGCTGGCCTTTTCTATACAAATATCCATGTACTTATAGTGATGTGATAGACAGGTCGAAATTAACCATATATATGTTATTATAGTAAGTTTTACTTTTATTGCATATCGTGATTAATAGTTTGAAAACTGATGTCCATATAGATATAGATTGCATGGATTATATAATGGATTGTTTGGTGATCAAAAAAATGTAAAGGGTTATTTATATTTTAGTATTCTGATATTTATGAAAATGATAAAAAAGTCCTTAATTTTTTTGATTTATTCTTTTAGTATTTCGAATTTTCTTCTTATTAATAAATAAGATTCTCTTCGGCGTAATGGCATCATATTCCATGGAGAAAGCTGACGAGGTAGGTCACTTAAAAGATCCACTACAATACGCCTCTTGACGTTGTATATTGCTTTAAATACCCATTAAAGTAAAGGGGTGCCAATGGTTGGGTTATGACATTTTTTTTGCCTTTTTTAAAAAAAAAAAAGGGTCGAGGGGGGGTATTTTCTTCAATATACTATCGTGGATATTTAAAATGACCTGCTATATTAGCCCAAAAATATGACATCATTACGCCTTGAGAATCTTATTTATTAATATAAAAACAATCTAAAATACTAAAAATATAAATCAAAAGGAGTAGGGGCCTTTGTATTATTTTTATGAATGTCGGATTACTAAAATATAAGGAAGTATGGAAAGAATGAAACTTAACGGAAGGACCAAAATTTAACAAGAAAGAGACAGGTGGTTAAAATAGAATCAAAAGTAGAATTAAAAAAAAAAAAATTAAGATGAATACGCTTGCTAGAAGCATGACTTTTATGAGAGGATGAGAGTGAGAAGAAATATTCCAAACCACTCATTTGGATGTTGATATCTTCCTCCTCTCACCTGACATCACCCCTTCCCTCATTTTAACCAAATATGTGACTCATAATTCACTCTTTTATAAGAGTTATCCCTTACTCGCTACAATCCTAAAATTGGTAATATTAGAGAGGAGGGGGGGGGGGGGGGGGGGGGGGGGGTAGGTAACATTGCTTTTACGACAGAAACAAAAGCCCTATATTTGGATTGGAGCAAAAGTCACTATAGTTAGAAAATGAGATGATAATAGTTCTCTCGTAAACAAGGCCTCCATCAAAGTGAGATTTTAAGGAAAAGTACAAAGTACACAGTGTGAACACATTTTTCTCGAGTTTGTTCAAATGATTCCTCATTTTTTTTCAAAATGGATCCTTATGTTTTATTTTATGAAAAAATTGATCTTCTATACGAAGCCGACATGGGTAAAAGTTAAAAAGTGAGTGATCAATTTTGTTATAAAACAAAATATGAGGGGCTATACGTTAAGAAAAAAAGATGAGAAATTAACTTAAACAAATTTACAAGAATTAAAGGTTCTTGTACTTATTGTGTCAATTTAGTCCTCATACTGTTAGTTATGATCAATTTAGTCTTTCGACAATTTATATTGTGTTAATTTAGTCCTATGGGCAAATTAAGGTTAAGACAACGACGTAATTTTTAACAATATAATCACATTAGATGTAAGTAACCCATTATAAATTCACATGTTAACTTAATTTAACCTAACATGGGATTGAACCATTAAAAATTTGATCAACAACTTGACATAAATTTTACAATAAAGTTCTAATTGACACAATATTATGAATACATGGACTAAAGTGATATAATTAAAAATAAAATGACTAAATTGATATAATGGACAAAATATACAGGCCTTTGGTGTAAATAAACCCAACTTTCAATTATTAGAAAAGTAAATAACCCATCTACAAGCAGAAGCCAAAAAAACTTAGGAGCTGGACACAATCTGTCACTCTCTTTGACATTGCTTCCTTTCCTTTTCAGATTGAAGATAAATATTAACAAACATCATATCACAAAGTCTAACATCTCTGTACATATTGCTAACCACACTCTACAAATATTCAACGACTACAACCCAGTGCCTCAAGGGCTCCCTCATATGGAAGGTCGGAAGGGGGGATTTACGCAGCCTTACCCTTTCATGGTACTACCCTAAAGGAAGGCTGTTTCTGAGAACCCCAACCTGAGAAACACACAAGCGTACAAGCATAAAGCATAAATAGCTTCTTAGAATCCTATATTGGAGTTGTGAAAGAAAAGAGATCAATATATAAGCCTAACAGGTTACTTCATCAAATACCAATTAGTTTTACAATAGAGCGATGAACCATTTATAATGCCAATTAACTAGAACACCAGGGATAAACAATTTTTTTTCCAGCCTAATAAGTTATTCCATCTGATGTCAATTAGTTCTAATTTATTTATATGAATCAACTCTGTGAATTGGGCCTAAAGACCTGGAAAAAAAATTAACTAGAACACCACCGAATTCCACTTGTACAGCGATGAACCAAGTACAAGGATAAAAAAATGGAGCAGCCTTGTAGCCCCACCAGGCGAAGTCTAAGAAGGATCAAATGTGTAAATTCTTATCCCACTTTTACCAAGAGACCATTTATAATGATCCAATTCTATACTACTACAACACAGCCCACAAAAATAAGAATTCCCCTACTTAAGTCGGAAAAGGGAAGGACTTATTGCCTTAACGTATGGATGAAATCACTCATAAGGACCATACCCAGTGTCTTAAGGGCTCCCGCCTATGCATGGTTTGGGGGGACGGATGTACGCAGCCTTCCCCCTTCAGGATGTTAACCTGAAGAGAGACTGTTTCCCAGTGCCCCCAATCTGAGGGTGAGGACTTTCTAGGAGGTCACCCATCCTGGTACTACTCTCACCCAAGCACGCTTAATTTTGGAGTTCTAATGGGATCCGATGACGGCGTGTTGGTGCCCTCTTTTGTGGATGAAATCACTCATAAATTGGTCAAACTCCATATATTTAACCAATCTGGGACTAAGGCGTTATATAGTTCCTGATATAAAAGAAAAGATCATATACCCTTTTCTTTGACTCTCAGATTAAACATGCAAAAAAGGGTATCCAAGACATAACGCGCCTGCGAAGAGAGGTCTGAGAAGGTTAAATAGGTACATTCTTATTCCACTTTTGTAAAGAGACTGTTTCTAAAATAACAAAAAAGATCGTACCTTGTTTCTTCAACTCTTAGTTAGATGTTTGAGTTGCATACCTGAAAAGGGTAGGAAATCGACAATGCTGCAAAAGAAGATAGTTTACCTCACATCGCTACCGAGTTCACACTTTTCGCGTGATGCTTTTCATATGATTTTGCTACTGAGTTCTAACTTTTATAGTAATCAGGGTGTCTGTGACCATTTAATACTTGGATTAGTCTTAAATTGGCTTGCGAGCTGGCTCTTCATGAACCTCAAAAGGCTAAGCTGATTTCGAGCTCAAACTTAAGCCAAGCCGGTTCATTTAGTTTACCAAGCTGAGCCTTAGCGGAGTGAAGCATGGGCTTGTAGGCTTGTGATCCTAAATGAGCTGACATGAGATTACAAGTTATTGGCTTAGATTTCCCCAATCAAGCCAAGTTTAAACTTGTCTGAGGCACTGGGCTGTTGTTGTAATGGGATACCTTGAAGGTTCCAACAAATATTCACCGAATTCTTATGGAGGGTATCTTAATAATAAAATTTTTAAATATCAAGGTACTTCATTATATATATTGAAATGTCTTAATACTTAGGTGATGCATATGCAACAAGAACAACAACAACAACAACAGACCCAATGCCTCAAAGGCTCCCGCAGAAGCAGGGTCTGGGGGGGTTGATGTACGCAGCCTTCCCCCTTCAGGGTGTTAAACCTGAAGAGAGGCTGTTTCCGAGGACCCCCAACCTGAGAGTCATGCCATCCGATGACCCCCTTCTGGGGGGGTTGATGCATATGCAAAACTTGAAATTACCTACATTTTCAAATTGATGCTGGAAGCTCAATGATCAATGGGGTAGGTGTCACGAACCTAAGCCCGTGACTTGGATAGTTTGGGAGAGAAAAAACGGGAGAGAGGAAGAGATTAGAGAAGGAGAAGAGAGTTAGAGAAGAGAAGAAGAATTAGAAGTTAGAGAAGGAGAGAGAGTGAGTCGGTTAGAGAAGAGAAGAGGGGAAGTAAGTAGAATTTTTGTATTGATGTTTTGGTGATCAAAATACAAGGCTTACAAGAGTTTAAATAGACAATTTGGAGGGAGAGGGTAACCGGCCCCCCTAGCCTGGACCCTATGACCATAGCCCACATTTTAATTAATGCTAAGTATCATTACAATTTAAACTTAATCTTTGCCTCCTACTTCTTCCTTCCAACAGGTCCTCCCTAACCCATTTCAAAATTTAAACTAATTTTATACTTAACTAATTTTATAATTTTACATTATATAACCGTTACAAAAACCAAAAGCGAAAAAAAATAGTTGTTCGACTTCCTCGGGCCGTGACAGTAGGGCACTTTTCAAGTACCTCTCCACAACGTCCAGACCACAGAGTTCCTTCACAACAGGCATGGCGGCTGGGACATCTAACTGGAATACGGAATCCAATCCATCCACCTCGCCCCCCACGAACGAAGCTGCTTCCTCGCTTCTCTAATGGCGGCTCTGGTTGCACAGTGCATTGAAGCCGCCTAGATTAGTGGAGCTATTAATATTCAAACTTGAAACCTCTTGGTAAACAAAGCTCTAATACAATCTCAAAGAATCAACTAGCGTAAAAACTTCAGCTAATGAGTGAAGATTAAGGAACACATAAACTTCTCCAACGGGCTACATTATTTAGTGTCAATTTACTTTCGGATGGAACCCCACTTGAACTATTTTTGACATAGAAACTTGAATACACGTAAGAGAAAACCAGGAGAAGTATCTGAGCAGAGTGAATGTGACGATCAGCATCAGCCGTTCCTTTGGACAAATCACCGACTGGCTTTGGAATAGCAAAGGGAGGCACTTGAAAAAAGCTGCATCTCTCAATGGCATCTTCTACAGTTAAAATAGGAGGCTCTAGACCCCGAGTATCATACTCCACCACTGCAAGGCTTGCTGCTATGTCTGCATGCTTCTGTGTATCTGCAACCTGAAATGCCCTTCTGACTGACATTGGTATAGTCGTCTTGTTACCTAAGCGAGTCCGAGCCAAGTAAAAATTGTGTTTAGTTGGCTCGCAAACTTAAACGAGCAGAAATGAGTCAATCTTGAGTCAAATTAGGAGCCTAGTTTGAGTCTAAGGGCCTATTTGGTCAAACTTTTTTCTTGAAAAAAATTCTTTATTTGAGGGGGGGGGGGGGGGGGGGGGGATATTTTAGAGTGCTTGGCATGGAAAAAAAACTGCCTTTAAATAGAAGTAGAAGTAAAAAATAGTGATTTTCTTTCAAAGTATAAGTAAAACCAAAAACTAAAAATTTTTTTTAGACAAAATATCCCTATTTAAATCAGTTTTTTTCTAAATAAGTCCTTTTGACAAAAAGAAATAGTTTTTTTATAACTTGGCAAAACAAACCCTAAATAAAGCGGGCTCAGGCTTTAACAAACCCATATTGAGTCTAGATAGGATAACCTTAAGTTAGATCTCGTCAATCTAGTTCCAACTAAATCAAGTTGTAGAAAGAGTCACATGTAAGGCACGTGCCAGTAAGGTAACAAAGAAAGCTTAGGAAGTATGTTAAGGAATCAGCTATTCTAAAAGTTTAACCTGATAGGTAAAGGAAAAGAAAAATTTAATACTCTGACATGCCTACTCATGTGAATGTCATCAACTTAAAGTGTGGATAGTGTACATCCCCATCTTATGCCTTGTGCTGAGATTATATTAATATTGAGAATGGAGTTGTTAATATTTTGTGAAACCTCTTCGTCAACAAGGTTCTGATACCGTGTTAAGGAACCAGCTATTCCAAAAACTTAAGTTGAGATTTGAAGACTCATGAATGGTTAACTACTCTAACAAGATATACCATCTAATGTCAATTGACTTTCGAATGGAATCTCACTTGAACTGTTCTTAAGGTAGAAACTTGAATACACGTAAGAGGAAACAAGAAGAAGTACCTGAGCAGAGTGACTGTGATGATCAGCATCAGCCATTCCTTTGGAAAAATCACCAACTGGCTTTGGAATAGCAAAGGGAGGCACTTCAAAAAAGCTGCATCTCTCAACTGCATCTTCTACAGTTAAAATAGGAGGCTTTAGATCCTGAATATCATACTCCACCACTGCAAGGCTTGCTGCTATGTCTGCATGCTTTTGTGTATCTGCAACCTGCAATGTCCTTCTGACTGACATTAGAAGAGTCATCTTGTTTACCTAAGCGAGTTGAGTCAATCCCGAGTCAAATTAGGACCCACCTATTATAGACTTCAGAGAGAGAAAGAAGGCATTCGTCAATGGAGGAAGGCCAAACGAGGAAACTCTTTTCTTCTTTTTGCCATGCGCCTAGTTGATATAAGGGCCCTTCGTCTCTGGGGAAAAGTGTTCTTTTTAAAAAAAATAATGTTTTTGAGTCATGGATGTTTGGCATGAAAAAAAAAGTATTTTTAAATATGAGTAAAAGCTATTTTTTTACTTTTAAGTAGAAGTGAAAAAATAACATTTTTCTTTTAAGTAGAAACAAAAGTAAAAACTAAAATTTTCATACAAAAATACCTCTATTTATAACATTTTTATACTAAAATACTTATGAAAAAAAACAGTTTTTCACAGCTTGGCTAAACAGGCCCTAAATAAAGTGGATTCAAGCTTTAACAAACCCAGTTACCCAGATTAAGTCTGGATGAGCTAAGCTTAAGTTAGAACTTGTCGATCTAGTTCCAGCTAAATCGAGTTGAGCTCAAGTTCAAAGTCTCCTGGTTTTGTGAGCTTTTGTTTGAACTAGGCCAGATCTTCTAAATAAGCCAAGTTTAAATCAAAACGAGATGGGCTCAAAACCAACCCGGATTGAGTCTAGATAAGCTGAGCTCAAGTTAGAGCTCATCAATCTAGTTCTATCTAATCAAGTCAAGCTCAAGTTTACATCTCTAGGTTTCATGACCTTACCTCCGAACTTAGACTCGAGTCTCGAGCCTAATAAGCTCAGAACCATCTCAGCTCATTTACCCTCTAACCGACACAAGACTCAAAGAACAAACTTACCACAAAAGTAATACGCTCACGGGCACACCTAGTGAGATCGTCAGCAAAAAGCGGCTCATCACTACAAAATCTCTTGGATCCAATGTTTTTCCCTCCATGAGGGACGTCTTTATAGGAGATAATGGCGATAAATCCGTTTGGGGGTCGCTCAGAGTTGAAGTGTATGCTCTTTATCTTTGCTAGTGGCTTGGTGCTGTATACAAATGATCCATACAGGCAGTTTGGTGGAGATGGAATGTCATCGACATACACAGATTCACCTGAAAGTGTCACTCGAACGAGTGAGCAACATATACAAGTACGGGTGCAAATGTGTTGAGCAAGCCCAGGCTTGATCATCCACATTTGCCTTTGTCTTGTCATGGTTTCAAACTTGGCTTGGGAGCTTGAACTTAGCTTGGCGAGCTCCGAGCCAAACTCATATTGTTTAGGCTCATTTATGCTCGAATTAGCCTTGTGTGCTCGCTTAAGATTGAGTCTGGCTGATTTACACTTGAATTTGGCTTCATCAGACATATTTATACTAATAAATTGTAATTAATAAGACAAACTTATTTAGACTCATTTAGCTCGATTAGGCATATTTATAATAAGATAGACTCTTTGTAAATATGCCTTTGAGGCACTGGGATTGTTGTTGTTGTTGTTGTTGTTGTTGTTGGCATATTTATAATAAGATAGACTCATTTTGGTTCACACAAGCTTGTGAATAAAGCTTCAATAGGCTCTGGCTCGGCTTGTAAGTTAAACGTCCTAGCTTGACTCGCGAGTTATATGACAAGTCTCGCGAGTTTGCGCTTTGAAGTTTTTTGTTTGTAATAATTTGAATGAATAACAATATAGTTATTAGTTTTTGTGCCTTTTTGGTAAGTTTTAATATGTAAATGCATTCATGTATGTCTTCTGATATAAAAAATGCAATGCATATGCATTATGGGGTGAAACATAAGACTTGAAAGCGGCTTACGCTTTCTAAAAATGTCTACGCTATCCCTGTAACCGATTATGTACATCCATGATACTTGCTTCTAAGATTGTGAACTCTGATTTTGATACCTTTTTCATGCAGATAAGAAAATGAAATAAAAGACTAAAAGTAAAAACGAACCAGAAGCTTGAAGACTTGCGCCAGGTTTTGCAATGGGATCCCCAATCGAATGATACTCCCTACTCCACCCAATCGCTTGCTTTGAAGATAAAAGCTGAGATAATTCTTGAGCCACATCACATTCTTTATCAAACACTCTTGAAGCTGAATCAACATATTCATTCAGTATAATTTGATAGCTTCGTATAAATTGTTATAGTCTAAGGTTTTTCCCTCTAGAAATTCAACTTTTCTTGCACGGATTGCATGTTCGCTGCCAAACGCGCCAAAAGCTAACCGAATCTTATTCACAGTAAGCTAACAGTTAGTACCCGAAAACAGAACATTAGCTAGAAAAGCAGCATTTAGATATGCTAATGCATTCCCTAACAGGTGAGCTGCTGCTCGACAAGTTTCAAACATTAGTTTAGACTTTTTGTTGCATACTAGTTTGGGACTTGTAATCTTGACACTTAGGATTAAAAGAACATACCCAGTGCCTTAAGGGTGACCCATCTAGGAATTCTTCTAAGGTGATAGTTTCCTGTTTTGAATCTCTTATAACGTCCAATGTGGCATCTACAGGAAGCAAAAGACTCACAATGTCTGACAGAAAAGTGTTTTTTTTTTTTTTTTTTGCCATTGTTAGATTTCCTCCGACACTAGTTGAGTTCCTAATAAACTCATAAACGATTTTCTTAAGATGATTTGCAATCTTTCTAACCACCATTTTCGAGCCATCCGAAAATATATCTTCTCCGTCTTCCCGTAATGCTACAATTGCTCAATACCGTCGGTTTTAACCTCCGATAACTCGAGAGTGTACCTCAAATCAATGTAGCTATCATACCTTTCTAGCTCCTTATAGTAACCCGTGCCTTTGTTACTTACAACCAATTTAACCTGTGTCCCATTATCAATATCCGATCCCAACAAACATTCGAACTCAAGAACTTATTCTTTGGTGGGTGGGTATCTTGACCACTACATCACACCCAACGCCAACAGGATTACGGCCTTGAATACTATGCAGCTTTCAAGTCTGATGCGAGTTAGCATGAGATGACGTGTTAGAATATAAAACTATTCATGAGTCTTTCACCTTATGTCTTAAGCTTTTAGAATAATTAATTTCGATATCAGGCCCTTGTCCAAGAAGTCGCGAGTTTGGATCCTAACATTAGTGTAAGATGAAGCCCAAGCTATATAATGTAGACCGTTTCTTTCAAGGATTTGAAGGCATTTAGTCTTGAATAATAGAAGTACAAGTTGCTTCTGGACAAAAGTAAAAAAAAAATAGTGTTTCTCCTTTGATGTAGAAATATAAGCCAAAACTAAAACATCTTCGGACCGAAATAGAGTTATTCACTTTTTAGTACCTTGACGTTTGTGAAAATAATAAAAGGCCCATGATCTTTCGATTTATTTCTTTAGTATTTTAGGTCTTGTTCGTAGTAATAAATAGGAACTTCTCTGGCGAAACTAATATTAGAAACATGAAAAGAGAAAATCGCCTCAGACCAAAAAGATGTCATTTTGATGCCTAACACTAAAGTTTTGTGCCATGATTATTCGTTTGTTCACGAGGACAACGAAACGCAGCATTTGGACGCAATTTGCGCCAAAACGGGAACGTTTTGTGATCCATCTAAAACAACTGAAATGTTATCAACAGTGCATTTTTTGTCTTATACTTTATTTAATTAAAATGACTTATCATATCAACTTTCTCCCTAAAAAATACCGCCATCTAGCTAGAGAGAGTACTATTCATTAAAATGAACAAAATCTAATGAACTAAAAAAAATAAATCGGAAAAGTCAATGATGACTTTATTATTTCCACAAATATTGAGATCTTCTTTTACATTAGTAAGGCCCGGGGGACCTAGGCGATCCCTAACCCGGTGGCTTCTTTGACCTTCAACATTTTCCACCACCGAGCTATGTCTTCCAAGAGACCCAAAAAAAAATCTCTATTAGAATCATCTTTTTACAGAACTGCTACCACAAAAAGTGTTTCCGGAAAAAAAAAAATTACATTAGTCAAACAGGCCAAGAGAGTTCAAATCTCTCTCCGTTGACTGCAATCACCAAATTTCCTCTTCTTCTTTCTCTCTCTTCCATTGCTGGGCACCTCCTACAAATTTGAGTCTCCTCTGCCTCATTTTGCGTTGGCCTTTTGCTACATATTTTATTAATATGAGTTATTTGCATGTTGGTCCTTCGTGTTTTTAGCTTTATTCAAATTGATCTCTTAATTTTTTATTTTGTTCAAGTTGATTGCTCATCTTTTTAAATATGTTGAAATTAGTCATAGATCTTTTCATTTGTTCAAAATAGTCCCTTATATTTTATTTTATACAAAATTGGTCCCTAATTTTTTTAATTTTTACCCAATTTTGATCACAATAAAGGTGTAGGAGGGACCAATTTTGTCATAAAGATGAGGGACCAATTTTAATCAAAAAAATTAAAAAATTAATTTAAACAAATTTTAGAAGATAAGGGGCCAATGGTAATACGAGTTATTTTATGGAAATTTATTTTTAGAAGTTGTATATTTTTTATAATCATTATCACTTTTTATTTTTCTGAAAACTATTAGTAGAAGATTTAATATTTTCAATCAACAACAACAACAGATCTAGTGCCTCAAGGGTTCCCACATAAGCGGTGTCTGGGACGGACGGATATGTGCAGCCTTACTCCTTCAGGTGATAACCCTGCCGAGAGGCTGTCTCCGAGGACCCTCAACCTTATAGGATTGGCAACACGAGGACTTTCCAGGAGGTCACCCATTCTGGTACTACTCTCACCTAAGAACGCTTTATTTCGGAGTTCTAACGAGATCCGGTGCCTTAGTGCCTTAATTAACTATAATTGATTGAAGATTTAATATTTCCAATCTATTAAATATAATTGCGTTATTAGCATTTCATGTGGGTTACAATACATGTGCTTTTTCCTATATTATATATAAAATTGAAGAAAACATTATACAAATCGGTTTTAGCTTAGTTAACAAAAAAAATATAATTTTTTTATTTTTTATTTTAGGATAAATTACAAAAAATCCACCTGTCTTTTACTTCAAAAATAGATAACCCCCTTACAAATAAAAGCACTCACAAAATCCCCTCACTTTTAAAAATTTATCACTTAATCCCCTTGCAACTTATTTTTGACAATTTTGCCCTTAATGTTTAATTTTATTTTTAGAAAAAAGGTTTTATATTATTAGACAAAAATTAAATATTTTAGATTTTTATATAAGTTCAGAAGATAAAAAGTATTTTTAAAATTTTCAGAAAAAAATATTATGAGATAAAATATAATTTTTTTTTATTGAGGGGTAAAATGATAAAAAAAAAAAAGTTATTTGGGGGTAAAGTAAAAAATTTTTACAAGTTAGGGAGTTTAGTGAGTAATTTTATTAGTGAGAGGGTTTTTTGTTATTGAAGCACAAGCTAGGAGGGTTTTCTGTAATTTATCCTTTATTTTATCAACAAGAACAGCCACCGACCTCAAACACCCGA
Source organism: Simmondsia chinensis (assembly GCA_018398585.1). Lineage (NCBI taxonomy): Eukaryota > Viridiplantae > Streptophyta > Magnoliopsida > Caryophyllales > Simmondsiaceae > Simmondsia > Simmondsia chinensis. The sequence continues at coordinate 3,137,403 of JAGTTD010000014.1, forward strand.
CTAAATCCTGACAAAATGCATCACGAAGTTGGGCTATGGGATTAAACCACCTGCTGTGATTACAAAGACTATCAACATGAAATTTAACTACGAGTGTTTGTTTTCTTTCTGGTTTGTCGTTGGGCGTTTTGTCGCTGGGTTTCGTAGGGTTGATTTTTTGGAGTTGTCTGTGTGTTGGTGCTCTTGTGCTCTCTCTCTATTGCCTGTTGTGGTGTCCGTAAGTTATTTGTCTTTTGGGGTCTTTAGGTGTGTTGGGTGCCAAGTGGTGTGGCGTGTCTTGTTGGTTTGCTGGTAGGAGTGTTTGTTTTGTTCAAAAAAAAAATAATAATAATAATAAACATGAAATTTAACTACGAGGTGGAGCTGCTATTACTACAAGTGTGGCGCACCCAACAAAAATATATACAATCAAAAAGAATAAACAAACGTTAAGTATCTCTAACTACTACATGAATGAGCCCCGGGAAACTATACTTAAAATTAATGGTACTAATGACCTTCAAACAATCGGACTCGATAATCACCTTCTTTAAAAAAAAAAATAATGTCACAGCACAGCAAACAAGAAGCCCTAGATCCGGAGCAATCTCGAACATGCACGATTAGTTGGAAAATGAAGAGAGAGACTTAAGGAATGTCCTGTGACCACACTCTTTATTTAACGTAGGAATTAAATTCTTACATAAAGTTATATTTTTTAAAAATTTAATTTATGTGTTAATTATTTAAAAAATAGGTACAAAGTATTTTTTTAAAGAAAAAAAAAGTAAAAGGTGTTTAGTTGTTAGAATGAGAAATAGATTTTTTTATAGGAGTTCGGTAAAAAGAAAGAATTAGAACTTATTTAAGGGAATTAGGAAGTTACTTCTTGCAAAGAAACATAAAGCAACATACCCCGTACCCCAAGAGCTTCCTCCTAAGCAGGGTCTGGGGGACGGATGTACACAGCCTTCCCCCTTCAGGATATTACCTCTGAAGAGAAGCTGTTTCCGAGTTACTGCTTACATTTTAAAGAAATTGAAAATTGTAAATTGTTAAAGAATTTTCATTCCCACAATCTACCAATTTTTTGGTAACCAAACAAGAATGGCAAATTCTCACTTCCTATAAATTTTGATTTCTTTTACTTCCTGACAACCAAACAAAGCCAATATAGTTCATTCAAATGATGTTTTTTTTATTCAAAATAATCCAAATTTATTTTATGACCAAATTGGTTTCCCACCCGACCCAACATAACCCGAAGTTAAAAAAATGAGGGGCCAATTTCATCACAAAATAAGATATGATAGACTATTAAAAGCAAAAATTAACTTATTTGGATCAACCTCAATATTATTTGACCAAAAAAAAAAAAAAAAAACCCACCACAGTAGAAACCAACACAAAAATGTTATATATCGCGAGAAAAAATAAAAAAAACCACAAAAATATCATGAAAAATAGTGCTTAGGAACTAATTTGTCGTTAACGACTAACTATGCCCTAGTCGTGGCATTTTCATGCACCCCTTCTAGTATCGTCTAGTATTACTCAAACCAAGGAAGTAAATAACTCATCTAACCACAAAAAAAATCTTAGCAGCCAAACGAAATTTACCAATCTTTGACATTGCTTCCTTTCCTTCTCAAATGGAAGAGAATATTAACACCACCTCACATAGCCTAAGAACCCACCGGGCTCCTAGAAAGGTCGAATGTACATTCTTATCCCACTTTTGCAAATAGAATGTCCATAACAAACCAACTCAATATTGCTACAACACAACTCACGGAACTAGAAAGTCCCTTGCTGGACCCATAATGGACCGTTTATGCTCGAAAGGGGAATGACATGTTGTTTTCATGTAGAGATGAAGTCACTTACAAATTGGTCAAATTCCACGCGATTGAGCCGTCACACTGTTTCTGAGATGACAGAAAAGATCAGATCCTTTTCTCTTACTGAAACATGCGGGAAAGGGCAGCCCAACGCATAATGAGCCCGCAAAGCGAGATTTGAGAAGGGTCAAATATATACATTCTTATCCCACTTTTGCGAAGAGACTTTTCCTGAGATAATAGAAAAGATCGTATCATTTTTCCCTTACTCAAACATGCAGGAAAGGGCAGCCCAACGCATAATGAGCCCACAAAGCGAGGTATGAGAAGGGTCAAATGTATATGTTTCTTATCCCACTTTTGCGGAAAAGATCGAACCCATTTCTTCAACTCCTGGATTAAAAATGCAGACCGATGTTTGAATTGCGTAATTGAAAGGCGTTGGAAATTGGCAAAGCTTAATCACCCCGAAGCAGAACCAAACTGGTCTCTCAAGAGATCCGTGTACAATCTCATGCAAATAATTTACTCCGTTAATCCCTAATGTTTTTAAATTTGTTAAAACTAATCCCTCATTTTTCTTCTTTTACCAAAAATACTCCTAAAATTTCTAAGGTTGTTCTAATTAGCTCTTATCTTTTTTTTGGTTTAAAATAGTCCCTTATGTTTATTTTAGAATAAAATTAGTTGTTCTAAAATAAGTCGTTCATCTTTTAATATTTTACCTAGACACCAGATAAAGGACTAATTTTGTCAAAAATGAAAAAGTCAAAGACTACTTTAAACAAAATAAACAATGAGGGGACCAATATAAACAAAATTAAATATGTCAATGATTATTTTAAATTAAAAAAAGATAATAGACCGATTTGAGCAAACTTACGAGCATTAGAGACCAATGACATAAATAACTCAATCTTGCGATGCTTTTCATATGATTTCGCTACCAAATTCACACTTTCATGGTAATCAGGGTGTCTGTGCTAGACTAATACCTGGATTAATCTTCCGGTTGCATGTACCCGCACCATCCACTCGGAACTTTTTCAAGGCTGAGTTCAACAACCCGAATCTAAAGTGCATATTCATGAGTGACATAGCTATGTCACGTTACGAAGAGACTACAATGGCGCGTTTCGTTACCGATAGTATCAGAGTAGTACTCGTTGTAATTGAGGTAACCCCAAAAACGAGAGAGGCCGAATTCCTCATGCTTGGGGGACTTGAGATAACATAAATACAATTCTTTCATATTCTTATCAAACGTTTCCTTAATCGTAAACACCTGCAAGCCAGAACATGAGATGTTAGGAACAATATAACCAAAGTAGAGGTGTAACAGGGCCGAAGAGCCGGCTCATGAGAAAGCTCGTAAGGGTAGCTTAGTTCAAGATCAAGCTTGAGTTGAGCCAACTCATTTAGCTTACTGAACCGAGCCTACGCCCAGTGAAGTTTGAGTCTGTAGGCTTGTGACCTTAAATGAGCCTATCTTAATATAATTTATTAGCTTAAATATTCCCAATTGAGCTAGATGTAAACTCAAATGTGGCATACTTGACTAAAACAAACTCAAATTTCAAGCTCCATCATGCTTGCACCTATGTTCTGCTGGTAATACGAATCAGATCACCAAAATATAAAAATTTTCTTTTTGAATCTCTTTTAGAGTCGAGGTGCGTAAGTGAGACACATGTTTTGATCAAGCAAAAAAAGATGAATCAATTGTTTAAGCTATACATTAACCAACAATAAAAGAGTGTTCGTGTAACCTCGGAAATGGCGATATGCGAGAGACTTCCTCTAGAATCTTGGGTTTCCAATCCGATAATCCCAGTTCCTTTAACTAGGCAAGATCGAAAATCTAATGCACATTGCAAAATACTTTCAATGATCTTCGATATAGATTTTGTTTCATCGACCTGGAAGCATCTGAAAGAACAGTAGTATATATCAGTTCAAACAGATTACAAGCAAGAGCCTTCTAAATGTTAAACAACATGCCTTCCATTTGCATTAAATTGGGACATCATTGTTCTTTCCATAAAGTTTTTCTGTTTGTAGTTTTTGATCTTTGAAAAACTAAAAGACCAAGTTTTCTTTCAGTTTTCGCTCAAACAAAGAAAAAAAATATGAGAACTTGAAACCACAAAATAGAAAGAATCACTTTCAAAATATGGACATCTAGTTTCTAAAAATTACCAAAAATTGCAAATAGAAAACACGACTAATCTGACCCTCAGTTTTCATTTGCTTTTCCTCCGGGAGGCGATCTGGAGTATTCATCACAACACCAGTACATTTATAAGGGTGGAATACATAAAGGCTTGATGCAGGAGCACCAGCAAAGAAAGTGAAATTATAAGAGGCCAATAGTCTAAATGTCTTTTTTCAGTAGTAAGGATGAAATAAATCATGGATAGGGGTTGCATAATAGTTCTGTTGCACAAATGACAAGTAACAGGTTGCGGCTTCAAAACGGGTTTTTTAAGGGAAAACATAGTTTTTAAGCCATACAATCATATATTTCTATACTGTTTTAATAGGTTTTAACATATAGATACATTTATAAATATATTTTAGTAAATTAAATACAATATATATACATTATAACCATTATAAAAGTACATTTACATAATGACCAATCACATGACAATGAGTTCAAAATACGTTAATTGCAGCATTTATTTGAATCATGAGAACTCCAAAACTGGTTTCTAGCCGTCTTCTCTAATGTATGATTATATGTGTTGATGTTTTCGCACAACCCATCAATTCTCCATAGTGGTTAGATGAATCTATGATTTTTCTTTTTATTTTAATAATTGTAAGGAGGTATAATAACAACATTGCCCTAAGTAGGGCCTTCAACATTTGGAGTAGGGCGAAGACGAGCTTAGAACCCAAAACCTCAACCTTGAACCTGGGCAGCGTAACCACTAAGCCACACCCAACCCCTTGGGATTAACATATGATAGAAACTCTTACAAGATGAAAGTTTGGCTTACATCCGCAACGAATCAGCCAGGTACGCCATGTGCACAGACTCGAGATCCATTACATCATTGACCTGTATAATCCGTAGGCATGACAAATATGAGAGATTCTAACATTGGAAGCTGATTTAAGATAAGGGCACTGTACAATAAATAAGCACAAAAACAAATTCCTAGAAGCGCAAAAATAAATTATATCATTTACATCCCAACTAAGCCTATAATATGATCGTCAATCTTGCTGAGGAAAATGTCATGATCATCTTCATACATCTAAACATAAATAAGGTCACATCACGATGCTATTGATCATTCAACCAACACCTAGCCATTATGAATCCATAACTTCATACATGTGCGAAGTTCCTTCCGTTAATGTGTGCTAAAGAGCAATGGCAACCAACTAGTAACTAAATTACGTATAACAAGTTGAGCTATATGGCTGTCCAGGAGAGAGGGGCAAGGTCTATTTAGCCAAGCTTCTTTTTCTTGAAAAAAAAAAGATTTATTCTCTAAAAAATCTTTTTTGAGATTTTAAGAGTGTTAGCTTGGAAAAAAGTGCTTTTGAATAGAAAAATAAATTATTTTTTTACTTTTAAACAGAAGTAGGAAAATAGTGATTCTCCTTAAAGCAAAAGCGGAAGCAAAAACTAAAATTTTTTCAAACAAAATACCCCAACACTTTTTACAAAAGAGCTTCTGCAAAAAGTGCTTTTTTGAAAAAAGAAATTAGATTTTTCACGGTTTGACCAAACAAACATTTTGTTTCATCCATATATGGTAATTCTTTTGTATCAAATCACCCTCCTTTTCTCATCTTTTTCTGACATGATAAAAGCAGAAAGACAAAAAGGTTGGCTTAAAAACCAACCTATCAATAGTTCTCTACTTATATATGCGCTTCTTCATCTCGGGTTTCAAGAAAAGAATAAAAACTGCATCAAAAATAGAGGAGGATACAAGAGAGGCACGCGAGCATGGAATGCAATATAGAAGACCACAGTGATGACAGAACCAAGACTAGCATTCAAACTCAGCAACTCTATAACAGTGTGATGGCCCCAAACCTAAGAGGACAGATATGTCTTCAGAAGCGCCAGCCCTAGACAAGCCTACAGTTAATGTTCAACTATGACAGCTAGTCCTTCGAATTTCACCTTTGCAAGTTGTAACATAACTATCGATCTGTATATGCACAATTAAATTTTTCCTGTCCAGTTTCCCTTTGATTTTATCACTCAATAGCTTAGGGCCTATTTCATATCATTTTTTATTTGTGTTTTTTGGTTTTTAAGAAACTAAAAACAGGCTATGGAAACCCTTTTTTTTTTTTTTTTTTTTTTTGGTTTTTTGCTTTCAATTTTCACTAAAACTAGGAAAAAAAAACTAAAAACAAACCAAAAATCATTTTTGAAAAAATGGTTTTTTAAATTAGTTTTTTAGTTTCTATAAAACCAAAAAATTGCTAACATGGAACGACACCAAACAAGCCCTAAGTAAGTTCAAGATGCAAGGAAAATACTTTTGCTAATTAGCAGATTATAAGCCAAATGAATTTGATGAGTGAATTTGCTGCCATAGGAATCAGTAGCTAGCATATTTGCAACTAAGTCTCCTTTCCACAACTGACATAAGATAAAAAATTCACAAATTAATTCATGCTCCCATAGGTAAGTGCATTAGCATTCTTATCTCAATAATGACTCCTAAACACAGTATACACAGAAGAAAAAGAGGCTCATCAGATTTACTATAAGTTTCCTCAAACCTTATGCTCAAGGGCATGGCAGAATCTGCACCAGGACACATCTGACAACTGTGATAGCACATAATGCTGCAGAGTTGACACAAAGTGATTAACTTGATGCCTGAAACAGAATTACAGAAACTAAGCACATTTAGATGTACTGATTCTCTTTTCAATAACAAGACTATGGTAATTTGGTTCAGACACGTGCAAATTCCTAGAAATACAAACTGCTTGAAAAGTATATATACTTGACTAAGTTATATTACAGGCATGCATATTAATTACTTTCCCCTTGCTTTTTTCATTTCTTTTACATTATTGTCACAAGAAATAGAGCAAAAAGTAACATTCAAGATTATAAGCATCAATGCCCATAGGTGAGTGCAGCAATAATAGATAGTCATCATAAAGCAAGAAGCTTCACATTGACCCAGATCATTTAAGTGATCACAAAACATTGATAAATGCATGGCAACAATGAACTTGCGACCCTTTGTATAGTGAATCATTGCATTCTACAGGGTAATAACCTCAATCCATATCATATGCTAAGAACTGAAAGTGACTCATATCAGCAATATGTGTTAAAGTTCAAGATTCAGTCACCTTACATCAGATATTTGCTGAATTAATCAAGATTCATGTTAAATCATGTTAAAGGAACACACAAATAGAAGAATATGCTGCATGGGAGTGTTAGGAATAGTGTCCTAAAATCCAGATTTATTCTGGATATATCGTTTTAATTAATAAATAAAATTGAAATTCCAGTCGTTTTCCTAGTTAAATTTGTGTATGTGAGCATTTATACTGCATATGATTTTCTTTTGGGAGACATCCATGAGATGGGTGTAGTCCTCAGACTACAATTTACATGTTTGTTCTAAGTGGTTTATGAGACTAAGCCACATATAGACTTGGTACAAATGGTATGGATTATTGTTTGAAAGCCTCGTAGTCGAAGAGAAGTTTAGACCACTTGTATGTTAAGACTATAACGTGACACTTTAGATGACTTGTCTTGGTCATGTGGATGGAGATCCAAAAGTGTTAGGTTAGTGTGTTTAATAAGATTGACACACTGAGTTGGACCATGTGGGTTACTTATTTCTAGACTACTATCGGAGATGAGTGATTCACGTTGCACTATTTGAACGACAACTCTAAATCCTGAGGGTATTCTGGACTTGTGCATGGAGCGTTAGTTACTTTGGTGTACTATAAGTAAGGTCTAAACGAATGACTGAAATCCCACGTACACTGTGTAGTGGCGGGAAGTGTGACAAGGATCAGGTATTCGCAAATATTTGAATAGTTCGGAAACTTTGGCCAAAGTATTCCAAGTGTTTGACATTTGGAATTTATATTGTGAATATGTTCAAGTATAAATAAATTATTCAGTGAAGGGCGAGTCGGTAACTAATGGAGAAGCTGTGAGAAGGATAATGGTAGTGGTTATATTTATCCTTTGTCATGGACATCTAGTGGAGGGGTTGTTGTCATCAACACAGTCTATTAGGGAGATATCGAATAAATAATTTAAATCTAGAGTGCAGTGAGATTTATTTAGTGGAATTAAGTCTCATTAAATGGTAATTAAATTATTTCATGAGATGATTAATTTAACCCATTTGGAGCTAGATTTAAATTGTCCCTGAGGTCCCTGCGCAAGCCTCTGTATTTATTGCCATCGGAAAAATATTAAAGAATTCGTGAGATGAATTATTTATCCATAAGATGGGTAAAGTTAATTTTGCCCAACATTATTCATGAGATGAATAAAATCAAAAATTATAAAATAAAATAATTTTTAAAATTAAAATTCATAAGATGAATTTTTACATGTGGGAAACAAAGCAAAAACAAAAAAAAAAAATTGTATTTAAAACAGCTCGTGATCCGCGTATATTGAATCGGATGAACACGCTGGGACGTCCACCAAAGGTATCCGCGTCCCCACGGGGTGACACGTGTCACGCGGCTAGTGGACCACGTGCGCGTTTGACCTGGGGTTGAAACGATGCGTTTTGAACCTACTTTTATATAAAACGACGAGTTCTACTGTTTGGTCTGCGCATCCCATCGAAATATAGAGATTTTTTCGCTCCGGTATACTACTATAAATAGAGGTACCTATTTCAGAGGTTTGGCATTCAATTCAAACAAATCATTATAGGTTTCTAAAATTGTTTCGGAGACCCAATTTGAGAGAAAATTTTCCGTTGAGATTTTTCTTTGCTCAGTTTAATATTTTTCGGAGCCCACCCTCCGGGCAGTTCGAGGTCATTGCGTAGAAGATCGCAGGGTCTCGTTTTTCTTGGTTTTCTTTATTATTGGAGCAATTCCAGGTATGTTCTTCTTTCTTTATTCTTTTTCGCTTTTCTATTTATTTATAGTATTCGTTATTATACCTGTACAAGTTTATGTATTGTTATGAATGTATTAGAGTAAAAGGCCCGTAGATCTAAATTAAGAATTTAGATCTGTTGATTTAAATTATGAATTTAAGTTAGTAGATTTAAAATTAAGAATTTTAAATCGACCCTAGGCTTAGAGTTATGAATTTTAAACCTGTTCCGCTGCGTAAACTTTAGGGAGGATTTTTGAAATTCATCCCAACAACCGGTATTAGGGCAAAGGGTTTATAGAAATAAACCTATTCCCGGGAACTCTCGCACGTGAGGTGTCACGAAGCGTGACTCTCCGACCGGGGGCTTAGGTAGAGAGAAGGGTCTCCTACTCTAAGTGCTCTAATAGGTGCCTATTGTTGTGACCATAGTTGAGAACTGTGAACCCAATAGTCGGCATCAGAGTTTATTTTTCAACAAAATTCATATCTTTTGCCAACAATTGGTATAGCCATTGCAAGAAAAATTATCAATTACATTTACTGACCTTAACTTTATTAGACTACTGAAATGGCTCCTTGACATCTGATGTTGATCCCGACTATGATTAAATATACGCCTTAAATCCTACAAAGCAGCAGAGAAGGCATATCAATAACTCCAAACATGAGTATGAAGGGCCATAAAATGAAGCGAAACCCGGAAGGATCATGATGTTGCTAAATAAATCCATACCTTGAGACAAAACCATACATCCGTTAGTGACAGAACAGCAAGCTTGACTCGTATCAAAAAACTGAAAATGTTTGCATATATTCTTAATGCACTTGGGGTTAAGACTATACTGACCGGCCAATCCACTCTGTAACCCAGACCGATAAAATCAAATGTCTGGACACCTGCAACTTGCACGTAAAGATTGAAAGAACAAATTACCATCTCACAAGCTTGATGGTAAAAATGCAAAGAAAAGAAAAGAAAAAACCAGATGTCTGAAATAAAAGATGTACCGACTGAAGCTATTGGAAAAGTATTTATGCTGTGGTCTTTCACATAAATATATAAACGGTCCTTGTTACAATCTCTCTCACGAGAGGACCTTTGGATTGATGATTCAAGTAGCCCTTGAATTTCAGAAATGCTCTGATCCTCTTTCATAAAATACCATTTCTGGATAAGATAAGAGAAAAAAATGATGAAAAGACTCAGTGGGAAATCGTCATCTAACCACTTCGAACCAGATAATAACAATCAAAAGGAAAAGAAACAAAGGTGTACATGATGCCAAAGAGATGTGATGAATAAATCAGCCCAGTCTGCTACTTCCATAAAATGATACTGTCGCAGTGCAAGCAGATGCCCTTGCAGATCAAATCCTTCTTCCAGTAACTTGATAGTTAACCTGCTCACATAATAGTATCTGATACAGTGAAGGAACAGCCAGCCAGGACCAAATGTTCTACCCAACTTCTGGTCATCTCTTACCGTATAATGTATGAATCACGGGTAAAGAAAATGAAAGAACAAGAATTTAGAAAATAAAAGAAGAATACACAGGGCAATGAAGAAAAAGCAAGAAGGGGAGGTAAGAAGCCGAAGTTACTGATGCAAAAAATTAAAAACAAAATCCCCAGAAAATGGAGAAACAACAGACAAACTATGAAACATTGTTTTAATTCATCATGAGGATACTGAAGCAGAATTTCCTGCAGCAGACATTTACTGATAATGAAATCAAGCGGCATCTCAAACTTAGCCACTGGATCTTGCTCAGAATCTCCAGAAGTGGAACTGCTAAGGCTAGCAAAACCACGAAGCAAACTTTGCCAACCACTTCCTCCATAAGTTTTGTCTGAACAGCTGCTGGTCATACTGTTATCCTTTAAGCTCAAAGAAGAACGATTATGTAACATGTCATCTTTGGCCACCGAGATATCACCTGAACTATATGGTGTATCGCCACAAACATCTGCATGGTGAATGCTTGAAGGACCAGAGTCTGAGCAGGAAGAAAGGTCAGGTCCAACTTGATGCTTAGGACCACCAGCTGTTCTTTCTGCGTATGACTTAAAATGATTTTCTGTAGCTGAAAAGTTAAAATAAGGGAAATTTTTGTTGATTCCCCGAGGGAGGAAAGCGCTTTTTGCCAACATGGGGTTCATACTAAGAACATTGCTCTGAAATTTAGCATTCCATGACTGCATAACATATGAATTTGCTGAGGGATGACTTCGATTCTCAAATTGCTCCAGGTCAAATGCTTCAGCTCTCAGTAAGCTCCTTGGGGTAAATTGATCATAAGAACATGAACTCCTTTCCTCCAAGAGTTCAGTTTTTGAAGCACTGATGTTTGGATCAATGCCAGGTACAGCTTTGTGCCCCAAATGACTGCAAAAAGGATTTTCAAGCAGACCTCCTACAGGCCATCCAAGATTAGGTTGATGATCTGCATATTGGATCTGAGAAATCCATGATACAAAGTGATCCAACGGCTTACTAGAGAACGCATCAGTCTTTCCCGGCATTGTTTTCCTCTGCTGGGGATCAATACAGCCATTCTCTGCAGATTCTGGTATCACATTTTGAGTTGATTTCTGCATAGTTTTGTCAAAAGATATGCTAGAGGAAAAGCTTAATGCAGAAAGATAGTTATGTTTGGATCCGACAAAACCATCAGGAAGTTCAGCGGTTTCTGCAGGATCTTCTTGCTTTTCGGAACCATCTGTAGATGAACATTCAAAAGGCTCAATATCTAAAACATCGTCCCTCATGCTTGAGGCATCAGAATCAGCATTTTGGGGAGCCCTGAAGGTTAAGCAGAGAAGAAGTTAACGGAATGAACTAGAAAATAAAGGTCTAAGCAGATATTGAGTCAACCAAAAGAAAATTAAATAATTCATCAATATACTTCCACGACTGTAGCGTAAATTTTATCGGATCTTCCCCACAAAAATGATCATACTGCATGTCAAGACAATGACAGCATAAGATCCATGTAGGCTTCTCAGTAAATCATAAAAGGGCTAATTTGTTTTGTTCTCTCCTCACCACCCCACCCCTAAAGAAAAGGAAAAAGAAACAAAAATATTATCATTGTTATTACGTACAGATTTTAAAAAAAAAAAAAACAATACTTTTACTTTTTGATGTCATTTCAGAACAATCCTTCAAAGTCATTTAGCAGACGGAGGTAATAAAATCATATATGAGAAGGAAAAGATATTAATGGGGTCAGAGAGAACTAAAAGTAAATAGTTCGAAAATAGGCTAGGGCACAATTATTACAAGACAACCAGGAAGCCAGTGCTCCGTGCATATACACGTAGGTTATGCAAGGTTAAGCGAGAGAGAGAGAGATAGACAGATACTCATTTGGATCTCTTTCATCAGAAGGCGAAGGACACAGCAAACTGTCATCCAAAGTTGAGGAAAGTTGAACTTCTATTGTTCTCCCAAACTTACTGGAATATGCTGCATCACGGAAAACTACCTGCAAATATGAATTCTTCGTATTAGTTGTAACAGCATATATTGGATTACATCATTGAGGCACAATGAGTAGATGGACGCCACAAAAATATAGCCATGCTCATATCAACCAGGCAAGAAACTTACCTGCCGGTATTTGATGTCTAAATTTTTCATAAAATATTCAAGTTTCTCATGCATCCTTCTGTAAAAGTTCTTTCTCAAAATCACCATGGTTTCAATCTTTCCTTTGTTAAAACTCAACGGCATAGAATCAGATAATCTATTTATTGGACAGTCATTTGAGCCTGGGAGGATAGCCTCTAATGTATTGTCCTCAATATCAACATACTTGCATAACTGAAGCAGTTTCATAACAATTTGAAGCTGCTGACCAGCTCTTAGAAGTGGAACCGAGATGTCTTTCAGAAAACAAGGAGCAGCAACCTCTTCCTGCTCCTAGAAAAGATTCGAAACACCATGCATCAATGGTAAAACACAACTGTTTCTCAATGTAAGGCTTCAATTATACCAGAATAAGCATTACCCTAAGAGCCACCAAAGGGAAGTCAACGCAGACGTCACCTTTATCACTTGAATACAGTGGCACACTTTCCCCATATTTTATTATAAACTCCCTATATGGATCAGTGACCTTGGCTTCATAAATCCATGATCTAAGGAATCCACAATATGGCTCAAGTGAACGAAGAAAAAGAAACTTGAGAAGGGCACAATGAGCTGGATCAGCAACCTATTAAAGTGATGCAAAGTTATCAGAAATGACCAAACAGGCAATTGTCACAATAAGTAAAATAAAGAAAAATGTCAAAGCCATTGTGAAATTTGGTACACATGGATCAGGGAGACAAGTAGTATTGTAAGACTTCATTTCCACCGTTTTGGTTGGTAAGTGGGGCTGGAAATTGAATCTAAGACCTCTTATCTTAGAGATAATCTTGCGAGTGTTTTAGCACTAGACCAAGGATTCATTGGTGTAAGACTGTATTTCCTATATTACATATTGCTCAAGACCACAAAAATGAGTAGAAGGAACTCGCCTAATCGAGGTAAGGAAGAAGATACTGGTTTATTGTTAGGTTCACAAGTGAATGATAAAACAAGTACAGAATACATGCACCAACATAGCATATAAATGTTAAGCTTGGAATCCATCTGTTTTTCTGAAAAGATGGGAAGAAGTTGCCGATGAAGAATGGAACACTCCAGGAAACAGCAACTTTCCTACCCTATCCAGACACCTAAGACCCCAATCTTGTGGGAGGCAAAGATTTGCATTGTGTATGAGATATTATGTAATTCAAAGACAAACTGATCCCGGTCCAGGAAGAGAAAATTGTTTTACATCATGACAGCATGGATGATTATAAAAAAGGAAAACTTTTAGTGTACTAGGCTGACCTGTAGTTGGTTATACAAATATGTAAGCAGATTCCCTCCCCTGGGGAAGATAGAGAATTGCATTGCCGCCTTGAGAGTTAAATCTTCAAATGGACACAAGGAGAAGCAAAGAGCTGCATCACATATATGGCAAAGATTCCCAAGAGCCTCAACTTGAGTCCTCAGTTCTGTCGTGTGCAGGTAGACCTCCAGAATCGTGACTTCGGAATGCACAATACTTGCAAGACTGCCTTGCCTTAAAGAAGTTTCAGACAACCTAACAGCACTATTAAGAGAATGCCTTGCTTGCACAGATGAACACAGCGTATCTAATGCACACAGGTATCCCTCCAAGACTTTCCGTATAGCAACTGCAAATGCCTGGTTGACAAGGCTGCTTGAGGAGTGTTCTATGACATCGATGTTCTCATCATTTTGGTTCTCTGCTGGTTTCAACCGAACTTGTCTGTTTTCCATCCAAGTTTTATCAAAACTCATAGAGGTAAAATGCTCCACAAATTTATAGAGAAGCATAACAAGGGAACCAAAGTAGCCAATGGATTTTAGGATCTTTCCCAATGCATAGGTGCTTAAAGAATGATTCCAAAGGGTTCGGATATGATGACTGGATCTGTCGGCAGGATCATTACAAAATGCTGATGAAAGCTTCTCAATACTGAGAAGAGCTGATTCTGCACCTTGCAATGCATTCATCACCAACCTCACCAAGCTAGACTCCTAGGTGCAAAACACATCAAATGCATGAATCAGAAAATATATATATACATATTGTGTGTGTGTAGAAGAGAGAGAGAGAGAGAGAAAATCTAGTGTAGAAACTGTAGTATAACTATGAAATCAGAGTTTTATATAAAATAACTGCAGTGGCATATTAACATGAAGATTCTGATTCGATGCAGTGAAACCTGTAGTACAAACTATGAAGTCAATAGTTTGCATCAAATATTAGTACCCTAGCGATGCAAAGAATGTTCTATAGTTTGTATTTGGCATTCATATAGAACATGGACATCAATGATGGCCATATGCTTCAAAGATTCAAATTAGAAAGAGACTTGTGCATTAAGGCTATGTAAGTGTTGAAACACAGAAGGATACTCCAGTACAAGGTTTGGCTAGAATCCATACGCTACTGAAGCTGATCTTGTCAAAAGCTAACTCTACCGAAATCTTAAGCTGATGGGTGAATATTCAAAAATGCTTTATACTCTAACACGCCCAATAACACAGATGGCCATGGAGCTTGCGGTATGGGTAATCCACAGGCTCAACTTACCCCTTGTGCTTGAGATACCTTAATATTAAGAATGGGAGTTGTTGGAATTTAATTTGCCAAGGCTTAAGCTAATGGGTGAACGCTCATGAATGGTTTTCTACACTGATGGATCCCTAAATAAACAAAGTGAGTCGATCTACAGTGCTATTTCTTCAACGCTAAATTAGGCCACATTACTCCATATGTAAGTCTAGTAAAAATTTCACGTAAAAGTTTTGAGATAAGAGATCAATATATAAGCGTAGTAGGTTACTCCATCTAATACCAATTAGTTTTGGGATAAAACCTCACTTGGACTTATATATGGACCTCATATATATACCAACTCTGTGGGTCGTACACCACAATTACACTAATTTCTCCAATCTCTAGAAACAATTTCAACTAGTTAGCCATTAAACTAAAGATAACCCATTTAACTATTTCTCAAAGGCATAACAAAAATGCACTTCCGCATTTTAGCAGAATTAAACTAAGTAAAGAAACACAAAAGAAAATTTAGAAAGAGCCTCACAGATACAGATGAAAGTTCATAGAGACAATCATGAGAAGAAGAAGAGGAAGCAGTAGAAGCTGACGTGGCAGCAACTCCGCCACTCTCGGAAGGAATAGACTCCCAAGGCCTTGGAGGAAGCCATGGATCCTCTAATTTCAAGCTCTGAAGCAGTGAATCAATCGGCGATTCCACTTGCATTGTGAAAATTGCACTATTGAAGGTTCTCAATTAGGGTTACGAGAAATTCTGCTAGTAGAATTTATACATTTCCTCGGCTTTTGAGGAATCGGGGGGAGAGAGAGAGAGAGAGATCGCCGGAGAATTTGGGCCGTCGGGCGGTTACCGGCGGCGTAGAGTGGTCGCCAGCAGGTGGAGTGGCTGGATCCGTGGAGAGCGGAGAGAACAGGGGAAAGAGGGAAAGTTTGTTTGAAAATGCGTGTCGCTATTTACCTATCAGGGTCTTATTTTAGTGATTGAGATAAGTAAGGAGATAAAATATTTGTATTAGACTAAAAGATTTTGAGTTTGATTTTTTCTTGAATCTACCCTAGACTTAACTGGCTCTTACGGTGTGTGAATCGCTACATAGGTTGGGGTTTACTGGGTAATTGAGTTCCTCATTAGCTCAAAAAAAAGAAAAAGAAAATGTGTGTTGTTATTCTAAGGAAAAAAATTGTTAATGTAGAAGTAATGATCTGATTTATAGAGAATAATATTCATATATTTTTATAAAGTTACTCGGTTTAATGTTTTTGTCATGGAAATAACAATTACCCTTGAAAACATTGTTACGAGTGGGCCCTAGTTGTTATTACCCAGCTCCAATTCCAAAGTAAAGTCAGAAATGAGTTGAGTCGAGACGAGTATCTTTTTATTCAAATTTGAGATTGATAAAGGTTATTGATTTGATTTCGTATTGTTTTAGATCGATTTGAAAAGATTATTGTGTTCGATATTCGGCTCAGCTCGTTAGCCAAATCAAGCTCATAATTGAGTCAAACCGAGCAACCGGGCCTATTATCATGTTGAATCAAGCTCAGGATGAAGTCGAATTTACTATAGAATTGATCTCACTGCCAAGAAAAGCGCTTCAAATTATCACTAAGCAACTATTTGTTTCAATATTTAAATACAAACCTAAGAAGGCATGATGGTGTAGGGTAAGGATTGATGACAAACAATAAAACTCAAAACACGCAGGACAGTAGACTACCACAACCAGACACCAAAACAAACGAACGCCTTGACAAGGACAAGCCTAATGCTAAAGACACCAAAATAAAACAGCTGACCAACTATTTAACCATTTTCAAGCTAATGCCAACTATTAGCAAGCTCTTAGGGACATATTGGCAAGTTCTTACTAAGCCTTTAACGAGCTCTTATTGAGCCTTTAACAAGCCCTTTATCAAATTGTTCGCTAATGTTAATGAGCTCACCCTTCTACGGCTCGTTAAGCTTATCGAGCGTGCTTGAAGTTGGCTAAATAAGTTATTGAGCCCCAATAACGTACACCCATGAGTTGTAATCAATTTCGAATGTGATTAGTTTATCGAACGTTCGATTCGTTTCTTTTTAAAAGCAGTTCGAGTTAAAGTCTTATCACGTTCTTTTCAAATTCAATATTTTAGGTTGCTTGCTTTGCAGGAAGAACTCTGACAAACCCGTTCCTTGAGGATTCAGGTAAGAACAGGTAATTAATACATTTTATACTTAGTTTAACTAGGCTCATTAGTTTAATTGAGTCAAGTTGAGCTCATTCTCGAGTTGCGCCTTGCTTATTAGGTCAAACTTGCTACTGTATAACGAGCTCGCTATAAAGTCAAGCTCATTGCAAAGTCAAGCCACTCAATCTACTATTGAGCTAATACCGAGCCATTAACAAGTTTTTAATGAGCCATTAACGAGCTCTTAACAAACCATTACCAAATTGTTCACAAATTTTAATGACTCAAGCATCCCCTATTAAAACTCGACCCATTAACCTTATCAAGCATATGTGATAACCTTAAATCAGTATATATTTATCTATATCATTTTAATACACTTTTAACCATTTTACTTCTGATTTTTATTACTTTTGCTCGTTTTTGCTCGGTTTCGACTATTTTATTACTTTATTGCAAAAAACACCAATTTTGTATGAAATCTTGCTAATTTTATCAGTAATATCAATAAGTAAAAGCAAGATAAATCAAAAAATTGCAAAATAATAGCAAAAATTGTACAAAATTACCAAGAACACTTAACTTACACCCTATTTCACAAGTTTTGTATCAATTTTTAGCTAAAATTTAAGCTTTTATCCTCATTATTCATCTTTTATGCATTGTATAATACAATTAAACATTACTTAAAGCTATTTTAAGCATTCTTTGACATAAAAAATCAGAAAAAAAAATAAAAAAATATAAAAAATCACAAGTTGCACGCAACGTGCAGACCTGCTACAGCAAGCAAATTTTCAGCTCAAAATTTTTTTATTTTTTCAACTAAATACATTGAAAAAAAGCTTAAATAAGTTATTTAACATCATATTAACATGTTATTTCAGTATTTGGGTGGAAGATTTCATAAAAAATTGAAGAAAAATGGCAAAGAAATTAGCTTGACAGAATCTATTCAAGAAGTTGCACAGTTCACTTTAACTTGAAATTTGGGTTGGAAAAATGGACAAATAAGATGAAAGAACTTCTTGAAAACTTCATTAACATGTCCTAGTTAATGTTAAAGCTGATTTTGGGCGGTGCACAACAAGAAAAAATTGACAAATTCGAGCTGAACAGCCACTTGCAAAATCTGGACATGCAGGTGGTGGTGCCATCAGATTCAAGCTTCATTTTTTCAACAAAAACTCGATGATTTTTACCCAAATTCATTTCATAAACATACTTTTACATGTCTTAAGTCATATTTTTCAAGACTTGGGAGGTGGAGTACAGAAAAAAAAATGAAAAAAAAGGGTGAAAAACACCACTTGCAGCTGCAGAAAATCAGAAATCCGTGCACAACTTGCTTAATTTTTTCACTTGTGGCGGCTACATTATGCAATATTTCAGCTCAAATTCATTGTATACACCTTATATTACATGCAAATGATGATTTTGAGCAGAGTTTGGGAGATGAATTGCAAAAAAATTGAAGAAAAAAGGGCAAGAACAGAGCTTCAACATCATCCTACAGCAACCGCCAAGAACAACCAATAAGAAGCATTTTGATGTAGTTTTTTGCAATTTTTTATCTTGGATCAACTAGTATAAATAGGGAATGTGGTAAGTGTGTTGAACCATCCCTCAAACAACAAAAAAATTCAAATATAAAGTAGATGTAAATAGAAAAAAAATGTGAGGGAGAAAGAAGGAGAACGAAGGAGGGAAGTTTGGTTTGTAATTCTGTATTTTTAGTTCTTTCTATCCCTTTTCTTTCTTAAGTTCATGTATTTTGATGTTTATAATGTTTTATATTAAGTTTAACATGAACTAATTTTGTTAATCTATGGCTACGATATAGCCTAAGTTGTAAAATACGCTCATTTCTAATTAAAGGTATTCAATGTTTATGTTATTGTGCTGTTGAAGTGTTTATCATTGTTCTTCATGAGTTTTAAATGCTTAGTCACCATTTAAGGCCTATAATGATTCATAATGAGACCGAAAGGAGATTTATGATAATTGCTGAGGTGATAAGCACCACAAATTGGGCAAATGCTCGAGAGAGATTAACGCAATTTGTGTGGTTTTTAAAAGAAAATCATAGAGCTTTTATAACTCTTTTCTTATTTAAATTCATGCACGAAAGTGATGAGTTAATATGTTAAAGAGTACGCTAAATGTTGCTCGAGAAAGAATGTTTAGTAAATTAGGATTTTCAACCATCAACACACAGTAACAACTTGAATATCGATAATAGAAAAGGCATATTGATGCAACTAAGGTGAATGCCTTAGACTTTATTAATTAATTAAAAAAAATAATTTAATTCGACTCATTCTAGTTTAGTTTTAACTTTTATTCTTATTTTATTTTATCTTACTTTATTTCATATCAAAATCCCTATTTTTTTGATTTTTCAAATAGTATTAAAACTATTAATTTCAGTACTCACTCAGCAATCCTCGTGGGAACGATACTCTACTCACTCTGTATTACTTGAAGCGACTAGTATACTTGCTAGTAAAAAATCGCAACAATATGCTTGAACTCAACTCGATCAAGCCCTCCAAAACAAATATGGACCAGCTCCTATCAATTTCAAACACAAGCACTATTGAACACTTAATTCGTTAACATGTAGATACGGTCCAATGAAACATATAATGCAGCTATTTTAACAGATAGATTAACTAAATCTAACGCGATATGATAACACAGTACGATCACAACACCAATTTACCAATCAAATCTGACGTTGTACCTATGAACACCCTTGCTTTTTTCGGTAGTTTAAATACAAGCCCGAGAAAACACGATAGTATAGAATAGGGACCAAAGACAAATAAAAAAAATCCAAAACACACAGATCTATATGAGCACCCATAACACTGGCAGTTTTTTTTTTTTTGAACAGACACTAGCAGTTTAATTAATGCAAAAATATAGCTGATTAATTTAGTTATAAATAACTGATTTTTAAATTTCCTAACAAGCCACAATTGGACATTACTAACACCTCATATTTACTATAAATACTAATTACAACCATCAAAATTCAACTGATAACCAAAACCCTAACTATTTTTCTGGCTTATAAATATTTCAATTTCATAATTAAATTCTTATAAATAAATTAAAATAAAAATATATTATAATTTCTTGCATGGCTTTTCTAAGGTTAAAAACAAGTTTTTCTGGTTATTTTCTTCTTATTCTTTTCATTTTTCTAGCTGTTACCACCATCGGTTGCTGGGGTAAGAAGCCTAGGTTGACTTTAAATGCCATTGATCGGTGTTGGAGGCGTCGGAACCATAACTGGTTTAGGCAAAGGGGACAATTAGCCCGTTGCTCGGTG
The DNA here is from genome assembly GCA_018398585.1 of Simmondsia chinensis. Taxonomy (NCBI): domain Eukaryota; kingdom Viridiplantae; phylum Streptophyta; class Magnoliopsida; order Caryophyllales; family Simmondsiaceae; genus Simmondsia; species Simmondsia chinensis. The sequence goes on from JAGTTD010000014.1 coordinate 3,157,983, forward strand.
GGATATGCTGGAAAGATGACTGGAAACAGTGGTAGAGGAACCACATGGTACGTGGTCACTGACCCGAGTGATAACCCAGCGAATCCTAAACCAGGTACACTCCGATATGGGGTGACCATGGTTCCTGGTAAGAAGTGGATTACATTTGAAAGGGATATGGTGATCAGACTCGAGAAGATTCTTATTATTGGAAGCTATACGGTTATTGATGGTCGTGGAGCTGTGGTTCATATTGCTGGGGGTGCATGTTTCTTGCTACACAAGGTATAGTAAAAGCATTGATTGATAAAATTAATGACCGGAAATTAGTTAACGTGATGTCAGTGGTGAAACACAGTCAAAATTGAAACCCTAAGGGAATCAATTCATGTGTTGATTTGAATATCATTTATAAACTTACTCTTTTGTTTCGATCATGGCCTATAAATCCAGCTTAGATCGAGTCACTTAGGTGGTCAGTATCCATAATCGCCGTAAAAATATCTAATTTACCCAATGTAACTATCTTTTTAGTACCAGTACATGTATGGAAAATTAATAAATTATCATAACAAGGTTAAACTAAAATTAATATTCCCTAATTTGATAAAGGGTAAATTACAGAAAACCCCCATAACTTTTGTTTCAATAACCAAAAACTCCCCTCACAAATAAAACTACTCACTACACCCCCTAACTTTTAAAAAACTTTCACTTCACTCCCAAACAACTTTTTTTTGACCATTTTACCCCCTAACAAAAAAAAGTATATTTTATCTCATAATATTTTTTTCTAAAAATTTTAGAAATATTTTTTATATTCTTAACTTATAGAATAGCACTATAATTAATTAAAATAATTATATTTTTATAAATATAGAAAATTTCTTTTTTTTTTTTTTGCTAAAAACAAAAATATTTAATTTTTGTCTAATAATATAAGACCATTTTCTAAAAATAAAATTAAACATTATGGGCAAAATGGTAAAACATAAGTTGCACGGGGTTAAGTGATAAATTTTTAAAAGTGAGGAAGTTTTGTGAGTGCTTTTATTTTTGATGGAGCTTTTTATTTTTGAAGAGAAAAACAGGAAGATTTTTTATAATTTACCCTTGATAAATTCATTTTGTATAATAAATACTCAAATTAAATATAAAGTAAAATCATTCATAAAATAACTCAGGATTTACATACACATCCTTACAATTTCACTTTTGTACAGAGCAAAAACGTGATTATCCACGGGCTACGGTTGCACCATTGTCGGTCCCAAGCAGGGGGCATGGTGATGGGTCCGAGCGCACACCTATTGAAACTAAGCACCATGGACGGGGATGCGATTAGGGTGGTTGCATCAACCAAGGTGTGGATCGACCACAACACACTGTATAGGTGCGAGGATGGGCTCATTGACGTCACTCTTGGTTCAACAAATATCACCATTTCCAACAACTGGTTCAGAGACCATGATAAGGTCATGCTCTTAGGCCATGACGACGCTTTTGACGCTGATAAGAACATGAAAGTCACTGTAGCTTTTAACCGATTTGGACCCAATTGTAACCAGCGGATGCCAAGGTTCGTTACTTCGTAAACCCGTTTCTACCTTATACACGAAAGAACTTTTTTTTCCCCGGTATATAAGGTTTTTGAGTAAGGTTCATTTACCAGACATTAATGCACCGGATCCCATTAGAACTCCAAAGTTAAGCGTGTTTGGGTCAGAGTAGTATCAGGATGGGTGACCTCCTGGGAAGTCCTCGTATTGTCAACCCTATAAGGTTGACGATCCTCGGAAATAGCCTCTCAGCAGGGTTACACCCTGAAGGGGTAAGGTTGCGTACATCCACTATTCCCAGACCCGCTTATGTGGGAACCCTTGGGACACTGGGTCTTTTGTTGTTGTTGTTGTACATAAGGTTTTTGAGTCAACTAGCACTAACGTCGATTAGTCCTTAAATTGCACTTACTGCCCTAAATTTTTCTTATGTGCAACAGAATATGTTGGGGCAATCGACATAGTGCGTATGGCCCCATGAAATAGTGCCGGTGAAGACTTTAAGCAATCCAAACAATTGCTCAGAGCTCGATTTTGTTAGATATATATTGAATATTTAGAATGTGCTTAAGCTAATGTTGACATTTCTATTATAAAATAAGGGACCACTAGTGAAAATTTGTTTTGGGCCCCAAAAAATATGGAGACCGTCCTACATGGATGACATGCATCAATGTGATGTGCCGATGACTCAAGACTCAAGTCTGAGTAATAATATTTCACATTATAGTTGGGATAAGATCAAGAATAATATTTAAGTTTACGGGATAACTTTGATGAATCCTACTTGGATTTTTATATAAATGATTTTATACTCTAACAGCTTATACATTTAAAAATGCAGAGTCAGGCATGGGTATGCCCACGTGGTGAACAATCTATACCTAGGATGGCAACTATACGCCATTGGCGGTAGCATGAACCCTAGCATCAAAAGCGAATCCAACTTGTTCGTCGCTCCCCAATCTGGAAACAAAGAGGTACTTATCGCTTTTTTGAGAAACCAATTACAAACAAACTGACTCGACTTAAATCAAAATTCAACCCAATTACTTAATAACTTACGCACATTTGCATTGTCAAACAGATAACGAGGAGAATAAACAAGAAGGGAAAAGGAACGGTGTGGAATTTCAGGTCTGTCGGAGACATGCTGGAAAATGGAGCCTGCTTTAATGAAACTGGTGAGGGTCGGATCAAGCCTAACTACTCCATCGACCAGATTTTCGACGTTGCGAGTGCTCGAGATGTTCGTTCCCTTACCCGATCATCCGGGGCTCTGCGTTGCCGCCCGGGGTCCCGATGCTAGTGTTATGCCGCCCGATAGGGATCCTCTGTTGTTGCTAGTCTATGAAAAAAAAAATATACTATGGTCTTTCAATAAAGTCATTATTCTTTCCCATAGTATACTATCCTAGTAAAATATATTGAATAATCTCATATTACAATTAATTTTTGGATGAAATGGTTAATTTGTATTATATTATACAATTTGTTCAAGGTTTTTTTAAACGTGTTTGTTAACAATTTGTTCACCAAAGAGGGCACCAACATGCTGTCACCGGATCCCATGAGAACTCCGAAGTTAAGCGTGCTTGGACGAGAGTAGTACCAGGATGGGTGACCTCCTGGGAAGTCCTCACCCTCAGGTTGGGGGCACTGGGAAATAGTCTCTCTTCAGGTTAACACCCTGAAGAGGGAAGGCTGCGTACATCCGCCCCCCCCAGACCCTGCGTAGGCGGGAGCCCTTGTAGTACTGGGTATGTTCCTTTTTTTTATTATAGAGGATAAATCATAATATTTACTATTAATAACATCAATATTATTAATTTGGAAAATTCTTAGTTAAATACCTCGAGGTTTATGCATTTATCACTATGTATCTTGACATTTTAATATATATAATAAGACACCTAGGGATTTGAAAATTTTATTACCTAAATACCATATGCCAAAATATGTCCAAAATTTGTTAGAATCCGAACAACTTTCACCAGGAAATGCATACTACAATGTTATGTATGAGTTATAATAGTGTTTTTAGCGAAAATTATGGAAATTATGAAAAAGATTTTTTTCAGATTCTAATGGAAGATACATCATATATTACCTAAATTATGTATTATGTTAGTATTTTTTGACAAAAAACCATCAAATTCTGGTAGAGATTTTTTTTTTTTTTTGAATACTGATAGAAAATACTTAGTTACATGTTCCACGTTGATATTTTATGAAAATCATCAAATTCCGTCAAAGAGTATCAGATAAATAATTTTTTTTAATGTTTGGATACATAGATGATAAAATTATTAAACTTGAGAATACCTCATTATATATATTTAAACGTTTGTAAAATTTAGGTGATAAATGCTCAAATTTCAAAGTAACTAATTATAATATTTTTTTTAATTAATTAATTATCTTTGTTACTTATTATTAACGCGCACACATATATAGAGAGAAGAGATCGAGATATCACATTGCTCAACAACGAGATCAAAGAATTTTCTTCTAATATATCGCAACATAAGTAAAAGTTGTTACAAAAAATCACGAAGCATCAACGAGTCCTTCGACAGTAACAGGGTGACACATGTTGGAAAACGGTTGGCCCGACCAGACCGAGTCAGCCAACAAAGAGTTGACAGCTTCGGAAGGGTTGTAAAGATCCCACCATAGCCGAGTTTCCGGTTCAGCACAGGCCATGTCTAATGATAGGCATCCTGTTGCTGCGCCTCGCCACCCCCTTCCGCAGCACGCGTCCCTCTTATCTTCTAGTCCTGTGGATTGTTCTATGTTTATATGAATGTATTTGATAACGAATAGAAAGCGAAAGGGTAAAAAGGGTGACGTAAGATGAGGAGTCGAAAAGTTTATGCAACGATTAAATTGCCAAAAACCCAAACATGGGTCGAAAATATGGATCCACAGTTGTGACTTAAAACGGCCATAGCTTTTAATTCGTCAAAAGTTGCAGGGTCCTTTACATATCAAAACAAACTCTCAAATTGAACTATACAGACAAAATTCGACTTCTGTACATGTTTTTGGGCCACTTTTTTTATTTTGCTACTGGTTGAGGGGCGTTTTTGTAAATTTTGTGTTTAGGGCTTTCTTGCACACTGCCTATAAATTTAAGGTTTTGGCTATATTTTGTGGTTCATTGCAACCTTCCTGAAATACAAAAGAGCCCCTAGTTTTCTCTCTAAGTTTAGATGGATTCCTAGTTCTTCGATTTTAACATCAGAGTATAAATGAATTACATTTGTTTAATAATTGGATAAATGGGCTAGAATAGACAACACTACCCAAAACTTTTTAAAACTTTATCTTACCCTGCCCATAAAGCTTGAGGATTTGTCATTTAGGTATTATAACACTTTAATATATATAATAAGGTATCTTATAGCTTAAAACTTTCATCATATAAATACGTTGAGGTTTAAAATTTTATGATATAGGCACTTTTTGTCAAAATTCAAGGGATTTTTGTTAAAAAAATGTCCACTTGGCACATAATTACGACAATATATGGGTATCTTCCATCGTATTCCAATGATTTTCACCCAAAAATGCAACATAGGATATGATTTCAACAATGTATATCATGTAATCCTCAAACTTTAGAATACATATATATTAAAATATTGTCAAACTTTAGGATATCTAAGTGATAAATACATTATTATTTATTTTAGAAGGGAAAGAGTGGTACCGTATTGCCTAGAATTGGCTATAATTTGCATGATGCCTTGGTACACATCACAGTACACAAAGCGTCCGTCTGGGAACTCTTTATTGAGTGCAACAATGTGATCTTTCAATGCCTGATTGTACTCTATAATCATCCGGTTTATCTCATCCACACATAACCCGGTCTCGTTCTTGTGCGCGTTTGTTGGGTACCTGTTCAAGATTTCACATGTGAGTCGAATAATAAATCCTATAGTTAAGGGTGTAAACGTTTCTAGCTGAGATTAACATCGTCTTGTTTGAACTCTGATTGAGATTCCTTAACAATCTTGAGTTTGATCCAATCCTTTAACGGGCTTCTTGACTTTTGTTTGAACTCGATTGGATAAGTTACTAATATGCTAAATACTCAACTTAACTGAGCTCGACTTGTTTTGTTAGTCTAATTGAGCCGAAACAAGCTCGTTATTAGGCCAAGCTTGTTACAAAGTCGAGTTTGCTACGGAGTCTAGCTTAACCAAGCTACCATCGTTCCATTATCAAGCTGATAGCAAGCCATTAATGAGTTCTTAATAAGCTCTCTTAATAAACTATTCAGGATATTCGAACTCGACTCATTAAGCTCATCGAGTCTGCCCAAACTGAGTCCTTATCGAGCCCCCCTGAATCAAACATAAACAACCTTCTACCGATTTTGAACAAGAGTAAGTCATTAAATATTTTGTTCATTTACACTCCTACTTCCAGCAAAACTATAATAAAAATAAAAAAGATCGACATATAAAGCAGTGTACCAATTAAAAACAGCGCCCGGGGCACAACCAAGAGGCAAAATGCCCATACAGACAATCTTGCGTACATTGGCATCATGTAACTCCCTCATAGCCCTTCTCATCTCATCTGCCAATATCTGGGAGAGGGTTGCTTCACCTGTTCAGAAAAAATGTGTAATATGGTATCAAGTTTCGAGACAAGTATGGATGTAAGTAAGACGGGTAACAGATATGGAACAAGTACACAACTAAACATAAGAATACAATACGACGGATATGGGTATATCTTTTACTTGTCCAGTTAAGGACTCCATATTTGAATCTAGTAAGAATCTATAATTAGCGTAATGGGCTACTCTACCTAATGTCAATTAGTTTTTGGATGGAACCTCGTATGAACTTATATGTGAACCTTGTATATGCGAACTTCAAAGATTGAATCTAAGGTCCAGTGAAATTTATTACTCACCACACTTAACCAATACTTGCATATGGGTGGATATAGATCCATTTTCCCCGCAACGAAAGTCGAAAACATTTTCCTTCCCATAAGGGAAAATGTTTTCTACTTTAATCTCACATCGTATACTTCATTTCAACCTCAATATAGTTATGCATAAACCTTACACACATTTGTAGCATCAAACCATTTTCTTTAACTAGAAATACAAAAATATTAATACATTTTAATTAAAAATATATTATAGAAAAAATTTCCTCGAAAATGTTTTCCGTTAAACTCAACTTGAGCCTTAAAACTTTTGAGACATATTTCTGAAATACCCACATCACCTGTTGGAGAGTCCTCTTTTCTCAAATCCATGCAAACGCTTTGTTACAAGAAAATTAAATTAATCACAAGTTAGGCACATGATTAAAAGTAATTAATTAGATAGTTTTATTTTAATGATAATCTAGATAATTTTTCTTACGTAATTATTAGAATGTTAGCTAGTGTTCCATGTCCCCAATTTCTATAGAAGGGCAATAGGGTCGTAATGAAGCATACGAAGATGAAAGATGAAATGAAATATCTTTCTTCCTACTATCTCTCCTTTCCCCAATCTCAAATCCACGACGATGCTTTAGATTTCCCCATCCACCGTGGGACAGTTCTAAGACTGTTTGTCTTTACTATACTAAAAATAACGTTTTGGAAATCAACATCACCTCGGTGGGTGGCAGCTACAGCAGAGGAGGAGTCAGGGAGACGGCGGTGGTGGAGGAAGCGGAGGAAGTCAGTTTGGCCAAAGGAAAGGAAGAAAAGGGAGGAGGAAAGAAAGTGGGAGGCCGGGGAGGGGCCTAATTGAAGATTGAGCAATTGTATGGTATCTGACACTTGCCGCAGTTGGTGGTGCAGGCACTGATGATTGTCTGGGCTTCTTAGTATGCTGGCCCCGTTGGCTCCAAAGTTGAGCCCGCTTAGGAGGGCTTCAACGGTGCCATTTTGGTTGTAGAAAGACGCTGGTCTTGGTACTCCCATCATTTCCCCTGCATTCACTCATCCACGATTAAAATGCTTTCCATGAGCCGTTGTCCAAAAAACCATAAAATAAAAAATATTTTTAAAATGACAGTTTTAAAAAAATATTTTTTCAAACTGCCATCATGTGAATGCCACGTTAATTTTTCAATTTATTTAAATTTTTAATAGTTATTTTAAGAATATTATGGTCCATTTATCAGGCACTAATGCTCCAAATCCCATCAGAACTTCGAAGTTAAGCGTGCCTGGGCGAGAGTAGTACCAGGATAGGTGACCTCCTAGGGAGTCCTCGTGGTGCCAACCCTGTAAGGTTGGGGGTCATCAAAAACAGCCTCTTGGCAAGGTTACACCATGAAGGGGTAAAGCTGCATACATCCACCCCCCAGACCCCGCTTAGGTGGGAGCCCTTTAGACACTGGGTATTTTTTTTATTTTTTTTTTTTTTTTAGAATATACTATTAGTCACTATTAGGTATTCTTTTGTGAATACTACATAATAATAATTTGAAAGTGAAGCTTAACTAAGGTTGATAATAGAAATTGAAAGGAAAGTATAATAAAATTTAGGAAATGGAGAACAGAATTGTAAAGATAGAGAGAGAATTCAACTTATCATTCATTTTTATATATTCCATTACAATTATAGTACACTATTTATAGAGATTAGGAAATGGGACCACTAGCCAGTATTCTAATTACGTGCTAAAACGAAAATTGAAGACTTAGAACTAAGCAAACTTATCACATGACGCAATTATAGTTTTAAAGGGAATAATTGTTAGTTCTATTGGTTGTGCGAGAGTTAGCTAATTGGGTTGAGTTGTTAAAAACAAAGTATGCGTTATATAAATAGAAGATTGCAAGTTAATTATAGACATAGATGAATATAAATTAATAATCTCTCTTTCTCCCTTTACTTCTTGATTCTTTCTCGCCCTCTCAATCTCTCTCTCTATTGAATTTGTATTGAATTTCGAAGAGTTTAGATCCTTCCTAATTCAACTGCATCATTGGTACAATTATCCTGTATCATATTATCATTAAAATAAATATACCTACTAAAATACTATTTAATCATATAAACTCATAATTTTTTTTATTTTTATTGTAACAGAGAAATTAATATATAACTCTAGATGGTTACTTCAGTTAATGTCAACTGATTTAGTATAAGCCCCCACTTGAACTGATATATGAAACCATACATGTCAATTCCGTGGATCACCCCTTAAATGTAGAGTTATTTACATTTTAGTACCCTTGAAGTTTTTGGACATAAAAAGGACCATGGGCTTTTTGAATTATTAAAAAGACCCTAAAGTTTTCGTTGTATTAATAAAAAGACCCCTCTCAAGCGTGATGATGTCATTTTTCATCAACAGAGCCAATGTGACAACTACTTTTTAATTAAGCTACAATAAAATAACTTAAAGTACGCTTCAATATCCTTTATCTTACTATATAAGTACGAAGTTCGAGATTTTATATTATGTAGAAGCTACCTGTTTTCGCTTAATTTGTTTTAATATATGGTTATTAAAGGATAATTTTGTCATTTTATAGTAGCATTCATAAAAATAAAGCTGTCACGTCAGCTTTGTCTACCAAAAATGGCATAATCACATCGGAGATGGGCCTTTTTATTAATGTGACAAAAATTGAGGTGCCTTTTTATTAATATGACAAAAATTTAAAAGCTTTTTTAATAATTTAAAAAGATCAGGATCCTTTTTATTATTTTCAAAAATGTCATGCTACCAAAATGTAAATAATCCTTAAATTTAACGCAAAGAGAAAGAGAGAGACATACCAAGAAGGTAGGGCAGAAGAGAAGAATCAGAACCCGAATCACAAGGAAAAAACGAGAGATTATGAGGAATAAGAGGATTGAAAAGTGTATTCTCCCCACAATCAACAGACGAATCTCCCATTATGAATATCGCCGATGCAGATTTTGTCGAATGTGATAATCCAAAACTACAAGCCCCGACTGCCATCACCATCGCCATTAACGCTAGCTTAATCATCATCGTTCGATTTTGTGAAGAAAAATGTTCTGTATACACTAAATTTTTAGTATATAGTTTTGGTGTATCAATGGAGAAATGAATTGAGTGGTAGTATAGTAGATGATGAGCAGTTAGTAGAGAAGCATTTTGCTATGTTGTATTTTGGTTTGTAACTTCTATGCCTAACAAACTACTAACCACCTCTTACTCTAAAAAAATGTGTCAATTAACCAATAGTTTTTGTTAGAGTATAAAATAAATTTTAGGCCCTTATTTTTTTTTCCCGATAATTAGTAATAAGGTCGCGGAACAAAGCAGGCCACTCGACTAAGCGAGACTTGAGTCCACCCGTAGAAAAACGGGGGGCCACAAGAGACAACAAAAAACAGAAAGACAAACAAAAACAAGCACAACATGAGCCTCAAACACGACAACTCGAGACATCAAAAACGTGATCAAACAAACGGCAGGAATTTGGAACAGTGACGCGCTGAAACTATTGAAGCACGGGACTCAAGAAAAGTGGATCAAAGCTATTGTCATAGTTCAACTCAAATCTCAACTAGAGTCTCTCCACTGGATACCTTGTGACTAAACTATCCATCACAGCCTTCTAAGGAGAAAAGCACTCACCATAGGTGGATCGAAACCATCGAAATTTAGTCTTAGTTTTTTTTCCATCTCTATTACTCGGCCTGCTTCCTTTATTTTACCAGCATCAATACCGTTGCCACCCCGATTCGCCATATTCCTCTTTCTCTTTCTGCCAGGGGTCTTAACTTGTTTCTGTGTATTTCTCCCGGGCGACATGTCCTTCAAGAAATCTTGTAGTTCCCACTTCTCCTTTTCTTTCATCTTGCGCTTCAAAGCTCACCTACCCCTTTTTGTCTTCTTCATTTTCTCCTTTTTCTCTCGAGTTGTGCTAGGTTCCTCCATCAACGGCACTGGCATATGGTAGTTCCCCGGTATACTGTCCTCTGTATGCTGGAGTTTGAGCAAGTTAGGGGGTTCAAATCCATCAACTTAAATTTTCAAATAAAAGGGTTCTTTTAGGAATGACAATGAGGCGGGTAGAACCCATTAATTGTGGGGACCCGCCCGTATGGGTGTAAGTGAGAAGGGTAGCGGGCATGGGTTTGATGTACCCGCGGTACCCACCACTGGAATAGGATGGGTACAGGTATAGTGTTGTACCCACCCCGCTTTATACCCACTATATCCACTTCATTTTGTGACTAATGAACTTCAAATTTTAAAAATACATGCTTAAGTTTAATTGTGTAAATTAATTATCAATGTTATAAAAAATATAATTGAACTTTTAAAATAGTATTGAATAATTAATACAAAGCGGGTATTAATAATCATTTTGTACCCACATTAAGATGGGTACGGGGGGTAATGGGGCAGATATGGATACGGGTTTGTACTTGTCGGGGCGGGCATGGGTATGGATTTTGGTGGCAAATATGGATATGGAGGAGGCACCCCCAATACCCGCCCCGCCCCGCCCCGCCCCATTGACAACCCTGGTTCCTTAACATGGTATTAGTGCCTTGTTAACTAAGAGGTCACGAGTTTCGAATCCTAACAGCTCTCCATTTCAATATCAACATAATGTAAGCACAAGGTATGAGGTGGGCTAATGCAATATCCATGATTCAAATCCAAAGGGAATTTGTATGAGGGGGCATGTTAGAGTATAAAATGAATCTTGGGCCTTCATCCATCAGCTTATACTTTTGGAAAAGATGAATCCTTGATAGTTTTACAAGTTTAAGCTGATAGGTAAAGGTACGAGAAGGAGCTTCTCATGTAAATTCTCATCGGACTTTACATAAACCATACCTTTTTGGAGAAATTATATTAGTATACAGAGGAAGGCTTTTGGGATTTAAAATTACGAGTGCTCAATAAATAGGATTTCGATATCATGACAAAAACTAATTATCCCGAAGATTAAGTTGTTAAGTAAGCTTCAAGAATTGTTTTATAGTCCAATGGGCGAATCGCCATAAATGGGGAGCAACATGTCCTTGGTGGGAATCGAACCCCGGTGACTTCTTTGGCTCTAGACATTACTCTGCCATCAAGTTATGTCCCAAAGGGACGTTTATATCTAACGTGCACTCTTAGGGAAATGTCATTAAGTTTGTAGCGTGGTACATAGGCATACCTCAAACTTTTTGTTTCATCGTATGAATATTAAGAATGAGGGTGATTAACAAGACTCTGATACCATTTTAAGAAAATAGATGTCCAAAAAGGCTTAAACTGACAAGTAAAGGTTTCAAGACTGGTTTTATGCTCTAACATATAATTCAAAGTATCTACACCAAAAACCAGTTGATATTAGGTATAATAGCCTGCTAAGCTCATTTTTTGTTTTTCTCTCTCTTATAACTTTATTATGAGACTTCTGACGAGACTATACTCATTAATAAACAGTCAAATCAAGACTCGATAAGTTTAGGGCTCTACTCAGAATTTTTTTGCTTGATTAGAAGCTTCGAGCAGGAAGGTCGTGGGCTCAAAGCTGGCTATGAGCTTGAGACGAGGCTCATCTCACTAAAACTCACTCAATTTTGGTCATTTGAGCTGATAAAACACAACCGCAATATTCTGTAATGATAGCTTCAAGAGTCAACTCCGGGCTTGACTTGAAATCTCATTTAACCTTGTAAAATGCTTGAGCTCATGACAAGTCAAACTACACGAACTATATATTGAGCCAATTCGTGAATTAAATTGTGAACTTGAACGTAACAACAAAACTCTTTTTCTTTAGCTCTAACTCAAAGCAATTTATCTTTTTAAATAAACTTTAACGACATTTTTTCTGTAGTTTGAGTCATGTTTTAAGGCAAAGATGAATTCAACGTAGCTGAATTATTTATTTATTAATAAGACAGAGGACTAAACAATTTTGACCCTTAGATCTAGTGCAAAATTTCATCAGTCTCTAGGTTCAACTGACATAATTAACATACATGATATTTACATACATGTTCAATTAGGGTTTCATCCCAAAATCAATTGACAATAAGTAAATTAGCCTATTAAGTTTATATATTGATTTATTTTCTCTCACAACTCCAATATGTGATTCTTACTAGATTCACACGTGGAATCCTCACCATCTAATAAGATTATATTAGTTTTTAAAAAAAATTAATTTTAAAATAAGAAGCGTGATAATTTTGTGAGAAACCCAAAACTTAGCTAACGTAAGTACTAGCCAGGTTAGGGGTGTAATCGAGCCGAGCCGAGCCGAGCTGAGTCGAGCCGAGTATCTCAGTACTCGAACTCAAACTCGATTAACTACTCGGGTACTCGAATTCGTACTCGAACTCGATTCAAGTAGTAAATTTTGCTCGAATTCGAACTCGATTAACTATTCGAGTATTCGACTCGACTTGAATACTCGTTTATTTTGCATAGGAATATTCTCAAATTAGCTTCATTATAATATTATTCTATACACTCGAACATTATTAATACTTATCTATACTATATTTTAACATATACAACCATAAATTACCGACATATTAATAGAAAATATGCATCAAAAACTAAATTTAAAAAAATATAAGCAAACTAAATACAAGTTCTTTCACTCCACCACAAATATAACATGTGATGTTTTACAATGAATTCAATCTTTCTTATTTCATTCTACTATTAATATCACAAGCCATTCATTTCAAAAGAAAATAATATACAAGAACTACTTTATACAAGTCGAGTATCGAGTCGAGTACCACTTCGAGTATCGAGTCGAGTACTTAATCGAGTATCTAGTCAAGTATTTAATCGAGTATCGAATCAAGTATTTATTCGAGTATCGAGTCGAGTATTTAATGGAGTATCGAGCCGAATAGTTCACTACACGACTCGTACTCGTTTATTAATCGAGTATCTTTTGATACTCGAACTCGGTTAACTCGAGTTCGAGTTGAGTTTTATTCGAACTACTCGCTAGCGGCTCCAATCATTTACACCCCTACAGCCAGGTTGTAGCGGGCAAGTAGGTAATGTCGAAATAATATATCCAATTATAATGAATATTTTTTATTAAATTTATTAAAAATTATTAATTTAATATTATTTTTAGAATTAAGAAATTTTTATCATATTATTAAAAATAGAAAATGAGTATATTTTATGGGTATACTAGTTTAATAATTTGCATAGGGAAATGTTAATGTCAAGTATAATTTTACTATCAAAAAATCTACAAGGCACGAGAAAAAAGTCATAAAAATATCACGAAAAGGAGGGTGCTTAGGAACGAGTTGGACATTAACGACCAACTGTACCCTATTCGTGCATTTTCGTGCACCCTCGTGTAGCAATGCTCTTTTACTATTGTCACAGTATTTATTTTGTAAATGATAAAATTACCCTTTAGCCCTTTTTTTAAAGAGATAACTTTTTCTTTTGCAATATAAATGCATTGACAACAGTAAAATTAGTTCTAGCATTAAGCAAGATGATGACTAATTTTTAAAGTATTCAAATTTGAGCTGTAATATGATCCATACACACCTGTTATCCAACAAATTGCTGACATTTTCGCTAAAATGTCATCAACATTACCCATTAAATTCATAAATACTTTCGAACCCATAAAATTAAATACAAAGTTGAAATAATCAATGACCAACTTGGAACAAGAAATTTAGAAAATAAATTGTATGACATATATTTTTAAGAAAAATGCCAAATAGACTCGAAAATATACTCAATTATATACTAAATATACGTTGGTGTAAAATCATTAGATTATAAAAAGTAATATTAAATTAATTACTTTTTATAAGCTAACAATTTCATACCATATATATTTAATATAAAATTAATATATATTTATTTTGCATAATTTTAAAATGAAAATAGAGATGGTAAAAATGCAAGGAGGCAAACAAGATGAGACAAGGCGAGGCTCGAGGCTCCATTTTTTCCAGCCGCCTCTCCTCCTGTTGGTGAACCGCCTGTTTCATCCCAAAAATAAATAAATAAATAAATAAAATTAACGTCATTTTTATTATTATTATGAATTTTTTACTAAAAATTACCTAAATTTTAGATACAATTTTAAAAAAGTATCCAAATTTATAAATTTTCAACAACCACCGAAACCTTACAAAATTTTTTAATGTCGCATCTTAATATTAAGGCCGTTAATATCTATTAGTTTTTACTAATATGGTATTTTAAAAAAATTTATTTTTTATGTATTTACAAATTGTTAAGATATTTAAAATATTTTTAAATTATTTTATATGTAAATTCAAAATTTTTAACATTATTTTCTTTTTTCCTTCAAAAGCCATATCAACAAAAACTAATAGATATTAACCAATGGCGTTAACATTAAGATGTGACATTTAAAAAAAATTTAAATTTAGATACTTTTTTGAAATTTTGAAAATTTATGTAAATTTTTAAAAATGCACTTAAAATTTATGTGATTTTTAATAAAAAAATTCTAATAGAAAAAGTGACTTTTGTTTTCCTTGGCAATAATAATACTATTCCCACCTCACCTCAAGGCTTCGTTTGATGGGAAAGTCATCTTCCTTTAGAAATGTTTTTTCAAGAACAATAAAAAACGGCTAGTGATTTTCTGTTGTTTTTTAACATAAAATACACTCCCGACTTATAATATTCCCTTTTTTGTTAAAGGAAATATCTACTACTAATTATTCTATACCTTGTTATAAGATAATATAAGCAGTTATACAACATATATGATCAATATTCGGACCGAAGGATACCCCGAAGCTTCTTGGGTTACTTGAAATGACGACTTGCCCCCATTTTACAATAGAAATTATTTCCCCCCGTTGGATGGAACTTTTCCGTCAATAAATGGGTGTCAAACAACGGAAAAAACGAACACTAATTCTTAAAATTTAATTTTCCTTCATAACAAATGGACCCTAATTCTCGTGATCTTTCCATCTTAAACCAACCTAAAATGCATTTAACTACAACGTTATTCAACATTATAAAGAAATTTTTTTTCTTCAAAATTAGACAAAAGAAAATTTTAAGAAAAATTAACGATTCTAATTAAGAAAATCATAAATAGTTTATGAAATCATATTGGATTCTTCCCGCACTGTGTGCGTATCTTGAGTCTCGATATAAAATACCAACTTTTGTATCACATGTTTTCCTCATTAATTATCGAAAAAAAACAATTATATTGGATTCTTTAACTAGCTTAATCACTGAATCAAATTCTACAAATGTGATCTCTTAATAATGCACTAGAAGCGGAATGCTTTAATCAACGAAAATAAACCATTAATATTGAAGTTTAGTAGTGTTAGTTTTTGCATACGCCTAGAGTATCAAATTTTATCGAGCTCATTTTACAAAGCTAAGAGTTTCAAGGTTAGATCCTCTCGTAGTCCGCTTAATTTAATTGAAGTACGTCTCATATACTGTTTGGGTCTATATCATCTCGTATAACTTTTATTTCATCTTCGATTACCTTTTTCATTTCCTTGTAAATTTTGTTCTCTTAAGGAGTTTCCACCACCATTTATTAAAACCTTTTCAAAGGAAAATGTCTTCGACTAATAAAAAATGATCATTTATCAGGCTTTCGAGTGCTTCTTTTGAAGATTTTACTGGTTTTTATTTTAAAATCTGAACCGAGTGTGGAGAGATGAACTAACCTGGTACAGAGGAAGGCACTTGGCTAGTTATCGAGGGTGAAGGTGCTTCAGTTGCCGTTGGAACTCCGATGGGTACCCCAGCCACTATTAGCAAGAAAAATTGTATAAATATTCATAATCCGGTGATTTTTTTTCACCATTATTTGGGTACATGAATTACTGTAAAAATGAGTACATTAGGTAATAAAACAAAGCGATAACCCTACTTAGGGTTTAGATTCGATTTTGTGTCATTTCATTCAATCGATTGTGAAAAATTCACAATTGATTGAACTCAATTGCATTTGATCACTAATTACACACTATCCATTGCAATCGAACTGTCATGTTTTTGATTATCAGACGCAATCTACACTATCTCGATCAACCATGTTGAACTACGATGAACCACATAATGCGGCTCGTCACACTACATAAACAATCGATGGATCATAATAGGGTACATTTACCAGGCACTAAGACACCGAATCCCATCAGAATTCTGAATTTAGCGTGCTTGTGCGAGAGTAGTACCAAGATGGGTGACCTCCTGGGAAGTCCTTGTGTTTCCAACCCTATAATGTTGGAGGTCTTCGAAAACAGCCTCTCGGCAGGGTTACACCCTGAAGGGGTAAGGTTGCGTACATCCACCACTCCCGGACCCGCTTATGTGAGAGCCCTTGAAACCCTGGGTCTGTTGTTGTTGTTCTATGTTTGTTTAATAGCATATTATTTTAATAATTTTGAAATAACTAAAAACTAATTTTTGGAAAGTTTTTGATCTTTTATTCTTAATTTTTTGTAGTTTGTGCGAAGCTAAAATAAGAAATTTAAAATAAAAAATTATTTTTAAAATTTGGATTTTTAGTTTCAAAAATTACAAGAAAAAAAATTTACCAAACAAACAGTTACGATTGAGGTTTTCGGTTCACAGTTTTTGTTTTTTGGAAACCAAAGACCACAGTATAGAAATGTCATTTCTTTTTCACTTATTACTCTCAGCTTTTTTCTCGTTCAATCAAAAACTTAAAGCAAAAAACCAAAACTAAGAAAAAAAAATTCAAAAAGCAAAAAATTTATTTTTTTCGAAAACTCAACTATGAACCAAAATACACTACCATAATTAATTTTGGTTATTTATATTTTACTACCCTAACCCTTTTGCAGGCACTGAGTTTGTTGTTGTTGTTGTACCCTGACCTTTTTGGTGATTATAAAAAGGACCCTGATATTTTGAAATTATTAAAAAGGACCCCGAAGTTTTATGGTTTTAATAAAAAAGACCCTATCTGGCCATCTAATGTCTTTTTGAAAGGTTTTTGGGCCATCTGGTTTATTTCGATTCGATTTGGATTTGCATGATAACTACCGTGAAGGTTTTTGGGCCATTCAGAATCATAATTTTTCCCGTTTTAAAAGGCAAGTCATTTATCCTTATTTGCCAGAGAGGGTCCTTTTTATTAATACGATAAAACCTCGGGGTTCTTTTTAATAATTCTAAAATGTCATGGTTCTTTTTATAATTACTAAAAAGGTCAGGGTAATAAAGTGTAAATAACCATAATTAATTTCTCAAAAACCAAAAAGACCAACACCTACATCGAAAATAGAAATGTCTAACCGCTTATCAAGTCAAATAAAACAACAACAGTAACACGACTTGCAATCTTAAACTAGCATCGTTATGCTCCACTTTCCTAACAACTGGATCGACCGTACACATTTTATCTAGTAGCCTTAATAGTTTCAATTTCATAAAAAACGAAAAAATAGAACCCTTACGAGAACAGTGACTAAGAGAAGGAGCAACTAACAACAAGCAACAGTATCAAACATGTAAGCCTAGGGACGTTAAAAACCATGCAGCTTTGTTGTGCTTCTCTATCTTAAATCGCTGCGTCAGCTACATCTATCCTAACCAGCCACTCAGCTCTATCTAGGCCACTCATCTCTTCACTCTACCCATCCTAATTAAACATATTCAAGCAAGAGTATAATAATATCTTATCCTCCCCCTCCTTACTCACATTTACCCAGTTATTAAACAAGACATAAACTATTAATTTTAATTTCTTCTCTTTTTTTCCGATTATTATGAAAAACTTGAATAAACTTGATATACTCGGATATCAATTTGTTAAGAATCTGGACAAATCTGATATTCTATGATATCAATTTATAAAGGAAGTAATATCTTCTCAATGCAAAACTTAACACCCCAATAACAGGATTCGATTCAAATAGTATAACATACAAGAGAAGTAAATAACATGATAAAAGAGAACAAACAAAGAACACAAAGATTTATGTGGAAAACCCTTCTTCAATCGAGAAAGGAAAAACCACGGGGGGAGATGAAGATTCTTTATTGATCACAAATAATGGAAGAATTATAAAGACACTTCCTCTAAATGAGATCTATGGAGAATTATTAAATCACTCCCTCTAAACTCTCTCTTAACGACGGCTCAACTTTATGTGGATTGGATGATAATTAGAACAGAACCCTAAAGATCTATTTACAACAAACGGCTAGGGCACGCGTTGCACTGCCCCCGATCGATCGGCCCATACCGATCGATCGGCTCCCTTTCTGCAGGCCTTCTTGACTTGCAATCCGCACGATCGATCGGTCTTGTACCCCGATCAATCAGCTTGCTCACGGCTTCCTTCATAACATAAATAAGTAATTTGAGACATAACCTAACACCGATAATTAGCAACATGATCGCAACATAAAACGAGCAATTCATACAAATGAGGCCACAAACAATCCACAAAAGGCAAGGACCAAGGAACAAATACAAAAGAAATCAAGACAAAACAGAAAAACAGAACACAAAAACAAACAGACAGAAAAGAATCCAATAGGCACCACCAGTATACAACAAAATAAAAAAGGGCTTACAAGAACAGAGGCTAAGAGAGGGAGTTTGAAGATGACAAGCAGGAGGCAACCGAAGGGCTCGTTTCAGATCGATCTGCAACCCCAAGGAGTTGTTCTTCCCCAGCAGCTGACACAAACACACCGGCTTGCTCTCCAGCATCCCCGCCAGCTCTGGACAACACGCCTTCATAAAGTAAGGTCTCGTTTAGTTGCCACATGAATTGAGTTCCTATATAAAGTAGTTGTATCTCCCGAGAATTCAATTTTTGTGTCAACTTCTCATAAAGTAAGTCAAAGATGTTTAGCTGTGAGAACGGGAAATAGAACTTCCTTGGAGAGGCTTGTTAAAAACAAATGAATTAGAATTTACCTAGGGGGTTAGATAAGTTACTTCCGATATTTTGAAGGAATTTGAAATTGCTAAGCAATTTCTATTTCTGGCATTCTATATACTTTCCGCCAATCAAACAAGAGCTCAAATCTCTATTTATCATGAACTTTTACTTTCTGCCAACCAAATAAGGCATAAGATGATCTGATTGTAATAAATGTCAAACAACAACCCAATGACTCGTGAAGGCTCCCACCACTACAGAGTTTGGAGAGTAAGATGTATGCAACATTTGCTTCCTATCACCTTGTCGGGTCTCTTATTAAATTTCACCAAGCATAGGGTTAGCATACATGAAATCCGTATATAAACCCATGTAAGATTCCATCCTAATACCAATTGGCAATAGGTGAAATAGTCACTAGGCTTATTTGTCAGTCTCTTCATTCTCACAACTTCTATTACAACTTCCACGTGGGATTTACATTAGACTAAGCTTTGGAGTTCTTAACCAAAGAGGGTACCAACACGCCGTCACCGGATCTCATTAGAACTCCGAAGTTAAACGTGTTTGGGCGAGAGTAGTACCAGGACGGGTGACCTCCTGGGAAGTCCTCACCCTCAGGTTGGGGGCATTCGGAAATAGTCTCTCTTCAGGTTAACACCCTGAAGGGGGAAGGCTGCGTACATCCACCCCCCCAAGACCCTGCGTAGGCGGGAGCCCTTGAGGCACTAGGTATGTTCCTTTTTGGAGTTCTTAACTTCTCCTAAGTTCTATTTCTTTCTTGATCTCTAATTTCTACTATATTACTGTCAAGAAATCAACTATCTCAAAAGCTTAAGTTGTATGTTCACATGCCTTCTCACGCAAAATGTCAATTTGGCTTAAAGCGTGGATATTGCACAAGCTCACCTCATATCTTATGTTTAAATTATGATAATTAAAAGTGTAAGGTGTTAGAATTCGAACCTGTGACCTCTTGGTCAACAAGGCTCTCATGATACCATATTAAGAAACTATATGTTCCCAAAAGCTTAAAATATTCGCTAACAATTACTATCAAAAAATTTGGTTCTTATTGTCAAGGAACCAACTTACCCAAAAGCTTAAGCCCATGAGTGAAACCCCAGGAATAATTTTATACTCTATCATGCCTCGTCACGTTAATGCCAATTAGGCTTAAAACGTGGATAATGCACAGCCCACCTCATACCTTGTACTTAAATTTTTTTAATATTAAAAGTGAAGACTGTTAAGATTCGACCTTGTGATCTCCTGATTAACAAGACTTTGATCCCATGTCAAATAACTATCTTACTTAAAAGCTTAAGCTTATGGGTAAAAGTCCAAGAATAATTTTATACTATAAACTTATCACCTTGTCGGGTCTCCTAAGTTTGCTCCCATTGCTCACGTAGTTCAAACAATCACTCATGTTGAACACCGCATTCATGCAGTCGTTCCCCGCTGGCCCCGGCGCCGCCGCCGCCGATGGCCCCTGCGCCGCCGCTCCGGCGAAGAGTATCGTTAGTATTAGAATTGTTATAGAAAATGAAAATGAAAATGAATTTGCCATTTTTTTTTTTTCCTAGAATTGGGTTGGCGAATTCTGTGAATGAATGTTGTGAGATGGGAAAGGGGATATATAGATTGGTAAGAATATTATATATATATTCAATTTGGATATAATGGTTATTATTATCAGATTAAAAATTATTATTGTTAGAGTAATAATAAGACTTATAAAATATAATAATTGTAAGATTTTATTGAAAGTGATAATGTTGCTTTGGCAATAACATTTTTTTTCTGACTGTAGCATTACCCTTTGAATATATAAATGGGTAAATTATATATTTGTAATCTGAGATTTATTATATTAATTTTTTTTAGCTAATAAATTTTGTGGAATATTTTCTTAGTTGAAAAATTGTAGTATTTAATGAAATACTTCAAGTAATATCGTAAAATGGTGTAAAATTTGCCGTTAGTTGCTTGTAAAGCCACTATTTCCTCGCTATTAACTTCATTTCATCCACAAGCCTCAACATTGCAGCACTATTAATAAAAAATAGTTAGGTAAGAGGCCTCTATTACACCTCTATACACAATTATTTAAATTATTTTATTAAATATACATAAGTTTTAAACTAAAATATTATTTTAGAAATTTGTAGACCAAAAAAAAATAAAAATCAATGCACTAACAAACAGGGTAAAGTGTATAATTTACACAAACGTATAATATTATATTTAATAATAACCAAAGAGGGCACCAATATGCCATCACCTGATCCCATTAAAACTACGAAGTTAAGCATGCTTAGGCGAGAGTAGTACCAGGATGGGTGACCTCCTGGGAAGCCCTCACCCTCAGGTTGGGGGCACTGGGAAACAACCTCTCATCAGGTTAACACTCTGAAGGGGGAAAGCTGCGTACATCCACCCCCTCAAACCCTGCATAGGCGGGAGCCCTTGAGGCATTAAGTATATTCCTTTTTTATAATATTATATTTAATAATACATAATAAGAAATAACTTATCACAGCCTTGCCTCAATAGTAGGAGACAAGTGAGGGAATAGAGTATTACTTTAGATCAAAAGGTCTGGGGTTCGATTCCCCCTTGAACCTCTCCCAGAGGAATCATGGATTTAACTGGCTACAGTGATATGTGAGTCGCTGCATGAGTTGAAGTTTACCGGATAATCGGATTCCTAATTAAAAGAATACAAGAAAACATTAAATTTAATGAAGGCAGGTGATGGTCATGGTGGTGGGCAGATGAGAAGATTTAATGGGAAAAGGACGTGGGAATATACGACGTCGTATGGCAGTTTGCTTTTCACCAGCTCGAAATTAATAAGAGGTTTTTGAAGCCCACAAGTTATTAAAAAGTGTATGGTATCCTATAAGTAAGATAATATGTAATTATAAATGTTTTATCTCAAAATTATAGTCTCGTTTGATATATAAAAAGTAAATTAGAAAAGTATATATTTTAGCTCTTATTTGGTTGGTAAGAAGTAAATAGAATGCAGAAAGTAAAAATTACTTCCGGTTCTTTCAAAGTGCAGGAAATAGCTTACCTTACCCTCCTATACAACAACAACAACAACAGTCCCAGTGCCTACTATGTAAGTTCTAATTTCTTCATTTTTAATTAACATTTCCAAGGAAGTTCTATTTCTCGTCTTAAATGTTTTTTACTTAGGAAGTTGACACGGAAATTGAATTCCCGAGAAATATAATTTCCTGTAGGAATTCAATTCGTGTGGCAACCAAACGAGGCCTATGTCTTAATTTTGAAATTAGAGGTATTTGGTGAAGTAGAGGTGAACCTTTATTTACAAGGTTTGTTCAGTGTACTCTTATTTAAGTTAGGGTTTCAGTCTCGTGGCTATTTATATGTTGTATTGTCTTCATTTCAGATAGTGAAAACTTTTATACTTTCGCTCGTAGTTTTTTCTTTATTTGAGGGTTATCTAGGTAAGTTCTTGTGTCATTGTTTCTAATTTTCTCCTATTTTCTTATTTTTCATTCAGATATGATTTTAATATCTATTTTTAACAATAGTCAGCTTGCAAAGGGAATAAGATGTACGCAGGTGACATATGAGTTACTGGACAGTCAGTGCAGTGAAATCAACTTTCAATCCAAAGCAAAACATCTCTACTTCGAAGCTCATCCCCTTTATTTCTCTTGCCTAGCGGTGTTAGAGGCTCGTTGTGTTTTGCCTGTTTTCACTTGTCTTCTTGTTTGTATAGTTTTGTTCTTTTGGTCCCCGTTCTTTTTCGAGTTGACTCAAGGCTCGCTTGGTCGAGTTGCCTGCTGTGTACTACGACTCTATCGCTAGTTAAAGAAAAAAATATTATATGAGATCCACATATAAGTTCAAGTAGACTTCTATTTTAAAACTAATTGGCATTACATGAAATAATCCATTAAACTTATATGTTAATATCTTCTTTCTTACTTCTTACTGGACTCACATATATGGAGTGCTCATTAGGGGTGTTCAAAAAATCCGTAACCGAAAACCGAACCGAATTCCCGAATACCGACCCTAAAATGTGGTTAATCATACCTAATATCCGGATAGGTTAACCAAACTGAAAAAATTTGAGGTATTTCGGGACGGCAACGGTTAGTGATTTTATCCATTCCGGTTAACCGATTACCGAAATAGTATATATCATATATATATATTTACATGTTCATAATATTATATTATTAATTATGCTTTTTCTAACATATAGATGAATATTCCATAATACATGATAGATTTTATCTTTTTTCCTAATTAATTTCCTAGTATCAAATACTCGTGCCGCATTGTTATATCCCAAATATTAATTAAGCAATACTTTACTACAATTCAGTGCTATTCACTTGCCCACATGTTGATTAAAATGAGATATTATATGTTTAATTTTTTAGAATTGGATTAGAAGCTTATAATTTGTTCGATATTCTCATTTTTTAGATATTTACAAACCTTTAAGGAGATAAATCATATAACATGAAAGATGCATTATATTATTTTTTTTGTTACCGGTTAACCGACATAACCGAACCGAATTACCGAATACCGAATTACTGAAAGTTGGTTAACCGGTCTTTTCGGTTATAGTAACGGTTAGAGATTTTTTAGTATTTTAGTTACGATTAATCGAACCGAAATACTTTTTTGTACGATTAACCGAACCATGAATACCCCTAGTGCTCAACAGTTGACCCCTGATATATGAGCTAGAATAGTAAAATAATAGTTCACTATTTAAAAATCTAATTTTCTAACACGTGTCCTTAGGGCATATGTTAAGAAATATTATTGCACTTGTATGTATTAAATTTTTACTAAATTGTATAAATATTAAAAAAAATTATTATTTTTATATAGATTAATAAAATAGAAGAATTTAGTGTAATTAATGGCACATGTTAAAAAAAATTTAAAAATAGAGGGAAGTTGTAGGTATTTTGCTTCATTCAAAGGACGTGGGACAGCTGGCATTTGCTTTCTTACATTTACTCCCCTGCCGTGTATAATAAAGGAAAGTAGTTGAATTTAATAACATTGCCTCCGCAGCAAAAATTAAAAAAAAAAAAAAATTTATCACTTAGATATCTTAATATTTAAATATTAATTCTTTAAATATTTTAATACTTTAATATATACAGTAAGGCACTATTAAGTTTGAATATTTTATCACTTACATATCTTACTACAAAATTTAATGATTTTTTTAAGAATTTGATCAATTTTATACAAAAATATTGTTATAATACATGAATACAATAATATACATAAGTTAGTGCCAATATTTTTATAAAAATTTCAATGGATTGTGATAAAACATTCATATAATATTAATATAAACCACCTAAAAATTACCATATTTGTGTGTCATTTTCACATTTTTGGCAAAAAAAATCAAATTCTAAGAAAGATCTTGTATATTATTAAAATCATGCTCAATTTTATTATTTTCTAATGAAAATCTACTGAATCTTATATAATTTAAAACTTTAGGATACCTAAGTAATAATATGTCTAAAACACGAGATATTTCATTGTATATATTAAAATATCACGGTACCTAAATAATAAATGTTAACACCTTAAAGTATCTAAGTGATAATTTTCCTTGAAAAAAACAATCATATAAATTATTCATAATTTAAATACTAAACTATGTATTAATATATATAATATATAAGAAAATAGCAATATGATATCTGACTAATGAACTGTCTAGGATATTAATAATTTAAATATTTTGAACTTACGTTTATGTTAGAATGTGATAAATCAAAATAATAAATGATTTAATTATTGAACCTATTTAAAAAATAATAAGTTATGTAGATATTAAATTAAAATTAAGTCACAATTACAAGGGTCAAACATTAAGCCCAAACAATTCTAGTAACCACTTGAGTTCCCAAATTTATATTTCTAAAATTTTAATTGTTAATATTAATAAATTTTATAATTAAAACTTTTATATTTTATTATATTTTTTATTTTAATAATTAATAGAATAAATTAATTTATTATTTATCATATTAATATTATATTATTAAAAAAAAAATTTATTATATACAGAGGATTTCATTCAGAATATGCCCTATAATTATTATTATGAATCAAAGCATCGAGGCCATGATTCTATACATTATTATCAAGTCTCACACTTCCTCAAAAGCCCTCAAATCTCAAATCGTATAATTCTAAAGGTCCGCATATAAAATAATAGAAAAAGAAGAAATGAAAAAATGATAAATATTCATGCCTTTTTCTATATATTATTACAAAGTCTCTCACTCCCTCAAACCTCAAATCGTGCAATTCTAAAGACCCATGTGTAAAATAATAGAAAAAAAGAAAGGAGAAAATGATGAATATTCATGGTATAATAAACTTCAAGAGTAAATACGATTAATAAAATAAAAAAAAGGGAGACTTAATACAATTACAATATCAATTCTGTTAATACAAACACCTTCATGCATCGCACAGAATAACACTAGTACAATCGTAAAGCCAGGACATGGACACAATAGCCTATAGAGGCATTTATCGAGATTCATTATAATTCATTCCTTTTATATTTTGTATCTATTTTCTCATTATCACATAGGCTTAAGTATAAAAGTGAATAAAGTTACAACAACTCAGTGCCTTTATATAAGGTCTCGGCGGAGTTTAAGAGGGGTAGACATACACAGTCTTATTCCTATACGATGCTACCCTACTTATTCTAAATTTATTCATACTCATAGGTCTTTTAAGAGATCTACACCAAAACTCCCTCTAGCAACAACCTAGTGCCACAAAGACACCCATCTGGAAAGGACAAGATGTACACAGTCTTACCTCTATATTCTGTAGAGAGGTGGTTTCCGAAAGGGCCCCAACTTTGAAAAGAACTGTATTTATGAAATCCAAGTCACCAAAACTCACGCCATTGCACTATACATTTGCAACAATGAAAAGCATCATCTTAACAATTAATTAGAAATATTATTTTTTGGAAGATAGCAATAGTAAATAAACAACAGAGTTAGAAACATTTTCATATGGGCAACTGTACTTAGCTCCATTAGGTCAAACAATATTAGAGTCATAAGAAAACTAGAAAGCAAAGGAACGCCATGCAGCTTGACATTCACACGAACATTTATGGCAACTTCATATCGCACACGTCACATGGATAGAGAAAGCTCAGCACAATATTTTATTAACAATGTGAAGAAAACGAATTAAAAACATAACGAAATGTTCAACGAGAAAAGAAATGACACAAGTTTTACATGGTTAAGTTAATTGTTCTTAATCCACGAAGTTGCAGAAACTTTCACTATATTTGAGAAATACATAGAGAATTTTCTTCCCACTCCGTTTTCTCACAAATCCCAAACAGGACTTAGATCCACACCAAAGAAATCCTAGCCACCTCAAAACAACTCATTTTTAACTGATTCTCCGCTCCATAAAGATGCTAACAAACAGATGTCCTGTATCACTTGTTAAGATTACTTAGTTTTTATAATTGTTGATGCTCAGCATCAATACAAAACCGAAAATAGAAGTACAAACAAAATATGACAACCCACCCATCAAATCTGAAACGAAAACGAAATCCAAGCAACCGAACACTGACGAAAAAGAACTTGCAAGGAACACTCAAAACACCTTAAATAATTCAGTTCAACACGAAACCTATCGCGCCCACCTTATAATGTAATTATTCATCAACGGTTTCTCTGATAGGCATTCACATAACTTCCGCAGCTAATTATTAGCATGCAACTTTCAAGGAACACAAACTCAAATTTTGTAAAGAATATTTTTGCATTACATACAGGTAGTAGACTTCAAAATTTGAACAATCAACATATAGAGGGCCTGTTTGAGATGGCTTAATCTGAGAAAATAAGTACTTTTTAAAAAAATACTTTTTTGAAATCTGGAGGGTGTTCAGCAAACATCAAAAAGTGTTTTTTTATTAAAAGCAGAAGCAAAAATTTGGTGTTTCTGATTATAAGTAGAAGCAGAAATTTGGTGCTTCTGATTACAAGCAGAAGCAGAATCAAAAACTTAAAATTTTCAAGACAAAAATACTCCAACTCAAACATTCAAATTACACCATACCCTATCATCTTTCAAAATGCTAACCTTCTACCCAACCAATTTGATCTTTTTCAGTAATTTGATCGGAAAAAAAAACACTTCTTAAATAATGGCCAAACACTAACAATAATAAAATAAGCGCTTCTGACTGGTTGAGCCAAACACAAACTGCTTTTTCAAAACAGCACTTTTCACATAAGTGCTTTTACAGAAAGTGCTTTCGAAATAAGCAGGTTTTTTACAGCAATCCCAAATGGGCCCATACACACACACATCACGCATTATCAATTAGTCTTAAGATGAAACCGTTAGCATTTTAAAAAGGAGCTCAGATAAATTTACTCTACCAAAGAACCAATTAGTTTTTAAATATAACCTTTAAACTTGCATATGAATTTCACTCCACACTGTCATTTAATGCATCATCATCTGAATCACGTTTTCCGAGTTAAACAATTAAATAACATAATATTGAGACCCTTTTCTGTCCAGATCTATATCTAATAAGTGAATTTATCAGAAAAGTGTTAAAGGGGGCCCCCCATAAACCTAAGTAATGGGATTAGACCCCACAAGGTGGGAGTTGAATTAATGTTCATCTCCAATCTTGTAGCTTGCAATTAAACGACTACCTCAAAATCCATTAAAATAAGAAACCAAAAAACAGAAAATAAAAGCAAAGCGACACTAAATTTAGTACCTCATAACAGTACGGCAACTTGCAATAGAGTGATCAATTAACCACGAACGAGCACCGCCCCTGGCGCCCGCTGCTGCCAACTTTTCCCCTTACACAAACCCCCATAGCACCAAACTTGTTTATATACTGATGAAATTTTGCACAGAAACCTAGGAATAATCACCCCGGCTTACCCACTGACAGATACAAATATGGAGCTGAGACCACCATGATCACGAGTCGCGATGGTTGACTGCAACAGCCGCGGTATCTGGGGAAGGAATAGGTTCAGCTTGTCAGATCTTATAAACTCCGATAGTCTATCACTGAGACCTCATCCTCTGGTGCATCAAGGTCTTGGTAGCTGCGTAAGTTTAAAACAATGAAAAGTGTGAGCTTTACTCTACAAATCTGTAACTGGTTGATTTTTCTGATCAAAGAAATAAATAATACTAAGAAGAAGAATATACAAAGATTCAAAGATAAGATGTTCACAAAATTACAATCATGCTAATGATATAAAACCCTCCAATTCCTTGGTAAATCAGACAAAACTATGTCGGGGAAGCCTCTAAAGCTCAAAGAGCTCCTAAGAATAACACCTTTTTTCCATAGGAAATCAATCGGCGTATACTGTTTTTTTAAAATCCCTCTGTAATTGGTTGTGCCATAATTCCTTACAATTGTTCAGGCAGTTTGTTCGTCAAGTACCACCCAAAGCATGTGGATGTTAGGTAATGGATTGCAGAAATCTCATTGGGCTTTGTTTGGGAAAGAAGATTTATTAAGTATGCTTTAATACATAAATACAAAACGCATGCATTATGGAGATGAATATAAAAGTACAATAACACAACGGCCAATCAGGTAAGGACTAGCTCAAAAGAAGTAAATGATTACCTTCGCAAACGCCGAGGGTCTTGGTTTAGTGAGGGAGGTAAGATGACTGGTGGCCCAAGTCGACCGTTGAGTACTGAAGGGGGAGGCGCCCCACCTTGCTCACGCAGCATCCTGATAGCAACTTCAGGGGGCGCTGGAACAAATGGCCCCAGTGGACTGCAAAATCCACCATGTATAAGTTCATTTGCAATTTACTATACACTAGAGAACAGAAGACTTGCACCTAAGACATGCTTTTGATACTGATTGATGAGCAAAAGGCAACAGGGATGGTCCCAAGATTTTAGGGTTCCAAAGCGAGTTTTAATTAGCGGCCCCGAAATTTTAGGGGAAAGATGAATTTTGACCAGCGAGCCCCTTTTCTTAATAACGGAGGTATCCACGTTAGCTTAAACACATCTTGAGTAATTCACTTTATATTATAATAACTAATATACAGGTCTTTTATGTTATATATTCTATATATACGTTTATAAGACAAGTCATTATACAATTGTAAATGGTGATATTCAGTAGAAGTAAATTCATAATATAATTAATTTTACAAAAGAACCCTTGACAAATTGGGGGCTCTATATAACTGTTTGAGTTGCTTGGGTCTTGATTGACTCTGAAAAGTCAGTCCACAATTGCGTGCCACCTTGGGATCAAATTGCAGTCAGGGAAACGGGATGTCATCAACATTACACTATGGTTCATTAAATCGGTTTCTTATAAGGAACACAAACTGCTTTTAAGCCTTATTTTTGCAAAAGTTCGAACAGAAGGTTGTGCAATTATTAATTTCAATACGCATTTTCATTATTCTTGATGTATGTGTGTGGACGTGAGTGCATTACGAGGCTGAACACTTAATCTACTTAGGGAACAAACACATATATACAAAAATAGTCTAAGAATAATAGAAAAGATGATCTTAGGAAATTGTAAAACAAAAGGAAAAAAAATCAATTGTAAAACACAAGAAAAAGAAAGGCCTATTGCTCAGAAGCCAATCCATGACAATTAGCTTAATAGCCGTCAATTTTTAACACACATATGCATGTGGGCATATGCGCATCATAGAGGCTGTTACAAGCAAAACCCATTGTATAGCAGCCAATCACATAACAATCAGCTTAAACCCATGATATAATGGCTCTTACGTACTATATTCTATGATGTCACAAAGAGGTACCAAATGCACAATTAGAACATACCCGGCACCAGGAACAGGCATCAATACAGGTGGAGGTGGCACATCTGTAGCAAATGGAGCAGCGCCACGAATCCCAGCCCCAAGTACACCGAGATTAGCAGACATTGGTTCATCAGCGTCCTCTGTGTCTGGATCATCGTTATTAGACTGGCTATCACCCCCCTGAGGGTTATCTGATCCATCAAATCTTCCACCATTCCCTCTAGCATCCAGATTTCCCCGGTCAAACTTCAATCTTTCATGTGCAGGTAGTCGACGTTTCTGTATCTTGTCCTTCTGCACAGAACAGAAACAAATATGGCAGATATGAGCGATAATGGCATTCCGGCGATACAAGTAGACAGAGATGTGAATGCAACTTTTATCCGCAAAAAACAATCGAGAAAAGTTCAAAAAGATCCCCTGAAACTGCCTGCTTTTTTTTTCAGAAGGAACTGCTTGATTGGCTATAAGAAGCAGCAGCACCATAATAGATGGCA
The DNA here is from genome assembly GCA_018398585.1 of Simmondsia chinensis. Lineage (NCBI taxonomy): Eukaryota > Viridiplantae > Streptophyta > Magnoliopsida > Caryophyllales > Simmondsiaceae > Simmondsia > Simmondsia chinensis. The sequence continues at coordinate 3,188,767 of JAGTTD010000014.1, forward strand.
GTTCGTGCAGTTGATTTCATTTGCATGGCCTAGAGGACTTACAACACAAGAAATTAACTAAAGAGATCATATTTTGTTTCAAAATTTTTAATATGTTTAGTTTTCCAAAAACAAAAAACTGGGTAGTTGAAACAAGCTTTTGTGGTTTATCGTTTCATGTTTTATCATTTTCCAAACGCTTGGGTAGAATCTAAAACAAGAAATTAGAAACAAGAAAAGGTAGTTTCCACCATCACTTTCAAGTTGCTCAAAAAGTAAATTTGAAAACAGAAAATGAAACGAGCCTAGTTTTAAAGAAAATAAAGTCATCTCCAAATCGTTCCATCAAAGAAAGTATGCCGAATATAGAGAAGATCATAATGTTACCACTTGGGAGGAAGAAACATACCGGTACGAATTGCTGCATCACTGGCTGACTACCAGGTGCATCTGGATCACTGCAGTAAGTTTTGAGAAGTCACTATCGCATAATGTGATGGATGTATTACAAAAACCGCAGGTGAAACCTTAAACTTACTTCATGTAGTTCTGAAAATAAATATCTTCACGCACTTTAGCAGTAAGCTCCATTACAAGGTCAGGATGTTTCAGTTTTAGGTGCTTATGCACATACTCAGCAGCATGGAAAAGCTTTGTGCAACCCTTGGCTCCACAACCATATTTCCACCCATACTTTTCATCCCTAATTTTCCGTACATAGGGATCTAAAACTTCAACTGCAGCAGCATCTATCTTCTCCTTGGCAGTCATTGTTTCCAAAGGATCGAGACTCCTTAACCTCTCTTCCCAGTGAGAATCAAGTTTCTTTTCCCATTCAGCTCCAGTACTAGACAAAACAGACTTTGCCTCAGCTCTTACGTGACGCATGCCTTTGGGTTCGGGAGTTTCTATCAGACCATAATAATCCACACCATGAACACGCCAGAGATAGGTCACAAGAGTATCGAGAAGCTCAACACCCTCGAGTCCCTTGACAGAAGTTAATCCTCGTATAATAATGACAGGCCCTGAGGAGCCAGAGCGAGATTTATCCCTGTTTCTTTTATCATTATCATCCTTAGATAAGATATTGTCCTCAATTCCCTTTTCAGAATCAAGTTTTGTGACAAGTGCTTGAGCTAGTTCAATGTCTGTTTGAATTCGTCTTTGTTCAGAACTGACTGGATGAGCCTTAGGAGCAGCTGAAATATCAGATTCATTGGCTGGGACCCGACTATGCCGCCTCCTTTTACCACCGACATCTGCTTCATCTTCAGAGTTTGGATCACTTGTCTGCCCTGACTTCTTCACAGCAGAGGCACTGGCAGCAGGACCACTGGACCCATTATAAATTTTGTGGTTATTGTACAAAATATGAAGAAAGATCAGCAGTATGCATAAAAATCACCCTAAGAGGAAGCAAAGTATAAGACTTACATCTCAAGAGCCCCACTGTGCAAATCGAGCAGAAAATCTTTAGCAACTTTACGTGCACGTTCATTCCTCCTAAAAGGTATAACATGAGCGCAATGAAAATAAGCTCGACCGTAATAAGTAGAGTTTCCAATCTAAGAAAGAATACACTTCGATGATAGAGATTACTGATAGATTTTTAGTATGACCTTTAAAAGCATCAAAAGTTAATATAAGCTGTAAAGGCATCAAGAGTTTATATAAGCTGTGAAGGCATAAAAGCTTCAGCTGAACATGTGTTCTATGCAGTTCAATAACCTTCCCCCCACCCCCAAGATAATGAACAGGAATGTGAGCCAAAAAAGCTAAAACAAGCATAAACAAGAATAGTACACTAGTTGCTAGTTATTCGCACATTCCACACAAAATTCAAGCAAGATGTACCTTTCTATGACAGACAATAAATTTGTTGGGTGATATTTGTCCCTTAGCCTGCATATATGTGTGAACATGCTCAGAAATCAGTAAAGTACGATAATATCAAAGACAAATTAATCATAACAAAATGCAGACTTGTACCATTCTTCATCTTTATGAGCCTCAAAGTAAGTCCGTTTCTGAGTTGAGATGTACTCTAATCTGTACTCTTGATATCTGCATCGAAAGTTAATGAAGGATCAATTTAGATGCAAAGGAAATATCACATTTTTACTCAACAATTCGAGCCAATGGAGCTATCTATACCTGCGTTCTGCTTCAGACGGCAGTACATCATCCTCAAGCTCCTGAATAAATTGCTTGTATGTCATCAATCCTTCCCTATAAAAAAATAAAAACAAAAATCAGTACCAACATTTGATGTGATAAAATGGTACAGGCTAGATGCATATTATGATGTACACATGACAGGCAATATAGTCACATGAGGCGAGGAAACAGGTGTATAGAAATTTAAGCTGTGGCTATGACATATTTCAAGAGTATATATAAATGAAAAGGCCGCTTATAAACCTGAACAAATTGACAGAATGTTTGTAGACATATGCTTTTTGAATCTAGGTTCAGCTGCAAGATGATGAATATCCTTTGGAACTTCAACTAGAGCATGTAATTACATGAGAGCTAGAAAAAATAACTTTTCAAAAATTCATGACACATCACTTGAAATAATAAACTTACTGCCTGGCATTGCAATGCTTAAAGATTAAGTGACAAGGCAACTTATAAACCAGAAGAAATTGGAACATATATAGAATCTAGGTACATGCTTTAGGAACTAAAGTGCTGTCAGAAGATGACGAGTTCCATTAGCAACTCAAAAGAATTCCGTTACAAGATGATGACTGCTATTTGGAAAATAAAATCTCGATCAACCTCGAATACATGTCAACCCATATCATCTAATAAAATCTGAAATTCAATAGTTGCATCTATAAGATAAGTAATCCTTGCACTGCAAGTGTGCAACTCACAAATATATGGGGCTGGCATTCCCCATTGAACTTCACTGCCCAACTCTTATAGCATATGAAAAAAATCCATTCACTCCCCGCTGCTTGTTGGAAACTGGCAAAATTGCTCAAATGAACATGGAAAAACAATGACCTTTCTGTAGCAGAAACTAAAAATAATGACCGGTCTGTAGCAGAAACTAAAAATAACACATAAATCCAACCCAACAAGTCACAAATGTGTCTACATTTAACTACGGTGAGATCTGTGAGACTAATTAAAACTCAAATCCTGGGAACCAGAAAAGGATACAATAACCAAGTTATCTAGACCCCTACTGCGACCCTCTTATCCTATTTGCCCACAGAAAACCTATCCGAGTGATCTAATATCATAAATACAATCTTATGTCAGATTTTTTACAAATTATGACTTGTGCTATAATTGCAAAAAAAAAAAAAAGGAAATTCTGCGAAGAATTCAATGCATCACATAGTCAAATGCTCACCTTGAAATACTCCCGGCAATTGAAAGATCATTGTAACCACCGCGGCCAGAATCCCAATCTGGAAAGATAAAACATACTATCCTTTTCAGAGAAAACAGAAGCAAGCAACAAGATGAACGCAAATTAACATTTAAGCAATGCATTTAACTGTCTCTGTCTGTTATACCAGTAAATGTGAGAACCAACATCTACTATGGCAACATTTGAAAAACCATGATGCCATAATACTTGAGACATGAACAAATGATTGCAAAAGGCCATACCTGCACCCAACTTTTGATAGACAAAGCCGAACAGAATCTCCAAGCAGAATGATCACATACAGGAAACATGGACACAATTATGAAGAATAGTATTACAAATGGTTGAAGAAGAAATCCTCAATCCAACCCTTTGAAACACTATTCTCCAAGAATTGTCCCAACCTGGCACTCTTATCAGGGTGGTCGATCACACCTCTCAGAGAAAAAAAAAATGAATGGGATGTACAGATAGGTTTGGAAATTGGAGGATGTTCAAAGTTATTGCTCTCAATTAAAATATGATGCTTGCATGTTTCATCTTTTCACAGAACTATGAAACTCCAATCGCATAATTGTGTAATCAAGGGACAATTTATGAGTGACGCTCGCTAATCACAGCCCTAATCTCTAATTCCCTTCTTGTTTCTTCAAAAAGGAAGAGTGTTCCTACAATAAATCAGCAGTTGCAGGCAGTCCCATACTCCAGCTAACTTAGAAGGCACTGGTAAATCAAAAACTTAGAAACCAGAAATCAGTGCGGCTCCAAAGCAGTACACAAAATTCAAATACTGGCCAGTTCCGCATAACAAGACCATCCGCTGTTAAAGCACAGCTAGCGCATACAATATATGTCAAATATGAAGTGATTGGATGTGTTTCAATTTATCAAATTCATACCTAAGAAATGGTATCAAGCAACGAACTGCCACATCTATTAACATGCCCTGAATAGTCCATGCTTGCTTTCAAAAGGAAAGACATTACAAGATATTTTCTCCCCCTAACAAACAGTTCATCCCACCCCACCACCATACCTAATATAATTTGATCAGACAATCCTTTTTTTAACAACCCAACTTATTTAATGAGCTCGAGAAGTAACATTATTTCGAGCATTTATATCATCATTAAATATAAAATTGGGCTAAGGAGGGGAGTTAGAGGATGATAGGGTTAGGATCCAAGAAATACCATATCATGCAAACAGTCAAGACACGAATGAAAAATACTGAAACAATTCATGAACTAAGCAGAGATGTATAACGCAGACAGTTAGCAATAGCAAGAGGAACCACCTGGGTAACCTCCAGATCGACCGAAGTACCGGCCGTGACGCCTATCATCAGCATAACTAGGCCTGCCACCCATCTCGCGATCATATCCAGCAGTATAATCATAACCAAACCTGACACGAAAAATACACCATGGTGACAAATGCTGCTGGAAGCCACACACTCCAACAAAAGTGAAGAGAAGGAAAAAGAAAAGGGGGGGGAGGGGGGAGCAGAAGAACAAAACAGTACAAGGAAGAGCCCATACATAAGCTACGATAATAGACTACTGAATCACCTGTGCACTGAACCAACATTCAACACTTTCCATGACAAACACTATGAGATCACGGAGAATGACATGTAGACCAAGTAGAGCACCGACAGAAAATGTCCAGAGAATAATAAAGGGGCATTAAAGGGCATTCGAAAACCAAAGAGAAGGTTCTATAGGTGATTAAAAAGAGTTGACAATCCATCAAACAATGATAGTTTAACAATCTCATGGTGGTCTGGACGGATTAGGTGACAATGTGATGTAAGAGTTCGTGAATAATGTTCCTACAAAATGTTCTCCCTTAGTTAAAAGAAAACAGATGAAATGGCAAATGGTCCACTAAATAATCAATTCATACCCTATAATCAAGTCCACATAGGACATCCATGCCTCGAGAATAGATCAACAAGCTGCATGCCTGTACACCACATCCTCTGAAAATGAAAAGGCATCTGTACACCCTCAAACGAAAATCAACCATTTGTCTGGTTCAATCGACTTATTCATCCTAATTCAGTAGATCATAATCTCCCTCCACCAAATGTAACTGAGCGGCGATCAGTTGAACAAATAAGTTGTCAGATGGGTTGAAACATTATCATTTATTTTACAAACACACTTTAACAGATAAATCACGCTATTCACTATGTTATATCCAACAAGACTCTCCATCAATACTTCATTAATAAATCCATCTTATCCAGACTGATATAGATAATTGCACCAACAACCAGTCTCTATATCACTTTTTTAAATGAATCCCTACTCTTCGCTCCAACGGATAAATTCACAATTAGGCCTCACGCTTGAGCTCACACCGGTAACCCATCATCAACCCCATCATTGCTCATATACTTTCTCCGAGAAGAATACTCCAAAGTAAAACAAGCCAAACATCTATAAACCCTTCTTCGATTTCTTCAGGAACCAAAACCATGCAAGTATTTTTCCACTGCCTTGTCTTTGACTTCTCAAAAAACCAAAAAACTAAAATTATAAATTTACTAACAAATTGTCATGATTCAACTATAATTTCCTTACACTTTCCTTTACAATAGTTTAAATAGCTTAGAAGTAATTTTTTCAATTTCAGATTTTGCGTCAAAATGTCACCAAATGGTTGTTTTAGAAGTTTTTCTTTCTTTTTTTTTTCCTTATATTTTTTCAGCCATCCTTTCCTATAAATAGGATCCTAGGCGTTTGACAAACTCATTCTATTGATGACTAATAAAAGTTACAGTTGAATTTTGATTCAATTCTCTCTCTCCCTAAACTCTCTTCTTTCTCTCTCCCTCAATTCTTCTTCTTCTCTCCCTAAATCAATTCTCTTATTCTCCCTCAATTCATCCATCGTTTGTTACACTCTTTTTCCCGCCTATTTTTCCTGCCACTTTTCAAATTTTACATTTGAAGTTGTAATTCAGACTTCGGTTAGGTTTTAGAGGAAAAAGTTGTTAGTCTTAATCCCTCGACAAATACTTGCTTATGTAATGAGTGAAGGCTTAATTAAGTTGATATCTTAATTCTTCTCCTAAACTCCTCTCTCTCTCTCTCTCTCTCTCTCTCTCTCTTTATTTTCTTCCTCCGTCTACTCCTAACTCTCTTTCTATTTCTTCCTCTCCTTGTACTCTTCCCCTGATTGCTAGGAGCGTGACACAAATGAGCCCTAAGTTACAATCAAATTCTCTCAATAGATCAAAACTATAATTTCTCAACCAAAAAACAAACAGAACAAAATCTGTAAGGGAAAAATCAATCATTATCTCTCACCTCCTATCACCGGGTCCATAACCACCTCTAGGACTCCCACGCCTCCCTTCATAACCGCCATTATCCCTTTTATATCGCTTATACGGCCCAAAAGGAGGCGATCGCCTGCGATTTCTATACGGCGGCGGGCTAGGGCTAAACCTCCTTTTGTAATATCGATCTCTCTCCCTCGGTGATGGTGGCGACGGTCGATTGCGATTGTAGTACTCGCGACGGTTTGGTGCACGATCGAAGTCCCTGTCTTCTTTTCTCTCTCTGGAGTCCCTCTCGCGGCGGCGCGGCGGCGGAGGAGAGGCAGAGTGGTGCTCCGGCGAGCTGTCGCTGTGGCGGTTACGGCGGCGATCGAGTGAATCGACAGGTGTGTCTAGCACTTCGGCCATGGGAGTGGATGAGCGAGATACAATGAAACCCTAGGAGAGAGAATGAGAGAGAGTAGGGCAGGGGGGTAACGGGTTCGGTGTGGTTCTGCGGGTGGGGTCTGAACCGACGAAGCTAGCTTTCGTACTAAAGTGAAAAGGTTTTTATGTTCCGTTTTTTTCCAAATAAAAACATTATTAAAAGTATTACTATTTACTAAATTATTCGTAACTTTTTGACGGCTCCAAAATCACATCGGGATGCGGTCATGCCAGCGCTAATACATTGGATTTTATTAGAATTGCAAAGTTACATATGTATGGACGAAAGTATTGATATTATGTTATCACTCATGCACCGAATTTTATTAAAATTTTGACTTTAAACATGTTTGGGCGAAAGCATTACTAAAATGAATGACCTTTTAAGAAACCGTTATATTACACTCCTTTAAAAAATCTATTAAAAAACAAGCCAATTCTAAAATTTTAAATATTTTCAATTGATTGCCGAGATTAAGCCGTTAATATTCTATTTGAATCATATGTGTGATTTTCTTTATATTGTATATATATATATATGGGAGAATTTATCGCTTAGATACTTTAAGGTTTATGTATTTATCCCTTATGTATCCTAATGTTTCAATACATATAATCAAATACCCTAAGATTTGAATATTTTATCATTTAAATACTCTATGACGGAATTTGATAAATTTTTATAAGAATTTAATCAATTTTACATAAAATGTGTTAATATAATATATGAATACGATAATATATATAAGCTAGTGCCAATATTTTCATTAAAAATTCAATGAATTGTCATAAAGTATTCACCGAAAGTTGATGTAGACCACCTAAATATTACTATAATTATGTGTCATTTTCATATTTTTTGGCAAAAAATTACGAAATTCTAATGAAAACACTTATATATTGTTAAAATCATGTTCAATTTTATCATTTCCTAACGAAAATCTATCGAATTTTTGACTAAAAGGTACCTAGCTGAAAAAAAATTTAAACTTCAAGGTACCTGTTGGTAAACTATAATTGAGCAGCTTGCTACTGTAAAAGGGCAAGTAGGTTACATAAACAATTATTTGGACAAAAATTAAAGCAAAATTAACACTATTCACCCAGTAGAGGCAAAATCAATACCATTCACCCAGTAGGGGTAAAAGAACAACATTATTCGCCCAGTAGAGGCAAAATCAACACTATTTGTCCAGTGGGGCTAAAAAACAATATTGTTCGCCCAGTAGAGGCAAAATCAACACTATTCGCCCAGTATGGATAAAAAATAACATTATTCGCCCAATAGAGATAAAATTAACACTATTTGCCCAGTAGAGACAAAATCAACACTATTCGCCCAGTGGAGGCAAAATTAATACTATTCACCCAATAGAGGCAAAACCAATATTATTCGCCCAGTAGGAGTAGAAAACAACATTATTCGCCCAGTAGGGATAAAAAAACAACATTATGTGCCCAGTAGAGGTAAAAATAATATTATTCGCCTAATAAAGGTAAAAAAACAACATTATTTCGCCCAATATGAGCAAAATCAGCTGTTGACAAGCTTTTCAGGTTGAGGGTCCTCGGAAACAGCCTCTCTTCTGGGCAGCCCTCAGAAGGGGGAAGGCTGCGTACATCTTCCCCTCCGGACCCTACTTATGCGGGAGCCCTTGAGGCATTGAGTTGTTGTTGTTGTTGTAGGAGAAAAATCAACACTATTCGCCCAGTAGGGATAAAAAATCAACACTAGTCGCCCAGTAGGGGTAAAAAAAAAAAAATAACATTATTCGCCCAATAGGAGGAAAATCAACACAATTCACCCAATAGAGATAAAAATTAACATTATTCGCTCAGTAGGGGTAAAAATTCACATAATTTGACCAAACAAATTAAACTTATTGTTAGGTATATGTCCCAAAATTACTTGACGCATTAAGAAGAAGGGCCGTGAAGAGCCCGATCGATCGATCGGTCGGGAAACAAGGTTTATGCGCTTCTATAAATACGGAAGTAGGGTACGTCTCAAAGCATCCAAAGTCATACGAGAGGATTTCCCTTTGCGGCACCGCAGCCAAGAATATTGAGTGTGTGAGAGAATCATTGTAACTCGTCTGCTTCTTTTATTCAATAATAAAAGCTCCGATCTTCGCCCGTGGTTTTCTTCCTTTTCGATTGTAAAGAGGTTTCCACGTAAATCCTTGTGTCTATTGTTTCATTTCTCTTTTAGTCCGATTGTTTTTCGTTATTGTCGTGGTATTTGATTCGATTGAGATCCGAGTATACTGTTTATTTCCGCACAAATTGGTATCAGAGCTTGGTTCTTCGAATTGATATAATGGCATTAGGTATCAAAACCGAGGTTGAGAAATTCAATGGTCAGGGAAGCTTTAGCTTATGGCAAGTCCGTGTGAAAGGACTCCTGACTCAGAACGGTTTGAAGAAAGCACTGGAGGGAAAAGAGAAGAAACCAGAAACATTGACTGAGGCACGATGGGAAGAGTTGGATGAGAAGGCTCTCACGGCTATACAAATGTGTTTGGCTGACGATGTTTTGTCAGAGGTATTGGAGATTAAAACCGCAAATGAGTTATGGGATAAATTGTTAGACATGTTTTGCCACAAGTCAGTCTCCAACAAACTCGCAGTGAAACGGCGGTTGTACACTTTTCGTATGTCAGAAGGTACATCTCTTAAAAACCATCTTAGCGAATTTACCTCAATTATTCATGAATTAAAGGCTTTGGATGATGTCCCTAAGGATGAGGATCAAGCTATGATATTACTTTGTTCGCTCTCTAATGCATATAAGGGTTTCGTAGAAAGCATGATATACGGGGGTAGGCCAACTATTATTGTTGATGAGGTAAAAAGAAACCTAGTGAGTAAAGAACGGGTAGATAAGGAATTATCTAACTCGGTGAATGACTCGGGTAGTGGCTTACATGTGAGAGGTCTATCAGAACATAGGGGATCCAATGGTGGGAATAAGTCTAGGTCCAAATCTAGACATAAGAACCTGTCGTGTCACTATTGTCACAAAAAGGGGCACATAAAGAAAGACTGTTACAGATATAAGAATAAATCAAAAGAGGGTAACAGGGGTGACCAGGGTAAAGACAAGTCCGCTGAGGCTAGTGTTGTAGAGGAGGATAGTGAAGGGGAATTTCTATTAGTTGCTGATTCTCAGTCCGGGTTCATAGATAAGTGGGTCATGGATTCGGGTTTTTCGTTTCATGTTACTCCAAACAGAGACTGGTTCTCCACGTATAAGTCTATTCAAGGTGGGGTTGTCTTGATAGGTAATGATGCTGCTTGTAAGGTAGTGGGTGTTGGAACAGTCCGTGTGAGAATGTCTGATGGAACTATTAGAACCTTAAGTGATGTTCGTCACGTCCCAGATTTAAAAAAGAACTTGATTTCTCTAGGTACCCTTGAATCTAATGGGTACAAGTATACTGCTGAAGGTGGAGTCATGCGGGTCAGTAAGGGTGCGTTAATTGTGATTAAAAGGAAATAGGGTTGGTACTTTGTATGAGCATGCAGGTACAACCGTGACAGGTGCAGTTGCTGTTTTCACATATGCTATTACAGATGCAGAAATCACAAGACTATGGCACTTGAGAATGGGCCATATTGGTGACAAAGCATTGTCTGAGCTAAGTAAGACGGGACTTCTTTGTGGTCAGTCAACAGGACTGATGGAATTTTGTGAGCACTGTATTTATGGGAAGCAAAAGAGAGTTAGCTTCAAGGCAGCAGTGCATCAGACCAAAGGAACGGTAGACTACATACATTCTGATCTGTGGGGACCTTCCAGAGTGGCTTCTAAAGGTAGGTCCAGGTATCTTCTAACGTTCACTCATGACTACTCACATAAAGTTTGGGTCTATTTTCTTAAGCAGAAAAATGAAGTGTATGATATCTTCAAGAAGTGGAAAGTTCTGCTTGAGAGTTTGTCGAAGGGGACTTTACTAAATTTTGTGAAGATCAGGGCATAATCAGACACGGGACATGTACAGGTCGGCCTCAGTAGAATGGAGTGGCTGAAAAGTTAAACAGGACGTTACTTGAGAAGGCTCGTTGTATGCTTTCAAATGCAGGTTTAAAGAGAGAATGGTGGATAGAAGCAGTTAGCATGGCTTGCTATCTTGTGAACAAGACACCTCATTCTTCATTACAGATGAAGACTCCCGAAGCGGTATGGTCTGGTTCAACTTCTGATTATTCTCATATCAAAGTTTTTGGTTGTCCTGCATATGCATATGTTAATGATGGAAATCTGAAGCCTAGGGCCAAGAAGTGCATCTTTCTTGGTTGTACGTCAGGTGTGAAGGGATATAGATTGTGGGATCCATGTGTTCAGAAGTTTTTGACTAATAGAGATGTTACTTGCGATGAGTCTGCTCTACTTAATCCGCCACTCACACCCTCCATTAACAGAGATAATGTTCAGGTTGAGACACCTGATGATACAGAGATACAGTCAGATCAGCAGATTGTTCAGCTTGAGAGTATTCCATCACCTCAGGTACGGGGTTTCTGATGTTGTTACTGATAATGCAAAAATAGGTCAGCAGGTGGAGAATATTACTATAGCTGGTGGTAGACCGAGGCGACAGATCAGGCCTCCTGAGAGATATGGGTATGAGGAGATGATAGCCTATGCCCTCTCTACTGCTGAAACGTTAGGTGACAGTGAGCCGACTTCGTATACAGAGGCTGTATCGAGATTAGATGCTAAGAAGTGGCTCGTTACTATGAATGATGAGATGCTGTCTCTTCATAAGAATCAGACTTGGGAACTGGTGAAACCTCCTACAGGGAAAAGACTGGTTGGATGCAAATGGGTCTTCAAGAGAAAAGAGGGCATTCCTGGAGTGGAAGATGCGAGGTACAAGGCACGTTTGGTAGCTAAAGGCTACAGTCAGGTACCAGGTGTTGATTTTCATGATATTTTCTCACCTGTAGTTAGACACACTTCGATTTGTGCATTATTGTCTTTGGTTGCCATGCATGATTTTGAACTTGAACAATTGGATGTCAAAACCGCATTCTTGCATGGTGAACTAGAAGAGAGTATCTTTATGTATCAACCCGAGGGTTTTGTTGTTGAAGGAAAAGAAGACCATGTGTGTTTGCCCAGACGGTCTCTATATGGTTTAAAGCAATCTCCTAGACAGTGGTATATGAGATTTGATCAGTTCATGACAAGTCATGATTACATCAGGAGTAAGTACGACAGTTGTGTGTACTTCAGAAAGACAGATTCAGGTTTTGTTTATTTGCTTTTGTACGTTGATGATATGTTGATTGCAGCACGAGATATGAAAGATGTCGATGATTTGAAATCAATGCTGAAGAGTGAATTTGAGATGAAGGATCTTGGAGCAGCTAAGAAGATATTAGGCATGGAAATTCATAGAGACCGAGAAGCTGAAAAATTATACTTGTCTCAGGAGAAGTATATTGAGAAGGTGTTAGACAGGTTTCATATGAAAGATGCTAACCCGGTTAGCACGCCCTTAGCAGCTCATTTCAGACTCTCAGCGTTAGATTCGCCTCAGACTGAGGAGGACATCAGGTACATGTCTCAAATTCCTTATTCTAGTGCAGTGGCCAGTATTATGTATTCGATGGTTTGTACGCGTCCAGATATTGCTTTTGCTATGAGCAGAGTTAGTAGGTACATAGCGAATCCGGGCAGAGAACATTGGCATGCAGTAAAGTGGATTCTCAGGTATCTTCGTGGAACCTCTGATTTGTGTTTGGAATATGGGAAAAGTAAATGCTGTTTGGTTGGGTATGTAGATTCCGACTATGGTGGAGACCTTGATAAGAGGAAGTTCACTTCAGGGTATGTGTTTTGTTTAGGTGACACAGCTATCAGTTGGAGAGCGTGTTTGCAGCCTGTTACAGCACAGTCTACTACCGAGGCCGAGTACATGGCAGTAACAGAAGCGTTCAAAGAAGCCGTCTGGTTGAGAGGATTGATCAGTGAAATCAGTGTTGAGCAGGGGACAGTTAAAGTTTACTGTGATAGCCAGTCCGCTATTCACCTAGCGAAAGATCAGATGACTCATCATGACCGAACGAAACATATTGATGTGAAGCATCACTTTATCAGATATCTGATTGACGAGCGGAAGGTGGAGTTGAGGAAGATTGGGACTGAAGATAACCCAGTTGACATGTTCACAAAAGTTCTACCAGGAAGCAAGTTCGAGCATTGCTCGAATTTGGTGGGTCTTTCAGTTTGATGTGTGTTAGCCCCGGTTGAGGGGGCGTTTTGTGGAGAAGGTGGAGTTTGTTTTATTGTTGATGTTGATTTTAAGCCAAGGTGGAGATTTGTTATGTATATGTCTCAAAATTGCTTGGCGCATTAAGAAGAAGGGCCGTGAAGAGCCCGATTGATCGTGTGGAGCTCGATCGATCGGGAATGTTACGTGAAACAGGGACGCTTACAGAGAGGCGGCCGATCGATCGGGAAATGGGGTTTACGCGCTTCTATAAATACGGATGTAGGGTACATCTCAAAGCATCCAAAGTCATACGAGAGGCTTTCCCTTTGCGGCACCGCAACCAAGAATATTGAGTGTGTGAGAGAATCATTGTAACTCGTCTTCTTCTTTTTTTCAATAATAAAAGCTCCGATCTTCGCCCGTGGTTTTCTCCCCTTTCGATTGTAAAGGGGTTTCCACGTAAATCCTTATGTCTATTGTTTCGTTTCTCTTTTAGTCCGATTGTTTCTCGTTATTGTCGTGGTATTTGATTCGATTGAGATCCGAGTATATTGTTTATTTCCGCACACGTATCCATCTTCACTTCTTTTAAGATACATTTTACAAATAATAAAAGAAACTTAATTTGTAAGAAAAGAAAAAATGACACTTATCCAAACACTAAAAATATCATCCTACCACTATAAGTAGAAAAAAGGGAGGGATAACGGGGATCTTGATAATCTTTATGTAGCTTGAGTTCAATTTCTTTCCAAACGCCTACTAAACACCACAAACAGGGAATATCAAGTCAAGGGTGCAGCTAGAGCTTGAGTTCGGCTCATTCGAACGAACCCCACCTCATATAGAACTTTATGATGAATAAGCACACTAACCAAATTCATCAAAAACAGTACCTAAGTGATAAAATATCAAAAATTTAAGGTATCTTATTATATATATTGACATGTCAAAGTACTTAAGTGATAAATGCTCAAATCTCATTGTATCTAAGTGAAAATCTCCTATATCTAATTAGGGAAGATATCAAAAATGTTGAAGAAGTGGTTTGTGTCCCAACTTCCAAGTTATAGTACAAGTATTTATAACTCGAGCAACTTGCCTAACAAAGTCATTAACAAACTAATAATATCTCCAACCATCTTAACCGCTCAATAATACTCGTAACCAATCCCAAACTAATATTTTCCCATATGATGATATTAACAATAACAATACTCTCCCTTCCAAAACATCCTTGTCCTCAATGATGAAATGTCAGAAAAATCGAGAGCACTAAGCTGGAATTCCACCAGGATTAAACGGGAAGCTCTGATAAGGAATCTTGTATTGCACAACCCTCGATGTTGTGATTAAATCTATTGCTCCAACAAAATCGAATAATAGACAAGGCTTACAAATCCCGGCACCTTATTTTCCTACAAAAAATACGATGTCTGAAACCTTCTACCTGAATTGAAATGTGTCATAGAGTTTGGGAAAAAATTTATTATTAGTAAGCATAAAGTATTGCCTAATACCATCCAGATTGCTGAATTCCAAGGAGGATTTGTTGATCAAGACATGCGTTTGATAAACTCCATTTTCAGCCACTATTGTCGGAATCTTGAATTCAGTTTCGGTAGAGGCATGACTCACATCAAGTATTGACTATTCATCACCAACTTAATCTTTCACAAAAGGTGTTGATGTTTTGGCTAGTGTGCCTCCGATACGATGTTGTATGCTGTGTACTTGGGACTCAAGATCATTTTTAACATAAAAATTATGAATTTCTCCAATTATAGGAGAATCAGTACTAAAAGTAACCTTCTCAATAATTGGACCAATATAATGATCGATATTGACTATAGATAAACTTACAGCAGACGTGCACCATAACATAGGTTCATGATCGAGAAATCGAATATCCAAATAACAACATCGATCATATATGGCTCGTCCTGTAGGGAAAATGCATAAATGGCATTAGCTCTTGATGAAAAACGGACTTGTGCTTCAACCTCTAAAACTAATGATGATATTATTTTGATTTCCTCAAGAGAATCAAATGGAGAAAAAATTTGGTGCAATATATTCTCACCTATTGGATAAAGAACAAAAGAAATCTTTACCAGAAGTGTAGAATTCTCGAAATCCTGGCAATGGACGTTTGTTTGCCCGAATGACGGATCTATTACCCAACGCTTTAGTTGTAACTCCTCACGATAATTATTTTTTTTTTTACTTGCGGGTGCCGAGAGTTGACTGCTTTGATACCAAATGATGCATCAATTATAGACACATCGATGAATTAATGAGATTGATTAGGGTTTAGGACAAAGAAAAGAGTTATAGTAGAATTCTGGTTAGGAGAGAAGAGAGAGAGAAGGGGAGAGAGAGAGCGCATGGAAGAAGATTAAGAAATGTTATTTGATTCTCGTTATCCATACATTAATTAGTACAAGTATTTATAACTCTAGTAACTTGCCTAACAAAATTATTAACAAACTAATAATATCTCTAACCATATCAACCACTCAATAATACTCATAACCAATTCCAAACTAATATTTTTCATATGATGATATTGACTGTAACATTGTTCACATCTCCCGATAGGGCATGTAATTTTATTCAAAATACGGGGAACTAATTTTGTCATAAAACAAAATACGATGGACCATTTTAAACAAAATAAATAAGGAACTAATTTGAATAAACTTAAAAGTTGAGGGATCAGTACAAATAAAGTTACAAAGATAAAGGCCAATTTATATAGAAAAATAAAAGATTAATTTGAACAAACTTAAAGAGATAACGAGCAATTGTGTAAATAACTCAACTAAGTATTAAGTTTTAAGCTATAAAAGATAATTGATCCTAAAATTTATAGCCTATTGGGCCGGACGAGACAACATCCAATGGGCCCAACTTATTTATGGGCTCGGCATCATCCCAGCAAGAAACCCTAGCACCACACCACTATATAAACCCTAACCTCCATAGATTATCGCGGATTTCGCCATTAATTTCATCTCTTGAAGCTCTTCTGCAATCAGTACCTATAATTCGCAGCCATGGTGTCCACGAAGAAGACTGTAATCTCCTTCTCTCTCTCTCTAATTCCACATTTCAGCTCTATTTGTTTTGTCCGAAAATTAGATTCTAGGAATTGGATTTCTATTTTATGTTATTTGGCGTGCATTCTTTGACGGAAAAGTGTTTTTGAGGAAAAAGTTCTTTTTTCCAACCGATGAAAAATGACTTACCTTATAAAACGCGGAAGTCGTTGTTCCAAAGCCTCGAGGCTTTTCGTTATGAGTTTGGATCAGATTGAGTTTATGTTAGCTATAGAAAGGTATAGGGTGATTGGTGGAAGATGATTTGTTTTAGAATATATAAAGGAACATCTTAAAGTGAACACAAATGGTGGAAAATCTACGATGGAATTTGATTTTCCTTGGAAAATGTTTTTCCACGGGACAATGTTTTTTTTCAGGGGAAAGGATTTCTGCTTGACCAAACGGAGCCTTGATCTTTGAAAATGCTGTTGATTGGCACTAAAATTGCGTTTTATTTGTTTGTTCTTATGGTTCGCAGAAGAAGACTCATGAGAGCATTAATAACAGGCTAGCTCTTGTGATGAAGAGCGGGAAGTATACTCTTGGGTACAAGACTGTTCTCAAAACTCTCCGGAGTTCGAAAGGTGCTAACTTTTCTCGAATTTTGATTCATTTTGAGGAATTTGCTGTTAGGGAAACAGTAGTTAGAATCGGGCACTAAGAATCTTGAATTGGCTTCAAGGAGTGTCGGCTCCCACAAAATAGTCTTGGGATACAATGAAACCTTATAACAAAGTCAAAACGGATGTAGAGAGAAAGGATTTTTGAGAAATTTAGAACAAGAGAATGATATGATGTTGTTAGATCTATTAATCTTGAGAATGGGAGAAGTATTTATTGTTTTTCAGGTACCTCTTAGAAGAGACACATCTATTCACATGAAGCCACACACCTTTTCACATTAGCATCCTTTACTTATTTTGAAAATGCACCAACATTTGCATCATATTTTATTTGCTTTATGTCTCTTCGCTCGCTGGTTTCGCAATTATTTGCTAGTTTCTTAACTATTTATTTATTTATTGGATTGTTTAGATAAGTCTGTTCTAGCTTGAGCCCTGTATATCTTGAAAAGCTTGGAAGGTTATGTGCTGAGATTTGCCTTCTTAATGGCCTATAATTGTGTGATTTCAGCTGAAATATGGACTTATTGAATATTATACAATGTTGTGAAACTTTGTAGGGATCAGTTACTAATCCTTAATCTATATGGAATTCCTTCATCTCAAGTTCTTAGGCATTGTGTTTGTTGATGAGATGGGGGCTTCTTAAATTTGGAGTTTGAGCTGAGGATCCGAGATGTGCTCATGAGAGTTGAAAACGGGTTGTTTATTTTAGACTTTGCAACATTTGCTCGCTTCCTAGATGTCTGTAAGTGCAATAATCATGTGTAAGAAAGTTCAATAAGGAGGCAGGGAGGGAACTACCATCTTTAAATGCAGGCAAACTAATTATATTCTCTACGTTAGTTTCAGTGCTAAAGGGGAGTTGTAGAAATTGTGGGAGAAGCTACTATTTTAGAAACTGTTAGGACCACCTATGAAATACTGAACCACAAATTGAAATGGCAAACACAATATTCACTATTAAGGCTGAATTGGGGAAAATATTGAACACCGGAATTTACGTGGTTCAGCTGAAGTTTACCTCCATGAAGGGGAGCAACAATATTCACTATTATAATTGAGGATTACAATATTTTTTCGCGCTTCCTCACTTTCTCACACTACAACAGCACAAAAGTGCCATATATGAGCCTCATACAAACATAACCGCTGGAATCTCAAGAGTCATCATCCATTATGCCATAAACTCAAGCCCCGATAAAACTGAACGTTAAATATGATGGTTATCGGAAGACAAACGGTCTCCACACTTAACAGAAACTAGTGATCGTTACTTTCTAGTTGCTATCTTCCTTGTGTTCAAATCATATTGAACAATTCACCAATGAGATTGTTGATGAGTAGGTTCGTTTAATAGAACAAAGTTATTTATATGCTCCATGTTGAAATCACTAATATATGCATGTTTGGTCAAGCTTTGTTTTTGGGAAAAAGAGGTTTTTCCGCAGAAACACTTTTTTCTAGATTATAAGGATATTTGGTATGGAAAGAAAAGTGTTTTTTAAGTGGAAGTAGAATTTGTTTTATGCTTTAAAGCAGAATTCAAAAAATAGTCATTTCTCTTTAAAAGCAAGAACTAAAAAAAAAATTTTAGATAAAAATGCCTTATTAATAGTACTTTTTACACAAGTACTTTTGCAAAAGAACGTTTACAAACACAGTTTTTTCACAGTTAATATGTCATTAAGGAAGGCTAGGGATGAATGTTTTGATTAATTTTCATTGCTTTCCTTGCCAGTAGCTACTACAATAGCAACAACAAACCCAGTGTTTCAATGGCTCCCCGCATATGTAGGGTCGGGGGGGGAATGTACGCAGCCTTACCCCTTCAAGGTGCTACCCTAAAGGGAGACTGTACCCGAGGACCCCTAACCTTAAAAGCCTTGCCAGTAGCTACTGAATGACAAAAATCACGGTGTCCTTATTTGAGGTTGGCCTCCCTTGTTGATAATCGGTTTCCATTTTTTGAATTCTCCTATTTTGTGGTCTGTAATATCCCAAGTTTCTAACCTTATATATCTTCTTTTCAACCCTCAGCAAAGTTGATAATAATTTCCAACAATTGCCCACCGCTTAGGAAGTCTGAAATAGAGTATTACGCTATGTTGGCGAAGGTTGGAGTTCACCATTACAACGGAAGTAAGTTTCGATTTTCTTACGTAGTTGTGATTCGCATGACTTTATGGTTGGTTTTTTCACACTTCAAGAGTGGTTCGATTTTTGTGCCAGACAATGTCGATTTGGGTACCGCCTGTGGGAAGTACTTTAGGGTCTGCTGCCTCAGTGTTATCGACCCAGGTTCGTATACCTGACTCTTGTTCGGATCTCTTTTCTTTCAAAACTTAGGCTGGCTTTGCTTTAACTGAAAATATTTTCCGTCCCAATTCTATTGTTGATTTACATAAATTCATAGCAACATCTACATTCGAAAAATGTTCTCATTCATTAAGGGAAATTAACTTTCCCTCAACAAAAAGAGTAACAAATTTATAGAATGAAACCATTTTCTTTAACTAGAAAGAATTTTTTTAATAACGTAGTTTTTAATTGAAAATATTTTGGAATAGAATTATTTTTGTAAAGCAAATGTGGGAGATGTGTATGTTACTGATACTAGAACTGTTGACGTGATGTTCAGGTGACTCGGATATCATCAAGAGCATGCCCGGGGATCATTGAGATCATAATATGACTACATGGCGCATTTTAGTGATGTTGATGTTATTAAGGCTCGGATTGCGGTTACTGTGTTCTTGTTGAGATGTTTTTTTGAGTATTTGTTAGGGAATCATCAATCTGTCTTGGTTCTGACGACCTTGATTGTTCAACCTTGAGAATAGCACAAAAATGTTGAATGTCCCCTTCTTTTTTTGCTAGTGTTTCTTTGGAATTTTTGTTTGTGTTTATTTGAGAATACAGGGTTTATATACCAGGCACTAAGGCACCGGTTCTCATTAGAACTCCGAAGTTAAGTGTACTTGGGCGAGAGTAGTACCAGGATAGAAGACTTCCTGGAAAGTCCTCGTGTTGCCAACCCTATAAGGTTGGGGGTCCTTGGAAATAACATCTTGGTAGGGTTACACTTTAAAGGGGTAAGGCTGCGTACATCCAACCCTTCTAGACCCTGCTTATGCAGGAGCCCTTGAAGCACTGGGTTTATTGTTATCATCGTCGTTTATTTGAGAATGCGTTGGCATGCTTTCTTGCGATAACTTTTAATTTGATTACGAGCACAAAATGCATCAAGTGTGCTAGACAAGGTTCGAAGACGAGTACAACTAAAAGAAGCAAAATACAAGGAAAAGGAAACAAAAGGGTTGAAACAGGTTAAAATAAAATCAAACCGTTTGCGATGTTTCTTAGTAACTTATCTGGTCTTTGGCACGAAATGAAATAATATTCAATGCTTTGTTTTCACTCTAATATCATTTTTATAATTTAAAATCAAAGCAAATAAATATAACAGAGATCGAAGTTTACAGTTTTCGTACATCTTTATGTTGAATGTGTAAATATATATATTGGACTTAAATTGAGTAATAGTTTCAATATCTTTCTTCAAAGCAACATTTTTAGTGCCTAAAAGCTGTTGCCTAAACGAGAGAGAGTGGATGTAAATAACCTTTTTCCTTCAGGTGCTACATTAAAAGGAGACTGTTTTTGAGAACTTCTAGCATGAGAAGTGCAACACGAGGAGTTCCGATGAAGTCACCCATCTTGGTACCACTTTCGTTTAAGCACGCTTAACTTCGTAATTCCAATGGAATTCGGTTCTTACGTATTGGTATCCTCTTAGGTTCAATGTCTTTCTTCATGTTAAGAAATGATGTCAAAGGGCAAAAATAGTCACTTGTACGTAGTGCTTTACGTAAGTGATTCTACTATAATTTTTTCGATTTATCGTGTAATTACCTAAGCCACCCTTTAGAATCTCTTTGTTCTTTTGGAAACAACCTTTCTATAGAGTATAAGGGTAAAGCTATGTATTATTTATTTATACTCATACATTGGTGATGAATTGATTATATACTTGTAGGCGTACATACACCCATCCTTAATTGGATCAAATAAAAGGTTGGAGGACCTCGGAAACAGTCTCTCGTCAGAGTTTCACCCTGATAGGGTAAGACTGCGTACATCCTTCCCTTCCCAAACCCGTGCGAGGGGGAGCCCTTCAAGCACTAGGTATGTTGTTATTGTTGCAGACTCATTTATGGCAGACATCTTTTTGCGGCTGATAAACTTGTTTGATAAACACAATATGTACAATATTGTATTTGCTATTTGATTACAAACTTGTTTACCCAAGTTGTACTTCAAAAGTATTATTTTGTAAACGCATTTCTGCAAAGAGCCTTTAACAGACATTTTTATTTTTTTTAAAAGAACTTCTAATATTTGCTCTTGCTTCTGTCTAAGAACAGAAAAACTTCTGCTTGTATTTAAATGTACTCTTCTTTTCCAAAATAAACATCCCCAAATCCTAAAAAATTATATTCCCCGCCCCCTCTCTATAAAACACATTTCTCAAAAAAGAAACTTGGCTAGACTTGCACATCAACAATCAATCTTTCCTTTTCGGCAACGAGGGACTAGGTGGCCCAGCATCAACGATCAATCTGCTAGTTTTTTTTTTTTTTTTTCCTTGACATTTATGACATTCCCAGTGCCCCAAGTGCTCCCGCCTAATTAAGGTCGGGGGGTGGATGTACGCAGCCTTCCCCCTTTAGGGTGCTACCCTGAAGGGAGGTTGTTTCCGAGAACCCAGGGTACGACACGAGGACTTCCCAGAAGGTCACCTATCTTAGTACTACTCTCGCCCAAGTACGTTTAACTTCGGAGTTCTAATGGGATTCGGTGCTTGCCTGTTAATGGGTAAAATCAAAGAGAAACAAAGTAGGAATCAAGACTTGAGAAGCTCATCAGTGATCAAAAGAGAACCCAACAGGTAAAATCAAAGAGAAACAAAGAAAAAGTCATCGAGAAGGACTAGTAATTTCGCTCGATAAGGGAACAAGACGTAACACTTTTTTAAGACACAAAAATTCAAAACAAACCAAGTTACAAACTCAATAAATGGTTCATTAATTAACCCTATAGATGTGCCGAATTAAGCCACATTTCACAACAATTCCACAAATCTTTCAACAAGCCCACAGCATCAGTCTAAAAGACCCATAATAATCGACTAACTCAACGGTACAAAAAGGGGAGATGAAAGAGAATACCCGCCTTGGCTAACGGAAAGAATCTTGAAAAGACATCATTGTTCATAATCGTACAATCAACTGCTTAAAACCCAAGAACCGAGTGTTGCATCTTCGGTTGATTTTTGCCAGAAAAATTGGTGTTGCAGTAATGGGAGCGTGTCTGTCCAACTGGCCATACGAGTGCGCTTTAGTAAGAACCCATTGGTGGCATGCCGAAAGGTGGCATGGGAGGCATCCCCATGCTGCCCATGGGCGGTGGTTGAGGGGCAAAACCGCCACCCATCGAGGGTCCGCCCATTCCTGGCATTGGCGGTGCTGGCAAAGCAAGAGGCAGCAACTGTGCGTACATATTCTGCAGGGAAAAAGGAGGAGAAAAAGGTCAGTATATCTCATACAAGCGTGAAAACAAGGACAGAGTATAAGGGTTAGGTCAAGGGTTTAGTGTCCGACTAAATCTAATCTAACATACAAATTAAGATAATCAACACCAACAACCACCACCCACTGCCTCAAAGAGGATAATCATAATCTTAAAATGTATAATCTAACCTACCAGTGCCTCAAAGAGGATAATCATAATCTTAAAATGTATAATCTAACCTAATTAAAATAAAATATAATTTTGAATAGTCTTAATCTAATCTAAATTGAGTAAATCCTAAAAGACAAACCAATATATAGAAGGTAAAAGTTACGACCATATTTAATCTCCTTATCCAAATATCCACACGAATTCCATATTTTACATTACCGTCATACTAAATCAACTACTTTCTTATTAAGCTAGATGTAAGCTTGTAACTTGGTTATAAACTTGAGGCGAGCCTCTTGAATAACAAACTAGTTCGCAATTATTTGCAAGTCACTTGCATTTTACTTTCTCAGATTAGTCAGAATTACAACAGGAAATGAGAGCGACAGGCTTAGGGGTGGATAGTTTTATCACTCCACCGACTCCTACAGCTCAAGTCATCAGCATATTAGATTCTAACATTTGAAAAGCAAGGGGGAATGAAACAGGGAACCAAGTAGTATCGTTCCATGAAGTCATACCTGTTGGGCAACCTTTTCTTTCTCCTCCGCTTCTTTTGCCTTAACTTCGATCTGAGCTTCAAGTTTGTGTTTGATCAGCTCATCTACTTTGCCCGTGTATTCTCGGATGAACTGTTAACAAGACGTAAAGATGAAACAGAGGCACTTAAATAAAATTAAGAATTGCTTAAGCAAAAACAAGGAAAGAAAATTACCTGTAAGAGATAAGGAAAGGCGAAATCGATCATATTGTTCAACCATGCTAGCTCCACAGCGACATCGGCTCTTATTAGATCGTAACAAACGAATAGACAAGATGCAAAGCATTCTTTCTTCCCCTGCATAAGCATCATTCATGGAAATGAGCATGTTTTGGGCCATAACTATAATGCCAAAGCAAAGACCGACAGCAAGAAGAAAAGGGCGTTCCCAGTTTGCCAAAATTTTCCTAGTTCCTGATATCCAGTTTTTCCCCCCCAAAAAATTGCAAATTGGAAAGTACTAAAAGACTTAGAAAATACCCAAAAAAAATAAAAAAAATAAAACCCTTCAATAACAAAGGAAAACCTCAAAAATGAGGCTCCATTTGGTGGAACTAAAAATTGGTTTTTCTTTAAAATTTGTTCTATTTGATTTTAAAAAATCAATTTCATTATATAAATTTGTAAATGAATTATGTTTGATCTATTTAAAGTCCACTATGGCAAAGGTGTAATATAAAAATAGAAAAGGTTTTCCCTCCCACAAAGAGAAGTCATCTTCTCCTCAATGGAGGAAAAGATTTTCCTTTAAGCTTAATGTTACTAAGTATTCACACAAGAAAATTATTGAAATAGAATGGAAAATGATTTCCTTCAAGCCCAATGGAACACAAGGGTTCAGCAGATCCTCTGAAGGTGCATTTGACTAAGATCCGGTTTTTAAGTGCTATAATAGTCAAGCAATAACCCCATGGAAGAGAACTTCGACAAATTTGAATGAAACTTCTAACACTGTCATTTTGTCAACCACAGAAATTGAAGTAGTACCTGCTCAATAAAGTAAACAAGAAGCTCCTCAGCAAGCTCACGGTCACCAGATTGTGACGCTGTCTCCATGGCATCTTTGTATAGGTTGTCCTTCTTTGACAAAGCAATAGACTGCTTCCATCTACCAGCTTTCTTATAGATGTAAGCAGCGATACGCCTCATCTCAAGCAATTCGTGCTTCTCAACCTGTTTCACATTTTACAATTGCGGTTACAATGAATGTCTAAGTGCGTCTGTGTTCGGTAAAAATAGCAATAGCAGTGAGCAAGCAACAATTTGAATTGTATGTAGCAGTTTGAGTCACTTTGCAATTATGTTAAAACATATTAGAAGTAATTTTATGAACTAAAATTCAAAATGCTATTCAGAAAAGCCAAATGATAAGGGGGATTAGCATTTGTCAAATGCTACTCCCCCCCCCCCCCCAAAAAAAAAAAAAAAAAAAAGCTATTACAAAATACTCCCTTAAGATTACCACCAAAAACCCAAAAATAGTTGAGGATAGCATCTTGAGTGGCCAAAATGCTAATGCTACCCAAAAGGCTGTCACAAAGTACAAGGCCGAAAATGATGGCTAGACGTATTACCTTTTGTGCAAGGCCTATCTGGTCAAAGTTATCATGTAAATCTATCGATTCACGGAGCCTATCGTAGTCCTCTTCCTCGAGATAAATCTCATTCAATGCTTCATTCACAGCAGCCACGTTATTGCTTTGGACTGCTACCATGTATGGCTTGACAAGTGGAAGTTGACCAGCCTGAAATAGAAAACAGTAGATAGCGGGTGAGAACAGTACAGCAGAGCTCCACATTTTACACTGGTAAATATTAGGGTTGTAATGGAGTAGAATCAAGTCATGTAATTCAATACTAAACTTGAACTCGAGTCATGAGTCCATACTCGACTCAATTACTCGATTGTTGCATATACATGACGCTATATTATTGAAAAATAACCACAAATTCACCCCAAAAAATAAATGAAGATTCAACATGCGTCAAGCACTGTTTGCCCAAGCTTCTTTTCAGATAACAAGCGTTGTTTTCTAGAAAAAACAATTTTTTTCAAATTTTAACGTATTTGGCCTGGAAAAGAAGATGCTTTTTAAAAGAGAAGTTGTTTTTTTGCTTTTAAGCAAAAGCACATTTAAAACAGAAGCAAAAGTTATAAATTTTTTAGACAAAAATACTTCTATTGATAGCACTTCTTACAAAAGTGTGCAAAAAGCACTTTTGAAAAATACAATTTAACAGTTTGATCAAACAATCCTAAATCGGGTAATTGACCCAGTGGGGTAGTTTACTACTTGTAATCATTATCAATCGATCACTCGAGTTCAAATTTAGTGTAACGAAGGTACTAGCTAACTAATCATAAGCAGTTCAGATCATTATAAGGCCTAGTCATATGCCATAAATAGAGGGAGCAAGGTTGCACCTTTCTCATAATGTCCACAACACGGGTGTGGTCAACCCGAAGTGCAAGGACATTAAGAACATCGTTTATAAGATCAGGATGTTCTTGTAAATAGAAGTGTACAGCCTTATAGTAGAGTTCAACATTTGCAACTTTGACAATGATGTCTTTGAACTGCATATGATCCCATGCTTCTGGAGAATGATTCATAACAGTTGTCGCAGCATTGTCAAACTCATCATACTGAATGTACAAGAACGTAAGTTCCTGCCAGTGCTGCTGCTCATCACACGCCCGTATCAGTTTAGGAATGTTGAGCCGGGTTGAGAAAAGTTTAATATGTTCCATGAGCTTTTCAGGACGGTATCTAGCATATAGAACTCCCAACTCGGTGAAAATACCCATATGCGCACGTTCCAATCCCAATCCACTCTCCATAAGAGATATGAGCTCATTGAAGCATCCTCTATTCTGGTAGTATTCACTGACCTCCTCCAAATCATCCACCTGCAGAAGAGATTTCAAAATTCAGAAAAGGTAATGCTGTAATAAAAAATAATAGCCCATCATGCCAAAGGCAGCGCGATCCCCAAGTGTTAATGCCTTGTACCCCCCGTAGTTAGAACTCAAACAGTGTAGGTACAAGGGTATAAACAACAGAGTTGAACACCCCTTGTTAGAATTCAAGCTCAATAAGTTCGAGTTGAGCTTTTAACAAACTTTTGAACCTTTATCCAAAATCGCTATGATAAGATATTAATGTACTTGATACTCGACTCGTTAGCTCAATCGAACCGAGCCAAGAGAGCTCATAATCAAGACGAGCTCATTATCCACCCGAACTATTCGAATTACTGTCAAACTATTATTAAATCATTTTCAAGCTAACGCCGACCTTTAACGTGCTCTTAAAGAGCTCTTAACGAGCCCTTATAGAACTGTTCGCAAAAGCTAACAAGTCCAGCACCCCCTTGGAACTCAGCTAGTTAAGCTTATCAACCTGCTTGCCTTAAAAACACACACAAACGAGCCCTCATCCAATTTGAGCACGAGTAATTCGCCAAGCCCCACAAGTCGGTGACAAGTTTTACCACCCTACTACCAAGCCTACAGCAGAGGTATTAAAAGTTCAATGCGACAAGGTTAAGAAATAGGAATAATTTCCCACCTGTATGATCACATTCAGCCCACATATTTGAGCCAGGCGGAACTCCTCAGCATCAACACAAGCAAAGCAAACCTCCTTCCATGTCTTTGCGCTGTTGGCTTTTCGAGCTGCATCAACAGCTCCTTGAAACTGTTTAAGCTTCACGAGTGTAATTGCTAGCTTAGCCCAGTTAGAGATGAATGCAAATATGATCTTTGCAGCCTCATATAAGGCTTCATCATACAAGCGATCGCCGACATTTTGAAGATTAGCAACATTTGGCATAAGAATGAATTCCTCGATTTCACTAAGCCTATCAATCTTTGCATATGCATAAATAAGCTCGCTATCAACTTTCGGTTCTTTGACCTTCTGTCTGACCATCAAGAGATACCGGACCAAGTCCTGGTACACCTCGGCATCCTCAGCAGCTTTAATGACTTCCAAGAAATGAGTCGCATCCTCAGCCCGACTAAATGACTCAATAGAATCACTCACCAACCCTTCCCTGAGTTGGGCCTTAGCCACTTGACTCCAGACAGCATCTTCTTCAACACGGAACGCAAACTCCACAGCTCGGTCAATGCTACGGATGTTATCTAATAGGACATTGACGGCCTGGACATTCAAGTTGAACTTCTTGAAAATGGCAAATGCTTCCTCATATAATTGTGCTTCTACTGCCACTTCTCCAACTGCAGGGCCATCAAAGTTGTCTAATCTATTGATGTAATCCATCACTCTCGACGGATCTGCCTTAATAGCAGTAAGGATAAGAAGATTTTGCAAGTTGAAGTTTCCACTGAAGGCAGAATTTTGAAGCACAATCTTTTCAAGAAGTTCAATAAGTTCATGAGGAAGATCGGCAGTCATAAAGGCTTTAACAGCAGCAGAAACCTGCTCAGGGCTCTTGCTTTCGGGCAAAGCAGTGGAGACAACTTGGTCAATTAGCTGCCTCCTATACTCATTTTCCGGACGGAGAACTTTCTCCCAGAGCTCAGCATCCATCCTTTCCACAACATACCTAGAATACAAATAATACAACGATTAGAGAAAACTGACATGAATCGAAAGGGAAAAAGAAAAAAAAAAAACACTAACTCAGGAGCTCCATCATACAGGAATTTCTAAGATGTGAAATTCATGGACTAACCTCGCCTGCAGCTTGAACAAAGAATTCTTATTTGTGACATTAATAAGCTCATCATCACACTGTCCTCTGCGGTAAGCTACCACAGCAAGAGTAGGGTCCCTTTTCTCACAGTATTTTCCCACAACACGAGAATCATAATAGGGATTGGTAGTGAGAAAATGCTCTGGATTGTTGTTGCTATCAATGATGATTTTACCAAGAGCATTGTGAACATGTACATCAGTGCTCCCCTCACTAACGAGGTGCTCCAAAAACTGGGTCAGCAAGCGTAGCCGGTTCCTGTAAACAGACAACAGTTAATAGATAGACGAGTAAGATAGGGGCAAGGACTAATAGACAAAGGAAGCAGATAACAGACCTCTTCTCACATTCCTCCACAAGAGGTTCCACAGGAAGAAGTGAACGAACCGAGAGAATAAGCCCTTTAATAAAGTCCTCTGGACACTCATCATCCAGGAGCTGCCCAACCACTAGAGGAGCATTGCTTGGGTTGACCTATCAAATAAAGTCCGGGTGTGATGAATGCAAGCAGTCTTCCACAATGACGGAAAAATCTTCATAAATAGTCTCTTAAATCACTTAAGTGTTTTTACCTTCTGCACATAGCCCTCAATATAACGAAGCATGTTATTTCTGTACAGGTAGTGCGTCAGATCTGGTACAAACCCAAAACGATCACACACATTAATCAGAGGCCTTGCATCTGGAAGCTTGGCTTCCATTAAAAAGTTCTTCGTCTTTTCAGGATCATAAAAGTTTGATTCCCGAGTCACGCGTTCCACCTCCTTAATTTGCCCAGTTTTTGCAGCTGCCTCAATGTACCTGAAGTGAATTTCTGGATCCTCGCTGTACCAAGAGATGAGAGCATCACACCAAATGCACACTAAAGTACAACATAATCATGTTATTCTAGTAGCTAAGGTAAACATGAGCATACCTAGAGCTCAGATAGGATCCCAAGAAGAAGTACAATCCTTCATAAGATTTGAACTGCTCAAACAGCTTTATGCAGGCGTCAATGCCCAACTGTTCACAGTATTCTTTGGCAACCTACAAAGGCACATGCATGAGTACTGATCTATGTTCAGATGTCACGATAAAACTGTGAGAAGAAGAATTTTACCTGCACAATTATCTGCAGATTGCCCCTAAGATTGACGAGTAGAAGGTCCTTCATGCACTCAAGAGCCCACTCCTTAGAAAGGGTTCCAAAAAACTCTACAAGTGCCTAAAACAATATCACACTTAGAACAATGATAGTATTAACCAATCAGAAAAAGTCGCATAAGAGCTGGTAACCAGAATATCAACCTGTGGTTCGATGGCATGTGTATTCACTATGATACGTTTAATGTCAGGCAGCTCAGTGTAATGCTGCAGAGACGAGGAGGAATTCAGTTCAATGAATCATCAAGCTAGACAAGAGGGGAAAAAAACCATTGTCAAACAGTCAGAAAGAGTTAATTACCTTAAGGGCCTGCAAATAAAGGCCGGCTTTTTCACAGAGTTGGGCAATACGAGGGCGATCATAGTGACTGAACATGCCATTGGCTAAGATCGCATCGGCTACATTTGGAAATGTCACAAGATTGATTTCCAAGACCTGCAAAACAGAAGTTCACAACAAGTCAAGAAAAGTGATTGAATAAATTCAACAAAACAAACAATTAAGGCCCCATTCAGTTCAAAGGAAACATTTTCCTCTCGCATAGTTTTTCTTCTCTAGAAATTGACAAATATTCTTTTTGTTAATTTTTTGTTCATTTAGCTAAGGAAATAATTGCATTAGCTATATTTAAGTTGAAATCAAGCTTGATCAAGTTAAGGTTTAAATAATATATAGCACATGACATTATTGACAGATTATTTTTCGTTCCATCAAGGAAATGTCATTCCTTCTTGAAGGGAAGAAAACTTCCCCTCTATGAGAACATTAACTATTAAAAGATCAATACTTATTTGTACAGTCAAAATGTAATGGAAAACCTTTCACGTCAGAACAAACAGAGAGAAGAACACAGGTACCAACCTTTGTTTGAAGGTAGCCATGTTCCGGTAAATTGGGCTTGAGCACATCTAGTAGAAAGGCAGTAGCTTCACGAATCAAATTCCTCTGAACAAACAAAGGAAAACAAATCAAACTTCAAGATAGAATCAATTAGTCAATCTAGTGAAGAAAACCGGGATTAGCACAGAGAGCATAACGGAATCGCAAAAGGTGCATCACATTATAACATTCAGTTTGTGATGTACTATTGATATATTCACGAGACAAACCTGAAGGAATAAATCTGTGATTGTGTTGTAGTCAACCGGGCAACCTCCCTCCATTTGAGACATCATCAATGCAAAATTAACGGCTCCCTGTCACAGAATTCGGACACACGATTACCACAAGATCTTGCTCTCCCCTTCAGCCAGCAAAATCCACTTTGATTTTCACCTGACAGCAACTTGCTGCCTAAAAAGAAGAGTTACCTGTGGGTCTGACCGCAGTATTGTTTGAAGAAGGAACAAATAATCAGGAGTGTATCCAACCTGCATCATTCAAAATTTATAAGATATAAGACAAGTTTTACTGTTAAGGGCAATGGCTAATCTAGGAATTTAACCATGTTGGGTCCAGGTACATAATAAAAAATCTAAATAAAGAAATAAAATATACAACTAATTAGAAACTAGGCTTAACTTGTTAGTGGAGTGAACTCATTGGGGACGCCAAAAATTCAGAAAAGCACGGGATTGGGTTTAAAAGCACAACTCATTGAGCATCGAACCTGAAACTTAGTGGTACATAACATAACAAAGCTTCTTAACCATCAGAGCTAAGCACAAATTGTGATGTGGGGTCAACTTTTATTTATGTATGGTCTTTCTATATTTCTGACATCGACCATGTATATTTTATTATGGTAAATATGCAGTTTCCACATGCCCACCTTCCCACAATGAAGATCCGCCACTAATTACAAGCACAGAATATGCAACTGCCACCTTCAAATGTCTTTAAAGAATTAGTTTCTGGGCCATAATACTTGCTAATTACTCCATCTTTGTCTCTCTCACAGTATCACCAAAGTACTTGTAATTTTTAAACTGAGATTTGCAATCCATCCTTGAACCCTACACAAATAAAGCTCTAGCCCCTAATGCAAGCTAAAGAAGATACAAATATGATTTGAACGATGTCAGTCAATTCAGATGGGGAATTATTTTAGATCCACATTACCCAAACCAATATTAACTGACCTTTCATCAATTTTCAAAAAGTAGTACATTTCGCAATCTACAAATAGAACGGGGATATGATGGAAAATAAGTAACACCCTCGTTTTTAAGTAATCAAGTCCCACATGTAAGATTATCCACAATAAAAGAAGCATCAGCACTTCACCTGCTTTGAGTATATCAGAATTTTATCAAACTCCCTCCTTTCAGCAAATGCAGCAACGACCTTAGGGGTTGCTCTAGCTTTGATATAAATTTTCAGCGCAAGGTCGTTATCCACTGTCTGCAGAACATGCAAGTTTTATGTTACACAAACACACATGAAGCAGAATCAAAATCAAAAGCATAAGAGAATTTAGATTTTCAGAGTTATTGACAACAGATTGTGGGCGCTAAATCCAGCTCAATCTAAAAATATGACGAACCTTCACCAGATCTCCGAGCTCCTCGCTACACTCAAGCTTGTCCTCCGCCAGCCAGTTCTCCAAAAGGTTCTTTTTGTTTTGGTTTACAACCAATCGTGACAGCTCGAGTGACTCGAAGGCATTGAGCTTCCCTCTAGTTAACAAAGTTCCAAAGTATTGCAACAAGGGTGGTGTCTGACCTGCTTGCACCGGGACACTCTGTAAGGTTTCACATGCAAATGATCATGCATTAATCCTCAGTACAACAAGTCTTAGCTTCTTCCACACAAGAAGACTTCAACCACACCTCAGGTACACAACAAAGGGAAGGAAAATTCCTGACATGGAAACAATATTCCATACCTGGAACTTGGCCACAGTATCGGGTGTACGCAGAATCCCCTGTGGAGACTCTGCAGCAAGCTCTGCAGCTTCTTTGTACTTTGTCTGAGCAAACAATTCTTGGAACCTTTGGACAACCTGAGTAAAAGTAAGATAAGGAGCAGAAAAGTTAAGAAACAAATTATAGCACTTCACTTCAAGTTTCAGTAACTGCAGCTTTCCAATCATGCCTATTGTAAGTCGATTATCTGCAATTGTTATTTGTTTAGTTGCTTAATTATAAGTTGGCTGTATTACATTTGGGTATTCGTTTCTTGTCAGTTATATACATATGTAATTATTTGAACAGCTCCTTAATTTCTGAACCTATCAACTCGTTATGGTATGGTTTGCATTAGATAGCCAAAACAGAATGCCTTCATCATGGATTCTCCTAGCTGACCCCATTTAATGGGACAAGGCTTCACTAAGTTAATTTTGTTTTGGTTTTGGTTTAGCAGCCTTCCAGTCATCTGAGACACCTATAGCATGCTTTTGAAGACAACAAAAAGGAAGATGTTCTTAGCAGTTCAACTTCCTGAATCTCCGCTGCAATTATGATTCTCTCATTTCCTCCTCCCAGCTAATATCACAGAAATAATTACGATAGCATTCTTCCACTACATTTATCGTGAGAGATATTACTTCTTTTTTTGATCGGAAGAGACATTACTTTTTAATACCCTTAGGTTGCACTGCTCGATCTTAGATGCAGCCAATTTTAGAATCTCTGCTACACAATCATATCATCAATGACACAAATACAAGATAAAACCAACTTCCATGTATTGGTCCATGTGAATTAGCCTAAATTCTTTCAAGTGAAACTTGATAACTCAACTTCCTAGGCAACTGTGAAAAAATTAAGTGGAAACTTTTATTTACCAGGTTCTCAGCACCAGGAAGATTTCCTCGCTTTGCAAGATTAACAGCAAGCTCCAAATTGTTCAGCTGCAAACAATGGAAGGGTGATTAAAAGCTGCATTATGTCCTCAATCTTATGCCACAAATTAGTACTCCAGCAAACCAACCTGACCACTGACAAAAGGCACAATTGTTGCTTCATTCACAGTGGCCAGCAACACTTGACCTCGTCTATTGACGGCATAAAACCCACCAACTGAAGAAGCTTCCGATGTCAAGAATATTGGATCTGGACTGATTCGGTTCCTATAAACTGCTGTGGCGGTCTCCAAATCATATACAAATAGCAGTCCCAGTTTTGTGATGACATATATCAAACCATACTTTTGGGATATCTGCACACATGAAGTCAAAAAATGTCAGCGTGATGATTTTATCTGCAGATGCAACTTCAACCAACAAACGCAATCTCTCACAACAACAGTATATTCATTACCTGCATCGACACAGGGAAGTCATCTGTGAAATCGGGAGGAAAGAACAGATCTGCCTGTTTCTTCGTAAATCCTGGTTTACCTGATAAACAAATTTTTCATATTAATGTCACGAGAATTCAGTTGGAAAGGGAACAAACCCAGAGTACTATACCGATTTCCTTAAGCTGGTAAAAAAGCTCCGATGCATGTCTACATGAAACTACACATTAAAGCAATTAACCGGCAACTTTCAAAATGATGCTCAAAAAGCACCAACACAAGCATTGAAATGTACTTTGTCTTCAGTATGCATTGAAATTAGATATACAAGGTGGCTTCGTGATTAAATATAAACCACCTAAACATAACACTCACACAAGCATAATTTTGATGGAGTCTGACAATGCAGCAAAGGTGACCAGAATCAATAACATTACTATAGCCAAAATAATCAGCATTATATGGAAGCGTTGGTTAAAGAACCAAAGAACACGAGAAGAGACCTGGCTGGGCACCAAGCTCAATAATGTGCAACTTGGATGTGATTTGTCCGGCATTGCTTGTCTTGGCTGCAAAACATATAAGGGTGGAAGGATTTTCATTCCCTGGAACCTGCATTTAGATAAAAACCGATTGACATGGACATGAGTAGCCTTAATAACAGAAGCATATATTAAACAGTAACCAGCTGAACCCTCCCCCTAAAGACAACTTAGAATATTAACAGAACATAAGTAAAAATTGAGCATGGCTGTTCACCTTGAACTGTGCAAATGATGCGGCATGAGCTTCCAGAGCTTGACTCCGTTGTTGATCCACAGAGAATAGCTGCATGTTTCCCTTCACCAGTTGTGGCCTCTGCAACCAGAAAGGAGAAGCACGTCATTCAGTAACCCATGGGTAACACTGAAAGAAAATACTAATAGTCTTTAACCAACTTTCCACTAATACCAATTTTAGAGAAGGGGATAGAGTTGTGGCATCTCACTGCAGGTTAAGGAACTAATACTTCTAGACCATCAAGGAACATAGAATAATGGCATTGGTTTAACGCTTGCAAATGATAGAATGATTAAAAACAAGCCAACGATAGTAACAAGGAAATATTTTAATTCATTTGCCAAATCCTTATTTGTTTAGCATTTAACTTAAAGGTTAGACAAAAACTTGTTAACTTACTCCAAGCATCTATTCCTGGATATCCTATCATTCTAACAGATGTATCACAAACACGCTTGATAGACTGATGCAGTAAATAAAACCATATAATTAAGCGGTGAACAAGGAATCCCATGAGAACTAACACAAGGTAGCCCACGGCAAAGGCAACCCATACCTCAGCTGAACCGGGAGCAATTCCGATCAAAACCAACCATTTCTCTAGAGGATCGCAACGGTAGTTGATTATTTGATTGTTTGCAAGATTTGCTGTGCGCTCAAACATCTTCACAGGTTCAGATTCACCTAAAATCCATCGTACATGAGAAAATTATGAGCAACCAATAACAGAAGTATAAATCCCCTCTTCAACATGGCCCAAGAGAAAACAGAAGTGCAAGTAAGACTAAAATTGCAGAACCATCTTGCCTTCAATTGACCAATGGTACACTGAAGTCTGTGTGACTACGCCCAATGTCTTAGGTGTAATCCATTTCCAAAAGACAACCTATATTGAGAAATGCAAAAAAAAATTAATGTTATGTAACAGTCAAGTCTACGAGGCAAAAGATATGAACATGTCACAAGTGTTGTAGAAAAACCTGCTCGGGCATTTGGTGTGACTTTATCTTTGCTTTTGCCTCGATATTGAAGATCTGTAGGTGGTCCTGAGTAGTTCCCGGCAGTTGAGCTTCACAATGAACACCACAGTTACAACCGCTGGGAGATATTGACAACCTTCTACTTTAACTTGTATTAGGAACAAACAAGTAACGAATGACAGGAGAGTAATCATACCTTTAAGAGCAAGAATTCTGGTGTTGGGATTCATCAAAGCCGAATCAGCAGTGATGGGCCTTCTCAAGGGCTGCATGGGCATGTTCATGTCAATGATAACAACACTGTTCTGGGGGGCTGTCTCCCTTACACATATGTACTTATCGGATTCCATAGTCACGTGCGTGAAAGTGATAAACTGCGCATTGATCCCAATGCTTGGTAGCTGCAATTGCACCACAAGGTCAAATACACACATGTACATGGATGAGCTAAAAGTAAACATCACAAAACATTCCAAATGGTACTACTGAATTATGCATCGCACAAGGCTGGTCCTGAGATTTTTAGAGGCTCAATGCAAGTTTGATCAATAGGTTCTCTTTTGGTAATTGAGGTGCCCGTGCTAGCTTAAGCTAACCTCAACTAATTCACAAAATATTATAGCACTAGCTAATCTGTATGTTCTTTATATCATATATGCACTATGTGTTTATAATGTATCATATGTGAGTCGTTATTTGTATAGTTAAAAATTGTGATATGTAGTAAAAGCAAATTGATAATATAACCAGTTCTCAAAAGAGACCCTTAATAAGTTGGGGGTCCTAAGCAACTGCTCCGGTTGTCTGTGATCTTGACCTGCCCTAGCTCTCATCTGTCAAATGGGTCAATAAGCTCTCCTGAACTCCATTCAATTCAACCATATACACAGGAAAAACACGCCAATGACACTAAAGACTGAAGCACTGGTGGTGCAACATAGAAGAAGAGGTTCATTGATTATAGAAGACGTGATATTTTATTAGATTTAGATATATTAATTGATAGAATTATAATAGAATATATCTTTTAATCCAATAAGATATTTCAGTTTTTTTTTAGTTAATAGTATAATTTAGTTCCTTTAATCTTACAAAAGTCGCTTCTTAATTAATTTCTTATTTATCTCTTTGATTATCCAATAGGATTTAGCCTTTTCTATAAATATAGCTTTGTAATTCATTAGTTTTCAGTTTTGAAGACATAAATTGAGTTTTATTTTCAAGTAGCAAATTGTGCTATATCAATTAGAAGCACCGAACAAAGATCGTCAATACATAGCAGTTCAAATTGAAGCGAAAGTTCAATATATACACTAAGATCTGACCAGATCCACAACCTAATTCATCTCTGCACTCAATAAATCATCATCTGAGCTACGCGCAAGCAAAATACCCTAGATTCAATCACAATTACGAAAAAACATTGAGAACTCAAAATGCAAGCCCATGCCTTCGATTAAAAGCCATTCTCCAGCGATTTAGGCTCAAATCACTCAAATTGTAAATTCAATTCAGCTAAAATTGCAATTATGAAGGATTTGATATAGCGTTAGACAGATAGAGAAATAAAGAGCGCTGACCGTTAGGGCTTCTTTCATGACGATAGGCGCGTTTGCGGCAGCCATGGCAGCTAGATCGATGCTCGATCAAGGGCTACGACGCCGAATCGGAGATGTGACGATTTGGAAACCGTCCGATTTTGAGTGTTCGGAATGGGAGAAGCACTAGAAACGAGAAAGATCTGTGTTAGCCAGGGAGGAAGTGAGAGAAGGAGAAGAAAAGGAACAAAATTATGAGATTAATTGAAGGGTAAAATAATTTCAAAATTATTACACATTAAGCAATAAAATATTTAAATTTTAAGATATTTTATTATATATATTAAAATATTAAAGTATTTAAATAATAATTTTTCTTATTATAAATAATAGATAATATTATTATTATAGTCAAAGTGTTATTATCATTTTAAGGCAAGTTTGTGTCTCTTATTATTTTGTGAGTGTAGTAACAATTTTTGTATGACAATAATAATTTTTTATATAATAATGTAGGTAGATGCTTTGAGAATTTTATTATTTATGTACCTTTCATTAATTTTTTTGACAAAAAAAAATTAAGTTAATTTTGATGCGATATTGAATTGTATTATATGTGATTGTTTTACAGTTTTTTTTATCGAAGAACATACAGCCTATTACCGATAGATGTTTGGTTTGACATATTTTGTTAAGGGGTTTTTTTTCTATATATTTCCTCACCATTTGTAAACTTATTTACGATACTATAGTACCAATCACTATGACCGTATTTATTATGGCAATGTCTATTACCAACGACCTCGACCGCCTCCTTGATGATTGTATATTGCAACCTTCACTTCAAGATGAGGTTCTTATCCATTTGGTTGTCATTGATTATTTTTCATTAGCATTTAACTGTTTGTTCAATAATGAGGAGACGTGATATTAACTCTTAATAGTTTTTTTAAACCTTGTTCTCTATATTGTTATTGTAAGAGCATATTCAAGACATGAAAAGTAAAATAGGCCTCTTTAATATATGTTCCTCAATAATATTTAGCCAGTATAATTTCAATTGGGGTGTAATTTTATATAATACAAGGTTATACTTTATAATTGTAAGTGAATCTATTCACGGTGAGTTTTATGGAGGATCATTGATTTTTTATGATAAAATATTTCTTTTAGATTTACCCAAGCAATATACGAGTCATTGATAGTGAGTATCTTCGACTTTCAATGATTCACAAAGGTCGTATCGAAGATATATTATTCCCTTTATTGTATGATCATGTACGATCTGACAGGACCTAACCCATCTAAACTTAAGGGAGGAAATGGCCTTGGATAGAGCTCGTTGGAGAGTGAACATAGGGGTATCTAATGTGGCGACTTAGAGCAGTGATGTGTATCACTGTTAGCATAGGGTTTCTAGCGTGAATTTAACCCCTCTGGCGTGCTTATTTGCTTATCGGTTTACTCACCTAGTATTGACCTTGTACTATTTGTCTTATTATGTGCCTTGGAGTTGTCTTCGACACGACCTAACCCCTTTTTAGGATGCTATGCTTCCAGGACGACAAAATCTTCAGGTTGAGGGTCATAGGAAATAGCCTCTTTTCCACTTGGAAAGAGGAAGGCTGCGTACATCCACCCCCCAGACCTTGCTTAT
The DNA here is from genome assembly GCA_018398585.1 of Simmondsia chinensis. Lineage (NCBI taxonomy): Eukaryota > Viridiplantae > Streptophyta > Magnoliopsida > Caryophyllales > Simmondsiaceae > Simmondsia > Simmondsia chinensis. The sequence continues at coordinate 3,227,107 of JAGTTD010000014.1, forward strand.
TGTGGGAGCCCGTGAGACACTGGGACTGTTATTGTGGGAGCCCCCAAACCTTGCTTATTGTGGGAGCCCGTGAGACACTGGGACTGTTATTGTTGTTGTTGTTGTATGTACGAATACATTATTTGCCAAATTAATTGTTTCTCGTAGATTTATAGCATTGAAATGTATCCCGTCATAAAGAGTCCACAACAAATAATATATTCCAAACATATCAAAAACAATAAATTCAAATTTAGTATAAATTGACATTATAAGGGACGACGAGAACAAGCAATATATTACTTTAAGTATATAACAATCCTTAATTGGTTAGGGACTCGAATTCATGTGTTATGAAAAATGGGAACTTGAAATATATAACTGAACCAGTATTAAAATACAACCAAGAGTAATGTTTTTGTTGGGGCAAAATTATTTTTACTATAGCAATATCATATCTTTTAAGACAATTTTGTGACTCTCATTATTTATAAGACACATAATTGATACGACAGTAACAACTCCCTACAAATAATTGGAGATTAATAACATATATTTTATCTAGAAACTGTAAGATCCAAATTACCTTTTACTCGACTAAAACACACGATCCAAAAACTTCGAGTCCCTATTTGGTGAGCAGAAAGTTGGCAGAATGCGAAAAGTATAAATTGCTTAGCAAATGTAAATTCCTTCAAAAATCAATAAGTAATTTACCTAACCCTCCACGGATTAAGTTATAATTTATTTGTTTTTAACTAGTATTTACAAGAAAGTTATATTTCTTATTCCGACAACTCAATACTCTGTACCTATTTAATGAGAAATTGACAAATAAATTAATTTTTTGAAAATATAACCTCCCATAAAAATTAAATTTACGTGGCAATCAAACAAGACCGATATTTTTCTCTTAAAATTCTCTCTCTCATGTCATAACAAGAAGCACATTTAGGGCTTGTTTAGGATTGCTGTGAAAAAACTGCTTATTTCAAAAATATTTTCTGTAAAAGCACTTCTTTAAAAAGTGTTGTTTTGAAGAAACGGTTTGTGTTTGGCTCAACCAGTCAGAAACACTTATTTTATTAGTATAAGAAAAGTGTGTTTTTTTTTTCTATCAAATTACCAAAAAGGACATAGGCAAAAGGCTTTTATAATTAATAGTGTTTGGATGTAGAATTGATTATATATATATTTTTAGTATATATTAATCACTTTATGTTTTATATTTTTATAAAATAACAATAAATTGTAAAGTAAAAATAATATTTTTTATTTTATTCATATTTTAGTGTTATCTCTTAAGAACTTAAAAACCTAAAATGGCTATTGTTAATATTATTCTTATTGTTGTTGTTGTTGCTGCTATTGTTATTATTATTATCATTAAGTAAAATAAATACAATAAATATAATATAATATATATATATATAAAATAAATGTAATACAAGTAATATAACAAACTCGTAAATTTCAAACTTGTATATAGATAGCAGAAGTAATATGATTTTAAAATATGATATTTGTGTAAAAATATGGAGAATTTTAATGTTTTGAGTAAGGGTATTGTTGTTCTGAAAATTTTAAGTTTTTGATTCTGCTTCTGCTTATAATTAGAAGCATCAAATTTCTGCTTTGGCTTATGAGCAGAAAAATGGCTTATACTTTTAATAAAAAGTATATTTTAATGTCTGTCAAACACCCTCTAAATTTTAGAAAAGTACTTTTAAAAAAAAAAATACTTATTTTTTCAGAATAAATAATCTCAAACAGGCATTTATAATTGCCCAATTAAGAGTATCCCCACCTGGAACCCCATTTTTGGGGCTTCCAAAGTGAAGCCCTATTTTTATTTATTTATTTATTTTTTAAAATTTTGTAACTACATTATTATTTTTTCATATAATATATTAAATTTTATTTAAAATTATATTTCAATACCAAATTTTTACATATTAAATTTAAGTAATTCCTTTTTATCTAACAATTCATACTAAATTATTTTTTGAGAACATAAATCCATATTTATAATTTTAATATATTCTCTCAATATAGTTACTTTTTCTTTTAATTGTGTTTGTTTTTACTGTATTTTTGTTTTTTATTTTAAAATTGTTAAAATAATATAAATAATGTTAATTATTAAAAGAATTAAAAAATACAAAAAATATATTTAAGAAAATAGAGCTTGAGCTGAAGCAGAGAAGTCTCATTTTAAGGTAAATCTCCATTTTTAATGATAGAGTAACAATGAGACTTGGGTAGGGATAAAATATGTGTATAATTGGTGTATTAATCATGTATTTATATTTTTACGTTTAGAAGGGTGTTTATAAATAATTGCCAAAAATACGATAAATACACCTTTTTTTGATGTTAGCCATTTAATACCCATTTTAAACACGTATTCGTATTTTTTTTCCCAATAAAAAGCAAAAAAAAATTAAAATTAATCATACTTAAACCTAAATTAAATATCGATACTGTATATTTTGCAAACTTTATCAATTCAACTTCAAAATTATTGACTCATACATTACTTTTTACTATACACTATGGTTCCTACTACCACTAATATAGGTAATAATACTATCAAACATATGTCAAAATTCAAAAATTATATTTATTTACTCTCTGTAATTATTTAAAAAAGTTGTTATAGACATCATTTAGTCATATATAAATTTTTTATAAGTCAACAAACTTTTAATCGAATATTTTTATGTACAAATCTAAATAATACATAAATATATTAAATTTTACTTAATTCTCATACCATATCTCCACACAAGCGACACGTGCTGTGGCACGCGTCCATGCACGGTGCTCATGAGCAATGACTCATCATGTATTGAATTTGATACAATACAATTTCCAAAAGTATACTTGATCGCACACTATATTTGTTTTGTATATAATCAAAGCAGATCAACAACAATAAATTCAGTACCTTAAGAGCTTTTATATAAGTAGAATATAAGGATAAGATTAGCAGCGACGATAATAATAAATTCAGTGTTTTAAGAGCTCCTGCGTGAGTAGAATATGGAGAATAGGATGTATGCTGTCTTATTTTCATGTAAAAGGAACATACCCAGTGCCTCAAGGGCTCCCGCCTACGCAGGGTCTGGGGGGCGCTGATGTACGCAGCTTTCCCCCTTCAGGGTATTAATCCGAAGAGAGGCTGTTTCCCTACGCACCCAACCTGAGGGTGAGGACTTCCTAGGAGGTCACCCATCCTGATACTACTCTCGCCCAAGCACGCTTAACTTCGAAGTTCTAATAGGATCCGGTGACGGTGTGTTGGTGCCCTCTTTGATTATTTTCATGTGCGATCTTAAAATAACGTTGTGTTCAAGAATTTTTAATCTAAGAAGCATGAACCATGAAAGCATAAAAGCAATAATATGGTACAAGACAAGCATATAAAAACATAAAGCAACGAAAGATAAATAATATGGAAATAGACAAATAAAATAAGCAAATAAAACAGTTATCCGACCATATCGGTGCACCAAATTTGTATACAACCGAAGCATTCTTATATATTCCCCCGCATTCTTCTCTCTGCTTTCTCTCTCCATTTCGTCTCTCTCTCTCTCTCTCTCTCTCTCAACATTTGTAAGCAATTTGGATTGTACATTGAAATTGAAGCGAAAGATGTGTGGGATACTAGCAGTGCTTGGTTGTTCCGATGATTCTCAGGCTAAACGAAGCCACGTTCTTGAGCTTTCTCGCAGGTATTTACTTTTGTTTTTCAGTTTTGCTTCAAGTTTTCATGCAAATAGTTGCTACGAAGAACCAGCTGTGCCAAAAACTTGTATAACAAGTGAAGATTTATAAACGGTTTTATGTTATAAATGTCCCTTCGCTCAAATGTCCATCGGCCTCGAAGTGGGGTAATGCACCAGCACTCTTAATTGTGCCTGAAATACATTAATATTTAGCCAGGGCTACTTGGATTTGAACTCATGACGTTTTGATTAACAAGATTCTAATACCATATTCAGGAATGATTTTATACTAACATTCCCCCCCACCCAAATGTCCGAGGGGTTGAACCGTAGATAATGTATAGACCCTTTTACACCTTGTGCTTAAAATACATTAATATTTAGCGTGTGGTCATTAGGATTTGAACTCGGACCTCTCAAAACAACCATCTCAAAAACTTAAGCTGACGGTGGAAGATCAAAAAAATAGTTTTATACTCGGACAATTATAAATTGTAACTAGTTTTTTTTCAATTAATCGAGGTTCTAGGAGTTGGTGTACTGGTAACTACTCTTTCGACTTGAAACAAATGTATACGTGATTGAGCTATTTTCTTCTTTCTGTATATGTTACTTCAAATGCAAATTTGAATGTTGATAACGAATGTCAAGGAACTAATTGTCCCAAAAGCTTAAGCTTATGGGTGAAGTACCAAGAATAGTTTTATACTCTAATATGTCCCCTCACGCGAATGCCAATTGGGCTTAAAGCTTAGATGGTGCACAGGCCCACCTCATACCTTGTGTTTATGTTATTTTAATATTGATACTAGGGGCTGTAGAGATTCGAATTCGTGATCTCTTGATCAAGAAGGTTCTGATACCATGTCAAGGAACCAACTATCCCAAAAGTTTAAGCTTATGGGTAAAGGTCCAGGAATAGTTTTATATTCTAACAATGACTAGGTTGAAGCATCGGGGTCCTGACTGGGGTGGCCTCTATCAAAACGGGGATTGTTATCTGTGTCATCAACGGCTGGCAATCGTTGATCCTGCTTCCGGTGATCAACCCCTTTACGGTGAAAACCGAACCGTTGTCGTAACGGTAATTGCTCATTTTATATGTTTTTCCTTTTTTTTCTGTGTTCATTTTTCTGTCTGAATGGTCAAATTCATTAAAGGATGATATATCAAGCAGGTTAATGGCGAGATTTACAACCACGAGCAGCTGAGGAAGAGGCTTCCAAGTCACAAGTTCCAGACACGCAGTGATTGTGATGTCATTGCCCATTTGGTGAGTCCAAATTTACCCATGTAAATGGACGAGGAACAACCTCTTAGCTGGCTCGTTGAAGAGGTCGAACCTTCGAGCTTGTTTATCTCAACAAGTAAAGCTTGAGCTTGGAGGCTCTCAAACCTCAACCAACCTAAATGTGCCAATCTTGATGTGAATTATGGTCTAAATGTGCCTAACCAAGCCGAAATGAACTGAAATTAAGCTTGATCGAGCTGAAATAAACCAAGAGGCAAGCTTAGCTTCAAGCTTGTTGAGCTAAGCCATACTCGTGTTTGAGCTTGCCGAGCCCAAGCCAAAGAAAATGTTGGCTATCTGAGCTTTGAGCCTAACTAGCTTAGGCTTGGCAGTACACTTGTTCAAAAAAGCAAATTATGCTCCATATGAAGGAAGATTACAATGTATTGAACATTTTTTTTAAATTTTTTGGATAAGTAGTATTAGACATTGATATAATCAAATGATATCGTAGTTGTTCTTTTATTTGCTTTTGGATTGTTTAGCCCTTGGGAATTAGGATACAAAAGGATCATACTAATTTGCATCTCCATTACATGTTTCTAGTGATTTCCTCATTGTCGTTGATGATTCTTTTCTCGTTTAATCAGTACGAGGAGTACGGGGAGAACTTCGTTGACATGCTGGATGGGATTTTTTCCTTCGTGTTACTGGATACACGCGACAATAGCTTCATGGCAGCTCATGATGCTATCGGGGTTACCTCCCTTTATATTGGTTGGGGTCTCAATGGTAACATTTCATAACACCCCTCTTTTGATCGTGGTTAAGGTTATTTACATTTTACTACCTTATATTTTATCAAATATTCATTTGTAGCACTTTACCTTAATCCTTTTCAATGTTGTCCAAATGATAGATTGATGTCAATTGATTCATGGTTGCTTTTTGGTTAACGAATGAAGAAGAGAAGTCACGTGTAACCCCGTGAGAGAAACTATCAGTTTATCTGTCAACTCATTGATGACAAGCTTATAACTATGTAGTGAATAAATTGACACAATTAGAAGCATAAGGATTAAAATGATTCACTAAGTCCTCTCGATGACAAGTTTGAGCTGGAATTTTCCCTGTTTGTGTTCAGGGTCTGTTTGGATTTCATCAGAACTGAAAGCTTTGCATGATGAATGTGAGCATTTTGAATGCTTCCCACCTGGTCATCTCTACTCCAGCAAAACAAATGGTTTTCGTCGCTGGCACAATCCTCCTTGGTTCTCCGAGTCTATCCCTTCAGTCCTTTATGACCCACCTGTACTAAGGAATGCCCTCGAAAATGTAAGATCTGCTATATATCAATCTTAGATATCAAAATCATGGAATTAAATCGTGGTTTGTTGTTCTGATACTGTAGTAGGAGGGTGTGATCACATTGGTTTTTCTAAGGGGACTGTATGTTGTTTTTTAGCCTCATTTTTGCAAAAGAATTTGGAAAAATAGCTATATAGTGATTAATAATTAATCTAATTAAAGTTTGTGGAAGTGTGACCCGCCGTTGAAATTCTATCCGCACTTTCACATCACATCTCATGTTGAACGCTTCAATCTGGTCTTTGGCAAAGTTAAAAATGACAGGACGGAATCAAAGTAAAAAAGCATGATCAATACAAAAATATATATATTTTTTGAACAGCGAATACAAATTGATAGTTGAGAGGTTTTATTTAATGAAATTGAAAGTTAGAAAGTTGAAGACTCACTTGATTTCAAACAATAATTCAATATTTATCCAAGAACTAATTATGCAGGCAGTTACTAAAAGGCTTATGACCGATGTACCCTTTGGAGTTCTTCTATCTGGGGGTCTAGATTCGTCTCTAATTGCATCGATTACAGCGCGTCACATGGAGGGCACAAAGGCGGCTAAGCAATGGGGATCGCAGCTTCTTTCTTTCTGTATCGGCCTTGAGGGATCACCCGATTTAGAGGCTGCAAAGGAAGTCGCGGAGTATTTAGGAACTGTCCACCATGAATTCCATTTCACAGTTCAGGTATATTACAGGTAGGGATGTATTTGAGCTGAGCCGAGCCCGAGCGTGCCAGGCTCAGCTCGTTACCATTTAGCAGGCTCAGGGCTTGGCTCATTATTACCATTAAGCTCGGCTCGGGCTTGGCTCAAAACTCGCCAAACTTTAAAAGTTCAGGCTCGAGCTCGGCTCGTCAAAAGCTCGGGCTTGGCTCGGCTCGATCTAAGCTCGGCAAGCTTCGCATTAAGCTTGCAATATAACGGCTCATTTAAACTCAATATAGGCTCGTTTAAGCTTGGGCTCGGCTCATTTAGGCTCCAATATGGCTTCATTGAGCAATATTTTAGCAAATATACCATAATAAAAAAGGCTCGCTTAGGATCATTTAGGCTCGCGAGCCTACGAGCTCGAGCTCGACTCGATAAGCTAAACGAGCTGGTTTGGCTCGGCTCTAGCTCACAGGGTCGAGCTTTATTACGAGCTCACGAGCCGGCTCAACCCATTTACACTCCTAATTACAACACTTCATACATGTGAGTCCAATAATGAATTTGTTAGACAAATACTCAAGAATTGGATTTGGTTTAGAGCAAAAGAACATATCTGAAAGAAATTGGAAAGAGGAGAGAAAGAGAAAACAATAGCGCGCACAGATTTACGTGGAAAACCCTCAAATTGAGGGAAAATCCATGGGTGGAGAAGATATCATAGATTTTTTCTTAAGGGACCTCCATTACCACCACATATTTCCATTTCTGAATTGGGGCAGAATACAACACTACATAGTTCTACGTCAAAAGTTGTGACAAAGAAGAGATATGTATATACAAGTCTATTTAGTCACTCCACCTAAAGGATTGAAACATCCACTTGGACATGTCAAATTGTATGAGGTGTTTGATGTGGCAGAAGTGAAAGTACTGAAGTTTGGGATTGCTCTCTTTTATTTACACTTGTTTAGTCAGCCAAGATGATTTGATCATGTTTTATTTGCCCCTCTCCCACCTGCCAAAGTTTAGAGGAAGATCAAGTAGACATTCCAATGAAACAACATGTTCTGCTGTGTCTCTTCCGCTCCCGTTTTGTAACCTCCTTTGGGATTTCATAATGGATTGCTCTCCTTGATTTGTCTAAGGTTTTTCCTTAATTTGGTGGTTTTCCAAGTAAATTATTGTAATAGTGTTTGCTCACTCTCTCGTCTTTTCTCAATTTTGTGCAGATATAGTATTTCGCATCTAAATCAAACCCAATTCTTGGGTGTTTTGTCTAACACAACTTTTAGCGTTGATTTCCGAAAGGTATCAAAACAAGAGATGACAAATCCACGTAGGATTTGCTCATATAGCTTACAAGGTTGTGTTTGGTCTTTGCAGGATGGTATTGATGCCATTGACGATGTTATCTACCACATTGAGACTTATGATGTCACCACCGTTAGGGCTGGTACCCCAATGTTCCTCATGGCGCGGAAGATCAAGTCGCTTGGTGTCAAAATGGTAATCTCGGGCGAAGGGTCGGATGAGGTCTTTGGTGGGTATCTTTACTTCCACAAGGCTCCTAACAAGGAGGAGTTTCACCAAGAGACTTGCCACAAGGTGATTAAGTTTTGTAATCATGAAGTTCTATAATACATGATCTATTGTTGGGTTTGGTCTAATGGTTAGGCTGTCCATCCCCCAAGCATGGGTCTTGGGTACAAATCACATTGATTGGGCATATTTAGACTAATGAATTATATTAAGATAGATTCATTTAGACCCATTTAGGCCTGTAGGCCTTCAAGCTCGAGCTGCACTAGGCTTGAGGTTGGTTTGACTCAATTTGAGCTTGAAATGATCCAAGCCTTTCTAGCTGACTTAGCTTATTTATATCCCTAAAAATGCTGGCAAGTCATATGGATGGATAAAGATAAAAATACATAAGTGTATAATGTTTGAGAAAGGAACAAGGACAATGGGTTTACTAATACATTTAAGGGGTTCATGTTTAGAAAATAGAGCGAAAGGCAACATGTTGAGTGAAAGAAGAACATGTTTTGTGTCTTTGTACCCTTCTTGATTTTTTCCAGAACATGTTACCTTACTTTATTTAAAAGAACATCATGTTGTTGTCTATATAGTAAACATTACGTTATTCTTGTTAATTTTTCTCAAACGCATTATCCATTTGAGGTAGTTTTTCCACTGGATGAAATGGAGCAAGATTGTTGATACAAGTAAAAACTATTGCAGATCAAGGCATTGTATCTGTATGACTGCTTAAGAGCCAACAAGGCAGCCGCCGCTTGGGGCCTGGAGGCTCGGGTTCCTTTTTTAGACAAGGAGTTCATCAACGTTGCCATGTCCATTGATCCCGAGTGGAAGATGGTACTTAAAATCTAGCTTCTAATGTTGTCAGTTTGGTCCTGTTAACCCCACTTACCCACGCCCCTTTCGGAAGATGCAAATTTTTCTGAAGAATTCGGTATAATGTATTGGATCCTTTTGCAAATTGGTTTCTTTTTATTTTTTTTATTTTTTTGGGGAGAAAATGTGTGTTGTGTTGTGTCTCAAATTTATATTTCAATTTAGAAACGGGTAGCGTAGGGACCGACACGATAGCGCGCCACAGACCTCCTGCAATATGAACCTCCTGCGTTGTCTTGGCCTAGTATAAGTTTTTCAGCTTTCTACCTATATATATATATACGTAGCACTTTGTGTAGTTCTAGTTGTATCTCTCTCTCTTTCATATTATTAGTGGATTGCCCTTTCCTTCGCCTGTGGTTTTTCCTTCAATTTGAGGGTTTCCACTTAAATTTGTATGTTATTGGTTTTTCTTTCTCTCTTCTCTTCTCAAAGTCATTCAGATATGTTCTTTCGCATCTAAATTGAACTTAGTTCTTGGATATTTGTCTCATAATGCAACTTGGTGTTGTTTTGCTTTTGCATTTTATGCATTTTTTCCCCCTTCAGATAAAACCTGAGGAAGGGCGCATAGAGAAGTGGATACTAAGAAGGGCTTTTGATGATGAGGAGCGTCCTTATTTGCCTAAGGTAATTTTTGCACCGGAAATGATTCACATCTCCGATTGTTTGGTTGGTACGAATTGGGCGTAGAAGAATTAATAGTATTTTTTGGAATACTTGCAGGCCAAGAATATGTTTTAATGCCAAAAATACTAATTACTTCGGGAAATCAGAAGCACTTCTGATTTTTTGAGGAGTTCGAACAGGAAACATTTCCCAGGAAGTGCATGCCGTCACAATTTACTTCATATGGGAACCAAATCAGGCTGACGTACCAATGACATAACAAAAGATCATTGGATTACAAGATGACCATTAAATGGTTGCCTTTTTATGATTTGATGATTTTTTTTGCCACATTTATCCTAGTGCTTACCAAGTGATGGTTCCTATAGTCGTCAGCAACTTCAATTAAAGCCTTATCCTAGAAAATAATTAAAATTTAAGAAATTCTCGTCTTAGTGTCTTAACCTAAGAGGGTACCAACATGCAAGTACCGGATCCTATTAGAACTCCGAAGTTAAGAGTGCTTCGGCGATAGTAGTACCAAAATGGGTGACCTCCTGGGAAGTCCTCGTGTTGCACCCCCCAGGTTGGGGGTTCTTGAAAACAGCCTTCCTTCAGGGTACCCTCAAGAGGGAAGGTTGCGTACATCCAGCCCCCAACCTTGCTTAGGTGGGAGCCCTTGGGGCATTGGGAATGTTGCTTTTTTTTGTTGTGTCTTAAAAATATATTGTCCTAGATGCTTTCCATGTAGGCGTATTTTTGCCACGTACAACAACAACCTACCCAATGCCTCAAAAGCTCCCGCATATGTAGGGTCTAAGGGGGAGGATGTACGCAGCCTTACCCCTTCAAGGTGTTACCCTTAAGGGAGGCTGTGTCCGAGGACCCCCAACCTGAATTTTTGCCACATCTACAATAATAATTTTTCAACAGCCTAATTTGTTATGTGGAGACCATTTTAGGAATTAATTTTTTTTTCAAACACCATAATGCAAATTGTTTTTATTTGTAAGCATTTTTAGGGTTGGGGGCCCTTTGAAAATAGCCTCTCTACAAGGTAGTGGCATGTAGAAGTAAGATTGCGTACATCTTACCCTTCTCATACCCTGCCGTAATGGGAGCCTCTTTGAGGCACTGTTGTTATTGTTGTAAGCATCTTTTCAGAAAAGACCCGTTTGTTGAGGTTAAATAGTGGAATTGGTGCAGCACATCCTGTACAGGCAAAAGGAGCAATTCAGTGACGGTGTGGGGTATAGCTGGATTGATGGTCTCAAAGCCCATGCTGCACAGCATGTACATGATTCCTACTCTTTCCTACTTCCTTTTTCCCCTTAATGACATGGAAATTTTTCATTTGTAGACAAATTTACCAAAAAAAAAAAAAAAAAAAAGTCTCACTTGGGTGTGGAAACGAACGCTGAGTCTAACCCAAGCCTAATGAAGCTCAAGGTTGTTGACTTGCACGCCCAAACAAGCCTAATGAGATTCTCTTAATACAATATAGTAGATTAATTGAATCTAATTTGAGCTTAATGAGCTTTAGTCAAATCTAAACAATCCCAAAGAGCCTTAGTCGAGCTTAAATGAGCCTAAATAAGTCGAGCTTAGTTTGGAACTTGTTGAGCTGGGTTTGGGTTCAACCGACCTGAGCCGACCCTGACCCTATGATGAGCTCGAGCCGAGTTAAATGCGGACAAGCCAAGTCTTGAGTCTGATGAGCTTGGGACCGGCTCGGTTTTAATACACCCTTAATTGAAAGGAGCCCGTTTTTCGGTTTCCAAGGAGAACATGTAAAATAAAGTAACTTTCCAAGTGTTCCGTTGTTCCTTTTATTTTGTTCTGCAATTTTACAAGTTTTATCTATTTTCTTATAGAAAACACTTGGGAAAATAATGACAAGAAACTAAACGGAATCCGAGTTATAGATTGTGATGCATATATACAAACCTTGCTGGGGCAGGTGACAGATAAGATGATGCAGAATGCCGCTTACATCTACCCAGTGAACACTCCTATGACGAAAGAAGCTTATTACTACAGAATGATCTTCGAGCGTTTCTTCCCTGAGGTTGTTTTCCAGAACTGATACATGACTTGCACATGGATTCTTCAGACTCCAATATTGATTGAATCGAGCCCAATATGGGGCTGACTCAGCTTATTTAGACTCTTAGTGCAGAACACCAAGGGCATTCATATACTGGTTTGGACCAGTCATTGGCTGCTTTGATCTGGTCCGAGTTTGGAGAAATGAATATCTTTAAGAGTTGAAATACCGGTTCAGACTTGAATATGATTCAACGTGATTGTTAATACCGTTTACTTTCTGGTCTGGGTTTCGGACCGTTGAACAATCCTTTGAGTTTGAGTCACTTGATCCAGGAAAGGATCAAGGTCATCACTATTATGTCCATGCTTTGGTTCCGGTTTTGGACGTGTTTGGTGAACAACTAGTGTTAAGAATGAATTAGGGCTTATACATGTTTGTTTTGGGTGCTCGATAGCTTATTGAGCCGAGGTAGGCCAATAAGCTTAACGATTAAAGTTCGAACAGAGGATTGATCTACTCATTAACGTTCACGAATACTTTCATGCGGGCTCAATAAGAACTTATTAATGGTCGGTATTAACTTGAAAATGGATCGGTAAGAATTTTACTTGATAGTAAGCTCGGCTGGATTACGAGCTCGATTTGGGTCAATGCCTTGTTCATCTCAATTTTATAATGAGCTTGGCTCCACTCAATAGTCGAGCCAAGTATCAAACACACCAATATTTTATCGGATTGAGTTTGAACAAAGGTCCGAGAGCTCAATAAAAGCTCGACTTCACTTAACAAAGCACAATATCTTTCATTGCTAAGAGAGCTTGTTTTTTGTCTTGTATCCTTAAAATGCAGAAGTCGGCTGTTCTTACTGTGCCTGGAGGGCCAACGGTGGCTTGCAGCACCTCCAAGGCGGCCGAGTGGGATGCCACGTGGGCAGCCAACATGGACCCCTCTGGCCGAGCTGCGGTGGGGGTCCATAATCCACGGAAACCGAGCTCGAGTGTCCCAAACCCAACTCATCAGATGACGGAAGTTAGTACCCCGAAGTTAGCCGTTGAAAGCTAGCATTGGTGTCGTCCCCGCTGCAATGATACAGGCTTGAAAGTGCGATGCAGTCTATGATATTGGCTTTTAATAGTTGCAATTCTACTCTAGAAAACGAATAAATAAAGGGTTAATTATATTTTAGTACATGGAAGTGAAATTGTTTTATAGTACACCTAATTCTTCTGTTTAAGGTGAAGCATTATTTTAGGTCTCGTTTGGTTGCCTCATGAATAGAATTTTTACGGGAAGTTGTATTTTTTAAGAATTCAATTCTTATGTCAACTTCCTAGAAAGTAGGTATAGAGTGTTTGTTTGCAATGATGAGAAATATAACTTCCTTAGCAAGCTAATTAAAAACAAAGGAATTAGAACTTACTTAGGGAAGTTAGGTAAGTTACTTCATACGTTTTGAAGGAATTAGAAATTTTTTAGCAATTCTGTTTGCCGCATTATGCCAACGTCTTGTCCATCAAACAAGAGTCTAAATCCTTACTTTTCATGTTATTGAACAGGTGATGTTATAGGCCAGGTTTTGGGCTCAAAAAGGAATTTTATCTTAAACAATGGACCAAAAGATAATTTTACCCTATTTTAAAAAACTAAAGCATAATTGACCCATATATGAACACATAGTAATGATTAATAACAAAATGATGGGTATTTTTGTTTTGCTCATATCACATGCCTTGCCAGGCTCATCCTGACATTTTCGGGGCCTCAAGCGAAATTTTCAAAGATGGCCCTTTATATACAACAAATTATAATAATTTTGACTATAAAATTTACTAATTCTAAAAATTGATATTTTAAAAATTACAACTTCAAAAATCAATGGATCCAAGTGGATGTTTGGGTTATTTGGGGGTCATGTCCGACCCTGTGTGCTTTTATCAGCATATGTTATTTTTGTGTAAAAACACCTTGGATAGTGGACGTGTATAAGAGCACCATTGAAGGTTGATGTAAAGATGAAAATTATGCTTGTTTTTGAAGATGTTGCCCTGATAAATTAGGGGCTTGGCTGTCTTTTGTTTTTTTTGTGGTTCCTTTTTCTTTGAATCCTCTCCAATGCTGGTTGAAATTTTTAAGGTATGTTAGTTTTGTCTGTTGTTACTTGTAATCCTATTTTTGTCAGTTTGGGTTACCTGTGATAAATAATCTTGTTCTGAAAATAATAATTTTGTTCTAATAATAACATTTTCCTTCAACCTATATCATACTGGATCAATCTTTCCTGTTGCTTTCTTTTCAATTTGGTTACCTATGATAAACGATGTTGGCCTTTTTATGTTGACTAGGGGTGCACATATGAGTCGGGCTTCTTTCTGGAAATGAGGGTGTGGATTATTTTTCTACTAATGGGATTTGATTCTAGGTGGCATCTTTGGCACCTAGTGATCCACCACTAGACTGAGCTTGCTTAGTACACGAGTCGCGTAATACTCGAGACTCATCCATCCCGTATCGATTAGGTTGGGTTGGACAAATTTTTTACATTGGTTCTAATAGGTCCGATTGTTTTGTACCTATGGGCATCGAGTATGATTTTGGGTTATCCATATGTAGGTATAGATTGTTTAAAAACAATATGAATATGTTTATCAACATTTGTAAATTAAAAATAAGAGTCGTGTGATGCATGCCATTGCTTGGTTCATACTAGAATTAAAACAGTAAGAGAGATAGGTCATAGATGAGTATGCATACATACTCGTTAGTGTGGAGATTGTTTGTTTTCTAGTAATCGTCATTAATTATGGTCAGAATTATTAGCTTTTGTGCTAGTGGCATAACTCTTGAGCTTTTAGCAGTTATAATTATAAGAGGTCTATTTATAGATACTCTTGGCTGGTGTAGTAGTGTGAGCAAGTGAGGAACAGTAAAAAATATTGTAATCCTCAGTTGTAATAGTATATATATTGTTGCTTCCCTTTATGGATGCAGGCTTTAGCTGAACCACGTAAATTTCTGTGTTCATTTTTTTTTCAATCCCTTCAATTTCATGTTTGCTATTTTGATTTGTGGTTCGGTATATTCACGGGCTGTCCTAACAAGACATACATACACACACACACATATATATATATATATATATATATATATATATTTTATTGAAAAATCGAAAATAGAACAATGTTAAGTGATTATCATTCAGTTCATAATCAAATGCTTGGATTCTTTTACTGATTTCGTGACCAATTATTGACATTAAATTCATAACAAAATTAGTGAAAATCAAAATTTAGATGACTGTTTATGCATTTACCTAATTTGACCCTACTCTTAACCAACTCAAAACCGTTATCCTACTGTTTCATGGATTTGTATCAAATGTTGGATGTGTCGTTATGGTTCTAGATCTAACTCACCCAAACCCCACCAATGCACACCCCTTGTTGACATCTTACATGAAATGACGTTTAGAATATTTTATTGAGAATTTATTACTAGATACCATGAGATCTAGACATTTAATCTCTCTCTCTCTCTCTATATATATATAAGAGTTATTTGTACCAAAGATTCTTGTATTTTGTTTATTATGTTAATTTAGTCTCTCTACTATTTAAATTGTATCAATTTAGTCCAATTATCAAATTCAAGTAAATTTAACGGTATAATCATGTTAGATGCAAGTAATCTATTGCAAATTCATCCATTGACTCAATTTAATCCAACTCATAGTCGAATCATTAAAAATTTCATCAATAACTTAACATAAATTTTATTCTAGGAACGAAATTGACACAATTCAAAGAGTAGAGGGACTAAATTGAAACAAATTAAAGTACAAGGGCTAAATTGATACAATGAGTAAAGTAAGTAGACTTTTAGTGAAAATAATCCTCTCTCTATATATATATATAATATGTTTTACATTTGTAATACCCGGGGAGGGGGGAATTCCTCTTAAATTCCCCCATAAAGGGGAGCTACAAGTCCCTACTGCGGATTGAACTCGGATGGCATGTATGACTTTCAATGTTTTCCATCACTAGGCTATATCTCCGGGGCACATCTAAGTATCTTTATATATGTAACAAGGGATACATCAATAACAACAACAGTTCCAATGCCACATGGGGCTCCCGCACGAAGCAGGGTCTGGGGGGGTGGATGTACGCAGCCTTCCCCCTTCTGGGTGGAAGAGAGGCTGTTTCCGAGGACCCCCATCCTGAAGACCGAGTCATCGTAAGAACATGGTATCTTGAAAACTATAGAAGCCACAAAGCATCAGCTTAGGACATCGCGTTAAACTAGCAGTATAAAATATACCACACAGAAGATAACTACAAGGCACATAGTAAAGCAAATATTACATGGCCAATAATATAAGAATAATCGGGAAGAAACTAAACAATAGATAAGTGCACTACCTGGGGTTATAACTGCCTAGAAATCTTAAACTACCAGTCACTCGGCGCAGTAATGTACGCTACCACATCCGCTGCCCCTATGCTAGCCCTCCATCATGCTCTATCTAAGGCCATCTCCTCCTTTAGGTTTAAGTGGGTTAGGTCATGTCAGATCGTCTTCAACCAACTCCTCTTTGGCCTGCCTCTCCCTCTTTTGCCTAGCATAGTATGTAGCTGTTTACACCTCTTGACTGGAGCCGTGGTCGGTCTCATGCTAACATGTCCAAACCATTTCAAGCGGTGCTCTCTCAATTTATCCTCAATCGAGGCTACACCTAATTTACATCTGATTACATCGTTCCTGATCTTATCATTCCTTGTGTGGCCACACATCTAGCGCAGTATCCTCATCTTTGCCACCTTCATCCTCTGTGTTTGATGTTGTTTCATTGGGCGACACTCTGCCCCATACAACATAGCCGGTCTCACTACCATCTTGTAGTATTTTTCCTTTAGTTTTAGCGGGAACTTTCTATCACAAAGCACCCCGGAGGCCATCCTCCACTTCTGCCAGCCTACGTTAATCCTGTTGTTGACATCCTCGTCAACCTCTCCGTTCCGCTGTATCATGGAACCCAAGTATTTGAAACTCTCCTTACTCTGTACGGTCTCCGATTCTATCTTGACATCCTATGTACTAGTCGCGGTGGAATGACCGAATTTGAATTCCAAGTACTCGGTCTTAGATCTGCTAATCCGTAATCCCTTCGATTCCAAAGCGCTTCTCCATAATTCCAACTTCTCATTTATGTCCGCTAGGGAGCCCCCCACTAAAACTATGTCATCCGCAAAAAGTATACACCAAGGCACCTCTCCTTGGATGTGTCTAGTGAGCTCATCCATGACTAGAATGAACAGAAAGGGACTCAAGGCAGAACCTTGGTGTACCCCAACTGTAGTAGGGAAAGTGTCTATCTCTTCTTTCCCTGTGAGCACATTAGTATATGCCTCCTCATACATGTCTCAAATGGCTCAAATATATGACATGGGGATGTCTCTCCTACCCAAAACCCTCCATAGTACCTCTCTTGGCACTCTATCATATGCCTTCTCCAAATCAATGGAAACCATGTGGAGATCCTTTTGTCTCTCCCTATACTGCTCTATCATCCACCTTAAAAGGTGGATGACTTCTATTGTTAATCTCCCAGCTATAAACACACCTCCGTCTGTTGCCGTAGCCTCATTTCTATGACTCGCTCCCACAGCTTGAGAGTGTGGCACATTAGTTTGATCCCCCGATAGTTGGCGAAACTTTGGATGTCGCCTTTGTTCTTGTAGATTGGGACCAGTATGCTTTTCCGCCATTCGTCAGGCATCTTCTTCCCCATAAAGATTTGGTTAAATAATTTTGTCAGCCAGTTGATGCCCCTCTGTCCAAGGTATTTTCATACCTTAATAGGTATTCCATCTGGACCAACTGCTCTTCCCCTATCCATATGTTTTAGGGCTTCCTTGATCTCCTCTGGTGTAGTTCGCCTATAATAGCAGTAGTTCTGATACTCCCCCGGTGTCTGGAGATCACCTAGAACTATCTCTGTGTCTCCCTGGTTGTTGAACAGATCTTAGAAATAGGCTTTCCACCTAGCTCTAATTTGATGCCCTTCCACTAGCACCTGTCCATCTTCTCCTTTTATGCACTTTACTTGGGTGCATTGAAATTTAAAATTTAAAGTTTTGTTAATCAAATCTCCTTTGTCGAATTTAATGGATTTCCGTTAGAAACCGATGATGTGAAGCGTGATTCGGATATGAAAGTACGTACGTACTCTTTATCAGTATCGAATGAAAATTTTTTAAATGTTGATACGAGACATTATTTCAACAATGTAAAGATTCATGTAATTGAAACCCGATGAATTTTTATTGTAATTTTGCGAATATTTACTTAAAAATGATAAAGCAACATAACATACTTAGTGCCCCAATGACTCCCATCTAAGTAGGGTTTTGGTTGGGGGGGGGGGGGGGGGGGGGGGTAAGGGGCGGATGCACGCAACTTTCCTTTTTCAGGGTATTACCCCCTGAAGACAGGCTGTTTCCAAGTGTCCCCAAATTGAGGGTGAGGACTTCCCAGAAAGTCACCCATCCTGATACTACTCTTGTCCAAGCAAGCTTAGCTTCGGAGTTATAATGGAATCCGATGACGGCATGTTGGTACCCTCTTTGGTATTTACTTAAAAATGATATAATATGAAAATTAGATGTAATCTAACTAAAATGAATGGATAGTTGATTAAGGTATCTAGGTAATAAAACTTTTTTTTTTTGAACACTACGCAATAAACCTTTTAACATCTTTATTACACATATTAAAACATGAATTATTTATAAGATAAAAAAAATTTAAGCATAAACTACCTATTTTTTTTTTATCTTGGGTAAATACGTTGAGATTTGATCATTTATCACTTTGGTACTCTGACACTTCAACGCATACAGTAGGTACCTCGATAACAACCATCCCAGTGCCAGAAAGGCTCCCGCCAAAGCAGGGTTTGAGGGGTGAGATATACGCAACCTTATAGTGGGTACCTCAAAGCTTGAATATTTTGTCACTTAGGTACCCCTATTAATAAGGTATCCTAATTGATAAAATTTAAAACTTCGAGGTACCTGAATGATAAAATATTTAAATCTTAAAGTACCTATTGAGATATTATAGCACTTAATCTCCTGTTTGATAACATGGTAATGAGGGGTACATTATACCTTCGTTTGGCAAATTCTTTAGAAGGATAAACGGGGGCAAAAACTTACCTCCTCATGACCCTCATTTTCTTTAACCCTTAAATTGGGCGGTAAAGAGGGGTAGGGAAATTTTTTAAAAGAACTTGGACAATTTTGTTTTTATTTTGCTTATAATTCTTTTTATTCTTACTCCTTTACTAATTGTCAAATAAAGTAACTTATTACTTCTTTCTTCCTCGGTGCTCTTTCATCTAATTGCAAACCAAATAAGTGATAAATGATGAAAGTATTATGGATTATTTAAATTTTAATATCCCAACATTTTTTAAAATAATTAAAAAATTATGACCTTTTTGAATTAATAAAAAAGCTCATAAGTTTTTGCCGTACTAATAAAAAGGTCAATAAGTTTTTGTTGCATTAATAAATTTTTTTTTTCTGACGCGATGATGTTATTTTTAGTCAATATAGTGTTACGTTCGTGATTGAATCACAAACGTAAGCTAAGTAAAATAGGGATAGATTGAGAGTATGAGATGAGGAAGAAGTGAAATTGAGATGAGAAAGTAGAGAAATTAGATGAGAAATAGAGAGAGTTAGATGAGAGAGAGAAAGTTGATCTCAAAAGAGATTTGTGTTTGATATTATGCTTGAATGCTCTGAAATACAGCTCCAAACACTACTTATAGACAAGCAAAACTAAACAATGTATCTAGACAAATCCTAGTAACTGACTTAGGAACTATCAGGAAGCTTAAGAAAATATCTTGTAACTAACTTCTAAGCTATTCTGGAGCCAACCACACCAACAAACAACCGACCCTGCTGCAGGTATTGCAAGCTTACGCGCAGATGACATTTGGAGCTTATTACAATTCATCTAAGGCAATACAATGCAACACTAAGACCCATACAATGCAGTAAGGAAGCTAAGGACCAAGCTACTACATTTATTACTAAGCTAATCACAATTAATCAGCAGCAACGCAGCAACAGCACAAAGCAATAGCCCAAACTAGCACCTAAACAGCAGCAGCACATAGCAACAGAACAGCAACTGAATTTAACAGATTTTCCCGCCACAGCTCTTTTAAGATTCGAGTCTCGTATTCTCGGTTCATAACATATAGTTGATGTGAGAGTGTGTTTTATTTATACTATAGTTAAATGACAAAAATACCGTTTAGTAGTCATATTTTGAAACAAATTAAACGAAAACATATAGTTCTTACATAATATAACATCTCAAATTTCGTGCTTATAATGTAAGAATAAGAGTGTTAATGCCTAATTTTTGTCACTTTACTGTAGCATTAATAAAAAAATGGTTGCCACGTCAGTTCCGTCGACGGAAAACAAGGTCATCGCGCTTGAGATCGATCTTTTTATTAGTACGATAAAAACCTTAGAAGCTTTTTTTTAATTGAAAAAGTTCAAATTTTTTTTTTTAATTATTTTAGAAAATATCAGATACTAAAATATAAACACCTCAATTATTATCTTTACCAACAACAACAATAAGTCCAGTGCCTGAAAGGGCTCCCGCAAAAGCAGGGTCTGGGGAGGTAGATGTACGCAGCCTTCCTCCTTCAGGGGGCTACCCTGAAGAGAGGCTGTTTCCGAGGACCCCCAACCTGAGAAGCCTGAGAGCTGGTCCGCAGCATAGAGCATGAGACCTGGCAGCAGGGGAGCAAACAAAGCATGAGTAGGGCAAAACACACGTCGAGCAAAACAACAAACTCAAAGCTAGCCAGATCATGCAGAAATCAAAGGAAATCAAACGATAGATAGGAACGTAGGAGCTCACGAGAGTAAGTACACAACCTAAGTGACCCAGGAGGCAGTCAAGGCCTAGCACTAGTACTAATAATCTAGACTACCCTACTTTAACTAGAGCATCTATAGCCCCTATACTAGCCCTCCATTGGGCCCTATCTAAGGTCATCTCTTCTTTGGCCCGCATCTTCCTCTCCTGCCTAGCGTAGTACGGGCTGTTCTCATGTCCTTACTGGAACATTTTTCGGTCTCCTTCTGACATGTCCGAACCACCTCAAACGCTGCTCCCTCAATTTTTCTTCAATGTGTGCTACGCCCAATTTGCCTCTTATGACGTCGTTTCTGATCCTATCCTTCCTTATGTGTTCGCACATTCACCTCAACATTCGCATCTCCTTCACCTTCATCTTCTGTGTGTACTATTGTTTCATCGCCCCGCACTCCGCCCCATACGTCATGGCTAGCCTCACAACCGTCTTATAGTATCTTCCCTTTAGTTTCAAGGGGAACTTTCTATCACAAAGTACCGCGGAGGCCATCCTCCACTTATGCCATCCCGCTTTAATCCGGTTATTGACATCCTCGTCAAGTTTGCCATTGTGCTGTATCATGGATCCCAATTACCTAAAGCTCTCCTTCTTCGATACGGCTTCAGATCCAATCTTCACGTCTTCCCGACTAGGCGTGGTGAGGAGATCGAACTTGAGTTCTATTTGCTCGGTCTTGGATTTGCTTAGTCGTATACCCTTCGCCTCTACTATCCCTCTCCACAGTTCCAACTTCTTATTTACCTCTTCTTGTGACCCCCCACCAGTACTATGTCATCTGCAATTATTATCTTGACCATATATATATATATTTGTTTATTTATTTATTTATTAGAAAGCAGATTTTAACATGAACAAGAGAAGCATCCACCATGGCAACACAACACAACACAACACTCTGACCACCACCCCCCCGCCCCCCCCCCACCTCTCCAAGCTAACCACCCCCGCTTCTTCTTCAACTTCCTTTTCGCTTTCTCTCTCTCTCTATTTCCATTTTGATCCCCATTCAATTCACTCCAATCCCTAGGGTTTCGTTTAATTCATGTAAATAGAAACTCAATCCAATTCCAGATTCCGGAGCGTTCCAGAGGTGGTGATTGATTGATTGATCGATTCGTCCATGGCGGAAGCAGGGGAGGAGAGAGAGAGGTTAGTGAAAACTGATTCAGTGGAATCTCGCTGGGTGTTCCAAGACGAGGATGAATCTGAGATCGATGATGATGATGATGATGACGTGGACGGGGAATCTCCGGGGAGGATGGGCGTAGATTCTGATGACGAGGAGGATAATGTTGAGCAGCGGCTGATTCGGACTGGTCCGCGTGTTGATTCTTTCGATGTTGAAGCTCTTGAAGTTCCCGGCGCGCATCGCAATGACTATGAGGTGTAGATTTTAATTGCTTTTTCAATTTTTGTTTTGTTTACTGCGTATTTTTGATTGTATCGCAGTTTGTGTGAACTTCACTGTGATTTAGGTAGATTGTGATTCTCTTGTGTGTGTGTGGCGAGAAAGGAATGATAAGGTAATTAAAGACCAATAGACACTAACTGATTTCTTATGGGAAAAGAGGATAGTTTTAGGTAGCTGTTATTACCGAAGAAATGATATGACTTACAAAAAACGAGAGCCATAAGATTGCCTTGAAAACTACAGTCTTGTTCTTGCCTGGCAATAACATTTACCCTATTTTTATGAGTTTTTTGACCAAAGAGCTTTAGGAGCTTTGTTGACGTAGCATTAGTTGATTTACTGAGAGATTGGAGGGTTTTATGTTATTAGCACTTGAGTTTTTAGTATTGTATGGTTGTAGTTTTGAGGATATCTTGTCCTCAGTACATTTTTTGTCTCTTAATAATATTTCTTTATTTGATAAAAGAAAAGAGTTGAAATGGCCCTTGTTGATCAAAAAAAGGAAATGGCCTTCCGTTATATGCATTACGGAAAGTTGCCTGTTGAAGGAAAGTGAATTTTTTTTTATTTTTTTATTTTTTTTAATATTTTGGTACGCAAGTGAGGTTGAGGGATCTGGCCTTAGGACATCTTATTTAGGGCTCAACCCTGTTAGTGTTTTACCATTGCACCAAAGTGTCATTGGCTGGAGGAGTGAAGCTATAGAATATTGCTTTAGATTGAGTCAATTGCATTCAGGGCCAATGTTGCTTCAATAGATCCTTATGGGGTGTGATATGATTTTGGATAAGTGAGTTTTAAATTGCAGTAAACTAAAAACAGTTTCCCTTTCTGTTATTTGAGTCCCTTGCCATTTATGCTTTCACAGAGGATACCAATGAACGAGGTTTTTGATCCGGTGGCTAAAATAGTGCCAAGGTTGAAGTCCTAGAATATGCGTTCTTATGTTTGAATCCTCTCACAGCCGGTGGAGCTTACGAAAAGGAGAAGCTTTTACAGCTTAAAAATAGTCATAAATGAGATTTCCCTGTAATGTAAGTTCTACTTATGATGAGTAGCTTTTAGGGTACGGTTATTCTGAAACCCATCGAACACTGTGTCACAAACAATGACCAATACACATTTGGAAAGGATTTTGCTGAATCTATGGCTTATTAAGGAAAGAAACAATTGCGAAACATCAAAGATCCTCTCCCATCCGGAGTAAATGCCTGAGAGAATAGGGGAGTATCCAACCTAGATGCAACCCTAGCTTTCCAAATGACATGGGACTCTTGGACGGTTCATTAGAAGGAAATGATACCTCATGATGGACATTCCATATAATTCGAACCAGTATATCATCGAGAGCCTAATTCTTTGACAGTTTTAGGGAGTTGGTCGAATAATGTGCTCTAACTGAGTTAGACAAGTTCTGTTCAGGGAGGGTATAGTGAAATTTTCAAGTTTTTTCCCCAGGATATCAATACTAGCTAAGGTTGTTGGGGAATTCTCAGAGTAAGCGAAGTGGATTCACACACTTGCGTTTTCCATGCATAATGGCTTTGCTGTTTAATCTTATAAAAGCTACAGCTCTGAATTTTAGTTTTGATAGCGAAAGAACAGCTTAAAATTTTAGTGACGCATAGCATTTGGAATAAGCTCCCTTGGATAGAAAATGTGTTTTGGGGTCATTTTCAAAACCTACAGAAGGGTTCAAAATGATTTTGTTGCTTACAAATAGTTCTGCTGATGGAAATTGTAAGGCCATTAAATGTCTGAAGTGCCCCTGAGATCGAAGATTCTACTGTTTAAGATCTTTGCCGGATTTTTCTCTTCATCAGTCAGCAAGTGAATCTCAGATTACATGGATATAGGAGGAGAATGGTTGATTGCTGATAGGCCTAATGTGCAGAATAGAACTGAACTGACGGTGGCTGCCATCAACTTTTTGTTCAGCGCTAGTGAATAAATTTTTACCTCTTGGCAGTCATGACTTCTGTCCACTAAGAAAAAGTCATGACTTCTATCCATTCTTCTCAACCTGTTATCTTTACATGTTCTTTAACCGCAATTTTATCTGTTAATTTCTGTCTACCGTTTTTGAGTTACAATAATGTTACGTGAGATTCTGATACATAGGTGCTATATCATCCAAAAATGACTTTGAAATTAAAGCGAATGCTTTACCAAACAATAGGAAGGACCTACACTGCTACATAGACTGGGATGTGGGTGCTTAAGAAGCATCAATCCAGAAAGTGAGCACAGCAGAGATGAGAATCCTAAGAGACGTGTGCAGCATGAAATAAAGACAATTACACATGAAAGCCATGGACAGAAGCTAGGACTAGCACCTACTGAGCATGAAAGGAGGAGGTGATGTAGATCCTTAAATATTGATGTGCATGTGTAGTCATCAACTAGAGATCACTGGTACTAGAAGGGAAAGGAATAGTCCTAAAAAGGCCTCTCTTGAGGCAGTGATGCAGGATTTTGCTTCTTATTGTTGCTGAAGGTATTTACAAGTATAGACTTGAATGGAGATAGAGGACACATTATGCAAATTTACACGCTAAGTTTTGCTGTATGAAACAAACTCACTTTTGTAAACCTCTGGATCCATCTTGTAATCTTAGAACAAATGTTGTTACTGGTGATGATGGATGTCTAAATGGCTTATCTGATTGCAGGAATTTGGTGTATGGGGAAGGATTGTACTTGTTTTCCAGACACTGGGTGTAGTTTTTGGTGATGTTGGTACGAGTCCGTTGTATACCTTCAATGTAATGTTTGACAAGGCTCCTATCAATGGAAAGGAGGATGTGCTTGGAGCATTATCTCTTGTACTCTATACGTTAATCCTGATTCCACTGATTAAATATGTACTTGTTGTTCTATGGGCTAATGATGACGGTGAAGGTATGATGGATGTCATAAGTTGATGCTTGTTTGTGCATTTTGGTTATTTATGTTCAGTTTAAACATGTTTGCTTAGGACCCCAAGCTTTTCAAGCAGTCGCTTGCCTGTTTAAAAATTAATTATATTATAAGTTTCTTCTACCGCATCTCACAATTTATAATTGGAGAAATAATGACCTTTATGTAATGCATTCTAAAAGTATATGTAAATAATGACGTATATGTAATGCATTCTAAAAGTATATGTACTTATATAATATAAATGGTTCACGTATTAGCTGCTATTATAATATGAAATGAATGTTTGAGATGTGTTTAAGCTGACCTGGACACATTCGTTATCGTAAAGGACTTGCTAATACAACTTGCTTTGGGCCCCAAAATTCTTGGGACTGGCCATATGCTTTTAAGTAGGTTTCCTGCATGATTTGATGATTTGATATGAGTTGGATTTTGTCATTGTGGAAATGGTGCAGGTGGTACATTTGCTTTATACTCGCTCATATGTAGGCATGCTAAGGTTAGTCTCATACCTAATCAACTTCCATCTGATGCTCGCATATCAAGCTTCAGGCTTAAGGTGCCTTCTCCAGAACTTGAGAGGTCACTTAAGATCAAGGAGCGGCTAGAGACCTCTTTGGGTTTGAAGAAGCTTCTTCTTATGTTGGTCTTGGCTGGCACCTCAATGGTTATAGCTGATGGAATTGTGACCCCTGCAATGTCAGGTCGTTATGCAGTCCCTTATCCTTTTTATTTTTTGACTTAGTCTCTCTACTGATTTTATGATTAAAAGAATTAGGATTTGAACTTTACCTAAGGTTTATCCTCTTTGCTTTATGAAGTACTATTTTTTGGAGAATGAACTAATGTTATCTTCCGTTCTTGATGTTGTCTGTAAACATAATTTTGAACTCATTACTCCATCTCTCCTTTTCTTTTGCCTATATTGCAGTTGTTTCTGCTGTTGACGGTCTCCAAGTTGGCATAGCTAGTGTAGAGCAAGGTGTGCACCACAATAAAATTTTGCTTCCCATCTGTTGTTTTGCTCCTTTTTAGACTTAACATCTGCTACTTTAGTGGGGTAGTCCTTTAGATGTCTGTGTTCTGTACTAGTTACTAGGTTTTTTCTTCTTCCTATTGTTATATTTATCATTTCAAATGGGCTTACCGTGTAATCCATAACATTTTATCATGCAATTAGCGAGGCTGGTCAAGACCCCAAGCAATCAAATTAGTTGCTTGGGAACCCAATCTGTTAAGAGCCCGTTTTGGAAAATTAATTGTGTTCCTACTTTGCATTTACCACATATTGCTATTTATAATTGCATAAAAAACGATTGTATTATACTTTATAAACACATGTATATATACTTTTTTTAGATAATTAGCGACAATGACTTGAAGGACCCTATAGTATTTGATATTAGAATATAAAGTGGATTACTCGAGATGCGCTTAAGTTGCATTAAACACTTCAGCGACCAGAAAAAGGCCCTTTTGATTGAACTTGCTTTGACCCCCCAGAATTTCAAGACCAGCCTTGGATTAGGAAAGTGCGAGGTTTCCATTTTCATGTATTGTCTCTTTGCTGCTTGGTGCAGGAGAAGTTGTGGCAGTTGCAGTGGCTTTTCTTATTATTTTGTTCAGTTTACAGAAGTATGGGACAAGTAAAATGGGGCTTGTGGTGGGCCCGGCTTTATTTATATGGTTTTGCTCTGTTGCGGGCATTGGTATCTACAACCTGGTAAAATATGACCGAACAGTATGGAAGGCATTTAACCCTGTACACATTTATTATTTCTTTAAGAGGAATTCGGTGAAGGCTTGGTATGCTCTTGGTGGTTGTCTTCTATGTGCAACAGGTAAACACATGAATTTAATCACCACATGCTCAGTAGTATACGACACACGCATCAATTTAGTAATGACATGCTTAGTAAAATGTGGTACAGAATAACTTAACTGAATAGCTTATCTGATTATTCAGTTGTTCCCTTATAATAACTTTATTTCTGATTATAATACTGCATGATCAGATTTTTATGCTTAGAGGGGAAACATGGCTGGCTAGGATCCCAAACAACCCAAACAGTTGCTTAAGGAAAATTAATTGTATTATGAGTTTTCTTCAACCATTCCTCACATTCATAATTGGAGAACTTAACAACCTATGCATATATACATGTATGATATAAATGACCCATATATTAGATGATATAGTTGATATGTGTTTCAACTTGATTTGGGCCCCAAAAAGCTCAAGACTGGCTTTGAAAGGAAAAGAGATATTTGTCCATAGATTGTGTGAGTGCCATGAGTTCTGTAGTTTGGAATTAGTGACTTGCCTTCTTGAAGTTGTTACGTCATTATACACCTTTCTTTCTTCATATTGAGGCAGGTGGACAGTCACGGTACTTTCTGAAGCCAAATCATTTGGTAGACATCATGTGCCCAGGAATTGCTTCCTTTGAGTGTTGGCCTGCTTCAGCGGTCTGCTTATTAGTTGAGCATAGTAAAAGCAAGCAAACAATTTATTTCCTGTTAAAATAAGATTGGAATGAAAGTGAAAAGCTACACATTTGAGGGAAGATCTTAGAATTGCTTTCCCCCTTTTGATCTTTTTTCTTTTTGAATCCGGGTTCTTGGGGAACCTGAAGATAGCTTTGACTTACCTTAGAGTGTGCTCCTGTTCAATTTTTCGGCTGCATTTTCTGTTACCTTTGATCCTTAATTCCTTTATGTTATTTGATTCTCTTAAATGCTAATTTTGTTTTACGTGAAAACGGAAACTCAAAGAAGAAAGAAGAATTAACATATGTACATCCAATCTCTGCCTCCTTGTCCTTGACATGTGAAATTATAATAAGTGGATTAAAAGCGAGTCCCCTGTTTTTCGAAGAAGCGCAACTGATTGTCCTTGGTGCCTTAGGTTTCCTCTTTTTTTTTTTTTTTTTTTTTTTTTTTGATGAGCTAAATTTGGACTCTGATTCAGGTTCTGAAGCTATGTTTGCTGACCTTTGTTACTTCTCAGTGAGATCAGTTCAGGTAAAGCGACTTTAGTAATAAATTTGTTTCTCCAATCCAACATCCTTTCCTTGAATCATTTTATGTGACATCAGCCAGTTTCTTGCGGAGTCAGTCTTAATAAAATATTGGTTGTTTGCAGCTTACATTTGTGTTTCTTGTATTTCCCTGCCTTCTTTTGGGTTACCTCGGCCAAGCTGCATACCTTATGGAAAATCCGCAGAATTATTCCCAAGTGTTCTACTCCTCTATCCCGAGTATGTTTTACTTCTTTGTTGCCATCTTGGAATTATAAAGGCCGTTATGTAACAGTAACGGCTTCTATAACGTATATGTTGGTGTATTATATTCATGTATGTGTTTATATGTTAGGGACTATCAAAGTTGTAAAAGATAATGATTGTATGACTACTTAAATTTTGTCAGCTAAGGCTTAAAAGCAGCTAATTCTCTTTAAAAAAACTCAATGTGATCGCAATGACCCATTCCCTAAAGTTCGCAATACCATGTATTCCACAAATACTGCGACCACGAACTGCAGTTCGGTTCCTCTGTTATCAGTTAAAAGCTGTGAATTTTTCAATGTTACCACCATGGCTTATCCAGCGGTAATATTTTAATTTGCTTATAGTTGGTTCCATGACTGCATTACTACTTTCATACTTTGAGAGAACAGATTGGAGCGGTCATTAGCTTGAATTTCGTTATCTCGCTCGTCATATATTCTCACTGGGGGATGACAATTTGTTCATTTTCTGTCTTCAGGTGGAGCTTTCTGGCCTGTCTTTGTCATTGCTAATGTTGCTGCTCTGATTGCTAGTCGGGCAATGACAACTGCTACATTTTCATGCATAAAACAATCAACCTCGCTCGGCTGTTTCCCCCGACTTAAAATAATCCATACATCTCGGAAGTTCATTGGTCAGATCTACATTCCAGTTCTCAACTGGTTTCTACTTGTATGCTGTGTGGTGCTCGTGTGCTCTGTCTCGAGCATTACTGAGATTGGGAATGCCTATGGTATCTACTGATTTCATGCTTTCTTGAAGAATTGTGTCTTATTCCTTTTTTTCAAATGAGCCAATTCTCATGAGTTGGCTTGTTATTTAGATCGGAAAGTTTGGCTCACCTTCAACTCAAGTCGGGTCAAGCTAGCTTGTTTAGCTTAATAAACTGAGCTTGAGCTTGGCATCTCGCAAGTGTATATGAGCTTAAATGAGCCAGTCCCGAACTAAATTATGAGTCTAAATGTGCCAATGAGCCAAGTTTGAGTTTCAATTATAGATGAATTTGAACCTGAATGAGCCTAAACAATCCAAGCTAGGCTCCAAGCTCGTCGAGTCGGGTTTGAGCTGAACTAAAATGAGCTCCAAGCATGCTTCCA
This sequence comes from Simmondsia chinensis, assembly GCA_018398585.1. Classification (NCBI taxonomy): domain Eukaryota; kingdom Viridiplantae; phylum Streptophyta; class Magnoliopsida; order Caryophyllales; family Simmondsiaceae; genus Simmondsia; species Simmondsia chinensis. The sequence goes on from JAGTTD010000014.1 coordinate 3,256,836, forward strand.
AAGTGTTGGCAAGCTGAGCCTTGATTTTTATGAACTCCAGCTCGGCTCATTTATGCTCCTCTTCATATTACTGATACCGGTTCTAATTCACAGGCATCGCTGAGCTTGGAGTAATGATGATGACAACGATTTTAGTTACGCTAGTTATGCTTCTAATTTGGCAGATAAACATCATCATCGTACTCGCTTTTCTCGCAGTCTTTATGGGAATAGAATTAACTTTCTTCTCATCGGTTTTATGGTGCGTTGGTGATGGAAGTTGGGTCATACTCGTTTTCGCTGTAGTTATGTTTCTAATCATGTACATATGGAACTATGGGAGCAAACTCAAATACGAAACTGAAGTCAAGCAGAAGATGTCAATGGATGTACTTCGGGATTTGGGAAGTAACCTGGGAACGATGAGAGCCCCCGGGATTGGATTGGTATACAACGAGCTCGTTCGAGGGATCCCGGCTATTTTTGGTCACTTTTTGACCAGTTTGCCTGCTATTCATTCTATGATTATTTTTGTATGCATAAAGTATGTCCCAGTTCCAATGGTGCCTCAGAATGAAAGGTTTCTCTTTCGGCGTGTCTGTCCAAAGAGCTATCACATGTTTCGCTGTATTGCCAGGTAATATCTTCTATGCTTGGAGCATAAATTAACTAAACGTTCGATAGGACGCTCATTTTTGAAATTAACTAAAAGTTAACATTCGTGACCAATTTTATAAGGGTTTGTTAAGTGCTCGTTAATGGCTTCTTACGAGCTCGCTAAGTCCTATAAGGACTTGTTAATGGCTCGGAACAATTGGTATTGGGTCTAAAGTGGTTCAATAAGGATTGATAGTAATTCGAAGTGGCTCGGTTCGGTAATGAGCTCGATCCAATAGAAGGCTTGACTTCATAATGAGCTTGATTCGGCTTGATAACTACTTGATTGACTCGATAACAAGCTCGAATCTATTCAATTAGGCTAATGAGGTGAGTCTGGCCGAGTATTGAACACACTAATATCATATTGAACCAAGTTCAAAAAAGGTCAGAAAGCTCAATAAAGAGCTCGCTAAAACTTAAACTCGATGAGGCATATTGAGCTCGAGTTCAAACAAGGGGATGCTCGGCTTGACTTGGCTGCACCCTCGGAGGCAAAACAAAGTTCAGTCAGTAGTTCAATTTTGCTTTAGTGAAGAAGGGCTTGTATAGATCATGAAATCAAATAAAGGTTATTGCACAAAAAAAAAAAAAAGGCAATATACCCAGTGCCCCAAGGGCTCCCGCTTAAGCAGGGTCTAGGGAGGCGGATTTACGCAGCTTTTTCCCTTCAGGGTGTTACCCCTGAAGAGAGGCTGTTTCCGAATGCCCCCAACCTGAGGGTGAGGACTTTCCAGGAGGTCATCCATCCTGGTACTGTTCTCGCCCAAGCACGCTTAACTTCGGAGTTCTAATGGGATCCGGTGGCGACGTGTTGGTACCCTCTTTGGTAAAGGTGATTACACAATCAATGACCATTATCTAACGGGTTTTGAGCTGGTCATTAATTAATTAACCATTTTCGTAATGTGCTTTGTAATGCATGCACATTTGGCATGGTGTTAAAAATTTGGTTTTAACCATTCGCTGTGCATGTAACGGGGGTTATCATTATCCTTATTAACCTTATTACAACATTAGGTTATGACCTTCGACGCCATATTGTTATAAGATCTTTTAGGGGGTAAAGTTTAAGGTTAAGCTTAACAGGGTTAAAAGAAGGGTTGTGATTAATTATGTGCCTATTAACTCCTTTTAGTCCAAAACCAAATCTGCTCGGAACGTATTTTGTTTACTGAAACATATTATGTTTAAAACTATTAGAGGGGTATAAAAAATTATTATTCTATGGTTATTCATTCAGTGTTTTGTAAACATATGATTTAAAAGCTATTTATGCTCCTTTTGGTTGCATGATGTCAGCGATACCTCGCTTCAGTGACACTGTGATCATGGGCGCAGTTGCATCATGACTGTGAATCGCGATTGAATTCCGTTATATAGACCAATAAAGAGAATTCTGACTTTGTCATTAATGTTCAGGTACGGATACAAGGATGTCCGCAAAGAGAACCACCAGACATTTGAACAGTTACTAATTGAGAGCCTCGAGAAATTCATCCGCAGGGAAGCCCAAGAACGGCTTCTAGAAAGCGACGGTGACGGTGACATGGATTCCGAGGAAGAGACTTTCTCAAAGGTCCTCGTTGCACCAAATGGCAGCGTCTACTCACTCGGTGTTCCTCTTCTCTCAGAACCGGGCACCTCGTCAGAAGTAAAGCCCGGGTCTCCATGTGACACGTCAGACTCCGAGCAGAGCCTCGAGAGGGAACTTTCTTTTATTCGGAAAGCCAAAGCATCAGGAGTCGTGTATCTTCTTGGCCACGGAGATATTAGAGCGAGAAAGGACTCGTGGTTCATCAAGAAGCTCGTTGTAAACTATTTCTACGCGTTCTTGAGGAAGAACTGTAGGCGCGGGATCGCGAATTTGAGCGTGCCTCATTCGCATTTGATGCAGGTCGGTATGACATACATGGTTTAACGTTTATTTTTACACAAAAATTACAGTAAATCGAGGAATTCAAACCAGTGAAAGTTTTGAAGAGTATGCCTGAATGATCTTAAAATTGAAAATTTGCAGAAAAGGGTATTTTTTGTGATTAATTTTGGTGTGAATTTGAAAGAAGTCTAGTGGTCATTTATACGCACTCAGAGACGCTAAAATTTGAAGTTTAATCTGGTAAGGAGCATTGTATATGAGACCTGATAAGGATCCTATGCATTTGTTTTTAATAAATGCATCATTGTATTTTGTTATATTAAGTAACTTTTAAACTATTTATATATTTATCACTTTATACATATATACATATAAAGTTACTTAAGATGGCAAAATGCACTGAATCCTTGTCTAGATGGGATGGGATACTTCTGTAATTGGTCATTAATTTTTCCTTTGTGGTTTTGTTTATTGTAATTTTCCTTAGCAACATGATTTGATTTTTATTTGGGCTAATCTTGTTTACAAGCCACCAACTTGTTTAGTGAAATGTGAAATTGTGATGATCTACATATTTGGCCTTTTTGGAATTGGCCGTTGTTCTTTTTGTTTATTTTCATCAATAATGATATAACGCACTGATGGTCGTTGCTGAGCCCAGTTTGTCCCAATAGTTGGGGTAGCCAAACCTGGGACACGGGTTTGAAGTTGGCATCTCCCTTCCCGCAGGCTTGACCGATTGGGTTTGACATTTAAAATGTGCTCTTCTTTGTTTGACTGTTATCATATCTGTTTATATGCATATAGGAAGGAAAGTTTCGAATTTTTTGGATTGGTTTAATGGTTAAAGTCCGGCCTAATAGGTTTTGAGGTTGACTTCTCTTGTCCAGGTTGTGGAAATTATGACCTCTTTTCTTTTTTTTTCTTTTTTTTTTTTTTAAGTTTTAAATGAAGGCATTCATTGTAAATGACACAGTTAAGGGTGTAATCTAGTCGAGTAGAGTCGAGCTGAGTAGATCAGTACTCGACTCGAACTTGATTAACTAATTGGGTATTCGAACTCGTTTCGAGTAGTTAATTTTGCTTGAGCACGAACTCGATTAACTATTTGAGTACTCGACTCAGCTTGAGTACTCGTTTATTGTGCATATGAACGTTTAACAAATTAGCTCAATTATAATATTATTTCATATACTTGAACATTAGTTATATTCAATTTAGATACTCAATTATTGCGTACATTATATTTTAACATATACAGTCATAAATTATCGATATATTAATAGCAAATATGTATTAAAATATAAGTTTTAGAAAATACAAGCAAACTAAAATACTAGTTCTTGCACTCTACACAAATGTAACATGTCATCTTTTATAAGGAATTTAATCTTCCTTCTTTCATTTTATTATCAATGCGACAAATCATCCATTTCCAAAAAAAAAAAAAAAAAAAAAAAAAGAATTACTTCATACGAGTCGTGAATTGAGTATCTAGTCGAGTATGTAATCAAGTATCAAGCTGAGTAGTCACTACTTGACTCGTACTTGTTTATTAATAAAGTATCTTTTGATACTCGAACTCGGCTAATTTGAGTTCGAGTTAAGTTTTATTCGAGTTACTCACGAGCTATTTGCGAGTGGTTCGAATCGTTTATACTCCTAGACTCAGTGTTTAATCAAGGTGCACTTAAGTTAGTTATGATATCTGTGTAATTGCAGCTTAATCAACTTTGTTGTACCCTTTGTTAGTAAAACACTTGTGGGTTTTTTTGATCAACAACCACTGCATAATACATGTTCTACTACATTATTAATAATTATATACAAATAAACTATTTGTTTAAAAGAAAAGATACAGATACGTGTTCAAAATGTGTATTGGTTTTGTATCTAGTATTTTGCTAGTCAAAACTGCAAGTAGGTTGAGTCAACGGTGAAGAAAAAGCAATGGGCCTCATGGGCCCAAAGCCCATATATAAAATGAAAAGGCACGGTTCGTTTCGGTTTAGTCGGTGCTGGAGCCATTTCTTTTTTTTGTACTACGACACCATTGGCGGCATTTCTCTCTCTATAGCTTTAATCTGTGCTCTCACTCTCTCTCTCTTCGAACCGCCACTGACGTCCTTGCCGGCGTCGCTGAGGCCTTTACGGAGCAGCGAAACAAGGTAATATCTTGTGCTACGAAAGAGAAGATTTCTGATTTGGTGAAAATTAGGGTTTGATTCGAACAGTAAGGTTTCGCTTACGGTTAATCAATGTTTAGTTACATATTAGGATGTAGGAATCATTAGAATATACGGTAGTAGTTGTATTAGTTCGGTGTTTTACTTGTTGATTTGATTTTGTGATTAATTGAATCAACTAGGGTTTATGATTCAGCTGTTTTTTCATTTTCGAGTTTTGCAGTAGTAGTTGTATTAATTTCGTGTTTTCCTTATCGATTTGATTTTGCGATTAATTGTATCGGTTAGGGTTTGTGATTCAGCTCTTTCTTCATTTTCGAATTTGCAGTAGTAGTCGTATTAATTGCTTGTTTTCCTTATCGATTTGATTTTGCGGTTAATTGAATCAATTAGGATTTATGATTCAGCTGTTTCGTCATTTTCGAATTTCGGATTATGCAGATGAAGTGAATTTTTATCATGGAATACACTATGGGCTAATTGAGATAGTTACTTTCTAAGTATTATACTGTTAAAATTTGTTATCTGTTATCTCGTGAAGTATTGAGGTTAGAATGTGAGAGCTGGAAGCTTGCCTAAATGGATGGATATGACTTGTGCATTTCTGGGAACTAACACTTGTTATGATCCAAATCAATTGAACAATCCAATTGGACTCAATTGAGATGATCAATCCAAGTATAAGTGTATTGTATTGCTATATTTGTAGTGTGGTGTAAGATTTATAAGTATAGATTTTATAAATCTAGTAAAGGAAGCTAGAGGAAGATAGGTTGGGGAAGAAGAGGAGGAGAGCAGCCACATAGAGAGAGCGGGAGAGAGAAGGACTTTGACAAATCTCAACATAACCTTCCACTTCTAATTAGGACCTTATTTATACCTCTATGGACTTAAGCTGCTTAATTAACATAACTCGAGTTTTGGTTAATGGAGCAATATCCAACCTAATCAATACCCGAACTATCGCCAAATAGCTACTTATGTTTCATTCGTATCATCACTGGATCAGGACAACTATGCTCATGTACCACCTTTCATGTGGCTTTTCACTGTTTGTGAGCTGCCCTTTCATTGATGCCTAATTTCTTGAATATTATTTGAAGTAGTATTATTAGAGTGCAAAGGGAAGCTGTTGAATACTTCTAGGAAGCTTGGGTCTCCAGTGAGGCAACTGGGTGTTGATCAACAGTGGGTTTCGTTGTATTGATTTTCGAGAGTTCCACAGTTCAGAGGTCCATAATCTTCTTGAAATAACTAAATATACATCTTTTGTGGAGAGGTAGTAGCTGACTTTTGCTCAGTCTATCTTGGTCATCTTCTTCATGTAACATTTCTTTAGGTTTTGAGGTCTAATAATCATGGGGGTCTATTGTTTTGACCGACTTATCAATTCTAAGTTATTACATCATATAGTGGATATGCTCAATTTCATGGGACCAAATTAAATTTTCATTTGTAGGATGGAGTAAATTGAGGTCCTTTCTAATGGAGGTTTGAGGCTTATGGTCCTGCTCTTTCCATGTTTTCCTCTAGATAGCTATGTGCCATGTGATGATATGATATGAGATAGCATAGATGTGTTTGGGTGTGTTAGGACGGAATCCCTCAAACACGATTAGGGCTCCAAACCCATGATTGTGAGTAAGAATGCAAAGAAAGCACAACATGCATAATTTACTAGGAGAATCGCTTTATGTGAGAGTAAAAACATAGGCAAAGAAGGAAAAAGACTGCTATCAATGAAGAGAGTTCTAGATTTCTCTCTCGCTCACTCCTACACCTCACATACACCAACTCTTCTTTTGTATTTTGTGAGAACTGTTAAAGAGGAGCTCCATTGACACCTAGCGCCCTCCCTTACATCTCCATATATATGCTAATCAAAGCCTGCCGGACTGATTGATCCCACTCCCAAGAATATCAGGCTAGGTTATGAAAGCAGGCCACACCAAAGTTCAAGGCAATACTACACTGGGTGTTGCATTGCATTCTAGTACTTCTAATATTTTTTTCGATGATTAAAACGCATTCTGCTAAATGTAAGCCTTAATTTTCCTGAGAAAACCGGGTTGCAGATTTGCATGATTAACTTATAGATCTCTTTCCAATCGCTAATTAAGTATATCATCTAGACTGAGGTATGAAATTCAACATGAGTATACATTAGAGGTCAAACTCGGCTATCTTCTAATATGTTTTCACATCTTTGGTCTAATTTAAAGTGCCTAAATGTCAATACTGGCGTCTAATTATCCTTATCCAACACATGTACATTTGGGCATAATGAGAATCAAGATAACTATGGATTTATGCTTGAGCTGTTCTAAACTTCAGATTTCTAACTATGTCATTACACATCTTCTAGTTGCAGGACTACCTGGAAAACTAGGCTGTCGATACACAAACATGGCCAAGCACCATCCGGATCTTATCATGTGCCGTAAACAGCCAGGCATCGCCATTGGACGATTATGTGAGAAATGTGACGGGAAGTGTGTAATATGCGACTCGTATGTGAGGCCATGCACACTCGTGCGTGTTTGCGACGAATGCAACTACGGTTCATTTCAGGGTAGATGTGTTATTTGTGGAGGGTTAGGGATTTCTGATGCTTATTACTGCAAGGAGTGTACACAGCAAGAGAAGGACAGAGACGGTTGTCCAAAAATTGTGAATCTCGGCAGCGCAAAAACTGATCTCTTCTATGAACGCAAGAAATATGGATTCAAGAAAAGATGAGCGCTCTCAATCGATCTTGGACTTCGTCTTCTTGTCATGTAAGTTCTATGCTTCTGCGATAGATTCGTAGGTCTGGGTGTTGCATGAAGAGTAGTTCCATTAATAAAGCTATGGCTTCAGGCCAGACGCATGCTTTAATATTAATATTTTCTTTTTGATTGTGTATAATTATTAAGGAACTAACTATTCCAAAAACTTGACCGGATAAGTAAAGTGTGAGGACTGGGCGAGCGAGAGAGGCCGAGAGACAGGCCCTAATACTTTGATCAATACAAACCCAAGTTTGATGATCAGGGTTAGAGATGAAGGCACCAGTGGGGATTTGAATTTGAGAAGGAGGGCTAGGTAACGAGTCATCAAGAAAGCCCATTAAACGATGGGCATGAAGGAGCATGGAGACTTGTTCACGCCAAGCATGATAATCTGTTGGGGTATCAAGTTTAACAGTAACCAGGCTTGTGAAGGACGATGTAGGGAGGGGAGCCGTAGGGAGGGCCGGTTGGTGATACCTAGAGAAGGGCACGGCTAGGGAACCGGGAGGGGTAGGAGATGGGCTAGAGATCAAGGATGCATGATCAATACCTGGAGGCATAGAAAATAAACTTTGAGAGTTGTTATTGGGAAGGGACATACCATAGGTGTACCCGGTAGAGGGAGCAGAGGTGACGACGGGAAGAAGAGAGCCGAGAGTTGGGGGTATGGACGGTCGACCGGAGATGGGTTGGGTTGTCGGTGATGGGTTCACCGGCGAAGGGTGGTCGACAGTGGTCGGACCGGTTGGAGAGGAGGAAGAGGGTGATGGGTTGCTAGCCATAGATTCACCAATCAAAGAGGAATACACGGACTATGCCTCCTGAGATCGTACCGGAGATAAGGGGCGACGGTTGGACGTACGGGAGGGCGGCGGCGCAGCGCGACGTGAGCAGGGGAGGAGCAGCGAGACGTGAGGGAGTCGGGAGACCGGCAGGTCGTTCGTGCGTGAGAGGAGCGACAGCAGCACGGCACGGGAGGGTGGCGGTCGGACGGGCGGCGACGCGAGGGAGGTGCACCGTGGAGAGAAGAGGGTGAGGGAAGGGGTGTGGGAGGGGCACCGTGGGCACAGTGGCGGCCCGGCTATCTTTGGGTTTAGGGTTTTATAGGACCCGAATTTTTTTCCCCCTATTTATTTATTTATTTATTTTTTTGTTTTGAAAAGAGGGTATCAAGGGTAGTGCTCTGATACCATGTGAGAGAAGAGTTATGGTAACATGCCCAACATAGTGCTGAGGTAACATATATAAAGAGACCAAGAAAAGTATAATTACAAGAAAGCCCTTGGGCTAATAATAATATAAATAACTCTATTATCCAACAACAACAACAACAGTCCCAGTGCCTCACGGCTCCCGTAGAAAGCAGGGTCTGGGAGGGGTGGAAGTACGCAGCCTTACCCCTTCTGGGTGGAAAGGAGGCTATTTCCGAGGACCCCCAACCTGAAGTGTGTGTAAGCCTAGAAGTAAAATAATCAATTTATCACCAGTGAATTTAACAAAGAATTTAACAAAAGTGAGTTTCCAAATGAATTAAAGAATTACAAAAATAAAGAAAATAGGCATGCAAGCATTTAAGTATGTAAATTGTAGCGTTCTAAAGACGAGAAGGAAAGAGTGGAGAAGAGTGGGGAAGAGTGGAGTGTCGAGTAGTTATACTCCACTTTAGTAGAACCTAGGAGTCCTAGGCGACTGGACCAACACCCGTACTATTTGAACACAACGGGCCTGCCACAGTTTTACCGGTGCTGAATGCACCTACTCAGCTAAAATAGTTATGCCTATACTATTCCTACATTAAGCTCAAACTAGGGCCGTCATTTCTTTTTAGTTGAGGTAGGCGAGATCCTGCCGGATTGTCTGCATGTATTACTTCATTATCTTCTTGTCTCAAGTGGAGGATTAGCTATCCCACTACGTAGATGTACGCATCTCCTGACATGCAATGGTGAATCTCTAGTCAACTTTAGACCCCTCTTGTCAATTCCCACTTGGTCGGCCTCTTCCTGTATCCGCATCTACTGATTAGTCTCCAGCCAGCTGCAGGGGCACTTGCAACCAAACCATGTCGGGACACGTCCAGGCCTTCTCTGTTATCAGAGCGAGCCTACTATAGCACGAATAAAAATTATATTAATATAAACATTAGAGTGGGGGCGGTGATTCGAATGTGTGATCTCTTTGGTCAACAATTCTTCGATATTATGTCAAAGAATTAATTATCCCAAAAGTTTTAACTGATGAGTGAAGTTTGATGAATAATTTTATACTTGGAGGGTAATAGTGTCAAGTAAGGAATTACAGACGGAGACTCCAACTACAGAAAAATTTGGCCGTAGGTGGAAAGTTCCGCACTGGAGTCACAGGACAACAATACTAGCTAAGACAACAAAAATGTAGTTAATGGCTTTGTATATGTGGTTTTCGAATTTAAATTAATCTTTTAATTACGTTCTTTATTTATAAGTTGTCCAGATAATAATTTGATTGTGATTAGTTTTGCCACCATTTAAAGTAAATTTAAATATAACAAGGTAAGGGTCAGTTTGTCTTCGTTTAAAAACTGCCATTTCTGATTTTTTATTTTTTTTTATTTTTTTTGAAAATTTAAAGCGAGCAACCTTGTTTAGTTGTTCCCGTTTGTTGTTTGTAATTCTAATGTTCTTCAACATACACTGTTTATAAAAATTGGGAAAATGTCCTTTTGAAAGCCATTTCCAATTTTTACCTAACATTGAGATGAGATGTGGTTTCTTTCCTCCTCTACCACCTTGTCGTTAGCACGCCACCACGTTCACATGCCGCCATCTCTCCCTCGCTTGCTTGCCCCCTCTCCCCTAGTCCGTCTCTCTCTCTCTCTCTCTCTCTGTCTCGGTCCCTTTCCTTTTTCTGTCTCTCTCTCTTACTTTGTCTCACTCTCCATGTCCCTCTCTTGGTCCCTCTCTCTTTTGCCTAGCACTGTATTAAAAATTGAAAATTAGTTCTTAAAAACTAAGAACAGCAAAAGTTTTTTATTTTTTATTTTTTTTATAAACTAGAACAAAAAAAAGAAAACAAACCAAACAAACCCTAAATTATGATCATAACATAATGTAGTTGTCACGCCTACTTGTAAAAGCCCGTATATGTTGCCCACAAAGGTAAAAATGATGCAAGTGGGGGTTTGGAGGACGGTGCTGCAAGCAAAAACGCATATGAACCCAACTTGTATGAGCTTAACTTGGACAATGTGTCACGGGGTTGACTTTTTTTTTTTTATTTTTTAAATTTACAAAACAAATCATAAAAATACTTAAAATCTTATTAATATATTCCTCCTTGTCAGAGAATCTCCTGAGTATTATGTAGCTTATCTTACATGCTCTAATTTAATTTAGGATAAAGAGAAGTCTTCTGGATTTGACCTTGCATTGGCGAGAGCCATTGAGTTTGTTGTTGTTGTAGAAGTCTTCTGAGTTATTTTTTTAAACAGCTAAAGACTGCATAGATCCTATCGTCGACTTTTTGAGGTTCTAGGATATTGAACAACTAAGGACATTTTAATATAAGATTTGAACTCGCGCCACTATCAAGTTTGTTTTTTTGTTTTTTTATTTTTATATTTTAAGCCGCTATCTAGTTAGGAGTATGTAGTTATAACTTACTCTTTCTTCAACTTCTAGAATTTCAATCACATTTACTTTACCTAAAGCTAATTCACGTGCAAACTGTCACGGATACCTTACACTTATAGAGAAATTGAAGTACACGTTCACAGACTTTTTAATTACTTGATGTGTCAGGTTCAATATATATATATATATATATATATATATATATATATATATATATATATAAGGAACATACCCTGTGCTTCAAGGGCTCCCGCCTACGCAGGGTCTTAGGGGGGCGGATGTACGCAGCCTTCCCCCTTTTGGGTGTTAACCTGAAGAGGGACTGTTTCCCAGTACCCCCAACCTGAGGGTGAGGACTTCCCAGGAGGTCACCCATCCTGGTACTAATCTCGCCCAAGCACGCTTAACTTCGGAGTTCTAATGGGATCCGGTGACGGCGTGTTGGTGCCCTCTTTTTATATATATATATATTTTGTTTTGTTGAAAAATTCACTTATTTAGGAAGTAAAATAATTTTATTATCTATATTTATTGGAAGTCCCATTCTTGATCAAGGTGATGTTTAAGTAAGATATATTACGTGATATCACGGTGGAAAATATTTTCTATTTTGCGGAGGAAAATGTCATTTCTCTCCGAAAGGGGGAGTCAACTTCCTCTTTGTGGATATAATATCTTTTGTTTATGTAAGGATTGCTTCTTATTTGGACAATGAAACCAGAGGAATATAATGGAAACCTTTTACGTCAAAATAAATGGAGCCTCAATTACCTGAGTTGGGATTGTGCACCAGGATAAACTGGGTTCAAATCACCCTATTTCTGGTTCTAAAAAATTATTTGGTATTTTCCTCTGTCACATTTCTATAGTTTTATCATACAAATGGGTAGCAATCCTCGCTTTAATGGAAAGTATTTTCCTCCATAGAGGGAAAGTCAACTCCACTAACATAAAATGTTTTCCGTCCTAATGTCGCATGTCGCATGTCTTATATCTTCCTTCAACCTAAACTTGATCAAGCAAGCATGAATCCTATATAAACATAGATAATGAAATTATTTTTCTTACTTTAAAAAACAAATTTATTTAACAAAAGAATATTTGTCAATAGAAATATTTAAAAAAGAAAAATTTTACGGGAGAAAAATGTTTTCCTTCGAACCAAATTGAGCCTAAATCGAACACTTAATAAAACACTAGGTCACATATACAATGGGGATGGGAAAATGAGTTTTGAGTCAAAGTACCTTTGTCACTGCATCAACTCTAATAGCTCCGGTGCTTGGTAATATCCGCAACAAAGATATGTACTATAGACATAAAAAGGACTATAAAATGGTGACAATGCAAGTGGGAGCTTTTTAAAATGAAGATGTCAGCTAATAATATAATATGGTGTTAAATTAAATCCTGATAGATACGTTTACTTAATTAAACAACATAGGAAACTTTTTTAAAGTAATAAGGCAAACCAAACCGGGTTGGAAGAGAGGGAACACCCCTATATATATGCTTGTCCCACAATCATTCTTATTCTTTTTTCCCAGTACAGCTAGCATGGGTGACGCATTTGTATCTCATTTAGAATTTAAAACTATATATATATATAGGCTCTGCTACAAAGAAATATGAGACCTTCTAGGACCCAAATTCGCTAACTAGTCAGCTGGTCTATTTGCTTCTCGGAAACAATGGTTAAACGTGGCTTAGATTCACTACTGACTGATGATATGAATATCAATTATCTGATAGAGTTGAATGCAAACCATAATAAACTTAGTCACCGTGTCATTATCACCATGAAAAAAATGTATATCATTTTGAGTATCAAACAAACATGTTCTAGATTAACTAAGGCCTGTTTGATATCAAATTTTTTTTTTTTTTTATAGTTTTTGATTTTTTTTTTTTTCCCTAGGATCTCTTAGGTTTTGTTTATTGTTTTTGGAATATGGGAAACCAAATTCTTTCTACACTTTGTAATATAAGATTTTTTGTTTTCGATAAATAGTGCCAGGGCAAAAGAGAGAGAGCACGAGAGAGGATGGTAGACAATATGGGTATATAGGAGAAAGTAAAACAACTAGAGCTAGGGCAAAAAAGCAGAAATGACTTAAAAATCACCTTTTTTTTTAGCTATTTAGAAAGAGTGTTTATGTTTTCTGAACAAAATTAAAATTATTAGAAAAAAAGAGAAATAGTAAAAATTTTAAATGTAAACGAACGGATCCATAAAACAAAAAAATCTGGTTTTAGAAATATTTTTTTTTTTCCTTATATCAGCTTGTTTTTACTCAAACTAACAACAAACTAAAAATAAAACAAAAAACAAGAATAAATATTTTTCAAATTATGATTTATAGTTTATAAAAAACTAAAAACTGCAAATAAAAAGAATATATTGAACACTAAATTATAGAAATTTAATTATTTTGTATTATTTCCTGATTTAATTATCTTAGTCATAGTTATCTTAATTATTGGCAAGTTATTTTATAAAGTTCTCTTTTATTAATGCTCAAAACAAGCAAGGTTAAGAAATAGTTATATCATTAATGTATGTGGTAATCATATAATATTGATTCCTTTTTTGGGCAGAGTTAGAGGCGTTGACCTTTCTTTCACGTTGACTTTTAGTCTTAAAAAATGGCGGGGGATCGTGGGGAGGTGGGGGGACAAAAAACAAAACCCCAATTCCAAAGGACATTGAGAAATATTCATATAATATAGTTAGTTCATAAAAATAATTATTTAAATTCTTAAACTTATAAATCTAATATTTTAATCAATTAATAATATAAATTTGTTTTGTTAGTGTGTCAGACTTCATCAGACTTTAGGTCTCACTCAGAAAATGCTAAACTTTGCAATACTCGAGAGTTATATATAAATTCAAGTGAAATTTTATTTTAAAACTAATTGACATAAGGTAAAGTAGCGCATTAAACTTATATATTGATATTTTTTCTCTTACAACTCTTATACAAAATTATTATTAGATTCACGTGTAGAGTCTTGCATCATTGACCAAAACTTAGAACAGGGAAAGGGGGGAGTACAACGTGGCACCCACAGTCATGCAAACGTCAACTGGAATAATGTAATAATAATCTGCCACGTGTCAGTTTGATGACCCCACCCCCCTCTACACTCTACCCTATTGGGTGTGTATATAAGAAGGGGGGCCGGGGGGGTGGGGGGGAATAGTCTCCTATGGTCCAAGCCTAGAGAGAGAGAGAGGAGGAAAATGCGGGAGAATGGTATGCTTGCGTGTATTGTTCTTCTTCTTTTACTACTGCTTGGGACCTTGTTGCTGTGTTCTGCTGTTCCAAACTCCCTCTTTCCCTCTGGTACTTTTTACTCCCCTCTCTGTGTGTATATGATTCCAAAGACATTAATATTGATATTTATATAATGCGTTATATATATATATATATATATATATCGGAAACAACTTCTTTTAAGGGTAGCGCTCTGAAGGGGTAAGGCTGCCTACATTTCACCTCCAAATCCTGCATTGGCTGGAGCCCTTGTAGCACCGGGCTTCTTGTTGTGGTGTTCTGTATATCTATATGTTATAGAGTATAAGTTTTCTTCTGAGTAGGATTACTGCCACATGAAAATAGAGAAGGTCAATTCGAACTTATTACAATTTTTTTTTTAATGTTGGTTTTTTTATTGGTGGGGGATTCCCCTTAAAAGGGAGCAACATGTCCTTGCCGGGGAACGAACTTGGGTGGCTTTTCTAACCCCTGGAGCTCTCCTCGACCAAGCTACTTATGTCCCTGAGCGACAAAAAACTTAATGCATTGTTCCTATGAGTGAGAAGTCTAAATCACACTAAGGGCGTTGTTTGATCAAATTGTGAAAAAAGTTGTATTTTGATGAGCAACTAGTGCCTCAGAGGTCTCATACCAAGGCCGGGTTTGAGTAAAATGAGATGTGCGCAGCCTTACCCTTATATCGTGTTAACCCTGTAGAGAGGTTGTTTCCATAGGCTCCTCAATCTAAAAGGCATTTTTTTTTTGGTGAGCACCTTTTGTAAAAAATACTTTTTACATATTGCTATCAATATGGTTATTTATGTTTGAATTTTTTTGATATTGGCTTTTACTTTTATTTTCGCTTTAAAGAAAATACACAACAGCTTTTATGAGCCCTTTTCTTCATAAGCCAAATATCCATTACATCTGAAAGATGAGTCGTTCTTTTTTTTTGGGAGAGGGGGGAAGTAGTTTGTTCTAAATAAAATAGCTTATAACCAGATTGACCCTATTTTATGTATGTGATACAACAACAATAGCAACAACAAACCCAGTGCTTCAAGGGCTCCCGCATAAGCGAGGTTTGGGAGGGGTGGATGTACGCAGCTTTACCCCTTCAAGTTGTAATCCTGCCGAGAGGCTGTTTCCGAGGACCTCCAACCTTATAAGGTTGGCAGCACGAGGACTTCCCAGGAGGTTCCCATCCTGGTACTACTTTCGCCCAAGCACGCTTAACTTCGGAGTTCTAATGGGATCCAGTTGCATTAGTGTCTACTAAATGAACCCTTATTTCATGTATATGATGAAGTTGGAAAATACAAACCATAAAGTCAATATTGTGGGGAGTGCCCCAAGGGGCAAGCAGGAAACACATAATGCAATTGTGAAATATACAAACAAACAATTCAAATCCAGTGCTTCAAAGGGCTTTTGCATATGTAGGATCTTTTAGAGAGAGAGAAAGAGGTGGGGGGGGGGGGGGGGGGGGGGGGCCTTAGCCTTTCAAGGTACTACCCTGAATAGAGGCTGTGTCCGGGAACTTCCAACCTGAGAATTATGAAGTATAAAACCATTAATAAAACTTCGATCTTTTTTGATATAGTTGGTTTCTTAACACTTATTTGCCATATGCTGTATGACACTTACATTCAGTATGTTAAAAAGTAAATGCATTTGTAATTTTGATGTATAGGGAGGGGACATTAAAAAATGACGACTTGTCTTTTGAAGTGCAATGGATTAAACATTTCTCTCGATTCATCCTATAAAAGTATTTTGTACTAAAATATTACCTTTTAAATGATTTTATACCGGTGTTATTAATGTGAATCCTTGCTCCAAAATTTGATATGTGGGATGGAGACTTTGAAGGAATAGTTTAGGAACCATACCCAATAGGATTGCTGAGCTATCATTATGTAGAGGAAGTAAAACATAGGAAAGTGCAATAGTACCCTTAGATACATTGAACCTAGACTATGAATGAGAAATACAATTTATCATCTAATCTAGGATAGTATACTAATAGTGATGTCCAGGTTAACAATCCTTTAGAAATAATCTTTCTCCAAGATAGCACTCGGTAGGAGTAAGACTATGTATATCTTACTCTCTCCAAACTTTGCTTTTGTGGGAGCTTCTTTGAGGCACTGGTTTATCTTATCATTACTGTTGTTGGGTGAAGTCGTTCGTATGGCCTTGGTTTTTGAACTTGGCTCCTTAAAGAGATGCTTTTAGGGGGAATGGAAAAATAGATCTTTTAGCATTGTTTCACTAAATACATGTGATTTTCTGTGTATTTAATTTTAAAAATTAATCCCTTATATTATATTTATTTAAGCAGAGGAAGAAACCAGGGGAGAACGGAGATCGTTGATGGTGACCTTGAACGACTACGGTGCCCCAACTGCGAATCGAGGACATGATCCTCGCAACCGTGTTCGCAGTGGCCGGAGGATTCATGCTAATTCTCGAACCCTTTAAATTCTATCTTCTATGTGGTCGAAAACAATTGTATTTTCTGTATTCTACATCTTTTTTGGTTCTCTATGTTGCTCCTTATAGAGCTTTTGTTACTTGATTGGTACAATCGTACTAAGAATACATGGCATTGTGTAATTTTTTCTAAGTTGAAGTGAAAAAAATAAAATAAAACACGTCATCCTTTTCTGGTTGTGTAAAAAGGGGACTTTCTTGTTATTTATAGTCAAGTTTTTGCAATTTAATATGAGATATTAAGAAGTATTTAGATACTTATGAGAATTATAATGTGCGCTTTGACAAATTATAATCGTGCCCCACCTCACCTCACACCAACAACACCCACAGCATCATCAACAACCCTCCCCCCTCACCACCAATACCATCACCCCTGTCCCCCCACCTCAAGGCAGCTCTGCCCGCCACCTCCCTAGGACCAAATTGCAGCCCGCTGACCGGCCCGGGTAAGTAAAACCGTTCGGCCCTAGGTTCGAATTCCTAACCTTTTCTTTGTTTGGTGCTCTTAATATTGTTCCTATTATTTGTGCTGGGTCTGGTATATCACTGTCTCGGGTGATTGTTTACGTGTATAATCGTGATTAGGAACATGTAGTTTATGAACCTTACCAACAATGGAGCTCAAAACGTGAGGTCATCTCTAAATGGGGTTGGAACGGGTCGGGGAAGTTCACGAGGTCACCATGATGCGTTAAAGACATATGCCTCAGGTTGGGGGTCCTCGGAAACAACCTCTCTTCAGGTTGACACTCTGAAGGGGGAAAGCTACGCACTTCTACCCCCCCAGACCCCGCTTTTGCAGGAGCACTTGAGGCACTAGGATTGTTGTTGTTGTTGCTGTTGCTTTGACAAATTATAGAATTGCAGATTAGATGACTGAAGTTGGTGATGTTGTGCTGGGAGCTAGCTAGGGATGGAGCTTTCGCCCTCCTAATATAAACTTTATTTGATTTTGATTGACAATTTATTAGGCTATTCCTTTCAAGAAAGGGCAATTATGCGATTAAGGTTAAAATATATGTTTACGCGTTTATAGAGTTGGTTGTAATTGCCAACTTCTTGTAGAAGTGAAAGCAAATGCATGCTTTAAACTCTGAAATGGATTTGTGGTCGAGTTTTGTTGCTATTGAAATATGCTTTGATCTATTGAACTTTCACTGCCGTAAAAAGGCCATTAGAGTAGTTAAATGATACCGAGTTTCAAGGTCAAGAGCACAGGAACCGTGCAACACGTGCTTCCTTCTGGGGCAGCATGTTAGCCTGTACTATAGATTGCTTTGAGCAAACAACCGTGTTAAGGGACTCGAACCCTTTGGGTTATGGCATCGATTTGAGCGAATATGCCTATGTGCGAACACAAAAGAAAATGTAATATTTGCATTCAACAATAAATCAAACATGTGCAGGGGAGTTACTACTCTAGTTATAAATGACGGTGTAAAATCTTACATATTTAAATATTAGGATATCTAAATAATAAATGTTCAAATTTAACGTTACTAAATATAAAATTTCTTAATAATATAATATAGAAAATTGGGTTTTATTCTTTTTATTAAAAATAAGTAAATGATAATACTATTGGTTACTTTGCTGAGCAATTATTTTCTTTTGCCTGGACAAGAAGACGTAATCAAATATAATTGTTTTGATGTGGACATTCTACAAACGTAAATATTAAATAAAAAGACACCTACTACGTTTAATTAAAATGACTATAGTTCTTCCAACAGCCAATTAATTTTATTATTATATTTAGTCTATGTTTGGCAAGCAGCTTTTTATAGTATTTTTTATAGCGTTTAGCTTTTAAAAAGTATCTTTCAAAAGCTAAACTATTTAACTTTAGCTTTTCAAATGTTATATAATTAAATTCTATTTATCATTTTCTCTCTCATTTTTATCTTAAGTTACCAACATATCCTCCATTAGCTAATAGCTCACAACTATCAATAAGTTAATAGCTAAATACTAAACGCTAGTAGCTAACAGCTAACAGTTATAGTTAAATATAGCCTTAAGATAATTATGTATTTATAGTTTTGTAGCAAAAAATACTCTTAAAATATATTCAAATTCCCAATACATACAATAGCATATTAACAAATTATAAAACTCTAAAAATTATGTTAGATAATTAATCCTTAACTATTCTTTTATGGTGTTGTCATCGTCAGGTTAAAAATGTTATTGCAAGAGAAATAATGTGATTTGTAATAAATAATATCTATACGTCTTTACAAAGTTATTCTAATATTAACATTTTTATTATACTAATAACATCAGCTTTTTATTATTATATATTGAATGTATAGTTTGATGTTTCCCATTAGATCATGTAAATCTTAGTATAAATAAACAAATAAAACATTATTTATATTTTATAAATCTATGATTGTAAAATAATAAAAAGACCCTTAAATTTTTTTTTGTACCTTAAGTTTTATATGTATTAATAATTAAGTATTTTCTCAGGTGAATCTAATGTTGGAAATCTAAAAAGAAAGAAATTCCTATGACAAAAACAACATTATAATAAATTCTAATATAGAAGTTTGACGCTATGATTATTCTTGCGTTTCTAAAGAAAATAAAATGCACCATTTAAAAATATTTTCCAACAAAACAAATGCATTTTCGATCTATTTAAAAGCCAATTACCATCTTCTCTAGATCCTCAATAAACTAACTCATCGGTTTTTTTTCAGAATCATCAGACTTTAATGCTACGCCATTTTTGTCATGAAAATATTTATCTCTTTCAAATTTCTAACATTAAGTTCCATAAAATATATACCTAATTATTAATACATAGAGAATCCCCTTGGGGACCAATGGTATTGGTCCTGGTGTGCCACACCCTTGACCATGGGTTCGATTCTCACCTTATCCCTCCCCCCCTCCCTCAGCAGCCTGTCAAGGCGTGAGCCATGATCAAAAAAAAAAAAAAAAGATATTGATACATATAAAATTAAAATAATTTTATTATTTTTATAAATATTGTGTACTAAAATATAAATAAACCGGTAACATTAGCATAAACAATAAACTAAAAGAAGAGGGAAATTGTCCCATTCAATGGGAAGAAGTGAATATGTAGAATGACTGGCGGGTGGCCACCTGGTACTCCTACACAGCCGCCACCGCCTCCCTCGCTTCACCCTTGTAACTTCCCCTCTCTCTCTCTCCTCAATTTCCCAATTTTTGGAGCCCTAGAACTGCCTATTAACACCAAATTCAAAGTCGAGAATCAATCGAATTCGCACAATTTCAATCGAAGCTCCATCAATGGCGTACTTTAGGAGCATTCTGAAACCCTCGCTTTTCAATTCGAAGATTCGACCTCAATTTCTCCCTTCTTTCTCTCTCTACTCTACTGAGCCGGCTTGGTCCGCAGGATTGGAGCCGACGAAGCCGGATGAGAAGCCGAGAGTGGTGGTGTTGGGGTCAGGATGGGCCGGGTGCAGGCTGATGAAGGAGATCGATACCAGTGTATACGACGTCGTTTGTGTGTCGCCGAGGAATCACATGGTGTTTACGCCGCTGTTGGCGTCGACGTGTGTCGGTACACTTGAGTTTCGGTCGGTTGCTGAGCCGATTGGGAGGATACAGCCGGCAATTTCGAGTGAACCGGGTTCTTACTATTTTCTGGCTAATTGTACTGGTGTTGATGCTGAGGATCATGTGGTATGTTTCTGAAATTTGATGTTGGGATTTGTGTTCTTGTGATTTTGTTTGTATGATTGTATTGCGATTTGCAATGGTTTTGATGATTTAAGAATGATATTTGCTGTATGATCTGACAGTGAGATCTCGTTTAAGTGGTAAAACACTGGCCTTGTTTGGTTGCTGTGAGTAAGTGCAGGAAATCGGAATTTATACAAAGTGGACATTTGTTTTCTTATTTGATTATCAGGAAGTACATGTAGGAAATTAAAATTCATGGGAAGTAGGTTTTTTTCGTTATCAGGAAATTGAGAAGACATGAGAATGGAAACTCCTTAACAAATTATGATTCCTTTAAAATGCACGAAGTAGGAAGTAACTTATCTAGTCCATTTTAGATAAGGTTTAATTCCTGAGTTTTATTTTCCATTTTGACAAGAAAATAATTTGGAGCTGAATAGTGAAAAGTTGACACAGTAATTGCATGATCTAGCGGTGAGATCTTGTTTAAGTGGTAAAACATTATCACAGTGGGAGAGTACAATTGATTAGGATGATGTAAGAGAGTACAAGATAGAGTCTAGATAGTGATACTGATCAAAATCTTGATAAAACAGAGTTTAAAATAAAGTCCTAGATATAATAGTGTTGGGATAATTCACAAATCGAATACCAGTGGAACTAAAAATCAAATAAAATCAATCAAATAACATAGGAAAATTTCTTGTAGAAAACCCTCTCTTAATTAGAACAAAAAATTAAGACCCAATTGAGTGTGAAACTTTCCCTATAAATTTAATAAATTACAATTTCTAATTGTAACTTAAATTCAACGGACCTGAATCCCTCCGATTCTCTTCACACTAGTTCTTGAAAACCCATCCAACCAGTGCACTCACTCCTCTATTTTCACCTGTGTCTACCCCACTGCTCCTTTTCTACTTCCCGGCTATTACCCATTATCTCTACCAAGTTGGGGGCAGGGAACCATAATAATGATTTTTTTTTTTTTTTTTAATTTTAGACTTACCAAAAAAAAAAAAAAAAATGATATGGGGTTGGACACAACAGTTCTCCCCCTCCAACCCATATTAAGATACTTTTTTTTTTTTTGTGACGAGAGATTGGATTGCCCTAGCCAATCCCAACCTATAAGAATAGCCCATAAGCTCCCATGAGTAGGGGTGTTCACAAAAACCTGAAATCCAAAAAACCGAACCGAAACTGAGAAAACCAAACCGAAAATCTCGGTTATTGAGTTGGATGAAGCGATTTAGTTATCGAACCGATAAAAAATCCGGTTAATTTGGGTGGTTACGGTTCATGGGTTCGAATAAAACGGTTAACTGAATAAACCAATCAGTATATTTATGAGAGTATTATAGTTGTGAATTATAAGTTTTATATGATTGTGAGTTCAGTTCAATTTAGTTTCAAACGTTTATATTTCTAACCTAAGCTAATCTAAATTAATGTAACAATTGTGTAGACTTAGAAATGTAATTGACAACCTAAACCTAAGTGGTTATTTGATTTACCTAGCAAAATTTTAGGATTTAAATAGGTGAGAAAAATACTTAAATTTCTTTTTCAATAAATGGTTAATCGATTAACCGAATTGAACTAACCAATACTGAAATTCCGGTTAACCGATTTTAAATAGGTGATAATGGTTATTGAATTTCACAAATTTCTTAAACGGTTACTGAACTGATAAGTTAAATGATATGGTTAACCAGTAACAAACACCCGTACCCATGAGCAGCCATATTAAAATACCCGTACACTAACTCAAAATTGATTTTTGGGATTGGGAAAATGCAAGGTAGAATAGTCTTTTTGGGACCTAGGTAGATCCAGTAAACTAGAAAGTCAATCCGTTCAATTTCTAAGCATCCATTGGGTATTTATATAGGACTGTTTTAGTTAATGATGATAGCCAGATTTGAATCCTTTCTTAGAAAAGCAAAAAATGTAGATTTGAATGCTATTGTTGCTACTAGGTGTGCAAATAAGCTAAACGGGATTGAGCTCAAAAGTCTCGGCTCATTTAGATAAAAGAGCCAAGCTCGAGCCTAGTAAAAAAGCTCGAGCTAAAAAGCTTGTATGCTTGAATATGCTCGAAGTCTGAGTATACACGTCTAATAGAGCCACTCTCGATAGAAATTATGTATCCAAATGTGCCCAATTGATCTAAAATGAGCCTAAATAAGATCAAGCTAAACCGAGTCTAGATCGAGCGAGCTTACATGAGCCTTGACAAGGAAAGCCTAGCTCGGACTTGCTAAGCTAGGTTCGAGTTCAACCAAGCCGAGCTATGCTCAAGCTTGGGGATCTTCGAGCTGATCAAAATGTTGGTGAGATAAGCCTCTAGCCTTATGTATTCGGTCTCCGTCTTAAGCTACGTGTGTTTGACTTGCAGTTGCTGAATCATTCTCATGTTCTGATCTGTTGTTGATGAATAATTTTTGAACTTGCCATGCCAAACTCCTGTAAATTTCATGAATGCATTCGGATTGATTAAGAGCGTATGCACATCCCATCACAGGTGCATTGTGAAACAATTACTGATGGATCCCAAGCCCTCGACCCTTGGCAGTTCAAAATATCTTACGACAAGCTGGTTGTCGCATCGGGGGCTCAAGCATCAACCTTTGGGATCCGTGGAGTACATGAGCATGCAATTTTCCTTCGTGAGGTCCATCATGCTCAAGAGATCCGCAGGAAGCTACTCTTGAATTTAATGTTATCTGATGTACCTGGTATGCTGTTATGCAGTTTTTTTGTTGGAATATATTGAATATCATGAATTGTAATTTAAATAAATGAACGATAATCATAATAAATCAATGATCAATCGAATAGTATATGCGACCAGTTAAAATGAAGAACATAAAGGGATTCAAAGAGTGAGAAAACTACTTGTGTTGAGATGTGCGTAACACTGTTCTAAAGGTTGATTTTGCTTCTCTCCGACAATGTCTCGGTGCAGAAGGCTTAATGGCAACAACCTCTCAAGATTCAACAGATTCATCCCTAAATGATGTGTGCTCCCGAGAAGGGATTCTAAATTTGTCATTCTTGTCTTTTTTTAACGAATTTGAGAATTTGTTGTCAACTCCTTGTGTAATTTGTTTCCGGGTCTTATTTTGGAGATAGGAATCTCAGAGGAAGAGAAGCGACGACTTCTACACTGTGTCGTCGTGGGAGGTGGTCCCACGGGAGTTGAATTCAGTGGAGAACTTAGTGATTTCATCATGAGGGATGTCCATCAAAGATATGCTCATGTAAAAGATTACATCCGTGTTACCTTGATTGAGGTTTGTCTTCAATACTTAAACCTACTAGTAAGTGATGGTTAGCGTTTCGAGCATTTGTTGCCGCTGCTGTTTAGTTTAATAGGATACATTGTACTTACAAAAAATTTTCTTTATAAAATATTTTGGATTGACAATATTATTTTCGTAAATTTTTTTTATTTTTATTTTAGTTGAATAAAATGATTTCATCTTATAAATGTGTATGAGGTTCACACTTGGCAAAGTTAAGGTTGAAGTGAAATATATGATGTGGGATTATGATGGGAAATGTTCTCTCCTCTATGAAGGAAAATGGTTTCCTCTTTTATCAGGAGAAGTGAGTTTTCTCTCAATAGAGAAAAACATTTTCCGTATTGGTGGTTGTTACTATGAAGTTATGCAAAGGAGCAATATAATAGAAATGGAAAAGGTTTTCTGTCAAAATAAAAGGAACCCAAATGACATAGTCTGTTTTTTACAGCTTGTCATGAACGTGGTTTGTATTTCCTTTTACACGATTCTTGGTAAAGAATGCATTTAACCCATGTGTTGTTCAATCTAATGACAACATTGTCTTATCCTTTGTAGGCAAGTGAAATCTTATCTTCATTTGATGACCGTCTGAGGCAATATGCTGTAAGGCAATTGACTAAGGTGAGAAATTTAACCTGTTTGAAGCACATTTTCTCAATCCTTCATGGTAGACAATTTAGGGCCTATTTAGTGTCATTTTCTATTTATAGTTGTTGGTTTTTGAAAAACTAAGGGTTCATTTACCGGGCACTAATGCACCGGATCCCATTAGAATTCTAAAGTTAAGCGTGCTTGGGCGAGAGTAGTACTAGGATGGGTGATCTCCTGGGAAGTCCTCGTGTTGCCAATCCTATAAGGTTGAGGATCCTCAGAAACAGTCTTTCGGCAAGGTTACATCCTAAAGGGGTCAGGCTGCATACATTCACCCCCCCAGACCCCGCTTAGGCGGGAGCCCTTGAGGCACTGGGTTTGTTGTTGGTGGTGGTGGTGGTGGTGGTGGTTTTTGAACAGCTAAAATCAGGTTTCTAGTTTTCCATTTTTCAATTTTCACTTAATTTTTTTTTTTTGGGGGGAATCAAGAATCAGATTTCAAACTTAGCATTTAGTTTCTTAAAAATTAAAAATAGAAAATGATACTAAACAGATTCTTATTTGCGCACAACCTACTCATATTTTGACAACTGTGTCTCTAACCAAGAAAAAATTTGTGTCTATTTTGCCATTTATGTTCTATAATCGGTCTTCTAATTCATAGTTTATCAGTCAGGAGTTCGACTAGTCCGAGGAGTTGTCAAGGATGTTCAACCTGAGAAGATAGTTCTTAGTGATGGTTGTGAAGTTCCTTACGGCCTCTTAGTGTGGTCTACCGGTGTTGGTCCTTCCCCTTTTGTGAAGTCTCTAGAACTCCCAAAAGCTCCTGGTGGGAGGTGAGCCACGAGTTCCATGTTTCTGTTCATAACCTCTTTTTTTATTGTCTTAATCATGAGCTACCTTAGTGTAGGGGTGTGAATGAGCTAAACTGGCATGAAAGGACTCATCATAAAGCTTGAAATGCTTGACTCATTTCAAGCCTGATTTGGCTTAATGAACTAAGCTCGACAACCTTGTAGACTTGCGAGCCTAACTAATATAAGCGAGCCTATCTTGATATAGTTTACGAGGCTAAATATGTCTAATTGAGCCAAGTTTGAGCTAAAGAGCTTGAGTATGAACGAGCTTAGTCAAGCTTAAATGAGCCTAGATAAGATGAGGTGAGCTTAGAGCTTGCCGAGCTAGTTTTGAGTTTGAGCCTTTTTCGAGTTGAGTTCGAAATTGAAGTTTCCAAGTTTGGTGGGCTTCAAGTCGATTCCAAACCGATCTAATTTGGGCTCAGCTCTTATACACCCCTACCTTTTCAGCTTTGTTTAGTATGCATCTTTCCTCTCTATGAAATTGTTGGCTTTGATTCACTGACATTTTTTCGCTTTTCGTGTCACCTCATCTTATCCTGCCAAACATGTCGATTACTAATCGAAATTACTATTGAGGTTGGGGGCTTAGGACAAAAGTTTTTACATTCAAATTCCCCCAACCTTTGTAAAATACTAATTTATAACCCCCAAATGCTAAATAATCTCAGTAGTCTCATCATCCCACGTTCACTTGTGCTTCCTACTTTCTTTGAGTTTGTTTCTCAGGCTCTGTTTACTTTGACAGAAAATATTTTAACGTTATTGCAACAATCACAAATACAAAAAATGTTTTACTCTAGGGAGATTGAACTCCCCTCAACGACTGGGAAAGACACTTTTCTCCACAGAGGGGAAAGTGTGTTCCATCTTAAACTCACGTCATATGCTACACTCCAACCTCAACTTGGTTAAGTGTGAACCTCATACAAATTTATAACCCTCAAATGCAAAAGCACCTCAGCAGTTCATGCAATCCCGCGTTCACTTGTGCTTCCTACTTTCTTGGAATTGGTTCTGCAGTTATGTACCATTTTCCTTTCTGTTTAACCTCATTTCGCATATCGCATTTTGACAGAATTGGCATAGATGATTGGCTCCGTGTTCCTTCTATTCAAGATGTATTTGCAGTTGGCGATTGTGCTGGATTTGTTGAAAGCACTGGCAAACCTGTTCTTCCTGCATTAGCGCAGGTGAACAACCAAACTGCATAATCTTTTACATCTCTAATATGCTCGACACTATGACAGATCATACGAAAGGAGATTTGAAGTAATTGGAGTTACATTAGTGTATGTGCGTTTTAGGGGGGAGGGGGATGAGACAAATTTCATTAATGAATCAGGTCTTTGTTGTCAAAGAACCAACTATCCCAAAAGTTTAAGCTGATGGGAGAAGACCCGTGAATGTTTTTATACTATAACATGTCCCTTTATGCGAATGCCCATTAGGCTTAAAACAAGGATAGTGCAATGTATGAAATTATATTAGTATTGAGAGTGGAGATTCTTAAGATTTGAACTCGTGACCTTTCAATTCACAAGACTATATATCGTGTCAAGTAACCAACTGTTCCAACTGCTAAAGCTGATGAGGGAAGACCCAATAATAGTTTTAACATCTATTAATAGACCAATTTTTTTTTTCAAGAGCATGAGAAATATACCACATGAAAAGCATTTTTTACCTTTCGACTAATAAAGTGGACTGGTCAAGCATGAAATTTGATGCCTTGTACGTCCCATATTCATCTGCCTTTAATTTTTCGTACTCTAGACTTAGATGCAAAATTCAACATCCTTGAAATTTGACACATCCATGATGGTGGTATTTGTATAATTCCATAACTAATGGCTTCTTCCCAATCAGGTAGCAGAGCGGCAGGGAAAATATTTGGCCGGGCTTTTGAACAAGATAGGTAAAGAGGGTGGCGGGAAAGCAAATAGTGTAAAAGAAATCATTCTCGGAGAACCTTTCACCTACAGACATCTCGGCCAAATGGCAACTATTGGCAGCTACAAGGCCCTAGTCGACCTCCGGCAGAGCAAGGTACACTACTTTAATGTTAAGACTCTCTTTGGTTGGATGGAATTTCTCTACCGACAGTTGTTATTTCCTACTTACAATGAATTAACAGAAGTAAAACAAAGGGAAAGTCTTTTTCTCAGAGTGGCGTACATGAGGTCCATCTATTAGTCCAAGTGAGGTTTCATCCCAAAATCAATTGGCTTTAGGTTTATATGTTGATCTCTTCTCTTTCACAACACTAATATAAGATTTTTTGCTACTCATATTTGAAGCTTTTAACCGACTCATCCTAAACCTAGTTCTCGTCTCATCCAAGTCTAGCCTCAAATGCCCTACACCTGAACCCCCATGTAAAGTTATGTAACAAATTTATTTTTGAAAAACTAGACAAACGGAATTTTTTTTGAAAGGAAAAAATATTTTCGGTTAAGAATATCTTAAGAAATATTTGGTGAGAGTAATATTTCTTTTTTCTTTTTTTCCCCCTGCAATGCGAGAGAACGGGGAGGTCAAACCTCAGATTTCTAACTGTGTGCGTTGCAACAGGAAGGGAAGGGGTTATCACTGAAAGGATTCATAAGCTGGTTCATCTGGCGATCTGCATATCTCACCCGCGTCATTAGTTGGAGGAATCGCTTTTATGTGGCTATTAACTGGCTTACCACTTTCATCTTTGGCCGTGACATCAGTCGGATATAGATTCCCAGAGCATCTCCATCCGAAATGCCAAGTCTTACAGGGGTATGTATGTCAAACATGTGTTGTGTCTCAAATTTATATCTTGATTTAGAAATAGAGGTATGATGGTAGCGAATGGCCCCAGCCCTTGATCCCCATGGTATGGCGCTTTTTTTTGCATTTGGGTCGATAGGCTCATCTAGTATCTATATATATATCTATATCTATATCCAACAATGATTTTTCCCTCATAAATCTGTGTTATCATTTACTCTTTTCTCTTCACAATTTCTTTCAAAAAATGCTCTTTTGGATCTAAAGCAAACCTAATTCTTGGATAATTTGCCCAACACAATCGACAGGAAAATGCTGTGGTAGAATAGAGACAGCAATTTACAACTTCTTACCCGAGTTGTATTTTGGATGTCATCGATTGAGTTATGATTAAGTCGAGTTGGTTGTTTGATCTATCAAAATTTGCTTGTCAAAATCACATTTTCCTTTGCTTATCTAACAAAAGGAAGTGCTGTACTCATATGGCTGACACCCAATTTTGTATTGATTGCAGAATGTAGATGCTTGCTGATGGATAGCATCTAGCAGATGCAGAGACTCTTAGGTGAATACATCATTACACTTTTTTTTTTTTTCCTTCCCCTTTTTACTTCAAATGTTAGATTTACCACTTTATAGTGAAGAAAATAAAAGAAATGAAAAGTTAAAAAAAAAAAATGAGAGAAAGAAGGGAGTAGTAGGAGGAAGAACTCGGTTCATCAATGATGTTTATTTCTCTGTTAGTATAAACACGCATAATACACATTTTGGATATACATCCGTACATTTCCATTTGAAAAGGACATTTATGTATGGTTGTCAATAATGTAGTGAATTACACGTTTTTTTGTTTTTATCCGTACAACAGGTGCTATAGTACTTAGCTGTATTCGTACATTTTAGAAAATAGATGATTAAAAATAATAAATACGCACATCTGAATTAAATATGCATAATTTATGTATTGTTAAATTTGTCATTCTAACTCTCAAACTATTGATTAGACTCTATCTTTACTATGTGTGTTGCTTCTACTATCGCTATTGTGATTTTGACATAATTTTTTAAATTAATAAGTTAGCTTTTGACCGAATTTGCATCTATAAAATCAAATCATACATAAGCATGTTAGTTCCCATCTTATTTTTGTACCCTGCTTTACTAACAGGAATTTGGGGGGATACAGTTAAGATTGTCATTGAAAGCTGGATGTTGCTTTTGTACTATGGAAATCAAAGATCAAATTTGCAATTTAGCTTGTTTTAAGTAGTAATGATTTTTCTTTGTTACTATTAGACATCCAACTTTATTACTAAACTTACATATTGTGAAAGGAAAAACCATGAAAACAGCTTTGGAGACTGCAATAAAAGCAGTGATTATTATGGCCGTCGGTATTCTTTGCTACTAAACTATATCCCTAAGCAATAAGTCAGCATGCATTGTCTTTTTTGTTTGGAACAAAGCATCGTCTATCATAGCAACGAGTTCCAATGTAGCATATATAACTCCATTATTTGAGCCCTAGTATCACCTTAAAAGTTTGTTTGACCAAGTTTCTTTCTTACAAAAACGTATTTTTTAGAGGGGGGGGGAGAGAGAACTTATTTCGAGATTTAAGGGCATACGGCCTATGAAAGTACAAACCATTTCTTTACTTTTAAGCAGAAGCAAAAGTTTAATGCTTCTATTTTTGAAGTAAAGATAAAACAATAGTAAATTTTTTTTTCAAACAAGAATACCTTTATTAAAAGTATTTGTTTTAAAAATTACTTCTGAAAAAATAGTTGGTTGAGAGTGTTCCGACTTTATATGTGAAATTTTGGGGTGGGAACCCACATTCATACCTGAGCCATTTTATTGTTTGAAATTATTCAAACGAGGCTGAGGGCTCAAAGGCCGTGATCAGTTGCATAAATAAATTAATACTGTCACAGTTTTGTCTTTGACATCAAGTGCGGATATAAGTTGAATTTTGAATGGCAATCATATTCAATATGTTTCGTATTCGCTTGAAACTAACACTTAAGAGTATAATGTCATAATCACAATGTTTGCCTAACACTAGACATTAGCGCAAAATCAACTCACATGAATGCAAAGCGTGATGGCCTGATATAATATAATCATTTTGAAACGTCGATCCCACATTGGTGGATCACAGGTCAAAATACCAACACAAATTATTGTATGCTGAAAGAGTTCATTCATTCATTGGGCCAATTAGTTCTGGAATAAAACTTCATTTGATACCTATCACAATGCACTCAGACATTCAAAACTGATATTACAGACCCAAAGTAGCACATTTGATACCTATCACGATGCACTCAGACATTCAAAACTGACATTACAGACCCAAAGTAGCACAAGCAAGACGAGATAAATTAAGCGATATAACAAAGTTCAATCGACGAATCCATCAATGCAATGATGATACATTCCGTAGTATCTACTATTATTGGTGGCACTAGTTTTATTAGATTAAAGTCCCATTAACAGAAGTTTTTTAAGTTTAAGGAACTCTGAAATTCTTTCTGCAGAGCTTTTTTCTGAATGGACCGCTTATTTCAGGTTTTCTTTTACATAACCGACTTTATCTCATACAAGAGTCGGGTACGTTTGTTCAAAACAACAACAAAAATAACAACAATCCCAGTGCCTTAAGGGCTCTCGCAAAAGTGGGGTCGTTTGTTCAAAAGCCTATTGAAAAATGCTTTGCATGATTCAAGTATCTCACAGAGCCAAATCCAGCCTAGGTCTATAATGAGCTGAGCTTAAGCTCAAAGATTTCAAGCTTAGCTTGAGAGAAGCTAAAAGTTAAAATATGTGTTGTAAGATTAGGCACGAATCAGCTCGGCTCATTTACCCCCTAATTTGGGCAACAGCCAAGAACCCCATTTTGCTAAGACTCCCATTGCCATATTGTCGAGTTCTTAATATTCTCTAAAACATATTAAATTTATTCAACTAACAAATATGCCCTCAAACATAGAAACTTAAAAAGAACCATAACGTAGTTCCATAACTGTTCACTTTCTATAAGAGGGGTTGGGGGACATATAATCTAAACCTAAAACTCGAGTCTCAACCTTGGTAGCGTTTTTTACAACTGAACCAAAGGTGTCATCGGCTTCCATAACACTAGTATCTCAATTCTTTCTCAAGTTAACTTGAAAGAACTCTACTAAACCAACCATCTCAATTATTGCATTTTCCTCAAATCACAGGAAAAAGGGCCATCAAGAGGGAAAAAAACAAAAAAACCCGAGCGCTTTATTTAAAAAAAAAAAGAAAAAGAAAAAAGAAGAGAGAGGCAAAGAGGAAAGGTCTTGCCTTATTATGCATCACGGTGCAGTTCCACAGATTCAAGTGGTTCTTCACATATGGGGTGGCTTAGTAATTTTTGCTGCCCGCTACACTGGTGGTTCAAGCGTTGATGCACTGTCCGGAAAGGTGGGTTGTGGGTGTCAGCTTGAGGTTCCTTCACCGGCAAAGGACATAGTTGCCTGGCAGCGGATAATGACGCATGGAACTGATCGAGTCTGGGTGATTGTGTTGTATGAACAAGCTTATCTTCATGGTAGCCATTGCATTGGAGAAGTCTCTTCTGCACCTCATCTTTGGCTCTCTGAGATTAATGCCAGAAGAAAAAGCAAATAATCAAACTACGAAAACTGAGCTGTTGGATTTGATGTAATGGTTATGCCAACCAGCCCCCATAAGTACAAGGTCTTGAGTCTGAAACTCATCTCCCCCCTCTCTCAAATGTTAGTGGCCCTATTTGAGACAATGTTGCATCACCTTACCAATATAAAGGACAATATATATCAAACTAGAGAAACAAGCTAGTTTGGAAGTACATATAACAGTATGGTTTTTCAAATACCGGTCTGGACTAAAAATTTGGATCTAATCAGAATATTTGGTTTAGGTCCAGACTGAACTAGTTGTTATTTACACCTGTCCTTAGTTCTTGATTGGACCCTTAGCAGTTTCTGGACCGAAAACACTTGGTTCAATCATCAATCTGACTATTAGACATTCAAAGGGTCTTTGATCTAGTCCAGTACAGGCAAGTCCAGTTCGAGTTTGCACATATGAACACTGATTGGCCATACTAGCAATCACTATTGTGGCTGCAGATTTTGCGAAACTGGTTCGGCATGGATGTGACGAACTGAGTTGCTGTTGTCATTCAGTAGCTCCGCTTAACAGCTAGGCTAATTAAGATTTACAGTGACTGGTTGCCCTTATTACATTCCATGCTTAAGACACGATTTAGTATCTTTGCTCTGAATATGTTTACTATATAATAGAAAATGTCAGATTCCGCTTACGCTCAGCTAAAGCATGATACTAAATCCTCAACCTCGATCTAATTCAAAAATAGACACCAACCAAGAATTTAATGTGCTCAAATATAAACCATGTTAAAAAAAAAACTCCCCAATCCCCCTATAAATCAACCAAGGCTAATCCAATGCACCGATTCTTAGCTACACAAAAGAGCGACCTATCTCACATCTCACCCCTATCCAACAAAGCAAAGCAAAGCAGCATATAAGCAGATATCCGCTAGCATGCCTCATTAGATCATACAACATCACAGTGAATCAACCTCGAAACTTCTTTATTTCCGAGCAGGTAAGCAAGAAAAGGGATTCAATCATCTATCCCGTTGTTTAAGCGCCTCAACATTATAGTGTTTTTCCAACTAGAATAGGGCCCCATTGGCAGGTCGCACGCTGGAAATGTCATAATACCAAACCTCGGAAGCTTGATAATAGAATATCCGAAAACCACCTAGCCATACCATTAAATCTAAAATATTCATGTGATATCACCATGATATTTTAGTCAAACATGCCAATGCCAACTAAGCTCACCTCTAAACATTTCTTCTTCTATTCTATATTCTAGCAAGACATCATAGATTCACATTAGTCAAAATTAATTTCCAAAAATGTCTATTTTCTGTCAGAAAACAGAAATTTTGAGAAACATTCCTAAGCACATGATCTCCTAACAAAAGGATGGGTTTCTTTTCCTCCTACTTTCAGCAATTTTCATTTGTAAAACCAATGGATCACTGACATAATCTTTTTGAATTCCCTTACAATCCGATCCTAAGTTCCTTGCACTAATTTCCATCGGAACTAAGAAATTTACGTGAGAGATTTATATTTAGTTAAGCACAATAAATTATCCCAATCAATTAGGACAGAATTATGTCTGATAGCTAATAGCCAGTGTAATATGCCGGATCTTATCATGGATCATTCAGCAGACACCACCTTCACTGATAGGTAATAGTATGATTCGATCTTAAGTTCATCAAACCCCTGATCAGATACTTGCAGAGTAACAAACACAAAATCAAGTCATGTCACAGACAATGCTTAGACTGTTAAGTGAACGGTCGTGAATAGTTTATACTCTTAACACGCCCCCTAACGCAATCCCCATTGGACTTAAAGTGTGGATAGCGCATAAGCTCACTTCATGCGTACCCGGTACTGAAATTATATTAATATTAAGAGAAAGGGCCATTAGGATTCAAAGTGAGACCTCTAAGTAAAACTAACACTCTAGCCATATTATAGAACCAATTTATCCCAAAATAAACTACCCTAAAAGCTTAAATTGATCGGTAAAAGACCTAGGGATGATTTTACCATCTAACACTTCCTAGCAATTGCATGAAGAAACGGATAGAGGTATTCGTTTTGGTGTAAAGGTTATGCCACCCATTCCCAACATGAGGTCTTGGGTACGAACCCATCTCCACCTTCCCCGAATGTCGGTGCTTTATTTTAGGGAATATTCTACCTCCTTACCATTATTAAAAAAAAAATGAAGAAATGAACATCAAATAACAATGCAAAAGAGACTAAGCAAGAACAAACCTGCAGCAAACTTGAATCAAACGTGGGAAATCCAATTTGCTCAACGGTAAGAGACCCAAAAAAGTTCCCTAACAAAGCAGCATCAGGCGCAGCCAATCCCTGCACAAGCCCCGCCGCAAACCCACCAAGGAAACTGTCACCGGCGCCAGTTGGATCAACCTGAACCGTCCGAAATGGCGGAATTTGAACCTCACATCCCTCCCCATAATAGACTTTACACCCATTTTCCCCATTAGTCACCACCACCCCACAAAATTCTCTCACTTTGTTCAAATCAAAGTACTTTGCTTCCTCAGATGAAGCCTTCAAAAACCCTATTCTAGGCAACAACCTATAAAACTCAGTATCCTTAAGATCAATTAGCCTCACAGTCCCATCAATTTCATCAAATATTCTAATCAACCCTTGAATATCAACAAACACAACATCACAAATCTCCACCATCCTCTCTACCGTTTCAAGCAATATCTCCCCACCAACACCCACCGCGAGCCCGAACTCAAACCTCTCCGATTCAGGCAGATCATTGGGTCGAATCGGGTCACAGGCTCGGACCCGTTTGAGGGTCCGATCCTCGAGGTTCGGGTTCGGGCTCGGGCACCGGGACCCAAAATGTGCGTGGAAGAGGGTGGTGGGCGCGGTGGTGGAGACAATAGGGGGGATGGGGACGGAGTACTTGAAGTCATGACCCACTTTGGAGACGAAAGTGCAGTCAATGGACAAAGCGGCGATGACGGCGGAGATGAAGGAGGCGGCGCCGCCGAGGGACTCAGTAGCGGCGGCGTCACGGAAAATGACGTCATGGCAGTAGTTGCCCACCACCAGGCCCCGACGAGAGAGGCCCATAGGGTTGGGATCAAAGGGTTTTTCAACAACGACCACAACTCAATGTTTCAAAGAAACTTCAGTCAAATCAAATGAGAATCAAAGGGTGTTTCAACAATAACAACAACGACCCAATGTTTCAAAGAGGCTCCCGTTAAAACAAGATCAAAGGGTATTTCAACAATAACAACAGTGACCCACTGTTTCAAGGACGCTCCAGTTAAAGCAAGATCAGAGGGTGTTTGAGTGAAGAAAATAGGGGGGGTTGCATGAATTGTTGGTGTTACTCCATGGAAGGGGTAGAGAGAGAAAGTAGAGAGAGAGAGAGAGAGAGAGAGGAGAATGACGCGGCGAGAGAGCTCTGAGAAGTGGGGGGTGGGTGGTGAAGGGGTACATACAATACAATGTACTGTTTTCAATGTTGGATTGGGACGGCTATCGTTGCACTTAAAGAAAGGGAAACTGAATCTGCTTTTCTCTCTCTTATTTTATTATAATATATACTTTATCTTTGTCATTTTTTACCGAAATTGGCATCTAATTCTCCAAATTGCAAAGAGGAACACTACTTGTATATTTTTACTCCATGGACATTGATATATGCTTCTATACATACTTGTCTAACATAATATTTATACTTCACATATTTTTTATACAAGCACTTCATACTTATAATAACTATCATAACTATCAACTATTAGGTTGGGAATCCTCGAAAACAGTCTTTCGTCTAGGTCTTACCTTGATGGGGTAAGGCAGCGTACATTCTACCCCTTTCAGACTCTGCACAAGCGGAAGCCCTCGAGATACTGGGTATATTGATGTGTGGACATTGATATATACTAAGAAAATTTATAATATATGATTTATTTGATACTAAATTTAATTACTTAAAAATAATTACTTATATTTTTCCCTACCAATAAGTACTAGCATTTTTTAAAAAAATTGGTAAGGGACTCAAGGCATAAGGGTGGGGGAAAATACCTCGAACACGAAACCCTAAAAAATGGCTTAGAGCATTCCAAATCATCAAGGTATAAGGGTGTCAGGCAACAATCAATATAACATATTGTAGTGTATAAGTACCTATGAGAATTTCTACACATCAATTTAGGACTTAATACTATACCTTGGATAAATGCTATGCTCCTAGTGGGAATCGAATCCCGGTGGCGTTTTTGACCCCAAGAGTTTCTCATCACTAGGCTATATCCATAATAGAGACTCAAGGCTAAATTAAATGGCTCTACACTTAAGCACTAATAATAAGACCTCGAATCCATGATTGACATTTGCCTAGAAATTGTGAAGACCAATCAAATTCTTCCTCGTATTAACCAACATGACAAAAAGTACAAAGTATACATTACACAAGCATATCATCTTGGGTTTGTCATTATTCAGAACCGGGAACTCAAACAAGCTTTTGGTTAGATAATTACAAACATAGAAATCAAACCTGGGCATTATTTATTTGTAGTTGTTCATTTAAGAACATATATAAATGATATTGTCCCACGAGATGACTACCTTGCATTAGATCATCCCGCCCATGAAGGTTATATTACGGCTCTAAAATTTTGCTTGCTAGAAATTGAAACCAATTTTCTGCAAAAAGAACCCATGATGTTAATGCAAGCTAACATTGGGACTGACAAAGTATGACAAGACACAATGTACAAACACAATATAAAATAAATGAGGAAATTCAATATCAGGTAACATAATACAACTTCAAATTTGACAAGAACTTGATAGAATTTATCATTATTAAATATATTTAACTAGTTCACATATTTCCTAGATTTCGTTATATTTTAAGAGAGGTACATATCTAACATAGTTAATTTACTGCATAACACGACATATTTGACACCCTAGCTAATATCACTCAATCTCAATCATAGGAACTGGTTATTTTCAATTTCAGATGATTAGTCAAAGTGCCCACAATGGGCAACGGATACATACCAACATGATAATGGAATATTATAGAGGATCATGAGAGTATTTCTACTCACAAGTATCAACTTATCTTGGGAGATTTTAAATGCCATTGGAAGCGAAGGGTCACGGGGCCGAATATAACTCCAAGCAAATTAGCTTGGGGCCTATATTTTATAGGTTATGAGTTTTGAAGTAATAATTATTGATATTAATAAGTTTTAAAAGAAAAGTAATTATATATGAAGGGCTTTATTTGAAATTTTTACTTGGAGCCCCAATAATGTCAAGAGTAGCCTTAGTCACAGCCTAGAAAACAAGCCAAGCAAATGAAATTTGTGACATTAAACTGAAGAACTCAATCTACATTAAACACATGTGTTTCAGAAAAACTTCACTAACCAGAAGTGAAATTAGTCATTAGGGAAAAAAGCTAAAATCACCAAAGGAAACCAAGGTTAAGGGCCTAGGTTAAGAAATTAGAAGTTTGAATGTTTTCAAAGTGCAACCTGATTGAGTTCGAGAAAAAAGGGACTAGTTAAAATTCCAAGCAATGAAAACAATTACACAAAAATAACTTTTGATGATTAGAGAAACAACTACCTGTAACCGTATATTTACATATATAATATAAATGACTCACATATTAGTTAATATTATACTATAAGATTAATTATTTGGGGTGCATTTAAGCTAGTGTAGGCACCACGGTTATCCAACAAGGCCAATCAAACAAATTAATTTTAAACTCCTAACACCTCTGGACCCGACTGACAATAAAATGTACAAATGAATTCAGGGGCTAGAAGTTCGGCTCATACGCGCTTCTACCACCCACGGCCCATATAAACTGACACAGGCATATTACTATGTTTATACTAAAGGGGAGATCATCATCATCGCATGACCAACCGTGAATTCATTTAGCCACGAACTAATACACTTTTTTTTTTTTTTTTTTTTATCAACGAACTAATACACTTTTGAGATCCGCTAAAAATATATAGGAAAGAATGCTGCTCAACAAAACAAAAGTACTTGAAAGCAAGATTGTCAAAATTAAGTTCAGCCTATCTTTGACATTGTCCCTTTTTTTAACATTGGTAAGGCGGAAAAGGGAGAAATGCCTCCAGTGGGAATCAAACTTGGGTGATGCCTCTGGCCCCCAAAATTCATAACCACTAGGCTATATCATTAAAGGAAATCTTTGGCATTGTCCCTTGGTTCAAAGGATGTTGGCCAAAAAACTTGGAAGAGAAAGAAAACAAAGTGAAATGGGTGTGCTTGCTATACAAGCAGAAAACTGACCATTTTACCTAAAGTTCACTGAGGTCTTGTTTAGTGAATGAAATTGAAGCCTAAAAATTTAGTTTAAAAATGGAATTGAGTCCAACTATGTTTTCAATCATAAAGTTCACCAAATGATCGAGTACCCCTTTCATGTCACCTACTTCACTAATCATCATGATGCACCACTTTAGCTTGAAACATCATCTTCTAGGAACTATGTAAGACCATTTTCTTTCGTATCCTCATATTTAATACCCTACTATCCAACATCAAACGCTCTGCCTAACTTCGCAAAGAGAAAGATGTGGCAAATCCCCAACTGGTAAAGTTTCTAGAGATAGTATACCACATTCAGGATCAGGTTCCTCGTTCACTAGGGGGAGGGGGTTTGGCGTTGGTAAGGGCTGCCCCTTTGCAACCTATATGATCTATGCAACCTTCTTACCCTATACATAAAGAGAATAAAAAAATTTATACTTGTTATATATTGTATAATTGATCTTTCTCTACATGTTTTTTGAAGGTTGATATCATATACGAACAGTATTCAAACACAATAAGAAGTTGGCGAGAAAAATCTAAGGTGCAACACGGCAATCTTAAATTTAACTCGAAATAGAGCGCATTAAAATTAACATGCAATTGTAAATTATGTTTTAGTATCAATTATAAGCAAAGTCGGTCCTATTATTTTTGGGGCATCAACTAAATTTTAAAAGAGGTCCTTTGTATATAACAAATATAAAAAATTAATCATAAAATTTATTAATATTAACACTTAATACTTTAAAAATTAAAATTCCAAAAATTTAAAGCCCTTAAAATTCGAGGGCCCTCCTTGAATCACTTAAGGTTATATATTCAACCCCGAATATAGGATATTATTGTCTGTCTTGCTTTAAACTAGTATAGGATAACTGAGTGGCCCATCATGCGGCCACGTATCAAACCAAAAGCCATACTTGATAACAAAATGACGAGTTTGTACGGCATCCGTCAGTAAATAAATATTGCCCACAAACTTTTTAACAAGTAAAATAAATAATTAACTGATAAATATTTTTTTATTGACAACTATCTATAAACGTCATTGGAAAACTTCAGGGCTTGTTTCTGATCCTCTACTGTTTATATTTTTTTCAGTTTTTAAGAAACTAAAAATTAAATTTTTATTTTTTTTATAAAACTTAGAAAAAAGAAAAAAGAAATAAAAAAAATTACTTTGGAGATATAATTTTTAATTTTAAAGAAAAAATTACAAATAAAAAACGTAACATACCAAGCAAATCAAAGTCCCAATTCTGAAAATTTTATAGGAACAAATATGGCCGATCCTGATAATTTCAGGGAATCAAGCGAACGTTACAAATAATGTTTTTCATATATATTACTGTTTAATAATATAATACTAATATAACAAATCATAAAAGCTTCAATCATAAAACTTATTAACATTAATAATTCGGACCTTAAAATCTCAGCCCCTAAGATATATAGCCCGTAAATTTAGAGACAACAACAACAAACCCAGTGCCTCTAAGGGCTCCCGCGTAAGCAGGGTCTGGGGGGGTAGATGTACGCAGCCTTCCCCCTTTAGGGGGCTACCCTGAAGACAAGCTGTTTGCGAGGACCTCCTAAATTTAGAGACTATAAGCAATTATTTAAATTGTTTGCGGTTATGTTCAACCCAACAGAGCGTGAGGATAAGACACATGCAATGAACAAGAAAAGAACGAAAAGAAAAGATAAGACACGGTTGGAGGACTCGTGGTGGAAACACTCCCTGAGCAACTTAAAATCCCAACCCAACAGCCCCATAACCACTCTATCTGGTTCATATTATCCAATCCCATTGGCACCCAATTAGCCACAAAAACAAGCCCAAAATGGCATCTTTGCTCCTTTCCTTCAGCACCACAGCAGGGAGGGTGTTTGCTGCAACTGCAGAAAAGGGGGCTGGAGGCGCCAAGGAGGAGAAGAGCCTGTTGGATTGGATCCTGGGTGGCTTACAGAAGCAGGATCAGTTCTATGAGACTGACCCCATCCTCAAGAAGGTTGAAGAGAAGGGCACCACCGGTGGCGGCAACGGCCGGAGGGGCTCGGTGGCGGTGCCTAACAAGAAGAAGAATGGTGGGTTTGGAGGTCTGTTTGCTAAGAAATGAGGATCACTCATACAGAGAGACACACCCTTGGCTATTCCTTATTTTCCTACAGATGTTGGGTTGATTCTCCCCTGTATTTGTGTTATGATTTATAGTTTTCTGTTTATGTAGTTAATAATCTGTTGAATGGTTTATGCAATGTGAGTACTGCGTTGATGAATTGGTTAATTCAATTTTGATTTTTCTACTCAGCACTTTAGGTCCCATAACATAGCTCAGATGTTATGATACAGCCTCTTCTACAACTTGTCTTAGATTTTGGAGATGACTTTATCACAGTTACGCTATTCATATATCTGGCTTTAAG
Source organism: Simmondsia chinensis (assembly GCA_018398585.1). Lineage (NCBI taxonomy): Eukaryota > Viridiplantae > Streptophyta > Magnoliopsida > Caryophyllales > Simmondsiaceae > Simmondsia > Simmondsia chinensis. The sequence goes on from JAGTTD010000014.1 coordinate 3,297,327, forward strand.
CATGATATTAGAGCTTTTTATGATGGGGTCTCGAGTTTGAATTCCATGCTCCGTTTTTTATCTTGAAATTATTTATGGGTCTTACCTGATAGTTTAAATTTTTGAGACAGTTGGTCTCTAGATAAATAACTTGAAACTAATGGAATTGTGGATGGGGCTTGTAATGTTTGAATGGTAAGAGTTGACATGTTCATAAAATCTCGTGAAAAAACGGCTATGCAATTAGGAGATTGATGTACTGGCCAAAGGAACCAGAGCTGTAAAGCTTGAAAAACCACATATGGTACGTAGCATAAGTCGGGACAAACAAAGAATTTGTTAAGACAACGAAACAAAAGAACAATACAAAATTCAATGAGATAAAGAACACAAGACAAGGAGCTGAAGTGGTTTGGCAAATTGTGCCAACATCTACAGAGTTGTAAAGACTTTTGCAAAGAAATATAAGGGAATTCTTCTTCTCGCACATAATGCTTTGTGAATACTATATGATATATAGCCCCACAAAACCTGGTGGGTGTGCATTATTACATAATAAAAACCAAGCTCCGCAGATGAAACCTCATAGAAGCGACCATAAGAACGAAAAGATATAATTTGTAATCATTATATACCATAAGAACGAAAAGATATAGTTTGTAATCATTATATACCTGAGGCCAGTTGTTCATGCTATTTTTTTGCATAACTAATGTAATGAGGGCTTAGTCACTGATAAAAATGATATTAGAAGCCCTCATACGGGAGATTCTAAATTCGAAGCCACTCAATTACCCTGCTTACTTACCAAAGAGAAAGGAGATTCTTCTAGCATACGTTCATCTTTGTAACCGAAATTCCAAAAGCTTATGACTTAGGCAATGTTTGGTTGTAACAGTTAGCTGTTGATAGCTGTTAGCTGTTAGCTGATAGGTAATGTGTTTGGTAAATTAAGATGAAAATGAAGAAAAAAATGATAAATAAAATTTGATTACATAGTATTTGAAAAGCTAAAAGCTAAATTATTTAGCTTTTGAAAATCTATTTTTCAAAAGCCAAACATTATAAAAAACGCTAACAACAAATTTTTACCAAATAGCGTTGTCAACTGTTTGACTAGTCAAAACGTTAAATGCTATGAAAAACGCTACGAAAAACTACTTGCCAAACATATCCTTAATCTCTAACATCTCCACTCATCCAAATGTCCATATTTTTGATTAAAAAGCTAATTATATATAGAATCACATTATATCTTTTGCCATTGTTGTAGTAATATTGATAGAGCGGAGTTGTAGGGATTTGTACTCGTGAACTACCAATAAAAAAGACTGATAATATGTCAAAAAACAATAATTTCAGAGTTCAAATTGTTGAAATTTCATAGAAATTCTACATCAAAATGTGCTCCAACTGCTCTCATAATGAATTATCAACGAGCGACAATAATAAAAAATGAAACCTAACATTTTCAGATACTATTCCGAGTCTGTATCCAATTAAAGCAAATGAGAACAATATGAAAGCAATTTCAACTTCCATAACAATTGTTTCGATCAGGATTATAGAGAGAAACACGATAGAAATCATGCCAAATGAATCTCACAAGCAAAATAAGGTACCTGAAATAGATTGTGGAGGGCATGGAGGAGACAAAATTGCAGTTTCTGCTGAACTTTTAAGCTTAATCACCGGATTGACATATATAAGGCCAACATATAAGCTCAAGATAGTTCTATCATAAAACCAATTAGCATGAAATGAAATAGCCCATCAGACTTATATATTGATTTTTTTTTTTTTTTCCTCTCACAACTCGAATATGAGTATTTACCTAACAGTTTTTACCGCGTCGCACAATAATATCTCTGATTTTCGACCTCCATTCTTCTATCTGTTTCTCTGAATTTGATTTCACCTGCAAATTTGAATCTCGTTCGAGGACTGAATCAAAGAGAACAAATCAAAACGTTTTTGTTCTTCTGAATATGAAGATTCTCTGGCTTCAGATCGAAAATTGGAGGAAAACTTAAGAGAATTTGAATCAATTGGGAAAACTTGTGGCAGTTAACTTGCAAGAGGAGTTGAATTTCTGGGAAGAGCTAGGAGAATTCAAAGCAATAGAGACCCTTTATGTATATGGGCTCACGTTAAGATGGGCCTTGGGCTTTTGTGAAAACAATCAAAACTTTGGGCTGTCCAGTTAGCAGCAGGCCCACCCCTGATGAAGGTGCCAGCTGAAGTTTATGGAGTGCTACCAAGATGACTTAAGCGAGATGCCGAAAGCAAATTTTAGGTTATTTATTTGGTTAAGAAGTTAAGCATGCTTGGACGAGAGTAGTACCAAGATGGGTGACTTCTGGGAAGTCCTCGTATTGCACCTCTCAGGTTGGGAGTTCTCGGAAACAACATCTCTTCATGGTAGCACCGTGAAGGGGAAAGGCTGTACATCCACCCCCATACCCTGCTTAGGTGGGAGTCCTTGGGACACTGAAAATATTGCTTTATTTGGTTAAGAAAGAAATATAGAATGATGTTAAGTAAAGGAAGGATGTTATTAACGGTTAAATAAATGGCTCAAAATTTATTTTCGGCCTCTCATTTTCTCATTTGAGTTACTTTTTTTAATCCAAATTTGATTCAATTGACTTAGCTTTCATATTTTTAATATTGATGTTATCCCTTAAACTTAACCCTGTGTTTGACAATCAATTAGTTTACCGCGAATTTAAAGAAGACAATTAGTTAATTTACTAAAAATTTAGAGGAGATAACGAGTTAATTTACTGTCAATGTGCGAGCAAATTTATAAAATTTTACAACGCTACAAATTACATTACCACTGTTACCACAACAATTTTTAATCTCCCAATAATAACACCCAAAGAATAAAGTTAAAATGAAAAATTAAAAGAACAGTATCCAGATTTAAGTCCTATTTTGATCATCAAAATAATAAATGTACCTTTTAATTATCCAAGTCATATTTTAAAAAAATTTAATTATTCAACTTCTAATATAAGTCCATTTTAATCATTCAAATAGTTCAAAATATCGACTAAGTAGAGCCAAGACCGAGCACATGGAACTCAAGTTCGATCCCTCTTCCACGCCTAGCCGGGAAGACGTCAAGATCGGATCTGAGGCCATATCGAAGAAGGAGAGCTTCAGGTACTTGGGGTCCATGATACAGCACAACGGTGAAGCCGATGAGGATGTCAACTACCAGATTAAAGCGGGATGGCATAAGTGGAGGATAGCCTCCGCGGTACTTTGTGATAGAAAGTTCCCCTTAAAGCTAAAGGGAAGATACTATAAGACGGTTGTGAGACCAACCATGACGTATGGGGCGGAGTGCAGGGCGATGTACACAGAAGATGAAGGTGGCGGAGATGCGGATGCTGAGGTGGATGTGCGGACACACAAGGAAGGATAGGATCAGAAACAACGTCATAAGAGGCAAATTGAGTGTAGCCTCCATTGAAGTTAAATTGAGAGAGCAACGTCTGAGGTGGTTCGGACATGTCAGAAGGATACCGGACAACGCTCCAGCAAGGAGATCCGAACAACCCCTTACTGCACTAGGAAGAAACAGGCCGAAGAAGAGATGAATGGAGACGATCCGACAAGACTTCACCCACCTAAATCTTCGGGAGGAGATGGCCATAGATAGGGCCCAATGGAGGGCTAGCATAAGGGTAATAAAAGGCTCCAACTCAAATAGGGTAGTCGAGCTTACTAGTGCTAGGCCTTGTCATCCTGCTGGTGCACGTAGGTGGTGTACTAGTTTTGTGAGCTGCCAATGGCCTACGTATCTCTATCCTATCTTCATCTTTATCTTTAACTCTATCTCTATCCCTATCGCTATCATGTCTTTGATTTCTACTGTTGTAGCTTGCTTTATGCTTTATGTTTGTATGTTGGTATGTTTGTTGTTTTGCTTGCCGTGGGTGTGCCCTACTTATCTGTTACTCTCTTACTGCCAGGTCACTTGCTCTATGCGGCGACCTGCTTCTCAGGTTGGGGGTCCTCAGAAACAGTCTCTCTTCAGGGTAGCCCCCTGAAAGGGGAAGACTGCATACATCTACCCTCCCCATACCCTACTTAAGCGCGAGCCCTTGGAGGCACTGGGTTCGTTGTTATTGTTGTTGTTGTTGTAAATAGTTCAAAATAGCTACCACACTATCCTTAATAAAAATTCCTTTTAGTCAATCCCATTGGTAGAGGTGGCCACGACCCAGGCTCGGGCCAGTCCCCCCCTCCCAGTTTTTTTTTAATCTTGAAAATTTACAAAAAATGATAGTAATGGGATTCAAACCCCACCCCTCTAGCATGCAAAGCGCCCTTATTACCATGTGATCTAAATTTTTTATGTAATTTTAATGAGAATAAAAATAATTTAACATACTTTAAAAAAAGGATAAAAATTTGATACAAAATTGACACTAGTGAGATTTGAACCTCATACCACTAACATATAAAGTTCACTATTATCATATAAACTACAACTTTGTTATAATTTTATTAGATAAAATTAATATATATACATATATAATAATAAAAAATATCCAAACCGACCCGGGCTCAGGCCCGGCCCGGACCTGGCCTACTGGGCATCTCTACCCATTGGTTTCCTACTGTCCAGCGCTCCACTCTCTGGTAAGGATAGCGGGTGTTGCGGATAAACTCTCTTCTTCTTCCCCCCCCCCCCCCCCACCTCTCTCTCTACCACCGCCATGGCTACCACCGCCACCCCATCTCTCTCTCTCTCCTTCTCCTCCTCCTCCATTTTCTCTCTCAAACTTCCCTCCAAATTCTCTCTCCTCAACCTCCCCTTCAAACCCCATTCACCCATTTCCACCTCTATCAAATCCCAACTCACTCCTCTCCCAATCCTCAACTTCTCCGGCGAACCCATCGGCGAAACCTTCCTCAACGTCAAGACCGCCCCATCCGACACCGCACGCGCCGTCGTCCACCGCGCCCTCCTCACCCATCTCCAAAACAAGCGCCGCGGCACCGCGTCCACCCTTACGCGCGGTGAAGTGCGGGGCGGTGGCGTAAAGCCTTACCCACAAAAGAAAACCGGGCGCGCGCGACGTGGGTCACAGCGCACCCCTCTGCGCCCAGGTGGAGGTGTCATTTTTGGGCCTAAACCCAAAGATTGGTCCATCAAGATGAACAAGAAGGAGAAGCGTTTGGCGCTGTCGACGGCGATTTCTAGCGCAGCGGTGGATGGGGTGGTGGTGGAGGAGTTTGAAGGGCAGTTCGAGAAGCCGAAGACGAAGGAGTTTATCGCGGCGATGAAGAGGTGGGGGTTGGATCCGAAGGAGAAAGCGATGTTCTTGATGATGGAAGTGGGAGAGAATGTGGAGAGATCAGGGAGGAATATAGGGACGGTGAGGATGTTGACGCCAAGGAGTTTGAATTTGTATGATGTTTTGAATGCTGATAAGTTGGTGTTTACACCGACCGCGGTGGAGTACTTGAATGAGAGGTATGGAGTTGATTACGATGATGACGAAGATGAAGAAGAAGAGGGAGATGAAGAGGAAGAAGAAGAGGGAGGAAATGGTGCAGGTAAACTTTAGTGTTTATTCTTTTAATAATGTTTTTGCTCAAATTTGAAGTGTTAGGGGGAATTGATTGATGATTTTGTGTTTGTTTGATTGAGTTGGTTTACCACCTATTAAGATTACCCACAGAATAACAAAACCACAAATTGAAGTAACAATCATAAACAAAAGGGATAGGGGAGAACACCGGAATTTATGTGGTTTAGCCGAAGTCTACATCCAAGGAGGGGAACACGATAATTTCATTGTTTTATTAGAGTTCACATGAGACGTCTCAATTCTCTATTTTTCCCCTCTCAAATCTTTCTTAACCCTGTGTATATATAGAGCCTCTCACACTAAATCCTAGTGTGTCACGGGCCTCAATAGGATTGGCCCAAGCCTATCTTTCACAAACAAGACTTAATATAACCAGGCTCTATGCATAATCTAACAAGTTGGTTTTGTGTTTTTGAGTGTGTGGTTGATGGATTTTTGGTTGCATTTTGGATGAGGTTCTAGTCATGTTGAAGAGGGTTTTGCAAAGCATATTTCATGTAGAAAAATGAGGGGTAGATGCACATTTGTGGCACTGATTTGGAACTTGGTGAAATCCTGGAGAATTAGGTTCGATTTAGATGTCAAAATCACAGAACAAAAATGGGAAAAGAAAGGAGAAAATTGAAATGATGATACAGAGATTGACACAGAAAATCTTTGAGGGAAATACTACGAGTGGAAGTAGAAGACTTTAATTGGATATGAAAAAATGGAGGATACAAGCAACTCACTCACAATCACTCTCAGTTGAAAACTCTAAATATGTAGAGGCATATAAGTAAACCCCAGCAGAATCGAGAGACGTATTAGGTTGACCTGAAAATAAGCTTGGTCCTTCGCTCCACAACATATCTTTGCTTTGAAATTTAGGCTTAAATTCGAGAGACAACATAACAAAGGATAAGCTCTAGTTTTATGGTTGCTTGAACTCTTACCCTTCGGGCGGAGGTCGACATAAGAGCCCTTTTTTACTTTTTGAAGGCTCTTCATAATGCATCAGCCGACACAATAGAGGGAAGTGACACGCTTGGCGGTTTGATTGAATCTTAAGTCTCTCTCACTCTGCTTTATCATAAGAACATCCTTCACAATGTTATGAATTTGAGTGAAATCCATCTCTACTTGGTTCTCCCTTTATATCATTCAAATTATGAAGGGAGAGATAGTATGAATAAAAGCAAATCTTGTACATATAACCATCTTAGTGGTGCCCCATGTTGGCTTACTAGATTCAACTTCAGTACACTGCAAATGCAAAGTAATAACATTCCCAGTGTCCTAAGGGTTCCTGCCTAAGCAGGGTCCCCGGGGGGGGGGGGGGGGGGGGGGGGGGGGGGGGGGGGTTGGATGTATGCACCTGAGGGGTGCAACACGAGGACTTCCCAGGAGGTCACCCATCTTGGTACTACTCTCTCTAAGCACGCTTAACTTTGGACTTCAATACACTGCGAATGCATGGGTAAAAAATCTGTTTTCTTTAGAAGTAATTTTGGAAGAAAGTGCTTTCAATAGTGGGTATTTTTATCTAGAAAGTTTTTAGATTTGCTTATACTTTTGCTTTAAAGGAGAAGCACTATATGTTCACTTTTGCTAAAAGAAGAAAAACAAATTCTACTTCTATTTAAAAACATCTTTCTGTCCAACCTAAACACTCTCAAATCTCGGAAAAAACTTTGTTTCTTCTTTGACCTTCATGCTCTCATGTGAAATACAAAGTCGTGGATTTCTTGTGTTGTCCCACCTTGCCTGATAGTGTTGGGATCATCATGTATGGCAGATGAGACTTCTGAAGCAGCTGAGTAATGGAGCTCGACAAGACATTGCGATTCAGGCATCGACCCAAGATTTTCGGTTCTTGGGCATTTTAGGGCATATGGGTTACAATTTCATCAGTTTGGTTTTTGTAGGCATAATGTTGTAATTCTTGTAACAACTTTGCATATTCTTTCTCCCCTTCTTTTGCAAGCTGTGTTCAATGACGAATATGGTAGTTGTAATTTGATTGCTCATTTTGTGGAATGGTATACGAGATTCGTTGTTCATTGGAATAACATCTTGATAAGGGCTACAAACAATTGGGGAAGAGGGGAAACGGGCTTCAAATCCAAGATTTTATACACAGGAGATGAGTATTCGAACGACTATACTATACCCAACAACTCAATGGAACGTTTTTTATTTGGCTTAGCTTTAATTCAACCATCCAACGTGGACTCCCATCCTTTTAGCGAGCAGCGTCCTCATTGACGCTAATGAGAACTTGATTACTTGTAGTTAAGGGGGTATCCGAGGGAATAGAGTTTAGTCGAGCCAAACACCCTCCTTGTTTAAAATTCAAATTAGATCTCGATAAGCCTTAATGAACTTGAATTCAGGCCCAGCCTTTTGTTAACTTTTTGAACTTCTGATTAAACTCGATTCAATAAGATATTAACATGCTTAATATTAAGCTTGTTAATGAAATCAAGCATACTTGAGCTTGTTATTAGGTCGAGCTTGTTATAAAGTCTAACTTGCTATTAGTTAGGTATCACTACTAAGCTGAGTTATTCAAGCTACTATTGAGTGCCATTGTCGAGCTCTAACAAGTTGAACATACCTTGTTCAAACTTGACTTGCTCGAGTTGATATGTTCCTCTTCCTATATAAATCTCAATAAAAGTTGTCAGCTAGCTTAATTAGTAAAGTCTCTAAGGTTGTACACCTGGGATTTAATTATGCCTTCAGTAGGGATGAAGGGATTAACAGGGATTTGGGGGCGGTTTTCCCTTGTACAATCTACTGAAACGTCTTACCATTTGTAAAAAAAGTAAAAATAAAAATAAAAGTCTCCCTAATATGAGAATCGGTTGTTCTTAAATGAACGAGTTCCCTGAATGCTTAGTGCACAAACACCTCTAATCATGTGAATATGAGAACTTGCGAGTTCCCTCTAAAGAAAAACATTGTACTTCATGCTTTAATATACTTGATTGTTTTGTTATTATTGCCAAGAGTTTAGGATTGAACAGGCTATCAAAGATAAAAGGGTAAATTTATAAAAAAAAAAGGAGTTTAGGATTGTTATTAGTTCCCTCAAATCAATTTGATCTCGATTCAACATCGCTAATCTATATGACAAGACTAAAACAGCATGTTTGGTTGCTTATGTTAGAAATTTTGAGGAATAATCAAGCACAACGACGAACAAGAAGCAATAATAAAGAAATTATAAAAAAAAAAATGTTACCGTGCCGTGGTAGGGACCACTGTCCTAAAAGACGATTTCGCCGCTGCTAGGGTGCACACCTTTAACGTGCACTCGTTAGAAGTCTGGTGGGATGCCAAGACACTTTGCCCAAACTTAGAGTATGAAGTGGCGAGGACTCGAGGAAGAGAAGAGGAAGCTATCCACTTTTTGGACGATAAAAATGGTTATATTTATAGCTCTAATTGTGACTGTTGGAAAGAGATGCGTCCATAAAGAGTGTTCTAGAGAGGAGAGTTGGCATGATAACGAAGCATTTATTGGGAACTAAACAGTGCGGTTTTACGAGATCTGTAAATATATTCGTTAGAGAGAAGTTTTCCGATAAAGTAAAAATACCCGTAGAAAAAAGGACACCTACACCCTCACCCGACAAAGCGAGCAAGTGGTTCCTACCATTCTTTCACCCATTACTTAGTTCAAGTACTCCTTGTTACAATGTCATATATAACTTACCCCTCCCTTCACTAAACTATCCATGTGGGATGTGGGTTTTAATTTAGGACTTCAATATTCAATTTGACTAATCTTTGTTACATTTCTAACAGCTTATAATTCGAGTTCTGCAGGCAAGCACTTGCATGAATTCAGTGACGAAGTGTCCCATAAGACGCCAACTAATGTAGATTTTACATATTTTTACATATTGACTTTTAGACTTAGAATCTTTTTGGAATTACTTATTTTAGAATAAAAAAGTACTTTTTTTTTTTAGAAAAAGCACTTTTTGAGATTTAAGAGGGTGTGACAACTGTAAAAAAGCACCTTTTTATTAAAACTATAAGTTATTTTTTCTGCTTTTAAGCAGAAGCAAAAATTTAGAGCTCCTTTTAAGCGAAAGCAGGAGCAAAAACTAAACAATTGAAAAAATTTATTTTAGTTACCCTGAAATTTGTTAATATATTCGAAAAATAATTTATATATTCTAAAAAATATATAAATATGAAAAAAATATTTTAACAATTATATATTTAAGATATTTAGAAAATATTTTAAATATTTATGAGTACTTTTTTTCAACTATAAAAGACTTCTATTAGTGTTCTTTCTGTGAATTTTATAGGAAAAAAAACACTTTTTGTAATATTGACCAAACACTCACAATAGTACCATAAGCACTTTTTTACCAGTTGGCCAAACACAAATAACTTATTTAAAACAACACTTTACAAAAAGTGCTTCTAAAGAAAGCAACTTTTTCACAGTAATCTACACAAGCCCTTAGTCTAAGGTCCGACCACACACAACTAGAAGGACATCTCTAAAAATTATAATACAAAAGCAGTAACGAATCTAGAATTTTGTCGCTGGAACACTACAACGGACCTTTTTTTCGTTAGAACACTACAACGGACAGTCAACAACATGCCAATGAGCAATACAAAATTTACAAATCATTTATCTCTGATTTTTAACAAAAGGAGAGAGAGACATGTTTATTCTGGAATGATGGATTAAAACCTCTACAGAGCAATGACAATTATTTGAACTTCACATGGTTTCATAAGCTACATTCGAGTGAGTATTTTTCTAAGGGCACATTTGAGGCATGTTTGACCAAGTTTTTTTCCTCAAAAAAAATGTATTTTTTCATATTAAAAAAAAAAAAAAACTTCTATTAGGTTTATGTCTCAAATTACTTGTTTTAAGTTTATGGGGTTGCCGTGAGGTCACCGATCGATCGGGAGGGAAGCCCGATCGATCGGGTGATTTAAGGAAATTTTCGGGATTTTTGGGCCGTAAGAGGGCCGATCGATCGGGACCTCCCGGACACGGGTCTATACACACCGCCATTGAGAGAGAGGTGATTTGTAATTCCTCCAATTCAGATTTTGAGTACTACGAAAGTTAAAAGAAAGTGTTTGTAATTCTTTCATAGATCTCGTTCAGAGAAAGTGTCATTGTAATTCTTCCGTTCAGTATCAATAAAGAATCTCCATCTCCGCCCGTAGTTTTCTCCCCTCTCGATTGTAAAGGGGTTTCCATGTAAAGAATCAAGTGATTATGATTCACACTTCCGTATCAAGATTTCCTTAGCAAATTGGCAAGTTCAGAGCCTTGGGTGAAATTGGTATCTGAGCCTCATTCTTCGAATTGGTACAATGGCATCAGGTATTAAGACCGAGGTAGAGAAGTTCAATGGTCAGGGAAGCTTTAGCTTATGGCAAGTTCGTGTGAAAGGACTCTTTGACTCAGAACGGCTTGAAGAAAGCACTGGAAGGGAAAGAGAAGAAACCTGAGATTATGACCGAGGCACAATGGGAAGAGTTAGATGAGAAGGCACTCACAACAATTCAGATGTGCCTTACCGATGATGTTTTGACAGAAGTTCTGGAAGTGAAGACCGCTAAGGAGTTATGGGAGAAATTGCAGGATATGTTCTGTTTCAAGTTCGTCTCCAACAAACTCACAGTTAAGTGCCGGTTATTTAAGTTTCGTATGTCAGAAGGTACATCACTTAAGAATCACGTCAATGAATTTAATTCAATTATTTAAAATTTGAAAGAATTGGATGATGTTCCTAGGGTTGAAGATCATGCAATGTTGTTATGTTCTCTCTCAGCTTCATATAAGGGCTTTGTCGAAAGCATGATTTATGATGGTAGACAAACCATATTTGTTAATGAAGTTAAGAGAAACCTACAGAGTAAAGAACGAGTAGATAGAGAATTATCTGATTCTGTTTATAACTCAGGTAGTGGTTTATTTGTAAGGGGGAGAACTGAGTATGATCATAGTGGAAGCAAGTCTAAGTCTAGGTATCAAGACCTAACCTGTAACTATTGTCATAAGAAAGGGCACATTAAGAAAGACTGTTACAAGCTTAAGAGAAAACTTGAAGCAGATAACAAGTCTGACCAGAGATCCATAGTAGCTAGTGTTGTGGATGATGAGAATGAAGATCTTCTATTGTCTGTGTCTGAACCTCAGTCTAATTTGAAAGATAGTTGGATTTTGGATTCGGGTTGCTCCTATCATGTTTGTCCCAACCGAGATTGGTTTTCTACGTACGAGTCAATTCGAGGTGGAGTTGCTTTGATGGGTAATGATACTCCATGCAAAGTTTTGGGTATAGGAACAATTCGTTTTAGGATGTTCGATGGCACTATCAGGGTTTTGAGCGACGTTCGCCATGTTCCCGATTTGAAGAAGAATCTCATCTCTTTAGGTACTCTTGAGTCTAAAGAGTACAGGTACACAGCTGAAGGTGGAGTTTTAAGGGTCGTTAAGGGTGCATTGACAGTTATGAAGGGCAGAAGGCTAGGTACGCTGTATGAGCTTGTCGGTTCCACATTTGTTAGATCTGTTGCAGTATCTTCATCATCCTTGTTGTTGACAGAACCAGAGATCACAAATTCAGAAAGTTTGAGATTAGATCATTCAGGTAATAGGGTTATGTCTGAGCACAGTGTGAGGGGCTCTTTGTGTAGTCAGTCTACAGGACTGGTAGTATGTGAACAAGAGCTTTAAGGGAAACAAAAAGGTTTTCGTTCCAAACAATTTCTGACGACTAGACATGTCACGTTTGATGAGTCTTCATTGCTATCTCCACAGAAGATGTTATCTGTTGTTTGTGATTCAGGTTGGGTGAGTAAGCCAGATGGAGTTCAGTTGAGTAACAGATCAGCAGCAGGTGGCTGTTTCAGATAATGTGTCAACAACCAATTCAGAGAAGAAAAAGATTGGCATTACTGATAACTTCTCAGATATGTTCACTCAGTTGCTACCTAGTTGGAAGTTCGAGCTTCACTCGGACTCAGTTAGGTTTCGTGTTTTGATGAGATAACCCCGTGTGTAGGGTGTTTAGTGAAGAAGGTGGAGGAAATTCTTTTATGTATGTAATTTGAGCCAAGGTAAAATTTTGTTAGGTTTATGTCTCAAATTACTTGTTTTAAGTTTATGGGTTGCCGTGGGTCACCAATCAATCGCCCTAGTTCCGATCGATCGGGACCTCCTAGACACGGATCTATAAATAGGGACGTAGGGTTTACGTCATGTGGCATCCAATTAAAGTGTGAGGCGCCGCCATTGAGAGAGAGGTGATTTGTAATTTCTCCAATTCAGATTTTAAGTGCTAAGAGAGTTAAGAGAAAGTGTAATTCTTTTATAGATCTCGTTCAGAGGCAGTGTCGTTGTAATTCTTCCGTTCAATATCAATAAAGAATCTCCACCTCCGCCCGTGGTTTTCTCCCCTCTCGATTATAGAGGGATTTCCACGTAAATATTGTGTATTCTCGTTTGTTCTTTCTTTCTCCATATATTTATTTACTTCTCGTTTGTGTGAGTCATATTATTTGAATCGAATCAAGTGAATAGGGTTCATGCTTCCGCACCAAGATTTTCCTAACAAATTAGTATCAGAGCATATCAGATTTGTTAAGATTCCTTACAACTTCTTTATATGATTTAAAAATGTTTCGCCTGAAAATAAAAATGCATTTAAATAGAAGCAAAAGTTGTTTTATTGTTTTAAGTAGAAACAAAAAATAGTTCTCCTTTAAAGCAGAAGCAAAAGTAAAAACTAAGTTTTTCAGACAAAAATATCTTTATTGAAAAGTACTTTTGTAAAAGTGTGTCTGAAATTCTTTCATGGCTTGATCAAACCAACCCCAATGGATTTATTCAAGATGATCACATAATATGAAAATTATTCTCTCATAACTTGTCTGATACATCATACTGTCAACTTATGACGAGCACATTTTAACATCATTAATGATTCAATTTGAGGCACAAACAAAAATAACAAACTCAGTGGCTCAAGGGCTCTCGCCTGAACAGGGTCGGTGGAGGAGTGAGATATACGCAACCTTACCTCTTCAAGGTGTTATCCTAAAGAGAAGCTGTGTCCACGAGCCCCCAACCTTAAATTTGAGTCACAATTTAAATGGAAGATTCTTACTCGTTCGGTACTTCAAACCTTTTTGAGAAACGAGATCGGCCATGACACAGAACCCGACCAGCCAGTGCGATGACGGGTGGAAGTTGTGTCCCTGTGTAAACAAAAAAGGAAAAAGCACACTCCCTACGCAGGCATTACCCTGTTCAGGTTCAAAGGGACTTTCTCAGCCTGTCCCAGCTGTATAGCTGAGACAGACACCCCTGGTGCCTTTCTTATGTCAATATAACCATTTTATATAATTAAACTCTGTAAAAATACCTTATAAGGACATTATTTTGAAGAACAAAAGGGAAGCATATATATATATATATATATAGGAAGGGCGATATGATTTGAGGAAAGAACAAGGACAACATGTTCTGATAGAGAACTTCATGTGAGCCATTGTAAGGTTCCATTTTCCTTTCGACAAAAAATTTTCTTCACAAAATAATTTCTACTAGAACTTTTTTCCTTAAAAGTTTATCTTTTAAACTAAACAAAAAGGTTTACGCTTGGCTAAGTTGAGGCTGAAGTAAAGCCTCCGTAAAGGAAAATTCATTTTCCCCTTAGCTCAATGGAGGAAAATATTTTTTCCCCCAATTTGTTGTTGTTGCTTTGAAATTATGCAAAAAAACAAAAGAATCAAGATGGAATCTGTTTTATGTGAAATCAAATCCTTGCTCATTTTTCAAACATTTTGATGTTCTTGTTCTTTTCTAAAATATATCGTACTTCTTGTATATGCATTGTCCTTTTGTTCTTCTTTTCAATCATATTGTCCTATAAGGTAATTTTGCCTATAATATTTGGAAAAACAGAGGACTGAAAAATGGATGTCACAATAACAAAACGCATGGGGAAGGGATTTTATTGTTAACACTCAATACAAACAAAGCACTCCTAATGAAAATGTCCTTACTTAGGCAATGAACTCAAACTTACCGCCTCAGAGTGAAGATCCGAGAGAGTAATCTGCATGTGCTGAGGCTTCAGGAAGCGCATCATGAAGTAGATCCTGCGCTTGGGGTGGTTTAAAGAGATGCTCCTTATCTGGATAATCAAAAAATATCAAAGCAGACCCAAGTAAGATTGAAACTGAATTTGAGGGGCCCTCATGTTCATTTGACCGATAAATGAAATGACATCTAGTTCCGAAAGGCTATATCCTCATAGTTCCTAGAAGTATAGCTTGCTCAAGCAAAACAGGATCCAGAAGTCTTTGCATATAAAAAAAAAAATCACTCCTATGAGTTTATCTAACAGCTTAAACTTTTGAGGTAGTTGATTCTTTAACATAGTACCACAACCTCTTCGACAAAGAGGTCACGTGTTCCCTAACAATCCCCATTTTTATCTTAGATTAATACTAGGTTTATTCATGCCAAAGGCCCTTATGTTTTATCCATTGTCTCACTTTAGTCATTATATTTTTAATTTTGACAATTTAGAACCTATACAATTTACATTGTTTCCATTTAGTTCTATTGTGAAAATTGAACCTAAGTTAATGATGTAACTTTACCCACATGATTATGGAAGATGCAAATAACCTAATACAAACCCACTCATTGACTAAATTAAAAACCCATCCGGACTTGGTAATTAAAAATTATGTCATTAACTTAACTTTAATTTCACCGGGAAGACCAAATTGGCACAATTTAGATTGTACAAGAACTAAACCGACACAATCAAAAGTAGAAGTACAAAATACAAAGTATAAAGACCAGTGACGTAGATAACCCTTAACTCTGATACGAGGTTGAGGCCGGTCTATCCATTTACAATTCAAGTCCGATGAGCATTCGTGTGGGTGACATGTTAGAATTATCATTCACAAGCTTTTACCTAACAACCAAAGTTCTTGGGATAGTTGTTTACCTGGGATTACAGTTTCTTAGAACCAGAAATCTTGAGTTCAAATATTATGTCTCCCTTTGTTATAGTAAATTATTCTCACACAAGATATGAGGTGAACTTATTCACTATCTTCCCTTCAAATCCTGATGAGCTTACAACGAACAAGTGAAACATTTAGGATAGTTAATACCTCGACAACAGGAGCGCTTGTAACTCGCCGCTATTATTTATAAAAACTCACCTTTACCTCTCCAGAGACTTTAGGTAACTCTGCGGCAAGTAGATTTCTCCTCCAACTTCACCATGTTGTTCACCACTCGCAGTTTTCTTAGCAGCAAGAAACTCAGCACTCATAGCATCCATTCCACGCTTCACAGCCTCTTCAGCACTTCCATAGCCATGTTCCTCAGCATACTTGCGAACGTCCTCAGTTATCTTCATAGAACAGAACTTGGGCCCACACATCGAGCAAAAATGCGCCACCTTGGCACCCTCTGACGGGAGAGTCTCATCGTGAAAGGACATAGCAGTCATGGGGTCCAATGACAAAGCAAACTGGTCCATCCATCTGAATTCAAATCTCGCTTTGCTTAACGCGTCGTCCCACTCTTGAGAATGTGGGTGACCTTTAGCAAGATCAGCAGCGTGAGCTGCTATTTTGTACGATATTACACCGGTTTTTACATCATCCCGGTTTGGTAAGCCGAGGTGTTCCTTTGGTGTAACGTAACAGAGAAGGGCAGTCCCAAGGGCTCCGATATTGGCAGCACCGATGGCTGAGGTAATGTGATCGTAGCCAGGGGCGATATCAGTTGTTAATGGGCCGAGAGTGTAGAATGGTGCTTCGTTACACCACTCTAGTTGTTTCTGCATGTTTTTGGGGATTTTGTGCATTGGAATGTGCCCAGGTCCTTCATTCATAACCTGAGTTTGCGAAAATCATACATGACAACGATTTAGAGTAGAAAATCCAAAGCTAACTTAATGTAATAAATCCCAAGAGGTCAGCTAAATTGATAAGACACTTGGATTTTTTGTCATATAAAAAGTTCGGTCTAGGCTTTGAGTACTACCGTTGAGTTCAAACAATTTCTTAGGCCATCTACTAGGTTTAGAGTCCCAATTTAATTTGATGTACATAGGGAAACTTTCAAGCGAATAGTGTGTGTAATCTGAGGATTAGCCAGGTGCTCATAACCTGGCCTGAATACTCCAGTTACCAAAAAAAAAAAAAAGGGGCCTTAATGGAATAGAAAGACATTAAGAAATTCACAGCTTTTGATGGATCTACACTTCCTTGAGACTTGGGAGCGTGTGTGTGTACACACATTGAAGGTGCCAAGGAACTCAGCCGGTAAATTTCAGGGAGGTGGTGCCCAAGATATAGAAAATCCCGCCTTCATCTTAGGGGGAGCGAAGGGGATTGGGGGAGGGTTGCCTTCTTGTGCAGCCCATGGACAAGTGTGTGTGTGTGTATCCCTTAGTACAGTTCAAGCCAAATTCCTATATTCTCACCTGAACATCCTTTTCCCAGGCTCGACGAGTCAGTTCTCCTTGAGTTAAGAGCTCTGCAAATTGGGCAGTATCATTGGCATCGTAAATCGATCCAGGCCTGAGTCCATCTCCTATTGATAACGCAATATCATACTGATTGCAGATATCAAGTATCTCATCCCAATGCTCGTAAGCAAAATTCTCCTTGTGATAAGCCAAACACCACTTAGCATGAATCGATCCTCCACGTGAAACAATACCCGTCATACGCTTAGCTGTTAGAGGTATGTAACGTAGTAGAACACCCGCATGGATCGTGAAGTAATCAACGCCTTGCTCAGCTTGTTCAATCAAGGTATGCCTAAAAACTTCCCAAGTGAGATTCTCTGCAACTCCATTCGCTTTCTCAAGTGCCTGGTAAATGGGAACGGTGCCAACAGGTATAGAGGAATTCCGAAGGATCCACTCACGAGTCTCGTGAATATGGCGACCGGTTGACAGGTCCATCACGGTGTCTGCGCCCCACATTGTTGCCCACTGTAGCTTATGGACTTCCTCTTCAATGGAACTAACAACAGCGGAATTCCCAATATTAGCATTAACTTTGACTAAAAAGTTTCTTCCAACGATCATAGGTTCCAATTCTAAGTGCTTCTTGTTGGAAGGAATTATTGCACGGCCACGAGCAACCTCTGCCCTTACAAATTCTGGATCAAGCTTCTCCCGAGCTGCACAGAACAACATTTCCTCGGTAATCATTCCCCGCTTAGCGTAGAACATCTGAGTGTGTCGAGGTAGGCCTAATGTCTCTCGTCTGTCGACCCAATCTTTGCGTAACTTGGGAAGGCCTGTTCATAAAGCAACATCAAGAAAGCGGAAGTCAGATTCCAATTACACTGCAATTGGTACTTTCCAAGCCTAAAATATGTAGCAGGCAGGGCCCATTAGCAGTGTTATTCGTGCACATATACGTGTTTTTGAATCAAATATGTATCACTGAATGAAATAGGAAGAGAAGGGAGGATGCAAGTCTATCTGCAACTTTTTCATTCACATTATAGATTCATTTGAATTGAACGCACATCACTGAATGAAAAGTAGAAAACCATACAAATCCGCGGGCTAATATTTTGAGGACCACTGGTGTCGTAAGTGTCAAAATGGGGTTCATCCCCTGATAGGCGTACTCGTCGAAATGGGACTTTGAGCACATGACCTGTCTCTTCATGAATAATTTCCCTGTGAGCACAAGAATGAAATTTTCACATAAACATCACATGCACATAGAACACGATAAATATAAAGTATTGTCATCTTTTATATCGTCATCCATAAAAGAAGTATATACTTCAGAATCCGCAAACAGACCCAACTAGATACAAGAGTAGGGTTGCGGGAGTGAGGGCAAATGGATATGGTTACATACTTGTTCTCTTTGGTGCTCCTAGGGAAACACTCCTCAAAGGATGGAAGTGGAAGGAAATCAGGGGCAGATGGATCAACTGTGTGCTTCCTTTGTTTTGTCTTGTCTGAACTGGGAACTGACGAATCAAAGGTCGATGCTGCTCGAGTGCCTGAACTCAAAGCATTTGGTACAAATTCCTTGATCCGTGGACGTCCAACATGTCTAACCATATCAAATCTAGACACTAAAGCTGTATTTGGAAACTCCAAGAGAACAGAACGGTTGTCATCCTTGCACCTAGCTGTAGACAAAGTTGCTTGAACTGATGCCATGCCTGAAACAAGGTACATGATAAGAAATTCATGAAAAGGACATAATGGGACGTAAAATAAACAACCCATGTGATTCTTGGTTACAGATGATTGGCCTCGACATATGAGTCTGACATGATTTGCGGAGATTCGAACTTAAATAACCAATCAAGAGAATTTTAGGATGACCCTCACTATCAAAACAAGATTTCTCCTATACCTTTACAACTATCAACACCTCAAAATATCTACGCAGTAGAAAATCAGACGAATCTACAGCTCCAACCGCAATAAACAAACAAATGCATAAACAATAGAAAGCAGATTAGTGCACGATTTCTCTTACCTTTACAAGTATGACAAGATTCACAACAACTCAAAATATCTACGCAAGAGCAAATCGAACGAATCTACAAATCGCAAACAACCTCTGAAATGCATAAATCATAGAAAACAGATTCAAGAAGCACAGAAATGCACGATTTCTCTTACCTTTACAACTATCAACACCTTAAAAACATCTACGCAAGAGAAAATCAAACGAATCTAAATCTAAAATTGCAAGAGAAAATCAAACGAAATGCGCAAATCAAAAGATTTCTCTTACTCTAACGCAGAAGCAACTAGTCAATTAAGGCGGCGGAGAGGCCGAGGCGGTTACGGAAGAACAATGGAGAATGTGTTGCTGTGTTGTGTCACGGGTGAGGAGGTTTAAAGATGCCAGAAGAAGCAACTTTATATGTGCGGGTTAGGTTGGGTGTGGACCCTCTGGATTGGTTGTCTGAAGTCTGCTCCCCTGGGGTTACACGTATGTCTTATCTTATGGTTCCACCGCACTAACCTTTACAACTAATCTTCAATATCCAATATTATTGTCAAGTACTCTAACTTTAAAAATCTCTAAATTTTAATTTAAATAATTTTAAAATACTATCTTTAAAAATATCTAAACTCCAACTTAAATAATTTTAAGAAAATATTATTTAATATTCGACGTTATAAGAAAGAAAAGATAAGAAATTTAATATATTTACTGTGTTATTTTATAAAATATATAATATTATATTTTTGATAAAATTCAATAAAATTTTAATATGATTATATATAAATTATATTTAAAAATATAAACATCTTACGTGTATTATCGCATGAGATAACACTAGTATATATATATATATATATATATATATATATATTGCACATGTAAGAATCAAATTAAAGATATAATTCTCCTTGTAATGCATATCCTTATGTCATGTTGGCACGCTGTCGAGGTTTGGCAAGTGGCTGTTTATCTGAAGTGGTAAAACTCAATTCCCATGACTCTATGTTAAGCTTGGTTTTGGTACCAAGATTGGAAGAAGGAGAAAGAAGATAAGGAGAAGTGAAGAGATAGAAGGAAAGAGGAGAATTGAGATTTTTATTGCATAACCATTCACAATACAAGAACACAAGCTTATATACTTGTGCCAAGATGCTAACAAACAATTCTAACTACTTTATTTTAACAACCAATTACACAATAGTATCTAACTTCTAAGTACTAGATCCTAGCTCCTACTTTGGATCCTAACAATTCCACTCCCCTTAAAGGATACCCTTGTCCACAAGGGTAGGATATCTCCTACGAATGTCCTCACAATCTTACCAAGTAGCATCCTCCGGGAATGAGTTGGCCCATTGTATCAAGACCTGCGTTGCTGCAGCATTACCCCTTTTCACTGATCTTCTACCCAATACTGCAACAGGTTCCCATCTACACTGGTTTTGCTTCATGAAGTCAGGAAGTTGTTGTTGAATATCTGCATTACCCACCCGTCTTTTGAGTAATGAAACATGGAATGTGTTGTGGATCCTGGCATTATCCAGAAGATCCAATGTGTAGGCCACCTTTCCTACTCTAGCCAACACCTTAAAAGGACCATAGTACTTCGCAGCCAGCTTGTTGTTACTCCTTTTCTAGACAGATTGTTACATATAGGGTCTGAGTTTGAGGAAGACCCATTCACCTACTTCAAATTCTCTCTCTGAATGGTGTTCATCATGTTGTACCTTCATTCTCATTTGAGCTCTAGTCAAGTCGTGTTTAAGTAGCCTGATAATTGTTTCTCTGCTGCTCAGCATTTCATTCACACTGGCCACTTGTGAGTCTCCTTGAACATAAGGAATGTGGGATGCAGGCATCACTCCATAAATTGCTTGGAAAGGAGTCATGTCGATAGCTGTATGATGATTGGTATTATACTAATATTCAGCTAAAGGCAACCACTTCACCCATTCATGTGGCTTATCCCCACACATACACCTCAAGTACCCCTCAATACATCTATTTACAACCTCTGTTTTCCCATCTGTTTGAGGGTGGTGTGCTGTTGATGGCTGTAATCTGACTTGCAGCATGTTGAACACTTCCTTCCAGAAGGTACTCATGAACACAGGGTCCCTGTCAGTAGTAATGGATTTAGGAATCCCATGTAATTTGTACACGTTATCCAGGAAGCACTTAACTACCATTGCAGCTGAATAGGGATGTGCAAGGGCCATAAAATAAGCATACTTCGATAATTATCCACATCCACAAAGATTACACTCTTTCCTTGTGAGTTAGGCAAAGCATCAATGAAATCCATTGACAAATCTTCCCAAATGTTGTCAGGAATAGGCAAAGGTTGCAAGACACCGGGTGTTGCCACTGTCTCATACTTGTACCTTTGACATATATCACATGATCTGATGAAATTTCTAATCATTTTCTTCATGCCTTTCCAGTAGAATGAGCAGGCTAATCGTTTATAAGTCACCTTCACTCCAGAATGTCCACCACCTGCAGAATTATGAAGATTGCTAATCAAGGTCTCCCTTAAGTTTTGATCATTACCCACCACCAACCGTCCTTTTCTATACAAATGATCTTGAATGACATTGTAATGGGGATGTTTCTGTGGTTCTCTTTGCCATTCTGCAACCAATTTATGCAGGTTCACATCCTTTTACACACTTTCTTTGATTTGATCCATAACAGTATCAGAAATAGTAGACAGGAATATGGCCATAAGCTCACTTCCATTTACCCTGGACAAGGCATCAGCTGCTTGATTGTCGTTGCCCTTCCTGTAACAGATAGTGTAGATATACCCAAACAGCTTAGGTAATAGCTTGCATTGAGTAGGAGTTGAAATCCTCTGTTCCAACAAGTATTTTAAGCTATGATGGTCAGTGATGATGATAAAATGAGTACCTACTAAATAAGGCCTCCATTTCTCCACAGCAAATATCACTGCATATAACTTTTTCTCATAAACTGAGAGTGACTGATGTTTGGTAGCTAAACATCTGCTAATAAAAGCAATGGGATGATTCTGCTGAGACAGGATAGCTCTAATTCCCAAACCTGATGCATCAGTTTCAATAACAAAGTCTTGAGTGAAGTCTGGAAGTGCAAGAACATGAGATGTACTCATTGCCTCCTTAAGTTTATCAAAAGCAGCTTGTGCTTGTTCATTCCATTTGAAGCCATCTTTCTTTAATAGAGCAAATAAAGGACTAGCAATCAAGCTATAAAGCTTGATGAATCTTCGATAGTAGCCTGTTAGGCCAAGAAAACCTCTTAGCTGTTTAATTGTCTGAGGTACAGGCCATGCTACCATGGCTGCCACTTTGTCAGGATCTGTAGAGACTCCATCTTGGGAGATCAAATGGCCCAGATACTCAATTTGCCTCACCCCAAAACTGCATTTACTTCTCTTGGCATACAAGTCATTTTCCTTAAGTATATTTAAGGTACTTCTCAAATGCATTAAGTGTTCCTCCCAACTTTGGCTATAAATGAGGATGTCATCGAAGAAAACAATGATGAACTTCCTCAAAAAGGGTTTGAATATCTGATTCATTAAGCTTTGGAAGGTGGAAGGGGCATTGGTGAGGCCAAAAGGCATAACTACAAACCCATAATGGCCTTCATGTGTTCTAAATGCAGTTTTTGGGATGTCGTTAGGGTGCATTCTGATTTGGTGGTACCCTGATCTTAAGTCTATTTTGGAGAAGTAGGATGCTCCATGTAATTCATCTAACAATTCTTCAATAATAGGGATAGGGAACTTATTTTTGATAAGTTCTTTTATTGAGCTCTCGATAGGCCACACACATTCGAATGGACCCATCTTTCTTGTTAACTAACACAATAGGTGAGGAGAAAGGGCTAAAGCTATGTTGGATGAATCCAGCCTTTAACAACTCATTGACTAATTTTTCAATAGCATTCTTTTGTAGGGAAGGATAACGGTAAGGGCGTATGTTTATAGGTGGGGTACCCTCTTTCAAATGTATTTTGTGATCATGTGTTCTTTTTGGGGGTAGAGTTTTTGGTTCTTCAAACAATTCTTGGAAATCAACAAGTAAATTTTCAAGTTCAGGATCAAGGAGCTGGGAGTTACCCTCAATGGCATTGATCATCATTGAAGTAATAGCATAAGGTAAGCTAGAATTTGAGGAAACTACCTGCACTGCCAAGAGTTGTAAGAAGCAGAGTTAGGCTGTGGATGTTTTATTCAGTATCTGCTGCAGCTCTCCTTCCCTGCTCAAGCTTACAGTTGGTTCTGTAGCCCCCTTGAGTCTTAAGTACTTGCCATAATGATTAAACTCCATCATCAATTCTTAAAAATCAAACACAACTCGACCCAGGGATTTCAGCCATTGGACCCCCAATACCATTTCACATCCCCCCAAAGATAATAGTCTAACATCAGATTGGAATTTTACTCCCTACAAGGTCCATTCAAACCCCTTACAAACAGCAGCACTGTCGACCTGTGTTCCATCAGCAACAGCCATAGGTAGGGGGTTAGTTGGAGTTATGACACAATTCAACTGCTTTGCTATAGCTGGATCTAAGAAGTTATGAGTACCCCGATGTCAATTAGGATATGGATAGGCCTTTTCTTGGCTAGCCCAACCACTCTAAGTGTTTGATAAGAGTGCACTCCTGTTAATGCGTGCACTGAAATGTGGATGGAATCTTCATCCAATCCTATACTATCATTTTCCTGCTCTTCTGTGGTTGCTGCGCTGTCATCCTCCCATTGTAACTCCTCAATCACTTCAAGTCTGTATGCTTTAGCTCTTCTGCAATTGTGACCAAAAATGAAGCGTGCATCACACCAAAAACATAGATTTTTTGCTCTCTTCTCATCCATTTCAGCCTGAGAAAGCTGCCTATACTTTCTTGAATTGTTACTGACAGATACATTTTTTGGAGGAAAATGATTGGTGGAGTTAGAAGGTAAGGGATCATCTCTTTTAGGCACATTGACAGCTAAAGGTGGCTTTGGGTTGGGCAAGATTGGCATTGGCTTAGAAGTGATGGAAGGATTCCAATTACATAATTGTAAAGCAAATTCCTGTGATTTGGCTAGAGTATAGGCATGGGCTATTGTTGTAGATGCAAACATTCGAACCTTGACTGCTATTATAGACTTCAATCCACCCAAAAAGAAGCTGAGTTTCTGCCCCTCTGTCAGCGAGACTCTAGTTAATAAAGCATCAAAGTTTTTCTTTTATTGCTTCAGATCCCCAGTTTGCACTAGAGCCTTTAACTCACTCAAAGGATCATCAAACAAAGATTCATCAAATTGGGCTATAGCTTCCTGCGTATACTCTTCCCAAGTAGGCCAATTGTCCTTGGGTCTTGATTTCATTAAAGATTGATGCCACTGCAGAGCTTCACCGTCCAAATGTACCAAAGCCAATTGTACTTTCCTGGCTTCCTCAGTATGATCCAATGCGAAGTACTGATCACATTTATACAACCAGCCCCTAATGTTCTCCCCATTGAACTTAGGGAAAACTAACTTGGTGAGTCTAGGAGAGAAATAATGATGTGAGGATTCATCATTACTCATTGATCCTTGACCATTTTGTGGCTGCTGGTTCTAAACTTGGGCTACCAATCGAGTCTGTTGTAGGCTTACTCCTGCTATAAACTCTCGCAAGCCACTTAGCTCTTGATCATGCTGAGCGTTCTTAGCAGATAGAGCCTCCAGTGGTTCCTTGAGGGTCTTGAAGGTGTCATTGATTGATGAGAAGAGGGATTTTTTGATCTAATCCATCGAGTTTGCAATCATTTCCTTCAAAGATCCCTCCAATTGTTACGGGTCTGCCATACTGGATTGCTTCTTAGGTCTACCCATACAAGAACAATGGTCCCCTGCGTCGAACTTAGCTCTGATACCAAAATGTTAAGCTTGGTTTTGGTACCAAGATTGGCAGAAGGATAAAGAAGATAAGGAGAAGGGAAGAGGAGAATTGAGATTTTTATTGCATAACCATTCACAATACAAGAACACAAGCTTATATACTTGTGCCAAGATGCTAACAAACAATTCTAACAAACCAACTACTTCATTTCAACAACCAATTACACAATAGTATCTAACTTCCAAGTACTAGATCCTAGCTCCTACTTTGGATCCTAACACTCTATCTTATTAGTAGATGAATTAAGAGCTTGAAAAAAAAGCAAGAATCTTTCAAAGTTTATTCTCCTTTATTGGCAAATTTAAAAAGACAAGAATAACGATGTTTTTAATGGTACGAAGTGACGCCCCGTTGAACCAATTATCCTGGCTAGACATATATATTATGAATGCACTTTTTGTAGAGAGCAGTGAATTAACAGGGTAGCAGGAATGGTAAGCGCTATTTTAAATGGGGCTCCTAGCTCCTGCTTGGGCAAGGATGGTTGAAGGTTAATTTTGACGGTTCTAAATGACGGAAGATGGCTATGGCCGGGTTTATTGCTCGTAATGACCAAGGTAATATCATTTTTGTTGGGGCTAAAAAGTTAGGGTAGGCTCTTGTTATCGTGGCGGAGGCTGTTGCTGCTACAAATGCTCTACTCCAGGCTGTAAGGAAGGGGCTCGCAAAGTTATTCTCAAAGGTGATAACGAAGTAGTTATAAAGTCTCTCATTGGGGAATATACCATCCCTGCAAATATATGAATATTGTGGAGGACATTCGTTCCATTTATTTTAACCTTGAACAAGTCTCTTTCAATTATGTTTTCAGAGAGGCAAATCAATCGGATGATTGGTTGCCAAATGCTAGCCAAGAGAGTACAGGTGTTTCTCTTTGGGATCATGCTCCTTCCCGTGCTTTTCTCTCTATTTCTTGTGCTGAAGCCCCTGGGATTCCCTCTCTTAAGAAGTCGTTCGTAAAGCCTTATGACTCTGGCTTTACATTAATTAAAAAAAATCCTCTTTGTAATGATAAAAAATAAAGATATAATTATTTTTAAATTTTTTATTAAAAGTCATCTAAATTTTATGTATAGTTTTAAAAGATCATCTATATTTTCTAATTTTTCAATATCATACCTAAACTTTCTAAAATTTTTCAACGCACCCTTTATTATAACATTGTTAATATCCCTTAGTTTTTGTTAACATGTCATTTCAAAAGATATTTTTAAAATATATAAATTATTTTTCTAAATATATATGTTTTTTGAGATATTTAAAATTTTTTTAATACTTAAAATTATTAAAATTATTTTAAATGTAAATTCTTAATTTGTTTGAATTATTTTCTTTTTTTTAGAATGTCACGCCATAAAAAGTTAATAGATGTTAATGACGTCATATTAAGTGTGATATTAAAAAAAATATAAAAAGTTAGGTATGACATTAAAAAAAATTATAAGTTCTAAATAAGTTTTTAAAATTATATTTAAAATTTAAATAATTTTCAGTAAAAATACCTTTAATTTTTTAGTCTATAATTTTATTTTTAAATTTTTTATTTTATCGGCTAGATAAAAATAATTTTGTAATTTCAAATTTGATGTATGATATCATTTTTGATATATGGTGTTAGCTTTCCATTCTTCTAGTTCCCCAAAAAAAAAAAGAGCTTTTCGCTTTAGACAAATGTTCAAGGCCAATCCTGAAATTCTCAATGCCTCAAGCAGCAATTTCAAATAAGTCATTCATATACTACAAATTATAAAAATTCCAAACTTTGGCACAAGCCACAGCTCCAATCCAAAGTCCACGGACTGGCATCAGATTGTTGCCTCAATCCCACCAAGACCATTCACTCATAGTGGCGGAGCCCCGTACATATGAGAGTGGGAAATCTCCCATATTGAAGTACTGAAATATATTTAATTATGTTGTATAGTTATAACTAATACAAGAAATAAGTGCGAATTGTCCACACTGAAATACTAAAATAATAATTCATATTACAGTTGACCTCATCGATTTCAGGTTGTAGCTACGCTACTGGTTGCTCACCTAGCTCCTCCCCACTAATACTAGATTTAAGCGGGTTGGAGGGGCCATTAGGGAGCAACATGGAAGGTGGAAAGAGGTAGGGGAGAAAAACCCATGAAGGTGTAAGGAAGGGTCTCAAATGACGACCAATAGATGTGACAAGGATCGGAGAGTTTGGTTTCAATAGAAGCCATAAACGTCATTGCCATAAAGGGTAGAAACCGTTTACTATAGGCGATGGACATTTAGGCAAATTAAAAACTCATATATGAAATAGTGGGGAGAAAGACAAGATTCAGTCAAAACGACGATGCTATAATAGTAGCCCACCTAGGGGTGATCTCCAACAGTGGCAGATGCAGCCTTTAAGCACTGGGGGCACAACATGGATATTAAATATATATATATATATACATATGCATGTTTTGATATTAATAGTTGAGTTAGTTGTTTAGTTGTAAGCATGTACTTTGATTTTGCAAGTGGTCATGGGTTCAAGGTATAGTAAACACTTTTTCTTTGATTTTATTCAAGTTTTTTTCTTGAGCTCCTACTTCCTTTTGTAAAATATTGTATTTCACAACGAACAAATTTATTTACTTATAAAATGATAATCATTTAATATTATTTTTTATACGCTAATATCTCTATTTTTTAAATTACAATTTTATTTCAAAATTATATATTTAATTTTAGTTATAAATTAAGTAACAATAACCTATAAGTATTAAACAATAATTAGTATATTTGAGACAAAACATGATAATGCCTCTAACTACTGCCTTCTCCTCAACTTACTCTCTAGCCTCCATTGATTGAAAGGAAAACTAACAATGGAACTAATAGTCATTATGTCATAATAAGTGAGCATATATCAAGCAAAATTAAACATTTTTTGAAGACGATAGCAGATATATCAAGAAAAATATGTTTGATTGCCACGATAGGAAATAAAACTTCCTTCGAGAGGCTAGTTAAAAACAAAGGAATTAGAACTTACCTACGAGGGTAAGTAAGTCATTTTGCCTACTTCCTGCATACCAAACAAGAGCCAAAATCTGCAATTTTCATGAACTTCTACATCCTACATACCAAACGAGGCTTCTGTTCGCCATCTTAATTTAATTCCTTTATTTTTAATAATATCATTTTGGGCTTTGTGCAACGCATTGTGTACATTTAATCGGGTGGTTCTGATACCAAACCTCATGATACAAAAACTGATGCAAATCGCACGCAGAAGCAAATTTGCAAATCGATTGGATCTGATACCAACTCATGCAAATCGATTGGCTTTGATACCAACTGATATAAATCGGTCTAAAGATCTAACCTGCAACCTCAAACGTTGACAACACATGGTGGAAAGGATATGATGCCTCTAACCCGTTGATCGTACCCAATGATGCCAGATTAAAAGAGATGGTTAAAACCTCTGCGAATAGTCGAGTAATAACCCAAAGTGGAACTATTTAATTCTGTTTAACTCTTTTAAAATAAAATTACAAAGATCAACTAAAAAACCCTACTCCTAATAATAATCCATCTCTAAGAATTTAAATCAAACTCTGCTACTCATAATAATAATAATTTAACTCTAAAGCCTTAAACACAATTACATAATTCAGTAAAATTAAACATTAATAAATAAAATCCCAATTAGCCCATAATTAAAACTCCTTTTCTCGTCTCGATTGGATTACTTTAATTCCTATTTGCATCAAAACTACATATATTTGATCTGTAATGAGAACAATTATCAAAATGAAAATTAGAAGAGAATAATCTTCATGTTAAATAATATGAAATTTTATCAGTTAAGTACACTAAAATTTCATATTGATACCTGATAAAACTTAGGTACATCAAAGTTTTAATATATAATATCAGGTATCCAAAGCTTAAAATGTTATGACTTAGGTGTCCTCGGCTAAAATTCAATGAACTAATGAGGGGAAATGTTGATCCAGTACATGTTCCGACAATATATAGGCGTCCTTTGTTGAAATCTGGTATTTTTTATTGGAAAATGCAGAGGTAGCACAAAATTCCAACACTATATATGTATCTTCCACTTTAATCGGGTGAACTTTTATGATTTTTTTGTCAAAAAACGTGAACATGAAACATATACATCCGAATGTTACGTCAGCATTCTCTGACAAAAAAATTGTCAAATTTCAAAAATCTTTAAACTCCAGTTCAGGTGATTATTATAAGAGATGTCATTTAATATTCCAGTTCTTTGGAAAGAGAAATCAAGAAATATAGTTTCTTTACTACATTTTGCAAAGCTTGTATTACTTAAATAAAGTTGAAAAATAATTCTTTTAAAACAAATATTTTTAAAACATCACACAAATTAACAGAAACTAGCGTATTAACAATCTCATTTTCTATCAATATCCTATATGAAAAAAATTAGACTGCCCGATGCAAACGATGCATAAAATAATTATGATACAAGAAACTTTTCAAACAAAATGACATTATACACTATATTTTGATATAATTAATGAATTTCATTTTCCCAATCAAATAAATTTTTATACATATTTAAATTTTTTTTCAGAACCTAAACACCATTCTTGCATCGTGCGGGAATCGACTAATTAATCAGTTATATATACAGATGGCAATGGAACGGGTAAAACTCGCTACCCGCGGTACCCACCCCATACGGGTATAAGTGGGGCGGGCAGCGGGTAACGTTTGGTGAACCCGCCACAAGTATGAGGCGGGTACGGGTATAGTGTTGTATCCGGCCCGCCCCACTCCATACCCACCCTGCCCCACCTCATACCCGCCATATCTGCTCCATTTTGTATATAGTTAACTTTCAAATCAAAAAATACATGCTTAAATTCAATCATCTAAATTTTTTATCAATGTTATAAAAAAATATAAGTGGATCTTTAAAAATAGTAGTAAATAATTAATATAAGCAGATACATATAATCGTTTTCTACACACATAAGGGCGGGTATGGGGTGGGTAATGCATACCCGTTAGATACCCATGGATAATGGACGGTTGCGGGTATAAGTATCCACTTCATACCTATGGCAGGTATAGGCATAAATTTTGGTAACGGATACGGGTATAAAAAAGCCATGCCCATACCCGCCCCGCCCCGTTGTCATCCCTAATTATATATTTATAATGTTAACCACCACAAATATATTCAGTTTTTTTTACAAAAACCAAACACCATAATAATTAAAACTATATTATACACATATTAAAATTTTAAAAATAAAGAAGGCCCTGAAATTTAGGATCTCAATAGACTATTAACCAAACAAATATTCCTAAAAATAAAATATTTTTTTTTTATCAATCTTTTCTAACACAAAATCCCAAACAATCACTTCTCATTTTTCTTTCTTTTTTTTTTTTTTTTTTTAGCTTTCATTCTCCTTTTTCCCCTTCAATTTCCATATCTCATCCTCAAATTCAATCCCATTCAATTAATTTAATTTAATTTAATTTAATTTCCATTTGAAAATAAAGAGCAAAATTAAAAATGGGTATTGATAAAAATGATGTTCAAATATTAATCAAGGCGAGTTTTCAATACCTTACCAGAACTTGTCACCAATGGGCAAAAGAACATCCGTTTGTTTCTGGAGTTTTGCTGTTTTTCTATCTTCTGCATATATTTTTTCCTTCCGTTTTTCGTATTTTGTTTTACTCCTTTCCTTTGGTAATTTGCACTGCGATTACCCTTGGACGGGGTAGGTTCGGTCCTGACAATAAAAATAGCAAGAAGAGAGAAGAAGACGAGGGAATGAGTGATTGTAAATATTCAAGCATCGATGTACCGATGAGTAGAAGAACGCATAGAAGATTAGAGAGGAGTAAAACGGAAAGTTATAAGGAGGGCATGCTGGTAATTTCGAGGGATGTGACTCCCATGGATGATTTTATTCACAAGATTGTTTCATACGATGAATTAGCCATTAAGGTAATACATTTCATTTAGTTATTTACTTCAGCGGTCCTTGATATTCATATGTTAGTTTAAATAAGTCTCTCGTTTTTTTTTTTTTTTTTTTTCAAAATTGTTTATTCATAAATTTGTTCAAATTGGTATTTTATCTTTTCTTTTGTTCAAGCCTAATGTTTCAATAACGAAAATGGTATCTCTCATCCAGTAGCTAAAATTAGTTAAAAGTTTAAAAGGTGAGGAAGCTTTCTAATAAAATAAAACATTTAGAACTATTCTGAATAAGAAAAAAAGATAAGAAAACAATTTAAATAAAATTAAAAATATTAGACTATTTTAGATAAAAAAAAAGGTACGAACTTATATAAATAAACTTACAAATATTAAAGGTCAGTTGAGTAATAACTTCATTTTATTCACCTTTTGTTTTTGCACTCCTTTTTAAACCTATATTAGTATGTGATTCGTATCATAAAGTATTCAAATTCTAAAATATAGATTTTATAAGATTACTGCATGTAATTGTAAGGGCACGCTCGATTTTGCAAAGATTGTCTTAGGTCTCGTTTGGATGACACATGAATTGAATACCTATAGGAAGTTACATTTCTCGGAAATTTAATTCCTACGTCAACTTTCCGTGAAGTAGGTAAAACATGTTTAGTTGCCAGGATGAGAAATAAAACTTTCTTTAGAAGGTTAGTTAAAAACGAAAGAATTAAAACTTACTTGAGAAGCTAGATAAGTTACTTCATGTGTTTTTTATACAAACTTAGATCAAATTTAGCTCAATCAAATGGAAACCACGGCAATTTAGGGGCTACGGGGCAGTAATCTGCTGCCCCATTGTATATTTGTATATATGTAAAGTAAGATAAGCTCCAATAATGGAAGTTTACAATGAAAAGGGAGAAGACATAGAAAGAGAATTTGGGGGAGAAGAAGAAGATGACACACTTTCAACATGAGGAATCTCCTAACTCACTCCCACTTATTTATAGGGAGAAGTACAAAATATCTAGCAAAATATCTAAGGTGATGTGGCAGGGGATGGAAGAAGCTAGAAGGTAGTTGATGATGTCGAGTGATCTGCGGCAGAGCTGATTGGTGGGTAAGGAATGAGTTGCTGCATGAGTGCTGGCGGTAAAGTGGTTGGCGCGTGTTGGAAAGCCGCCATGTATGCGTTTGTCTATGTTGGGCTTGGCGGGTGCTGATCCGCCAAGGTAGTATCAGTTTTGCAGGGCAATTTCTACTTCCTATATTCTGCCTATTCCCTACAAACCAAACAAGAGTTTAAATCCATACTTTCTATAAAATTCTACTTCTCATATCTACTTCCTACATACTAAACAAGACCTCAGTGTTTTTTTTCCCCCAAGTGTTTCCATGAAAAATGACAATTTGAAAGTAATTAAAAATTTTGAATATTGAGAAACAACCCTCCTAAAAACAACTTTGAAAATGAGGAAAAGGAGTTTTTAAGTTTGTAATCACTGTATATTATGAGGAAGTTCTCCCTCCCTTAAAATTCTTCAGACCTCATTTCTAATAATTTTAGAGGGTGTCCTTTAAATTTTGGGAAAAAATAAGAATAAGTTATAAAAGTTATAAATCTCCCGTGAAAAAAATGATTAGAAATAACATAATTTACAGCTATCAAATAAAGCAGCTTGGATAGCTTGAATCAAGTCAGACATGGGCTGTAACAAGTAGTGGGACAAAGGGCGGGTCGGACATTTTCGAAGAACATTTTACTTCTCTACATGTTTTATAAATTGATTCAAGGAACAACCTCGTACATTTTTAAAAATAATTGTTTATTAAAATTTATATTCATTTTAGGGAGACAAATCAAATCACTTTACACAAGCATGAAATCAACAAGAAACTATAGCTGCAGGAAACTTCTAAAAGACTAACGTTTCATGCTTTAGAAACGCGATTCCGTATTTCAAAGTTAGATCGCATTTCCAAAGTGTTTCAAACTCGACGGAAACACGATTCGAACCATAATAGAATCATTTTGATAAGAAAGTACTTATTAAACAATTTATTGATTAATTATATCACTCGATTTTGAAGAATGACTGAATTGCGTGAACGTTGGAGTCAATTTTCTAGATTTTATCATTTGGAGTACTTAATTTCCTTAGTTATTGCTTAATATTGACTTTGTTTTGATATTTATGCTTTAACGATTCAATTGATAACACTTCATTACTCTTTCTTATGTATCTAATATGTAGTAATATAAGTGCTCCCTCAATGCTTCCAACTTAAGAAACATTTATGACTACTGCCGGCTCCCCCATTTCCATTCCCGCTCCCGCTTCGTGCAACCATGTGAGAAACACATTTGTATCATCCTATGCTTTATAGTTTGATCGAATAACACATATGTATGTTAAATAATATTTTCAACAATAGAAAACGATTCGATTTATTGATTTTACAAATCAACTACAAAATAATATATAAAATAAAAACAACCCGTATATAGCATAAGAAATCCTAGTACATACAAAAGAATCTATAAACTGAATTTCCTTCAAAAGTCAGCGACAAATAATGCTCTAGATGATGTTTCACTATGCATATGCAGAGTTCAAGTACAAACCTGAGTTCTTCAGATCACCAGCAAGAAACTCATAATAATAAGCCTGTGGAGAATCAGAGCGGCGCAGAGGCAGAGTCGCCAGGCGAGGACGATGAAGAAGATGAAGAGGAGGAGCAAGAGGAGTTACGATCATCAAACAAGGTGGTCGAATGGACCGAGTACGATCAGCGTAACTTGATGGACCTAGGCTCCTCTGAGCTTGAGCGTAACCGTCGCCTAGAGAGCCTCATTGCAAAGCGCAGGGCTCGGAAACTTCTTAGTATGCAGCCTATTCGGAGGCCCCCTACTGTTACTCCCTCTATGGATCCTCATCAGTTGGGTATGTCGGAAATTCTTTTTTTTTTTAAAATGGTAAGGAGATACGACATTGTCTTACGTAGAACTGAAGGAGGGGGAGGTGAGCTTTGAACCCAAAGCCTCATGTTTGGATGTAGGTAGCAACAGTTCAGGTCCATTGGAAATGCTTCAAATCTTCGAGACCCTGAGAAAAACGATAACCTAATGTTTTAGACTCTGCTGGTTTTGACATAAAATACTTTCCTTCTCAGTTCTATTGTTTCTTTACTAAACTCAAAGCAACAACTACAAATACGGTGAGTGCTTTTCTTTATTGACAGAAATTGGTTTCCCCTCAACAAAAGGGGGAAAGCCGTATTCAATGAAAGTCGTATGTACGGCTTGGAGGGAGATCTTTCATATCTTTCGAGATCCACCCTACAATATGGGGTCACCAAGATATTATTATGGCGAGGGATGAACAAAAATCCGAAGCTCTAATTCAAAATTATCTTGATTCATCCCTTCGTGAGGAATTGCCAAAACATTTGATTTTTCAACCGTTCCCATATAAAGGATTAGTCAATCAAATAATAGATAGTAACTGGGAAACAGCCTCTCTTCAGGTTAACACCCTAAAGGGGGAAGGCTGCGTACATCCGCCCCCCCAGACCCTGCGTAGGCGGGAGCCCTTAAGGCACAGGGTATGTTCCTTGTTCCAAGTGGGTCGGTTTGAAAATAAATGAACTGCTAGTTCACGGAGGGTAAAATGTTTTCTGTTGTAATCACAAGTTATATTCAAGAAGCTCTTGAAGCTCTTAACCCAAAGAGCTTGTAAAATGACCATCTTATCCCATATAAAATTTGTAGGTTTATATTGTTCTTTGAAAATCCTATCATTTCTTTCTAGCCAAATACATCAAAGAACCGAAATCTCAGCTTTGACTATATGAGCTTAGCTCGTTATTTCCCTAGCAGGTCAAGTGGGCCCAATCGCAGTGGCGAGGGCATTGGCGGAGGAGAAGCGCGAAGACCAGCCAGGGTCAGCCCCGTCACTGCTGTTGTCGATGAGGAACCCATTTGATCTACCATATGATCCAACCGAGGAGAAGCCGGTGCTGACCGGGGGTAGCTTTGAGGAAGAGATCTTTGGTAATTCTGAACAAGAGGAGCCAAAAGATCCATTATTGCAATTTACCAGGCATGAGAGCTTTTGTTATGGGAATGGTATCATGGTTGAACTCAAGATCAAGGATGATGATCCTGTGGCTAAGTCTCTCCCCGGATTTATGACCAAGCCTAGGTCCACGGAGAAACCGGGTTTTACCCGATTCAGACGGGAATCCGGTAAATGAATTTTAGCGCTTTTTTTTTCCCTTTTATCTACGGGTCATATCTAGGTGTGCTTAAGTGTAAATGAGACTAAACAAGAAAAGGTCGAGCTTGAAGCTTGTTGAGTTAGGTTCAAGTTCAACTAACTCGAGCTCAAAGTCTTCAGGCTTGGAGAGCTCCAAGCTAAGCGAAATGTTGCATAGCAAAGCCTCGAGTCTAAAGAACTTGAGCTCGACTCAACTTGATTTGACTCATTTGCACCAAGAACAGTTTGTTTAT
Source organism: Simmondsia chinensis (assembly GCA_018398585.1). Classification (NCBI taxonomy): domain Eukaryota; kingdom Viridiplantae; phylum Streptophyta; class Magnoliopsida; order Caryophyllales; family Simmondsiaceae; genus Simmondsia; species Simmondsia chinensis. Next base: position 3,332,847 of record JAGTTD010000014.1, read on the forward strand.
GTTTTATCTTGCCCCCCTTTACAGCCCAAAGTGGGGGTTAAAGAAAATGGGGATAATCGAGGGTAAGACTTACCCACCCATTACCCCTCAAAATAAATTGCTAAATAGGGGTAAGTTACCTTTACTCCTCCTTACCCCATTTACCCTATTGCAAAAGAAAAGGTTAAAATTTGAGTTACTTTGTATCGTAGTTGAGGTTTCATTTAGTAATTTTGTGTTGTGTTCAAATCATACAATCATTTCGTGTTAGGATTGGACTCATTGTTTGTGACATTAGTTTCCTTTCCATTTGTGACCCACAGATGCTGAAGAAACCATTAAGGCGATTGTAGAAGAGCTATGCCAAGAAGGTTTATACTCTTACCAATTAGTGGCTAATTGGATTATTCTCTTCATACTTTTGCCCCTCTTCAAACTACTTATAACTATAAAAGGAATGAGTTGAGCCGACTCTAAACCTAAACGAGCTTTTAAATAACTTGCTCTCAAGCTACCTTATGAGAGTTCATGAGCCTCATTCTCGTGTAGTTCAGTTCAGACTCACTAAGACGAGTTGAGCTGGAGCCAAAGGTCAGCTGAGTTCAAGCTCAACCATATAAACGAGCCTCAAGCCTAAACTACTTCAATTTGGCCCAAAATTCATAGGGTCAGGTTCAAGCTCAATAGAGCCAAGCTGAGTTTGAGCCTAGAGTGAGAAGAGCTTGGTCCCAAAGTCTCCATGATGAGCAAGCTTTGGGTCAAGATTTGAGCAAAAATACCGCGAACCTAACTAAGTTCAGCTCGAAAACGAACTTGTCGAGTTGAGTTTATGTCAATCGACCCCACTAGAGCTCAAGCATAAAACGATTGGAGTTAAAGCACAAAGTCTTTAGCCTCGGTGAGGTTCGAAACGATCAAAGAGCTATCCATCCGACCTTGAAATTAATCTCTTGGGTCCTTATTGCTACATCAAGGCAAATTTTACAGCCTTATATGTAAACTTGTCAATTTGACTTTACAAAATGCATTTGCTTTGTGCAGCAAATGGAGACAAGTCAATTGAACAAGAGTCACAAAGAGAAGGTGCAACTCTTGTTCCTCAATGCCATAGTTTCTTTAAATTTGCAAAACAGATCGATTTAACCATGCAAAAGTGTATACAAATGAAGGATCATAACATAATTTCAGCACATTTTGTCATACTCAAACTTCAAATCAAACTTTCTATGAATTGAAACTTTCCATATGCATATTTAATTTGTGCAAATTTTTGTACCCTAACATGTTCATATTTAATTTAACTGCAGCAGAGTTGTCAGTTGATCAAGAAAACTCTCCAAAATCAAATCTGGAATTCAATATATCTCAAAATGAAGATCAGCATGCAGATTCAAAACACAAGGAAAACCTACAACTAACAGAAGATCAAATCAAATATCAAACAGAAATAAAACCAGAAGATTCAATCCAAATCAACAGTGAAGAATCCACATCATCATCATCATCATCTGAAACAAGCATATACGCAATAAAAAACGAAGCGTTTCGAAACTCAGTGCGAAAAGTACTCACCTGTGTAGTACTCCCTCGGCACAAACTTCATCACGCGCGCAAAACTTCCAAATCCAACGCGCCACCGCCAGATCCGCCGTTCGACACTGTTCCACCGCCGACGAAGATGGAGGAGCGATCCTACTACACGGAGTGTCCGCGCCACGCGCCAACGTACTCAATCGCGTCGGACATGCACGTGGAGGTGTCGGAGACCGGATCTTCAACGGCGATGTCGGTTATCGAAGACGAGAATCTCTACGATGGAGATGTGGATAAGGACGCGAACTCAGGAGATGAGGAACTGTGGGGAGCGTCTCCTCATCCTATAAACGCAGCATTTAGAGGCGGCGCGCATGAGCTTCTTCCGCCGGCGAGTTCACCGGAGGAGGCGGTGGCCGGAGATTCATCGACGGAGGCGGAGAGGATGTTGGCGGAGGATGCGATGAAGGAGGCGCTGGAGTTGTTTAGAGTGCCGGAGTTGAGGAAGACGGTTACTCTCATCAAAGATGATGAAGAAACCGCCATGGAAGGCGATTGTCACTCAAGAAGAAATGAGGTTGGTAAGGCAAAGAGTTATTTACACTGCAGTCCGTAGTATTGTTTATTTTGTTTAAATTAATCTCTTATAATTTATTTTATTTAAATTAGTAGTTTATTTTTTTAAATTTATTAGAATTAGTTCCTATATTTATTTTTTTCCAAAATATTTTATATTATAATAAAATTATTCTCTTCTTTTTTTAATTTTTACCTAATTTTGATCATAATATGAGACTAATTTTGTTATAAAAACAAAATATAGGAAATTATTTTAAACAAAAGCAAAAATAAAAGATTAATTTGAACAAATATAAAGAGCTCAGGACCAATTTGAATAAAATAAATAAGGAACTAATTTAAATAAATTTAAAATGATAAGGGACAAATCATATAAATACTTTATAAAAAAAAAGAAGCTAGTTGATTTTTTTTAAGGGTAAATTACATATTATATTTAATGTATTAATTTTTTTATCCATAAATTTTATGAAATATTTTTTTTAATCTAGTAAGTTACATATATTTAAGCGTGCTTGGGCGAGAGTAGTACCAGGATGGGTGACCTCCTGGGAAGTCCTCACCCTCAGGTTGGGGGCACTGGGAAACAGCCTCTCTTCAGGTTAACACCCTGAAAGGGGAAGGCTACGTACATCCATCCCCAGACCCTGTGTAGGCGGGAGCCCTCGAGGCACTGGGTATGTTCCCCTTTTCCCCAGTAAGTTACATATATTTAATAAAATAGTTCAAGCAATGGTGTTGAAGAATGAAAGCATAGTTTATTTTGCATCTTTACACACTGCTATTTAGACTATTATATTGAATACAAGAAACTTTTTAGACTAAGAAAATATTCTATAAAATTTATGAACTAGTAAATTAATACATTAAACTTAAGGTACTAAAATTTAATTTACCTTATTCTTAACAATTATGTGAAGTATAATTAGCCATGACAATGAGACGAATAAACTTCGAGTTGAGTATAAATTATAATAGATATTTATATTCGCCCCGTCCAACCCATGCCCGAATACCCATCCTAAATTTTATTTTATTTATTTAAAAATAAGAAAATATATATATTTAATTTAAGGGTTATTTACGCTAAAGGTCCTTAGTTTATTCATTGTATCAATTTAGTCATTATACTTTTAATTGTGTCAATTTAGTCCCTGTGCAATTCAAAATGTATGAATTTGGTCCGTAGAGAAAATTTTATGTGAGGTTTTTAATCAAAATTTCAATAATCAAGCTGCGAATTGGGTTAATTGAGTAAGGGGATGAATTTATGATAAGTTACTTATATCCAACATAACTTTGCTGTTCAAAATTACGTCATTAACTTAACTTAATTTGACCAAAGGACTAAATTGACACATTTTAAATTGTACAGGGACCGAATTGATACAATGGGTAAAGTACAGAGACATTTGACATAAATAACCCTTAATTTAATTATTCATGTAATTATTGGCTTTAATATTTGAATGTCTAGGTAAACGTGCACTTATATCTATATTTCAATTTTCATTTTTGAAGCATTTGTTTTGATTTGCCTAACAAGAATATATTTTCTATATTTGAAATTCAACAGGATGAATATAAATTTCCAGAAATTGTTATTAGTCAAGCAGATTCAAATTCTACAAAACCATTAGTCAACAAGAACGGATCGCAAGACGGAAGTGTTTCAACTATTCACATAGCGAACTACAATTCATGTGAAGACATCGAAAGAACGACAACCGATCAAGTGAAGATCGAGCCTACCATTGAGCCATTGGGTCCAGTAACTGAAAATGATGCAACCATCCATGTAAGATACGTGATACATGCTCATTATTTGATTATTTGAACTCCACAATGATGTGAAAGTATTTATTTTTTAAGGTATCTGTTATGATATGCCTAATAAGAGAGGATTGTATTTTCTTGTTGATAATCAGGGAATTGAACCAAATGAATCAACATCACTCGAAAATGATGCGAGTGAAGTAGATGCCAATATGACAAAAGCATTACTGTACGAGAATATGACACAAGATGAAAGTTCTTCAGATAGTCATGAAGCAAAAGATCAAGCAAATGAAGACATAGAGAATATAAATGACAAAGCAGATGAAGACATTAAGAGAATAACAACAGATCAAATAAAAAGCAAACCTAGCATTGAGCCACTGGATCCAGTAATAGAAAACGATGGAACCATTTATGTAAGATACATAATGCATGCTTGAATTTCATAATGCTATGTGCAAACGTTACTTTTTAGCACATCATGCTATGATTTGCCTAATACTAGAGGGTTGTATTTTTTTTTTTTGTTTTTTTCTGCAATCAGATATTTGAACCAAGTGAATCTACGTCACCAAAGGAGGGTGTGAGTGAAGCAAATGTCAGTACGAGAGAAGAACCACTCCGCGAGAAGGAGGCGCAAGTGGCAAATTCTTTAGCTATTTATGAAGCAAAAGAAGAACCATACGAAGACTCCGAGAGAACAACACCAAAAGATGTAAGGAAAACAAAACTTATCCTGGAGACATTGGTCCACCGGGAGGGAGGAGAAGTAGGCTCTTCTACCACTCATGTAATAAATGGCAAACCAAAAGAAGATAACAGAGGAACATCAATAGAAGATTCAATGAAAGTTGAATCCAATATCGAGACATTGAGTCCCCAGCTAGAAAGCAATGAAAACACCCATGTATGATGTAGAATGTGTACAAACTATTACTTTATGGGTTACAAAATGAAGTTGGCATGAAATTTTTACTTTTAATGATTTTCCTAACTACAAATTATATAACTGATATGTGCAATTGAACAGGATGAGCCTAAATCAGTTGAGGAACTTGCCAGTGAAGAAGATACCAGTTTGAAAGAACCACTACTCGAAATAAAGGGGATCGAGGATGCAAGTTCCTCAACTGGCAAAGAACATGATGAAGACAAGACAAGTACGATAGTGAAAGCATCAATAAACACTGAACCTACTGCTAAGCCGCAAGGTCCCTTTATAGAGAATGATGAAACTGTCCATGTAAGGCAAACAATTCACATGAAATATTATTCATATGAGCTGCAAAATGATGACATGCATTTGTTTCTAATGATTTGCCTAACAAAAATGTATATGTTTTTCGATAGATGGAACAAGATGAATCTGTATATACAAGTTCAAGAGATCCACTACTCCATGCGAAGGGCACAAAAGATGTAAATTCGTCAACCAACAAAGAACTAAAAGAAGTCAACACAAGAATGATAATGAAAGATCCGGTCAAGGTCGAACCTAATGCTAAGCCACAAGGTCCCCTGGTGGAGAGTGATAGAACAATTTGTGTAAGATGAGCAATGCACACAAATTGTTCTTTATGTAATTTGCGAAATGAAAATGTCATGCAAGTTTTATTTTAAAGGTCTTCCTAACAAAAATGTACATATTTTTGATATGCGGAATTGAGCAGGATGAACCTAAATCTCTAGAAGATGTTGTGAGTGAAGAAGTTACAAGTTCGAGAGAACCCCTACTCCGTATGAAGGGGATAGAAGGTGCGACTTCATCAACTGGTAGAAAACCAGATGAAGACAACACAAGTGCAATAATAAAAGATTCGACAAAAACTGAACCCGAGGTTAAGCAAAAAAGTCCTGCAAAGGAAAGTGACAAAACCATTCATGTAAGTTACACATTGCACGCACATCAGTACTTATACAAGCTGCAAAACGAAATTGGCATGCAAGTTCTACTTTTGAAGCACTTTTTGCTGTGGCAAACAAGAAGATCTATATTTTTTATACGTGGATTTGAACAGGATGAATTAGAGGATATTGTGAATCAAGAAGGTACTAATTCGATAAAACTGCTACACTATGCGAAGGGGATGGAAGATGCAAGCTCTTCAACTAATGGAGAACTAAACAAAGACAACATAAGAACAACATTGAGAGATTCAATAAAGACCGAACCTGATGTTAAGCCACCGGCTTTTGCAATGGAGAGTGATGGAACCATCCATGTAAGATGCACTATGCAAACAAAGTTACTCATTTGTATGTGTGCATGCAAATTTTTATTTCTAAAGCACTTGCTATGATGTTGCTGATAAGAAATGATTTATATTATCTCTTAAAAGGGAATTGAACAGGATGACGCTATATCTGTGGAAGATGTTGTAAATAAAGCAAATATCAAATCAAGAGAACCAACAGTCAATGAGAATATTGAAGTTGAAGATACAAGTTCTTCTGCTACTCATGTAGCCAATGGTGAAACAGATGAAGATTATAGAAAAACGACAACGAGAGATCATTTTATGAAAAGTGAATATAATGACGAGCGATTGGATTCTGCCACAACAAGCCACAAAACCGTCCATGTAAGAAACATATTGTGCACATAGCACTTCTAATACATGTTATTGTCAACACTTGTTAATGGCTTATATATCAACATGTTTTTTAACGCATTTTTTATGTTTTTCCTACTAGGATGAATTAACATCTCTCGAGGATGTGGCTAGTACAGCAGATAGTAATTTGAGAGAACCACGAGTCCAAGAGAAGGAAGAAAATGCGAGTTCTTCTGCCAGTCATAGAACCAATGGTGAATTAGGTGCAAGAACTAAAAGCATATCAATAAGAGATCATCTGATGAAAACCGAATCTAATGTTGAGCCATTAGGTTTAGCAACAAGAAGCGGTGGAAATATCCATGTAAGAAGCATTATTCATACATGACAACATAGCGTTACTATTATGATTGCAAAATGAAAAGAATTAACACATGATAGTGGCTTATCTCCATGGAATCATTACTGATCTTTCAGAGTTTGGCAAAAAGATAACTCCAAAAGCTAGTTATATTCTTTACAAGTCCAATGTAATTGTCGAAATCCAACACAGAACATCTGTGAAACCCTACTTCTACAACATTGCAATCATGTTGGCTGTGCGATACGAAAAACAAGGTCATCCCATGCCGATGTCTACAGGGGTTGGTGTGAAATTTTCACTGAGCCCTTGGTCTAACCCTGCTTCCACAACATTGTAGCCACATTGGGTATGTGACTATGAACCACAATATCCTTCCATGTCGATATCTACATGGATTGGTGTTAAATTTTCATCGAAACCTAGGTCTAACCTACTTATGCAAATGCAAACCATAATTTCATTCCATGCCGATATCTGCATGGATTGGTGTAGAATTTCATCATGCACTAATTATAATCCATAGAGTTAGGATGTATGCTCACATATAGACTCAAGTAAATTTTCCTCCTGAAACTAATTGATATTAGATGGAATAGTCCATTAGACTTATGCGTTGGTTACTTCTTTCTGACAACTCTTACTCTGGTACGAGATCTATTACTAAATTCACATATGGATTCTTTAACAATCTCGACAGGACAATTCCAATTCATTGATGAAGTCAGCAGTTGAATCCAACACTATAGGCCATGACGTTAATGAACAAGAGAAGGTTCATGAAGGCTGAAGATCCAAGCAATTTTGTTTTGTAATTTTTGAGTATTTTTCACTAATCTAGAGTTGTAGATTCGGATTTAGTAATGACACATGTACAAACGTTATCTGTAATGGCTTATACATAATGCATACGAGACTAAGGTTTTTCTTCTTTTACAACGTAGGCTAGATTTAAAATTTAAAGCTGATCCAAATGTATTAGTATGATTGCCATATGTATTCCATACAAACTTTATCTGTAGTAGTTTGTACAGATAGAGTAATAAATTCGGATTAGTAATGCTACATGTACAAACTTTATCTGTAATGGTTTATACATTTAAAGCCGATCCCAATGTACTGGTATCGTTGTCATGTGTATTTCATAAAAACTTTTTGTTATAAGAAAATTGTGTATTAATGCTTTTATTTGAAAAAATTATTTATTAGGAAAATAAAAGTCATTAATTAAGTCATCCATATAAAGCACTTAAAATTGGAAGCATTATTTGGAAAAATTAATGAAAAGGGCATATTTGGTATTTTACTGTGGTTTTGATTTTCAGAATCAAAACTTACATTTTGAAATATCTTTTTTTTTTTATTTTAGTTTTTAGTTTTTAAAATTTCTTTAAGTTTAAGTGAAAACTAAAAACAAAGAAAATAAAGAAACTAGGAAAACTGATTTTAAATTATAGTTTTTGATTTTTCAAAAAATAAAAAATTGAAAAAAATCACAAATATATCCCAAAAAAGACGACATTAGGTACCTCTTTTATAAAAGGTTCTACTTAATTATCAGTTAATATAGTATGAGTCCTGAACAAAAAAAAAAAAAAATTACAGAGTTGGAAGAAAATTTGGACTACTTATTAACAAGATTGTTAGAATCACGATTTCACTTAGAATTAATAGAGACTTTTAAAATTAGAATTGTAGAATCAAATTAAGAATTGTAAGATTCTACTAATGTGTAGTATAATTATTTTTAGTATTATTATCCATTATATAGTTTAAAATATTATTAATAAAAACTCAACTTATATGGGTATATATAAGAAATATAATCAAATATCATAAAATTATTATCATGCAACATAAATGTGTCATTTTATGCTATAATAATCATGAGAGCTTTTAAGATATATGATGTAATTGAACTTTATATTAAGGTTAGAACATAAAATAAAATTCATTTAAATTTCTTGAAAATATATAAACGTTTAATTAACTTTCTTTTACTTTAAGCTAATAAAGTAGTTCCTTTGAAATATATGCTTTTTTTATATTTTAATTTTTTATTTGTATATATTGGTAGAATTGAGGTCAGATTGGTAAAATCATAATATCGTATTATGATCTTATCCATTAATTTCATGTAATATCAATGAATTGTAAGACTCTAAAAAATTAAGATTCTACTTAGGATTTAGATCAATCGACAATTATAGAATCGTAGAATAGTCAGAATTTCTTAATATTTGAATCGGGATTTTAGTAACCATGCTTATTAAACAAAGTGCGAATCTGTAGTTCTTTTAGAAATAATTTTGATAGAACGTTCAATCTTAATAATTAGGTCATTTGATAAGCTCTAAAGACATTCAAACACCAAAAGTAAATATCAACCGTGCAAGACACAAGGAAAGACTGGTAACTTACTAGTCTTAAACTCTAACAAGACCCCATATAGGAATTAATACTTATCAATGTTCAAAGATCCCGATAGCTTAAAAATAAGGATAAATATATATTAGTATCTTGAAATTGGTGCAATATTTTTTAAATTTAGCAAATTATATGCACTTAATAAAATAATCCAAATAGTGGTGCGTAAGGGGTGGGAAATAGGACTCACTTTCATTCTTTTACTCCATTGTTTAGACTATAACAACAACAACAATAACAACAACAACAATAACAATAACAAACCCAAAGTTACGAGGGGTCCCGCTAATGCAGGATTTGGGGTGAGATGTATGATGCCTTACACCTTCAGGGTGCTATCTTAAAGGAAAGTTATATCTTAAGGCCACCAACCCTAAAAAATCGTTATTTAGACTATTTTACTTAATATAAGTAAAATTTTATACCAACAAATTACTTCACAAAGATTATAAAATTACAAATTATGCACGAAACTTTAGGTGATAATATGTAATTTACTTAGAAAAACACGATTGATAATTTTGTTATCAAAATACAAAATATGGACACTTAATTTAGTTAGATGTATTGATTATTTTCAATTACCGTTTATTATTTAAATAGGAAAAACACCGATATATATTATAATATATGTATTATACTGATAATATCAAGAAAACGTGTATTTACTTCCTTTTAAATTGAAAAATACAGATACATGCCCAAATTAATTATTATTCCCAAATTTTATTAATAGAGATAATTAGCAGAATTTAGATAATGTAATCTATATAATTAGCAGAATTTAGATAATGTAATCTTTTTTGTTAGAAAAAATAATAATAATAATTTATTTGTTGATCAGTTACCTTTTGAATAGGATTAGGTTGTTAATTCAATCTATTAATTTTTATTCTATCCACTTACACCCCTACAAATATGAAAAAAATATATATCTTTAATTTTTAAAAATTTTACGGCGCCTATAAAAATCGTAACTTTATATGAAATTTGTGAGCCCAAAAATCATTTTCTTAGTTTTTTTAGAGGAAATAAAAGAAAAAAAAAAAAACCCTAGAAGAAGAAAAAAGGTGTTAAGTGATTGTAATTGAAGTTTTCGTCATGGCCGGAGGTGTTATGGCTTCAGAAGATCCGAGGGCGGCTTAGTTTCCGGCTAAGCTAACCGGACAAGTCGTCCTTTGTTCTATCATTGCTGCTTTTGGCGGGCTGATGTTCGGTTACGACATCGGTATTTCAGGTACGGATATGATATGTATTGCATGGTACTGTACTGTATTTGATAGTTTAGTTATGTTGAATTGAGAGGTATACGAGATATAATTAACGTGGTGATGTTTAATTGAGTCTGTTTTGAATTTGATGGGTAGTGTGTAGTTTTCTAGTAAGGTTTTAGTGTATTTGAGCCAAGTTATAATGCATGTCGGGTTTGGCAAAAGTATCGATTGTGTTAATGAATTCTTGTTCGCCTTAAAACACGGGAAAATAAATAACAAGCAAATTACTTGGTTCAGTCTGACGATTCAACAATTTGATGAATATGTGGTACCTAAGATATGATTGATTATCATATATTGTTTAACTTTTCTTTTATCACATTTAAATCGTGATACCATGCATATTTAGATTTTATAATTCAATTATATCTGAACTGAGATATCATGAAATATAATTAACATGATAACAATTAGTTTAGTTTGTTTGGGATTTGATGAATAGTTTGTAACTTTCTAGTTAAGATACGATTTTGTTTTATCTGGTTTGAGCGTTCAAGTGTATTTGAGTTAAATTACGATGGATGTTGAGCTTTGCCAACTGTATCTTCAATATCGATTATGTTAATAAATTTATGTTCTCCATAAAAATCGACAAAACAAATAACAAACAAAATTAATCGGTTCAATTTGGTGGCTAAGAAATTCAATGAATAATTTTGTGGTAGTTGGTCAATATGTTGTTATAGTTGTTTTCTTTATCGTATTTAAAGCAACTATCCAAATTACACATTGATATATGACAAGCCCACTTCATACCTTGTGTTTAAATAGTTTTAATATTGAAAGTAAAGGCTGTTGAGATTCGAACTTGTGACATTTTGGTCAACAATGCTCTAATACAATGTGAAGGAACCAACTATCCCAAAAGCTTCAGCTGATAGATGAAGCCCGAGATTGGTTTTATACTCTAATAATATAAGAGCATTAGTTTGCTTAATTTAAGGATTATTTATACGTAAGTATCTATATTTACAACAATTAGTTATTAGTTTAATATAGGGGTAACAGATACAACGGGATGGGAACAATAAGCACTTTTAGGCCAGTACTAGTGCCACCGATGCTTTCATGCTTGTCTTCCTCTCCGTGCTTTACATGCCTTTATCGGTTTTCAGGTTAGAGGTCTTCGGAAACAGCCTCTCATTAGGGTATCCCTTGATGGGGTAAGGCTGCGTACATCCTACCCCTCCCAGACCCTGCTCACGCGAGAGCCGTAGTGGCACTGGGCCTGTTGTTGTTGTGGTTATTAGTTTAATATTATTCATTAAACTAATGATAAAGTTTTTATTATAATGTATGAAAATACAGGAGGAGTGACATCAATGGATGATTTCTTGATAAAGTTCTTCCCAGAAGTGTATGCAAAGAAGCACAGAGCAAAGGAGAACAACTACTGCAAGTATGACAATGAATATCTTCAACTGTTCACATCATCGTTGTATCTGGCTGCAATTGTGGCTAGCTACTTTGCGTCACTCCTTTGTAAGAAGTGGGGCCGCAAGCCCACCATGCAAGCTGCCTCCTTGTTCTTCATTATCGGTGTTGCTCTTAATGCTGGTGCACTTAACCTTTGGATGTTGATTGTTGGTCGGATTTGTCTTGGTGCTGGTGTCGGGTTCGGAAACCAGGTATGTATCGGTTACACGACTCAAACTGCTTTGTTTTTTTTCATTGTGACTAGGGGTGGAAACGAATTGAATGTTCGGTGGACTACTGGTGTTTGAAATCGATTAAGGCTCGTTCGTGTTCATTTTGAGGGCTCGATAGCTTATCTAGCCGAGTTTGAACGGGGGTGCTTGACTCATTAATGTTCATGAACAATTGATAAGGGTTTGATAAGGACTCATTAAGGGGGCTCGATAACAATTAGTATTGGCTCGAAAATGGTTTGATAATGTCTCGATAGTAACTTAAAAAGCTCAGCTCGTTAAGGAGCTCGACTCGATTGCGAGCTTGGCTCAGTTTTAAACTTGATTGGGCTCCATAATGAGCTTGACTCGGTGCGATAAGCCTAACGAGACAAGCTGAGTATCGAACGTACTAAAATCTTATCAAACCGATTTCAAACAAGGGTTAGAAATGCTCAATAAGAGCTCGGTTCGAACTCGAGCTCTTCGAACAAGGAGGTGCTCGGCTCGGCTTATTTACACCCCTAATTGTAACCCTAGAAAGAAAACTGGGGATATTTTTTTTTTATAGAAGTAAAGAGAAGAAAAAGGAATTAGGTTCTTTCTATAAGAGAAGAGAAACCTAAACCATCTGCCCTTAAGTGCATAGGAAATAATCGACATGACATTAGTCTGTTCACTAATTTGCTACCATGTTAGATTCCCTAAGACAATGATGAAAAGAGTTGAGCTTCACCTTATATGTAATTGCAACATAGTATTTAGTGACATTGCCAAGAAAGAACTTCAAATGGGTGTCAATCTTTCACCAAAGCAGAGATGCCAACGAGATCGCTGATGCTTTAGCCAAAAGTGCTGTTTCAAGACCCGCCCCAATGATAACATGGATGCAGTCACATTGAGAGATGAAGATTCTCACTTACTTTCTAGTTTCATTCCACATTTTGTATAGAGTGGAACATTTTATGTCTTTTTGTCTTTGATTTTTGGTTGCCTTTTGCATACCTTGATGTGGATATCCTTGTATCGTTTACATCATCAATGAAACTTCAATTATCAAAAAAAAAAAAAAAACATAGTATTTAGTGACATAAGATTATGATACTCTTGATGTGTAGCGTAGATCGGGTGCAAATATCATACAATGCGTATGACTCTAATACCGTATCAAAACATATTGGACCTAACTTCATTAAAAAAAACCAACTTGACAAGGGAAGAACATCATACAAATTCAATCATGTTTATGTCATTATATTATAGGTACGAATGGCAATATCGAATTCGTTTTTGATGACTTAATTATATATGTAATTCCTCACTGCAGGCAGTGCCATTGTTCATATCAGAGATAGCGCCACCCAAGTTCAGGGGATCCCTAAACGTGATGTTCCAACTCCTAATCACAGTGGGAATCCTAGTTGCCAACGTCGTCAACTACTTCACTTCCCGGCTTCAGGGTTACGGATGGCGTGTCTCCCTAGCCGTTGCTGGTGTCCCAGCCATAGCCCTAGCTTTGGGCTCTCTAGTCATAAGTGAGACCCCCACGAGCCTCATTGAGCGTGGCAAAAAGGAACAAGGGTTAAAGAGCCTACGGAGGGTACGTGGCACTAATGATGTAGACAAGGAGTACGAAGTAATTTTTCATGCAACCGAGATGGCAAAACAGGTGAGTAGCAAAGTTTAACATGATACGTACAAAGTATAAAGTTATTGAGGGAAACCCGAGCATTGATATGACACGGTTAAATTTTGACATGAACCTGTCACAATGTAGCATATTCAAGAAAATTTAACTACTAATCTTATTAGAGCGACACGAGCCTGACGATAGTTCACAAAGGAAAGCTCAAACATGACATGACCCGACTCAATTTTTCACTAATATGAAAAGTTTTATCATTTAAGTGAATTTAGAGCAAGTTTTGCAATATTTTTAGCCGCACAACAATTTTTTATTATTTGATTTCTTTGGTCGGTGACAAAAAAAATGAAAAATTAGTTTCCTTTACCCGTTTTTAGTTTTGAAATAAGAAATTACGAACAGAAAATAATACCAACAGCAACCTTAACAAATTGACATGCCCCGCTATCTATTTGTTGTCGTATGATAGACATGACATGTTTGTTATCCCTGTAGGTGAAGCACCCGTTTAGGAATTTGATGAAGAGGAGAAGCAGACCGCAGGTGGTTTGCGGGACCATATTGCAGGTTTTCCAACAGTTTACGGGAATAAACGTGATTATGTTCTATGCACCGGTGCTATTCCAGACCATGGGCATTGGCAGTGACGCCTCATTGTTGTCGGCCGTGGTGACCGGGGGCGTGAACGTGGCATGCACGCTGGTGGCTGTGTTTGGGGTCGATTTCTTTGGACGCAGGGTGCTTCTTATTGAGGCTGCCATCCAGATGCTTATCTGTCAGGTACTATTAATTGAAATAGAATGCAAGATAGTATGTTTATACATATAATATGTAATTTAAGTACTTAATATATATTATATAGTCATTAAACAATAATAAAACACACACACACATATATAACTCTCTTGAGTTGAGAATATTGATGCTTTGAGTTTGTGTTTTGCTCGTCGTGTGTTTTGCCCTACTCATGTTTGATGCTCTCCTGCTGCCAGGTCTTTTGCTCTATACTGCGGACCAGATTCTCAGGTTGGGGGTCCTCGGAAACAGCCTCTCTTTAGGATAGCCCCCTGAAGGGGGAAGGCTGCTTACATCTACCCCCAGACCCTGCTTATGCGGGAGTCCATAAAGCCACTGGGTTTGTTGTTACTGTTGTTGTTGAGTTGAGAATATTGATGAACTCTAATAAAGATACTGAAGCACGCATAAAATAAACTTTATGAACTAAATTCAAAATCTACAAAATTGACCGCATTTTCTAACGGCTAAAATTCTTGAATTTTGACATGCAGGCTCTGGTGGGAGGGATCTTCCTGAAATTCCTAAATGCAACAAACTCAATGCCACTGACCTACGCTAAGATAGTGGTGGCCTTAGTGTGCGTCTTCGTTGGTGGCTTTGCATGGTCATGGGGTCCGTTAGGGTGGCTAATCCCGAGTGAGATCTACCCACTAGAGACTCGCACTGCTGGGTTCTTTTTCGCAGTCAGCACCAACATGCTTTTTACATTCATCATCGCACAATTATTCCTCACCATGCTTTGCCACATGAAGTGGGGTATTTTCTTCTTCTTCGCCGGGTTTATTCTCATCATGGGCTGTTTCGCGGTTTTATTCCTTCCGGAAACTAAAGGGGTCCCGATCGATGAGATGGTCGAAAAGAGGTGGAAGAGCCATTGGTTCTGGAAGAAATACTACCGTGATGATAGTAATGATGACGACGGTGATAATGACGGTCATGGTCAAGGTCATCACGATGATGGTCACCATCATCGTGATGATAATAACGTTGTTGATTTAAATCATGATAGGAGATCGTTAGGGGATGGAAACGAAAAATTCGAAGAAGCAGAGGAGAAACGAGAGAAAGAAAAATTAGAAAAGACAGCACGAAAGGACGAGATTCAAGAAGATAGTGATACTGATCTTGCATGATGATGAATTTAGGGGAAAGAAAATGATATTAATTAATTATTGTTATTTTCTTGCCCTTAATTAATTTATTTTATGTTTTTGGTTAAGGTTAGTTGAATTTTTTTTTTTTTGAGCCATTATCTAAAATAACACAAAAATAAAAAATATTTTCAAAACTAGCTTTTTAGAACAACTATTTTCCCAAATGGCATCCATATCATTATTTATTTTTTTATTATTTATTTTTGTAATACATTTATAATTTATTAAATTTATAATATTTTATGTATTATAATAAATAAATTAAATTAAATTATTTATTAAATATATAGATTAAATTTAAACAAATTATAAATGTGTTGAAAACAAAACAAGAAAGTTAAAAAAATAAAAAAGTTAAATGTTGACATGGATGCCATTTGGGAAAATATTTTTTTTGGAAGCTAGTTTTGAAAATATTTTTTATTTTAGTCTTATTTTGGACTTTGGCTCCTTTTTTTTTTTTTTTTTTTTTTTGGAATGGACAATTATGGAAGTAATTTAAAGGATGGTTCGTTATTCTTCTTATGTAGATTTACTTTAATTGCAATCAATTTAGTTGAATTGACACTAAATATATATTTTCTTTTAACATAAACAAATTATGGAAAATCTAGTTAAAAATTACCAATAAGTATACATATTTTAGATTACAAATCGCAGCTTGGTTCATCATAAGTTTAGACTTGGTTTGGCTCGTTTCATCTTTTGAGCTCAAATCTAGCTCGACGAGAGTCAATCTAAGTTTATATCGTTGAGGCTTATTTAAGTTTGATTTATGTTTGTTTAGGCTCGACTAGACTTAAGCTTTACTCAATTTGGCACGTCTAGGCATATAAATTGTAATGAAATTGGCTCGTTTGTGACCTCTTAGGCTTGTGAGCCTACGAAGTTGAAGTTTACTATGCTTGCATTTGTCGATTTAACTAGGGTTGTTTATTATTGGTTAAATGTACTGTTTAATTTATTTTGCGTTATTTATCAAATTAGTGAAAATTCAATAGCATTGCCATTAAAATCAGTTAAAACAACACTTTTTTACGAGAAACCTTTTTTTTTTTTCTGCTATGACATTTATTTAATGACTAATAAGGATTTTAATCTAGTTAACAATTAGCTATATTATTTATTTTATGAATAATATATTTTATACAGGTAAGAGAAGATGCATTAGATGAACCTAATTGGAAAGCTCGACCTAATGCATTATCGGAAATAATAGTGCCTAGCTCTGGATTTTGTAGGTGGAATCACTGAGTTGACCTAATTAGTGAAACGATGTTTAGGGTTATATAAATCTTCTATCCGGTCACCAATTTTTTTCGAACTTGGACTGGACTGGACAAAAGACCAATGTGCTCAAAATATTGAGACCAAAGACGGTTCCAATACATAGTCTGTTCAATTCAGTCACTGAAAGGCTGGCTTGGTTCATAATATTAGGACCTTTCACAACAACTAATACCTGGCTCTGATACCACTTGTTAGGACCACTCACGAATTTGCCGAACCTTAAATTGAAATAGCAAATGCGGAATTAAACGGGAATGGGGGAAAAATATTAGACACCGGAATTTACGTGATTCACCCGAACCTACATCCACGGAGGGGGAGCAAAATATTCACTATTATAACCAAGGATTACAATCTTTGTTCTCTCTTCCTCACTTGTGTTTTGCTCACTTTTTTACACCAGCCAAGAGCGCTTATAAATAGGCCTCTTACAATCGAAACCGCTGGAAAAATCAAAAGTCATGCCATTAACTCGGGCCCTTAATAAATCCGGCCATGATTAATGACGGTTACGGAAACGAACAGTCTCCACACTTAACAATCTCCCACTTGGAGACTGTACAGTAATCCTCCATGTTTCCCCCTCACCACGCAATCATCATGGGCGAACTCTACCTAAAGCCCGCCCCGGCTTCAGTATATCAGGCGGTACACTCTTCTTTAGCAGAACTGCTAGATTCGCGCTCCCACTTGTCTTCTTGTACCGGAAATTCGTCTCAGCTCCCACTTAACACGTGTACTCGACCTCACATCAAAACGACCCTTCTGACTAATCTTTTTACCCATCGGCTTTCTGGACTGACATGACATCTCAGGAAGTGGTTTCCAACTGACACACTTTGACCTTCGCAAAGGTGAGTTTCCTGCAGTAAACTCACCATCAGTTGACCTCGACATTGAAAACAGTGTGCCCGCCTCCAAACCACGAGCTATCACTAACGCCCTTTTGGAGACAACCCACTTTCCTCCCGAGAACCTGACAGAATACCCACTGTCATCGAGTTGTCCTACCGATATCAAATTATTCTTCAACTCGGGCACAAATCTCACACCATGTAAAGTCCACCTCGACCCATGCGATAATAAAATATTGACATCACCCATACCGACAACTTCTAACGGCTGTCCACTCGCCAAATACACTTTACCGTAATCCCCAGGCATAAAATTATGAATTACGTCCCTACACGATGTAGCGTGAAAAGAAGCCCCTGAATCTAAAATCCAGTCATCCACTGGTGAATGTACGGTAAGAGCCAGAGCATCCTGTATTATCTCTTCAGTCACAACATTGGCTGTATCTGGGTCTGACCTCTTCAAGACTCTACACTCTCTTGTCATGTGTCCTGGTTTTCTGCAGTGCCAACACGGCCCCCTCTGGCCTGTCCTACTGCTGCTTCTGCCCTTACGTGATCTTTCCAAACCCCTACCTCGGGATTCCACGCTCAAGGTGTGATTCTCACCGGAATCTCGTCGGCGCACCTCCTCGGCTAATACTAAGTCACTTATGTCATCGTATTTTAATTTCTCTTTCCCAGCAGAATTACTAACCGCCATCCTCATGGCCTCCCAACTATTGGGCAGAGACGCTAACAACACCAATGCTCGGATTTCGTCACTAAAATTGAGTTTCACCGACATCAACTGATTTATGATCGTATTAAATGCATTCAAATGTTGGGCAACAGAACCACCTTCCGTCATCTTCAGATTGAACAACTTCTTCATCAGGTGCACCTTGTTGTTCACAGATGGTTTCTTATACATGCCCGACAAAGCTACCATCAAACCCGCTGTCGTCTTTTCGTTGACAACATTATGAGCAACAATCCGGGACAAGGTAAGTCGAATAACACCCAAAACTTGTCGATCCAACAAGTTCCACTCCTCATCCTCCATATCCTCGGGCTTCTTCCCTAATAGGGGTAACTACAACTTTTTCGCATACAAAAAATCCTCAATTTGCATTCGCCAATACACAAAGTCTGTCCCATCAAATTTCTCAATACCTGAAATTTTTACCTCATCGGTCGTCATTGATGAACACTTTTAATCTCCTCGAACACTGAATTTTTTTTTTTTTTTAAACTGATCTGAATTTTCAATTTAGTCGATTTTAATCAACTATTAAAGTTGACCAAAACCTAAAAATTCCCAGCACCAAAACAGCCCGAAATCCGAAAGCACAGGCCTCTGACGCCTTGTCTTCCTAGCCTCACTGTGGGGTTTCTCTATCTTCGGTGCCTCTCTCGACGCGTCTTCTCTTCGGGTCTCGCCGGCACCAACTCCGGCTCCACTCACCGGACCTACGACCCACCGACCACCGGAGATCGTCACCGGTCCTCGTCGTCTTCTCCAACCGTCGGCGTGAACCACCGGAGCCTCCCTCCGGAATTCGAACTTCGACCCACGTCACCAGCGCACCGTCGCCGTTCGCTCAGCCACTCACCGGCACGAACTACTGCCACCACCGACGGAGCTTCGACGTCCTTGCCTGCGCCTTAGATCTCAACCACCGATCTTCGATTTCGCGCAGAACCACCACCGGGCCACTGCCGGACTCTCACCGACGTTCACTGTTCACTGATTCACTCGGGAACCACCAGGTCTGTAACCCAGGTAACCCGATCTAGTCTTTTATAACCTCCGTTCACCAACACGCACGGCCTAGCACCGCCACGCGCCACCACACGCGCCGTCGGTCGTTTTCTCAGGCGCGTCAAAACCGCGCGCCACCCTGAACTCTGACGTGTACTTTGTCGGAACAGAAACACCAGCCACAGGTTCTCTCCTCCCACTCAAACAGCTATTTCTCCGATTTGGGTTTCACCCGGGCTCTGATACGAGTTGTTAGGACCTTTCACAACAACTAAAACCTGGCTCTGATACCGGTTGTTAGGACCTTTCACAACAACTAATACCTGGCTCTGATACCAGTTGTTAGGACCACTCACGAATTTACAGAACCTTAAATTAAAATAGCAAGTGCGGAATTAAACGGGAATGGAGGAAAAATATTAGACACCGAAATTTACGTGGTTCAACCGAAGCTTACATCCACGGAGGGGGAGCAAAATATTCACTATTATAACCGAGGATTACAATCTTTGTTCTCTCTTCCTCACTTTTGTTTTGCTCACTTTTTTACACCAGCCAAGAGCACCTATAAATAGGCCTCTTATAATCGAAACCGCTGGAAAAACCAAAAGTCATGCCATTAACTCGGGCTCCTAATAAATCCGGCCATGATTAGTGACGGTTACGGAAACGAACAGTGTCCAAACTTAACACATAATACTGGTTTGACCGGTATAAGCTCACCCCTCTTCATAGCCCCAACCTCCTACATAACTAGCTCTATTAGTAAAATTCGTATATAATAGATATTTTGGATGCGTATCCATACTTTTTCATTTAAAAAGGGTATTTATGTATCATTGTAATAATACTGTAAAATAATCGCTTTCTTGATGTTATTCGTACATTACACATATTACAACATGTATTCGTATTTTCTCATTTAAAGATCAATGATTATTGAAAAGAATCAATACAACATATATATATATATATATATAGTGCTTAATTTGTCACTTTAACAGTCAATTTATTGATTATATAGTACCATTTACTACATATTATGTTTATGCCCACTACTAACATTATCTTATGCTTTTATAAATCAACAAACTTTGACGAGGACCGGTCTTGACATTTTCGGGGCCCCAAGCAAAAATTTCAAATGAGATCCTTCATATATAACAAATTATAAAAATTTTGATCACAAAACTTAGTTAAAAAAAGAAAAAAAAGAACATACCCAGTGCCTCAAAGGCTCCCGCCTACGCAGGGTTTGGGCGGGCAGATGTATGCACCCTTCCCCCTTCAGGGTGTTAACTTAAAGAGAGGCTGTTTCTCAGTGCCTCCAACCTGAGGGTGAGGACTTCCCAGGAGGTCACCTATCCTGATACTATCTCGCCCAAGCACGCTTAACTTCGGAATTCTAATGGGATCCGGTGACGGCGTGTTGGTGCCCTCTTTGATGATCACAAAACTTAGTAATATTAATAATTCGGACGCCCCAAATGGTTGTTTGCATCGTTTGGGGTTATAAACTTTCATATATACAACCGAGTAATAAACACACTTATTAAATATCGTCTAAATACCGTCTAATTTTCGTATGTACTTTACCAAGAGAGATCACTAGTACGGTCCCGGAGTTATTTACACCAATTGGTCCTTTATCGTTTTAAGTTTGTTCAATTAGTCCCTCATATTTATAACTTTGTTCAAATTGGTCCCTCAACTTTTTAAGTTTGTTCTAATTAGTCCATTATCTTTTTTTTCTGTTCAAAATGGTCCCTTATGTTTTGTTTTATAGCGAAATTAGTTCCCCATATTGTAATCAAGATGAGGGACCAATTTTGTCACAAAATAAAACATGATCGGCCATTTTGACCAAAAGAAAAAATAAGGGACTAATTTCAAGGGATCAATTTGAACAAAATTAAAAATACGAGGGACTAACGGTATAAATAACTCTAAAGCAATATTCCCAGTGCCCTAATGGCTTTTGCCTAAGCAGAATCTGGGAGAGTGAATGTACGCAGCCTTCCCCCTTAAGGGTGCTACCCTGAAAAAAGGCTATTTCCGAGTACCCCCAATCTGAGGGGTACAACGCGAGGATTTCCCAGGAGGTCACCCATCTTAGTACTACTCTCGTCCAAGTACGCTTAACTTTGAAGTTCTAATGGGATCCGGTGCTTGCGTGTTCGTACTCTATCGGTATAAATAACTCTACGGTCCGGAAATTACAAATCCACCCTTTCTGATATTACAATTTACAGCTGAAACCAAGAAACCCCCCACAAAACCCTTGATCCCATTTCACTCTCTCTCTCTCTCTGATTCTTTCAGCGCTCTTTCACATCACAATTCTCCGATAGAATCAATCTGTACGAGTTTAGCTGTAGCTCAATCGAGGTATAAATTTATGCATCTCAAACTTGAATTATAGAAGCTTGGAAATTCTTCAATTAGATGTTTTGTTAGGGTTTTGTGTTTACATTTCTGTTCTTATTGGTTTTGCAATGAATTAAGGACTTGTGTTTGGATTTTTATTGTACGAAAGTGAAAATCGATTAATTCACGATGTTTATGTGGTTATCTTATGTCTGATGTTTCTTTGAATTGACTGTAAAGCTTGACTTACTATAGCTTTTTGTTAATGATTTCAATTCGAGTTGCTTACGCAGTTAGTTTCTTATCTTTTTAGGTTTGTTCAAATTGGTTTCTTATTTTTTCTTTTGTTCAAACTAATCTTTCATCGTTATAACTTTGTTCAAATTAGTTCCTCATTTATTTTTTACCTAATTTTGGTCAGTATATGGGGGATCAATTTTGTCATAAACTAAAACATTAGGGACCATTTTGAAAAAAAGGAAAAGATGAGGGACTAATTTAAACATAGTTACAAAGATAATGGGCCAATTTGAACAAACTTAAAAACATAAGGGACCAACGGAGTAAGTAACTCATTTCATTTTTGCAATTGTAATGCTATTTGAAATCCACTATGATATAATGAAATTGATTGTATAAGAGCAGTGAGGAGGGAGAGAGAATAATTGAGCAGGAGATAGAAAATTAGATTGTGTCCTTGTTGATTTCATATGCCAGGAACCATCAGTTATATAAGCTATAGATGATACATAGATGCTGACATATACATCTTAAATGACAACTAACATTGCATTTTGGATTACAAATTAAAACGTAAAATCATTAAACCCGCGCCAACGAGCTGCGGCTGCCTAGCGTTGCCTGTCATGCCTACCCTGACCAGGCACCCGTTTAGCATGCATCTTACAGTTCTCTCTCTCACCACGTGAAAAATCTGGCTAATTGGGTTTAGTGGGTAATGAAAAGCCACTGGGAACTTATGGGTCACGGGGCGGGTCCAGGGATGAAGTTCTACCCATAGCTATATGTTCAATATTCGTCAGGATAACATGGCGGGGCTGGTATGATTCTGAGGTAGGCATTTGAATTGTAAACAAGTTAACTTGAGCCTGAGCTTGTTAGCTTTGAGGCTTGGCTCGCCAATATTTTACCAACAACAATAACAAGTGCAGTGTCTCAAAGAGGCCCTTGCCAAGGCAAGGTCTAGGGGGGGATGAGTGTTCGCAGCCTTACCCTTAAGGTGCTTCCTTGTAGGAGGTTGTTTCTGAAGGACCCCCAACTCTAAAAAGTGGCTTGCCAATGTTTTACTTGGCTTGAAACTCACCATGGGGACTTTGAGCTCAAGCTCGACTTAATTCTATTTGAGCACATACTTAGCTCAAGGTACTTGAGCTAAGATCAAATAGTTCAGACTCATTTAAGCTCTAGGCTTGCTTGGGCTTGACAAGTTCAAGCTTCGCTCCTCTAGTCTTGAACTTTGGTTCACACTTTTGAGCTCATAATTTAGCTTGAGGTTCCATTTAGATTTTCTTAGGATCGCGAGCAGCTAAGCTTGAGCTCCGCTAGGATTAGGTTCAGATAAAACTCAGTTCAAGTTTGAAATGAGTTGATCCTTTTGGGCTAAATAACGGGCCGGATAGTAATGGATCATGAGTTGGCTCACATCCTTTACACCTACTGCACCCATTCATACCCCAACCCATTCCCATCTCTCTGTCTCCTAGGACCCGATGTTGGATCAATCTTTACCTCCTTATGGATAATAATGAAAAATAATAATTCTTTATCTCTTCTGAGGTATAGGGAAAATCTAAACGAGAGAGAAGAAGAGTCAGAGACAACAAAGAAAAAAACAATGGCACTTGCAAGCAAAATAATAGTGGAGAGGGCAAGCCTATGGAGACTTCCCCTGAACATTTATCGGAGCTTCAGCGCAGCCTCTACTACTACTGCTCAAAATCCCAACTCGACTATGGTGTCAAAGACACCAAAGCGACGGAAGAAGAAGAACCTGTTTGAAGTGGTGCAGTTTTTGCCCAACTGGGGAATGGGATACCACATGGCTAAGAGTCACTGGACCAATGTCTCCTATGAGATCACCAAAATCAATCTCTACAAGGTATTGCTCTTGCTTGCTTGTTGTTTCATCTGTTCATCTAGTATATGGACAAATGCTTGATTTATAAATGTTTGATTTTTTTTGTATTTCCGGGCTTTCTTTGCAGGATGGAAGACATGGAAAAGCTTGGGGGATTGCCTATAAAGACGGTTAGTGCTTGACCCTATCTTCCTACCCTTCAGTTCTTGATGGAAGTTCTTTTTCTTAAAGAAAAAAATTCTTTGTTTTGCATTAAATTCTATATTCAGAAGGGTTATCTGATGTTCTTTTGACTGGGTTTGCAATTTCTACGATGTGCTTCATTTATCGTAACTGTTCATCATTTCAGCTATAGTACTATGTTCTTTAAGCATTTGTGATTATTTAAATTTACTGTCTTCAGGTGCGTGAAGATGTCATGTGGATAGTAGTAGTGTTATCCCGTATCGAAATTCATATCTCTGTGCTAGGATAATAAAATGATTTCGTTAAAGCTATTCTCATCAAAATCGTACACTCAGTGTTTTGAGCTTGTACTAGTACCTCTGCCTGAAAAATTGTAGCCATTTGTTGCTTACAGTAATAGCATAACAAAAGCAATCCAAGCCTTTTTCCTCACTGAGTTAAGGATGGTTACATAGATCAAAATGTCACTGCGGTGCATAGTTGCAGGAAACTCCTAAATTGCTGACGTTTAATGCTCAGAAACATGATTTGGCGTTTTGAAGTCAAATCCACATTTCCAACACATATCAAACTCCATGGGAATACGATTCTAACAATCTTAGAATCTTTTTGATAAGAAGATACTTGTTAGATGATTGGTGGGCTAATTATATTATTCGATATAAAGAATAATTGAATTGTGTGAACATGTTAGAGTCAAGTTTCTGGTTATTACTTAATATTGACTTGGTTTTGATATTTATGCTTTACTAGCTCAATTGATGACGTTTCATCAATTTTCTTATATATAATGGGTTGTGGTGACGGCAATGAGGTTTCTACCGGGCCTATGTTGGTTTTAGACATTTTATTTGCAAAAGTTCGTATAAAAAGCTTTACAATTAATAAGTTTAATACCCGTCTAGTGATTTTAAGATATGAGCACGTTTAGAAGTATATTTTTGATAAATGAATACGATGCATACGCATGTGCGCCCTTAAAGCAACCCCCAAGCATGAGGTCTTAGGTTCAAAGTTTATCGTCCCCTCCTATTGTCCTATTGGTTTCCATCTCTAGGGAAGTTGTACTCCTTACCAACGTACAGAAAATGTGCGCATATATTCTTCGTCAATACGGATATAGAGTGATGTAAATGCTGAGTTGAGTTCTTGCAAATATTTACAGGGTTGCCAGCAGCTGCGGCAAAGAAAATCAGTGGAGTACACAAACGCTGTTGGAAGTACATCCCCAACCCTATCAAAACGCTACCCAAGCTAGAGCCTGAGCTGAATGGTCAAGCGTCTTGATCCGTGTTTTACTGATACTGTTTGGCGTTTACTCATGCAAATCTTTCGCTTTTGTTCTTTGTAACTTGCCACCTTTGCAAGAGCGGTTTGCATTTGAGATTGATACTGATTTATTGAGGTGCTCATCTCTCTCTTGCAGACATTGTAGGCAGGAGTTTTTGTAGGGCTATTGTGGGAGCATCAATTAGCAACTTGTGATACTCATGTCTTATTCAACGACTTCTGGCTGTTCTTATAGTTCTTTTATTTGACCATGGGTCGAAATTGGTACCATGTATGAAGATTAAGTTGACATCGTAGGTAAAGTACTGGGACTTTTGGTATAAATAAAAGGCTGAGGCTAGTCATGAGAGGGTGCGGTGAGCATTGAGCAATTGAGGTCCATGTCGAGATTTCGAGGTTAGTCTATGATGTTGTACTTGGAGCTCAGGGTTTTTGTTGCAGCGTTGAGAGGAAATGGTACCAAGATAGAGGAGGGCCAGATCTAAGAGTTGGGCTTCCTGTGTGGAATCGGGTTTTATTTTTTATTGGTTATGTTCAGGGTGGGGGTTTTTTTTTTAAAAAAAAAAAAACTAAAAATCATCCAAATTTTGTATGCGATTTTAAAAAGTCACATTTTCTGATTCTTTAAAAATCCACGTAAACTTTTTAAAAGTTTTTCAATTTCACACCTTTTGATGTTAACACATACGTTCTCCACTTATCTAGCATAAGAGGTTTTGGGTTTGAAACTCGTTTTTCCCTTCCCTTGATGTTTGAGGCAGTTGTTAGGATAGTATTATACGCTCTTATCTTCTAAGAAAAGGGGATGGAGTCGAACTTAAGTTGATGACAAAACTTTCAAGGACGAATCACATGCACCAACAACAGTCCTAGTGTCGTAAGGGCTTTGGCTTACGCATGATCCAGGAGGGGTAGGATGTACGCAGCTTTGTCCCATCAGGGTGAGACTCTGACGAGAGACTATTTTCGAGAATCCCTAGCCTGATAGCAATGACAAATCACATGCTTCTGCGTAAATAGACCTATGGATGGATTAAATTTTGTCACATACATTGTTAGGGAGTAACCTATTAAAATTCATCAACTTTAACGTCAACATTTACCATAAAATATATTGCTATAATTTGAATTATTATACTAAGTTGGTATAATTAAAAAATATAAATATAAATATAAAAGCTAAATAGTAATAGATAAAATACAATAATATATGGCGTAAAAATCAAATTACTAAATATTTGACGCGAACTTAAATAACATCAAATCAAATATTAAAATATAATTAAGTGATATATTTAACTTTCATCAATAAATATCATATAAATTAAGATTGTATATTAATTTTTCTCAATACATTAACCATTTTCTGAGTTATTTATACCATTGGTTCCTTATATTTTTAATTTTTTTTCCATTTTTTTGTTTTGTTTGAAATGACTTATAATGTTCTTAACTTTATTTAGATTAATCTCTTATCTTTTTCTTTTAATTCATATACATCCCTACAAAGTCATTCCCTCACTCAACGAAGTAAAAATTAAAAAAGACGATAGGCTAATTTTGTCAAAAAAATATTAGATATCATTTTAAACAATAACAACAACAACTGATCTAATGCCTTAAGAGCTTCTGCATATACAAGATGGGGGATGTACATAGCCTTATCTCTTCAAGGAGTTATTTTTTCTCCGAGGATCCCCAACATTAGACATCATTTTAAACAAAAGAAAAAAAAATAGGGATCCAACAAAGCTAAAAACATTATGAATCATTTTAAACAAAAAAAAAAAAAAAGAAAAAGGATTAATTTAAATAAATTTAAAAATATTAGAGACCAACAATATAAATAAGTGACCATTTTCTATTCTATTTGTATTTTAAAACATTTCCATAACAAAAATCAAAATATTTGTATTCAATAAAATAGTGCAAGTAAAGATATAAAAGAATGAAAACAAGACATATTTTACACTCTTATATATTACTATTTAGATTATTTTATTAAATATATATAACTTTTTAAATTAAAAAATTATTTTATAAAATTTATAGACTAATAAATTAATATACTAAACCTTAGAACATAATAAATAAATTATCCTATAAATAAGTCACCATTTTGTATTCTATTTGTATTTTAAAACACTTAATTTTCTGAACAGACCCAAAAATCAAACTCTCCCCATTTCTAACAGGCTTCATCCCATCGTCGTCTCTCTCTCCTCCTGCATCAAAACTGCTCGAATTCCACTGTGTTCCGATCATCATCGTCAATTTCCTTTGCCATTTCCTCGTCAATCAGGTAAGTTAATCCCCTACATTTTCACCTAGGGTTTCTATTTCATCTCTTGATCGATACGCATTTTTTATCGGCATTCTTTTGCTAATTGTAATTGTATCTGTTTGGATCTGGATCAGGCGTTTGATTTTGTTAGGGTTTTTGAGAGATGGCGAATAGAATAGATCACGAATACGATTATCTCTTCAAAATCGTGTTGATCGGCGACTCTGGTGTCGGTAAATCGAACATTCTTTCGAGGTTTACGAGGAATGAGTTCTGCTTGGAATCTAAGTCTACTATTGGTGTTGAATTCGCCACCAGGACTTTACAGGTTAATTTCGAATAATTCCTTCAAATATTCATTATATATATATATATATATATATATTTGTATTCTTTTGCGCTAGCATTTGATTAATTCGTTCATATTGGAGACAGGCTCGGTTCTGACATTTTTGAGGTCCGAAGGGAATGTTTTAGATGCGGCCCTTCATATATAGGAATATTTTTAATAAAACATAAATACTAATACAAAAAATTAAACAATCTTAATCATATATCGTATTATTATTATTATTTGCAGATGTTTTAAACATCAGTACCTAAATAAAACAAGTAAACCTATATGTAATTGCCTTTGGACGCACCCTATAACATTGGGGCCCTAAGTGGTTGTTTTGAATGCTTGGGGTTATGTCCGGCCTTGATTAGAGACAATCGAGAGAAGCTAGCTTTCTGATGTCCAAAATGGAATTTTCAGTGACCTTTAACGAAATGTAGCTTATTATGGTGGCTTACATGGCCAACATATATGTGATCAGGTGGTTGAGTTTTCTGTTGATATTTAGCCTCTATAAACCTAAATGAAGAGATGGACCTAGATAGAGCGAAGTGGAGGGCTAACATAGGTGTAGCCGATATAGCGGTTTAGGATAGAGAAGCACTACTAAGTTAATACTAGCGCCCTTAGGCTTATATGTATGTCTGTCTGATTATATTTGCTATTGCTGTGTGTTGGTTGCTTGTTGTTTTGTTGCTATGTTGCTTTATTGCTATTGGTGCTTTACACTTTCTATGTGCCGTCGTTTTTATGTTTTTCAGGTTGGGGGCCGTAGGACACACCCTAAAGGGGTAACGTTGCGTACATCCAGACCCTGCATATGCGGGAGCCCTTGAGACACTGGGTTTGTTATTGTTGTTGTTGTATTTAGCCTCTATAACATGCAACTGTTTGGTCAATCACCTAATGTGAGTTTCGGGTCAATAGATGTTAAGGAGTCTACATGTGAGTCTACAACAACAACAGTCCCAGTGCCTTGCGGCTCCCGCAGAACGCAGGGGCTGGGGGGGGTGATGTACGCAGCCTTACCCCTTCCGTCAGGAAAGGAATTTACTCCATCTAATATCCATTGGTTTTAGGGTGGAACCTCATTTCGGATTACATGTGGACCTCATTTATGGCAACTTTGTGAGTTGGGACTAAGGCTTGGTGAAATTTTACATGTTATCAGAGCGATTGGATGATCCAGGTCACTTGTTTGATTCCCCAAGCCCTTGAGAAGAGAGGCACATTTGAATTTAATGTGTTGTGGGCACGTAATTCCCAACTGGAGAAGGCGAAGGATGTGATTGAAGAAGACTCGTACGTGAAGGGGAGTGTTAAAGACTTCACATATGAGTCTAGTAAGAAATCTCATATCAAAGTTTTGAAAGGGAAGAAATCAACGTATAAGCTAGTGGACTACTTCACATGATACCAATTGGTTTTATAATAGAACCTCATTTGAGCTTATATGTGGACCTTGTATATGGAAATTATGTGGCTCCGGCTTAAGTCCCAATGAAATTTGACAATAGATATAACTCTTTTGATACGTGTTCTTTTGTGGGGATATCGTGTTTTTCTGTGCTATGGTGTTTCCACTAGTTCAGGAATTTGGCTGACTTGGATCATTGTTGAAACTTCTGTATGATTTTTGCCGCTGCTACTAGGGATGTTTAGTTCTGGTAATTGAAACTTGCCCGTGTATGAGAGGATTGGTTGGGCCTAAGCCTGGATAAAGTTTAACAACATAGATTCTGTCAATCTTGCTGGTGGCTTGATCAGTGAGGGCAATTTATTATTGGATTTCTACTCGTAGTCTTTACATTATAAGGTGTCTAACCATTTGGCTTTCATTTTCTTACTTATTTGTGAATTTACTTATTCCATGATTCAATATATTTGGTTCTGTTGCTGTTCTGTACGCGATTTGCCCATCAGAGGGATGTCAAAAGCGCTAACTGCCTGCTTTATCTATCATTTCATGAAAATCCACAGCAGTTTCGTAATAAATTCACTGCTTTCCTTTTAGCATAAGATCATTCTTATACTAATAAAATAGTTGGTTCTTTACCTCACCTGGTATGCATTCATGATGGGACCTTACTATGATTCAAATGCCTGGTCTCTTTCATTGCCTGCTTTTCCAAAATTCATTTCATCTTAATGGATCATTTAGGATACCAACTAGACACATAATATCCACATTTCTTTATAGTTCTTTTGAGATTCATAAATAGTGGACAATTATTAGCATTTCGTATATAGTTAGAACGACCTTTACAAATCACGATTACTCTTTAGTATGTATTAATCGGATGATTTTTGAGATCGCACATATGTATTTTGGCAACAGGTAGAAGGAAAGACTGTCAAGGCTCAAATATGGGACACTGCTGGTCAAGAGCGTTACCGTGCAATCACCAGCGCATACTACAGAGGCGCTGTTGGAGCACTCCTAGTCTACGACATAACCAAACGACAGACGTTCGATAACGTTCAGCGTTGGCTAAGGGAACTAAGAGACCACGCGGATTCCAACATCGTCATAATGATGGCTGGAAACAAGTCCGATCTGAAGCATCTCAGAGCCGTGTCAGAAGAAGATGGGCAGGGATTAGCAGAGAGAGAGAACCTTTCGTTCCTTGAGACATCGGCTTTGGAAGCTTACAACATCGAGAAAGCGTTCCAGACAATATTGACTGAGATTTATCATATTGTAAGCAAGAAAGCATTGGCAGCACAAGAAGCTGCAAGTGCTCTTCCTGGTCAAGGAACAACTATCAGTGTTGGTGATGCTTCTGGGAATCAAAATAGAATGTGTTGCTCCACCTGAAAGAGGAAAGCTCCCAAGCAAGCAAGCAAGCAGGTCCTTTTTCTTGTTCTTTGTTTTTTGGGAATTTATCATTTAGATACATCGAGGTTTGAGAATTTATCATTTAGATACATTAAAGTTTGAGAATTTATCACTTAGATACACCGATGTTTCAATATATGTGATCAGGTATCCTCAAATGGCTTGAGGTTTAGGAATTTATCACCAAGATACCTTTTTGGAATATGAGGAATCTTTGTTGAAAAATGCCGACTTGGCATGTGATTTTGACAATATTGCCCGGGAATGGTAACATGTAACATGATTTTGACAAAGGCGGATGACTTTTTGGGGGAATTCAACAAACTTTTTCCGGAAAATATCACCATGACACATCTATATAACCGTGTGCTGAGTTAGCAATTTCCATTTAAAATTTGACGAATTCTGAAAAAAACTTACCTGATTAAGCTTGGGGGCACCTAGACGGTGAAATTTTAAAACTTTAGGGTACCTTATTATATATTCGAAATGTCATGCTACCTAAATGCTAAATTCTCAAACTTGAGGGTACCTAAGTGATAAGTTTTCTTGTTTTCAATTTGAAAAGATTATATTATAAGTATTATGAGGTTAGGTGTATTGCTTCTCGGATACCGTGAGATTTTGTAATTCGTTTAAGGTTTTGTTTATTATTTTGACATGTTTTTTACTAGGTACGACATAATCTTCTGTTAATAACAGTTGATATGTGAGGCTGATGCTAGATACAAACATAATCTTTTTGTTTCCGGTTCATTGACATTTTTTCAAGGGATTTGTGCTATTTTTGCATAATTGATTTCTTTATTTAAGTTTGGAAATGAGATATATATTGCATTAAAAATAATTGAGACAACGTGTTTGATAAAATTAAATGTTAATATATCGAGTAAGAGTTAAAAGATTATTATGGTATTCATATTGCAAAAAAGTGTTTATACTTGCTACGAGTTCGTATGCCTCTCTGGGTATATTATTTCTGTTAATAGTAAGTTTTCACTAATTGCAGTTATTTGCTAATCTGAACCAGCTGTATTGTAAATATTACACTTTACCTATAGGAAAATAAAACTCAAAACTTATAATCACTAAAAAAAAAAAAGCAACATTTTCAGTGCCCCAAAGGCTCCCGCCTAAGCAAGGTCGGGGGGGTGGATATACGCAGCCTTCCCCCTTCAGGGTAGGTTGTTTCCGAGAACCCCAACCTGAAGGGTGCAACACGAGGACTTCCCAGGAGGTCACCCATCTTGGTACTACTTTCGCCCAAGCACGTTTAACTTCGGAGTTCTAGTGAGATTCGATGTTTACGTGTTGGTACCCTCTTAGGTAAAACTTATAATCACTATCCAAAGGAAAAGGTGTAGCACCGGCCAGCTGAGTGATGAGAAATTATAAAATGAAGAAAAAATGACCGAATGAAAAGAAGAAGAAGAAAGCAATCTAATATCCTAGGTACAACAACAACAGATCCAGTGCCTCAAAGGGCTCCCGCATAAGAAGGGTCTTGGGGGGGTAGATGTACGCAACCTTCCCCCTTTAGGGGGCTACCCTGAAGAAAGGCTGTTTCCGAGAACCCCCAATCTAATATCCTAGGTGATAGCATCAATTTCCCAATAGGATTTAGAAGGGATGCGAAGACGGCCCAATACTTACTTCCTCACAGTCCGATTCAATGACTATGTTAGCCCATCCTTCTGATTCAGTGATTGGAGAGGCCAAGTTCAACTATATAGTGCAAGGATATAGTTGATGTTGAAAACATTACATCCAATGCCTCAAGGGCTCTCTGGGAGGAATGTATGCAGCCTTCTTCCTTCAGGGTGTCAAGCTGAAAAGGGGATGTTTCTTAGTGCCCCCACCCTGAGGATGAAGACTTCCCAGGAGATCACCCATCCTAGTATTACTCTCGCCTAAGCCCGCTTAACTTTAGAGCTCTAATGGGATCCCATGTTGGTTCCCTCTTTGGTTACATGTAGTATAAATATAGTTCAATTATCTTATATTAAATTTACAGGAGAAATAGCACTAATATGTAGATCTAATAAATTATATTTAATAGAGTTATTTGCACCATTGGTTCCTTATCTTTTTAAGTTTGTTCAAATTAGTTCCGTACTTTTTTTTTGTGTTCAATTTGGTCCCTCAATTTTTTAAATTTGTTCAAATTATTTCATCATCTTTTTTTATTCAAAATAATCCCTCATATTTTATTTTACGACAAAATTAGTCCCCCTATATTATAATCAAAATTAGGTAAAAATAAAAAAGATGAGAGATTGATTTTGTAATAAAATAAAATATAAAAAATTATTTTAAATAAAAAAAAGATAAGGGACTAACTTTAATAGATTTAGAAACACTAAAACTAATTTAAATAAAATAAAAGATAGAAGATCAATGTTTTAATAAGATTATTTTTAAATTTGTACATCAACGCCAATATTTTCATCCGCGTATCACGGCGTTATCGCGACCAAGCCTGTGAAAACCACCGTGCTCTGGCGTTTCCGGCCAGTCTCCACTCACATCAAATTCACCCCCAAAACCCTTGAAAACCAAGAAATCTTCAATTCAACTCAAACCCCATAACCCCCAAATCTCCTTGTTCATATTTCCTCTAATTCGGAGGAAGAAACCCATTCCTAATTGCGTTTATTTATTGTTTTTAGAGTTTTCTACGTAAAAATTGTGTCTTCTTATACTTACTTGTGGGTTAATTTTTACTTGATCGTTGTTCTATTCTTGGGTATTTACTATTCTTAATTGGGCTTATTTATTGTCCTTGGAGCAATTTTTTAAGTAAAAATGGTGTGTCTCTTCTTGTTTACTGGGTTTTGTTTGATCATTGTTCCATTATTGTCTTGATTTTGCGGTGGTTTTCAGATTTGCGATGTGGGCACTTCAGTCTCCACCACAAACTGCACCCCAACCCCCCTTCAAAACCCTATCTTGCGCCACCACCCACCAACCCACCACCATCTCTCTCCGCCCTTCAACCCCCACCACCAATAAGAACCATTTGATTCAATCACTATGCAGAAAAGGCCATCTCAAACAAGCCCTTCAAGCCCTACCTTTAGAGCCCAACCCCACCCAACACACTTACGAAATGTTGATCTTATGTTGCAAAAACTCGCTTTCCGATGCTCTCTTCGTTCATCGTCATCTTATTGATAATGGGTTCGATCAGGATCCCTTTATCGCCACCAAATTGATTGACATGTACTCTGAATTAGAGCGGTTGGATTATGTGCGCCAGGTGTTTGATAAAACGCGTAAACGAACTGTCTATGTTTGGAATGCTATTCTTCGTGCTTTGGCGTTAGGTGGGTGTGGAATTGAGGTTCTAGGTCTTTATCGTCAGATGAATAGAGTTCGGATGTGTTCTGATAGGTTTACTTATACTTATGTGCTTAAAGCGTGTGTGGTATCAGAGTCATCGGTTTTGATGTTGGAGAGAGGGAAAGAGATTCATGGGCATATTTTGCGACACGGGTTTGAGACCCATGTTCATATAATGACTACTTTGCTCGATGTTTATGCAAGATTCGGGTGCGTTTCGTATGCTAGGAATGTGTTTAATGGGATGCCTGTAAAAAATGTGGTTTCTTGGAGTGCTATGATCTCATGTTATGCTAAAAACGGATGTCCTTTGGAAGCATTGGAACTTTTCGAATTGATGACGATGCTTGAAAAGCACGATTTTTCGCCTAATTCGGTGACTATGGTCAGTGTCCTTCAGGCATGTGCTGCTTTTGCTGCTCTGCAGCAAGGTAAGCTCCTACATGGCTATATCCTAAGAAGAGGGCTCGATTCGATATTACCAGTTACTAGTGCCCTTCTGACAATGTATGCTCGCTGTGGCGATCTTAAACAAGCCCAGCTGATTTTTGATCAGATGGACAAACGCGATGTCGTTTCGTGGAATTCACTGATGTCGGGTTATGGGATTCATGGGCTCGGTTTGCGGGCTGTTCAGGTTTTCAAAGATATGATTAGAAATGGCCTAAAACCGAGCCCTATCTCGTTTGTGAGCGTTTTGGGAGCCTGCAGTCACACTGGACTAGTCGATGAAGGGAGAAGATTGTTTGAGTCCATGGTGAAAGAATATGGGATTTCACCGAGTGTTGAGCATTACGCGTGTATGGTAGATCTTCTAGGCCGAGCTAACCGTTTAGATGAAGCGGTTAAAATCATAGAAAGCATGAGGATCGAACCTGGACACAGGGTCTGGGGTTCTCTCCTTGGTTCTTGCAGGATT
The DNA here is from genome assembly GCA_018398585.1 of Simmondsia chinensis. Lineage (NCBI taxonomy): Eukaryota > Viridiplantae > Streptophyta > Magnoliopsida > Caryophyllales > Simmondsiaceae > Simmondsia > Simmondsia chinensis. The sequence goes on from JAGTTD010000014.1 coordinate 3,368,109, forward strand.
CACTGCAATGTTGAGCTTGCAGAGAGAGCAAGCAAGCACCTTTTCGAGCTCGAGCCCACTAATGCTGGAAACTACGTACTTCTAGCAGACATTTATGCGAAGTCCAAGATGTTCGATGAGGTGAAACAGGTCAAGAATCTTCTAGAAGCCCGGGGACTTCAAAAAGTCCCTGGTAGAAGTTGGATAGAAATTAAGAAGAAAATTTACTCTTTCACAACAGTAGATGAGCTCAACCCACAGATGGAACAGATTCATACTTTGTTGGTTAATCTGATGAAAGAGATGAAGCAGCAGGGTTACGTGCCAGAGACGAAAGTCGTCTTGTACGAGCAAGATGAAGAGGAGAAAGAACGAATTTTGTTGGGTCACAGTGAAAAACTCGCAGTCGGGTTTGGACTCATAAACACCAGCAAAGGCGAGGTGATTCGGATCACCAAGAACTTGAGATTATGTGAAGATTGTCACTCTGTGACTAAATTCATCTCGAGATTCGCCAAGAGGGATATTCTTGTTCGTGATGTGAATCGATTTCATTATTTTCATGACGGGGTTTGTTCTTGTGGTGAATATTGGTAATTTTAGGTTAGAATTAGTCAAAAATTTTTATTGCCATAACTTTATAAAACATAAAGGGCTTCTTTTTTGGGTGTGCTTACTGGATGTCTGCAAGATTCTGTTTTGGACATTCAGTAAATCCAATAGAAGTCTAATGAAAGGCATAATAATAATACTTCTCTTGAGATTAGAGTATTTACAAATATGTTATGTTCTTTTTCTTTTTCCTGGTCAAACAAATATGTTATATAAGGAGCCTATCTATATAGAGAAGATTAGCATCGTCCCCTGCTCAAAGATGACACGCACAAAATATTTAGAGTTTTATATTCAGAATTCTATATTTGTAACTATGATAGTCATATACTAGCTAGTATGTTATTGAGTTTTAAGATGGTAAATGAAGGATCGTGAATGATATTATCGTCTTAATATCTTCATGTCTTTGGTATATGTGTAAGGACAATAAGCTTGAAAAAAAGATTACTGTTATTTTTTCAAAAAAGGAATAAGAAAGGTATCACCTATGCTGCCGGTCTCCGATTTGATGATGTGGAAGCTAATCTTGATGTGTGGATGCCCAAAAAAAAAAAACATTCATGGTGTGGGAGCCAGTTTGATGATGCGGAAATATCAACAAAATTTGTTCGGATGTTATAACATGAAAAAGTCAGTATCCATTGAATGTAGAAAAGGTAAAATGTGAAGTTCAAAGAATAAGACTCGATGAAGGGACTAGAATAGGTGTGTAATATACTTTAGAGGTCAAGTAGGTATTTGTGAAAACTTAAGGATCAAAGTAGGATTCTAAATAAGCTTTATGGATCAAAATAGGTATTAGGCCACACTTTTCCAATCTAATCTAAGAATTTGATGTTATATTTAGGGTTATTTACATATTAGTATCTTTATTCACCATTTTAAAATAGGATGTACGCAGCTTTATCCTTTCAGGGTGGGACCGTAAAAAGAAGTTGTTTCCGAGGATCCGCAACCTGAAAGGACCAATCAAAGAATCTGTGAAAACTTAAGGACCAAAGTAGGATTCTGAAGAAGCTTTAAGGATCAAAATAGGTACTAGGCCACACTTTCCCAATCTAACCTAATAATTTGATGTTATATTTACGTAGTACAGAAATTATGTATGCCCTTTTGCTAAACTTAGTCATAAATATTTATTATAATATCTTGCCATGCAAGTCTGGGTGGTGTAGTTGGTTATCACGCTAGTCTCACACACTAGAGGTCCCCGGTTCGAACCCGGGCTCAGACAATTTTACATTTACGTCATTTTGCTATTTTTGCCTTCTTTTCTGGGCTGAATTCTGACAACTATTTTGCATACAAATGTCATGCAATAAGACATAAATTATAGGGTTATTTATGCTAAAGGTCTCTGTACTTTTTTTATTATATTAATTTAGTCTTTGCACTTTTAATTGTGTCAATTTAGTCCATTTACAATTTAAAATGTGTTAATTTGGTCCTTAGAGAAAATTTTAAGTTAAGTTTTTAATGATATTTTAATGGTTCAATCACGAATTGGGTTAAATTGAGCAAACAGATGAATTTATAATAAGTTAATTACATCTAGCATAGTTTAGCCGTTTAAAATTACAACATTAACTTAACTTAAATTTGACCAAAGGACTAAATTGACACATTTTGAATTGTTAGGGACTAAATTGACAAAATTAAAAGTATAAGGACGAAATTAACACAATGGGCAAAGTATAGGAATCTTTGGCATAAATAACCCTACATTATAAGCCATTAAATTACTGTATTATAGTATGACTATGACTATATACATTTACTTGCATGAGATGTATGATATAGTTGTTAGAACATATTATTGAAATACTTGCAAAATTTCCCAAAATACCGGAAACCGGGTAACCGAGAGATCTCAGGTGTTGAGGCGTGTAATCACTTTCCTTAAGGCTTATTTCGGTATACGAAATATCCTCGGGGATACAACAACAACCATATATGAAGAAGAGAATATGTAAAGGGAGAGACATAGTGAGATGAATGAGAATAACCTTTTCAAAGACTTTCACAAATATGAATTTTTCAAGTGCTACTTGCAATTGTATTTTATTTCTCAAAACATGAAAAGAGAATTCTCTTTTCTTCTCCCTTTTAAAATGAATCCCCCAAAGGGCTATTTATAGTTTTTCAAGTGTCTCTTCAAGAAGGGACACATCCCTTCATGAAGAGCCACTTTCTTTTTTAATATTACACAATTATTGCAAGTAAACACATTTCATATGTGTTCTCTTAAATAATAGGGGAAAATAATATAAGAAAATTAGGTTCAAAAGACGTCCCAAACTTATCAAAATGTTACTGTAATTCTGTAAGATTTGTGTGTCAACATACAAATGGCACTGTTGGATTGTGTATCGACACACGGGCCCTGTGTGTCGACACACATCCCATACAAGTTCAAAACACTTAACCAAGTATAGGACAATCACATACATTTTGAAAATACACCAACAATAGTAATGTAGGCTTAGTTCTGCATGGTTTTAGAAATACCTATGCCTTCATTATATCTGTTTTATTATCCATTTTCTAGTCTAACTCGAGCTTCAATAATCTGAGCTCAAGCATAAATGGGAAAAGAAAGATTAACTTCAGTCTAAATGAGTCGAGTGGAGGCTTGTTTCAGCTCATTTACACTCCTATGTATAACAAGAAAAAGCATGGCTTGTTCCTTCTCTCGTAAGAAAGTTTACAAGAATTCTATCACAAAAGTGTCCTCCACAATTCCACATTGTACACTGCACTATTTCTATAGAAAACCAAGTTCAATATCGCAAAAGAACAAAACTTAGATGCCAATAGGCATCGATCAAGACATACTTTTTAGCGCCCAGTAACAAGAATCGAATCAGCACTAAAGAAGTATTCTTCATAGGCATCTCTTCTTGAGGCCTCGATATCAGTTGCAACCAAATGAACATGTTCCTTCTCTACTGGTATCTCGGGCAAAAGCATATCTCCATCCAAAATTTGCACCACTTGCCTCATGCTAGGCCGCGATTCGGGCCTTGGACATGAACACAAAAGGCCTAAACTCAAAACTAACTCCATTTCTTTGATGTTATGGTTTCCTTCCAATCTGGGGTCGCTTGTTTCTAGAAGCTCACCCCGTTTCCAACACGCTAACACCCAATCAACCAAGTCATCCTCATCGATCGAGTGCAGCCCTATAGGCCTCCTCCCACAAGCCACTTCAAGCATGAATGTTCCAAAAGAAAATACATCAGTACTAGTTGTTGCTTTTCCTGTTTTAGTTAGCTCTGGTGCAATGTAACCCACAGTTCCGACCACCTTGGTTGTCCTTGGATTACTTCCATGATCATATAATCTCGCGAGTCCGAAGTCGCCTAATCGAGCATTCATTTGAGCATCTATTAGAACGTTACTCGCCTTTACATCGCGATGTAACACAACTTGCTCCCATTCTTCGTGAAGGTACAGAAGCGCGGACGCCACCCCTCGAATGATTTTGAATCTTTGGTACCAACATAGACCTGGGAGCTCGTTTGTGAAGAGGAACTTATCAAGACTCCCATTAGGCATGTAATCATATACTAAGAGGAGCTCCCCTTTTCTTCTACAGTACCCCAGGAGCTGCACCTGTTCAAGAACATAAAGATAATCAACCGAAATTACAAGAAACGACAAATCAACAAAAAATATTGGGTTATTTGCATCAAAGATCCTTGTATTTTGTCCATTTTGTTAATTTAATCCCTGTACTTTTAACCTTGTCAATTTAATCTCTCTACTATTTACATTGTATCAATTTTGTTCTATGTTCAAATTGAAGTTAAGTTAATGATGCACTTTTTAATGTCACAATCATGTTAGATGCATGTAATTCACCACAAATCCACCCATTGACTCAATTTAACCTAACTCATGGTGGAACCATTAAAAGTTTTATCAACAATTGAATATAAATTTTATTCTAAGGACCAAATTGACACAATATAAATAATAAAGGGACTAAATTGATACAATTAAAAGTACAAGGATTGAATTGATACAGTGAGCAAAGTACAGGAACCTTTGGCATAAATAACCCAAAAATATTTGATTCAGTACCAAGTTCCTGTGCCTCAGCCTTCTCATACTAGATATTTCCGCCACAAATTCCCTTATCCCTTGGCTTGAATTATGTGAAATTTTCTTCACAGCGATCTGGGTATTGTTTGAACATATAACGCCTTTATACACCTTGCCAAAGCCCCCGGATCCCAGTAACTCTGTGTCTTTGAAACCCTTTGTCGCTCTGTAAAGATCCTTATATGAAAATCTCTGAAGGACGTATTCTTGTTCCCAGTCTTCCTTTAGTTCTTCAAATTTCTTCCTTCTGATCACCCAAGCAGCACCAACGATGACCATACCCATGATCAATATTATGATCAACATGATTATCAAAGTATGATTCATTTTCGTTTTTGGTTGATACAATTTGGGTAATGATGGAAGCTTTGAAAAATCAAGATTTTGCCCCGATCCGTCTTGGCTAAAGCTCCATCCTAGAATGTATTGTTCATTTGAGGCCGCCCCGGTAGACGAAGAAAAACCAATGTACATGGAATCCAAGAGTATAGTTGAAAGATTCAAATGGGCGGATAAAAGAGGAAGAATTGGTTTTGGGTATCTCATTGGAGCTATTGTTACGTTGATAATCATATTTATATCATCATAATCTATCCAAACTTGAATGGGTTTTCCACTTATAAGATGCAGAGTTAAGTTTTTTCCTTGTTTTTCATCATAATATGCTGCTGAAGCTGCTGAAATTGATTTCAGGCTGTTGACATCAATTCCCACATGATTGCTGTCAATGTCATCGAAAACCGGGCTTTGAACTGTGTCAAGCTCCACAGCAAATATGTGGTTGGAAGAAAGGCCATTGCTTGATACGTTAAGAAGGCCTAAGTATTCACCTGGAGGAGCATCGAAGAGAAAAATAAAAGGTGAGATACATAGAGGATTAGGTGAAGGGTTAGGACTGGTTTTATACTTTAACTTGTTCCTTAACATTAAATGGTTGTTGGTTTTGAAATGTGGATTTTGCATAGACTCACTCTATACCTTGTGTTTGAATTATATTGATGCCAAAAATCAAAACAAGTACCTATTTTAATCACTGTTTAAGAGAAGCGAACATGGTTGCTGATCCGGTAGCAAGGTTTGGGCACCATATCCAATCTGTAATTGAGTGGTCCTCGACACCTACCTTGTGTTAGAAAAATTCAGAAAATACTTGCAAAAACCTTGCAACCGGGTATCCAAACGATCTCAGGTGTTGAGGCGTGTGATCACTATCCTTAAGGCTTATTTTGGTATACGAAATATCCTCGGGGATACAACAACTACCGAAAATATGGAGTGAAGAAGTGTATGGGGAGAGATTGATAAAGATGTCTAGAGATTGGCCTGATTTTTGAGAACACACCCTTTGAAATTCTCACAAAGAACACAAGAACCAAGAAGATGTTCTTCAACTTTCTTTCTTGTGATTTTACTCTACAAATTCATATGTTTTTTTCCACTTCAATGAGTGGGGAGAATATCTGTATATAATGTCTGAAGAATGTCCCAAAACGAAGAGCCTAAACATATAAAAGAACTGGGAAGAAACCGCACAGAAAACCGTCAAAACCGACCTGTGTGTCGAAGTTGAGTGTCGACACACAGCTTTCTGTAAGCCTGTGTGTCGACACACAGGTTTCCTCCGTGCGCTACTGAAATGGGCTGTGTGTCGACACACGGGCACACACAGCTATCTCCCCTGCGTTCTGCAGGATTTTGTGTCGACACATATGGCCCATGTGTCGACACACACTCCCAATAATGCTCTAATCACTCATACAAGTATCGGGACAATCTCAAATACATCTTATATACATATAAACAACATTTAACATACATATATACATATTATACAACAAATATTTTGAAAATATATCAACACCTTGGGGTATGGGCTCCATTATTCTTTCAGATGATCTAGGCAAAGCCTTCCCTAAGAGGCTCGCTTAGGGCCTTTCCTTTTGCCAATGTAAAAAATTTTTGATGTCAAGAAAGAAAGATTTGAGACTTGAATTCAAGACCTTTGATAAGAAATTAAATATCTCAAAAGTGTCTCTTTTTTTTTTGGAACTGGCTAGTCCGGGACAGCATAAATGAAACTTAACCAATCCCCGAGTTATAAACACCTCCTACTCAAAAGTTCCCCGTGTGCAATGGTATCAGTTGAAACTGACAAACCCAATAGCAAGATTTGAACCAAATACCTTACCACTTAGGTCGCCAAAAGCTTGAGTTATTAGGTGAAGACTCGTCAATAATATTATTAAGAAGACCAAAAAAACTCACCTGCAAGAGCGTTGGAGAGATCAATAGAAGGTGAAATAACAAAGGCAATTCCATGCCCACTAAGACTAGCCAACTGTGGGGTCATAGCACAAACATAAGTAGTGGAAAATGAGTTATCTCTCACTTTCCCAGACTCAGAAGCATTAAAATTTACAGGAACTCTGTAAAATGCGTGCCCCATTTGCTCATTTGTGAAATTTGTCAGCTGTAAAAGGCCACTTTCATGAACACTTGTACCCCCATCAATATGAAGCTTTGCTCCATGAAACCCATTATAAATGAACCGAGTTTCGTGTTGGGCAGTACCCAGAAAAATCGCAGCGTGAAAGAAGATTGTCAGATAATATAATCTCCAAAGATTTGAATTCATTGCAGATGAAATAAGGGAGGAAATTTTTTTGCAAAATTTACAAAAGCGTGCAGAAGTTGGTTATTTTAAGGGTTAGTTTTATTATATTTTTTATGCTGACCGTTGATGTCTTTACAAGTCAAAGTATGTTAGGTCATTGCTTCCAAGTGCGTGTTTAATTATTGAAATTATGAGTGGTGCTTTTTGGACTTTGTAAACTCCCTGCGTCACCTGCAAGAATATTATCTGTATCACTTTCATATGTAACATTCCAATGTGTTATTTCATTACTGGTTTTAAGAACATCTGGTTTATTCTGGTAACTCGTTACCCTGTTCATATCGTATTATTACATCGCAGGTAGCTTTAACTTATTTGGGTTGTGTATGGAGCCAGGTTTTATTTATGGGAAACTAAAGTTTTACGACCTGCTCTTGTAGGGATTGTTGTTGGAATGGGTGGAAACAAGCTAATTCAAACCAAGCACCCTTGTACGAACTTGAGCTCAATGAGCAAGTTCTTATCGAGCTTTCGGACCGTTGTTTGAACTTAGCTCGATAAAGTTTTAGTATGTTTGATGCTCAACACAACTCGCCTCCGCTCATTGGCCTAATCGTGCTGAATCGAACTCATATATAATGAGCCCAACTTATTATTAAGTTGAGCTCACTATCGAGCTGGACTATTCGAGTTATTATCGAATCATTATTGAACCATTTTTGAAATACTACTAACCATTACCAAGCTCTTAATGAGCCCTTATCAAAGTTTTCATGAACATTTACTAGCCGAGCACCCCTATTCGAGCTACATAAATCCTCTTTTCTTGTCATTTATTCTTTTTTCATTAGGTTGCAGGTCAGCCAATCTCCTTTGAAGCAAGAAACAACGGTCATCTGATTCCAGTAATAAATAAAAGTCTGAGATAAACGACCCAAATCCACGACGTCTATCTGCAAATGTTGCTTTCATTGACGATTCTGCAGTTCTAGACTAATTTCGTTGGGTGGGAAGAAGACCTTGATCAGTAAACTTCCTGTACTGTTTATATTCCCTTCGGGATTTAAGAACTATTTAGCCAAGCTTCTTTTTCAAAAAAAAAAAAAAAAAAAAAAAAGTTTTTTCAAGAAAGTTATATTTTACAGAATTTGAGAGTGTTTAGTGTGCAAGGAAAAGTGTTTTCAAATTGAAGTTGATTTTCTATTGTCAAGCAGAAGTTGAAAAATAGTATTTCTCCTCTAATTTCAACTTTTTACAAAAGTATTCTGTAAAAAATACTTCTGAAAAAAGCAATTATTTACAGTTTAGCCAAACGGGCCTTTAGAGCTTGTGCAGCATGACTGTAAAATAATTGTACCTCCAATTTCTACTCCTAATTATGCTTCTAATGAAATGTACTACATTAAAATTATCTTTTTAAAAAAAAAAAATATATATATATATATATATATATATATATGTTCTATTACTTTTACATAGTAGTCAAACGTCCAAAAAAACTCAAACATCTATTCTATTATTAGACTTCACACTCAAGTTTTATGCGAGTAATGATTATGTTGAATTTAGTAACTGTTTGACAGTTTTAAGCAACAACCCATTATGCTGGCATATGTCATAGTTGAAATTTCACATTTTGTAAAATTTTATCTGATCATAGAATTTTGTTTGATTTTGAGAGTTCTATAAGATGGCAATTGGAATTATGCTTCAAATTTTGGGCAATTAGTGCCATTGTGTATGAAATAAATTAAGTGTAATTAAGATAAGGATGTTGCAAAATAGATATGTAGATATAGGAATCTTGGGTTCAAAACTCATCATCTTTTTCCCTAAATGTTAGTTTCGCTCTTTTATGGACAAAAATGTTATAATTCTTACTGATAATAAAAGAAAATGTACATATAGAGGGGGAAAATAAAGTAAAAATAATTGCAATGAACCATATGAAGCAAATTCAATAAATTTGGACTTTTCTTATTACTACCGAACAGCAGAGGATAGAAATGGGTAAAGAAGGGTTAAGAGAAGGAAGGTAAATGATTATGCTTATTTGGGTATGTTAAACAAAGAGAGGTAAAGGTAATAAAAAGTAACTGAGTTATCTTTGTTCAGCAATTGAGTAACAGAATAAGTATCAAGGAAGTTACAGTTAAAACAAAGACAAAATTGTCCAAAACTTCCTTAGCTTTTACCTTTCCCCAATAAACCCCAAATGGGCAGTTAAAGAAACAGGGTAATCGAGGGTAACTCACCGAACTGTTGGGTGTAATGTAGAAGTTAGGCAATCCACCTCCAAACATAAAATTTATACCTCCTTACCATTTAAAAGAAAATCAAGAGGGTGCACCAAATTAGTGGTTTGCTTACCTGTGGAGTGAGATTCGTACTATTTTTTTCTGATGATGTGCCGAAAAGATCCTTAAACATGACAACTAACGCTTCTCCTTATCATTGAAAAAAATAAAACTTACAATGGAACTATAGGAGTAAGGTCACGTACATCTTACCATCTTTAGACCCTACCTTGGTAGAAACCTCTTTGAGACACTAGGCTGTTCTTATTATTTTTGCTGAAAAAATTAATCATACAATATCTCGATGTCTATATGTTCTGCGAACAGAACCACAATAAATACACAAATTACATCCACCGAATATATGATACACATGTAAACATCATCGGATTATAGGAATACAATCATTTAATACTCTTCCATTTCCTGAACCTATTTCTTCATATTTTTTCTGTTACCATGTAATTGTGTACTCACTTTGCAGTAAAGATTGTATATGAGTAGCATTTTGCTTTTGCTAGAGACCCAATTCCTTCTTCAATTGAGCAAGAGTGGCTTCAATCTCATCAACACTTGCTTCTATGTTGCTTCTCATATCATTTTTATTCTCTTTACTTCTTTCTTTCCTTTCTGCTCTAGATTTTTCATCAGAAGGCCCCTCATTATCAACATTTTCCTCTTCACTTATATTTAGTTCCTTTTCTAAGAACTCCACAAATTCTTCCCCAATTTCCTGTTACGCCAAAAAAAAAAATTATACTGATAATGCTTCGCTTGCTAGCTGCATCTAAAGTTGAAATGAATCTTTAAAAATATCATGTTTTCTTATTTCCAGGCGAATCTATGTTCGATTTTCTACTAACCAAAGGCCAAGCAAATAATCGTAAAAAGTAGGCTAGACGCTTTCAAGTAGTCGCCTCATGAAAAATCTGATCTGGGTTTCAATACAACAGCAACAACAATAATCTTACCATTAATTGTATCTGATATGGATTTCAATCTTACCACTAAATGTAAACAATTCTGATGAGTCACCCATCAGTTCAGTGGGTCCCAACTTACGTCGTTGCACATTACAGAACCTTAGAATGGACAGATGATGCAACCCGGTTAGTATTGAGGTGCATATAAGCTAGTTTGGGCACCCCGGTTACCAAAGGACAAAGGCTATCCCAAACACAGATTCTCACTAAGGTGAGGTATGACGAAGGTCAAATATACAAAGGCTTACCACAATTTTGTGACGAGGACATTTAAGAAACTTGTAATGGAGGGTGAGGGTGTCAACCAGAAATTAGGAGAGAGAGAATTAGCAAGAACAAGGGGTTTGCATTTTCCTATGGTAAATTTTACATGAGTACCCTAGGTTTGGTGTATAAGGGCAAAAAACAGGCCTATCAGCTATCACTAAACTCTTCTTAATTAGCAATGCCACAACTTGTGTACGGGATCAGAAGAATAGCAAGGGGACGGTGGGTTTAACAACACATAATGACTATTTTTAAACACTTTGATATTGTTATTTGGACTATTTTATAGGTAAGCAGGGTACTAATCTGTAATTTACCCATTTTCTTATTTGGTAGGTAAGCAGGTTAAGAGATTTCAACCAAGAACCTCTCGTCTTTTCCTCAACCGTAGTTTTACTAGGAGACCAAGGCTTCAACGAGCTCAAAGGGTTAATGCTTATGACTACCATTGGGAGGGCACAAAAGTATTGTAACAGAAAAATGAATAAGTAACGCCATACCGCAAGCTCCTCCCATAAGCTCTTGGGCTTGCCTTGCGATGCAGCACTTGCTTCCCAATTTCGGAACTCTTCTTGCAGATCTCTAAGGAAATCACCTGCACCATCATAACATAACCACACATAAAGCAATGTCAAAGGTAACTCTTGCCAACCCAAAAAAAAAAATTGAGATAAGAATTGACTGCAGAATAGGATAAAGTGTTTGGCCAGATAGAACCAGAGGCCTCTTTTGGCTCCCATAGGAAGTTCTTATAGGAATATTGCACTTTATAGGAATTTATTATGGGTGCATTTGGTAGAATGAAAAACATTTTCTATACAGAAAATATTCTTTCTCAAAAGATTTTGAAATAACATTTAAAATTTGCTTTTGTTTGAATTAGAAAAATCAATTTCAATGTATAAATTAGTACATGAATTACGTTTGATATAATATAAAGATCATTTGAGGGCAAATGTGTAAGATTAAAACAGAAAAGGATTTACCCCCCATGACAAAAAAATCTCATTCCCCTATGAGAGAATGGTATCTTCTCCTTTGCTGAGGAAAAGATTTTCCTTTTAGCCTAAGTTAATAACTATTCACCCAAGAAAATTATTGAAATAGAACGGAAAAAGATTTTTATCAAACCAAAAGAAGCCTACATGTATGAATTCTCAAGAAATCATATATTCTTGTGTTTTGTCTGAAGAAGAGAAATACAACATCCATGAATTTAAATTTAACTAGCCTTCTGTAGGTAATCCAATTCCTCAATTTTGCGAGAAGCGACAACTCCTAGGAAGGTTTGAGTTATCATTGACCGTCCACTTATTACCAATCCACTTCCCACGAATTCCTCCCACACCCACTTCCTACCAACCAAAAGAGGCCAGAGAAACTCAAATAGGCCTTCTGGCATTAGAGACGTTTAGGAAGACAAATCTACCTACGGTAATTTGGACATCCCTCAAAAATTCACCTGCAGAATGAAGGGATTTAGTATAAGAATAATCCTGTGAGACATTCAGTTGGCAAATTTTACAAAGAAATGGGACACCCAACAATGTTTTTTCCATGGAAACATAGAGGGTCAATATCAAATGCATCCTTAGGTATGTTAGGATAACAAAACATAAGAACAGTGAGAAGGAAAAAAAAAACCAAGACACAAGATTTCTACAGTCCAGCCAACTGTGCATACTTCTAAGGAATTGCAAAGATTTTCACTATTATTGGGAAGAGTACAGAAGAATTCTTCTCTCACTTGCCTCACAAACCTAGTTAGGAATTTATACAACCACACAGACCCTAGTGCGTCTGAAACATAAATTTAGATGGGCCTGAGCCCGAAACAAGCCCCAAAGTGATATGGCTCATTCCAAAATATAAAACCAGGCCACACGGGAGGCCCAACAATCGTAATATGCACAGGATGCTCCTGTCACAAGTGCTCTCTCTGTCTCTCTCTTTGGGAGACAAGAAATACAGTAGAGAGAGACATCAAAGGCAATACCAAAACGACGTACTAAGTCCGTAATCTTTAAGACACGAAAACAACAATAGTAATCCACAACCATGGAAGCCATACCAAATCCATAGAATTCTTCATCTTCCTTGCTACTCTGACTTCTTCCAGCAGATGTATAGGAAAAATCAGATGCGCTTTCTGCAGATCCATATCGCCTTCTTGAATCTGAATTCAGCAATGTGTTATAAGCATGTTTTATTCTCATAAATTTCTCTTGAGCATTTGCCTGCACATCGAGGCATATCCATAACTGTTTGTCATATATTCCTACAAAGACTACAACATAATTGAGTGGAGAAACAAGGTTTTTAAGGGACAACTAGGATTCTGAAATACACTGGAGATTGAACTTTTCCTAGAAATTATGGGGAGAAATATCAATGCCTAAATGATCTTTATGCAAAACAAAACAAGTTACAGCAAGTCCGTTTCACATGCGACGACACTTTCAGTACGGGAATACTATGAAATTCAACCATCATTTTCCTTGAAAAGATTTTACCTTATTATGCTACGATGTACAGTCTTGAAAGGAATACTTTTGTGTAAGAAACCTTAATGGATGAGCTGACAAGACCCTAGAGCTTTTCTAAAACTCCGGAGCTAAACCAAAGTTGAGGATATAACACCTATGGAAGATCTGCCAAATTGTATCAATCTAAATTTTGGTTCATTTGCATTTAACAGCCATTCTAAAACATTTGGGGGAAAAATTCAGTACTTCGGTGATTTCTAGGGGGTTGTCTTCTACTCCAGCTCGCGAATTTTGTCTTCCTCTTTATTCTTACTATGCGCAAACACAAGATCTTGGTGGGATAAGCTGCTTTATAAAAGGACAGTTAGTTCACAAGGCTACTATCAAAGTCCGGGTTTTTTAACAAGGAAAACCTTTAGGAGCGCTTGCCAAAGAAGGCCCTTCCTAAAGCATCACAATAAACAACGGACTCTAAGATAGGAATTGGGAGCAAACGCGAAAGAATTGGGGCTCCCACTAGATGCCCCTACTTGGCCATTCAATTAGCTACTCTCTTAACTTCCCTGAGGCAATACTGAAATCTGATATCTTTGTTCCCCTTAGCAAAGTTTTTTAAATCTGCAATTACATTCTGGATTTTCCAAGGAAGATTTCTAGATCCATTAAGAGCTTCCGTAACTCCTTCTATTTTTATTCTTTTGTAGCCCACACCATACCATCCCTTCCTTGTTGTCGACTAACAAATAAGGTATGCAAAGGGTCAGGTCTACAAATATGAAGAGATATTTCCATGTCCTAAACTCGTGACCTGCAAGTCCCAATGTAGCTATTGCACCAAGTCCACTTACATGGAGATACTGTTAGGCTTCTTGTATAAAATTTGGTTCTATTTTGTAATGGGACATGTTCCTGACCAAAACCCCAGTCAATCTAAATTTTTTCCTATATACCAATATTTTCGGAGGTCCGGGAGAGTAGCCCCGGGAAAAAAATTTTGGTCTTGATTTGGGCCTAGGCCCAACTGACAGAGTTTTCAAGAACTCTAAGATTTTTTGTGGCAATTTATATATCCACCTAGGTTTTGCAAGGTGTTACGCGAGAAAAGAATAATTCTCTTATACACTTCTCAAAAGATGGTAAAAGATCGATGTAACTCCTTAAACGTAGGCACGGTCAGCTGAACCACGTAAATTCCACGCCTTGTTTTCTTTTTTTGTTTCGTTTCCTTAACAGGTAGGGATTAAGAATGATATGCCGTAGCGCCAATCTAGTCACCATACAGTAGATACCAACAATTCCATCTGAACTGTCAGCAAAACACAAACAGATGAAATTTAATAGCCAAATAATTTGAAGGCCAAAGCAGGAGACACCCTTGTCATAATCTTTTCAATTACAATAATCGCATGAATCATCCAAAATACAACCATACAAATAAAACTTAACATTCAAACTACCAATCTGGATACCGAAATAAAGAAAAAAAGAAGCACCTTTCAGTCATGGCAGATTCCCAACAGAACAATCGATCACATAAATAAACTTGAATATTCAAACTATGTTACGGACTTCACATGTAAATCCAATAAGAAATCTCACAATGGAGTTGTGTGGGATGAGAAGAGATCAGTACACTACTCTGTCAAATGGTTTTAGGATGATCGTCACTTGGGCTTCTACGTGGATCTCATCTTATGTATGACAACTCCATAAGTCGGAAACCTAAACCTGGAGAAATTTCACAAACTACATGATATGCCCAAATAGGAATATGGACCTAGAGTATTATTGGGGTAGTCTAATAAGTAGAGTGGGCCTAACCCTCTCTACGAACAACAACAACAACAACAACAACAAACCCAGTGCCTCAAAGGCTCCTCCTAATGCAGAGAATTTTTTTTTTTGTGAGATGTGCGCAGCCTTACCCCTTTAGGGTGCTATCCCAAAGGGAGGGAGAGGCGGTGTCCGAGGACCCCCAACCTAAAAACCATAAAGACATACTAGCATTAAAATAAAGCAGTTAAATACTAAAAGTAAAGAGATAAGAGAGAAAATATAGGGAAGAGGTTGATTTCACTGGATGCCTTTATTACAGTCCACAACCTCTATATTTACACTTCCCTATTAAATTTCACCAGGCCTATTAGGCCCGACTCACAAAGTTGATCATATATGAGCTCAAGTGGAATTCTATTCTAAAATTAATTAGTCATAAGTGAAGTAACCCACTTGACTTATTAGTTGGTCTCTTCGCTCTCACAAATCTTACGTGAGACTCAAATTAGACTCACACGTGCAATTCTTAACATTCTCTTCTAGGGTTGAGCCCATTCTACTTCTTATTAGGCTATCCTAATACTCTAGGCCCATATTCCTAAATTGGGCACATATCACTACAACTGACAATCCGAATACCGAACAAGCAATCAATCACAAGAAAAAGAGAAAAAGATGAACTCGTAATGAGATCCTATAAGATTGCTTACCTCCTTATTAACATCAGGGTGATACTTCAGAGCAAGTTTCCTGTAAGCCCTTTTGATTTCATCACTACTTGCAGAAGGGGACACCCCCAAAACTTCATATGGCGACTCTCTTCGACTCACCCTAACTAGGGTTTTCCTCCGATTCGTCGTAAATACTAAGAAACCCAAATTACCGAACCCTCCGCCGCCGTAGCAGCGCCGGAGAATGGGTATCGGACGGAGGAATTGGCGGCGGAGGTGAAGACAAGAAGGGTAAAGGGATTTGGATGAGCAAAGAGAGAGAATAAGGAGATGGGTAGTAGCTGAGGATTGAGCTAGAGGGAGAGAGAATCCATGAAAATTCATGGAGGAATTTGAAATGGTTTGATTGGATCTTTAGGTTATCTCATCTTAGAGGTTCAAATTCTTTCATTTTTGGAGACTTGTGGAGGTTGTTCATTTTTTTCTTTTTTACATCGGTAATGAAGCGGGATGTTGGATTCAAACTTGTGTCGGGGGTGTTAGGAAAATTTAATAAAATGGTACTAAAATCAAATTGGCTTGTTTGTAGCGAATTACTTTTCTTGAAACTTATTTCTTGCTGATGGGAATAGTTTTGGGATAGAAGGATAGCCGAAACACAAAGTGAAAATGAACATAGAGATGATGGATTTCTGATATTGAATAACAAGAGAGTGATAAAAAAATTTGTTTGATCTGTCTCTTAAAAAAGGTCTCTTTACATGAAGAGACACACCTCTTTGCTAAAAGATACCAAAAATATCTTTTTTTACTTAGGTTGAAAATATACCGACACAGGATTGGATAACTGTTACCACAATCATTAGGACAAACAGGGTCGTCTTGTGGAGGTTGTTCATATGGGTTTTGCAATGGTGATTTACCAAAGATTTGAGTGGATCCTAAAAAAAATAATTAGAGTATTTTGTTTATATATAAGCTCATGTGATTTGCATTCTAAAATTAATTTAGATTAGGTTGAGTAGTCTGTCAGGCGTATATATTTACCTCTTCTTTCTTACAACTCCGATGTAAGGCAATTTAGCTATAGTCACATGTAAAATTCTCAACTTTCCTTCCCAATTTCGACCTTAGTATTTCATCTCTTTTACTTACTACTCATCACTTTCTCTGTATAGTTAGTGAAGTAACTGTGACATAGATTTGTCTCTACTGCTTATTGAATCTCCTAATATTTATGAGTTGCCTAAATGACTATGATGGACTCGACTTGCCCATACTTGCTCCAACATGCACATGAAACCACGAACATTAGCCGCAGACTTTATCTAAGACCTTTCACAAACATACGACATGTAGACTTTTTTATGAGAGTATGTTCCCTTGAATAATCGTGACACAGAGACTCATCCTTTAGATTGTCTTGATGATTGTGACATATAGGCTTGCTCGTGGACAATTTGGACGGCAAGGATCTTTCAAATTAGTTCAAAACAGCACTTTATCGTCCCATTTACATATCACTTCCCTCTTAAACTCGACTTTACAATATATTAAAGTTAATACACACTTAGAAATTTGTTTGTTTGTACGATACTACTGAGGTTTCATCTACATATACGTCGTACGAGACATATGGCTCATAGACAACGCCTTTCATTACCACTTTCCAAATGTTCATCTTATTCATAAATGGAGAGATTTTTTAGAGTTTATTTATGTATTTTGACATGTGATTATGCTTAAACCAGGGTATGGTAATAGATATTTTGATATTTGTTAATATTAGTTCTTGATTAGATTTTTAGTCCTCTTATTATAAATAGTCGTTTAGTATGCTATATATGAGTCGGTTCCGAAAATAATGCTAAAAAATAAAAAAATAATGCTGGAAAAAAAATATTTCCATATCTATTGTTGAACCGCGTGAACAAGACGCGTTTAAATTTCAAGAAAACCGGATTACATAAACGCAGTTTAATTAAGAATAAACCGCGTTAACTAAACGCGGTTTAAATGTGAACCGCGTCCAGTAAACGTGGTTAAGTCCTGAACCGCGTCCACAAAACGCGGTTACCATCAGGGATCCAAAATCCCTTTTTTTCACTTATACTTACCATTATACCGCAATTCTTCACTTTTTTATTCGCTTATAGTTTCCATTATGCCGCAATTTGTGATAATTATCAAATTGAACCCATGGCTTTTTTTATGAAGCTCCAACATCATAAGGGGAGGTCAAATAACTCCAATAATGGTACTTGAAAGATCTCCGGTGTATAAGAAAAAGAAAGACAGCGGATGACGTGACCGGTGGTAGATTAACGAGAAAGAGGCAGAGAGACAGTGAGAGCAGGGGAGAGAGCGCGTGAATGTATGGGGTTTTAGATCCCAAGTACACCGCGTCATTAAGACGCGGTTCTATAGGACGTAAACCGCGTCTTAATGACGCGGTTATTTAGTTATAACCGCGTTTCTAAGATGCGGTTTTATTAATATAACCGCGTTTTTAAGACGCGTTTTATGAGAAGTTTAAATGTGTTTTTTTGACGCGGTTTATTAAAGTCGCGTTTTATAAAAGCGGTTCAACAGTAGATTTGGAAATATTTTTTTAAGCATTATTTTTTAAAATTTTTTATTGTTTAGCATTATTTTGGGAACCGACTCGCTATATATTCAATAAAAACATGTTCAAATTGATAGAATTTCCGCTTATCTACTTTCGATCTCTCTCTCCACTGTAACCAAAAACCGTCATTTTATCAAAGTTTTTCCTTCTTTCAATATTCAAATAATGTCGTGGATGCTTTGGCAAAGCAAGACCTCTCTCATTCATAAAAGCAAGGCTCTCATTCCTCACTTTCCAAATCTTACATAAGTGCCGTTACATTATATAACAACTTTTATTCAATTATATAACCTACACTTGATTGATACGTACTCAGATTATATACATAAATATTATATGACAAAAAGTAATACTATTTACAGGAGATGATACAAGACGGCGATGCCTCAGAATATAAACATTAATTTATGCAATGAATTGCATCATTTTATTAGATTTGCAGCAATAAATAGGAAAGGGTAGTTGAGGTAGCTGTGTCTATCAAGTGTGGGGTCTCTCTCTTCTTTCAATTGCGTTACCCATTTGGTTCGGACGCAGCCTCTCTTTACAGGAACACCCTGAACGGATAAGATTGCATATATCTGGCTTCAAACCCTGTTTTGACAAGAGCCCTTGTGATATTAGCACTGTTGTTGTATTTAGCTCTCTTTTATCTTCATTTGTTTCATTATGGCGCAAATAATTAATGTTTAGGTAACTTTTACTCAAAAAGTTGTATACTTAAGTATTAGTGTATATTTATATTAACAATATTTCATGTATATTAATTTTGATTCCTCTATATCAGTGGCTTTGATACCATATAGTAAAATAAGGAAGTTTAGCCCTGACAAGAACTTGAGGATCTATTTATATAAATTAGAGAATACAAGCCAAACCAGGGCCGGATATAAAACCAACCTACTCAAGCAACCGCTTGGGCCCCCAAATTTTTAGGGCCCCAAAATTTTTAAAGTTACGATTTTTGAAGTAAAAATTGTTAATATTAATGGATTTTAAGAGAAATATTGACATATATGAAGGCCTCATTTAAAAATTTTGCTTGGGGCTCCAAGAATGTCAGGGCCGGCCCTGGGCCAAATACACAAATAATACATAAATACAAGACAAACTACATGAAATACTATTAACATAAATATACACTAATATTAAGAAAGAACCCAACAAAAAGCCCCGATTATCAAGACAGAGTCATATTTATGGGTTTGAGAAACATTAGGGTTGAACAGGGTAACGTGATTAAAGTTGTTCGAGAGAGTGTAACATTTTTTTGAAAAAGTCAAAATATGATTGAGGATTTTAATGCATTAACAGAGATACGTGACCATATTATTACTAAGCATATCTTTAGGGAAGCAAATAAGATAGTAGACGAGATAGTGAAGATAAGAACCCAAGCGGACTTGACTATAGAATGGACAAAAAACCTCTCAAAGCGGAAGATTTTAACGGCATTCTGATCCAAACTCCTAGGTCAATCCCTTCTTCGGAAGGGAACATAAGTGATTTCTTTACCTTATAAACAATTTATAGTTCGAATTGTAAGACTCGTGGTCATATGGGTACATACATTGTTAGAAAAATTCAGAAAAATGCTTGCAAAAACCTTACAATCGGGTATCCAAAAGATCTCAGGTGTTGAGGCGTGTAATCACTTTCCTTAAGGCTTAATTCGGTATACGAAATATCCTCGGGGATACAACAAGTACCAAATATGGAGTGAAGATGTGTATGGGGAGAGATTGATAAAGATGACTAGAGATTGGCCTGATCAAAAACAACACATAATTGAAAACTCACACAAGAACACAAGAACCTTTGATGAAGTTCTTCAATTTTCTCTCTTATGATTTTCTCTACAAATTCATGTGTTTTTTTCTCATCACAAGAGTGGGGGTATATATCTGTATATCATGTCAGAGAGACGTCCCAAATGAAGAGCCATAAACACATAAAAGAACCGGGAAGAAACCGCGCAGAAAACCGTCAAAACCTACCTGTGTGTCGAAGCTGTGTGTCGACACACAGGTCGACACACGGGCTTTCTATAAGCCTTTGTGTCGACACACAGGTTTCACTCGTGTGCTACTATAATGGGCTATGTGTCGACGCACGGGCCATGTGTGTCGACACACAGCTGTCTCCCCTGCGTTCTGTAGGATTTTGTGTCGACACACATGGCCCATGTGTCGACACACACCCCCAACAAGCTCTAATCATTCAAACAAATATCGGGACAACCTCAAATACATCTTATACATATATATACAACATTTAACACATTTATATACACATTTATCGACACATATTTTGAAAATACACTAACAATCCCCCACCAGTTTCAAAATACAATCAATCTCACTATGACATCTCGAATAAAGGATGCCACGTCGTGCATCAACATGGGTGTCTCCCGATTGTACCCCTGGCTAGTGAAAGGACCATACAGTTAATCGGATCGAAAATGGTAGACCAAGCTTTGAACCATACAACCCATTTGACTAACCGACTATCCAATCACGCACTAGGCGTACTCCCCGTACACACCCTACACCTCCCAGATCGACACATTTGTGGCCTTGTGTCCTATACCCTTCGTGAGTGTTTCAGGGCCAAACCCTTAGTCAAAAATCACCCCTTTGAAGCGGCCAAACTTCAACACACACTAAGGTGGACCTCATTGATCATGTCCCTGCGACCCGACATTCAATAAGTTCTAGAACCAGGTCCATTAAGAGCATTAGCTCATCCTCTTAGAATCTCTGACGCAGGTACCAAGCACTTCACCGTCAGGATGGAAAAGTCTCATTTAGTGCTTGCAGTCACACAGATGACAAGTCTCTCTCATTGAACCCGAGACCTAACGTCATACTAGGCGTCAAGTTGAGGGCCTATCATGGGTGACCAATAATGACAAGTTTCACACCATCCCTTTAATTATCAAGTCTCTAGCAATGTTCTCAAACAAGAGATCTACTAGTTTTAAACTTACATTTCAAAGTCCACAGTGATCACTCAATCTTTCATGAGTTATCCCACTTCACAAAAATTTGACACTGTTATGTCCGGACTTTCAGTGATATATCTCACTTTTTCACATTTAAAAAACATCTCACTATCACAACGGATAGAAATAGACAACATTGGCTTATACCACAAAGGAATCTTAAACACAAAATCCTTTAATCACTATGTTTCTTTACAAGCTGAAACCAGAGCAATAAACTCTATTATCACAGTGAAATTTATAACACGTGTTAGTTTCTTGAAATTCAAGGAACAACACCCCCACCACTTATAACATTTACTAGCTTTTAAAAGCATAGTCATCCCTCTCGGATGTTCAACTGGCGTTCAAGTATTCTTCTAGATGGAAGAGTATTCACTAAAATAACACCACAACTCGTGGTCATTCCAGTACCTCGTGTACTCCATGCCAGTTACCTTTACTCACATAGCTAGTTATTCACACTTAGCTACACAACAACAAAGGCTACTTCTAACCTTTTCAATTTCCTGTTATACCATTGGATCACTTTCATTTAGTTCTAAGTATTCATACCAAATTTCAACATGTAATCAACGTACATGCACACAATGAATTCACTGTCATTATCAGACTATTCATTTACACTTTTCGGATTCATTAACTACCTCTTTCAAGAGGCCACATCGCAAGACTTTACAGACTTGTCATAGAATCACAATCTATAACACAACAATATTGAACTTTGATGTTCATATTATCTCTAGTTCATTCTTCTAGAAATATACAAGTCCGATCGCTAGGACTTCTCTTTTCACACTTTTATACTTTCAAAGTTCTAGAGTCTTTCCAGGGATATACCCTCAAACATGATTTTCATCATCTACACTTTACATCACATTATGACAATGTATAATTCATGATCAATGAAAGACTCAATATTACTTCGTATGCATTCATTAACATTTATATCTCAGGATGTTCAATTCAACCATAACCAATTCATAACAATTTACTTGCAATTTATATGCATCAAAACTTATGGGTAATAAAGGGGTCATCAAAATTCAGTATTTACATACTCTTTAAGTTTGTCACGTTGATGACTAACAACATCCTAACATGTGAATATATTATCACACATCACTCAATAACTTGATTCACCATGCAACAACAGCATATAACAACCACTCTATTCGAGTATTTTAGCATTCGTTGTATAATGCACCTCTTTTTAAATGACTGCACAATCATCATATACACATGCCCCTTTAAGAGCAAATATCATTTACTTCAATCGCATTAATCATGATGATGTCGGTTTCCAATGAGACATTACATCCAATAATATTGGAAAACCCATACAAGATATGTGGTCAATCACGAAATCGTGAATCATTATCTCCAAGTACTTTTATACAACGAATTTTATCATCCTTAGTCATGTACCTCAATTTGAATACCTTTTATCAATCACATTAGGGGTCAACACATGTAATAATATTATATACTTCATGATCCACTAATACATTCAATTTCACATCATTTTCACTTATCATGCATACTTACAGCATTCATGTTCATAAACAACAAAGTCGTAAATCTCACAATCGCATTTATGATCACGGGCACAAGGACCTCATAACCACATCAGCATATATGGTTGCACAAGCACTTTATGAAGCATCTGCTTCAATTTATTGTAATCAAACATCCATAATCGTATCAACATGCATATAAACATTAATCGCATCACTGCACAAGCATTCATGCATAATATTGATTGAACATACATCAACCTTGTAACTCTGTCAATATACATATATGATCATACTAAAACTCATTTCATGATCATATAACCATTGCTTTTCATAATTTTCTAACTCCACTATTGTTCACTCCATTGTTCGTCAATATAAATGCCGTCAATGATCAATACGTAGAGGAGACTAAATCAATAACCGTCAAAGCAATTATGAATCAACATACCCATATTTATGATGAGTTTATCTTCACACAGTTGTTCATATACGTGCATTAAATCACAATCTAATTGTTGTTCAAACTTCTATTTCATACAACAGTGAATTTACCAGACATAATGCACAATTTGTACTTTATCCCAACCATCGAATTCTTTATGAATTATAATCATATTTATGCGAAGTGCCTGGATCTTTATATCACCCATTTATAACAGAGCATAACCCAATTCGTATTATTATTGCCAGGATCATTTTGGTGCCTAGTTAACATCATAAGGATTTCCCCTATTAACACTGCCTTATTCTAAGTTTTGGCATCGTCTTGGCGTTTGGTTTCAACAACCACGCTAAAGGACTTCTCTTTTAGCATCACCTTGACGTCTGGTTTCAACAACTACCCAAAACATCTATTTCCTCTTACTTTAATGCTCAAGTCATACATACTAATTTATATCAAGTATGTCTTTCGTAATTTAATTTGTTATCTATTTAACTCCAGTGCACTTGTTCTTAAATCCAAGATGCAAGCTACAACTAAATGGTGTCTGAGTTGAATATTATTATGATTTCTCAATTTTCACACGTATACTTGATAGACTGTTTCAGTTCTTATCTTTGGTATTTCAATCCCACAAGTAGATATAACTTTCATGCATAAACAATAAGGCATCAACCACTCCCTAGGCATTATAGAACTTCATGATTTTATCCCAAACCAAATGTATAAGTTTCACACAACTTGATTCCATTAATGGGATGTAAACCAAAAGGCATAAAGGCATTTCACTATTATCCTTGTACATGCCCAAATTGATCATCATCATGAATTCTTGAATTATGTTATGAAACCATATGCAAAATAGTCAAGTGCATCATCAACAAAGCACAAACAAATTTCCATTCATCTTAGTGCATCATGGTTTCACAATTTACAAAATTAAACGACATACCTTTGTCCATATCAATTCATACAAGAGATGGTTCCAAGAAGATGTCCCAATTCTCTCTATTCATCTCTTTTCCAATCTCACAAATGGTTCGCCATCAAATCACGGAAAGTGAAGAAGCCATACTTAATTAACGAAATTAAGCCTTGAGATTGTTAGAAAAATTCAGAAAAATACTTACAAAAACCTTGCAACCGGGTATCCAAAAGATCTCAGGTGTTGAGGCGTGTAATCACTTTCCTTAAGGTTTATTTCGGTATACGAAATATCCTCGGGGATACAACAACTACCAAATATGGAGTGAAGATGTGTATGGGGAGAGATTGATAAAGATGACTAGAGATTGGCCTGATCAAAAATAACACACAATTGAAAACTCACACAAGAACACAAGAACCTTTGATTAGTTCTTCAATTTTCTCTCTTATGATTTTCTCTACAAATTCATGTGTTTTTTTCTCATCACAAGAGTGGGGGTATATATCTGTATATCATGTCAGAGAGACGTCCCAAACAAAGAGCCATAAACACATAAAAGAACCAGGAAGAAACCGCGCAGAAAACCGTCAAAACCCACCTGTGTGTCGAAGCTGTGTGTCGACACACAGGTTTCACTCGTGCGCTACTGTAATGGGCTGTGTGTCGACACACGGGCCATGTGTGTCGACACACAGCTGTCTCCCCTGCGTTCTGTAGGATTTTTTGTCGACACACATGGCCCATGTGTTGACACACACCCCCAACAAGCTCTAATCTTTCAAACAAGTATCGGGACAACCTCAAATACATCTTATACATATATATACAACATTTAACACATTTATATACACATTTATCAACACATATTTTGGAAATACACTAACATACATTTAGTGAGTTGATGATGTAGGATAGTACTTAGGGAGTTCATGGGGCAATTGGACTATCAAAAACCAAAACGATTGGGCTAGAAACACTAATTTGCCCCTTACCTGCCTATTTTCCCCAAATTCGGCCTTTGAACGTGTTTTTGGGCTACTTCGACATTTTGCGGAGAATATAATGACATTTTATTAATTTTTAGTTTTCTTATAAATAGTCTTTTGGCTAATTGTTTTCCCGCATTCAATAAAATTTCAATTCAACCCTAGTTTTCTCTCTCTTATTTTAATGGATTCCGAATTATTTTTTGAAATTGATATGCTCAAATCGATTTCTACGTTTCTGATCTGTGATGAAGATATAAATAACTAAATTAGTAATTAAAATAATGAGATATAATTATAGTTGCCTCGGTGACTTAACTGGCAGACTTAATGCACCAATGATGGTTTGTTGTGTTTGGGATCCCTATCTATTGAATCAAGTCTTTGCTATATGTGTTAAGACACTGGTACAAAGGAAACTAAATCTAGACTAATTGGGTTTTTTTTCCGATAATTAGCGAAATAATCGTGATATAAAACTAGCATCCTGTAAAGGTCGAATCTCAGGCCACATTTGAATGGGTAGAGATCAATACAAGAATAAAACACAAAAAAAGGCAAGATCTACCTACGCCCAGAGTACGAAAAAAAACTAGATAAACCGCCACACCTAAAAACCTCATAACCAAAGTTGTCTACCAAAGATACCTACATAAAGATAGCACCATTAAACACTAACAATCAAACCACCCGAAAACTCCCGGTGGTGAAACACGAACTCCCCAAAACGAAGACTTAACCCATCAATCCTAGATGCTTCTTCGGATAATACACTATTGGTTGGGTTATTTTGGTCTGTAGTTAATTAACTAGATCAATTATTATATGATTTAGTACTTGACCATTATGACGAGTTATTGTTTTCAAATTATTTTTTCGTGTAGTATTTATTAGTTGTTATGTTGTACTTTTGAGTTTTGTTTTTGTCCTTATAATTTGAGCATGCCAATGCACGGAGATGTGTTTTTGCGAGTTGTCATTGTTGTCGCATTGTGGGCTGCCTTGGGTGTTTTCGGCTTTCTTGACTTTGTTGGGTTTGTATTATTGGGATAAGCCTTCTCGCGTGTGACTCGTTAAGTTCGTTTTTGGTTTTTCTTTATTCTGTTCTTCATATACTCTTGTACATTTTGTAGGCGTGTATCAATTATAGAAAAAAGGTTACAATTTTCTTTATCCAAAGATTATATTTGGAAAGGGTTTGCAACTGCATCCGTGTGGTGATGTTGAGGAGCTGAGTGTGGGTGTCAGGCTTCGTGTTATGATTAAAAATTATAATAATCCCAGAGTTTCATAGTGGTTGCAGCATCTGTTCAGGGTTTAAATATTTTTTCAGAACTGAAAGATAGTTCTTCCATGTAAGAATTCGTGGTTCTTTTTTGTTTCGAAGTCCTTGATGTAATCTTCACATAGTAAACAATTAACATATAAAACTATACAAATATCAATTAGAACCAAAACCGAAGCCAGATAATATTATTTGACATATAAAGTCGGATCAAAATAGCTAATTTCCAATCCAATCAGTTTACTTTAATTTTTATCGATATTTGATTTGGTATTTTTTTTTTTTTTATGTCGGTAAGGACTGGGGAAAGGGGGGAGAATAAACCCCATAAACTCCTCATAAAGAGGCCCCACATTATGAGCTTTGTGGGATTCGAACCCGGGCAATCCCGTTGGCACCCGGAGTGCACTAAAGGACTATTTGATTTGGTATAGGAATAATATATGTTTTGTGGAGGTCACTGAAGGCATCAAATCACCTTCTTTGCCCAATTGGCAAGTGGGATGATCTCCATTACCAGTAGCCGCACCCTGGAACTTTATGCTAAAACAACTTGAAAATATCTCATATAATATGTCCTTTTTCGATAATTTGAATACAAGTCCGAGATAGTACAATAATGTAAAGTCGGGTTCAAAGGCTAATAAAAGAAACACCTAGATAGTCAAACTGATATTGATGCAGCCGCACCTTAGCCTTGGCGAGCTATGAGGCTATTGGCAAGTTATTTGGCGGATCGGGTTACTTGGCAGGATGGAAGAAAAACCAGATAGAGGATAGAGAGACGCGAAAAGGGTGGAACGAGTTAGAGCTTTACATTAATTAGGAGACTTTAGCTTAAATTAGATTAGTTGATTTTGTTATTTATCTTTGTATATTTAGTCTTTTATTCTAAAATTATTACATGGATTGCTAGATGAGCACATGGATAGCTAATATTTACCGTTGATCTTTAGATAGGGATTTTACTATTTTGAGTCTAATTAAGAAAACTCCTCTATTTAAAAAGACAAAGAGGGCACCAACACGCCGTCACTGGATCCCATTAGAACTTCGAAGTTAAGCGTGCTCAGGTGAGAGTAGTATCAGGATGGGTGACCTCCTGGGAAGTCCTCATACTCAGGTTGGGGGCATTCGGAAATAACCTCTCTTTAGGTCAACATCCTGAAGGGGGAAGGTTGCGCACATCCGCCCCCCATACCATGCGTAAGCAGGAGCTCTTGAGGCATTGGATATGTTCCTTTTTTCTCTATTTAAAAAGAGAGGCATATTAGGGTTTAGTCATTTAATTTTCTGGATATTTTTATCATTGTTTTTAGAGTTTTCTTCTATTCTCGGGTTCTAATAATTTGAGTTAAGTAATTTTCCTTGTTTTGTTAATTGTTTTAGCAATAAGAAATTTAAAAGAAGGTTGTCGAACCTTCCGTTTTCCTAATTTCCTTATCTGCACTGCATTCGATATACAAATAGCAATTCTTCCGTGAAATACGAACACATTATGAGGGTCAATTCGGCAATCTTTCTTGAACGATTATAATGAATCACAAAAGGGTCACATTCATTTGTAACTCCTTTTCAAATTTCATTTTGGATTACCCTTTTTCAAAATGATCAAGTTGAACAATGCACGAGTAGCCGTCCTCCTTAAACGTAAGTTTCCCCACCTCTGCCTTTAATCCAATCAGAATCAATCAATTGGTATCTGATTTATACATTTAATATATAGAGAGAGGGTAAAATATTATTGATTCATAGATAACAAATATTATTTATTCATTCTCCGAGAGAAACTAATTGTTGGTGTAAACTCCCAAAAGTGCCGGGAACCGGGTAACCAATCATTGTTGGATCAAACACTTGTAATTCGCAAGTAACAGGTATCAAATCGATCTACAGGTTTCGTGGCGTGATGTCTCTTTCCTTAAGACCTATTTCAGCGTATAAAATAGTCTCGGGGATACAACGATAACCTAATGTCAATAGAGTGAGTGTATGTAAAGGGAGATAAAGAGAGATGTATGAGAATGACATTTTTCAAGAAAAATGAACAAGTTCTTTCAAATCAATTGATTCATTATTATCAAAGATATTAGGGGAATATATATATATAAGACTTTGTGAAAGAAAACGTCCTAAATTATGCCTCAAAGAAAAGGCGTGAAAAACCGGTAGTGAACGAGGGAAAATCTGGTAAAAACTGCACCTGTGTGTTGACACACAGTTGTGCAGAGATGGTTCTGTTGATCTATATGTCGACACACACCTCTGCAACGCTGTTCTGTAAGAATGCGTGTCGACACACCAACCCTGTATGTCGACACACATCCCAACGCAAGTCAAAACACATCGAACAAACTTCGGGACCAACTTTAAACACTTTATTCACAATTCTTATAGCATTATTTTGAAAATATATCAACAATCCCCCACTATTTTCAAAATACAATCATTCCCACAAACGACATCTCTAAGTTAAAGGAGGCCATATCGCGCATGAATGAGGGTGTCTTTCGATTGAACCCTCAGCTAGTAATGACATGTTTACAATTAATCGGATCGAAAATGGTAGACTACGCTTTGAACCTTTCAACCCACTTGACTAACTGAATACATCACCACGCACTAGGCAATCTACTCCCCGTACATAACCTACACCTCCCCAGATCGACACATATGAAGCCTTGTGTCCTGTACCCTTCACGAGTGTTTCAGTGCCAAACCCTTTGTCAAAAATCACCCCTTGAAGCGGCCAAACTTCACACTCACTAATGTGGACCCCAATTGATCATGTCCTGCGACGCGACATTTAGTTACAATATTATTAAGAACTGGGTCTATTAAGAGCATACGCTCATCTCTGACGCAGGTAACTAAGCACCACACACACGAGATGGAAAAATTCTTTTGTGCTTGCAGTCACACTGATGATAAAACTCACTCATTGAACCCGAGACCTAGCGTCAAGTTGAGGGCGAATCATGGGTGACTACAAATGACAGGTTTCACACCATCCCTTTAATTATCAAGTCTCTAGCAATGTTCTGAAATAAGAAATCCACTAGTTTGAGACTTATATTTTAAAAGTCCACAATGATCACTCAATCTTTTATGAGTTATTTCACTTAGCAATATTTGACACCGTGGTGTCCGGACTTTTAGCGACACACCTTACTCTTATATATTTGAAAAACACATCTCACTATCACAATGGACAGAAAGAGTCTATATTGCCTTCTGCCATAAAGGAGGCTCAAGCATATCCTTTAATCATTATGTTTCTTTACAAACAAAAATTAGTTTCTTAAAACTCAAGGAACAACACCCCCACCACTTATAGCATTTACTAGCTTTTAAAGCGTAGTCCTCCTTATCGGATATACAACTAGCGTCCCAGTACTCTTCTATATACTCATTAACATTAGCACCACAATTCATGGTTATTTCGGTACCTTATGTACTTTATATTAGTAACATTTACTCATATAGCTAATTATACACACTCAGCTATCCAACAACAAATGCTACATCTAACCTTTTCAAGGTCCAATTATACCATTGGAACGCTTACATTTAGTTCAAAATTTTTTACACCAAATTTCAACATGTAGTCAGCATACATACAACGAATTCCCCGATTCATTAAACATGCCATATGCATTATTCGAATTCATCAAATACCTCTTTCAAAAGACAACATCGCTAGACTATATAGTCTTTTCATAGTATCACAATCTATGACACAACAATATTGAACTTTGACATTCATTCCATTTATAGTTCATTCCTCTAGAAATTTACAAGTCCGATCGTTAAGACTTCTCTTTTCATAGTCTTTTACTCTTTCAAAGTTCTAGAGTCTTTCTAGGGATATACCCTCAAACATGATCTTCCTCATAATATACTTTAATTCACATTATCAGAATGCATCATTCAAGACCAACGAAAGACTCGAAGTCACTTTCTATGTACTCATGTATATTTATATCTTAGGATGTTTACTCCACCTATAAATCAGTCAAAAGATTATACATGTCATTTATATGAATAAAACCTTATGGGCAACAAAAGAGTCATCATAAATTAGTATTTTCATACTCTTTAAATTTTTCACGTTGATGACTGACGACATCTTAACAAGTGAACATATCATCACATAGTAATCTTATTTACCATGCAGTAATTGCATGAATCTAACACTCAATTTGAGTACTTAAAAACTCACCGCATGGATGCACATCATTTTAAATGAATACTCAATCATCATATACATACACCCTTAACATGCAAGTAAGCTTTCTTTAACCTCATTAATCATGATGATAAATTTTTCACATGCACGCCGGCTTCTATTGAAGCACTACATCCAATAACATTGGAAGACCCACCGAAAACATGTGGTCAGTTACAAAATTATAAGTCATCATTTCCAAGTGCATTAATACACTTTCTTTCACTGTTTATAATCATGAATTTCAATTTAAATAACTTAATATCAGTCACATTAGGGATCAACACATATAATATTATCTCAAATTTCAAGATCCATTAATACATTCAAATTCACATCAACATACATGGTTACATGCATCATTTTCAATACGATGAAATAAAGCATCCAAAATTTTATTAACATGCATATGAGCATCCCTCGTACAACAATATTAATTTCCATGCTCATATTTTTATATCAATGGACATGCATGTATTAGTTATATTAACTAATGTGTATCATTAATATACCTCCATCAACATATATGCATGAATATACTCAAACTTCTTTCATGACTCTCCAACCCACTATTGTTCATTCCATTATACCATAACATCAATTTGTCAATGAACAATATGTACAAGAGAACGACTCAATTATCATGAAAACAAGAATGAGTCAAAAATACCCACGTTTATATTTTATTACAGACTTATGGCCATACAGTTATTAACATACGTGCATTAAACCTCAATCTAATTGTTGTTCATATTACAAATTCATACAACAATGTATTTACCATACACAATGCACAATTTATTCTTTGTTCCAAACTATTTATGTGTTTTCATATTTCATGAAAAACTCTATTGTTCTTTTCAATTCGTAGAACACAAGTATCATTATCAGCATATTTCATTCACTTATTTATTATTACTGGTTTTAGCATCGTTACGGCGCCTGGTTTCAACAATCACGCTAAACAAGAATTTCTCTTTTAGCATCGTCTCGACGTTTGGTTTCAACAACCACCCAAAACAATGCTTTATTTTAATGCTCAAATTATACATACTAATTCGTAACAAGTATGTCTTCATAATTTAATTTATTATCCATTTAATTCCAGTGCACTTTGTTGTTAAATTCATGAAGCAAGCCACAACAAAATAGTGCCCGAATTGAAAATTATCATGATTTGATTTTGATTTCACATGTATACTCATTATTGATCAACATTCATGATATATAACTGTTGGGTTGTGTTTCAAATTTTGAGTCTAGATTGCGGTATGGACTATTTCATTTCTCGAGTCGGGCTATGCCTTGTTTTCCTCAGTCTCAAGGGTTTACTTTTCAGATCTTGAATATTATTCACATTTCAATAACATATCAAAACAATGCCTAAACTGAAAATTAGGAGTTCTTATCTTTGAAATTTCAACCCCACAAGTAAATATGCTTTCATGCATAAACAACAATGCATCAACCACTCCTTCTTAGGCATTATAGAACTTCATGATTTTATCCCGAATCAATTGTACAAGATTTCACACAACTTGATTCCATTAATTGAATGCAAATCAAAAAACATAACGGCATTTTTCTATTATCCTTATGCATGCCCAACTTAACCACCATCATGAATTCTTGAATTATGTTATCAAACCATATGCAAATTAACCACGTGCCTCATGAATAAAGCACAAACCCAAATCCTCATTCATCTTAGTGCATCACAATTTCATGATTTTAAAAATTAAATGACATACCTTAGTCCATAATCATTCACACAAGGATAGATCCAAGAAGTCATACCAATTCTCTCCATTCATCATTTTCTCCAATCTCACATGGTTTGACATCAGATCACAGAAAATGAAAACGCCATTTCAATTAATGAAATAAGTCTTAAGATTGTTGGTGTAAACTCCCAAAAGTACCGGGAGCCGAGTAACCAAACATTGTTGGATCAAACACTTGCAATTCGCAAGTAACGGGTATCAAATCGATCTACAGGTTTCGAGACGTGATGCCACTTTTTTTAAGACTTATTTCAGCATATGAAATAGTCTCGGGGATACAACGATAACCTAATGTCAATAGAGTGAGAGTATATAAAGGGAGATAAACAGAGATGTATGAGAATAACTTTTTTCAAGAACAATGAACAAGTTCTTTCAAATCAATTGATTCGTCATTATCAAAGACTTTGTGAAAGAAAAACGTCCCAAATTATGCCTCAAAGAAAAGGCGCAAAAACGCACGAAAATCTAGTGAAAACTGCACCAGTGTGTCGACACATAGGTGCTGTGTGTCGACACACAGTTCTGCAGAGATAGTTCTGTTAATCTGTGTGCCGACACATTGTAAGAATGTGTTTCGATACACCAGTCCTATGTCGACACACATCCCAACACACATCAAAACACATCGAACAAACTTCGGGACCAACTTTAAACACTTTATTCACAATTCTTATAGCATTATTTTAAAAATACATCAACATTAATTATGTAGCGAACCAATTTGCAAAGGAGGGTGTTTCGAGATCTGGTCCTCCCATAGCCTTACTTTGATTTTAGTGTGCGCTGTTTTTCTTCTTTTCTGTATGTTTTGTCCATTTTCGAAAGTTTGGATAATCTGTTTCGTAAAATATACTTGGCACCATTTTCAAATTATACAAAAAAATAAATAAATAAATAAAATTGATGTTTCCTATTTTGTACTATGTGCATTTAGGCGTCTCTTTTTTTTGTATTATTGAAATGCATTTGAGTGCCTTAATTATTTCAAAAAATGCATTTTAAATTCGAAGAAAAAAAGAAAAAGAATGATTTAATTATGTTAAATTTTAATGGGCCTTTTTGGGTTCGACCTACGGAGTTGAAATAGACAAGATCCATATATAAGCCTAGTGGGATTCCATCCTAAAATCAATTGGCACTATAAATTGATTTATTCACTCTTGCAACTGCTATTGGGGATTTCAGTTACTAGGCTCATATATAGAATCTCAACACTCCCCCTCACATGTGAGTCTACGATAAACACACCACTCCCGTTCTCCGATCCAATTGGATCCAACCACTGGAGAAGGCCTTGGCGCAACAAACTCAAATGCACCCTTTTTTACGAGGATAAGGTACGACAAACAAGAGAAGGAGATCATCGACCCGCTCTGTTACCATGTTAAATTTTACCGGGCCTTTCGGGCCCAATCCATGGAGTTGAAATATACGAGATCCACATACAAGCACAAGTGGGATTCCATCCCCTAACCAATGGGCAATAGGTGAAGTAACCTACTAGGCTTATAAATTGATGTCGTTTGAATTAATTCGATTACATATGTGATGAGGTCACGTGGATGGGAGGATCATAGATAAGATCAAGATAAGATATTGTGGGGATATTTTGTTTAATGGATGGAATATAACATTGGAAGAAAATGAAATAATTCTTCCAATAAAAGGAACATATCCAGTGCCTCAAGGGCTCCCGTCTACGCAGGGTCTGGGGGATGCTGATGTATGCAACCTTCCCCGTTCAGGGTGTTAACCTGAAGAGAGGCTGTATCCCCACGCACCCAACCTGAGGGTGAGGACTTCCTAGGAGGTCACCCATCCTGGTACTACTCTCGCTCAAGCACGCTTAACTTCGGAGTTTTAATGGGATCCGGTGACGGCATGTTGGTGCCCTCTTTTGGTGAAATAATTCTTCCAATGCAGTAAATAAATAATAAATTAATATTTTGGGAAAAAAGTTTATGTTATATTTGTTACTTTTATGGCTTTTATTTTTGTTTGTATTTGAACATCTCTCTTGTGCGTTTTGAGCTGGAAATGGCCGTCATTCCTGGCTTCCTCCTTTTGTCCCTAGTGTAGTCGTGGTCCTTGAGGTTGTCGATTTTGCTGGGGGAGTGGAAATGGTAACTGGAGCCAGGTTAGCAGACCGACAAAGAGAAGATCACCGACCAGATGAGGAATTGAAGCCTGGTGCTTGATCATGTGTACAAGTAGTGCTCGATCTGGCGTTTGATTTGTTTTGATCTAGGGTTGATTTGGTGTTATTTGGGGCTAATTTGTGTTAGGTTATGTCTCAAATTACTTGTTTTATTTATATGGGGTTGTCGTAGGGTCACCGATCGATCGGGAGAGAATCCGATCGATCGGGTGATTTAAGGAAAGATTCGGGATTGTTTAGGAAATTAGAGGGCCGATCGATCGGCCGGTTCCGATTGATCGGGCGCCTCCTGACCTACGTCTATATAAAGGACGTAGGGTTTACGTAATTCTGCATCCAATCAAAGTGTGGTGAGCCGCCATTAAGAAAAAGAGGTGATTTAGTAATTCCTCCAAGATATTCGAGTGCTACAAGAGTTCAGAGGGAGTGAGTCTAATTCTTCCATATATCTCGTTTGGGAAGTGTCGTTGTAATTCTTCCATTCAGTTAATAAAGAATCTCCATTTCCGTCCGTGGTTTTCTCCCCTCTCGATTGTAGAGGGGTTTCCACGTAAATATTGTGTGTTCTTGTTTTATTCTTTCTTTCTCCATATTTGTTTACTTCTCGTTTTGCGTGAGTCATATTATTTGAATCGAATCAACTTACCAGGGTTTACGCTTCCGCATTAGGATCTTTTCCTTACAAATTGGTATCAGAGCCCTATTTATTTCAATTTGATAATATGACATCCGCAATTAGATCTGAAATTGAGCAGTTTGGTGGTCAAGGGAGCTTCAGTTTATGGCAGGTTCGCGTTAAGGGCCTCTTGACTCAGAATGGCTTGAAGAAAGCTTTAGATGGGAAAGAGAAAAAATCAGAGAATCTTACAGAAGCACAATGGGAGGAGTTGGATGAGAAGGCGCTCACAGCAATTCAGATGTGTCTTACCGATGACGTTTTGATAGAAGTTCTGGATGTGAAGACCGCTAAGGAGTTGTGGGAGAAATTGTAGGATATGTTCTGTTTCAAATCTGTCTCCAACAAACTCGCAGTTAAGCTCCAGTTATTCACGTTTCGTATGTCAGCAGGTACGTCACTTAAGAACCACGTCAGTGAATTTAATTCAATTATTCAAGATTTGAAAGAATTGGATGATGTTCCTAAGGATGAAGATCAGGCAATGTTGTTGTTATGTTCTCTCTCTACTTCATATAAGGGTTTTGTCTAAAGTATGATTTATGGGGGTAGACAAACCATATCTGTTGATGAAGTTAAGAGAAACCTACTGAGTAAAGAACGAGTAGATAGGGAATTATCTGATTCTATTTATAACTCAGGTAGTGGTTTATTTGTGAGGGGGAGAACCGAGTATGATCATAGTGGAAACAAGTCTAAGTCTAGGTATCAAGACCTAACCTGTAACTACTGTCATAAGAAAGGGCACATTAAGAAAGACTGTTACAAGCTTAAAAGAAAATTAGAAGCAGATAACAGGTCTGACCAGAGATCCATAGCAGCTAGTGTTGTTGATGGTGAGAATGAAGATTTTCTTTTGTCCGTGTCTGAACCTCAGTCCAATTTGAAAGATAATTGGATTTTAGATTCGGGTTGCTCCCATCATGTCTGTCCCAATCGGGATTGGTTTTCCACGTACGAGTCTATTCAAAGTGGAGTTGCTTTGATGGGTAATGATAATCCATGCAAAGTTTTGGGTAGAGGAACAATTCGTTTTAGGATGTTCGATGGCACTATCAGGGTTTTGGACGATGTTCATCATGTTCCTGATTTGAAGAAGAATCTCATCTCTTTAGGTACTCTTGAGTCTAAAGGGTACAGGTACACAGCTGAAGGTGGAGTTTTGAGGGTCGTTAAGGGTGCATTGACAGTTATGAAGGGCAGAAGGTTAGGTACGTTGTATGAGCTTGTCGGTTCCACAGTTGTTAGATCTGTTGCAGTATCTTCATCATCCTTGTAGTTGACAGAACCAGAGATCACAAATTTAGGACGTTTGAGATTGGATCGTTTAGGTGATAGGGGTCTGTCTGAGCACAGTGTAAGAGGCTCTTTGTGTGGTCAGTCCAGAGGACTGCTGGTATGTGAACAAGGACTTTATGGGAAGCAGAAAGGTTTTCGCTTCAAAAAATTCCTGACGAGTAGACGTGTCACGTTTGGTGAGTCTTCATTATTGCTATCTCCACAGAAGATGTCATCAGTTGTTTGCGATTTAGGTCAGGTGAGTAAGCCAGAGGGAGTTCAGTTTAGTAACACAGTTCAGCAGTGGATGGCTGTTTCAGTTGATGTGTCAAGAGCCAATTCAGAGAAGAAGATTGGCATTGCTGATAACCTCTCAGATATGTTCACTCAGTTTCTACCTAACAGGAAATTCAAGCTTCACACGGTTAGGTTTCGTACTTCGTTGTGTTAACCCCGTGTGTGGGGGGTTTAGTGGAGAAGGTGGAGGAAATTCTTTTATGTATGTAATTTGAGCCAAGGTGGAGATTTGTTAGGTTATGTCTCAAATTACTTGTTTTATTTATATGGGGTTGCCGTAGGGTCACCGATCGATCAGGAGAGAATCCGATCGATCTGGTGATTTAAGGAAAGATCCGGGATTGTTTTGGAAATTAGAGGGCCAATCGATCGGTCGGTTCCGATCTATTGGGGTGCCAATCGATCAGGCGCCTCCTGACCTACGTCTATATAAAGGACGTAGGGTTTACGTAATTCTGCATCCAATCAAAGTGTGGTGAGCCGCCATTAAGAAAAAGAGGTGATTTTGTAATTCCTCCAAGATATTCGAGTGCTACGAGAGTTCAGAGGGAGTGATTCTAATTCTTCCATATATCTCGTTTGGGAAGTGTCGTTGTAATTCTTCCATTCAGTTAATAAAGAATCTCCATCTCCGCCCGTGGTTTTCTCCCCTCTCGATTGTAGAGGGGTTTCCACGTAAATATTGTGTGTTCTTATTTTGTTCTTTGTTTCTCCATATTTGTTTACTTCTTGTTTTGCGTGAGTCATATTATTTGAATCAAATCAAGTTACCAGGGTTTACGCTTCCGCATTAGGATCTTTTCCTTACAATTTGGTATTGAGCAAGTGTTGTGGTTAGGACCCAAGTTGGGAGATAACTGCAGTAGCCGATAAGTGATACTCCATCCTCAACTCGTGATGGGGTTCTATGGGTTAGAGTTTTTGGATCAAGTGCGCAGAGACAGGAGGATGTTTCCGAGCCACGAGGAGAAGCTAGAGTATGTTAGGGATTTTGCGAGGGAATTTGGGTTTGAGGAGGTGTTTCGGATTGAATCAGAGGTCATTCCGATTTGAAATTTGACAGTAGAAGTTCTTGGTGGTGCTTTTAGGAGTTTTGGGACCCACAAAGTTGGAAGGATGCTCATGGGCTAGGCAAATCTAGTGTTTCAAATTGACAGGTGAGATAGGTGAGAGGTGTTTCTGTGCTATCATGGGAGGAGTGTATGAATGCTCAGACGATAATAACACCAGTAAAGCCGATGTAGGGCCTATTTGAGTTACTAGATTAGCTTTTGGTGTTGTCTGGAGTGCTTGGGATCCATCAACACTCCATTGCCATGTCGTGGGTCTATTATTAGAAGTTGCCCTTTCGAATCTTCGATTTCTTTTCCTGTTCTACTTGTGTTTTGGTTGGTACGTTATGCGAACCTTGTTCGTATGCTCTAATTTTCACCTTGTATTGATACCGAGTGTCATTTCTAATTATATGAATTTAAATCTATATTAAAATGATTAAAAAAAAAAAGGAACAAAATTGAGAGGAGGAGCAAGTGCACATTTCAACGCCAAATGGTGATGAGGGGTAACCAACAAATACACACAACTTTTTATCCATGTCCTCAACCACATGTATTTTAGCCCCCTTAACTTTGTTCTTATACGACTCTCTTCCCCATTTTTTTAAAAAATTTGCAGCAAACTCGCAATACAAAACTAACAACTCGTACAAACGGGTTTTGAGTCAACCTGTATAAAGACGAGGTCAAAAGACACAAGTACTTCTCCCCCATTTTCTATACAACAACAACAACAACAGACCCGGTGTCTCAAGGGCTCTCGCCTGAACGTACGCAGCCTTATCTTTTCAGGGTGTAACCCTACCAAGAGGCTGTTTCCAGGGACCCACAACCTTATAAGGTTGGCAACACAAGGACTTCCCATGAGGTCATCCATCCTGATATTACTATCGCCCAAGCACGCTTAACTTCAGAGTTCTAAGGAGATCCGATGCATTAGTGCCTGGTAAATGAAAATCTTACCCCCATTTTCTATACAATATGTTGAAAATCTTACATCATTTTGTTATAGTTGATGTCTTTTAATTTATATGGTGCATGTATATTATTTTTCCCAAGTTCTTATTTATAGTTACATTTAACGTTCTTGAAACTAAATAACGTTAGATCTAAACATGATATACATGTTCGGGCCTCGTATGTTTTAATGCTTTCCTGCCAGAGTGTTGATATATAACCTATGTTATGCAGCGTAGATATATCTTTCTAGTAAGTTTTTCAAGTGGAGTTTGACCCAACATTCTTAAAAGCAAGCGGACTTAAAAAAAAAAAGTAGGACAAGGACAATAATTGTATCGGTATCTTTTACTAATTTTTTTCCCCAAAAAGAATTAGTTTTGTAATATGTTTAAGTTTAGTGATGTGCATGCAAAGATGATTTAACAAAATAAGCATGCATGTTGTCATTTTCATGTTAATTGGTGTGATTCCATGTTATAGACCTATATGTAGGGATGGCAAATGTGTCGTGTTGTGTCATGTTTGTGTTCGTGTTTGTGCTACGCGAGGGGTCTTAAGAATGGGTCAATCCGAACCCAACCCGTTTATTAAACGGGTTAGCAACCCTCAACCCTTATTCAACCCAATTATTAAATAGGTTACCCATTTAATTATATTGGTGACTTTTTCATTAAGTACTAGTTTTTTAACTTACAAACATGTTAATAATGAACTGCGTGGTTGATGATGCTAATAGATACTTGTTATATTTATTACTATTAAAATAAACTATCAAATTAATATTACTAAATATAGTTCAATTAACTTAACTCAAAAAAATATATATAATAACAATAATGTAGTACTTAAATGCATAACATAACTATATAAAAAGGTCAATCGTAATGAAAACGGGTTACACGGGTCAAACCCAAATTTAACCCAATTACCTAATGGGTTAAACAGGTCAACCCAAATTCAACCTGGCTTCAAAACCCCGACCCAAACCCGCTACCTCTGTGTCGTGTCGTGTCCTTGTCGTGTTATTGTGTCGTGTCAAATTTTGCCAGCCCTACCTATATGTACATTAATCAAGGTCGTACCTTATCCAAAGCCATCCAAGCAGTTACTTGGGGTCCCAAATTTCGAAAATTGAGATTTTAAAATAATAATTGTTAATATTAATAGATGGGTCCCAGGAATATCAAGACCCAACCCTGACATTAATATAAAAAACCCGTGTTAGTTGGTATATAAGTAAATCACTTAAGTTGTGTCTAATTAGACCTAAATACCACCATTATTTAAAAAAATAAAAAACACATGAATTAAAACTTGCTTTGGAGCTCTAGAGTCTCGCACCAACCTTGGTTCATGAAGTCTCGAAGTCATTGTTTTGTGTTGTTTTTAGCATTGCAAGAAAAACTCTGCTGGTCAAAAAATGTATATAATATGTATATTGGATATATATTAATATTTTTCCTATTTAGAAGGGTGCGCCACAATGGCAGTAGAAATTATAGAAGTGGTAAGCCATGATTGTGTTACGGTAAAATGGTGGGTGATGGGAGTACACTGTGGTGGTATCGGCTCATGGTGGTGGATGGTGATTGACAAAGTGGTGGCCGTGGTGAGAACATAATGACTGGTCATAGTGGTTAATTAATAGTATATCTAGATAATAATTCGTCGTAGTCATGTTACTAAAATGGGGGTGGTAGATGTAGCCTTAATCACTATTGCTTTCTCTTTCTCGACCTCGTTTCTCCCTTCTTAACTAAAAGTTTGGTTCGGTTCTTTCTTGAATGGGCAATCGTTTTAGATCACACCCAAGGGAAAGACTACAGGTGATGCCAGAAGTAAAAGTCGAACAACGACCTTTTAAAACATCTTTACGAATAAGCTATAAAAAGTTTCTAATTTTGTACCCTTTTCTGTTTAGTTATAAAACAGCATTTTCACCTTCCTATTTAAGTTATTAAAATGCTATAAAAAAATCTATTTTTTTTTCAACAACAT
The DNA here is from genome assembly GCA_018398585.1 of Simmondsia chinensis. Taxonomy (NCBI): domain Eukaryota; kingdom Viridiplantae; phylum Streptophyta; class Magnoliopsida; order Caryophyllales; family Simmondsiaceae; genus Simmondsia; species Simmondsia chinensis. Next base: position 3,409,138 of record JAGTTD010000014.1, read on the forward strand.
ACAAGGCCTTACAATTAAATAAAACGTGTTTATAATGTTAAGTCGTTAAAAAACTGAACTGAACATAGCATTAAAAGCAACATTCCCAGTGCTCCAATAGCTCCCGCTTAAGCAGGGTCGGATGCTATCCTGAAGAGAGGTTGTGTTAGGATCCAAAAGAAGAGTTAGAAATTTGAAATAGAATTGAGAAAGAAGATAGATTTTAGAAGAAGAAGAAGAAGTAGAACGAGAAAGAAGAGAGGAAAAATTACTATTGTCATTCACATATCCCCTTATTACGACATACAAGCGCCTTATATGCACTCTTTACATTTTAACTAACTCCACTAACTCCTAACCACCAATATTAGAATATTCTCTTGAAGTACAACAAGTAACAATCTTGGAAATTGTCATGCAAGAGCATGTATGCATCTAGTTCATATTTTGGGTCCTAACAAGTTGTTTCCGAGAACCCCCAACCCGAGGGGTGCAACACACAAGGACTTCCCAAGAGGTCACCCATCTTGGTTCTACTCTCGTCCAAACACGCTTAACCGAGAGGCTGTTTCCGAGGACCCCCAACCTTATAGGCTTGGCAACATGAGGACTTTTAAGGAGGTTACCCATTTTAATACTACTCTTGTTCAAACACGCTTAATTTTAGAGTTCTAATAAAATTCGAAGATGCATTGGAAGGAGTAAATGAGAAGGGAGGGGAAAGAGAGGGGAAAGAGGCGGAAATCAAGCAAAGATTGAAGGCGACAAATATGTGAAAAAGAGAATGCTCGCTCTCTCTCTCTCTCTCTTTGACTAGCATTGATTGTCGCCCCTCCCATGTTACTCTGCCTCTTCAATTTTCTTAAATTTAAACTTCCTCTAAATGTCAACATTACCATCAAGTACATGGGTCCTTTCGTAAAGGACTTCTTTTATTCTTTGGTCACCTTTTACGTTTCGGGATCGCAATGGGATAGGTCGGGATGGGTATAGCGATGCCTCTTTCATACCCGTCTTCATCACCTAAATCTTATACCCATATCCATCACGGGTATGAAGTGGGGGCGGTACAAAATCATACCCATACCTACTGGGTATCCAATTGGTACTCATTACTTGTCCCGTACCCTTTTTAATGTACGTAAAAAATGATTATATATACCCGCTTATATTAGTTATTTAATACTATTTTTATAAACTAATTATATTTTTTTATAACATTGATAAATAATTCGTGTTATTGAACTTAAACGTGTATTTTTTTAATTTAAAGGTTAATTATGTACAAAATGAAATGAGTATGGTGGGTATGAGATGGGGCGGGGCAGGTATAAAACTATACCCGTACTCGCCCCAACCCGTGATGGGAACAGGGCTGTACACCTAACTCATGCCCACTACCCGCCCCACTTATACCCGTATCAGTCTTAAGTAAGGCGGGTATCCGTGAGTAGCAGGTTTGACCCACCACATTATCATCCCTAGTACTAGTGAAGGGATGTTGGATTTACCAATAAATAAGTACAAGTTTTACATTTTTCACGTTGTTATTTTATACTATTTTACAATATATATATATATATATAGTTTTTAGATTACAAAATTATTTTTCTGATTTATTTGTATTCTTGATGACCTAAAATATTATCATGAAATATGTACTTCTATCAAAATGTTACAATAATTATACTAGATAACTTAATAGGCATAGTCTCTACGTCGTGTCCCCAAATGACATAGCCCGATAGTGAAGAATACCAAGGGCCAACAACATCACCAAGCATTTCAAAAAATTATCTCAATAACTTTAGAAAAGCAAACAAATACAATATTTATAAGTTTATGTTATTATACATTATAAAATTTTGTCCAAAAAAATAGATATATAAATTATAATTTGCATATATAATATGGTACGGCCATTACGGAAATTAAATAAAATTATACCATATGTAGGGGGTAAATCTCTGCATGCTTGCTTCAACAACTAATCATATTGTATACACTTTTTACAACTCCATCAATCATTTTGCACAATAAATACCTTATACTACGTGCTTAAATTATATTAATATTGAAATTTAGGCTTGTAGGATTCGAATTCATGATCTCTTGGTTAAGATGGGTCTGATACCATGTTAAGTAACCAATTATATTTCCAAAAGCTTAAACTGATAGGTGAAAGTATAATACGAGACATTCAGTAGAATTGTATTAGTTACAGGTAGCTTAGATTGTTGCTTACATATAAATAGCTTAAGTGTAACTGTAGCGAGACATCCGAAATAGTAATAACAATATTTATTCTTTCTCCCTAACTACTTATCTTCTACTTCTCCCCAACTTCTCTTATTGATTCGTTTAATTGCTCATTGTAGCGTGAATTAGTGCAATTCTTCATCCGTGCTTGATCCATCTGGCATCCAGGTCAATAAATAATTTTATATTCTAACATCAACGCTTGTAAAAATAATAAAAAGATATTTGACATTTTCCGTACCTTAGATTTTGTATGCATTAATAATTATCTAATCTCAAGATTAAGAGACTAAATAGTAAGCGATACTACATTATAACAACAACAATAAACCCAGTGCCTCACGGGCTCCTGCATAAGTAGGGTCTGAGAATGGTGTAATGTACGCAACCTTACCCCTTTAGGGTGATACCCTAACAAGAGATTGTTTCCGATGATCCCCAACCTGAGAAACTTGAAAAGCACAAAAAGCATGGAAGCATAAAAGCAATACTAATAGTGTATAATTTGAGGTAAAATAATATATAACTAATGCTCAACCATAATATATCATATGAATGTATAAATTAAAAGAATATAAACATTGACTTGGATTATACTCCATTTAATAATTTTTGCGTTGACATTAAAACTAATAATTTGATATCCCATGCAAGTAGTATTAGTTAGTTAATTAATTAATTAATTAATTAATATTTAACTTAATTAGATCTGTAAGGAATGTCCAAGAGAATACTAGTACTTGCCCACCGTACATGATTAATTAACACAACTTGAAATCATATGGCCAAGCATAGCAATTAAAAAAATAATTAAAAGAGTATTAAATTTGATCAATGATTTATTGTATATCAAACCTAAGAAAGTATCAACACGCAAGCACCAGATTCCAGTAAAACTCCAAAATTAAACGTGCTTGGGCAAGAGTAGTACCAGATGGGTGACCTCCGGGAAAGTCCTCGTGGTACACCTCTCAAGTTGGGGGTTCTTGAAAACAACCTTTTTTCAGGGTAGCATCTGAAAGGGGAAAGGTTGGGTACATTCACTCCCTTAGACGCTGCTTAGGCGGGAACCTTTGGGGCACTGGGAATGTTGGAAATGTTGCATTTATTGTATATTCAAAAAAATATGAATATAAAGAGGATATTTATTTTCAAAAATTATAAATGTAAAAATAAAAAAGAACAAATGCAGTACGAAGTTCCAAAAATTAGAGGGTTCTATTTATTACTACGAAAATATAAGGTACTAAAAAAAATGTCAAAGGCCTTTCTATTCTACAAATATAAAGAAACTAAAATATAAATAACCTTATTTTTTTTCTTATAATACTAGCCTTGATATGTATAAGTGAATAATATACGAGTTTAAATTCTAACAATTCTTACTTTAAATGTAAGCTTTTTTACTAAAAATTATCAATATTTTAAATATTATTCAAAAAATTATCAAAATTTTTAAAGCCACATCTACAGCAATAACAACAAACATAGTGCCTCCAAGGGCTCCCGCATAAGCAGGGTCGGGGGTAGATGTACGCAGCCTTCCCCATTTAGGGGGTTACCCTGAAGAGAGACTATTTTCGAGGACCCACAATCTAAAAAGTTAGCTCACAGCAAGAGCAAAAAACCTAACAATAAAAGAATATCAAAATATAAGTAGAATAAAATATACAACGAATAAACAACAAACTTAAAGCAAGCTTTCTTTAAGTCCAAATCTACACATAGTAATTAGAAGTTGGACCTGCTGCAGCAGGTCACATGGGAGGGAAGATGAAAACAATCCACGTGGAGGAATACTATTGGGTGTTCTCAAAAGAGTTGGGGCCCACTGTTCTGTTGGTGAGCACATGGGGGTAGGGTCCTCTTAGGGGATTTATTGAATGTTTGACCTTTCTATTTTCCTTTTTTTATTTTTCATTTTCTTTTTTATTTTCTTTTTAAATTTTTATTTAACTTTCCTTTTTATCAACCGGTGATTACGGTGATTAAGTGGGTCCCGCTCTCCACCCACCTCACCTCGCCTGCTACTTTCTGGGTTTTTTTTTTTTCTTTTTTATAAAAGTTTTTTTTTTAACTAAAAATTACCTATATTTAAATGAGATATCGAAAAATTATTTTATTTTTGAAATTTTTTAAAGTTATACCTAAATTTTTTTAAAATTTTTCAATGTCATAACTAATGTTGACAATGCTAACTTTCCGTCAAATGGAACGCCGCGTTTTAGAGTATAAATGCATCAAAATACCAAATTTAACTTTATTTTATTAAATTATATTAAGTAATGTATTTTGTAAATGATGAAATTACCCTTCACCTTTAAATTTGACCATAGATCGAATCTATCCAATTTTTACGCAGCATTAAAAAACAATTTGAACTTTTTTTCTCGATTTTCTGAACCGAGTTGTAGGTAACCCATTCCCTGTCTTTGTTTCTATTGTATTCTATCTCATAGAATCACATTTTGTTCTCAATATTTGAGAATCGCCGTTAATACCTCGGTAAAATTATTAAGGGTTTGGCGTGCTGCTCTAGGCTTTTGCTTGTCCTTTATTTGTAAAAAATAAGTTTTATTGAAGGTAGTTTGGTAATTTCATATCTATTTTAGTGGAAAGGTAAGAGTGTCCGCATTCAATGTGACATTGAATTTTTTTTGAAAAATTTAGGTGCCACTTTAAAAAATTAAAAAAGATAGGTAATTTTCTGATACCTCACTTAAAATGTAAATAATTTTTAGTAAAAAAATCCTTGATAAAAATATTTCAAAATAATATTTTGTTTTTTAAGGTAGGGAAAATATTGGATGATGAGTTATCAATTTTTTTCGATAATTATTGGCAAACTGTAGCACAAACAGGCAACTCGAAAATACGAGGCCTTAGCCACCCCATAGACGGAAGTGGGTACAAAAAAGAGACCAGAACAAACAATGAACAAACAGGCAACAAAAGCAAAACGCCCAAACGCGACACAAAAGACACCAAGCACAAGCCAGACAAGGCGCACAAGAACAAGCTCATACAGGGATCCCAAAAAAAGCAGAACCATAAGAATAGCACAGGACATATGATCAGGACTGATGTCTCAACCACAAATCCATCCACCTCATTTAGCAAGCAAGTCTGACACCATAGGTGGGTCGAAGCCATCAAAGTTAAAACCTACTATTTTTCCCATCTTTATCGCCCGCTTCGCTTGCAGGATCATGTCACCATACTCCGCTTCTGAGATCTTATCGTATCGATTCCCCCTATTCTGTTTTTTCTTCTTCACGGCTGTCTTTGACTAATTTTCCCATTTAGCCTCATTCCCCTTTTTCCGCTTGCCTGAGGCCTTTGTCGTTTTCGGCATGCTGTTTGTAGGTGACATATCTTTCAAAAATTCCTGAAGCTCTCGCTTTTCATTTTCTTTTTCCTTGTGTTTCAACGCTTTTCTCTCTCTTTTTGTTATCACTCTCTTTCATTTTCTCATCCCAACTCCACTAGGTCTCTCTATACAAGGCTCTGACCTGCTCAAAACGGATGACTTAAAACCTGGAGGAAACACAAGTCTTGAGGGCCCAGAATCATCTTCACTGGCAGGGCCTTGAGTTACATTCTCAAGCTGCGATAACTGAGCATGAGGCTAAGCTGAACTAGCGATGTCACTCTCTACCCACTGAAGCAAAGGAGGCAGATGGTGGTTTCCACGCACTTCCTGACCTAGAATATGCTCTCCATGCTGTGGAGATGGATGGGGAAGAGAAACATGTGGCCCGCTGCATTCCACAGACCACCTACCGACATATTGACCTTCAATATGGAAAGCTAGCTGACCCCGCGACAGCTCCACTATGCTTACTCCCTCATACACTGGCCTAATAGTGCGACTCCCATGATTATCAGCTCCCATGTCAGCCATCCTATGAATAGGGGAATGTTAAGCCAATGTGGTGTGGTGTGGCTCGCCAGGGTGGTGCACTGATGTTCCTGGTGCGGATTCATTGGCGAAGAGGTCTGTTCTCTTACGAGTCGGGCCGATGCTGCCAAAGCAACAACACTGCGAGAGTAATCTGGAATCAGCTCTGTCCTACCCTCTTTGACCAAGACAAATCGGGTCACACCATTAAAAAGGAATTGTACCATTTGATGAATAAGTGAAGGGGAACATGTGTCAATAAGGATTCTGGCAGCATTAATGGGTCTCGTGGCAGACATCCTCGGGTCCACCCTAACTAACTTCCCCCATACTCTCGCAAGGTCAGAAAAGCAGTCCGTAGTCCAACATTGGACAAGTAGTCCAAAAACCTCAATCCATACTTTTATGCTAAGTGATCCAAGGATCTTACCAGAGTATTTAGAAACCTCGCTGAACTTTCTAAGAAGAATCTAACGACGAGGGCCAAGGTAGGACTCCATAGTGTCGGCGGAATCAAAAACCACGACAAAAGTATTGGTGCTTAACCCTTTAGGGGTTAAATCGTAGAGGTCGTTCTCCGTGATGAAGGTGAGAATATTATCCAGACTCACCTCACCCAACGTGTGCGCAATTATCGACCGTTGTAACCATTCCTCCACATTCTTGTTGGTGTTGAAAACCACAATCCTTGGAATGTCTGGGTAGGAAGGGTCTCATCCTGATCATGTATATTGACATTAGCTCTGGTCTGTTGGAAGACCCTTGAATGATGCTGGCTTCGGGCTGATGACTCAGTTGATCTTTTTGGTGGGTTAGCCCATTCAACCCTAAGCTTGGCATCCACCACCCATCTACCATTCATATATGAAATTGCTCCAGCAGCTTCCCTCGGATTATGAAACCGAACAAAACCATACAAGCATCTAGACCTCATCCTCCTCTTAGCAGGAACAAAAGCATCGTATATTGACCTGAAATCACGGAAGCCAGGAGTTTGTTGTTCTCTTAGGTAGGCCATCAACGAATACGAACACCGTTTCCCTGGGCATTGGAGTGAATCGATGTTTTAGGGTTGATTTAGGTGGAACTGGTGGTGGTCGGAGTGTGGTGGTGGTAAAATCAGGAGATGGTGGTGGATGTTCAGGGTGGGACGAAGCAGGCATAGGGTGGGATGGAGGTTTGGTGTGGTGAAGGTTCTTGGTGGGACAAAGCAGGTAGAGGACCGGTGGTGAAGGTTCTAGGTGGTTGGAATCCGGCGAAGAATCCGATGGTTATGGTTAGAATCGGTGGCGGTGGTGTGGGTTTTTCGGTGGGTAGGCGAAGGGTTGTAATGTTAAATTTCATGGGCCCTTTCAGCCCGATTCACAAAGTTGACACATATGAAGTCCACATATAAGATCGAGTGGAATTCTATCCTAAAATCAATTGGTAATAATTAGAGTAAACAGCTAGGCTTATAAAATTGATCTCTTCACTCTCACAACCCCGATATGGGATTCTTATAGTACACTTACATATGGAATCTTCATTCAACACATAACAATTACCCCTCTAGACTTACTCGGTTATGCCAAAAATGACTTGCATTTGTCACCTAATCCGCAACTTGATTCCCATTTCTAAAAACATGAGAAAATCAAATAATGTCAAACTTAACAAACACCTCCTTATATCCTTAATAATAATATTAATCTTACAGCACTGTTTGAACTATTTATCGATCACCTTAATAATGACATGTCAATAATGTATTAACTTTCTGATTATATTCTAGTTGTTGTATAATCTTTTCAATTATTGCCGCATTATTTTCTTTAAAATGCACAATTTTTTTTAATCGTACTTCAAAATAGGATTATATTTTATTTTTTTTACTTTAATATAATACTGCTTTATGGATTTTCAGCCAAATTTTTTTAAGATAATGTTATTATTAACAACAGTCTCATTGCCACAAAGACTCCCATATACACAGGGTCTGAGGATGAATGTACACAGCTTTCCCTCTTTAGGGTGCTACCCTGAATGGAGGCTATTTTCAATAATCCTCAACTTATTTATAATGTATTGCAATTTTAATGACGAGCTCCAAAGATCTTTATAATTGTCCTAATATTAATAAAAACTGCTCTGATAATAATACTAGTCAATTTCTACATGACTGATCTTAGTCACGTAGTACACGTTGGATGAATCAGTTGGGGGTAGTTGGTGTCATTTAGTTGAAATGCTATCCCCTGTTCGTTACCTACTTTTATTCTCAACTAGTCTAGTGAGCTTCTTATTTATTTTACAAGTTTTTTAATTTGAGTTATTATTATTAAGATAAAAATTATTATTATTAAAGTAATAATATGACTTATAAATAATATAAGTCATAAAATTATTTTAAAAACTATAATCTTACTCAGATAATAACAATTTTACGGTGAAAGTAATATTACACTTTTTACTTTTATTTCAACCTTCTGTTGAATTTTTGCTGAATTATTTAGTTTGGTAAATTAAGGCTGATGCTGTACAATTAGGAAGAATCCATGTCATTTGAAATTCAATGTAAATCCAATAGAGAGATATTAAGAGGGAGAGAAAGAATCAAGAAGTAAAGGGGGAACGCGATTATTATTGTCTATATTCATCCATATCTGTAATTAACCATCACAGAGGACACCAACAAGCCGTCACCGGATCCCATTAGAACTCCGAAGTTAAGCGTGCTTGAGCGAGAGTAGTACCAGGATGGGTGACCTCCTTGGAAGTCCTCACCCTCAGGTTAGGGGCACTGGAAAACAGTCTGTCTTCAGGTTAAAACCCTGAAGGGAGAAGGCTGCGTACATCCGCCCCCCAGACCTTGCATAGGCGGGAGCCCTTGAGGCACTGAGTATGTTCCTTTTTCCTTTTATTTGTAATTAGCCATCATACCTTTCTATTTATACAACACATATTTGTCTAACAACCTTAACAACTCAACCCAACTAACTAACTCTTCAATTTGGTAACGAGGGACTTGCAAGTAAAACTAACAATTATTTCCTTTAAAACTACAATTGCGGCATGTAATAAGCTTGCTTAGTTCTAAGTTTTCAATTATCCTGTATCAATAAATAGATTAATCTCGAGGTAAATTATAAGTTATAAATGTACTTAGAAGAGTCGAGTTCAAACTAAGTTAAACCCAATTAGCACGCTTGCTTCAACCCCTTTTAAAACTTAATTATATTATAATTTTACTGTTATAACATATTACTATTAATAAATTTTAACAACCTATATATAATATATTACAAACATATATGTACGTGCATGGTACAAAGAGTCGTATATAACAAGGTTTACACTATAAAGTGAATTAAATCATTGCATATTTAAATTATTATTAACCGAGTAAAATTATTATTTACAAGATAATTTTACTTTTTGCGTGAATATAATAATTAAAAATGAATATCCGCGGCCCATGGTTTCTCAAAGCACCACCGTTGATCGCGCAAATTGAATCTCTTTTACCAAAGTGCAGACTGATGCATACGACGTCGTTACATACGAGGCAAAAACTAAAATTCACCCAAAATAGTCAAACACTTATATTTTCGAGATATTATATTATAATTTCAGCAATTTAATATGTGTATCAATTTGATATCGGTAATATTATTATTATGGCAAAATTATTTTTATTAGATCAAGGTCGGTGTTTGTATGTTACATATTAAATGAGGTTCTATCCTAAAATCAATTGACAATGGGTGGAATAGTTCTTTAGGTATATAAACTGCTATTCTTTTCACTTGGCTCTCAACATGGGATAGCATTTTGCACTTTTGAACTACATCACTGTACGCTTTTTGCTTTCATATTTTCATACTTTCAATGCTTTGTATGCTTTTGATGCTCTTTAAGTTTCTCAAGTTGAGGGTCATCGAAAACAACATATCGTTAGGGTATCACCTTGAAGGGGTAAGGCTACGTACATCACACCTCTCCCGACCGCTGCTTATGCGGAAGCCCTTGAGGCACTAGGTATATGATGTTGTTGTTGTAGATTAATATCGTAATTTCAAGGTAATTTTGTAGTTCTTATTATTTGTAAGTCACATTATTACTTGGACATTATTATTTGTCTTGGCAACAACAACACTCTTTAATGTATTAAAGCCTCGTTTAGTTACCACATTAATTGAATTCCTGCAGGAAATTGTATTTCCAGAAATTCAATTCATATGTCAGCTTTCCAAGAAGTAGGTAAAATATATTTGGTTGCAAGGATGAGAAATAAAACTTCATTTAGGAGGTTAGTAAAAAACGAGAGACTTATAATTTACAGGGGGAGGAAGGGCTAGGTAGTTAGCTCATGCATTTTAAAAGAATTGTAAATTGCTACCACATTCTGCATATTTTCTACCAGCTAAACAAAAGTTATAATATGCACTTTCTATAAGTTTCTATTTTCCGCATCTATTTCTCACATAATGAGGCATAATTTATTTTTAAATCACGCTAGTGTTGTCAATTTCGGGTAGAGAAAGGAGCAGATAAACGCCTTATGAATTTTACTAGTTTCAACTTGACGTAGGACGAATAGTAGAAAAGTTTCTAGACCAATTGGACTATCACAAACCCAAACCGACATTTTTATAATTTTATATTTTTAGTGGTATTTTTGTAATTTCGTATTTTATTTTAAGGTATTTTTATAATTATGCGTTTTAGAGTTTCTAGTTTACTTATAAATACCCTTTATTAATCATCAATTTAAGAATACAAAACCCTAGTTATTTTCTCTCTTTTCGTGAATTGTGAGTATTTTCTTCAAATTAACGTGTTCAATTTGAATTTTATGTTTCCGTTCCGCATCACAACTCATGTTTCAAAGTACTTAAAAAATAAAAAAAAAGGATATGCTAAATTCTATGTGAAAAATATATAATATTTAACAGACAATCAACAATATATTAAAGTGATTAATAAAAATTTCAATTTTGTGAAAATCATTTAAAAAAAATAAAAAGTTATAATAATTAAATAAAATTTTTTTTTTTTTTGGGGGGGGGGGGGGGGGGGGGGGGGGTTGTAGGTCCAAGTAGAGCCCACTAAGATTGTAGCCAGGGCCCAGGTCTCAGTAAATCCCCCAGTACCCTAACTGTAGCCCGTGCTCACGCGCACTCATAGCGCGTGCTAACCCACCCTCCCTTTACACTATTGGCCCCCTTTTTAAAAAAAAAAAAAATTATTCAAATTAATCTCTTATATTTTATAACGCTATTAAATTTTATTTCTCATCTTTTTCAAATTATTTTTTAATATATTTTAATTTATTATTTTATAATAAAATTAGTCTTTTATATGATAACTAAATTAGTGAAAAATTAAAAAGATGAACGACCAAATTTGTCATTATATAAGATATTAAGGAATATTTAAAAAAAAAGGTAAGAGATTTAATTTAAACAAATTAAAAACTAAAAAAAATAATTTAAATAGAATAAATAATTATTTACTCCAAAGGCCCCTTTACTTTGTCAATTATATCAATTTATTTCTTGTACTTTTAGTTGTGTCAATTTAATCCTTGAACAATTCAAAATGTGCCAATTTTATCTTTTGATTAAACTATGAACAAAAAAAATTATATTAGATACAAGCAACTTATTATAAAGCCATCCGCTTATTCAATTTAACCAATTTCTCTACCGAACTATTAAAAATTTTATTAAAAACTTAATATAAATTTTTTTCTAAATATCATATTAAAAATTTTAAATTATATAAAAACTAAACTAATATAAAAATAAAATATTCAAATCTTTAACATAAATAATTTTAAAATAAAAAATAAAAAACCAATTTAGACAAACATATAATAATCAAATACAAGTAGTGTAAATAACTCCGCTCTATTTCCATGTCCAACTTTTTTTTTTTATTTTTTATAATTTCCCAGTAATTGTGGGAAAACAAATTTACAAAAATACCCCTGGCATCTTCTTACTCCTCCCTTTAAGTAGCCCCTCACCTTCCACCCTCCTTCCTCACTCTCTCTCCTCCCATTTTTCACACACACATTTTCTCTCTCCTAAGTTAGCAATGGCGGGGGTGCTGTGCATTTTGGTTGCAGTAAGTGTGTGGCTATGGAGGGTTGAAGGAAGAATCCCGGGAGTGTATGAAGGAGGACAATGGCAGAGTGCTCATGCTACTTTCTATGGCGGTTCTGACGCTTCTGGCACCATGGGTATGTTATGCTCCTCTTTGTCGTGTTTGATTTGTCGAGAAACTAACTATCTCGAAAGGTTAAGTTGATGGGTGAAGAGTCGGGAATGGTTTTGCACTGTAAAAATGATTCTTTGTTTTTCAGAGTTTTGTAATGTGAAACTTTGGTTTCTAGTGTTTAATTTGCAATGTAGGTAGTTTGGTGTTCGAGTATAAAGTCATTACTAGGCTTTCACCCATCATTTTACGCTTTTGGAAAAGATAGTTTTGTTGATATGATATCAAAGCCTTGTTAATTAAAAGGTCTCAAGTTCGAATCTCAACAGCCTCTATTTTCAATAGTAAAACAAATTAAGCATGCGGTATAAGGTGGGGGACATATTAAAGTACAAAGACTTCATCTATTAGCTTAAGCTTTAAAAAAGATAGTTACTTGACATTTGGCAAATTTAATTCGCAATTTTATATTAGTCTTGTTTAATTAAATTTTTTAAAAATTTTTTAAAATTAATCTTCTTATTTTTCGTTTATTTAAAATACCCTCACGTTCTTTTTGACAGAATGGGTCCCGCTTTTTTATTTCTACTTAATTTTGGTGATTTTGTAGGCAACTAATTTTCTTATAAAGAAAAATATGCGATATTATTTTGGAAAAAAAATTGAGGGACTTAATATAAATAAAGTTCGAAAAATATGTGGTTAATTTGAATAAAATTAAAAACATTACAAAAAAAGTCTATTGTGACACTAAATTTTAACTTTTGTTGTACTTAAAAGCATATCTAACGGTTGTAGCTATAGTTTCATCAGTGTTGTAGTTGGTTGTGTAATAAAGGATATAAATATGTTTAAAAATAACCCAATTGCTCATTCTTTTTAAATTGTCTTTAGGTCTTTGACATTTATTTAAAAGTGTCGTTGACTCGATATTTTAATTGCTTGATTTTGACTTTGGTGTGAAATTTGGGAGTACTTTTTTTTAATAGTTGTTGGAAACTTCACATATTATAATAATTAAAACATCTGGGGTTGAAGTTACCTATAGTTATATTCTAACTATAGTTAAAGTGGAATTCCATTTAGCTTTACATATAAATCTTATGCTTTGCTTGCAGTGTACTGTGAGTTTGTTATACTCATGTATTTGATGACTATTCTGTATTTGTCAGGTCTTTGGCTCTTTATTATGGACTAGCTTTTCAGGCTGGGGGTCCTCGAAAACAACCTCTCTTCAGGGTAGCTCCTGGAGGGCGAAGGTTGTGTACATATAACCCTTCCAGACCCTGCTTTTGCAGGAGCCCTTGAGGCACTGGGTTTGTTGTTGTTGTTGTTGTGTTTACATATAAATCTTATGTGAGTCGACTCTATTAATACGATAAAATTTTACAATAATTTAACAAGGAAACGTGTGCAGGGGGAGCCTGTGGGTACGGGAACTTGTACAGCCAAGGCTACGGTGTAAACACGGCCGCGCTGAGCACCGCGCTGTTCAACAGCGGGCTGAGCTGTGGTGCGTGCTTTGAGATCAAGTGCGCGAATGAGAAGGAATGGTGCCACTCCGGCAGCCCCTCTATCTTGGTCACTGCCACCAACTTTTGCCCGCCTAACTTCGCGCAACCTAGCGACGATGGCGGGTGGTGCAACCCACCGCGTCCTCATTTCGATCTTGCCATGCCCATGTTCCTTAAGATCGCTGAGTACCGTGCTGGCATTGTCCCTATTGCTTATCGCCGGTATGGATTGAGCTATTTGTGTGTCGTTTTTGTGTGTTTTGGATTTGCTTTGGGTTCGGTTTGGAAAAATACTAACTATTGTTTGGCAATTGGGTAGTGGGGTAAAGACGTGTTAGGGGTTATAGGGTACGACTCACCCCTGTAACCCCTTTTTTATTTACTTTTTCATAGGGGTCAAGGCGGAGGATACCGTTTAACCAAATTTTGGATAATTTTTGCTCTTGTTTTAACTATAATTTTCATGGTTTTTCCCTTTTTATTGAAGAACAGCTTATTATTCCTCCGTATCCTCATCGCCCCTCGTTAGACATACCCCGATGACCTCATACATTCCCGTCCTTAACCCTTTTTCTTCTCCTCTTTACCCCTTTTTAGCCCAGCTATTTGGTTGTCAAACTGTAAACGTAATGTGAAATTTTTATCGGGAGGTACCGTAGTGCCTTAATAAGGGAGATTAGTTTTGAACTCTAAACCTCTTACCCGGGATACGTAGTTTAACCACAATATCAAATCCAACATCTCAAACGTAATCCACAACTTGCACTGTAGAAATGGAACCAACTATAATTGATGTATAGGGAGTACAATAGCTTGCCAACTCTAGCTCCAAATGAGGCTCGAATCTAAGCTTCAACCTCAAACTCGGGCAAGTTCAACGCTAAACTTGCATTATTCAAGCTTAATGTATAGCCTTCAAAAGGCTCCAATTAAGATAAAGTTCGAAGGTAAAATATATGTAGCCTTACATTTACAAGATAGCAGCTGTTTTTAAAGGGCATTAAATCCTAAAATAATAATTTAAAACTTAGCCTAATTAAATATATTTGGTTTCATAATTTACTTATTTTTATCAGCTGAATAATAAATTTGGTCCCTTTTTCAGAAATATTTTGGCGTTTCCGGAAGATATGGGTCGTGATTGTGGGTGCACTGCCCTATGCGCATGTCCCCATTTAACTTTCCCTGTCTATTAAATATAAAAAAAATTATTATTATCGGAGTAATTTATTTTATAGAAATTGATCCGAACAATTCCTTTGTAATTTGCACAGGGTGCCATGCCGAAAGCAGGGAGGGATCAGGTTCACAATCAACGGATTCCGCTACTTCAACTTGGTGCTAATCACCAACGTTGCAGGTGCAGGTGACATTGTGAGGGCGAGTGTTAAGGGTTCAAGGACCGATTGGATTCCAATGAGCCGCAACTGGGGACAAAACTGGCAATCCAACGCTGTGTTGGCGGGCCAGTCTCTGTCCTTCAGGGTGACTGGCAGTGACCGTCGCACCTCCACTTCCTGGAACATTGTTCCCGCTCACTGGCAGTTTGGTCAGACATTCATCGGAAAGAACTTCCGGGTCTAAGAATTTAAACAAAAAAAGGGAAAATTGAATTTTAAAGTCGGCGCCAAAGTGAGGGAAATGTTGGCGCCATTTTTAGTGGTAGTAGTAAGCAAAGATGCTGCTGCTGTTGTTATTGTTTTCTGTTTCATTTTTGGGTTTTTGGGATTTTTGTGGGTTTTTTTGAAATTAAAAGTGGAGGGGTTGAAGCGGCTGCAGAAATGTGTAGCCCGCAGCCTATAATATGATGCTGATGATGATGTTGCTATTTTATGTATACTCTAATTCAAAGCAATTGTTTGTTTTGGCTTCAAATATTTGCTTGTATAAGTTCGGGTATCGTGAATTCTATATCTGAGTATAATTGAAATGTCTTACGTCAAGAGTTGAAAGTGAGAGGGGATTAACATATAAGTGTAGTAGATTACTCTATTTAATACTAACTGGTTTTAGATTGTAACCTAAAATTTTATGTGGTCTTTATTTATTCTATGGCTCGGGTTTAACACTCAATGAAATTTTATAGGGTTGAAACACCAAATTTGCTATTTTTAAGGTGGCAGACGCAAGAGCAAGCTTTGTTTCTCATGTCGAAGAATAGTGCATGCAAATGTCCGTTATGTTTGATACATGAATAATATGCCTATTCATCTATACTCTTGTGCTTGAAATGTACCAATATTTAGAGCGGAAATTATCAAAATTTGAACTTATAACCTCTTCATTAACAAGGTTTTGATATCACATTAGAGAACTAATTGTCCCAAACTAGTAGACAAGCAAAAGGTTCAAGGATGGTCCTATATGTCAATAAAACTCTGCTTTTGTCCTGATAGGGTTCAAGAAATAACTACGATCGATAAACAATCCTTTCTAGTAGATTAGTGACGACAATCCATTGTATAGATTCCTAGTTAAGCCTAACGCCAATAAAGTTGTATTCCAATGATAAAAACACGACTAGAGTTGAGACCTTACTACAAAGGATCACATGAACCAGGCATGGTCGGAAAAATGCAACATTCAAATCCTTACACTACTATTTACAAATTAAATTACCCTTTTTACCCTTCTCTCCGAGAAGTCAAAAATTGGGATATGTCATGTATGTCAGAATCTCAATCCTTGGTCAGACTGGTCTCATCATGAACCTCTTACTAAACCAGGAGTCCAATTCCTCCAATCTAATTTTCCGATTGATTTGTTCCTCAAATTGACCATTTCTTTTATATCTAGAACCTTCTTCAGATAATTGTACCCTTGTTTTATAGGTTCTGTTTCTTCTACATTATCCTCATTCAAGTCACCCACTTCCTTGATGGCTTCAGGCACGAACTCATCCTCTAACGAAGCCTCGACGATGATGTTTCCCAGCATCTGAACCACATCGCTCATCTTTGGCCGCGATTTCGGGTGCTTCATCAGACAGTTGTTAGCCAATGATGCAAGTTTCTGAGCTGATTTGATGCAATAGTGACCGTCTAGATGAGGGTCTATGATCAAGTGGAATTTCTTTGAGTCTGACGCAAAGGGTTTAACCCAGTCCAACAGCTTCTGTTCGTTCCGTGGCAGATTCTTTTCAATTGCACGCCTTCCCGTGATGAGCTCATAGAGAACCACACCGAAGCTCCACACATCGCTCTTGATGGTTAGTCTTCCTGTCTGCACGTACTCGGGAGCTGCATAGCCCACTGTTCCGACAACCTAGGTTCAGAGCAGAATTCGTATCAAAGCTGCATTAAGTCACTAGAGGACATGGTTACTTTGACTCTAAGTTGTTGGGTTTTGAGTAGTGGTTAGGCCACTCACCCTCCAAGTATGAGGTATTGGATTTGAAGCATGCCCTTACTTTCAGGCAGTATTATGCCTCCTTAAAATGGTCACTTTAACTCTTCATGCTATGCACAATACCCATGTCAATAAGGGTACTTGGAAGTTGAGTTGGACACTTCAAATTAAGGCCAAAAACATAGAAAATTGTTATAAAATGGTTGAGTCTAACCTCTAGACATATAGCCGAGTTAGACTCTCAATACCCGAGTCAGGTGGGGCTCATGTATCCATAATAACTTGGAAGTTGCCATGATAAGAAGAATGTTGAGATCAATGAAGAACAAGCAAATATACGTCCGAAAATCTCACATGAAGATGGTCTATTCCATGTTACCAAAGTGGTGAGATTAGGATATGAATTCTAGGCCGGACATTAACCCCAAGTAACCGTTTTAGAGTTGTGATTTTTAAAATATCAATTATTAATATTAATAAGTTTTATTATTAAAAGTTTTTATAATTTGTTGTATATAAAAGGCCACATTTGAAGTTTCGCTTGAGGCCCTAAAAATGTGAGAATCAGCCTTGTATGAATTGGACATAGATAGATACTCAAAGATCAGGTTAACCATATCCTAAGATTTTCCAATGCGTTTGGTCTAGTTTTAAGCGTCTAAGCGTCATACCGGTGTTTGAATATCCTTATTCGATGCGGGTACATGCATATTTTGACTAGTAATATATCTCAAGGGCTATACTCTCTCGTAGACTCAAGGATTATACGAATGGGTTTGAAGTGCTCACGTCCTTTGCAATAGGACCACACGTTTTAGTTAGGAAAGGAAATAGGGGGGAAAAAGAATTGCAGAAGATGGCGTCAATCGTTGAACTTACTGATGTCGAAACATGTCCAAACCCTTCAGCTGGGCCCAGTCTAGCCAATCCAAAATCCGACAGCTTTGCATTGAATTCTTCATCCAGCAAAATATTTGATGCTTTGAAATCTCGAAATATCAGCTGCTTGATTCAATCAACACCAGCAGAAATCGATATCAGATCACTGTTAATACAACATTGTTTACGGACAAGGCTAAAGATTTAGCTTAATCAAGCATAGTTTACTAATGCCATTCAAATGTAAATTTTAAACTTCACTACCATTGCATATAGACGATTGAATTCCAGGGAGGGAAGCCCAAATCTAACAAAAGAAACGAGATACCTGAAAGTCCATCTCTTCATGCAAATACGCCAATCCACGAGCTGCGTCTTGAGCAATCTTCAGTCTTTCCCTCCATGGGAGTGTTGAAGAAACTCGACCCAGTAGACGGTCCTCCAAGCTTTTGTTCTTCATAAGCTCATACACCAAGAGTCTTTGCATTCCTCTTTCATCATCCTCTGCACAGTAGCCTACTAATTTGACAAGATTTGGATGCTTGATTACGCCGAGCCAGTTCACTTCATTAATCCACTCTTTATGCCCCTGGTGACTAGAATGGCAAACGATGCGGCAACATCACATCAGAGATCGATCGACTCTATGCATCACTTAAAGCACATTTGGTTTGTGTAAAAGAGGGTAAATGGCTACACGGGTAATCAATAACCTCCTATTAACCATGTTTGATCTAACCTTAGAATTTACCCCGTAAAGCTTTTATCCCAAAGTGTTGCACTACCAGGAAATAGGGCAACCACCGTAGTTGAAAAGATCTAATAAGAGTTTTAGATCTAGAAACTTAAATGTGTATATGACGGTAATCATTACCCCTATTAACTACTGCACTAGGAATGGTTAACTTCATAATTTGAAACTCCATATCAAACATGCCTTAATACATAACATGTCAGATTTTCAGATTCTCACCGCTCGAGAACAGACACAGCGGTCTAGACGCTAAAAATTTGAGCAAACTAGAACAAAAAAAATAATCCCTCTCTCCGAATGAACTCTGCTGCTTCCCACACATCCAAAAGAATCTCGTCGAACTTCTAAAATTAAGCAGTCATTCTTGAATCTTCAATGGTACTGATCCTCACTCATTAAATAAGCAAACACTTTAACCATTTCTGTTCATGAAATCCTTCAAAAAATGCTTTCAGTCAAGCAAACTCGACCCAAAACAGTCAATCCCAGATACGTAAGTTAACAATACAAGAACAAAAAATTCAATGCCACAAGAGCTCCTGCCAAAGCAAGGTCAAGGGTTGAAATATACGCAATCTTACCCCTGCAGTGGTGTCAATGTAAGTTAACAATGAAATGTCTGAACTTTAACTCCTGGGCTTTATCTGCTATGCACAACTTTCTCAGCATATTGTGAATACAGTAGAAAACCACTCAATTGCATCACAAAAAGTGGAAAACAGAAAGGACTTATTAGTGCAGGTTTGAGCACACTTCAATCCATTAAGTGCTTATTTGATATTATTTTCTGTTTGCAGTATTTGACTTTTTAGAAACTACTGACCATATTTTGGGAATGTTTTTTTTCTATTTTCGTTTCTTACTTTAAGTTTTTAGTTCGACTAAAAACTTAAAATAAAAAACCAACACTAGGGAAAAGGAAGTTATTATTGTCAGGACAAAAATTGTTATTGCTAGAGTAATGTTATGACTTATCAACAATGAGAGCCACAATTGCCTTGAAAACTACGATCTTGTTTTCATATAACAATTTTGCCCTAACAATAACATTGCCCAAGAAAATTTTCTTCCAAAATTTGATTTTTAAATTCTAAAAAAACAGAAAATAATACCAAACAAATCCTAAAGAGACTGATATTGATTTTCACTTCCCTGCACATTGTGAAGTGAATGCCACCGAGAACGCTGTAATGATGTCTGCAAGTATCCATTAGCCCAGACTACGCAAGCACTTATCAAAGGATATTAGATGTAACTTCACATAGAAAACGGGCCTACTAATTAAGATTCAAACACACATATAAGCAAGACTATGCCAGCACTTCCAAGCATCGTTGGATTCAAACACACATTAGGAGTAGTAATAGTTAATTCTAAGGATCTCGGTATTACAAATTAACCCAATTGACATTTCCTAGGGAATAGAGAAAATAAATTCCAAAATGTACACAGGAATCAACAAACAACGTCTTCACAAATATATGTTAAGCCAATAATAAATGTTTGGGTTACTTTGTTCAATATACAATTTAATCTTTATTCTTTTAATTGTGTCAATTTAGTCAAGGCTTCTACCAAGGCAGGGTCTGGGGACGGTGAGATGTACACAGTCTTACCCCTATATGGTACAATTTAGTCTCTGTATAATTTATATTGTGTTAATTTAGTCCAAAATAATCAAACTAAAGTTAAATTAATGACTAACTTTTAACGACACTATCATAATAAAAGCAACCAAATACAAAACCCACCTATTGACACAATTTAAACTAAATTTATTCAAGGACCACGTTGAAGCAATGTAACTTATACAAATACTATAGATCAAAAAAAACTTATACAAATACTAAATTAACACAATATGTAAAGTTCAAGGATAAAAGGAACATACCCAGTGCCTTAAGGGCTCCCACCTACGCAGGGTCTGGGGGGCGGATGTACGCACCCTTCCCCCTTCAGTATGTCAACCTAAAGAGAGGCTGTTTCCCAATGTCCCCAACCTGAGGGTGAGGACTTCCTAGGAAGTCATCCATCCTGGTACTACTCTCGCCCAAGGATCTTTAATGTAAATAACTCTAAATGTATAAATTGAACAAAGATTATGAGACATGCCTGGGAACCATTACGATTCAACTGCTTAACAGCAACATCCATTCTCGAATCACAACCATCGGAAACCCTAATTTCCCCTCTGTAAACGCACCCGAACCCTCCCTCCCCAATCATCAGCCCTCGATTGAACCCTCTGGTCGCCGATTTCAACTCCGCGAACGTGAACACTCGCAGATCATTAGCTCGCCGCTGAGCCAACAACTCCTGTAAACCCCCCAATGACTCGCCGATGTACTCAAAATCGAACTCGGAGCGCCGCACCTCGGAGGTGACACTGAAGGAGCGAGCCCAAGAGACCTTGGAGGCTCTAGCGGATGAAACGACGTCGTCTAGTTCGTCGTCTCGGCGGTCGCCATTTGTGAAGTGAAAGCACTTCATCTCTCTAACATTGATTTGGTAATGCAGAGCTGAAAAACAATATAGAGTCATGTAAGATGTGGTAATTATTATTTTATTAGTACTTTAGTGTAGATAATTGCTATTTATGTTTTTATTATTTATAATGATATAAGGAAAGGAAAGGAATATTCTTAGTATATTAAGAGTTTTTGCATACGCAGAGTCTTGAGGGATGGATGTACGCAGTCTTTCCCCTTTAGAGTATTAACCTGAAGAGAGGCTATTTTTCAGTGTCTCCAACCTGAAGGTGTGGACTTCCCAAGAGGTCACCCATCCTGATACTACTATTACTAAATAATATAATTATTTATAACTATATAATATAACTAAATACATTTTACTATAAATAATTTACTTTCACTTAACAATTAAGATATCTGCATACTGTCAGATGTGGGGGGAGAGAGAGAGACGATCACGAGGAGGGTGCAGACATGGAGCAGGAGAGAGAATATGGGGTCCATGACTCCACGAGGGTAGGTCCAGTGTCTGTGAGATGTGCGTGGCAGCGGCAACGGCAACAGCAACAATAATAACAATAGGTTGAGTATTTTAAGAGCTTCTACATAAATAGAATTTAAAAAAGGTAGATATACGCAACCTTACTCTTTCAGGGTGTAACCTTGTTGAGAGTTTGTTTCCGAGAACACCTAACCTTATAGAATTGGCAACACGAGGACTTCCCAGAAGATCACCCATCTCAGTACTAATCTCACATAAGTACGCTTAACTTCGAAGTTCTAATGGGATCCGATTGTATTAGTGCCTGGTAAATGAACCCCGTGTGGCAACGGGAACCTATTAGGGAAATTATTAAAAAAATTATTACTTAAATACTCTAAAGTTTAATTATTTATTATTTAATTGTTTTGGCGTTTTAAAATATATAATAAATATTTTAAGATTTAAAAATTATATTATTTAGGTATTGTGTAGTTTTAAAATTTTATTAATGAAGTATCTTTTTCTAAAATTTGATAAATTTTCGTTAAAAAATACTAAAGTTAAATATGATTTTGATATCGTGTGAGTGCATTAATTAGAATTTGATGATTTTGTACTATCAAATACTAATATGATGCATAATTTTGAAAATATATAGATATTTACATCCAAATTTAGTAAATTTTTATCCTAATTCGTTGAATGTTTGTCAAAAATATTGACATGATTTATACATATTATTGTAAACATTAGCATTTTTAGTTAAAATTAATTTAATTCTGGCAAAAATTCATTAAAATCCAACATAAGACACCGAAGTGATAAAATATTCAAAATTTCAAGGTATCTCATTGCATATATTGAAACGTCAATACATCTAGGTA
Organism: Simmondsia chinensis; assembly: GCA_018398585.1. Classification (NCBI taxonomy): domain Eukaryota; kingdom Viridiplantae; phylum Streptophyta; class Magnoliopsida; order Caryophyllales; family Simmondsiaceae; genus Simmondsia; species Simmondsia chinensis. Next base: position 3,431,815 of record JAGTTD010000014.1, read on the forward strand.
ATAAATGGTCAAACCTTAGATACTAAAGTAATAATTTCTCAAATTATTATTTAAATATGTTGAGATCTGAGTATTTATTATATAGGTACCATAATATTTTAATATATATAATAAAATACCTTATATTTAAATCTTTTATTATATAGGCACTTTATATCATAGTTCGATTATTTTTGTAAAAAAATGACCTTTTTTAATAAAAATATTGATGTAAGACATAACTACAAAGGGACATAGTCTAGTGGTCATGATCGCCGGGCGCCAAAGGTGGTGACCCGGGATCGAATTCCACGAAGCTTAAAAGTAGTGTCCTCCTTATGAAGATTTTAAGAGGTTTATCCTCTCCCCCCTCCTCCAAGGCTTTCTATATATATATATATATTCATCAAAACTATAAAATATTCCTCGAATATTGTTATAAGCTGCCTAAATTTTATTGAAATTATGTATCATCTTAGAAAATTTCAACTAAAGATCAATAAATTGTAATGAAAATACTAATATATTATTTGAATTATATTCAATTTTAACATTTTGTAAATGAAGTCCAAACAACAACAACAACAACAACAGCCCAGTGCCTCAGGGCTCCCGCAAAAGCGGGGTCTGGGGGAGGGGGTAGATGTACACAGCCTTCCCCCTTCTGGGCAACCCCCATAAGGGAGGCTGTTTCCGAGGACCCCCAACCTGAAAAGCTTATCCGCTTATCTGCAGTAATGTAGCCTAGCAACTTTGCAACATGAGAGCCAATAAGCACATAAGCATATAAGTAGGGCAAAAATTGTCAAATAAAGGCAAAGACGTAGCAGATCGCAAATAAGCCGGTGAACAACTAGTTAATCAAGAGCTTGTATCGCACATAAGCGCGTTAGCTCTGGCCAACCCTAAAGGCCTAGAACACTAGAGATAGCACAAAAGCTGGACTACCCTGCTCTACTCCGCTACCTCTTCTACTCCTGTGCTAGCCTTCCATTGGGCTCTATCTAAGGCCATCTCCTCCCGAAGGCTGAGGTGGTTGAGGTCTTGTCTGACCGTTTCCAACCATTTCTTCTTTGGCCTGCCTCTCCCTCTCCTGCCTAGCGTAGTATGATGCTACTCGCATCTCCTGACTGAAGTGGTACTCGGTCTCCTCCTAACATGTCCGAACCACCTCAAACGTTGCTCTCTTAATTTATCCTCAGTGGAGGCCATGCCCATTTCACCTCTTATGATGTCATTCCCGATCATATCCTTCCTTGTGCGTCCGCACATCCACCGCAGTAACCTCATTTCCGCCACATTCATCTTCTATGTATGATGTTGTTTTATTGCCCTACACTCCGCGCCATAGGACATGACTACCGTCTTATAGTATCCTCCATTTAGCTTTGAGGGAAACTTTCTATTGCAAAATACCGTTGAGGCCATTCTCCATTTATGCAATCTTACCTTAATCCGATTGTTGACATCCTCGCCAACTTCACCGTTGTGCTGTATCATGGACCCCAAGTACCTGAAACACTCCATTTTCGGTATAGTGTCCAATCCAATCTTGACGTCTTATCTACTAGGTGTGGTGGTGGGATCGAACTTAAGCTTCGTGTACTTGGATCTGCTGAGTCGTAAGCCCTTCGATTCCAATGCCCTTCTCCACATTTCTGCCTTTTCATTAACCTCCTCCCGTAATTGCCCCACCAGCACTATGTCATATGCGAAAAGCATGTACCAAGGTACATCTCCTTGAATGTTTATAGTGAGCTCATCCATTACCAGAATGAACAAATAGGGGCTCAAGGCAGATTCTTGGTATACCCCGATTGTTATCGGGAATGCGTTTATCTCACCTTCCACTGTGCGTACCCTAGTTTATGCATTTTCATACATGTCTTTAATGGCCTGGCTATAAGGCACGGCGATGCCTTTCCTATCCAAATCCCTCCATAACACCTTCCTTGACACTCTATCATATGCCTTATACAGATTGATGAAAACTATGTGTAGGTCATTTTGTCTCTCCCTGTAGTGCTCTATCATTCGCCTTAGGATGTGGATGGCTTCTATTGTTGATCTTCCTGGCATAAATCCGAATTGATTCTCGGACACCTCTGTCTATTGTCGTAACCTCCTATCTGACCCGTTCCCACAACTTCAGCGTGTGGCATTAGTTAATACCCTGATAGTTGGCATAGCTCTGAATATCGCTTTTGTTCTTATAGATCGGGATCAATGTGCTTTTTCTCCACTCATCGGGCATCTTCTCCCCTCTGAGGATTTTGTTAAATAGTTCAGTTAACCAACTGATGCCCTTCTGTCGAAGGCATTTCCATACCTCTATGGGTATATCATCCGGGCCAACTGCTTTATCAATTTTCATATGTTTCAGGGCTTCATTGACTTCCTCGGAGCCAATTAGCCTGCACTCCCAATGGTTCTGGTGCTCCTCAGGTGTTTGAAGATCACTAAGGGATATCTCTGTATCCCCCAGATCATTGAACAGACCATTGAATTTAAACAAAATAGACTAATTGATAAAATTTTAAAATTTTAAGATGTTTAAGTAATTAAATATCTGAATTATAAGTTACTCTTTTATGTAATTTACCGTATTTTTTACACCAACAACATCATCGGGTAATATATGGGAATGGCAATGAGGCGAGGTGAGGCGGGGCGAGTATGGGAGGTGCCTTCTCCATACCCGTTCCCGCCATCCAAATCCATTCTCGTATCTGCCCCATTATCCTCCATGGGTATGGAATGAATATCCATACCAGCTCCCGCTATATACAAACTCATATCCATACCCGCCATATTACCCATGGGCATTCATTACCCACCTCGTACACACCATAATATAGGTATAAAACAATTATCTATATCTACCATATTAATTATTTAATATTATTTTTAAAAATTTAATTTTATTTTTTGTAACATTAATAAATAGTTAAGTAATTAAATTTAAGTACGTATTTTTTAATTTGAAAGTTAAGTATGTCCAAAATGGAGCGAGTAAGATGTCTATAAGGCGGGTGAGTAGGGCAGGTACAACATTTGCCCGTACCGTACCCAGCCATACCCGTGGCAGGTACAGGTAAGATATACCCAATTCATACACGCTATTGACTTTACTTATATCTATACGCGCTCCAACATTATAATGAATTTTACCCACTTCATTGCCATCCTTATAATATATTCTACAAAATATCTGAGTTCAGGGAGCACTCTTTGTCTTATCTCCGCCATTGTTGTCCGCAAAGAGAGATCAAAGAACAAATTCATGGGAGGAAGCAGAGTAATTTGGGGGAGACTACGAGATACAGCTTCACGATTCTCGTCACTGCCCGATTCTGCGTCGCAATCGTCGACGAATGCCGTGAAATATCTAGGGTTAAATGTTCCCGATGTTTGGGTCCGCGGCAGCAACATCGCCGGCTCCGTTAGCAGTGCGCTACTCGATGGTGAGCTGCAATCTTGTGTAATTTGATTAGTTTGTGTTGATTGAATCTTCTATTGCAAATGTTTTGAATTTTCGTCATTATGACTATCTGTACAGGTAAAATTTTAGGAATAAGGTGCAATAAGTGTACTAACAATTGATAAAGTTTCGTAATTAGAGGGTGTAAAATGAAAAATTGCATAGGTTTTGATATGTACTAGGATATATAATATTAGGATAGTCAAATAGGTCGATAGTGGGTCCCGCTAGTGGAGGGATGACTCTATAAATAGGGGTAGTGATTGTATTGTAAAGGAATTAATCAAATCCATGTTATCCTTTATTTCTCTCTATCCCTCTGTATTAATGCTTTTCTTTAGTTTATAGTTTACTTCAAATTTAGGTTTGCATCATTGGTATCAGAGCTCATTGGTGCTCGGACTGTGGGACCCCCAAGGCGCACCGCCAGGACCAGTGGCAGCAGCCACCACCTCCAGCCAAGCAGCAGGTCTCCACCCATGTCTTGACCCACCTCACCACCACCCACTACACCTCCACCCACACCTCCACCCGACCCCACCACCACCTAACACAAGAATTAAATTCCTATGAAAAGTTGTATTTCCTAGTGATTCAATTTGTGTTCGGTTGTTAGGATGAGGATGGAACTTGTTAGGAGTAAAAACTTACGTAGCTCCCTTAGGTAGGTTAATTTATGTGTAACGAAAAAATTAGAATTTCCCAAGAATTTTCACTTTTCATGTTTTACCCATTGTTGTTAACCAAACAAAGTACAAATATCCACTTCCCATGAGTTAAAAACTCCTATGTTATGTCCTGGTAAACAAACAATCCTTCGGAAAACTGATATATCTATTCCATTACATGACATGAGCATTTATGTACGAGTTTTGCATTTATACACGAGCTTGGCAATCCAAGGGGCACATTGGATCCAGTGGAGGCTATAAGTTGACATTTACTAGGGAGGGGAAGATGAAGAATTTTCCCATGCGTTCGAATTCTACTAATGCTAGTAAATGGCCTACTAATAATTCTAGTAAATAAATACAAGAAATATAAAATACAAATTTCAACATGGGACAACTTAATATTACAGGGATGTGTATGGTATTTATTCTTATTAATTTATGGTAGGGTGCAAAAATGGGGAGCTGTAGGGGCTGTTGATAGTAAAAAACAGTTTTCTTTTTCCATTTCTAGTTTTCCTTTTCCATTTTTCATTTGGAAAAGTTGTTTAAGAGTGGAAGATCACTATAGTTTTCATTTAGTGTTTGAAGAATGTATTTGAGAGTTCTTAATTTTGGGGTATGAGAAAGAAGTTAGTTGCAGGATTGCTTGACTGTGATGTCAATGCTAAGGTTCAAGGATGTCTTAATTGAAACAGGAATTATATTTTCACCTATAGGTCTATGGGAAGAAAAACTAGATTGAGGATCAAAGGAGCCATTGATTTTACTTTATGTTATCAAATAACAAGGGTTTGAATGTGTTGTTCCTTGAATTTGACTATCTTTGCCTTGCGTTGCCATTGTTGGTTATCTAAACTTTTTTCTCTTACGACCTGTTTGGCCAAGCTGTAAAAAGGGTTTGAATTTGACTAAATTGAGGATCAAAGGAGCCATTGATTTTACGTTATGTTATCAAATAACAAGGGTTTGAATAGGTTGTTCCTTGAATTCGACTATCTTTGTCTTGTATTGCTGTTGTTGGTTATCTATACTTTTTTCTTCGTACAGCCTGTTTGGCCAAGCTGTAAGAATGGTTTGAATTTGACTAGATTGAGGATCAAAAGAGCCATTGATTTTACATTATGTTATCAAATAACAAGGGTTTGAATGGGTTCTTGAATTTGACTGTCTTTGCCTTGTGTTGCTTCTTGTTGGTTATCTATCCTTTTTTTTTTCCCCCTTACGGCTTGTTTGGCCAAGCTGAAAAAAAAAAAAAAAAATTTTTTTAGAAGCACTTTGTAACAGGTATTGTCAATAGGGGTTTTTGGTCTGAAAAATATTTAGTTTTGCTGTTGCGTTAAGGAGAGGTCTATTTTCTTACTTTTGTTTAAAAGCAGAAAAACATCTAATTTTATGTAAATTCACTTTTTTTCTTTTCAGGCCAAACACTCTTAGAATTTGAAAAAAAAAAAAAAATTTCTTTCAGGAAAAGATTTTGTTCAAAAGAAGAAGTTTGGCCAACAAGCTAGTCATGTTGGCGTGATAAGTGGAGGAATTGACCATTCTGATTGTACCATCCGAACAGCGGATTCGCCTGCTGCTTCAATAATGAATGGCAAGTTCATAGCAGCTGATATAAAATCGAAAGCAGCCCGTGAAATCTCTAGAATGAAGGACACTATTGGGAAGCATCCTGGGCTGGCTGTTGTTTTGGTAGGCGAAAGAAGTGACTCGCGCTCCTTTGTCCGTACCAAGATGAAAGCTTGCCATGAGGTTGGAATTATGCCTTTAATGGCAGAGCTTCCGAGGAACTCTACAGAGGATGAAGTTTTTGATGTTGTCTCAAGATTGAACAATGATCCCTTAGTTCATGGAATCATTGTGCAGCTACCTTTGCCAGAGGTAATTTTTACGAGTCCACATCTCACTATAGAATCAAACAAAGGGTATTGTGTAATCTAATAGTCATCATGATTTTTGAGTTGGCCGTTACATGAGTGGTTATTATGTAGTGGTATTTCTTATGAAATCCATGATGCATAACTATCGTATTTTATTTACTATGAAACGTGTATTTATGTTTTAAAAATTATCAAAGGAGTACAAAATCATGACTATCGATCTGGCTATTCATTCAATATTTTGTAAATATAAGGTGTGGAAGTAACTTATGTTCCCTTAAAAACCCTAAACCCTAGATTGACTGTCAAGAAGGGTTTGTGTGGTGGCAATTACCCACCTACCCAGGCGGGTGACCGGCTCTGAGGGTCATTTCCTCCTCGGTTGTAATCCTTACCATTTGGAAGGAAAAAGATGAATCTAAGATCTTGCTTTCTGTGACAAGTTCAAAAATTTTCAAAGCAACATCTCAAAACCTGAAGCATGTCCTGATTCGCTGCGTATCATCGTCTGTAGATAGTTGAATGGGCGGGTATTAGTGTTAAGGATTTGTGCGGCCACCGATGCACCAGTTGAATGTGCAACAAATTGCATCATGTTATGAATGTTTCATAAACAATAACATTTTTGATGCAGCATTTGGATGAGGAGAGGATTGTGAATGTTGTCAGCCCCGAAAAAGACGTGGATGGTTTTCATCCCCTCAATATGGGTAGTCTTGCTATGAAAGGAAGGGAGCCATTGTTCATTCCTTGTGCCGCCAAGGCTTGTATTGAGTTGTTGATGAGACATGGGGTCGAATTAGTGGGAAAAAATGCAGTGGTTATTGGGCGAAGCAAGATTGTTGGTTTGCCTACATCATTGTTACTTCAGGTATTTGCTCAAATTGATACTTCTGTAAATTTATGCTATATGGTTGGTTGAAGTGGTAAGACACTTGGACATAATACCTCATGAACTTTAGGTCCAAGATTCAAATCCTACCACTGAGTGTAAACAATTCACTGGAGCCATCCACCCACTGGATTTGTGGACCCAACTTTCCCTATTGCAACAACAACGGGGGGGGGGGGGGGGGGGGGGGGAAAAAAAAAACCACTGCCACAAGGGCTCCTACCAAAGCAAGGTCGCCGGGGGGGGATGTACTCAGTTTACCCCTTCACGGTGCTACCCTAAAGGGAGGTTGTGTTCGAGGGCTCCCAACTCTAAAAAGCAAGAACGAGACAATGAGTGGATGGTGTGTGTAACCAGGGATTAGTCGAGGTGAACGCAAGTTAGCTTGGACACACCGGTTACCGAAAAAAGCTACTTTAGCATCTATTTGTTGTAATAAGCTGGTTTAGTATTGTGATGCAGAGGCACCATGCTACAGTGAGTGTTGTACATGCATTCACAAAGAATCCCCAAGAAATAACCTGTAGTGGTGACATTGTGGTCACAGATGTTGGGTACCCGAATCTTGTCCAAGGCAATTGGTTGAAACCGGGTTCCATTGTGATTGATACCGGGACAAATGCAGTTAAGGTAATGCTTGCGTACTTTTAGTTGCCAGGTTGTAGTGCATGCATATTACGTGTGTTTGATGTTGAATGAGACTAGATATGTCTGGGAAACAATGATCGACAGTTATTTGCTTGTTTGCGGTACTGGTATTCCACCACAAATATGAGTTTACCGTGGCGAAAAATGATAATAGATATCCTTATGTTTCCATGAATGTGGTTGAATCATCGACTGTGATTATCAAAATATGATTTGTCCCACTGTGGCAGCTAAAACAGTCGTTTCTTATGAATCATTTATAGATGCATGTAAATTCGACTGAAACTGTGATCTTCTTTAGCTAGAGTTCCACTGCGGTAGCTAAATAAAAGAGTTCGTTTTCATGTCAAATTCGATCAAATTCACATATATCTAGGGTCCGTTTTTAGTTTTATCTTCTACTTTATATATTATTCCTTTGAACATGGCGCGCTTATTCCTACAGCTGCATGATTTTGGTGAAATCTTGCAGGACACGAATTGCAAAAAGGGATTTCACCTTACAGGGGATGTATGTTTCGAGGAAGCGGTAAGGATAGCATCAGCTATTACACCAGTACCTGGAGGATTGGGACCTGTGACAGTCTCCATGCTGCTTTCCAATACTCTCGACTCTGCTAAACGTGCTTATGGATTCCTCTAAAACCCGGGTAAATGTTCATATAAAATCCGAACGCAGCAATTCTTTCACCTCAGTATTCTCGCTGCCTTTCATGTAGATGCAATTCACAAGTTTGAATTCTACCAGTATTTCTTAATTTTAACAATTTCGACCGAACATCATCTGCCTTCATGGACCCACTTGTTAATTTATCCACGTCGTCATGTTAATCTTCAGCAGGTATATATTTCAATGGAGAATCTCAGTTTTTGTCATCTCATTGCGGTTCTGGATTTGTTTTGGCTACGTGAGATTTCTTGATGTTAACTGAACACACAGTGCATCCCTCTGGTGTCATACCAAAGTGCAATTGAGGAGTTTCCACTGCTGTCAATTACCAAAGAAATGGTCGATTTTTCTTTCTTTTTGCGGTATTATAATACATGATTCTTTTTTGTTTTTCTGATACAAATACATGATTCTTCTATTTTCTATATATTAAATTTTGAGTAATGCCCTTATTTTTTGGAAAAATGCATGTTGCAGCGTTAGATCGACAGTGACAAAAACTGGAGCTGCAACAAAATGACTTAAGAAGAGACTGGCAAGCTTGGTTTCCTTACCCGACTTTGACAGTGGCAATCGATGGAGGATTGTTGTCATGACTTCTTCAACACAGAAACGCATCATTCAAGGGTAAAGATCAAAGACATGTTGAGATTCATGACATCCTAGAGAGTAGTAGCATCGACAATAGAGCTGCTTTGATCCTGTTTTCCACGATCCCAATTACCTACTGAAACAGCAGGAGCGAGAACGAGTAATCGTATAGCAAAGTACATGGATTGTAGTGAGTTTTCTGAAGAATGTTATGGTTTCTGAAGCGCAACAGATGGCTAACTTGATTTTTGCAGCTGTAATTATCCGCCTTCTTTTGGGTTTTTTCTTATAACGATATGGAGGTACAACATTGCCCGAAATAGGGGCTACTAACATACTGGATTTCGTTTTCTGGTTGTTCGTTGTGCTGGATATTGAGATATCTCTCACTAATATTGTACTGTTCGATTTTGTCAGTTGTTTCTGTTGCATATTGGCATCGCTATGCATGTTTGTACAATTTAAGGTGTTTGTTTCGTGTTGAATTTATGTCCCCCTTGGTATGAACGTAGTTGCTCTCTGGGTTAAACAAGATCTTTTGGAACAGTTTCCACATCTTTTCCAGCTTTGATTACGTTTGTTTTCTACTTTTATCTTTTGGATGTACATCGCTCTTGCGGACTGTACTCGGTCTTACACATCTTGTATCGACGTTAAGCATTAATTATTAACTATCAAAAAATGACATGGGCCTTTGTGTTTAACCATGATTACCTAATAATCCTTAATGAACTTTTGTTTACTTCTGGTTTATCTTTTGCAATCCAAACTCCAAAAACGCCTCTCAACGATGGTTTCCAGTTGCATCATAGTCACGGTTGCAATGCTGTAGAGTTAGGGTATTGTGGACGTTACATGAGTTGTTAGGAAACAAATATAAAAAAGGACCAAAAAAAACAAAAAAATGACAAAGTATCCCAAACACGAACTTACATGGACTGATTGTGTCTACATCCACAGAGTGGTAAAGCTTTACTATTTTGAAGGCTATACAATGTGCTCACGCATGAAAATCTAGCATGAAGATATATATATATATATATAGTATGTGGGGTAGCGTTTTTATGAGAGAGTGAAAGCGTGTGCGTCCCCCTTTCATGGGGTGGAAAGAAAGAAGGTAAGCGAGGAAATTGTTTTTTTTTTTTTCCCTCGATACTCAATAAATCTTGGCCATAAATTGTTATTTTTTTTAATATCCAATAAATCTTGGCCGTCCATTATAATGGAAGGCCAAGATTTGCCCCTCTCAAGCTCTTACCCTCCAATAAGAATATCACCGTATATATATAAGCCACAAAATAGAGTTGGATAATATGAGAAACAGATATCGACTCTCAGTTTGCTCAGGACAAAGTATTTCAATCATGAAACCAAGTCTCCCACAAATAAATCCAAGCTCCAGAGACACAAGGTCAAAATGGCACGCCACGATGACTGCATAAACATGATGGCTTAACTCAATCTGTTACTACCGCTACCAAAGTGACTCAGTTCTAGAAATCCAGACCACCATTGACAATAGGGGGGGGTGCAAACTAGTCGCACTAGTTCATCTACAGTTTATAAAGCTGAACTCGAGCCAATGAAGCTCGAGCTCGTAGATTCACAAACCTTAAATGAGTCTATCTTAATACAATTTATTAGCTTACATATGCACAATCAAGCCTAGTTTGAGCCTAAATGAGCACAAACGAGCCTAAATCGAGTTTAAATAAGGCTAAATATGACAAACTTAGTTCGGAGCTTGCCAAGTTGGATTTGAGCTCATCGAACTGAACCCCAGCTTGAAATTTCCAAGCTCAGCGAGCTTCGAGCCGAGCCTCAGAAGCTTGGGCAACATACACCCCTAATATACACTTCTGCTTTCTGCTCTCTTTTTTCTCCTTAGTACAGCAGTAAGACAAAACTTTATGATAAATACAACAAGAATACGATTCAGTTTTTAAATTCTTCAACAAGCTTTATCAAGCTGTAGGTTTCCGCATCGGGCCGAGCCCCTCCAAGAATCATCCTTCTCATAAGGTTTGGACTATACAACTTAGCCTTAACATAAGCCTTAATCAAAGTATTATACACAAAAGTATACCTCGTATAATTCACTTTCTTTAACTCTTCAAATAACATCTCTGCATTCTCTACATCCCCCATCTCTGCAAATATCTCAATTATGCATAAAGTAGTCTCCAACCATGGTGTCGATTTCTTTACTCTGCTGCTCGTGTTTTGCTTCATCCCGAGTTCTAACGTTCTCAATCCTTCTTCTGTCAACCCGGCTTTTAAGCATCCCAAAGCGAGATGTCTGTAAGTGATGCTGTTCGGTTTCAACCCAGAAGTTTTCATTTCCTTAAAGAGCCCAGAAGCCTTACTGATCAATCCATTTCTGCAATAGACAGAGATTAACGCATTAAAATGCTCAGTCGATTTCAAACCCTTTTTCGATTTCATTTGAAACCAAATTTCTTCAGCTCGACCCAGATGTCCGATTCTCCCAAAGGCTTCAATTGCAAGCAAGAAACTCTGGGATCTGACATGAGGGAGTTCTTGCACGGTGAGCCAAGTTCGCTCTAGCTTGTTTGCCTTCCTTAGATACCCGTATAGAATGATTAAGACATCAAAAGTAGACCAATTATTCCCGGTTTTAGACTTCTCTCCACCCTCCACATATGTCTCACACACAGTGTACAGCCTCGCAACTGCGTGTGCAGCTGCTAGGATGCAGTAAGTTATCTCATTGGGTTCAACGTTGGACCGTTTCATGTCTCCAAAGACCTTCATTAATCCTTCAATGTTATGCTCGTTTGCTTCCATTTTCAAAAGAATGTTGTAAGTCGAGACATGTGGGGTCACTTTATCAGCCTTCATTTGGGTCAGGAACTTCCGGATTAGTTTTCTTCGACTGGGAGAAGAATGAAGGATTATTAGGCGATTGAAAACTAAGTGTGAGATTGGATGACCAAGTTCCCTCATTTTCTTCATGTAATCTAATGCCAATCGGATCACTCCTTTATCCAAGCACGCAATCACAAGATTGTTATACAACAACTCATTTTGTACCTCAGGAGGAACGCGAAGAAACAAGTTTTCGCCATGTGATATGCCATGAATCTTAACAGTGAACTCCAAGAGATACGAGTAATCCAGTTCCTTCGGTTTATAGGGTCTCTCCCTGATTACCCACTCCATTACCTGCTCAATCAACAAAAATTCAAGATCGTTCCCAGGAACTTTCAAGCAAATGACCTTATGTCCGATACAACAATTACAAGTCCACATCAAAGAGATGCGTAATTTGCATAAAAAGTGTCAAATTCAGAATGATAATGATACAGATTGTGGGCAAGATTTATCGTCCATGTTAAATTAACCGAGCTCCAAGCTTGACCTAGCTGGCATATATGTTATCCACTTATATGACCATACTCACAAAGCTTATATGTTGATATATTTCCTCTTATAACTCAAATGTAGGACATTTTAGCTATATTCACTTATACGTTATTGACAGCTAGCAAGTGTAACTATTAGAACAATAAGCAGGTCATTCAAATGGGTCCATCAACAAGCTCACACTGAGACTTTCTTTAATTCCTTTACCCCCCACAATCCAACAAAAACAATCAAAATTCGATGATTGGAATCTTTGTCAGGCTTCTTGTGTGGAGCCTGGTTTTATAACGTCTTGGGTCCTATTTTTGGCCCAAGAAAAGGCCCAAGCCATTTTGACTATTTATTCTGGGGTGATTAGGGTTTCTTCCGCATACGCCTATATAAACCTATTCGGGGTTTGAGAGAATGTGGCGAAATCAGAAAAACTCTCTATAACACTTCCAAACAATAAAATATCTCTGCAACTCCATGAACGTAGGCATTTTAGGCCTAATCAAGTAAATCTTGTGTGTTTGTTTTGTTATTGAACCTTTCAATGTGCTCCAAGTGTTGCATTTCCTAACACTCTTCTGCAGTCAATCCTAGTATTTCAGAAGCTCAAATCTCTTACATCTACTCAAAATCAAGTAACACTCAGATAAACTGGTTCATTCAAGTATTTAAGCTAACACATACAGCACATGGCACAGAGCTTAGACACCCAACACGCTCACACTCTGTGTTAAAATCATATACTGCCAGGAAGTGCGGCCTTGGTCCAATTTACATGGTAATTATAAATATTCAGTGTCAAACAACCAACTCCCCCAAAAGTTTAAACTAATGAATAAAGGCACTGAAATGGTTTGTACTCTAACAGTACATGCTCAACCTTATATACTTATTTCGATAAGGACGAAATAAGTCTTTAAAAATAGTGGTTCACTGCACACCTTGAAGCCATTTTGTTGATCAAGTACCTGGTTCTAAATATTAATTCCCTAACATTTTGCCCTCTTAACATGTCCCCTGGCTTGAAACGAAGTGTACAAACTCACGTCATATATTATGCTCGAATTATGTTAGTATCAAGAATAGTTCTATACTCTTAACACCTCATTTCAATTTTCTAGGTAAAGTTAGATCCAATATTCAATATCGATAAACAGAGAATCACCTCAAGTGCCCGTTTGTTGAACTTGAGCTTCCTCAAACGATTGATAGCATGAAAGATAAGACCCCTATGAATGGCAAACCCCTCACCCATCCATCTCTGGAACACCACCCCAATTGGGTCTCCTCTGGGCAATCTCTGTAGCCTCAATGACAAACACTTGGGTTCTTCTCTGTTGCTGCTCATCTGGTCCCCATTTTCCCCACTACCCAGATGATCCCCAGTTGTTTGAGTACAAAATGCGAGAAAGCAAGGAGATTTGGGGTTATATAGGGAAGGTGTTCGACGAAATGCCAAAGAGACTGTAAGCCTAACTGCCAGAGCTGTTACTCGCATGCTTTCTAGGTTTCCGGGTGTGGGTCATCGTGAAGCGACATATTTGAGGGTCAGCTTTTGTGGATGAAGGAGAGGTTTCATACTATTTAAATTAAAAAAATATATTTAAATTAAAAAAATAGTAAAATATTAAAAGTAATACTATACCACACGGGAGGGGGCGCACGAAAATGTATCGATTAAGGCATAGTTTGTCATTAACGACAAACTAGTTCCTAAGCACCTGGTTCTTATAACATTTTCGTGACTTTTTTTTCTCGTGATATATAACATTTCTGAAATATTAAATATAAATAGTTAAGAGAGAAAACATTAAAGATGATATTTAATTTTATTGATAATTTTGATATAATGATTCCTCATATATTTATAAAATAACCTTTTTTTTCTGGCGGGACCTCCTATAGTATTTATTGGACTACTATAATACTATCTAAATATTTAATTTGGGTCCCTGGCAGAACTTATTATATTATCTATTGGATTACCAGAATATTATATCTAAATACCTAATTTGGGTATGTATCAAGTTGTAGTATTACAGTTTCAATTTTAGTTTTAAGTGGGGTAGGATTAAACTTAGACTAAATAAAATTTTATAAAATAATTACATTCTTTTTTTTACAGTGGTAAAGAGTATAAAATATTTTTTCCTAAAAAGGGAAACTAATACTTAAAGGAAATGATGATGAATTTTGAATCCAATATCTCTTAATTAGAGTGTTGAAAGTCAAATCATCACACCAGTACTATTAGCTCTATTAAAAAGTTGCGTATCATTGGAAGTTTTGTCTAAAATTAATTGATGAAGTTGATATATATCCTGGTATTTTCTACCTCATTTATCAGTGCGAGATCAAGTTTGCTTTATTAAGGATTTTTGTGTCTCAAATGGGCTATAGGCCATCTCGAGTTGTTGGCTAAATAAGATCTAAGTCGAGCGTTTTTTAGTTTAAGTCATTTCAAGGTTTATTTTTAATTTGGTCGGATTCGAGTCATCTTATATTTTCAGTCAATCAAGGTAAGCCATTGTGAGTTTTTAAACAAATCATGTTAGGTCAAATCCCGGCAATGTTCAATTCAGCTTTATTCAATTCATAATAAAGTCATCTCATACTTTGAATCAGTTGAATTAGATCATTTCAGATTTTAAATTAATTCAAGGTTCAAATTTTATCTACGTTCGAATCAATAGGGTCAACTCATTTAAAGAACAAGTCACCAAATCCGAGTTAAGTTTTAGAATCCCTCGTAACAATTTTTAGAATCCCTCGTAACAGTCAAATGGATCAAGTCAAATTTAAGTAAAACTAGTTTTGAGTCAAGCCAAAAAAATTTCATATAAAAACCATCTAATAGGTAATTCAGGTTGCGCTTAGATCATTCCAACCTTTGTATCAGATCCGTCAGTATAAATTTAACCCAATCAAATCGGGTCAACCAAACCATATGAGATTTGAATTATCTCATACTTCAATTCATGTGGGTTGTGTAACTTATAGTTCAAAGTTAAATTTAGATCAGATCAACCATTTAGAATTCCCCTCGTCTAGAATTTGATCTCGGATTCTTAGTATGTCAATGAACTGAAATTACAAACTCTTTTTTTTACGATAATCAGCGACAAAGATCACAATATAAAACAGGCTTACCCACAACAAGGTCCGAGCCTACGCGCAAAAAAAAAAATATATAGTTGAAATTATAGACTCTAAGCTCAACTTTAGGCTCTAATTCCAGGTACCAAACACAACGTTTAACTCTTTTTGATGCAGTCAAACATGTCAATCTAAAAGGATGATTAGATCAATCAATGAAAACGAAGTACAACTACAAATAGAACAAGTAAAAACCACAAATTTGAATACTAAAAAACACAAATTCTCAACTGCTGCTCTCCAAGGCCAAGTCTCCAATGAGGATGACATAAAAAAATGAAAGCAACAATTTCAAAATATATAATTTATCAAAACTTCAAAATAAAAAAAAATAAAATAAAATAAAACCCAAGCTGCAGTGCAAAGCCTTGATCCAAAACAAGAAGCGATTATTTTCCTTCCCACAAAAATTTAGAAGCATTTACGGTGCACGATTGATGGTCCAGATTCATCATACTCTGCCTTTGCAATCCACATCTGCACTCCAATATCACATTATACCACATGTTTTTATCAGAAAAAATAAAATTACCACATAAGCAAAATTGAAAGAATGATTGAGAACATCGAAGAAAAGGAGTCCCAAAAGAGATGACTAGGTGTACAAACGAATCGAGCCCACACTTCTCAAGTTGAGGCTTGGCCTCCAATGTTTGGCTTCGCTAGCTAAGCTTTTGGAGACTTTGAGCTCGAGTTTGGCTCGACTCATTTAGACCCTTTTAGGTTACTGGGCTCCTTTAGGCTCATTTGGAGGTCAAAATTTAGCTTTAAGATTGACTTGCTCAGTCTCACAAACAACCAAGCCCAAGCTTCTATTAGGCTCCAGCTCATCTTGCTTAACTAAACAAGGACATTGAACTCAACTTGATTTCAAAACGCGCTCCTTTAGGACCTTTTTGGGGGTCAAAATTTGGCTCAAGACTGGCCCACTTGCAAACCACCGAGCACAAACTTCACTAGACTAGGGTTCAGCTAACATAACTAACTAGCCAACTCAACTCAGCTCAAGATTAAAACAAGCGAACCCTTTTTTCTCTAAATACTGAACTCGCAAGCAGAATAAAGATCATTTACACCCTCTAAAGATGCAATATTTCGAGATAAAAACAAGTTAAAAAAAAAAAAAAAAAAAAACCAGACCTGCTGGAAGGTGCTGAGAGATGCTAAAATGGAACCACCAATCCAAACACTGTACTTCCTCTCAGGAGGAGCCACCACCTTAATTTTCATGCTGCTTGGTGCCAACGCAGTAATTTCTTTGCTCATCCTATCAGCTATCCCCGGGAACATTGTTGTACCTCCACTCAGCACTATATTCCCGTACAAATCTTTCCTTATATCCACATCACACTTCATGATTGAATTGTATGTCGTTTCGTGAATACCCGCTGCTTCCATTCCGATCATTGATGGCTGGTACAGAACTTCTGGGCACCGGAACCGCTCTGCCCCAATTGTTATGACTTGTCCATCGGGCAACTCGTAGTTTTTCTCAACTGCAGAGCTCGTCTTTGCAGTCTCGAGTTCCTGCTCATAGTCGAGAGCTATGTATGCCAGTTTCTCCTTAATGTCCCTCACGATTTCACGCTCGGCTGTGGTTGTGAAGGAGTAACCACGTTCAGTCAGAATTTTCATGAGGTGATCGGTGAGGTCGCGCCCAGCGAGGTCAAGACGCAGAATAGCGTGTGGAAGAGCATAGCCCTCGTAAATAGGGACTGTGTGGCTCACACCATCTCCAGAGTCCAAAACAATACCTGCGCAAAGGAAATGGTGATGGTTATGAGTTATTCACGCATGTATTTACCATTTTGACATTCCTATAAAACTACAAATTTCCTGTAACATTTGACAATGAAACATCTACATCAATTGGCTAATATGAGCATTTGTTTAGGCAATTTTTTTCCAAGGCATGCTACCACTAAATACTATTAACAAGAGTACTTATTTCCTCTTACAGAGTTCCAACATTTAGCAAACGACACCTTGATCTAGTAGTAAAACAATGCCAAGGTTGACACCCTACAATAATAGGTCTTAAGTTAGTCTAACTAATTTACCTACCAAAAAGAAGTTCTAGAATTTACTCCATACCTTCAAACAAATACACATAAACAAGCCATTACCAAGTAATCAATCAGAGTAGAACCGATCCTAAGCTCAACAGCCATCCCATTTAATAAACAGTTCATTTGCACGACAGATTCTGCTGGGAATTCAACACTGAATCATGAGATAGTTATTTCAGAATTCACTTACCAGTAGTACGACCACTGGCATAAAGGGAGAGAACAGCCTGGATGGCAACATACATTGCGGGAGCATTGAAAGTCTCAAACATTATCTGGGTCATCTTCTCACGATTCGCCTTCGGATTTAGTGGTGCTTCTGTGAGTAAAATAGGATGCTCCTCAGGAGCAACACGGAGCTCGTTGTAGAAGGTGTGATGCCAGATCTTCTCCATGTCGTCCCAGTTCGTGACAATACCGTGCTCAATGGGGTACTTAAGAGTCAAGATACCACGTTTCGATTGTGCTTCATCACCCACATATGCATCTTTCTGACCCATACCCACCATCACACCAGTGTGACGAGGACGACCCACAATGCTGGGGAAGACAGCTCTAGGAGCATCATCTCCAGCAAACCCAGCCTAGAAATTTGAATGGGGAAAAAAAAAACTAGTTACCTATAAATGACCACAAACTACTACTGGAAACAATTTCAAAGACTCGGAAACATTCAAGCATTTGAATTTGGCGCAGCAGATTACATATTAAAAGGAAAGTAGTAATATACCTTGACCATTCCAGTTCCATTATCGCAAACAAGTGGCTGAACATCCTCTACATCCGCCATTTTCTGCTGCTATCTGGAAAATGAAAAATAGACAGTTCGAATTAGGTGCAATCGACAGGTGCTAGCAAGACTTCCAGAAGGATATTACAGGGGCAATGCAGATAATCAATAATTTTTTCTAACTCGTATCCATATTAGTTAACTCATATAGATGAATAAAGAACGGTCATTATTAACATGGAGCTCAGCTCATAAGGTGATCACTTAAGCAAAAAATATTGATGGAGAAGAGCAATCCTTAGAATATAGTCAGAGTCACTCCACATAAATGCTACTTAACAAGCCCGTATTCCCACATCCATTATGCTTTGAACAACAACAACAACAAACCCAAAGCCTGCAAGGGCTCCTGCAAAAGCAGGGCCGGGGGTAGATGTACGCAGCCTTCCCCCTTCAGGGGGCTACCCTAAAGAGAGGTTGTTTCCGAGGACCCCCAACCTAAGAAGCTGGTCCGTAGCATAGAGCATGTGACCTGGCAGCAGGAGAGCATCAAAGCATGAGTAGGGCAAAACACACGGCGAGGAAAACAACAAACTCAAAGCAAGCCACATCAAGCAGAAATCAAAGGATAGGTAGGCAGGTAGGCAGACAAGTAGCAGCTCATGAGAGCAAGTACACAACCTAAGTGTGCCAGGAGGATGTCAAGGCCTAGCACTAGTAAGCTAGACTACCCTACTCTAACTGGAGCATCTATAACCCCTATACTAGCCCTCCATTGGGCCTATCTAAGGCCATCTCTTCCCAAAGGTTTAGGTGGGTGAGGTTTTGTTGGATCGTCTCCAGCCATCTCTTCTTTGGCCTGCCTCTTCCTCTCCTGCATAGTGTAGTAAGGGCTGTTCGCACCTCCTTACTGGAGCGTTGTTCGGTCTCCTTTTAACATGTCCGAACCACCTCAAACGTTGCTCCCTCAATTTATCTTCAATGGGGGCTACGCCCAATTTGCCTCTTATGACGTCGTTTCTGATCCTATCCTTCCTTGTGTGTCCGCATATCCACTCAGCATTCGCATCTCCACCACCTTCATCTTCTGTGTGTGCTGTTGTTTCATCGCCCCGCACTCCACCCCATACGTCATGGCTGGCCTCACAACCGTCTTATAGTATCTTTCCTTTAGCTTCAAGGGGAACTTTCTATCACAAAGTACCGCGGAGGCCATCCTCCACTTATGCCATCCCGCTTTAATCTGGTTGTTGACATCCTTGTCAATTTCGCCGTTGTGCTGTATCATGGACCCCAAGTACCTGAAGCTCTCCTTCTTCGATATGGCCTCAGATCCGATCTTGACGTCTTCCCGGCTAGGCGTGGTGGAGATATCGAACTTGAGTTCCATGTACTCGGTCTTGGCTCTGCTTAGTCGTAAACCCTTCGACTCTAGTACCCCTCTCCACAGTTCCAGCTTCTCATTTACCTCTTCCCGCAACTCCCCCACCAACACTATGTCATCTGCAAAAAGTATGCATCAAGGTACACATCCCTGGATGTGCCTAGTGAGCTTGTCCATAACCAGAATGAACAGATAGGGGCTCAAAGCAGACCCCTGGTGTACCCCTACTATTATCGGGAAAGCGTCTGTCTCCCCGTCCTCTGTATGCACCATAGTTTGTGTCCCCTCATACATGTCGCTCGGATGTATGGCACAGGGATGCCTTTCCTGTCCAAAACTCTCCAAAGGACCTCCTTTGGCACTCTATCATATGCCTATCCATTATGCTTTGAACAAGTTTCAAATTTCAAAATTTTACATGAGTTCATATGCCTAACAAATTTGATTTCTCTTCCAGTTGAAT
Organism: Simmondsia chinensis; assembly: GCA_018398585.1. Taxonomy (NCBI): domain Eukaryota; kingdom Viridiplantae; phylum Streptophyta; class Magnoliopsida; order Caryophyllales; family Simmondsiaceae; genus Simmondsia; species Simmondsia chinensis. The sequence continues at coordinate 3,451,810 of JAGTTD010000014.1, forward strand.
ATGTAATCATATTGGTACCTTAAGACAAGGCATTTCATTAAAAAAAAAAAAATGGAGTTCTTGGTAGCTGTGGAATAAAGTCTTTGGGCTTTGGTTTATATATACATTGATGCAGACATATTGAACATTACAAAAACATAATTCAACCTATGTGAAATACCACATCATCTATTGTTTGCATATTGGGTTCATTGGTAAGAAGAGCCAACCTCAAGCTTCGAATTGCCCTTTTTTGTTCTTTGTTATGGTGGTGTTCTCTAAGCCCCTCTCTTCTGTGGTAGAATAGGGTATTTATGTAGAAGACATGTGGCATTGTCGGTGCCCTTAATCGTCCGGTACTAGGTCACGCGGGAAGGCGTATGGCACTACTAGAGGTCTTACTCGATCAATACTGGGTCATGTGGAACACACATGGCCTTACTCGACCAACATTGGATACTCGGCCTCGAGGATGGGCGATTATCCCATCTATCTTTCAGGAATCTACTCGATCGCCCGGAACAGGGGGAACTAACCTTGTTGATCTTAACTTACTCGCCCTGATCCTGCTGGGCTTGAATATTTTTATCAACATTTGCTAATGACAACTTAATAGCCGAATCACAACTATAACATATTCATATGCACCAAAATCCCTACAAGAATTCTAGGTCAGTAACTCCTATACAATCTAATCTGCTCTGACCATCAAGGATCATGACCTCAATTGATTCTAGATCGTAGGCACATAAATTTGACGATCCATAGAGGGAAGACATAATCAACCTAAATTCAACAGTTGTTCTTAGATTACAAACTTAAAGAAAGGATTTTTTTCATCAGAATTACTCAATAAGAAAAAAAGAGAACAATAAATCAATTACAAATGTCCCAATGATTCAATGCAATCGAATTCAATCAGCTCGTAAACCTAATTAGCTGGAAAAAATAAAATAATAAATCCATTACAAATGTCACAATGATCCAATGCGATCGAATTCAATCAGCTCATAAACCTAATTAACAGGAAAAAATAAAATAATAAATCAATTACAAATGTCACAATGATCCAATGCGATCGAATTCAATCCGCTCATAAACCTAATTAACAGGAAAAAATAAAATAATAAATCAATTACAAATGTCACAATGATCCAATGCGATCGAATTCAATCAATCAACCTAAATTCAACAGTTTTTCTTAGATTACAAACTTAAAGATAGGATTTTTTCATCAGAATCACTCAATAAGAAAAAAAGAGAACAATAAATCAATTACAAATGTCACAATGCTCCAATGCGATCGAATTCAATCAGCTCGTAAACCTAATTAACTGGAAAAAATAAAATAATAAATCCATTACAAATGTCACAGTGATCCAATGCAATCGAATTCAATCAGCTCATAAACCTAATTAACAGGAAAAAATAAAATAATAAAGCAATTACAAATGTCACAATGATCCAATGCGATCGAATTCAATCAATCAACCTAAATTCAACAGTTGTTCTTAGATTACAAACTTAAAGAAAGGATTTTTTCATCAGAATTACTCATTAAGAAAAAAAGAGAACAATAAATCAATTACAATGATCCAATGCGATCGAATTCAATCAGCTCGTAAACCTAATTAACTGGAAATAAAATAAAATAAAATAAAAAAATCCATTACAAATGTCACAATGATCCAATGCGATCGAATTCAATCAGCTCATAAACCTAATTAACAGGAAAAAAATAAATTAATAAATCAATTACAAATGTCACAATGATCCAATGCGATCGAATTCAATCAGCTCATAAACCTAATTAACAAGCAAATTCAGATGAAAAGCTTCAAAAATTCCGTAATTCAATTTTTTTGAACACAGTTCAGTAATTCAATAGATCTATCCATTTTTAACCCTAACAAATAACAATCATCAATTAATCCACAATCCAATCCACTTAAAACTCCAACGATCCATAGTCTAACATTTCAATAACATACAAATCCAACAAAATCAAATCCTTTTCATTTCTTTCTCTTCTATTTACAACAAACAAACAGCAAATCTCATAAGAAACAGAATTTCACCTCTGAAAATCTCGGAGGGAGAGAGAGAGAGAGAGAAATGAAGAGCCTTTGAATTTGAAAAACAGAAACCAAATGAAAATGGCTTAAAATGAAAGGGAATGGAGGAAAGACAAATCGTGGCCGTCCATTAGTGTAGGGGAAGATCGGGTGACACGTGGCGTGATGGAGACAGCTGTAAGGGGGAGGGAGCACGTAGAAAAGATGTGGACCCCCACTCATGTAGCCGACTAATGGGCCTTCCTTCTCTCTTTTGGGCCGTCACCCCCCCACATGAATTATACACTTTTTTACAAACATAAATAAATTAATTTGTCCCCTTTATATATATTATTTTGGATAAAATCATATATTAGTATTTTGATGCTTGGTGTATTAATTCTTTTAGATTATACACCGGGCTTTTGGGCCCGACTCATGGAGTTGCAATATACGAGGTCTACATATAAGTCGAAGTAAGGTTTTATCTTAAAATCAATTAACATTATGTGGAGTCATTCGTTAGACTTATATATTGATCTCTTTTTTCATACAACTTCAATGTAGGATTCATACTTGACTCACATGTAGAGTTTTAAATAAGTTATGTGTATTTGATGAAATAGTTTAAATGATGGTACAAAAAGGTGTAAAATTTGCAGTTATCTATTCGAAAATGCACCCTCGTCATTGTTTGCCTTATCCACTACACGAATTGCAATGTATACACACCGGCAATGAAGAATAGTTTGTTGAGAGACTTATTTTAAATCCTTGAATTATTTTATCAAATACATATAACTTTTGGATTAAATATTATTTTATTAAAATTATATACTAAAAATTTAATGCACTAATCTCATTATACTATTGTACAATTTACCATTTTTTATTTTTTTGTTCTTCTTATTAAGTGAAAACTAAAAATTAAAACAAACAAAATTTAAAAACTTGAAAATTTTGATTTTAATTTCACAAAAATAAAAAACTATAAACATGCCATGATACCACACCTAAAAAAAAAATAATAATAATAATAATATCTGAAGTTAACCCATGAGAAAGTATGAAATTTTTAATTGTATTAATATATATATATATATATATTAATGCTTTTCTTAGTGTTATATATAATAGTCCTAGTAGAAAATAGAGAGTCAAAAATACTAATACGTTAGTACTATGAATATCATGACAAGAAAGAATTTATTTCATAAAATGAATATTTAATTTTTCAAGAAAATAAACTAGCAAATAATTTGATCTGGAAAGATAATATATATGTATTATAGAAGTTTAAATATTGACAAAATTGAACAACATTAATTGATTATAGAATATAGGGACACTCTTAAGGTTTGGACATTTATTACCTTAACATTACAATATATACAATTAGATATCTTGAGGTTTTAAAATTTTATCATTTAGGTATCCTATACAGGAACCTAATGAATTTTTGTTAAACTTTCATCAGAAAATGTTGGTGCGGTACGTGATTGCAACATTATATATAAGTTATATAAACATTGTCAATGAAAATCAAGCATATTACAAAAAAAGTTAACAAATATCATTGACAGAAGATACAATATATTAGCAAAACAATGTGTCATATTAGCATTTTCCACATTAGCAATTCTTAATAAAAATCTATCAATTTTGGTAAAGAGTTCTTAATTGGTAAAACTTTTAAACTTCAAGGGCACATAAGTGATAAAATTTTTAGAACTCAATTTATCTCATTGTATATATTAAAACGTCAGAGTACTTAAGTGATAATTTTCAAACATTACAATACCTGTGATAATTTTCGTATATCTGAGCTAGTTAGGTTAAATTACTGCAAAATGAAATCACAAATAAATAATAAATAATAAACATGATGCATGATGCATTTTTGTTGAGACTTGCCTACTCTACAATACAACAACAACAACAATAACAGACCAAGTGCCACAAGGGCTCCTGTATACGCAAGGTCTGGGGGTGGATGTACACAACCTCCCCTCTTAGGGAGCTTTTTGAAGGGAGGCTGTTTTCGAGGACTCCCAACCTGAGGAGCGTGTCGTCAGTGAAGTATCGAACCTGGAAGCATGAGAGCATCATAAAATTAGAGGAGTACATAGCCGAAGTACAACATAACACAAGCTAAGCCCTATGCAATAAAATACAATGGAGGTCGTTGCTGGCGAATAGTCCACACATAGGCAAATGCTCAACAGCACCAATACACAGATAAGCAAATAAGCACGCCAATGCTCAAGAGCCCCAGAACCCAGATAGGCAAATAGGCAAATAGGCGTGCCAATGCATGTGCCAAAGTGGGAGTCAAGACACCAAAAGACACTAATGCAGACATGCACTACTCTAAGCCGCTACCTCTGCTACCCCTATACTCACTCTCTAGCGAGCTCTATCTAAGACCATCTCCTCCCGTAGGTTTAGGTAAGTGAGGTCTTGACGGATTGTCTCAAACCATCTCTTCTTTGGTCTACGCTTCCATATCCTCCCTAGCATAATATGAAGCTGTTTGCATTTCCTGACTGAAGCAGTGAGTGGTCTCTTCCTAATATGACCGAACCACCTTAAGCGTTGCTCCCTTAACTTATCCTCAATAGGAGCCACGCCCAATTTGCTTCTTATGATATCATTTCTGATTCTGTCCTTCCTTGTGTGTCCGTGCATCTATCGCAGCATCCTCATATTCACCATCTTTATCTTTTATGCATGATGTTATTTCATTGGCCAACACTCCGCCTCATAGAGAATTACCTACTCTCCCTTTCCAATTTTAACATTTTGATTCCTAGTCATGCAGCACCTTTAGCATCTCCTACAATTCTCCTATATTCTAATTTTCTCAGGTTATGATGTTTTTGTTTCTTTTTACTGCACATTTTTATATGGGCTAGCCCAGGCCTTACTGTTACAAGTGTGTTTGATTTATATTACAACTATTTTGCGAATTATCGAAAAAGGAAAAAAAAAAACCACCATAATAGTAAAACTAACAAAGGGTCATTTGAAAAACCCCTTGCTTACACCATGGAAATCTAAGCAGCCATAAAGCAAAATTACTCAACAATATTGAAATCGACCATTGAGATAACAGAGAACAATTACCCAATTGAATGTCTTGCCATGAAACCAACATTTTATACCAACCCGCCCAAGAACATCAAAACATTGCAATCTCATTGCATATGGAAAACGGCCAAAAAAATAAGAAAAGGACACCCAACATGATCAGTCGTCAAACGCCTTAATCGACCTCCTCAATCTTGGGGCCAGCGCCACTTGCACCACCAGCAGAGGGACCATCATCATCCATTGCACCACCCATGTCTCCGCCAGCACCCTGGTACATCTTCGCGATGATGGGGTTGCATATGCTCTCCAGCTCCTTCATCTTGTCTTCAAACTCGTCTGCCTCCGCCAGCTGGTTCGAGTCCAGCCACTGGATTGCTTGATCAATGGCATCCTCGATCTTCTTCTTGTCTGCTTCCGGTAGCTTAGCGCTGATCTTTTCGTCCTTGATGGTGTTTCTCATGTTGTACGCGTAGTTCTCGAGTGCATTCTTGGCCTCCACCTTTTTCTTGTGCTCCTCATCCTCGGACTTGTACTTCTCCGCTTCTTGCACCATTCTCTCGATCTCCTCCTTCGACAGCCGACCCTTGTCGTTAGTGATCGTGATCTTGTTCTTCTGACCTGTGGTCTTGTCCTCAGCTGAGACATTGAGGATACCATTGGCATCAATGTCGAAGCAGACAGTGATCTGGGGCACGCCCCTTGGTGCAGGAGGGATTCCGGTGAGCTCGAATTTGCCCAGTAAGTTGTTGTCCCTGGTCCGAGTTCTCTCTCCTTCGTACACCTGAATCAACACGCCGGGTTGGTTATCAGAGTATGTCGAAAACACCTGCTCTTTCTTTGTGGGAATGGTGGTGTTCCTTGGGATCAACACAGTCATGACGCCACCAGCGGTCTCTAACCCGAGTGAGAGAGGGGTGACATCCAACAGCAGCAAGTCTTGAACCTTCTCGTTCCCTTCTCCACTCAAAATGGCTGCCTGGACAGCGGCACCGTATGCCACAGCTTCGTCGGGGTTGATGCTCTTGCAGAGCTCCTTGCCATTGAAGAAGTCTTGAAGCAATTGCTGAACCTTAGGGATCCGAGTCGACCCACCAACAAGCACCACATCATGGACACTGCTCTTGTCCATCTTAGCATCCCTCAAGCACTTCTCCACCGGCTCCATACACTTCCTGAACAAGTCCATGTTCAGTTCCTCGAACCGGGCACGAGTGATTGTCGTGTAAAAATCAACCCCCTCGTACAAAGAATCGATCTCAATGGTGGTCTGAGCAGTGCTCGACAACGTCCTCTTCGCCCTCTCACAGGCGGTCCTCAACCTCCTTAAAGCCCTAGGGTTGCCAGTAATGTCCTTCTTGTGCTTCCTCTTGAACTCTTGCACAAAGTGGTTCACCATTCTGTTGTCAAAGTCCTCACCGCCAAGGTGAGTGTCACCAGCAGTGGCCTTAACCTCGAAAATACCCTCTTCAATGGTGAGTAAAGAAACATCAAAAGTACCTCCACCCAGATCAAAAATCAACACATTCTTCTCCCCAGTACTGCTAGCCTTCTTGTCAAGACCGTAAGCAATGGCAGCGGCAGTGGGCTCATTGATGATACGCATCACGTTGAGCCCAGAGATGACACCAGCGTCCTTTGTGGCCTGACGCTGAGAGTCATTGAAGTAGGCTGGGACTGTGACAACGGCATTCTTTATTGTGGTACCAAGGTAAGCCTCGGCGATTTCTTTCATCTTGGTGAGCACCATAGATGAGATTTCTTCTGCTGCAAATTGTTTCTCTTCGCCTTTGTAGGTGACACAAATCATTGGCTTGTCACCTGGTCCCGCAATGACCTTGAATGGCCATAGCTTCATGTCGCTTTGTACTGATGGATCGCTAAACCTCCTACCAATCAACCGCTTAGCATCTGCAGAGAATAAAGATTGATGCTTACATTCAGTAAATCTGGTATAAATATAACCATCAAACTCTCATATTACAAGCTTGCATTTTATTTAACATTGATCAATGCTATTTCCAAATGGTTCTTATCTATTTTGCCTGTGGTTTGACAAGTTTGTTCAAACAACATATTTCCACAATGCAAGCAAAGAAATTATAATACGTGAAATTTATGCAGAAGTAGAGTTAAATATAAGATAAGATACAACAGTATAAAACCAATCTTGAGTAATTCACCCATTAACTTAAACTTTTGAAAATATCATTTCTTAATATGATATCAAAGCCTTATACGTTCGAATCCCAGCAACCCTTACTCTCAATATTAACATTATTTAAGTAAAAGGTATGAGGTGGGTTTATGTAATATCCATGCTTCAAGCCCAATATGCATTTGCGTAAACGGCATATTAGAGCATAAAACCAATCTTAGGTTTTCACCGACCAGCTTGAGAAAGAATAGAACTTCCAGAAAAATGAAAAAAAAGTGCCACTGCAAAAACATCCAGCACATTCAAAGATAGTCCTAATTGGAAGCTAAAGCGCTATACTTCAATAAATTCAGCATTAGTACTCTAAAAGCTCAGATCTAGCATCATCAACAACACAGTACTATTGATCTTCTTTTATACAAGACTGAGCATCATGTTTTGTCCTCTCTCAAATTTTTATTCTAGCATTTCCAACAGAGGTCTGTGGTAAAGAGAAGGGACCGAGCCCGTTTGTCGGGGTCAGGTCGGGTCGTTATACTCGTGTATTTTAGAGTTCCCATCTCTTGTCTTCCATTTAAAGACTTGTAGGGCTTCTAGTAGAACGTTTAGCTTATAATACTCCATTTTCAAATTAGTGAGGTTCTCTACCTCCTCCACCCACAGTTCTTCCCACACTGAGGGTTTTTCAAATAAATCCCAGTGTCTCTATTTCTCTTTCTCTCATATATTCTCATTTTAAGTTCAAATTTAGCTTTTGTGTTTAAACCGATCCCAATTTTTAGGGGTATTTTGCCTAACACATTGTGAACAGATTCCCTACACACTAACCCTCATAAATTTAAGAAGCTTGAATGTCCGGAAATTCACCACTAATTTCAGATTCACCATGAAAATAGAAATTTGTGAACCTAAACTTCTAATCAGCTACAAATTCCATGCTTCCAAGCAACAATTCTAAACAATAAAATAGGAACAATCAATTGTTTACAACCTGCGTATATTCTTGAACTCAAACTAGCATAAAGATCAGAAACCCGCGTATAATCTAATCATCTAATCAACCTCAAATTCCATTCCTCAATTCAAAAATCTTAAACAACGAAACAAGAATAATCAGTAGCCCAGATCATGGTTATTAAACTTCCGATTCAGATCTTAATTCTGCAATACTAAAATTGTCGATCAATCCTAATTGTAAGTAAAATTGTGCATAATCTTATGATCCACTAATGTTAAATGAAACTAACGGATATGATCATAATACAATCCTACAAACGATACAAATAAAAAAGTATAAAAACATTCAATCATATACTTAGACCAACTTACTTTCTTACTTTGAAGTAAAAGAAAGTTAAACTAAGCATTTATAATCAAGCTTAGTTTAAGCTGTAACCTACATTAGCTAATATACAATTTGATAAGCAACATATTATCTTAAAAGCTCTTCCTATCATTTTAGTATAGGATGACATATCTATATTACATTATAATGTATTGTCTTATTTGATTGTATTTCATACATATACGCCTATAAGTTGAAGTTTTATACAACAATTTTTGAGACCTATGTAACTAATTTTAACAGTTACACTATAAATTTTCTAGAGTCTAACGATTTTTAAATCCTACAATTTTGAGACCGAAAGCCTCTAACGACCTTCATTAGAATCCTGAATTTAACAACCTCCTCCCGATACTCAAGCAATCATCACAATAAAGCAAAAAATCACAAAAAGTCCTTAAAATATTCAATGTTCATCCAAAGAAAAGACAAGACTCACAAAAAACGGTTTTGCAATGATTCAGTATAATGCACTATTTCATTTGATTACATTTCATATGTATACATTCACAAGTTAACATTTTATAATATATATTTTGTGACCTAGTTTACTCTACATTTAGTGAAATCTAATGATTTTCTATCCGATCATACAATTTCAATTCTGAAATCCTCTAATTAGAATACTCAAGCAATCAGAATACCACAAAAAATCACAAGAAGTCCTTATAACGCTCAATGTTCATCAATCATCAAAAGAAAAGACAACACTCACCAAAAACGGTGTTGATCGGATTCATAGCAACCTGATTCTTAGCGGCATCACCGATTAACCGCTCAGTATCAGTGAAAGCAACATAAGACGGCGTCGTTCTGTTCCCTTGGTCATTTGCTATGATCTCAACGCGATCGTGCTGCCATACACCAACGCATGAGTACGTCGTTCCTAGATCGATTCCGATCGCCGGACCTTCGCCTTTTCCTGCCATCTCTAACTGCAACGAAGAAGAATTGAAGCAAAAGAAGAAGAAATTGTTTGTTTGAATTTGGAAAGAGAGAATGTGGAGGGTTTGTTTATAAATGGGTGGATTAGTTCCAGAATGTTCCATCGTGGAATTAGAGCCGTCCGATTGAGGAGCAGGGACGGTCAGCATACTTGCGTCGGCTTTTTTTTTATAAATTATATATTAGTAGTTTTGTGTATTAATTTCTAAGTCTATAAATTTTATAAAATAATTTTTTAATTTAAAATATTATATATATTTAATAAAATAATTTAAATAATAATGTGTTAGGGTGCAAAATAAATCTTATTTTTATTATTTTATATTATTATTTGAACTATTTTATTAAATATATATTACTTTTTAAATTAAAATATTATTCTATAAAGTTTGTGAAGTAAAAAGTTAATGCACTAAATCTCAAAGTACAAATATGTAATATACTTTTTTTTTTACAGTATGATTAAATTTTAAATAATTATATTTATATATTATAACTAATAAATTACATTATTAACATAAATAAGAAATAGAATTTGTTCACATAAGGACTTATATGTATATTATAAATTAAGAGAAGGGAGATGATCTTATTATAAATTAAACCGCTTATATAAATATAGATATATATTATAATTAATAAATTACTAGCTGCCTTGAAGGAAAGGTTTTGCCTCGTAGTCTCCTCTAGGGCGTTTTTTATGCTATGGCTTACTCTTTTACTTTCATGCCCTATTGCTTACAACTCATCGCTCACAGGTCATCATGATGCGATGAAGACATATCTCTCAAGTTAGGGGTCCTCGGAAACAGCCTCTCTTCAGGCTAACACCCTGAAGGGGGAAGGCTGTGCACATCTACCCCCAAACTCTGCTTTTGCGGGAGTCCTTGAGGCACTAGGATTGTTGTTGTTGTTGTATATACATATAGATATAAATAAGCAATGGCGAGGATGAGAGAACGGAGACCTTTAAGATACGAACTTTTAATTAATATATAGCATAAATACATAATATATCAGTATCTAAAAGTATATTGTAATAATTTTTTATTTTATAAAATAATTTTTTAATCAAATTTATATATTTAATAGAGCGACTATGTAGAAAAGTATAAAATTTGTCACACCCTCTTTTTTTTTTTTTTCTTTCCAAGATTCTAGTGGGTTCCAGAAATCTCTTATGTTTTGAGAGTAAATTTGACGTCAAGGGCATGGGAAGATCAGGACCGTGAATAGTTCCTTTTCAAGATCGGACGGCGTAGAATGTTTCGGATCTGATGTTGGATCCCAGCTCGTGGTCGGTTGCCGCATCAACCATTTGTACGATCCAATCAAAATCATAATAATTTCAAATTTGAAAATTCACCGCTTATGTGAAGTATCAAAAAATTACCGGTCTTTCTAACATATGTTATGTATTAATTACATCATATTTTAATATTTAATTGGTCAAATATAAAAGTAAAAATAATGTATTTTATATTTGACCAATTAAATGATTGAATATGGTATAATTAATGGGCACATGTTAAAAAATTTTAAAAATTATTTATCTTTTGACCAAAAAATAAATTATTTATTTTTTTAAATTTTTTTAAAGTGACATCTAAATTTTTTAAAGTCACATTTGATGCTGATATTGTTAATTTTTTGTTAAAATAAAAACGAAATTATCAAACCACTCTCAATAAAACTCATTTTTTATTAATGAATTATAAATAAGTTTACAAATAAAAAATACTTCTAAATTTTTGATTGGCAAAACCCTGTAGCAGCGCGCTGAACCTTTATCAATTTTACGAATTTAAAGGTGAATGGTAATTTCACCATTTGCAAATTACACTATTGGATATAATTTAATTCAATTAAGTTAAACTTTATGTTTTGATGCATTTATATCCCAAAAATGCGGCGTTTCATTTGATAGAAAGTTAACGGTGTCAGTATTAGACGTGATATTGAAAGTTTTTAAAAAATTTACAAAGTTAGTTAGTTTTTTAATACCCCACCTAAAATGTAGGCAGCTTTAAGTAAAAAAACCCTAAATTTTAACTATTTAAGTACTTTAAAATTTACGAAAACTATGACACAGGGACTCGGAGTTTTGACCATTTACTAGTTAAGTACTCTAACATTTTAATATATATAATTAGGTACCTTAAAGTTTAAATATTTTATCGCTTAGGTATTTAAAGTTATAAAATTTTTCAATCAAGTAGAGTATTGTCAAAACTTAATAGATTTTCGTTAGAAAAAGTTAAATAAGTATTATTCAAACAAGGGTTATTTATATTTTAGTACCCTGATATTTTTGAAAATAATAAAAAGGACCATGATCTTTTTGAATTATTAAAAAGACCCATAAATTTTTGTCGTATTAATAAGAAGGCGCCTCTTCAACTTAACGACGTCATTTTCCATCGATATATCTGACCTGGCAACTATTTTTTTATTTTATTAATAGTGTAATAAAATGATAAAAGTATCCTTCATTATTCTTATTCTTACTTTATAAGCACAAAATTTGATAAATTGTATCATGTATAAACTATCTGTTTTCGCTTAATTTGTTTAAGAATATGATTATTGAATGATATTTTATCATTTTACTCTTGCATTAATAAAAAAGCAGTTCCCACTTCAGCTCTGTCTACAAAAAATGGCGTTATCATGCCCGACAGTGAATTTTTTATTAATGTAACAAAAAACTAGAGGCCTTTTATTAAAACGACAAAAACTTTTGGGCTCATTTATTAATTCAAAAAGGTTAGGGTCCTTTTTATTATTTCTAAAAAGGTCGGAGTATTAAAATGTAAATAACCCTTCAAATAATATAGCCGTATTTTTATTAAAATTTGAATTTTTTTTTTGCTAAAAAATGCTACAAATACTACCATGACACATAATTTCGACAATATTTTGGTAGTTTATATCAATATTTGATTTTTTTCCCCTAAATAATAATCTTCCTAATATTCTATATTTTTTTTAACAAATTTTTGTTTAAACATGCTAACATGGCACATTGTATCACGTCAGTATTTTAAGCAAATTTTTTTTATGTAAAGACAAAAGTTCACCAAATTCATACATACGGCATCTATGTAATATTATTATATATTTCTGTTAGCATTTTCTAACAAAAATGTGACGAAATTATAGCAATGGGTGCTTTGCTTTTGTATTATTGAGAACATGTTATACACTAACATTTAACAAAAATTTGTTAGATTATGCCAAATGACATTTAAATTTAAATGATAAATTTTTACATCTTATAATTTTTCATTATAAGATGTAAAAATTAGGGTATCCCCCTAATAAGGTAAGGATGCGTACATCCTACCCGCCAGACCCTGCTCATGCGGAAGCCTTTGTGGCACTAGGCCCGTTGTTGTTGTTATAGTATCTCATTATATGCATCAAAATATTAATCAAATTTATTATTATATTATATTGTAAATTATAAGTTTTCACGTTATTATTTGAATATTAGTGAAAATATATTTACTATTTCCCTATATATATATAATATAAGGGTTTATTTACCAAGTACTAATGCACCGGATCCCATTAGAACTCCGAAGTTAAGCATGCTTAGACGAGAGTAATATCAGAATGGGTGACCTTTTGGGAAGTCCCCGTGTTGCCAACCCTATAAGATTGGGGGTCCTCAGAAATAGCCTCTTGACAGGGTTACACCATAAAGGGGTAAGGCTGCGTACATCCACCCTTCCTAAACCCCGCTTAGGCGGGAGTCCTTGAGGCATTGGATCTGCCGTTGTTGTTGTTGTATATACATAAAACATACTATGAAGGGGCTAGGACAAGCTGCCCATTAGGTTCCTTTTACTCATTATAATATAATCGTCGTAATCACGATTGGTGGACTTCGGTCCCCTGTGAGTTGCTCTTTGTAGTAATCACAACTTATATGCAATCTAGTCTTACCCTCGTACTTCTTTATAGTCCACACAAAAAATAGAATACAATTTTACTCTATCTGACCCGTTGTTTCATAGAATTGTCACAGTTTTAGCCAATTTGAAAATACTGATAATTATATGACACTTTATTAAATATAAAGTCAACTTGAGAAACTAAGGAGATCAAATGTGCTGAGGAAGTGATCCATTTTCGAATGTATCATTATTGGATTTTGGCTATGTTTGTCTGTAACCGTTAGTTGTTAACTTTTAGCGTTTAACATTTAGCTGTTAGCTTTGCTTACAGTTATCTGCCACTGAGTTTGCTTATAGTGCTTGGCTTGTGCTATATACTGCCTTATACTGCTCTAATACTATGTTGTTCTCATACTTCCAGGCTTTTATGCATCTATAATGACATGCTCTTTAGGTTGGTGGTCCTTAGAAATAGCCTCCTTTTAGTGTAGCACTCTAAAGGGGGAAAGCTACGTATATCCACCCCCCACAGGCCCTACATTTGCGGGAGCCCTTGTGGCACTGGGACTGTTATTGTTGTTGTTGTTGTTGTATTTGGCTATTAGCTGTTAGCTGATACGTAATATGTTTGGTAAAATTTAGATGATAAAGTTGGTAGGTTATTGCAAAAAACGATAACGACTCGATCTTCAGGATAGGGGTCCTCGGAAACAACCTCTCTTCCACCCGGAAGGGGGAAGGCTGTGTACATCCACCCCCTAGACCCTGCTTCCTGCGGGAGCCCCTGTGGCACTGGGACTGTTGTTATTGTTGTTGTTGTTATTGTAAAAATAATAAATAGAATTTGATTAATAGCGTTTGAAAAGTTAAAACCTAAATTATTTAGCTTTCGAAAAGTTGTTTTTCAAAGGCTAAACGCTATAAAAAACACTAATAGAAAAATTTTTACCAAACAACATTAGTTAAACCGCTAAAAACTATAAAAAAAACGCTATAAAAAATTGCTTACCAAATATAGCTTTTACCTTTTGCAAATTCAGTCTTGTCCTTGGTTACCAAAGAGGGTATCAACATGCCGTCACCGGATCCCATTAGAACTCCGAAGTTAAGCGTGCTTGGGCCAGAGTAGTATCAGGATGGGTGACCTCCTGGGAAGTCCTCACCCTCAGGTTGGGGGCACTGGGAAACAGCCTCTCTTCAGGTTAACACCCTGAAGGGGGAAGGCTGCGTACATCCACCCCCCCAGACCCTGCGTAGGCGGGAGCCCTTGGGGCACTGGGTATGTTCCTAGTCTTGTCCTTGGTTATTATTTGGACATTTACTGATTCAGGTCTAGTCACACTTAAATTTCAAATAATAAATCTCATGTTTTTATATCACAAAATCTCATGCATTTACGCTCCGTTTGTTTGGACGGAAAAGTACATTCTAGGAATTAGTTTTTCTTCGGAAATGATTCTCTAAGGAAAATTTAAATCTGAATAAGGTTTTCCGTTGTTTGTATCCAAGGAAAAGTTGATTCCGTGTTATGCTTTTTTCCTGTACAGTTTAAAAGAAACATTTTTTTTTACTAACCATCTAACAACTTATTATAGGACAATATAAGTAGTGATATAACTTATATAAGAAGTAATAGAATTATAATATTAACTATCAAAGCTATATAAAATTGAAAAATTATCTCTTAAATATTCTAAAATTTCAACATTTATCACTTAAATACCCTGTCATTTTAATATATGCAATGAATTACCCCAAAACATAAAATTTTTCCAATTATGTTCATTTCAGTTCAATTAAGATTCGCACAACAATTACCACGAAATTTTTTACTTCAAATGGAATCATGACTTCCCTCATTTTAAAAGGGAAGTCATTTTCCTTCCAATGACGGAAAACATTTTCCGTCGGAAAGCTTTTTCATCCAACAAATGCGCGACAAACAAGGGAAAAGTGGAAAATCTATTTCTAGAATCTACTTTTCCGTCCAAACAAACGGAGCCTTAATTATTGAAATATATTTTAGGACCAATACTAAATGGACCTAATAATTTTGTCAAATACTAGATCGAATCATCATTGCTCTATACTCGGTGCTTTACCTCAATAGTAGAAGGCAAGTGAGATTATAACATATTGCTTTATGCCAAAAAATTTAGAGTTTGATTCTCCCTTGAACCTATCCCTGAGGAATGCTTTACTTAACTGGCTTATATAGTGTGTGGGTTGACACTTGCCACACAACATGTATCCACCAGATAGCCGAGGTTCACCATAGTGGGGGGACCCGATTGATCTTCGTTAAAGAAGAAAGCTCTGTATTGGTACCAGATTACTCTCCCAGCGTTGTGTCTACAGCCGCATCTGCTAGATTGGATAGGGAGCAGGCCTATTTCACATCACATCCCCCCCAAGGAAACGAATGCATGACTATGGCAGGACATTCTTCACAAGTTCAACCTTCTCTGCATTTGGTACCAGAACGCTCGCTTATTAGTGAGGAGATTAGAAGTCCTGCCCCGCGGTTGGCAAATGAAGGGATGGGAGTTACTTGGCAGCCGTTTGGACATGTCTCCCTCCACTAGATGGGCCCTGCAGCGATCGCTCCTACATGACATGCCTTACGCTTCACAGCAGGTAGCGCATCCTCCTCTACTACTGTCATGGGTCGAGAATGGTGAAGCTCCAGCTGATCAACATCCTGCTCAGATAACCACACCTGATACCAATACTCGGGGGAGTAACAGTGATAATGAGTCAACAACATCTGGGCCTGAGTTCCCTCCAGGATTCGAGCCCATGACAGCAATTGGTAACTCCTAAGATAAGGATAGTGTGCCGTAGAGTCAGCAAGCATCAGCTCCATCCATGGGAGGGCCTAGCACGGGCTGGAGGATAAAGGAAAAATTTCACACAACAAGAAAAGAGAGAAAAGCGATCAAGCGCAAGAGGAAGGAAAGAGAAAAGGGGGAGCTGCAAGACTTCTTAAAGGGTAAAAAGTAAATTTTTATAGTTTGATCAAATAAACCCAGAATCTCATCATTTTCACCTAAATTCTTTTTTTAATTATTATTATAAACAATTTTTTTATATTCCTCATTTTCTAAGTAGTGGACTAATGGGCTAGTGGCCTAACATTTTGTCTTGTGTGAACCGGGTTTACATATTTTGCAATATATAACCCACTTGACTAATAAATATATATATTAAAAAAAGAAAAAGAAATATCCCACTTTAACTTATAAAAATATATTTTCAAAAATATATAAAAGAAGAAAGTGCATCGATTGCATAGGATTCAAGCTACCTCCTTTTAATTCCTTGAGTAAGAATAAAAGTTAAGCTTTTTTAAAAAGAATTACCCGTTTATTTTATAACTGCTGATTATTCGAATAGTGTGTTTTAATTTTGCCTAGAGTCGACTTAACGAACCACATGTGTGCGTGCATGTTCTTTCCAAATGGGTTGATGAATTGTGATATGGTGTTGTGGATTTTTCACGCCCCGAATATTTTATTTCATCATTTATATTTTTTAATTGCTACAGAAGATATCAAACATGGGATGTTTGATACTTGAGCCCAAAGTCCGAGCTCGAATCATTGACTGCCACCATATATTTGTCCATTGACACCATCGGCTCTGGCATATTTGTCCTCAACTTCCATAATGGAGTCAAATTTTACGTCGTTTTCTTGATTGTCTGTTACGTTGAATGGGTGAATCTATGAACTGTAAATTGCTACATCCATTCTCCACTCTTCTTCCAAATTGATTTCCCCGCCTGTCCACACATCTCTTTGCTTGAGGTTCTCCCTCATTCATTACTGAGCAACAACAACAATAGACCCAGTGCTTCAAAGGCTCCCGCTTAAGCGGGGTCTGGGGGATGGATGTATGCAGCCTTACCCCTTCAGGGTGTAACCCTGCCGAGAGTCTGTTTCCGACGACCTCTAACCTTATAGGGTTGACAACACGAGGACTTCCTAGGAGGTTACCCATCCTGGTACTACTCTCACCCAAGCACGCTTAACTTCGGAGTTCTAATGAGATCCGATACATTACTGAGCAAATTAGAGCATATTACAATCCTCCACTCTAGATTACACTTAAGTGGTGGGTGTTAGGCTAATCCTAAGAGTTGCAATGCTAGTTGGTCCTGTTGTAACGATGCGATGACATAAACGACTTAGGGCAGGGGTGAATTTCATGACATGGCTATTCTTCGGTTTTATTTATGATTTATTGTATCTAGTTCTTCTATTAATTATTTAAGGTTATTGTTTGATTCACTTACGTTGTTCAAGTTCGATATTAACACTGCTCAAGTTCATGATTGTCATTGTTCTTGCTTCATTCTTAGTTAGTTCGAGTTCAAGGTCGAATCCGTTCGAGTTCAGGGTTGGTTTAATTTAAGCTTGAGGTTGCCCCTGTTTCAAGTCAAGATTGGTAATGTTTGAGATTAGTTACGTTCAAAGTCTTGAGTTCACTCTTATAAGTTCAATTTGTCTATCTCGAGTTTCTTCGTTTTGATTACTCATCATTACTATTTCCTAACATTCTAAGTTGTTTAATACACTGAATAATAAAAATTTGCTAACAGGGCTTCGTTATTTATAATACATTGAAAATAAACCTTTTAGATGGGAAAAATTAAAGATATGGCTAGACAAACCGAAGTTTTTCCTAAGGGCCAATTAAAGTTCGTTATATGCTTTCAAATAGTAAAGCACCGATGTTTCAAACAGAAATCTCAAAAATGATAATCGAAGCTATAGGGAAACGCTTCTTCATTACGTAACTACATTACTATATCATATACTATAGAATAATACTGTTATTTGAATTTTTGCAGAAATTAGTGGGAAATATCCACAATCATTAACTATATATTTAGAGTAATGTTATTGTCAGGGCAAAATTACTATTGCCATAACAAGGTTGTAATTTTCAAGGCAATTTTATAACTCTTATTGTTTGTAAGTCACAAAACATAGCAATTTTTGAGATTTGAGTTTAAAGCAAATTATACAGTTAGACTATATAGCCACATTGATGCAGCAGCCAATTATTCCTTGGCGGGTCATGATGAGCAGGGCTCTGAAACCGAAAATAGGTGTGAAGAGGACGCCAAGGTTGGACGAGAAATGCAGGTCCGCGTCCATTATTGGCGCATTACTTGGCAGCCAAGCTAAAGAAGAACAACGCCCGTCAAGTTTGGCAGTGTCTTGGCGTCACGAAGGATTGGCAGCACCGGGATGCTGCTGAGCTCATAAGCGAGATTCAGGGCGAGATATGCGGGATTTGAATCCAATTTAATTTTAAATTTCTTTCCATTTTTGTTTTGATCTAATTTTATATGATTTTATTGTAATCTGATTTTATTGTAAGTTTTTATTTGATGTGAATTTTAAATTTGAATTTGAACTGTAACCCCTCCTCTGTATAAAGGGGTCTATGCTAGGTTTAGAAGTAGACATTGATTTTGAGAAAATTCTGATTGTTATGTTTGATCCTCGATTTCTCGGGTTGTGAGAAACGAGTAATCTATCCCCTCTTTGTTATTTTATTATCAAGTTAATAAAGCTCAAAGGGAAGGCCGTGAGCCTTTTCGTACCCCTATTATCCCATTTCACGCGCGACATCATATATCAAATTAGATTTCTTTGCCTAAAAATAATAAACTCTAAGTTGATGAAATTCAATTTTGAGATTTGACTGGGCCCGGGCTTGGCCTGGCCAAGTCCGACCCGTGGCCACCTCTAGATTTGAGTTTAAAGCAGATTTTAAAAATCTTTGAAGTTAAAGTTTTATATTTAAAGTGAATTATACTTTACGACTCTCGAATATGATAGTTATTGTATAGGTAGGTATACGAATCAAATCAATCAATCAATCCACGAATCAAATAATCGACCAATCTCAAGGATAGTAGTATATTCATATATAGCAATCTGTACAACAGTACAGGGATTTACAAGTATAAGGTACATGATAAGTAAAGGTAGGGTAGGGGTAGAGAGAGATAGACAGTCGAGGGAGGGAAAGACGGAGAGAGAGAGAAGGGAGAGGAAGAGATCGAGAGCGAGAGAGAAGGACAAAGATTCAAATGATTCATTTACTCTCCTTATCTAAAAGAAGGCCCTCTTTATAGAGTTAACGAATATATATAGTTCGTATTAAAGTATTAAATGACTTCACTAATTTTATTAATACATAAATACCCCTCCCTTAATTAATATATTTTGGATTGTACCAATAAATGGCATGTATCAGTCAAAAATTAATTATAAGACTGTTTGTTTATCGGAAAGTAATACATGAATTTAAAATTTATGGGGAGTGTTCATTTTTTCTTTTGTTTGGACATCGAGAAATTTACAGAATATGAAAAAAATAATTCTTTAACAATAACAATCCCTTTGTTGCCCAATAATTAACTTATCTAGCAGATGTTAGGTAAATTTTAATTCACGATGAGTAATATTTTCTCATTTTTAAAACTAAACACAAGTACCTACCCCAGTTATCACAAGAATTAAATTACTGAAAAATACCACTTATAATAGAGATGAATTTTTACTAAAAATCACCTAAATTTTAGGTGCAGTTTCCAAAAATGATCTAGATTTTTTAAGTTTTTAATATCATACCTAAACTGTCCAAATTTTTTTTAAATATCATACCTTAATATTAACGACACTAACATCCATTAGTTTTTACTGATATAACTTCTAAAATATATTTAAAAACTTTGCAAATATTTTTAAAAAAGTTACATTTGAAAAATTATTTTTTTATACGTTACAACAACAACAACAGACGCAGTGCCTCAAGGGCTCTCGCCTAAGCGAAGACTAGGGGGTGGATGTATGTAGCCTTATCCCTTCAGAGTGTAACCCTGCCGAGAGGCTGTTTCCGAGGATCAACCTTATAGAGTTCATAACACGAGGACTTTCCAAAATGTCACCCATCCTGATACTACTCTAACCCAAACAGACTGTATTCAAGTTCTACTATTACATCAATAAAAATTAATATTAAGATGTAATATAAAAGGATTTTTAAAAAACTAAACATAACTTTAAAACATTAAAAAAATTATATAATATTTAAAATTACACATAAAATTTAAATAATTTTCTGGAAAAACACAAACCTTAATCAAATTGATTCCCATAACCAAAGTTACCAAACAAAACTCTTGCATATATATATTCACACTTATTTATCACATATTATTTTCCCGTAGTACTAATCCTCCGCCGCACAGACGCGCAAGAATACGAGAGGGCGCAGCTGCAAAACCTTCAATCTCGACGGTTTTCCTGCTTCTCTCTCTCCTCGATCGCATGGCGGCGTCATCTCAAGCATCTCTACTCTTACAGAAACAACTCAAAGGTTCCGATTTTTGTCTATTTGATTGTGTTTGTTTCGAATTTCGCTTCGATTTGAGTATTTACGCTTGATTTGGTTCGTTTTGGATCTTGATTTTGAAATTAGGGTTTATTGGATTGGTTTGATGTTGCAGATCTTTCGAAGAATCCGGTTGATGGATTTTCTGCTGGATTGATGGATGAGAGCAATTTGTTTGAGTGGAGTGTCACCATTATTGGACCTCCTGATACGCTATAGTATGGTTTCTTTCTCTTGTATTGTAAAGATTGTAATTTTAGATGTTTAATTGATCGTATTGGATTTTCGAAGGTTGATTTTTGATGGATAGTTTGATGTTAGGAATGATATTGGAACGCGGATATAGTTAGTAATTTTGAAGAATGCGATTCTGTTTCTATTGCTGCGATTGCTCTTTCAGATGTATTCGTTATTTGTCTTGTGATTCAAAGGTTTAATGTTCAAGTTCTTTGAGTGTGATTTGTTACTGGACTGGATGATCTGGTGCGATTTAAAGGTGTTTTTTTTCTGGAAATTATGACTTAGATACTTTAGATTTAATCATTTATCACCTAGGTACCATGACCTTTTAATATATGTAAGGAGGTATCCCAAGGATTGAATATTTTTTCACGTAGATACCCTTTGTTTGAATTTGATGAATTCTTTTAAGAATTGGACCAATTTTGTACAAAAAATGCTAGTAAAGTGCATGATTATAATAATATATATAAGTCATGTCATTGTTTTTAGCAAAAATCTAATGAATTATGATGATAAAAGAATTCATTGAATTTTGATATGAATTACATGTATATTGTTGAAATCATATCAGCATTTTTGGAAAAAGACTGTTGAATTCTAATGAAGATGCTTATATATTCTCATACTCATGTCTCACTTTAGCATTTTTCAATGAAAATTTATCGAGTTTTGGAAGAAGGGTACATATTTGATAAAATTTTAGAACTTCAGGGTATTTAAGTGATAAAATTTTGGATTATTTACACCAATAGTCCCTGTACTTTGGTCATTGTTTTAATTTATTCCTTGTACTTTTAATTGTGTCAATTTAGTCCCTTTACAATTGATATTGTGTCAGTTTGGTCGCTGGAGTAAAATCTATGTTAAGTTTTTAATGAAAATTTCAATGGTTCAGCCATGCGTCGGGTAAAATTGAGTCAAAGAGTGGATTTTTAGTAAATTACTTGCATCTAACGTAATTGTGCCACAAAAACTTACGTCAATAACTTAACTTGAATTTGAGTGAAGAACTAAATTGATACAATTTGAATCGCAGAGGGACTAAATTGACACAATTAAAAGTATAAGGACTAAATTGATACAATGAAAAAAAGTGCAGGGGCCTTTAGTGTAAATAACCCAATTATTAAACCATAATATACCCCATTGTACATTTTGAAATGTTAGGATACCTAAATCATAAGTTGTCAAACCTCAGGTAACTAAGTGATAATTTCCCTTTTTGAAACTTCTGAATTGAAAATCTTTGTGGGTGTATTGAAAGAAACATTGTATCTACCATGTTTAATGTCTGCAAATTTTTCATAGCACATTCTTGTTTTTGCTAATCCTGTTACCTGGTTGCCATTACGCCACATTCTTATTGTTGGCTTGCTTCCTGGTTAAATGTTTCAAACTGGCATTGAGCTTGTGTGGGAAGAAATTTGACACTTATTGATTCTGTTGATGCCTTATGGCAAAACATCTTTTGAGTTGTTTGTGAATCAAAATCTTGTTGTTGCAGTGAAGGAGGATTTTTCAATGCTATCATGAGTTTCCCATCAAACTACCCAAATAGCCCTCCACAAGTGAGGTTCACATCAGAGATGTGGCATCCCAATGGTTAGCTGACTCTTCATTTGTTATTCTGAGGATTTCCCTGTTAGTTTATTTTGATATTAACTCTGCTTTCTGCTTGAGATTACAGTTTATCCTGACGGGAAAGTCTGCATATCCATCCTTCACCCTCCTGGCGATGATCCGAATGGCTATGAGCTTGCAAGTGAAAGATGGAGTCCTGTCCACACTGTTAGTGACCGACTAATTAGAACTTTGTCATTTTTTCTTGCATGAATTCTAATCTAGGAACACTTTAATCATTGGAGGATAGAAGCTCAATCATCTTTTTTATTGGTAAACGGGAGTTATCTTAGTGCTTCAACCTTGGTAGCATTCTACCACTAGACTAACGGTCATTGACAAGGGGATAAATCATGTTCATACTCTACTGCTCAATAGCTATACAAAGGGATGGATTGCATGATGCATTATGATAGTTTGTCATGAACATGCCGTTCGTTTTCCCTGATTAACTGTAGATAGCTTGGGCTAAATTTTCAATGGATTGCTCCGAAACCATCTCTTTATGTATATGTTGTGTCTGCGCCTGACATTATCTTCTGTTTTGGGAAACTGGTAACTTTTGAGTGGATTTTGTCTAGCCACTGCATTAAAGAGAGATACAGCTAGATAAAATCAAGTAGTACTAACTACTAACATCGCTCCAAGACATCTATCAACTATCGTGGCTTCACGACAGCTTGTTTCATATGCATATGTAGTTATGTACGAATGCTTATTGTAACTGTTACAACGTATATTATTTAACTCTGTGACAGGTTGAGAGTATTGTTCTGAGTATCATATCGATGCTGTCTAGTCCAAATGATGAATCACCAGCTAATGTTGAAGCTGCTGTAAGTTCCATATATTTTTGCTTTTTGGTATCTTCACTTCTGTCAATACCATGCACGATGAGTTTAGTTCTAATTTTTGTGCGAGGAGATCAAATTAATCTCCATATCTTTGTCGTTGATACGAGAAGTTAATGCCTTCGACTCGTTTCTCTGTCGTTTTTTTCTGTATGGGTTTCTCCTTTTCAGCTATTTGAATGGGTATTTGTTTAGCCTTTTAGGCTCTTAATTTACTAAGTGAGGAGAACTGAGAAGCAGAAGTTCCGAACTCCTACCCAAATTTCTAGTACTTCTAATTCGTGAGCCTAATAGTGCAAGTAGACAGACAATAAACACAAACCCAATGCCTCAAAGGCTCTCGCCAAGGCACAAAGAGGATTAGTATAATATTTGATGACAATTGTGTTGTGTCGCAGCTTATGAATTGTTCTGATGTCATGGTCCGCTGAAATAGGAGTGTCACTTAAGATGACATCAAACCGCAGCCAAAAAGGCTTAGTGAAAGTTGACCCGATTGGACATTGGAGGCTGGTAAAAGAGAATCTGACGGTGTAGCGCATGAACCTATAAATATTCTTTTTATCGAAAAAAGAAATATCATTAAGGAGAAAAAATGTACAAAGAGTTAAACACAATCCAGTAACATTAGAAAACCAAAACTAATAACTGAAGGCCCTCCAATCTATTTGCAAATCTGATAAAGCTATATGATGTTTTATCTATTTAATTATATTGGAACTCAACTTGATCCAAAAGCTCATATTAAGTCTTCTAGTTAATACGGCACTCTGTTCTAACCCGCACATGACTTTTGACGCTGATTGAGATTGAATCTTGTGTAATCACTGTAATTGCAGAAAGAATGGAGGGAACTAAAGGATGAGTTCAGGAAAAAAGTTGGCAGATGCGTAAGGCGGTCGCAAGAGATGATATGATCGGCCATCAGGTTCGGTGAGTCGCTCTACCAAGTTGGAAAAGTTCAAGCTCTAATTCTCCTGCAGACTAAAGCAAAAGCAAGTTTGAACTATCTGTTTCTGGTCTTTGGCATCTTGGTTTGCAATGCAAATGTGATCAAAAATAGTCGAGAATCGGACAAATTGTGCTTAATTTTTAGTTTTGGCTACCTATCTTTTATAGAATGGTTCTCCTTTTTGGTTTCTTCTTTTTTTGTTTTTTTAAATTTTTGGGTTTTTGTTGAAAGAGATTTAAGAGCAGCTAATGCAATGCGCATTTACTATACAGTTTGGTGTCTGAACTCTTTGAATTTCTTAATTAAAAATGAATTGCATCTGTTCTTTTCTGTTTGTGATGTTTTGAATCTTGTTATTTCTGAATCAATGGGGTTTAAATCCTCTGTTTTTCTGCATCTATCGCATTGGAATTGTGAAGGAAAAGATACTAATATATAAGCCATGTACGCTACTTTACGTAGTGCTTATTGGTTTTGAAGCGAAATGTCAAGTTTACTCCTGATGAAATTTTACGTATGGTATTTTTAGGTCACAAGACCAAACAATTCAGCTGTAAAGCACTGCTTGGGCTCCGTCATGGCTTGCAAATATCAGCCAATTGAACACCAAACTGTGGTATAAATGTGTTCAGTCGAGCCAAATTCTTGAGTTTTGAGCATAACTAAGCCCAAAGTAGTGATTAAATGAACGTTAACCAGATGAGTTCAGTTTGGAACTTATCAAGCTGGGTTTGAACTTGACCGAGCCATATCGAGCTTGGCTTTTGACTTCTAAGGCACCTTGATGAGTATTGGTATGCAGTTTCCAAACCAAATAAAAGAAACTCTAGCTGAGTTTCCCTTGTCCACTGGCACATAAACAAAACGCTGTATGAATCATGTTTTGACTTTTGAATATGATATTGTAGGGGGGAAAGCTTGAAAAATATGTAGAAAGATCTTTTTTGTCAACCAAATGCAAGCCTTACAGTTACGTAGAGCTTTTTTCCAACTTCAAACTGTTAAGAAATTGAACGAAAGGCAGCTTAACTTTTTCAAAGTAGCCAAAGAAAAGAGGGTAGTATTCTAACACCATCCTTTTTATTAAAGTATACTGTATCTCATCTTTTACAAGAACTTAGGAGCCATTTCCATACAAGGAGAGAACTTTTGATACGTCTAATGCTTGTGGGGAGACACGTGGCTACCGATACGAATAATGTTGCCATCGATATCGCGAACGTAACCCACCGTCTGCCCCCACTCTTTCTGCTCTGGTTCGCTTATCGCCTCTGCTCCGTTCTCCACCGCTGTCTGTTCATTCCCATAGAGAGAAAACAATAACAGGTGAATCAAGTCAGAGAACTAACATCATATTGACAAAAATATGTTATAACGATGATAATTTGGAAGAAGATTAAGGACAAGGCGAATCAAATAACAGAATTACATCATCACGAAAAAGAGCTGCTAGGGTGCTAGTTTCATTAACAACGCTCCAAATGATGGTGTGGTAATCGAAAAGATGACATCGCCTATAATATGAAGGCTAGAATGGCAATGGAGGCTCTGTATCATGTTAAATTTCACCTAACTTTAGGTCCGACTCACATAGTTGCCGACATATGAGATTCCATATAACCCAAATGAGATACCATCTCAAAACCAATTGGCATTAGATGGAGTAATTCATCAAACTTATACGTTGATACCTTCTCCCTTACAACTCCAATGTGTGATTTTCACATGAAGAGTACGTAACAGAGACACCCTTCTTTTCTTTGTTCGAAAGATCTTATCTTGTTTCTTCAGTTTTGGAACATGTCACCAACTTTACCCATTTTCACAAAGATATGTACTTTTTCGTACCTTGAAGGCAGCATCAACGTCAGCATAGTCGAAGCAAACCTCAATAGGGCCACGCTCGCGCTTGGACTGGGACGTATGGACCGAGCCAGTAATGTCATCAGTCTCGTGCTGATGCAGCGGTGTGAATGCTATCGTGGTCTGCCCGCTCTCGAGCTCTCCCCACCTGCACGCCCCTCAAATTTTCACCATCCATTATTCTTGACACTCTATATTCATATGGACAAGGATCCGGTGCATTTTCTAAAAATAAATGCACCGTGCATTTTGTCATAATAAGTAACTTTTTAAATCATTTATATATATATAACTTCATATACATGTCCATATATATATATATATGTGTATATATATATAAAGTTACTTAATATGGCAAAATGCATGCTGCATTTATTAAAAACAAAAGCACCGGATCCTTACGCTATTCATACGCCTTGTTAGGATTAAAGTTTTGATCTTGTGTAAGCAATAATTCTCTCTAGAGATTGGAATATTGATGTTAACATAAATTTATGGTCCATGTTTTGATTTATTATTATTTTTTTTTCATTTTTAAAAGACCTGTAGAATTAAAAAAAAATAAAAAAATTGTAAAGATCTTAGCGGTATAAAAATGTCACATAAGTTAGATTATCAAACTATCTTTCCCGGTGTTCTTATATGGATCATTTATGAAACAATTGAACCGCTAAAAACTCAAACGATTGGACCGGACACATTGATCTACCGCACTTAAAATGGCTCTAGCTTATTGATGCGTAGTTCTCTATTGGCCATACATGTCAAAATGAAACTCTCGAATTGAAATAGACAAATCCGATCGCTTTGCCACTGGCCCATCTATTGTCCTCAAATTTGGCATCTAAATATGTTTTTGGATGACTTTTGCACTTGGTGACTATAATGACAATTTTTTAATTTTATTTGCTTTCCTATAAATAATCCTTAGGATTGATCGTTTGCTTTTTTCCAGCCTTCTTGAATACAAAAGAAACCTTAGTTTCTTTTAAAACTTACAGTAGATCCTAGTTTTTTGATTTTATTCTCTCAAAACTTACAGTAAATCCTAGTTCTTTGATTTGACATGCTTGATACCAAGTTTTACGCTTTCTTTCCGCATCACTAGTTCTACTTCCCATCCCCTAATTTCCAGCTCTTTGTTAAATTTTACCTGTCCTACGCCCGACCAAATGAGATTACATCCTAAAAACAATTGACATCTTATATATTGATCACTTCTCTCTCACAACTCCTATGTGAAATTCAACTAGACTCACGTGTAGAATCCTTAACGATCTCTCTTCCTTTTGAATCATACGGACAATGTCTGGTCCCCCTACCCGACTTTATATTTATACTGATACCGAGCATCAACTATTGATTATAGAAAAATAAGAAAGAACCAAAAATATACCTGCGAGAATGATCAACAAAACGAACGTTATAGCCAAGGGCCTTGGCATAGAAATCAACAGATTTTGATACATCTTTCACATATACTACTGTGTATGCAAATGCTGGCTTCATTTTTTACCCCTTTTTTTGTTCTTGTGATCAATTTTGATGATGAATATCTTATATGTTTTGAATATTAGGTCAATTTAACACGTGGCATTTAGTAGACTTGTGTGGCTTTGCATGGACGCCACCTGGCATTCATTCCTTGAGCTGCTTCACGGTGTCATCCACGTAGCAAATATTGGTGTATTTTCAAAATATATATTGAATAAAGTGTTAAAGATTGTCCCAAAACTTGATTTTAAGTGTATTTGGCTTGCATGAAGTATGTGTCGACACACAATCCTACAGTACCGAATTGGAACAATTGTGTGTCGACACACAGAGCCCGTGTGTAGACACACAGGTTTTACACGATTTTTTGGCGGTTCTTTGGGTGATGTTTTGGGACATCTTTAAGCCCTCTTTTATATAAATATTCCCTCTGGTTCATTTGAAAATATACATGAAAGGTGTTTGCTTACAAGTATTGTGAAATATTAAAAAAAGGAGAATTGACGTCCCTTTATGAAGAAACACTTGAAAACTATATATATACCCCCCTCATTTCTCATGAAAAAGATGATGAAAAAAGATATGATATTCTTGAAAGTCTTGTGAAAAGTCATTCTCAATCAACATCTCTCTTTCTTTCTTTCTACTCATAATAATCTCACTTCATTTATTTGGTTGTCGTTGTATCTCTGAAACTATTTCTATATACTCGAAATAAGTCTTAAGGAAAGTGATTACACGCCTCGACACCTGAGATCTTTGGTTACCCTGTTTTGTGAAGAAATTCTCCAACAGCAAATTGGATGGCAAAGAATTTTGGCTGAAAATACTGATGTGAAACATGTCTTTAATATTAGTGTTTTCAAAACTATACACATTTATTTCATCTCATTGGGTGTCTTTTATCGTGGTTCTATGAATATTTGCTAAAACTGCTATGTGCAAAATCACATTATGTTTATCGAAATTTATCGATTTCCAATAGAATTCATCGATTTGATAGGATGTACTCAAGTGAGCCATGTTTTCAACCTCAACTAGTAAGATAATAAATAGTCACATAGAACATATTTTCAAGAATAAATAGGTGTTCCTCGTTAAAAGTCAGTGAGTTTTTTTCAAAATAATAAGTAGATAAATGCCTTTGACAATACATAGATGCTTTACAAGGAAATTTGGTGAATTTATCATACTTCGGTAAATTTTAGACAATATATATATATGGTGTCGTTTTTATGAAAGTGTAAGATGGGCAAATCTTGGCCCTCCGTTGTAATGGATGGCCAAGATTTGTTGAACGTTAAAAAATTAACAATTTACGGCTCATAACTGTTCATGGAGCAGAAAAAGAGAAGGGGTAAGGAAGGAATTTTTTTTTTTTAAATCTAACAAATTTTGGCCGTCCATTATAATGAAGAGTCAAGATTCTCCCCTCTCACACTTTCGTAAAAACGCCACCCTATATATTTGTATATATAGTTTAGATATGCACTAACTTAGCATTTTTTTAATTAAAAAATTATTAAATTTTAATAAAAATAAAAGGGAGTTTTTATTCACAGAGTGAAAATTATTAGTGGTAGCTATTATATGACAAAAAATAATAAAATAATTTTACGTGGATAATAGCAAATGGTACTGATTTTCATCAAAACTGAGACAAATATAAGTGATAGCTCATGTTTTGGACCAAAACCCGTAAGTAAATGGGCCTGAGCCCACAATTAGTGATCTCCAGGTCCATCCTCTAAAGCAAGCCCAGTAGCCCAGCACTTAAAACGACGCGTTTAGGATCCGTTGACCTATCTGAGTGTGTCAATGTCAGAGGGCTGTGACACTTGCCTGCATTTGGCGATTCTTTGAATTCATCGCTGAATCATCGCAAATTGAAACACAAGGATTTCAAGATCTCAAGTTCTTGAGGTATAGTTTCTTTGAATTCAGATTTCATTTGCTAATTCTTCTTGATAATCGGCTTAGTAGTTATGTTCATGTTCAATTTCATGTTTTGTTTTAGCGGAGTGTTTGATGTTTGTAATTCTGTTCAAATTAGTCTCTAAATGCTTCATTTGTTCAAATTGATCTCTATTTTTTTATTTTATGACAAATTAGTATCTCTTTTTTTAGTTTTTACCTAAATCTGGTCACTAATTTGGAAACTAATTGTGTCAGAAAATAAAATACTAGGATTATTTTGAATAAAAGAAAGGTTGAGGGACTAAGATGAACAATTATAAACGTTAGAGATCATTTTGAACTAAAGAGGAGATGATAGACTAATTTGAGCAAAGTCATAAACATTATAACCATTTTTAATAATAAAAAAAAAACATAAGGGACTAATTTAAATAAATTTATAAATAACTTTGTTTTAGCATAGTTTCAGCATGAAGGATTGTGTTATATTTGTTCACGGATTTTGATTATTGATCACCTGCTCGTTTTATGTTCCAATGGCGAAAATTTAGCAGAAACTTCGAGTATACAATTATGTTAAGAAAACTATCATTTTATGATGAAATGGTTTTTTACCACACAATCTTGTACTCTAATTGTGTTATCCTAATTGTGCACATATAGAATTTTCCACTTCTTGTAGCTTTTTGTTTCTAACTTTACAAGTAGAAAAATGGAGAGCTATGGAAATTTAGAATACACGGAAAAGGTTCCCTTTACTACAAAAAGGAAATATTGGAAAACAAAAAATAGTATTTCCAATTGTTAGAGCAAGTGAAGAAAAATATGACAATAACAACAACAACAAACCCAGTGCTTCAAATAGGGTCCCGCCAAGATAGGGTATAGGGAGAGTGAGATGTACGTAGCCTTCCCCTTATATCAGGAGGCTATTTCCAACGGGTCCCCAACCCTAAAAGCAAAGATGGACAAGTGAAGAAAAATATTGTTTACTAGGAAGTTTAGAAAACTAGGTCTCTTAATTCAACACCCCGCCCCCCCGGGGGGGAACATGGGGGTTTGGAAAATTGAGAAATTTTCAAACGCTCACTAACATTGCTCACTTGTTGGTATTGATGAAGCTCCAACTGTATTGGAATGAATGCTAGTTTTCCTTGGCCGTGTTCCAGAATGGGTAACAAGTAGGAAGTAGCTATCAGACTTGTCCTAATAAACGAAAAGGTATAGAAATTTTATGTGTAGATGATTTTAAGTTTACTGGATAAACTTTTAAGATGAGGGACCAACTATCTCAAAAGCTTATGATAAGCAAATGTCCATCAGATTTAAAGCGTGCATAATATCTAGGCCATCTCATATCTTATGTTTCAATTATATTAATATTAAAAGGGGGGGTTATTGGGATTTGTACTTATGACCTCTCAGTCAAAAATACTCTAATACCTTGTTAAAAAACCAACTATTTTGTAAGTTTAAGCTTGTGCGTGAAGGCTCAGGAGGGGTTTTGTAGTGTAACATACTGTAAATCTTTGTTAAATTGTACAATTGCTGATTCATTTCGTGTCTCTTCCAGGTTGATATCCGTGTACTTCCTTGTTATATGTAACAATTTTGGGATGCTGGCACTTCTTCATCGTTGTGTGTTGCTAAATTTCTGGCCAATTTTCGATGAAATCCTGTATTCCCTATAGTGTTTTACTTGGCCTCCGTAAGTAATCTTGCTTATGAGTGGAATGATACGTCAGAAAATTGTCTATTTTCTCTTCACGGTGCTACCTGAATCTACGAGGGCTGCATTCCTGGTCCTGGTTTAGCCAAGGTCTCTAAATGAAGAGTCTCTCTAATACTAAAAATGCACCCGAAGTTGCTTCTTTGCCGAAGTCTTCGCCTGAGAAGGCTTTTAAGCATCTATCACAAGATCATATGGTGAAGGGAGTTGTGGGTGATGCTGCACTGTTTTTACTAAAAGTGGCTGCTTTAGAGACAGTTAGAAGATTTTCAAGAGCCAAATGTCCATTGGCATGGCATGGTCTTCAAGCATTTCAAGTCGTTTGCTTCCCACCATTTAAGTGGATTCAAACATGGGCTCCCTTCAAAGGCTTGGTGAAGGGCATGCAGGTGAATGTTTGTACATAAGCTTCGTGCTTCAAAAGATGAGCAGCCGCAGTCTTCAAGGAATTCCTTTTCATTGCTCCTTATCATATAAAAATTTGTGTTGTGGGTCCCTCATAATTGGAATATTCATGTTGTCAGATGTTATCACGGCCACTGTTGGTTATCTCAGTTGCTGCGGCTCTGACTGAGCAATCAGAAAAACAGAGTGCTTCAGATGACCATAATGGCTCTCATGTGCATCCAGACGCAGATGCAGATTCATCCTCGGAGTTTTCTTCTGCTACTGATGCATGGTAAATGGAAGGCATATCCCTTGCTACGGAGTTAAGATTCTAGTGAACTGCGTTTTTTTCAAATTTATCAAGTCCTTTATGTAACTTGGTTTGATGCAGATTTGATCACATGATATCATATGCTTACTTTCTGCCATTTGTATTGATCGCTTTCTGCAGCCCAAGCGAAAAATCTTCTGAACTGCTTCCATCTGAGAATTGGTTAATCAATCTTTACAAAGAACTAGAAAGGCAAGGAATCAACTTGCCAGAAAGGTAATCACTTGTTACTTATTTTAAAATTATGTTTTTTTTAATGGAAAAAGAAATATTGTTAAGAGAGGAAGAATGTACAAAAAAACTATGGACAAGGTGTCCTCAAACTTCGAAAAAACCAAAAGACTAATAGCACGGGGCACTCAATCCTTTTGGAAATCAGTCAAGGCTATGTTAGTGAAGCCCCTGAAGGTTTTTATCCAAAGAGCTCCTGAAAAGACAACTGTATCCCGTATGAAATTTGTTGGTGTATATTGGCCATTTAAAATCCTAGCATTCTTTTCTAGCCTAATATACCATAGAATAGCAAACTTGGCAGCAGAGAACAATATTAAGACGTTTTTAAAGTTATGTTTTATAGCTTTGCTGGTTAAAAAGCAAAAGAGTATCCTGGCTTTTTGTAGAACTGTGACTTCAGTCATTTTGTCTTGTGTCTGAAAAATGGTACAGACATTTTGTATCCTTTCTGACATTTTCCCAAGTTCTCTCATTTGATACGCCTTACGCAAGGCTATGATAAGTTGGTAGTATATATGCGCCTGCAGTTCTGATAAAGAAATCATACTGTCGGAGGAGCCAACTTTTACTGTTACACAACCATTACTTGCTTTAAGAATCATGCCTTGATAAGGTTGCAGAACTTATATCTATTTGGCGAGGTCGGACATAACCCCAAGCGACTCAAGCAACCGTATGAGGCCTCTAAATTTTAGGGGCTCTGAAATTTTTGGAATTGTGGTTTTTAAAGTATCAATTATTAATGTTAGTAAGTTTTGCAATTAAAATTTTCATAATTTGTTGTATATGAGGGGCCCTATTTGAAATTTTTACTTGGGGCCCCGAAAATGTCGAAACCGGCCTTGCTATTTAGTGAGGTTCATCCTTTCACAGTGAAGGTGATATTCTTATGGATCGCTGTTTAAATCCTCACAGAAACAGCACTACTTTTACCTGCCAAAAAAGGGTAAGCTTTTATCAGCAGCTTATGGGTAAGACACAGCCAAATAGTAAGGTAGCTGACTTACTATAATGTGTCGAGGACTAGGAATATAGAAGTATGTGTGAGGCCAACAACAATAACAAACCCAGAGCCACAAGGGCTCCCAGCAAAGCAGGCGTGTGAGGCCATAGGAAGTTAATATAACGTCTCACTTTCACATTTGATAGATTTGTAGAGTTTGACTTATAAGTGACTTTATCTTTAATTATTAAAGTAAGAAAGGCCTTCCTTTTTTGGTCCTAAGCAGTCTACCATGAGTCCAATAAGGGACTTTCTACTTTCATGGGTTTTGTTGCAGCAATGGTGAGTTACATCGTTATAGTTAACCCTTCTTGTGCTCACTATGCATAAGCCTCGCACTACGTGCGTGGGCTGTCTTTTCACCTCTACCCAAGAATATTCTATCCCGCTTTTATCTGTACATAGTTATTCTTCAATGATAAAGAATTATATGCGGTAGATGGAAACTAATAATATAACGAACTTTCAAAAGGGATCATTAACAAATTGGGCGCCGCAAGCAATCGTTTATGTCGCTTGGTGTCTTGACCAACTCCGGAAAGGGTATGAGTTTTAGGTCATTATCTTGCATCAGTGTATGATACACTTCATCCTTCACAGACTAAATGAGAATGAGCTCCGGAGATTTTATTCTGCTGCAAATGAGGATTTCTTATGCCTGCTTTCTTCAATTAAAAAGACGATTCGTTGGAGGGAGACATATGCTATTCTCACAGGACAGGAACTAGAGATGTGGTCAGGTGTTGTATTCTGGCATGGTTATGATGTGAGACAGCAACCTTGCCTCTTCGTTCGCCTTGGATCAGCTTGTACCAGTTTGCCAATTCATGACAGACCAAAATTTGCTCAAGCAATTGGTAAAATCCTTTCTTTCTTTCTTTGAATTTTTGCCAGGAAACGCATCAAAGAAGAACAACAAACAAGAACTCATAAGATTTACGTGGTTTGACCAAATGTGCCAGTGTCCACGGAGTTGCAGAGATTTTTACTATTTCTTGAAAGTTTTTATAAGGAGTTTCTTCTTTCGCGCACTCCTCTCGCAAATCCTAAATAGGGTTTTATAGGCACGGGAGGAAAGGTAGATTAAACCTTCCAATAGGCCTGGGCTTGAAACAAGGCTTCAAATGGGCCTCGGCCCAATTCTCCACTTCATAAACATATGGCCAATTATAGTATATAAAAATAAGGCTCCATGCAGGAAGCCCAACAATGACTTTATAGTGCAAGTAGTATTTTTTTTAACTATAACATATATATAAATATTCACGGATTGTATGTTTCTCATTCAAATTTTGGAAACATAAACAGCAACTCAATTCCTCATAGAGGCTCCAACCATGGCAAAGTCTGGGGGGTAAGATATACGCAATCTTATCCTTGTAGGGTGCTACCACCACTATCTATTACATAAGATCAACATATACCCGTGAACCGAGATTTGATTCCATGCAGTGTAGCACTTCAAACAAGAAAGTCGACAGACCCCCATTTCGAAAATTAAGCTCTTCTTCTTCTTCTTCTTGTCATTTGCGGTAGGCAGTTTCTCAAATGGAGCAT
Organism: Simmondsia chinensis; assembly: GCA_018398585.1. Lineage (NCBI taxonomy): Eukaryota > Viridiplantae > Streptophyta > Magnoliopsida > Caryophyllales > Simmondsiaceae > Simmondsia > Simmondsia chinensis. The sequence goes on from JAGTTD010000014.1 coordinate 3,486,880, forward strand.
GGTATACTGAGACTGGTTGATGAGGAAAACGCTCGAATTACAGTAGTGGTGGACTGTGAAAGATTGTCGCCATGGAGACTTCCAATGCAGGTAATGAGATCATGTTGTGTACTTTTGCGAGATCACTTCCCTAACCGCCTTGCCTGTTTGTTTGTCATAAGGCTTCCTCCTGCTGTTCGTATCATGGCTCAAACTCTTGTTCATGTAAGTCCATTTCTCCCTCTTTACTTTCTCTTTCTATTTCAAATGTATGTAATTATGAATTGGGTTCTTTTACATAAAACAATCTTTAAAGTAGGACACAGCCTCCCTTTAGAGTAGCACCCTTCGGCGCAGGGACCCTGCATTGGCGGGAGCCTTTGAGGCACTTGGTTTATTATTGTTGTTGTAAACTTCAAAGAAGTCATTTTTTACTCAACCAATGCACTTTTTCAAATTTTCAAAAAATCACCTCAAACTTTTAAATATTTGCAAATCAACCAATTGCATTAACGTTGTTAGTACTCCGTTTGTGTTACATGTGCGATCGCTTAGAGGTTATATATAAAATTAGGGAAACATAGCACATACTGATTTTAGCTCAGTTGGTAAATCATCATACTGTTATAGTGGCTTTATGCGTAAGTTCAAACCTCTGTACATATTGGCACATAGAGACGGGGATTTTGTTCTACCAAGTGAGCTCGTACCAACATGTGTATCTCCCCCTTTTTATAAAAAAATGTAAAATTACACGTGTAGCATCAACAAAAAAACCAGCGGCATTAATATAGGTGGTTTAATGGAAGAAGTTAAAACTTTTAAAGGTGGTTTTCTATAAAAGGAATTGTTATGAATTCGTTGTCTGCCTAAGCCAAATTATGAGATCTTGTTTGTTACTTTTCTGAATCGCTCTGTAAAACCGTCATGGATATTTTACCATGAAATCAACTGAAGGTTGTTATGTTGTTCTTTATCTATCTGTTATGTGATTGGTCATTACCTACTCGTACTTTTTGAAACAGTCTTCATAGTGCGTACATATTATATCTTTAAAAGCATATTTGTAAATATATTCAAATGTCAGAAACAATCACTGGCTACAAAAGTTAATGATTTTGAGTATTCAACTTCAACAGTAGATTAAAAGAAATCTATGTGTTCTTAGAAGATCCAGTGGTATCACTGTCATCCCTTTTCATACCTTGTTCCACAATACCATAGCCGCAAAACAAGATTTGATTTAATTGTTAGAGTATAAAATCAATCATAGGCTTTCACGATGCTTAAGCTTTTGGAACAAATCACTCCTTGACATGGTATCGGAGCCTTGTGACTAAGAGGTCAGGAGTTTGAATCCCAACAGCGGTATCACTATGCATTATCGATTTCAAGCCCAAACAGGCATTTAGGTGAGGGGGCATATTCGAGTATAAAACTAATCATTAGCTTTCATCCATCAGCTTAAGCTTTTGGAATAGATAATTTTTTGACATTAATGACACCTAATGTTGCTTCTTTCAGGTTGTAAGACCCGCCACTCGACAAAAGCTGAGATTCATAGGAGAAAAGTACCACGAGGTTCTTTCAGAATACCTTCAAGATCTACCAGTGTATCTCGGTGGTAAATGCATTTGCGCTAGATGTTCAAGTGCCTTAGTCGAAGACACTCGGCATACTACTAGCATTGCAGCAACCGTTCAAACGCAACTGACAAGAAATTTTTTCGACAACGAGGATGTCGATATGGAGGTTCATCCTAGTGGTGCGATCGATATAGGCAATGGTCAAGACTTTCAACAGATTGTGCGCACTGCAATGATTGGGATTCTGATGTTGTTGGCTCTTATTGCTTTTATGTCTGGTGTTTTTGACCCTTAATCCCTCTCCTCCCTATCTTCCTTCTGTGATGTACAAAAGAACTTGAATTTTTTTTTTCTTTTTTTTTTTTAAATCTTCTTTTTTTTTTTTGTTATCAATTTTTGAAATAGCTGAATTTGTTGTATTACTCGTTTCGAAAAGCTTGTCAAATTTGAGGTTCAGTTTATTAACAGTTTGTTAGTCTTCAGAAATTGGGTTGATCAACTCAAGTTCGGCTCAATGAGGACTAGATAAGATTTATTTAGATACATTTAAATCGACAATTTAGCTAAATATTTCGTTACTTCCGTTCAAAGACGCTTGCAAGCAACCAAGCCCTATAGAACCGAAAAATAATTTTAAACACGAATTTTCCCCTCACAAAATGCCCTATTTAGGGGATAAATGTAGATAATATATAAACTTATCTCGTAGGCCAAATAAAAGGTAACAACAACAATAGATATATTGCCTCAAAGGCTCCGGTTGCAATAGGGCATAAGCTGGGTCTAGTAGGGTGGATGTACGCAGTCTTACCCCTTCAGATTGTAACCTTGTTGAGAGGCTGTTTCAGAGAACACCCAACCTTATAGAGTTGGCAACACAAGAACTTCACAGGAGGTCATTCATTTTGGTACTACTCTTCCCCAAAAACGCTTAACTTCAAAGTTCTAATAGAATCCAATTGCAATAATGTCTATTAAATGAACCCCAGGCCAAATAAATAGGTAAAAACTAAAAAAGAGGATGATGAGTATATATGGGTGAATTAAGTAAATAAAGTACCCTTAATCAGCAATTATATAAAAAATAAGAACAAATAAATATAATTAAAATAAGTGTTGGACCTCTAATACTACTTGTTATAACCACCTACAAAATAACAAACCTTAAATCAAAATAACAATAATAAACAAAAGAGGAGAACACTAAAATTTACGTAGTTTAATCAAAGCCTATATCCATGTAGAGAAGCACAATAATTTTATTAATATCATTAGAATTTATATCAAATATCTCTCAACTCTCACCTTTTCTCAACTTTAACGGTAACATACACAAATCATTTATATATATAAAACCACCATACTAAAACACTATTATGTCATAACCCTAAATAAGATTAGTCCAAAATCCTACTTCTCATACATAAGACTTATTATAACCAAACTCTACACATAACAATAAAAATACAATTGTTCAACTTTTTTAAAAATTTGCTGTTCTCTTCACACCAAATTGAAAGATAAACCAAAAAAAAAAAGGAGTAATGAAAAATAAATCTAGCCCTTTACACTCCTTAGCCTAGTTACCTTCAAAGGTACAATCTCTCCATATCAAAATCAAAACCTTCCAATTTTTACTTTGTTAGATAAAAATAAGTTCATAATTTAACAATCAATAAGCTGATTCACAAACTATAAAAATATGATAAAGAAAAGAACAAATCATAATTTCAATTTACTGCAAAGAAGATAAATAAAACACTCAACAACAAATCAACAACCACTAAAGCATTTTTTTTTTTTTAGATAATTAGCAACACAATCAAAGTACAAAATAAGCAATTCAAGCAAGCAATGCCTAAAAGAACCCAAATTACTCAAGATTGATTGTTAAATTATGAACTTGTTTTTATCTAACAAAGTAAGACAAGCTTGGTAAAAGAGAAGACATCAAACTATAACAAGATTGAAGAGAGATTAATTAGGGAACTAGATAAAATAAAACCCTACTCCATGCTTGTAAAAAACTCAAATCATTCCCGATTCATCATCATCATATACCAAACCATTAAAGCATAATCAAGCTAAAACAACAAAAATCTCAATAGGAAAAAAAAAGAAACAATTAATAGAAACTTTTTTCAACTAACAGAAATTTCATTACTAGTAGAAATCAGTTGCAAACATTAAGCACTAGATTTACATCCCAATCTACCACTGCCATTAAACCCCGAACCCGCAAACCCTAAAACCCCAAATCCAAAACAAAACAAAACCCACAACACAAATCAACCACCAAACCCATAAAGAGTCCTACCCTGCCTCTTCAGCGCATAAACAACATCCATAGCAGTCACAGTCTTCCTCCTAGCGTGCTCAGTGTAAGTCACCGCATCCCGAATCACATTCTCCAAGAAAATCTTCAACACCCCCCTTGTCTCCTCGTAAATCAAACCGCTTATCCTCTTCACCCCTCCTCTCCTCGCAAGTCGTCGAATTGCGGGTTTCGTAATGCCTTGGATGTTGTCTCTCAGCACCTTTCTGTGCCTCTTTGCTCCTCCCTTGCCCAACCCTTTCCCTCCCTTTCCACGGCCCGACATTTTTGGATGAATTTGAAGAAAAGGATGAGAAATTTGGAGAAAGATTGAGTTTTTTGATGTGGGTTTTGATGGGGTTGAAGAAGAGAGTGGTGGGTATTTGTAGATGTGAAGAGAGAAGTTTGAATTTGAGAGGGTTAGGGTTTTAGGCGGGAGTTAAAGTGCGGGATCTGAAATAATCGGACGGTGGAGGGTGTTGATCCGTGTGCTTGTAGCGGGGAATCTGGTTCGTTGATTTTGGTCTAATCGACGGTGATTAGGGCGTTTGGGATAAGGTGCGGATTGTTGCGGGTGTTGTGTTTTAAGTTGAGGCGGGATCTTTGAAAATGCATTGTTTCAACGTCTTATCTTTTTAATTTTTTTTGGGTAATTTATGTCAAATGTCTTTGTACTTTGTTCATTATGTTAATTTAATTTATATACTTTTAATTATATTAATTTAGTCTCTGTACAATTCAAAATGTGTCAATTGAGTCCTTTGGCCAAATTTAAGTTAAGTTAATGACGGAATTTTAAACTGCAAAATTATGTTTGATACAAATAACTTATTATAAATCCATTCATTTACACAATTTAACCTAACTAGTGGCCGAACTATTGAAAATTTTATTAGAAACTCAACATAAATTTTTCTTTAAAGACCAAATTGACACATTTTGAATTATACAGGGACTAAATTGACACAATAGACAAAGTATAGGGACCTTTGGCAAATAACCCATTTTTTTAGTACCTTAGGTTTTATCTGTATTAATAATTATGTATCATCTCCAGCGAAACCTAATATCGGAAACTGCAAGCTACCCATCGGAAAAATGACACCGTAATTTGAAGTTTAGCTTTTGACATATTAAATTACTAACATACGTTTCTTTTTCTTAAAGAATACAAAATCAATATATGGGGATGGCAATGGAATCGGGCAGGGCGGGGGTGCATCCTTTGTATACGTACGCCACCAAAATCCATACCCAGACTCACCCCATTACCTGCTACAAGTATGAAATGAATTCCCATACCTGTCTCGGCGGGTACAAATCCATACCCATACCCCCACCCCATTAGCAGCGGGTATCCAACGGATATGCGTTTCCCGCCCTATACCCGTCTATATTAATTATTTAATACTATTTTTGAAGATCCATTTATGTTTTCTTATAACATTGATAAAAAAATTTAAATTATTGAATTTAAGCACGTATTTTTTATTTGAAATATAACTATATATAAAATGGAGCGGGCATGGTGGGTATGAGATGGGGCGGGGTGGGTATAGAGCGGGGCGAGTACAATATTATATCTGTACCCGCCCATACCCGCGGTGGGTAAGGGGCGGATACACCTAGGGGTGTTCATAAAAACCCGAAACCGAAACCGAGAAAACCGAACCAGGTTATTGAGTTAGCAGAAGCAGTTCGGTTACCGAAGCCGATAAAGAATCCGGTTAATTTAGGTGGTTATGATTCATGGGTTTTAATAAAACGGTTAACCGAATAAACCGATTAATATATTTAAGATAGCATTAGAGTTGTGCATTATAAGTTATAGTCTAGTGGGTAAATGCTCATACTTAATTTTGTATGATTATGAGTTCAATTCAATTTAACTTGAATCTTTTATATTTCTAACCTAAGCCAATCTAAATTAACATACCAATTGTGTAGACTTAGAAATACAATTGACAACCGAAACCTAAGTGATTACTTAATTTACTTGTTTTTTAAAGCATAAGGCAATGGAAAATTTTAGAATTTAAATAGGTGAGAAAAATACTTGAATTCATTTTTCAATAAATGGTTAACCGATTAACCGAACCGAACTAACTGGTACCAAAATTCCGGTTAACCGATTTTAAATAGGTGGTAACGGTTATTAAATTTTCTCAAATTTCTTAAATGGTTACCGAACCGATAAGTTAAATGGGTATAGTTAACCGGTAACGAACACCTATGCCAAACCTTATCCGCTGTCCGCCCCACATACACCCATATCCATTGCCCCATTGCCATCTCTATCAATGTATTGTACATTTAATTTTGTAAAATATAATCTATAAGTATTGAATTACCTTTTATAAATTGAATTATAACTAATTTTAAAAAGTATAATCTACAAGTATTAAATTATATTTTATAAACTAATTAATTTCTGATTGATCGTAAGGGTAGGTATAAGGTCACAAAATAGGCCTACTCGTGCCATGATCCAAGCTGTAAGCCAAAATGGGCCTATTTGTTAGGGGACCGGTTGCTTACACCACCTGTTGCTTGCTCAACCAAATTAGTAGTTATGATTAGGTAAATTAGGTGGATTAGTAGTTGGTTGCTTGTAAGTAAGTCTTGAGCATTAATTATGGTAGTTGATGTAAAACTCTATAAACGTATTAGTGCTAGCTAGTATGAATCATCCAACAAAACATTATTAATGAAATTCTTTATTTTCTCATCTTGAATTTCTATCTCTTTCTCATCTAAACTTTCACTTCTTTTCTCATCTAAAGTCTAATTCTCTTCTCATCTAAACTCTCCAAAAATCTATCCTTTTCAAGATTCTCTTGACTTCAGTTTAAGAGAGTCGTAGTCACAACTTTCGGGTTCGTGACAGTTTAATGTAGGTCAAAACATGTATTGGCCTTACTAAAAAGTGGTGTTTTCTAAAGTTGGTTTTCCAAGTTTTTGGATGCCTTACTTAGGTTATGATTCACGAAGTCCAAGGCTGGTCATAATTTGTTTATTCTTCGAGATGGGAATGCTTTCATAACCCTGTTGGTTTATGTTTATGATATTATAATTGTTGGTTATAATGCTGTAGCTATTCGTCGGCTTAAGACTAACATTAATCAGAAACTTCGCCTTAAGGATATTGGCCATCTTAAATATTTTACGATATTGAAAATTCCTCATACCAGTGTCGGCATCTCCATCTCTTAATGCTATTATGCTCTCAAGCTGCTGGAATCCATTGTATATACTTCGTAGTCTATTGCCATATGGTAGCTAGCCACATTGCTAATGACCCAGGGCTCTGTGAACGAACCAAACACGTCAGGATAGATTGTCGGTTGGTATGAGACATGGTTCACGAGGGTATACTTCGTGTCATGCATGTCGATTCCCAATAGCAGGTGTCCACTATTCGTGCTCTACATCCCACAACAGTATATTAACTTGTACGTTTTTTTTTTTTATTTTTTCTCATAATTTATTATTGTCAAATTGTTATTCGGTCATGATGTTTTATATTTCGGTCACTGGGTTTGTTAAATTTGCTTTTGTATAGGTGGATAATAGCTCTTATTTTTGTGTCTAAATAGTTGTACAGTTCCTTCTAAACAATTCAGCTGAGTCCAATTAGACTGTAACTAGCTTTTGCTCTTTCTCTCTCTCTCACATTTGCTTTCATTTCAAATGCGTTTCTCCCCCCTTCTGTTGCTTTCTTTGTTCCCTCCTTGCACACATCTCCTTCAATCCCTTTTCTTATCGAGATAACCACTTTTCCCGCTTCATCTTATATATATATATATATATATATATATAGTGGCGATGAGGGATTGGATTGCCCCAACCAACCCCGACCCATGAGAACAACCCACAAGCCCCCATGAGCAGATAAGTTATGAGCATATCCTCAACAAGAATCGAACTCCTGACCCTTGGACGATGACCGCATGGGTAGGAGACACCACCAACTAAGACACCCTCATGATGGGCTACAACACAAGTTCATTCCTAATAAAGACACGTGTGTTGCAGGCCTGTTTGACACTGGCCGAACAGTATCACGCTTGGGTGACAAGACAAGTGCAAACCAAGTCGCAAGACATATTAAACGTGATTCAACTCACATATTCTTTCTTAAAATCAGGTGACTTGTCATAAGGCCTAGTGCGTGCAAGACTTCAGCAGCTATTCTAATTTATATACTAAAACAAAAAAAGGATAAATGAGACTATTACTTCAAAAAAATATAACAAAAAGGAGTAGTAAAATCTCAAAATTAACATATTATTTTTAAAAAGAGGGGTAAATTGACGAAACTCCACACTTTTTGACTTAAAAATAGAAAATATCCTCATTTTAAAACTAAGGCTCCGTTTGTTTCGGGGGACAACCACATTCTAGGAAGTGGTTTTTTCCTTTTCCTTTGTTTGGTGCGTCATTAGCTCAAGGAAAAGGTTTTCCGACGGAAAAGCTTTTCTCTCAAATGAGGGAAAATGACTTTCCTTTCAAAATAAGGGAAATCGTGATTCTAAATGGCTCAAAAACCTTCGCGATTATCATCATGCAAATTGAGATCAAATTAAAATAAATCAGACTGCACTGTAGACATTTAATGTCAACATTGTACAAGAATTATACTGAATAACTAAAAGCAGCTTGGATATTACTTTATTACTGTTGCAATAGAACAACTTTAATCAAGTTGAATTGTTATATAATATTATAGAAGAAAATTATCTAGATAATATTTGAGCTTTTATTACATACGTATTGTGATATTTCAGTAATATACAATAATGTACCCTGAAGTTTAAAAATTTTCTCATGAATCAGGCATCTTTTGCCAAAATTTAGTATATTTTAAATGAAAATAACAATTTATATGTGTCCTATATCTTAATGCAATAATTCCTTTTGTCCGAAAATGCTACCATGACACATTTTTTGATAACGTATAGTTAATTTTTTTTAGAATTTGGACAACCTTTTCGTAATATGATATTTATACCACATCAGTTTTTTGGCAAAAATTAGCCGAATTTTAATGAAAATTCACCAGATTTTAACACAATATATGCACAAGTGATAAAATTTCTTATCTCTTGACACTTCATTGTATACAATAAAATAACAAAGTATTTAGAGGATAAAAGCTCAAATCTTAGAATACCTAAGAAATAATTTTTCTAATTTATACAGTTTTGATGGTTAACTTTTTATTTTGTTACTTCATATATGTTGTATTATTACTTATATATTGTTCTATAAAAAGATATAAAATAATTGGTGAAAAATATATTTTTTAAAACATACACGAAGATATCACAATAGAGAATTAAGTTTTCCTTTGAAACAAATAACGGAAAACCCCACTCGGAATTTATATTTCCTTGAAAAACCTTTTCCGAAGAAAAATCAATTCCTAGATTCTACTTTTTCCGTCAAAACAAACGGTGCCTAATTGTTTTATTTTCTCAGTCTTCAAAAATCTAACATTTTTTTCATAATCCATTGAGTAGACAATTATGTTACCGTCTTGAAAATAGAGTCAATTTATTAAATCGGTTATAAACTTTCAGTCTTTACTCAACCGTTATTAAACTAAGTAATTCGAGAGTTACCTATTTAATCATATGAGTGTTTTTCAATTAAATATTAATTTGTTAACTTATAAACATATCAATAATATACGTCACAATTAATATTAGCTATAAGCATATGATACATTTATAATTTTTAAAGTAAATATTAATTAAATTAATAAATATAATTTAAATTATCTTATGTGATAAAGACTGCCTATATAGAGAGAGTTTTTTGGGCATCGTATAAATTGTCAAGAGTAATACTATAATTTATAAATAATGAGAGTCATAAAATTATTTTAAAAATTATGATATTACTTTGATAATAACTATTTTACTTTATCAATAATATTATCTCATATATGTGTATATATATATATATACACAATAATATTAGTATATCGTTTAAATATATAACATAACTAACATATCAAACATGTAAAAAAAAATAAATAGATCAAATTTAAATTCAACTCAATTACGAGTCAAATTCAAAATTTTGATTGCATGCTGCAACTCGCCTGCATGAAGCCGGAATCGCTAGTAACCGCCGTATAATAATCGCCGGTCAACCATACGGCGGTGAATTCATTCCCGCGCCTTGTACACACCGCCTCTCACACTATGGGAGCTGGCCATGCCCGGAGAGAGAGAGAGAGAGAGATGGGGTGGAGGAATTTCGATCCATGGCGGGTGTTCTTCAGAAGAGAGTGGAATCGTAACCCTAATTACTAAGTACTCTCTTGGCCTCACTGGTACTCTCTCTCTCTCTCCTTTTTCTCTTCTTTATCTTCTCTTTCTTCGCACCAATTATTTGATCGATTTGGAGTTGATTGGTGATGTCTAATTTGATTTTGATTACTCGCACAGGAGGATGCGAAGAATTCGCCATTCGTTCAGAGGCACAGAGGGTACTTTCAATTTCTGTTCTAGTTTTCGATTGTTACCATCAAACCCTAGATTTTAGTATGGTGCATTTTGCTGTTTTTTATCTGTAATTTGAAATGCTCGTACGCTGCTTGCGATTGGTATTCTTCAAGAGCTGTTTTTTATAGGAACAATTAGCGACTTATCCCTGTTCAGGAACAGGGTAAAGAGGGGTAAAAGGTAATGTGAGATAAACTCTTACCCTATTTGACAAATTTTTTAAGGGATAAATGGGATAAAACTTACTCTTTAACCCCCAATTTGGGGTAAAGGGGAGGTTAAAGGGAATTGTTATTATTAGGGCAAATTTGTTATTACCGGAGAAAATCGAAGTCTTTAAGGCAATTATGTTACTCTCATTGTTTGTAAGTCACATCATTGCTTTGCAATAACAACTCCTGTGGTTAAATTTTTAATAAAAGTTGGTACCATACACCTTTACCAAATTGCCAAACTGAGATAATGTATTCACCCCTTTTACCTTTGCCCCTCTTTAGTAAATATATCCAAACAGCTGAGGATAAGATCCAATTGCCAAGTTTTTGTCTCTAATGTTGCTTCCCTTTTACATCGTTTGTTAAATAATATTTGTTACGAATTCCATATGTGAGTCTAGTAAGAATCTCACACTAGATTTGTAAGAAAAAAAGGTGAACATATAAGCCTAGTGGACCTAATGTCTACAGGTTTTAGGATGCTTGAGCTTATATGTGGACCTCATATATGCCAACGCCATGGGTTAGGCCTTAAGGTCTAGTGTAATTTAACAATATGCCCAGTAGAAATGGTGGAATTTGTACGATGGTACAAGCTTACATAGCTTAGATCCCATCCACTCTAACATCAGCTTACAGTTTGCTCATACCTAGGTCTCTGAATCTAGCCGTTGTGTTCTTAACTTGCAGGTTGTAGTGCGGCATATATTGTGGTGAATTATGTAATATTGTTGAGTCTTGGATGGCAAGATCGAGAGACTTTAACTGCTGAACTAGCTTACTTAATAATGCATTTTTGATGGTGAATAGCAATATTTCTAGGAATAAACTGACGCTGTCCAGTGAGTTTGAAATTGATTTGTATGCCACCAAGGTGTCACAGTATGAGGTTTGCCCTTGTCAATCTCGCGTTAGTGTAGCCAAGTTAGGCAACACAACTCCATTGGCACGCTCATGTTCTCGAGCATGGAAGCAAATTTAGGAAGCAACGAGCTAGAGCCTAGAGGAAAGCAACACAAGTTGTGTGTGTAGGGAAGAGGACTTGAATTACTCCAAGGAATGGCTTTGCACAAGTGTGAGCTTGAGTGCTTAGAGGGTTTTTGAATGCCTAGAAAATGACTTCCTCCCTCTATTTTTAGGCAAGGAATTTCACCTCCTAACAAGAATAGTCTAGAACCAACTAGGGTTTCTGGATGCCTCCTAGAAGCTTCCTTCGTTCTCTAGATATTTACAGTTCCAATAACATTGTAGAATTCTTTGTATAAGTATGTACACAAAGCTTCTGGAAAGTTTCGAGAACCTCTAGCACTACTCATTTGAAAATGCTCTAGGACCTTCTCAAAGCTTCCGGAAAAATCATGCTTCTATATAGGTCGGTCGTCACTGTGGGCTGACCTTTCTACTGGTAGAGACAGAAGCCCAATGTTTCCATGCAACTGGAATGCAAGAGTACATTGGCTAATGAGCTGTGAAAATGTGATTTATAGTGGTTATGAAGGTAAGGGGTGATCAAGCTTTGTAATTGGTTATGCAAGAGTCCAACTGGGGCTAGCAAATAACTATTTGTGAGGGGGTAAGACCTTGGTTTAATTTTCAAGAATTTCTCTTTACAGCATTAAACTGACGTTATTAAAGATTCAAAGCAGCAAAAACAACAACAACAAACCCAGTGTCTCAAGGGCTCCTGCCTGAGCAGGTTCTGGGGGGTGAGATGTCGCAGCTTTACCCCTTCATGGGACTACTTTAAAGAGAGGCTGTGTCCACGGGATTATTAAAGATTCAAAGCGTTTTATTAAATTATCAGCGTAAATCTTCTTAGAAGTTGGAAAATAAGTGATAGTCGAAGAACCAAATGGTTTTGGGTGAAGTAGATTGGATCTGAAATTCTGATCCTTAACCAACCCAGTTTTCTGGTGATGCTCTGATTGGTAATTGGACATGGGTTGATTTGAGCTTGCCGGTATGACCCTGTATTGAGCTTATCCGGCCCCTTTCTCCACTCTACTGATGCTTTTCACCTTCAATGTTGATGGAGTAAGTTTAAAACTTTTATTCCTTATTTGGTTACCAGGAAGTAATTGCAGGAAATCAAAATTCATGTAAAGTGCGCATTTGACATCTTGTTTGGTTACAAGGAAATTGGCAAAACACGAGAAGTTGAAATTCATTAGCAATTTTCAATTCCTTTAAAATATAGGAAGTGACTTACCTAGCCCCCCTTAGGTAGGTTCTAATTCCTTTGTTTTTATCTGTCCTCCTCTGGAAGTTTTATTTTCTATCTTGGAAACCAAACACTTCGTAAGTATTTCCTTCGAAATTTGACACGGGAACTGAATTCCTATGAAATATAACTTCCCTTAGGAATTCAATTCTTATGTTAACCAGACAAGGCCCTAGACCATGTACTCGCTCTTCTGCTCCTTCATTCACTCACATTCATGATTAGGTTAAGAACTTAAAGATTATATGTATTAGTTAGGAATAATTTTCATAAGGCAAATGAGGGCCTTTGATCTAATGACGAAACGTAATTACTGAAGGCCTTCGGACCAATAACATAAGCTCTCCAATATATATTCAAATTAGCAAAGGCTAAAGGTCTTTGTCTGAAAAGCCCACACTGGTGTATATATTATTGGTCTTTACAAATCCTAACATTCTTTTCTAACCAAATAAACTAGAGAAAATCTTGGTGGTGGAAAATAACATTACGAGGCGCAATATTCATAACATTGTTTACACTATGGAATCCAGAGCTTTCTTTCTGTTCTAAGATGTTATTGGCAAAATGTACCAATGTTAAATTTTATCTTTATATTTTGCAGGCACTTTGGCGGGAGGCCTTGAGACACTGGGTTTGTCATTGTTGTTGTTGTTGTTTTGCAGGCACTGAAGTTTGCAAGACGGGTTTTGTTGCTTGTATTGCTAGGCTTAGCTCAGAATGATGAGTAACAAAGGAAGCGATGATGCTTCTGATTTTCTTTTGAACCTTCATTGAATTTAATGTTGGCTATCCTTCCTATTTGGTTATTGGAGAAGTTCATTGTTTTTTGCCTTATCTTTATGATTATACTTAGCTGTGGTACCTAGTGGAATTGCATGTATGATGGTGTTTTTTGTTTTTTTTTTTGAAAAATGACTTGAGTTAATCCTGAGCCTATTAGCTTCAGTTTGAAGGTTGTGGAGCTTAGAGACTTTGAGCTCGAGCTCTGCTCCATATAAGCGCAAGCTCGACTTAACTAAGCTAGAACCTCGCCAGCGAGCTTTAAGCTGACATTGATTTGTTTAGGCTCGAGCTTGGCTTGTTGAGGCTTGAACTTCGATTGTTGAGACACGTTGAAGCCCAAAAGTTTACCTCGAGATTGATTTATTAATTTATTTAGCATTGCCTGAGATGGTTTGGACATGTTAGCAGGAGACCGACCACAGCGCCAGTCAGGAGGTGTGAACAACTACACACTATGCTAGGCAGAAGAGGGAGGGGCAAGCCAAAGAGGACTTGGTTGGAGACGATCCGACACGACATAACCCACCTAAATCTTAGAGAGGAGATGGCCTTAGATAGGGCACGATGGAGGGCTAGCATAAGGATAGCGGATGTGGCAGCGCAGACTAGTGCGGCGAGTGACTGGTAGTTTAAGATTTCTAGGCAGGCATAACCCCAAGTAGTGCATCTATCTGCTGTTTAGTTGTTTTTCGATTACTCGGCTATTATTGGCCATGTACTATTTGCTTTTACTAGATTGATTAACCCTTTTCAGGATACCAGGATGCCATGCTTTCAGGACGACAAGATTCTTCAGGTTGGGGGTCCCCAAAAACAGCCTCTCTTCCACCCGGAAGGGGTAAGGCTGCGTACATTCACCCTCCCCAGACCCTGCTTTTGCGGGAGCCCAGGAGGCACTAGGAATGTTGTTGTTGTTGTTGTTGTATTTAGGATTATGAGTCATGCAGCATCAACTACGCTAAATGAGCCAGCAAGGTAGAATATGTTGAACCAATTTTGTGATTGCATTTCCTTCCTCTGATTAGACGGTCGAACATAATCCTTATCTTGTTAAAAAACTAAAATACTGGTAGTGGTTGCACCAAAAAATAATGACAGGCTTGTTTCGCAGTTGGCTAGTTGTCACACCAACCATTAGGACAAATCGGGGATAAGTCGAGATTTGATAATCTGATGTTTTTGGCTTTGGTATCTAATAATTGTTGTTGTCATCATTTTTTTACCCTTTTCAATCCTGGCCTAGCAGCTCAATTTGCACGTTTTTTTAGTTGACAACTATTTAAATAAAATCTTTAAACTATATGGTTAAAGTTCAATGATTAACATAATTTTAATAATATATATGTATCTTTTGTTCAAATTTGATGATATTTTATCAAAATACTAATATGATGCATAGTTTTCGCAACATATATATAACATATATCAAAATTACTTGAATTTTATCGTGGTTTTTTGATTTCGTGTTGAAACTATTGACATAATTGTA
Source organism: Simmondsia chinensis (assembly GCA_018398585.1). Classification (NCBI taxonomy): domain Eukaryota; kingdom Viridiplantae; phylum Streptophyta; class Magnoliopsida; order Caryophyllales; family Simmondsiaceae; genus Simmondsia; species Simmondsia chinensis. Next base: position 3,501,985 of record JAGTTD010000014.1, read on the forward strand.
TATATATTATTGCAATTATAACTTTTTTTAATAAAATTGGGTTTTAACACAAAAAGACGTTGACTTTAATGAGAGATATAAAAGCAATCTTAAAATTTTAATCCTTGACTGAGATGTAATAGTTATTATTTTCTCCTCTTATCTCCTATTTTTTCGTAAGAGTCATTATACACACACAGGAGTTAGTCTAACATGTGCCTATTGGGCATATATTAAGGCCTATTAAATATATATTTGTTATTTATTTTTATAAATGAATTAACTCACTTTTATAAAATATTCTGTCTAGTAATTAATGTTGTACATTTTAATTAAAATATATTTTATAAAGGGTCTTTCTAACATGTGCCCTTAGGGCACATGTTAAGGTGTATTAATTGTACCATTTTTTTACATTTGATTGGTCAAATACAAATGCAAGAAAATAGTGTATTTAATACACTATTATTTAGCCAATTAAATATAAAAAAAAATCTATTTAATACATTTTAACATATATTTTAATATTATTTATTATCATCATAAAAAAAGAAATTATATCTATTTAATAGGTTTTACCATTTTTTTTTTATTTTTTTATTTTTAGTCAGGTAAAGCCATAAGAGGGGGAGAGGAGAGGATAAACCCCTCAATTCCTCAAAGAGGACCACATTTGAACATAGTGAAATTTAATCCTGAGTCTCTTTATTAATACGCGATGATCACTACTACTATGTCATGTCCCCGAGAGGCAATAGGTTTTACCATGGACTACTCTATACACATGTTCTCTCTTTTTCAACGGTGAATCTTCACTGGGGACAGGGAATCCGGTCTAGTTAATTATTGAAGTACCTGAGCCGTCAGACCGCCTTTTCCCTCCCATGAAACGACAGCCACCAGACACTCAATCCACGTGGCCACTTCCTGATAAGCTGGATGCTGACGTGTACTTCCCTACAAAAATCCGATTTTTTTAGCTAATTAGCACATTTTTTAAAAAATTTAACAATTTAACATAATTTTAAAAATAATTAGCGATTTAACATATTTTATTGTAGTAAGTGGTTACACGACATACAGAAAGCTATGCAACAGTGGCACTGTTGCATGTCGTACCGTACGTCGCACAACAGTGCCCAATTTTTTTTTTTTTACCTCTTTAAAATTTAAAAAAAATTAATAAAGTTTCTTTTTAATTTGAATTATTTGAATTTTTAATTTTATAATTTGAATTACTAAATACATATACATTTTAAATTAAAAAGTATATGTATATTATTATTTGAACTATTAATAAGGAAGATATAAATGAGAGACACATTTAACTGAGGAGATGGTGATATGTATATTATTATTTAAACTATTTCATACAGGAACTATGGATTATAATACTATTAATAAAGAGGATACAAATGAGGGACACATTTAAGTTATTTTTAGCTAACTGGAACCAAATAGGGCACTAACACGCTGTCACCAGATCCCATTAGAACTCTAAAGTTAAGCGTGCTTGGGCGAGAGTAGTACCAGGATGGGTGACCTCCTGGGAAGTCCTCACCTTCAAGTTGGGGGCACTGGAAAACAGCCTCTCTTCAGGCTAACATCCTGAAGGGGGAAGGCTGCGTACATCCGTCCTCCCCCCCAGACCCTGTGTCACGGTCTTAGGAACTAGGAGCCGTGCGGCGGGCGTTGTTCACTAAGGACAACGCGCAAGCCCGCTATAGATCACTTTGAGCGCACAGCGATCTAAAAAGTTCGGACCTTCCGGGTCCCCGGGACGTTGGGTGTGAGAATGTGGCGCTGCAACTCCCACTCAAGTGCACGACAAACAATCACACGTGAACACAAAGCTTGAAAAGAAGGCAATTTGTATTCATTAACAAAGCATACAACGGATATGAGGTTTACAAATTGAGTGGACTCTCCCCCATATATATATAAAACAGGACTCTATACCCCTGACAAGAGAAAACATCAAGGGGGTCTCCGCAACCATACACCCTTATTTTTGAAGAGGACAAAAGATAAAAAGAAACTAAAAATTTCCTAATCAACTATATACATAAGGCTATCCTAGGACCCACGGGAACAATGTGCAAGACGCCCCATCGAGTCAAACAAAAATAAGAAAAACCGGCAGTGTCACGGACCCTGTGGCAAGCCTTGGGCCCGCCCTGGGAAGGACGCGGGCAGGGCTGCGTGCACTGGCCCGGGGCCGCGAGCAGGGGCCTCAGCGCACCTTGCGACTTGTCAAGGGGTCGCGGACATTGGGCAAGCCTAGGACCATGACACCCTGTGTAGGCGGGAACCCTTGAGGCACAGGGTATGTTCCTCTCCTCTCTCAGTGATTTGGCATAATTCTAAAAATATATAGCGATTTGGCATGGTTTACTGTAGCAAAGTGGTTGCACGACGTCCAGTATGCCGTTGTTGCACGCCGTGCATTTCTATTTTTTTATTTTTAGTTTTACATCTTTAAAATTTAAAAAAAATTAAAAGGTATATGTATATTTTTATTTTATAATTTGAATCACTAAATACATATACATTTTAAATTAAAAGGTATATGTATATTATTATTTAAACTATTAATAAGAAAGATATAAATGAGGAGATAATGATAGGTGTATTATTATTTAAACTATCTTATACAGGAACTATGGTATTATAATACTATTAATAAAGAGGATGTAAATGAGGAACACATTTAAATGAAGAGATGCTGATATTTTCAAAAAAAAAATTACATGTTTATGCATTTGTATATTATTATTTGAACTATTTTATTAGATACATGTAACTCAAAAACTAATATATATGAATTTTTAAAATATATTTTATAAACTATATGAAATAATTTTTTTAGTTTTTGAGTTACATGTATCTAATAAAATAGTTCAAATAATAATGTACAAATACGTAAACTCATAATTTTTTGTTGGAAATATCAACATCTCTTTATTTAAATGTATCCCTCATTTATATACTCCTTATTAATAGTATTATAATACCGTAGTTTCTGTATGAGATAGTTTAAATAATAATATACATATCACCATCTTCTAATTTAAATATGTTCCTCATTTATATTTTTCTTATTAATAGTTCAAATAATAATATACATAGACCTTTTAATTTAAAATGTATATGTATATAGTGATTCAAATTATAAAATTAAAGAGATAAAACTAAAAAAAAGGGCACTGTTACATGACGTACGGGACGGCGTGCAATACTATTGCATAATGTTCCGTATATCGTGCACCCACCTTACTACATTAAAACATGCTAAATCAAAAAAATATTTTTAAAATTATGTCAAATTGTTAAATTTAAAAAAAAAAAAATGCTAATTAGCTAAAAAAATCCCAAAAATCCCATCTTTCTGCCTCCTCACTGTCGGCTTCACTTTTTTGACCCTCCTTTTTCTCTCTCTAAATCATTCGTTTCCACAAAAAATTCGAAATTTATTCTCCACAAATTTCGATATGAATCTCTGGTGGAGAAATCATCCGTAGATTTCGTGTAATTTGATTCAATTTGAGCCTCTGGTAACGGATTCTAGGATTAGGTGTGAATTTGTGATGGGAGTGCCGAGCGACGACGCCGTTTTGATCAAGAAAGCGAAGAAACACGGCGATCCATGGGTGGTAACCGTCAATTGTCCTGATAAGACCGGGCTTGGGTGCGATATTTGCCGTTTGATTCTTGAATTTGGGCTTTACATCACCAAAGGAGGTATAATTCCTTTGATTTTCATTTTCAAAGTAATTGTTTTGTGATTCTAAGTGATTTTCGTGTTTGATGCTGAGAGAGATATTAGTGATTGAATTGCTATCGATTGGAGTAATTTCTGCGGAATTGTTCAATGAATGCTTGTTTTATTGGTTTTGATCGGTCAAGGAGTTGACTTTGTGTATTAGTGTTGAATTTTCATGAGTGTGTGTTGATTTTGGATGCTCCTGGATCTGCCATTGCGGAACTATATGATCCTGTTTGAGGTCATATGACAGTTTCTTATTCGTCAGATGAGTGATTTTTTTATACTATTGATTAAATTGGATGAATTTTGATGAATGTCGCACAAAGCAAAAGCGGGAGCAGGCAAGTTTCTAAGGTTGGGAGCACGGAGGCAGTTGTTATATTACTATATTGTTAGATATACTAAAATATTATTAATCGAGGTGTTAAAGCATAAATATTAGAACTAAGTCAATATTAAGCAATAACTAAGAAAATGGAGTACTTCGGTGAATAAGATCAAGAAAGTTGACTCCAACATGTTTGCACAATTTAATCATTCTTTAATTGAGTGATATAATTAGCCAACAAATCATCTAATATGTATCTTCTTATCAAAATGATTCCATGATTGTTTGAATCGTTTTCTGTCGAGTTTGATATGTGTTGGAAATGCAAATCTGATGTTGAGTCACGTTACTGAGCAGGAAATATTAGCATTCTATAAGTTTTCTACAACTATGAACTAAAAACTATGGACATAGAATGATTTTGTTTAATATGCTTGGTCATTGTATCATAATTATGGGATCTGTTGAGTGAGCTTTACTACTTTGTCTTTGCAATTTCCATCTTTTGCGCTTGTTCAGGATGCAGGAGGAGACAGTATGATAATATTTGGATTCATATTGCAGATGTTTCTACTGATGGAAAATGGTGCTACGTAGTGTTATGGGTGGTTCCTCATTCGAGTACACGTACCCTGCGATGGTCGAATTTGAAAGAACGCCTTATGTCTGTATGCCCATCATGTTCATTGTCATTTTATTACAATCCACCTGCAAATCCCAACAAATCCTCACCACTTTACTTGCTGAAGTTTTGTTCCCTTGACCGAAGAGGATTACTACATGGTAACAGTTAAGGTGATAATCATTGTTTTTCTTTCAAGTGTCTTGTGTTTTTCTGTTGCTAATGCGACTGTGGTTTTCTTTTAGATGTTACCCAAGCTCTCTCTGAGCTTGAGCTCACAATTGAGAGGGTTAAAGTGACTACAACACCGGATGGCAGAGTCTTGGACCTCTTCTTTATAACAGATAGCATGTGAGGGTTGCGTTCTATTGTATTGTTTCTTTGAGTAATTTTCTTTTTGACTGTCTGGAATATGGGTATAAGTGAGGAGAGTCAAGCCATGAGCCCTTCCTAGCCGGTTCAACAGAGCCTAAATTTGCATAAATTATTACCCTAAATATGCCTAATTGAGCTAAGTTTCAGCCTATATGAGCTGAGCTTGCACCTTATCTCACCCAATCTAACATGGGTCGAGCTTAAATAAGCGTAAAAGAAGCTCGTTGAGTTGGGTTCAATATCAGTTGAGTGGATTCGAGCTAAGCTAAGTTTGAACACCTTTGCAAACTGCGAGCTTTGAGTCGAGCCCAAGCTAATGGAAGTATTGGGCTCAAGGCTTTGCTCAGCTGGGCTCATTTATGCCTTTGGTCTGAATTTCTAGGCTAAAATAAATTTTTAGCAAGTTGTGCAAAAACACTTGGCGTGCATCAAATTTTGACAATTTGAGATGATCCCTAAATAGTCTTTGCTTTCGGTTTCTTCCTTTGCCACTCTTTTGCTGCTGCCAGTTTAGTGTGTGTTCTACACCAGGCACTCATTGTCAGGCCTTCGACATCGAATGGTTTTAATTATTTTTTTAATGGTTATGATTCATCAATGATAAGTTGATTAGGTTAGGTATTTGATTTATTTGTTTAACCAGGGACTGCTATTATTCATGCTTACCAAAGAGGGTACCAACACGCTGTTGCCGGATCCTATTAGAACTTCGAAGTTAAGCGTGCTTGGGGCGAGAGCAGTACTAGGATGGGTGACCTCCTGGGAAGTCCTCACCCTCAGGTTGGGGGCACTCAGAAACAGCCTCTCTTCAGGGGTAATACCTTGAAGGGGGAAGGCTGCATACATCCCCCCCCCACCCCCCCCCAAAAAAAAAAAAAGACCCTGCTTATGCCAGAGCCCTTAGGGCATTGGGTATGTTGCTTTGTCGCGTTGTTGCTTTGCTATTATTCATGCTTGGTCGAAACTGTGATCTTGTCTTTATTATATGATTTGACCATGCTTATCTAATTGCAATAATTGAAGGGGTGTCTGGATGAGGGTGCATGTTGGACAGTGGCTGGTAGGAAGGACACTATTGAGTGCATCTGCTTTCTACATAAATCGGTGTAAACCAGTTTCCTAACTTTTGTTTGCGCTTTGCTTTTATATCATATTAGGGACCTGCTTCACACAAAGAAGCGACAAGAAGAGACATACGAATATTTGCACAGCGTTTTAGGCGAGTCGTGTATCAGCTGTGAACTTCAGTTGGCAGATTTGCATTGTGAAAGTCGTCAGGGAGTCTCCTCTATCCCTCCAGCTGTTGCTGATGAACTCTTTGCATCTGAGTACTCGAAGAGGGAATGTCATATGCAAGCTCTTAGCCCAGATATGATGAGACTGAAGACAACTATTGTGAACATAGACAACTCATTGAGTCCGAGTCATACTTTGCTTCAAATACATTGTGTTGATCACAAGGGCCTTCTTTACGATATCATGCGCACGTTCAAAGACTATGATTTCCAGGTATTCTTTTTCTTTCGAATTTTCATTTATGCCGTTCTATGGTTTGGCTAGAGGATATGTGGTGGAATGTCATAATTGGCTACTCTAGGGATGAATGTGCTCAAGTGGGCTGAATTTTTGATTGCCTAATTATGTTAGTAGCCTGCGTTCAAGCATGGATTTTTTAACTGACATTTTGGTCAGCGAAAGTGAGTTTGAACAGGTCTGTGGCTTTATTTGCTGAAGAATTTTGGGAAAAAGGTGGATTTGTTCGATTAAATATATGAAAGAGATTAACAACTGTAATATGCTTTACTGTGCCTTTCTACTACAACTAAGAGGACTGGTTTTCAAAGTTTAGTTAGTAAATGGGAAATTGGTGTTGGGATCGCAGTCATTTCTTCAGTTGAATCAGTCTTTAACAACTAAACAATTGTTTTTCATTTTTTGTTTTGAGGGAAATGTTGTGAATGGTTTGGTGGGGTTATGGTGCTGCTGTCAGATTTGCAGATTTGATTTCCCCTTGGTCCCACACCTGAAAAATGGGGAATATGAGTTGAAGCAATGACAAAGATATTTCTAGTGGACCGTCTTTCACAATCCTTTTATTATTCCTTGTCCCATAAATATCCAAATCTTGATTGAGGCATGCCTTGGCCTTGCATACAAGGCCTTGGTATAGCGGCAAAATATTATCAAATTTGAGGCTTGAAGACGAGGAACTGTGAGTTCAAATCCACTCACTTCCAGCCCCCAGTAAAAAGGGCACACCTTTTGAATTAGTATCTGCGAATGTTGTCCTCTGTGAGAGTGGTTGCAAGGCAGCCTTCGAGAGGTCTTCCTGAAGTTATGGAATAGCATGATGCTGACGCTAATGTACTTGTGTCATGGAATTTGAGTTTAGCATCCGCAATGTTGGATCTGATTGTGATCACTTTTTCAAAAATTTTAAGGGACTACAAGTTGGTCCATGTCGTCATCAATGACATTCACTGTGGTTGTGTTTTCATGCTTACTACTGAAAGTTTGTTGCTATATGAGCTTGGATGTTACCTACAATCATTGATAATTATAACATCATACCTATTTTTTCGCCATTCTTATTGTGCAGATAGCTTATGGTCGATTTTCAGCAGTGACGAAAGGATATCGCGATATGGACTTATTTATACACAAGGATGGAAAAAAGATTGTAGATCCACAGCAAGAAAATTTGTTATGCTCCCGTCTGAAGATGGAGATGCTTCACCCGTTGCGTGTAATCATTGCAAACCGTGGCCCAGACACCGAACTGCTGGTTGCTAATCCAGTTGAACTGTCCGGACGTGGAAGACCTCGCGTCTTCTATGATGTCACGCTCGCGTTAAAGAAACTCGGCATCTGCATTTTCTCGGTAAGAATAAAAAAAATAAGTACATTACCTTATTTTGCAATATTGTGGCAAAATTCAGTATTTTTAACATCCTCAAGGATGTATATACATACATATAACATTATTTTCATTTACTAATACATATTTATGAATTTATTTAGATGTTAACAGCCATTGAAGGGTTACAAAAATTAATGCTTGTAACGATTATTTATTCAAAATCTTGCAAACATGAGGCTTAAAAGCGATAAATTCCCTCCCCTTCCCCCCCCAAAAAAAAAAACCTCGATGCAGTAACTGCAACCCGTTATGTAATGTCACGACAAACCATAGACTGTACAAATTAGGATCTTACTCCGAAGTTACCGGATCTTACAAATTAGGATCTCACGACAAACCAAAGAGGGCACCAACACGCCGTTACCGGATCCCATTAGAACTCCGAAGTTAAGCGTGCTTGGGCGAGAGTAGTACCAGGATAGGTGACCTCCTGGGAAGTCCTCACCCTCAGGTTGGGGGAACTGGGAAACAGCCTCTCTTCAGGTTAACACCCTGAAGGGGGAAGGTTGCGTACATCCCCCCCCAGACCCTGCGTAGGCGGGAGCCCTTGAGGCACTGGGTATGTTCCTTACTCCCGCAATTCTGTTACTAACAGACAGTATATGAACTGCAGGCCGAGATAGGGAGGTACTCTGCATCAGATAGAGAATGGGAAGTCTATAGACTCCTTTTGGACGAGAATTGTGAATATCAGTTATTAGATGCAGAGGCCCGGAATCAGATTGCTGACAGGGTTAGGAGAATCTTGATGGGTTGGTGAGCCGATATGTTTCTAATAGCTGGAGTCAGGTCTCATCCTCGGAATCATACCACAATTTCCAGTTGCATTAAAGTAGAGCGAACGAGCTGAAAGGAGTGCCTCGTGAACATGTCGAGGTGATCCCATAATGTAGCAACCTTTGTTTGATTCCTCTGTCCTGCCCGATTCAAAGATTGCTGCATCGTATATCCTGTGTGGATTGGAAATGGCTTGTGAACTACTTTTCTTTTCCGATTTGTAAGTGAAATCCATTAACAGTATGAAGGTTTCGATTATCTATGGAAAAATGCAATACATGTTGCTCTTACAATTATACTGGGATCAGGAAGATTGATGGCGATGATGATGATGATGACACTGCAGTCTACTGTTCTATCTCTTCCGCTTGCTAACTAGCTATGTTGAGGCCACAAGACGAGAGTAGTTGGTATAGTCGTTGACTGATTGATCAAGGTATTTCGAGTAATGATCCCATACTGATCTTTCATCCATCGACAAGCTCGTTCCTCATTTCCCTACTCTCAATTCTGTAATTTTCGGATATTTCAGTTTTCTTTTGGATATTGTTGGTGGGTTTGTGGACTTCTTCTGTATCTCAGTGCTCGGTTTGTAGTGATGCGGCTCATGTCCAGCCATATAAAAAGGGTGTTGTTATTGTCAGAGTAATAGTGTGACTTACAAATAATGAAAGCAAAAAATTGTTTTAAAAACTACAGTCTTGCTCTGACAATAGCAATTTTATTATGACAATAACATTACTTTTAACTAATTCAGCTCATTTGTGATGATAAATGTTATAAGTTTTATATCTGCTTGCCTCCACCTACCTACCCAAACTCCATGCTAAATATATTGATTAAAACAGTTCAAGACAAAGGTGGTATAGTTCCAAGAGCTGGGTGCACAACTAAGTGACTTGAAAAAGGTGGTCAAATTGCAGGAAATAAAATGCAAAAAGCAAATGCAAAGCAACATTCCGAGTGTCCTAAGGGCACCCGCTTAAGCAGTGTCGGGAGGGTGGATGTACACAGCCTTCGTCCTTCAGAGTACCTTGAAGGGAGGCCGTTTCCGAGAACCCCTAACCTAAGAGGTGTAACACGAGGACTTCCCAGGAGGTCACCCATCTTGGTACTACTTTCGTCCAAGCATGCTTAACTTTGGGGTTCTAATGTGATCTGGTGCTTGCGTGTTGGTATCCTTTTAGGTTGCAAGAAATAAAATGCATTTGCAATATTAAAAAGGAGTGTTCTTTTCGGAACAAAAAATGTTTTACTAATTAATAATGTAACCAAAGAAAGTACCAATACGCTGTCACCGGATTCTATTAGAACTCTGAAGTTAAGCGTGTTTGGGCGAAAGCAGTACTAGGATGGGTGACCTCTTGGGAAGTCCTCACCCTCAGTTTGGGGGCACTCGGAAACAACCTCTCTTCAGGGGTAATACCCTGAAGGGGGATGGCTGCGTATATCTGCCCCCTCAGACCCTAATTAGGCGGGAGCCCTTGGGGTACTGGGTATGTTACTAACTAATAATGTAACTTACGAACGATAGTTATGAATTTTTAAAAAGTTGCTTCAAAATTAAATTTTGCCTTGGTAACAATATGACTCTATATAAATACATGAAAATATGCTTAAAAGTAAGGACATAAAATCTTCTTTTTATTATTCGTCAACTCTCTCTCCCAAAAGCCTTCAACATCTAATAAATCCTATAATTATAGGAAGTGACATGCATCTATCATTTACAGTTTTCCCATATAGGGGCGTATTTGAGCCAAGCCGAGCCCTAGCTTGCCGGGCTCGAGGCTTTGCTCAAAGCTCGCCGAGCTTTAAAAGTTCAGGCTCAAGCTCAGCTCGTCAAAGCTCGGGCTCTGTGAGCTTCAAATTAGGCTTGCAATATTTCGGCTCATTTAAGCTCAATATAGGCTCGTTTGGGCCCGTTTTAGCTCGGTCTTGGCTCATTTAGGCTCCAATATGGCTTCATTAGGCAATATTTAAGCAAATAAAGTATACTAAAAAAATCTCGTTTAGGCTCACGAGCCTACAAGCTCGAGCTTCACTAAGCTCGGACTCGACTTGATAAGCTAAACGAGCTAGCCCTTTTCGAGCTTTATGACGAGCCGACTCGGCTTATTTACACCCCTATTCCCACATGCAAAGTATTGAAGATCATAATTAAAGTATCTATATTTTTTAATAAATAGTGACAAAATCGCGATACAAGCAGATCACTCGCTAGGCGCAGCCTGAGTCTGATCGCAACAAAACGGGGACGAACACAAAACAAAAAGAGAGACCACTAGGAACAAACACTCGACACAAACACGATACAGCAAACACCGAGCACAAAACAAACCAAACACGGGGGACAGGACAAAACAAGGCGCAAGAATAAACTCAACCAGGGACCCCAGCTAAATAAGAACCAGAAGATCAGCACATGAAACGAGAGCAGGACTGAAGCCTCAACCAAAAAAACCCATCCACATCATTGTTTAAGTATGTCTACCACCATAGTTGGGTCGAAGCCAAGAAAATTAAAACCCAGCCTTTTTCCCATCTCTATTACCCGCTTCGCTTCCATGATCTTCTCATCATACTTTGCTATCGTAATCTTCTTGTTTTGATTCCCCCTACTCCGTTTTTTCTTCTTCCCGGTTGTCTTTGATGATTTTCTTGTACTACTTTTGGGAGACATGTCTTTCAGGAATTCCTGAAGCTCCCGCTTTTCTATCTCTTTCATCTTTCGCTTCAACTCTCTCCTACTCCTTTTTGATGTCATTTGTTTTTCCTTCCTCCACCGAGCAGTGCTAGGCCCTTCCATAGCACCGTCACATTATGAATCTTGGTCATACTATCCTCTGTATGCAGGTGTCTGATCAATATGGGGAACTCAAAGCCTAGGGGGAATTCCGGACCAAAGGCAGAGGGGTCATTTTCACTATTGTTTCCCGTATCTTCATTCTCCTGATGTGTTATCTGGGTATGAGACTGTGTTGATACAGTTTTCTCACTCCCAATCCACAGTAGCAGAAGAGGCTGATGCTGATTTTTTCGTACGTCTTGAAATGCAAGTTGGGCCAAAGGCTGCGGACCGTACGGGATCAATGTGGCGTGGGGGTAGAGGCATCCCGAATGCCATCTCCCAAGTACCCGACTATTGACATGCAAGGATACCTGTCCTAAAGTATCTATATAAATACATAAAAAAGTAAATACAATTAACAAAAATTAAAAATTAACAAAATTAAGAGTGAACAACATACCATATTAAAATTTTTACAAAAATTAAGAGTGAGCAACATACCATTAGCCGAAAGAAAAGATAGAGAAAAAAGAAAAAAAATAAAAAATTGAAGGATACATATTGTTGAAGATATTTCTTTTTGTTTTGTATTCGGTGATTCATTGATTTTCATGCTTTCCATGCTTCTCAGGTTTGAGATTCTAGAAAATATCCCCTCTTTAGGGTATTATTCTGAAGGAGTAAGGCTGCGTACATCCCACCTCTCCCAAACCCTACTTATACGGGAACCTTTGAGACACTAGGTATGTTATTGTTGTTCATTCATTGATTTATTTCTTTCTTTTTTTAATCATTTTCAGTCTACTTCATTTTCTATGTCATATTTTTTGCCTTTAGTGAATGCCTTTGTGTTACTTGATAATATATTATCTTATTTGATTACATTGTTTGCGTATACTCTTGTAAGTTAAAATATTATATGATCATAAACCATTTAACTCATTTTAATTTTGTACTATGCATTAGAATCCCATGATTCTCGATTAGATCTTATGATTCCAATTTGAAAGCCCCTTAACTATTAGAGATGGCAATGGGGGCGGGTAAAACCCGTTATTCATGGAAACCCACCCCGTTTGGGACAAGTTCGGGTGCAAGTGAGGTAAGTAGTGGGTACAAGGTGGGATTGCATGACAATCCTGCCATGAATATATATGGGACCGGTACGGGTATATGATGTTGTAGCTGTTCCGCCACACCCTACCTCAATTGTATTTTATTTATTTAAAAATAAGAAAAATATGTACTCAAATTAATTACTCAATTTTGCGTCAAATATTAGAGCAAAACATAACTAATTCTAAAAAATATCAAATAATTAAAATAAATAGATATGGATAATTATTTTATACCCATGTTAGGACGAGTAATATGGGTGGATATTAAACAACCGGTGGATACCCACGGGTAATGGATGTTGGTATAGGTATCCACTTCATACCCAATAATTGTAATGAGACGAGTTTGAGTATAGATTTGGGTAACGGGCGCCATGCCCTCCCCGTCTTATTGCTGTTCCTACAAGCGATCCTAAATAGAATCCCGAGGTTAAAAACATTGCATAAGAGAGGGCCAAAGAGTGGTAGTTGGAAGTGAAGTCTAAGTGTAACTAACATATGAGCTACTTAATTAAATAGAATCCCTACTTATTACTCAGGAAATTAGTTAGTTTTATTGTCTTTGTCTCCTTCTCTCCATTGTCAACCTCTCCATGCTTAAGATGTTGAAAACAATTAGAAAATGGAAAAAGAAAGAACGAAAAACGAAAACGAGAAAATGGGAAGTTCACTTCTACAAATTCTCTAGTCGGGTATGGGATAGGTTGGGCAGTCGAGTATGAGTATGAGTTACGTATTTTTTGTCTATGTTATTTTGTTATAAATGGAAGTGTTGCGTTGAGGTGTAAGGGTCTAGAGAAAAAAAGAAAATGTAAAGAGATTTGGGCACCCTGGTAAGGGGAGATAACAAGAAAAAAAATGATGTACGAGTCTTGTTCGTGAAGTCTTGTTTGTGTGATGTTGAGTGAGTTACACTCGAGCATGAGGGGAGTTATGCGTGAGTGCCTTGATTGAGATGAATAGTTTTTGTAACTTTCTCTACCTAAAGCTGCATTGTGAAGGGTTGGTGGCTTATCATGCAAAGTTGCATTATACGAGGGTTGGTGGCTTTTGTTCTGTTAAATTTCACCGGGCCTTTTAGGCCTGACCCACGGAGTTGGCACACGTGAGATCCACATATAAGCCCGAGTAGGGTTCCATCTTAAAATCAATCGGCAATAAGTGGAGTAACCTACTAGACTTATAAATTAATATATTTACTCTTACAACTCCAATGTGGGATTTTTATACTAGACTCGTATGTGGAGTCTTCATTCAACACTTCCCCTCACATGTAAGTCTTATTTAATTGCACCCCTCCCCTTCTCCAATCCAATTGGATTCAACATATTGGAGAGGCACTCGGAGCACCAAACACAAATGCACTCCTCTTTACTAGAACAAGGTGAGACAAACAAGAGATCGGGATCATCAACCCGCTCTGATACACATTCAAAGCTACATTGTGGAAGGGTTGGTGACTTACCGTGCCCAAGTTTTGGGGGGGGAGGGGGGGGGGGGGGGGTTATGATTTAAGATTATTCCTTAAATTTTATAGTGAATGATGTACTCGTTTGGATCTAATGGTTTTTCCCTCTAATTGAGAAAGAGTTTCCACATAAAATTAGGTGTGTTGATTTTTGTTTTTTTTTTAATTAAATTTTCTTTTCCATTTGTGCTTGATATATGATTTTCCTAACACTAAATGCTTAACTTGCAGATCACCAAGGCCGGTCTTAACGTTTTTAGGGTCCCAAACGAAGGTTTCAAAGAAAACCCTTCATATATAATAATATTTCTCTTAATAATATGATATTAATATGTCACGGACCTAGGCCCGTGAATCGGTTAGAATTTGAGATAGAAGGGAAATTAGAGGAGAGTTAGGGAAAGAGAGTAGAAGTAGAGGAAGAATTAGAAGAGTCAGGGGGAAAAGAAGTTAGAATTAGAAGGGAAGAGAAGAGAGAGAGAGAGAGACGGTTAGAGAGAGAGAGAGAGAGTAAATTTGATAATTTTTCATTGATGATTCAAAATACACAAATCACATGAGCTTAAATAGACCAAGGGGGGAGGGGGACAACCGGCCACCTAAGGCCTCCCTACAACAACACAAATTCAAATCCAAAATTTAAATTATCTTTCCCTCCTTCTTCTTCCCTCCTAACCGGTTCCCTCCTCTTTCTAATTTCAAAATTTAAACTAATTTATACTTAACTAATTTTACAGTTTTATCCTACATATTCGATACAAAATAATAAAAGTAAAAATGGGTTGTTGGGTACAAGGTCACGGTCAAGGATCGTGACAAACCCTTCCCTTGAAAGCATCCTTGTCCTCAAGGATGAGTGGTACGCGCAACCTCCGTCCTTCGGTTCTCGTCCGCTTAGTATCTTCATTCTTATCCCTAGGTCATATGGATAAGTCTTGTCCTTAAGATCCTCTGGCCAAGGTTGAACTCGGTGGGTTGATCTCTTAGTGCCAATTCTGGTTCTAGGAAAATGTCCCCAATTCGGCACTTCCCCATTTTCTTTGTTCATGCCTCGGTTTGACCTCCTGCGCGCACCCTGCCGCTGCTGCTGCTGCGTGGGTCCCGGCTGCGCAAACTCACCACGCTGTTGCTGCGCTTCAGTTGGCTGTGTCCATGACATGTGCTGCACCATGGAGTCCAGGCTTGGCGCATGGTGGGCGCCGGTATGTGGAGGTGATGCGCATCCCAATGCAAGTGGTGCGCACGGCTGCACACCCTGAGTGAGCTCGGGTGCCTCTGGGCTTGATTCAGGCTGCTCCACTTGGTGCGGATGCATTGTCTTGTCCAACCCTTCCGGAGGTAAACGAGCCAAGTCATGGTTCTCATCCCCGGGTGATTTATCCGTCCTTTTGTTTAAGCTCTTGCGTGCGATGTCGGCTTCTTCCTTTGAGGTAAAGGTCACTAGAGCATCATCCTTATAGGTCGATGTCGAGTTAATCTTTATCTCTTCAAGGCGGCCATAGGGGGAGAACACTTGGTAGAGGACGTCTTCGGTAACGGGATAGAGGAGATCCCACACTCGGATAATGAGCGTAGATCCTTGTGGATCCATGACAATTCGGTTGAGGGTGCGTTCTTTCTCCGGATGAATGACGGACTCGGAGGCCTCCTCGGCGGTAGCCATAAAGAGGTGACCCAACACATGTCCGGCCTTCTTGAAGAGCTTGGCGAGGCCTTTACCCGAAATTGATTGTAAGGCGGCTTTCTCGGATGTGCCTTGTAAGCGGACTGCCTTACCCTCTTTGAAGCAAGCGAACTTGAGGTTGGTGAAGTCAAATGTTACGGGCCCATATCGTTGGAGCCAATCAACCCCAAGGACCATGTCACTGCCCCGGAGTTCCAATACCCTCAAGTTATCAACGAACGTTGTGCCTTGGACTTTCCACCTTACGCCCGGGCATTTCTGATAACTAACGAGGCTCTCCCCGTTTGCCACCATCACGGTCATGACGACGGTGGTTACGGTTTCGAGCTGAAGCTCCCGGACCACATTAGCATCTACGAAGCTATTAGTGGACCCGCTATCGATCAAGATATTTACCTCCCGCTTCTTAATCAGGCCCTTCAATCTCAAGGTGTTGTGCGTGACTCGGCCCGAAAGTGCATTTAGAGAAATCTCCATAGCTCCGTTGTCTTCTCCTTCGGTTGGCTCTTCACCTGCAACTTCCTCTTCTTGGGCTTCGTCTTCGACCTCTTCTCCTTCCATACTTTGTAAGGCCCACTTACAAACGTGCCCCAGAAAGTATTTTTCATGGCACTTGTAACATTGGCCCGGCTCTCGTCTCGGGGCGCTGGAACCTGTGTTGCTGCTGCCGCTGGTTTTGGACACGGACCCGTGGGACTGGGCCCAGCCCTGGGGCGCTGCCGAGGACACTGGTCGGCTGCTGGGGGCAGGCCGGGCGCTAAAACTGGGTTGGTTGACAGGTCGGGCAGCATTCCTGATTTCGGCTACCGCAACTTCTTGGAGTTTGGCCTGTTCAAAGGCCATGCTAAGCTCGGTTGGCCGGCTTGCCTTGACGGATGCTCGAATGGCGGGCTTAAGTCCGCTAATAAAGCTCGAGACAAAGTATGCCTCGCTCAATGTCAGGTGATGGATAAGCATCCAGCTCCTTAACTCTTCAAATTTCAAAATATAATCTTCAACCGGCCCGTTTTGTGACATCTTGCTAAACTCCTCCACTATGTCTTGGAGTGATCGGTCCCCAAAACGTTTGCACAATTCGTCCATGAAAAAGGTCCACGTCATGTGAGGGTGTCTAAGTTCCAGCCCGTGGAACCAAATGTCCCCGTGTTCATGAAGGTGGCTTGAAGCATATTCAACCCACTCGGTTTCGGGCACTTGGTACCAACGAAAGTATTTAAGGCACTTACGGATCCAGGCTCTCGGGTTCGTACCTTCGAACTTTGGGATCTCGAGCTTGGGCGCATGGGAGGTCAAGGTGCGGTTGCTTCCGTGGCTTCGGCTAAAGTCCCCTTCATCCGTGACCCGCGGTGGGGCCTGGTTGTTTCTGAGTTCTGAGGAGTGTATTGGAGGCGGTAGGATCCCATTGCCGGTTCTCGGGTACGTGCCTGAGCCACCTGGCGCGGAATTGTCACGGGCTCCCACGGGTGGTGCCACGGTCTCTACCTCGGTCCTCTTCTCCTGGGCCTTCACCAACCGACCCACGGCATCGGTTAGGGCCCTCAGGTCAGCCTTCACGTCTGCCATGTCTGCTTTTATCTCGATGTTGTTTCGGTTTTGTTGCTCCTCCAGTCGGTCCATCCTTTCCTCTAAGTGGACCATCCGATCATCAACGGCGTCGACCCACTCGTTGGTATCGGTGTGACCGGTTGAGGACATGCTTCTTGTTATAGCCGTTTTTTTTTTTTTTTTTTTTTTTTTTTTGATTCGGTTTAACCGGATGAGAGAAAAAAAAGGATAGGTTAAGCCCTTTTCCGGATCGGAAGATGGCTCTGATACCACTTGTCACGGACCTAGGCCCGTGAATCGGTTAGAATTTGAGATAGAAGGGAAATTAGAGGAGAGTTAGGGAAAGAGAGTAGAAGTAGAGGAAGAATTAGAAGAGTTAGGGGAAAAAGAAGTTAGAATTAGAAGGGAAGAGAAGAGAGAGAGGGAGAGACGGTTAGAGAGAGAGAGAGAGAGTAAATTTGATAATTTTTCATTGATGATTCAAAATACACAAATCACATGAGCTTAAATAGACCAAGGGGGGAGGGGGACAACCGGCCACCTAAGGCCTCCCTACAACAACACAAATTCAAATCCAAAATTTAAATTATCTTTCCCTCCTTCTTTTTCCCTCCTAACCGGTTCCCTCCTCTTCCTAATTTCAAAATTTAAACTAATTTATACTTAACTAATTTTACAGTTTTATCCTACATATTCAATACAAAATAATAAAAGTAAAAATGGGTTGTTGGGTACAAGGTCACGGTCAAGGATCGTGACATAATATACGACAAATTATAAAAGTTTCAATTATAAGGCCTCTTAATATTAACAATTGATATTTTTGGGTTAATTAATGTCCAGTCCTACGATCCCTAATCCTAACCAAAGACCAAATCTTGCATGAGCCCACTCTAATTGAATGAGGATCAACACTGATGCTGCTTTTTTCCCTTCTTCTGGGTCTGCTTTGGCTATCGTCGCTCGTTCTAGCAACGGCCTCATTGTTGGAGGCTGGTGCGGGTCTTCCATCGCTTCTTCTCTGCTCGTTGCTGAAACCTTAGCCATCCGGGTTGCTTGTTCGCTTGCTTCTTCGTGGGCATGGAAATATGTTATTATCGAATCGGATGATAAGCAAGTTATTAATTTTATTTCCAGTGTTGTACCCCCGCTGTTATTGCGGATATTAGGTTGATATCGGCGTTTAGTGCTTTTGATAGTTTTTTTTTTGTTGGGCTCCTAGGCCATGCAACAAGGTAGCCCATTTCGTCACGTTTAGTCATTTAGGCGGTAGGTGTCGTCATGATTGGTGGTATGTTTACCCACTCCTGATTGTATCTCTTGTTAACAACGATCTTTTAGCAATGAATGTCTAGCCTTCAGGCGTGGTTATGTTCAAAAAAAAAAAAAAAAATGAGCACTAACAAGATTTTGAGTAAATGAGCTATCATGGCTAGGGATGGCAATGTGGCGGGACGGGTGCTGGGGTGCCTCTTCCATACCCGTACCCGACCCCATTACCTGGCTCGGATATGAAGTTGATACCCGTACCCGCCCCGCGGGTACAAACCCATACCCATACCCGCCTCCTTACCCTCGGGTATCCATTGCCTGCCCGTACTCTCCTTAATATGTGTAAAAAAAAGATTATTTATTCCCGCTCATATTAGTTATTTAATACTATTTTTAAAAACCAATTATATTTTTCTTATAATATTAATTATTGAATATAAAAATGTATTATTTAATTTGAAGCTTAATTATGTACAAAATGAAGCGGGTATGTAGGGTATGAGGTGGGGCGGGGCGGGGCGGGTACAAAACTATACCTGTCCCCGCCCCATACCCGTGACGGGTACGGGGTGTTTACACCTAACCCGTACCCACTATCCGCCCCATGTGTACCAGTACCCGCCCCAAACTGGGCGGGTACCTGCGGTGGCGAGTTTTACCTGCCCTGTTGCCATCTCTAATGGCCTGGCCTCACTGGTAGGAAGTAAATAAGGGAATAGAGTATTTCATTATATCAAAAGGTCTAGAGTTTGATTCCCTCCTTGAATCTTTCCTTAAAAAATTCTTAATTTAACTGGTTTATATGGTACGTGGGTCGTTGCATGGACAAATCTGCTTGAATTAACTTGTGACACAGATAAAAGCGAAACCCTATAATTTTATGGAAGTAGAATTTTTCTTTTTCTTTTTCTTTCTTTTTTTTTTTTTTGAAAATAATTGTGTAAAAGCTAACCTCATATACAGCGTGGGAAACTTAATCCCAGGAAATATTGAGAACTCTACATGTGAGTCTTGTAGAATCTTACATAGGAGTTATGACAAATAAAGGACTAATATATAAGCCTATTGAGAGACTTTACTTAAAGCCAATTAGTTTTAGGACGAAATTATACTTGGACTTATATGTGGACCTTGTATATTCCAACTTCGTGGGTCGGGCCAAAAGCCCAGTGAAATTTAACAAAAAAAAAAAAAAAAAAAAAAAAAAAAAAACCTATTCTTAAAGTTTCTAATAACGTAATCAAAATTTATTAACTTAAATTTGTTCTAATATCAAAAGGGAGTTGTTATTGCAAGGTCAAAATTATTGTTATTAAAGTAATGATGTGATTTACAAGCAATAAGAGCCACAAAATTGTCTTGAAAATACAATCTTGCTTTGACAATAACAAATTTGTCATGGCAATAATTTTATCTTTTGATCAAAAAAGCCATGGCAATAATATTACCTTATTGGAAAATATAAAAAAGGGAGTTGTCATTGGGTAAAAATTGTTATTACCAGAGCAATAATATGATTTACAAAATTGCCTTTAAGACTACGATCTTATTATAGTAATGGCAATAATGTTACAACAACAAACTCAGTGTTTCAAGGGCTCCCACTTGAGCGGAGTCTGGGGGGTAAGATATATGCAGCTTTACCCATTTAGGGTGCTACCCTCAAGAGAGGCTGTATCTGTGGGGTCCCAACCCAAGAGCCACTAGCAAAAACCACATGCACGCAAGCAAGCAACAAGCAACAATATCAAACATGTAAGCGTAGTTGTTCTTTTCTATCCTAGGCTGCTACGTAACATTACCTTATAAAAATATATAATTTGTCAAAGGAACCAGCTGTTCCAAAAACTGAGCTGATAGATGAATGCCCATGAATGATTTCATACTCTAACACGTCTTTTCACGCAAATGCTTATTAGGCTTGAAGTATGGATAATGCAAAGACGCACCGCATATCTTATACTTAGATTATGTTAATATTGAAAAGGGAGCTTATGACATTCAAACTTGTGACCTTTTGTCAACAAGATTCTGATACCATGTCAAAGGAACTAAAAATTCAAACTCGCGACCTCTTGTCAACAAAGCTCTGATACCATGTCAAATAACTAACTATCCCAAAAGTATAATCCGAAGGTGAAAGTCCAAAATTAATTCTATACTCTAACATAGTTGTTAATAAATTATATATAAGTATCGAACACTAAAAAGATATCTATAACCCAAATTATGGATATAAAAAGAGTTTAAAACAGAAGGGGCACTCGATAGTAAATTATGTTAATATTGAAAAGAGATTAATGAGATTCAAACTTGTAACTTCTTGGTCAACAAGACTTTGATACAATGTTAAAGGAACTAAGAATTTGAACTCGTGACTTCTTGTCAACAAAACTATGATACTATGTCATATCTCAAAAGTTTAAACGGATAAATGAATATCCAAAATTTAACAAAATTGTTAATAAAATGTAAGTAGATCGTTATTATATAAAATCGAACACGTAAATAAAAAAATTTTATAAACTAAATAAAGAATATAAAACAAGTTAAAAACATAAGGGGCCCTCACCCATCTGGGCCTTGCCTCAATGGTAGAAGGTAAGCGCGGGATAAAGTATTACTTTAAGCCAAAAGGTACTGTCACCTCCGCCACCACCACCCATCTCTCTTTCCATCCCATCTCAAATCCCAACGGTTACCGCCACCACCTCTCACCACCACTGCCACCGCCAATGGCGGAGAGGAGAGGCGGCAGGTGGTATGATCATAGAGATTTAAGATGGGTGGCAGGGAGGAGTAGCGGTGGCAGAGGTGGTGGTGTTGACCGTTGGATGGTGGTAGGGCTCTGGATATGATGAGCCTCTTAAAACTATTGATTAATCTTACTTAAGATCCAAAGGTGTAGATTTAATTTTACAAAACTTCTATTTTTATTCCAGCCGCTTCCCTCCTTGAACATCTTCTTGAGGAATCTTTAACTTAACTGACTCCTGCAGCTTATGGGTCACTGCATGGGTCGGGATTTACCGAGTAATCGGGTCCCTTCCCAGCAAAAAACATAAAGGGCCCTCACATCATTTACCCATCTTTTGGGGACTTTCTCTCCCTCACGATTTCTTCCTCCCTTTAAGTTCTCTCTCTTTCTCCCTCACGATTCTCTCTTCCAATGTATCTCATTTTAGATATTTTTAATATCTTATACTTAAAATGTGATGTTATATGTCGGAAAAGTAATGTTTTATACCTAAAATTAAACTAAAAAAGTTAGTTCACGTAATCGATGTACTCAAATCTAAGGGTACTAAAATATAATTTACACTAAATTTACGGACACCAATGGCTTTGTTCCGATATAAGAAATAATTCACTTCAGTTTTTGTCGACTTGACTGTTGTATCGAGAATTCTCCCTCTAATTATGGGAAAAAGTGGGAAGATAATTAGCTTAATATTATTATTTTATACTTTCTATTTATATAATTATGTAGTTCGGAGCCTAATTATGGGTTGCCACTTTTGTAATGAGCATTGCTCACAAATTATAAAAAAAAAAAAAAAATATAGATGTATAATTATGTAGTTTGCCTTTCTTCTTTCTTGTTTATCCTTCCAATTTCATGTTGCACCACTTCGGTTCAATAGAATCTTAACGTCATTACTAATTTAGAGTAGATAACTAATTTCAAACTAATTTAATATATAAAGATATAATTTGGATAAAATAAAATATAAGAGACCATATAAAAATAACGACTTCATACGTTTTTGTGCAGGTCTTCCATCACCATTAGAGGTGCTTTTGCTAGTCATTGTCCGAAATAATACTAAAATAAAAATGTTTTTAAAACTAGCTTTTAAAGAAAAAGTACTTATCCATATGACATCCATGTCATAATTTTGAATTTTTTATTCTTTTTTTTACTTTTCTTAAAAAAAAAAAGCCTAAATTTTAATACACAATTTTTAATACATGAATGCATATACATGCTGTGATAAAAAAAAATACGCATACATTCATGTATGTTTTATTTTATAAATTTATAATGTATTATACTCAAATAAAATAAAATAAATTATTTATGAAATATTTAAATTAAACTTGCGTATAATCTAATCTAAATATTTAATAAATAAATTTATTTATTATAATTAAAAAATATTATAAATTTTAAAAAAAATAATACATAAATGCATGTTATGTATTGAAAATTGTGGACTAAATATCTATCCTTATATTTTTTTAAATTTTTTTTAAAAAAGAATAAAAATTCCAAAAGATGACATGGATGTCATTTGGATAAATACTTTTCTTTAAATATTATTTTATTTTAGTGTTACTTCGGTGAATGACTTTGCTTTTGTTTGATTGTTTTGATGTCCTGTATCTGCTTGGCATGAATAATGAGGATGAAAACTTCTAGTGGATCAAGCCTAGAATGGATTTCTGAATGAAGGCATGATGTAAGGACTTTTCGTACTAAGCTAAGGAGATTGCCAAAAATATCCAATGCATTAAAAGCCGGTCAGGCTCGTGTTTGTGAAGCATGCAGACTTCCAATGACAATACGGTGGGAATTGAAGTCCTACTTTTGTGGGTTGCCGGCAATATGGTGGGACTTTAGGTCCTGCTTTTGTGGGTTTCCGGCCTTTTATATTGCTACTTGTTTCGCAAATTATTGAAGAAATGCATAAACTCTCAATGTGATAATATGTAATGTTGTATCGTCCAAGAAAAATAAATTTGATGCGATTTTGTTAGGGTAAATTATATATTATTGCTCTAAGATTTGACATATTAAATTTTTTTTATTATTTAAACATTTGTGAAATAATTTTTTGTCCAAACTTACATATATTTAATAAACTAGTCCAAATAACAATACGAAAGGGGTAAAACTTATTGCCATTTGTTAGTAACTCCATCATTTTCTCGTTATTCCCCTTGTCCCGTACATGAATCCACTTCTAGTGAATAAAAGTTGGATAAGAGGCCAATTTTTTTACATCCATACACACTGTTATTCAACTAATTTATTAAATACATGTAATTTTTGGATTAAAATATTATTTCATGAAGTTTATAGATTAAAAAAATTAATACATGGAACCCCGTATTACTAGTGTGTTATTTACCCTAAATTTAACATCTTTTAGAGTAAATAAGTATTAGTATCCAAGGTTTAATGTATTAATTTTTCAGTTGACAAATCTTGTGAAATAATATTTTAGTCAAAAATTTGTTTGTATCTGATAAAATAGACCAAAATATAGTTTGTAGGCATATAAAATGGGTCTTTCATCCAACTTTTTTTCATTAGAAATGTCGCAACATTATGATTCGCATATGAAATGAGGAGAATAAGTGAAATTATCAACAAATATCACCATATTTTACACCTTTTTCACATCGTTGTTTGAACTATATATTTTATTAAACACGCAAATTTTTGGACTAAAAATTACTTTATAAAGTTTATGAATTAAAAATTAATACACCAACTTTATAATATTGATATGTAATTTACCCCTTTTTCTTGTTAAACACCAAACTTATATAGCGGGTCGTTAATTATTGTCAGTGTAAAAATTGTTACTGTCAGAGTAATGATATGACTTAGAAATAATGAGGGTCATAGATAATATAATGCGGATGTCTAGGTGTTTTGAAATTTGTGGGCGTTCTCATGCTCTACTTTAATGGATCTGCTGGTTTTGTACAGAGAGTTATCTCTAATTATCGAAACAAAATATGCTTCACAAATAATAATAACCACAAAATTACCTTAAAAATTATAATCTTTACTCTGACAACGACCGTTTTGCGCTTATATATACTTCCCATTTGTTTGAAGCACAACAACATATACAAACTCACCACAACCATGATGATCCTCCAACTACCCTACATTCCCACCACCCTTGTGATCCTCCTCTCCACCATCCTACTACTCCTCCCCGCCGCATCTCGGTGGTGGCGCTGCCTCCCTCCAGACCCAATCCCGATGCCAGTAGTGGGCCACCTGCACCTCCTAAGCCCACTCATCCACCGCACCTTCCATCGCATCTCAGTACAATAAGGGCCACTCGTTCACCTGTGGCTGGGCTCGGTGCCACGCATCGTGGTTTAGAGCCGGGACCTAGCCAAGGAGTTCCTTAAGACCCATGAGCTCTCCTTTGCGGCTTGTAAACAATCCATTGCGATTCAAAGGCTCACTTATGACTCTTCCTTTGCATTTGCATCCTATGATTCATATTGGAAGTTCATGAAGAAGTTGCTCATGACCAAATTTTTAAGTCCTCGTACTTTGAATCAGTTTGTTTCCGTTAGAGAAAACGAGTTGCGGAATTTTATTAGAGGATTAACGGAGAAATCTCTACTGAGTAACGTTCAACTGCTTCAAATTTAGCATTGTCAAGAAGAAAAAAGAGAACTTATTACAGCTGTATATTCACCTATCAACTTAATCTTTTAGGATATTTGATTTCAAATATGGTATTAGAGTCTTATTGATTTAGAGGTCATAAATTTGAATCTCAACTCTTAGATCTTAGAATATATTTCAAGTACAAGATATAGATAGATCTTTACGTTATCTATATATGCTTCAAGCCTTATAAGCATGTTAGCATATAAAACCATTCGTGAACTTTCATCCATCAACTTAAGTTGATTTTTTTCGATAAGTACACGCTCGCAATACAAAGCAGGGCACACCCCAAGCCAAGGCCGTGAAGGAACAAAAGAAAAGTACAATGAAACAAAAACAACAAACAACAACATACCAGTGCCTCAAAGGCTCCCACATAAGTAGGGTCTGGGAGAAGATGTATGCAGCCTAACCCCTCTAGGGTAATACCCTAATAAGAGGCTGTTGCCGAATATGAAACAAAACACTTGAACTAAACCAGTAAAGACCTAAAGATGGACAAAACAAGCAAAGTAGCAGCTAACCCCACCACATTCATCAATGCAGCGGCTAGCAAAGACCTAAAGATAGACAAAACAAGCAACAATTTTTTTTTCGATAAGTAGCGAGCGAAACTTACAATACAAAAACGAGCATCTTATGGAGAGACCCAATACACATAAGGGCAGGGAAAGAGAAAATCACAAGAAACAGCTAAACAAGTTGTAAATACCGACTCGATATATCCAAAGTCAAAATTCACAAATAGACAAAACCAGCAAAGGAACGTCTTCCCTCTTTACATTCAGACCATAAATGTATCTTGGGTTTTCCTTGAGATGCCAGATTTTGTATTGCGGCTTTCCCTGACTACTTATTAAAAAAAAACATTCACGCTAGAAATGCAGCGCCTTCCCCCTTCTTCAATAATTAGCGAAAAACGCGCAGTACAAAATAGGCACTTGCATGACCTCAGAACTTGGAATATTTATCTAAATATTGCCCCCTCACCCAAATACCTATTGAGTTTGAATCATGAATATTGTTCATACCCATTTCATTATCTTGTGCTTAAATTAAGCTAACATTGAAAGTGGGGGCTATTCGGATTTAAACACATGACATATTGGCCAACAAGACTGATCTGTTATCATATCAAGAAATTAATTATTCCGAAATCTTAAGCTAAATAGTTAAGACCAACGAATGACTTTATACTTTTAACGAATGACGAGTTGGTCCGCGATGGAGGAGGACATCATCAGGAAGCTGGTGAGGGAGGTCACTGAGCTCTTTGGCGAGTTCAATGCCGCGGATTTCATATCGGTTTTTCGAAAACTTTATTCTTATGGCGATTTTAATAAAAGGGTCGAGGACATACATAAAAGATATGATTTGTTTTTGGAGAACATAATCTCGAAACGAGAAAACGAGAGGAAGAAGAAGAACAACGAAGAAGAGGGGGATCTCCTTGATAGTTTGCTTGATGTCATGGAGGATGATAGCTCTGAGGTTAAGTTGACAAAAGCCCACGTCAAGGGTACTATTTTAGTAAGTATTCATCACATCCCAATAAATGTCAAGTGTTGTGTTGTGTCTTGTCAAATTTTACTGGGCTTTTAGGTTTAATTCTCGGAGTTGATATGAGATAGGCCTGTGCACTATCGTGAGGGGGCATGTTAGAGTATAAAACTATTCTTGGGCTTTTACCCATCAGCTTAAGCTTTTGTGATAGATGGCTCCTTAACACTAATTCTCGGAGTTGGTATATATAAGATCTGCATATAAGCTTAAGTAGGATCACATCTTCAGACTAATTAGTTTTAGGTGGAGTTGTACATTAATTTTATAAGATAGGTTGGTGGAGTTTGGTGAATTCAAACTTAGTACTTTTATTTTTAGCCCCTAAAACTTTATTAGTTTTATAAGTAGATGGAGACATCTTTGTGTTTGCTTATTAGTTATAGTTTGGAAGTTGTTATTATCAAGATAAAAATTATTATTATCAGAGTAATAATGTGACTTATAAATAATGAGAGTTATAAAATTGCATTGAAAATAACAATTTTACTCTGGTGATACTAATTCTACCGTGACAATCACATCACCCTATAGTCACTGCATCTTTTCATTTGGTGTGTGTTTGGCGTCTTTTGGTTGTCGAAGGAATTTGATTCCGACAGGAAGTCGTACTTCCTAGAAATTTACTTCCCTTGTCAACTTCTCATGAAGTAGTGTAAAAGTGTTTGAATGCCCATATGGGAAATAGAACTTCCTCGGAATTTAATTCCTATATTTTATTTGGTTGACGCAACACTTCCTATGAAATACAATTAAAATTACCATTATATCCATGTCCAATGATAGAAGGAGCAATGGACAAACTTTTCATAATCACAAATTAGAAGGGGTAGAATTGTCATATAGATTAAAAGTTATAAATGAAATAGAACTTACCTAGGGAAGACCAGGTAAGTTATTCCCCCATTTTGAAGCAATTGATACTTAGTAATTCTAACTTCCCATATTTTAACTACTTCCTACATACCAAATAAGACCTAAAAATGACACTTTCCATGAACCAAACTTTCCCTCGTCTACTTCCCGCATATTAAACGAGGCCTTTGTTTTATTATTATAAAACCTTGGACTTACTTACTTAGGGGAAACATCTAACGAGATTTTCACAATTCTTTTTACAAATGAAATATTAGGCTCAGCTTGTTCGCATTAAGCTCAGCTCGGCTTGGCTCGAAGCACATTAAGCTTTGCTGATCTAAGCTCGATGAGTTTCGAATTAAGCTTGCAACCGCTCATTTCAGCTTAATCTAGACTCATTTAAACTCATCCTCAGCTCAAATTTGGCTACATTAGGCATTATTTAATCAAATATATTATAGTAAGAAAAGCTCCTTTAAACTCGCGACCCTACGAGCTCGACCTTCGTTAGGCTCGTACTCAGCTCGATAAACTAAACGAGTCGGATCAGCTCAGCTCGAACTTAAAGCGAGCCCAGCCTTTATTAATAGTGTTATATGTGTTGAATTCGTGTAGTGCTAGGAGTGAAAAATTGAACAAAATTTTAATGAAAATTTTTCTTTGGGTTTCTCTTATGTTACGAAGGACATTTTAACAGCTGGTACGGACACCACAGCTGTAACAGTGGACTGGGCCTTGGCAGAGCTAATAAAAAATCCAAGAATCCTCCGAGAGGCCCAACAAGAGATCCACAAATATATCGGCTCAAACAGGCTGGCCCAAGAATCGGACGGCCCAAATTTGTCGTACATACAGGCCATCATCAAAGAAACGTTTCGTCTCCATCCCCCAATCCCATGTGTCATAAGAAAATGCTCACGTGACTGTAATGTTATGGGGTATCGTAGTCCCAAGGGCACCCTTTTATTTGTCAACAATTGGGCCATTGGAAGAGATCCCAAGTATTGGGAAAGCCCACTGGACTTCTGCCCTGAGAGATTTTTAGCGCCCAACAAGGCCCAGTTCCCGGCCCAGGACCAGGCCCAGATTGATCTAACGGGGAATGAAGATTTTACAATGTTGCCATTTGGGATAGGGAGGAGGGGGTGCCCTGGGATGTATTTGGGGGTGTTGGAAGTCACTGCAATTCTCGGAGTTATGCTTCAGTGCTTTGATTGGGAACCCGAAGGCGTTGTGAATATGGATGAACGGCCGGGATTAATTGTTCCTTGAGCACGGGATCTCATTTGTGTACCTATTCCGAGACTAGATGTCTCCCAACTTCTTCATTAGTTTCACTCATTTAAATAGTTCTGCCGAGTTATCTGATTATGCAAGTTGTGTATCTGTATTATTGTGATACATAATTGTGTATGTTGTTGTATATGTTGGGATGAGGGGATCTGGTGTAGACTATGTTATGTGTGCATAAATAATAAAGCAACGGTTTTTTAGTCTTATATTGTGCCGGCTAGTGAAGACTTACAAGTCAGCTTAACTTATTTTTGAACTACTTAAATTAGGTCCTGGAGAAATACGATGGAAATAATGGTACCTTTGCTGGTACAGGGGAGCCAACTTGACTAGGTATGGACAATAGACGATGTAACTATCCTTGATTAGACTTGAATCCGGTGACTTGGATTGGATATTTTATAGTTTTACCGCAAAAAAAAAAAATAGGTAATAAAATCGATCACTCATTCATTAAGGTCTCATAAATCAACTAAATTTTCTGGCGAGACTTTGGCCTAATAGTAAAACTATCAAGTCTGAGGTTTTTTGCTCTAGAAGTCCTTGTGAGCCCCATTTACCGTTATTTATTATTATCTTAAAAGTAGTATGTCAAAAATGAAAATAAAAGAAATAGGAAATCGAAAAAGAACATTGGAGTGTGAGGGAAATTAATTTTGAGATAAGAGAGAGATTTAGTTTTTATATTACAAACAAGAAACACATAGAAAACATTAAACAAAAATTGGGAAACAAGTTTAATTTATAGCCTCGTTTGGTTGCCACAGGAATTGAATTCTTACAGGAAGTTGTATTTTCCGGGAATTCAATTCCTATGTCAACTTTTCATGGACTAGCACAAAGTATTTGGTTGTTGAGATATGAAATAAAACTTTCTTGGGGAGAATAGTTACAACAAGGGAATTAGAACTTACATAAGAGAGTTAAGTAAGTTACTTTATGCGTTGTGAAGGTATTGAAAATTGCTAAGTAGTTTCTACTTCTCGTTTTCTGTCAACTTTTTGCTGACCAAATAGGAGCCCAAATTCTTACTTACTTCTCATCAATTTCTACTTCCCGCATCTACTTTGCAGCCCAAACAACACCTAAGAAAAAATGGAAATTTATTTTCCATTTCTCTAATAAAAACTGGAGTTTTGAACATATTTTAAATTTTTTAATATTTTATAAAAGGGTTATTTATGCTTAAGGTCCCTTTACTTTGTTTATTTATTGTTTTAGTACTGGTACTTTTAATTGTGTCAATTTAGTTCCTATACAATTCAAAATGTTTCAATTTTGTCCTTAGAGAAAAATTTATGTTAAGTTTTTAATAAAATTTTTAATGATTCGGCTGCGAGTTGGATTAAATTGAGTAAAACGATGAATTTATAATAAGTTACTTCCATCTAACATAATTTTGCCATTAACTTGACTTAAATTTGGCTAAAGAACTAAATTGACACATTTTGAATTGTACCGGAACTAAACTGACGCAAGTAAAAGTACAAAGACTAAATTGACATAATGAATATAATACAGGAACCTTTGACATAAATAACCCTTTATAAACTTAGTTTTTTAAATGAAAAAAAAATTATTTTTAGACAAAAATTGACACGAGGATGTCAACTCCATAGTCCTATACAACAACAACAGCAACATACCCAGTGCCTCAATGGCTCCCGCTTGAGCAGGGTCTGGGAGGGGCAGGATGTACGCAGCCTTACCTCATTAGGATGAGACCCTGACGAGAGACTGTTTCCGAGGACCCCCAACCTGGCAACGCATTCATGGCAAAAGGTAAAGGCAAACAAGTAGGCACACACAAACATACAGAGAGTAATACGTCTAGGGAGCAGCAAGAGAGAGAGAGGGAAAGAGAGAGAGAGAGAGAGGAGGGCCGGGGGGGGGGGGGGGGGGGGGGAGAGAGTGCAAAGGTATCAGCAGCGTGTATCACTGCTTGGAGCTCCTATACCGCTAAATCGGTTATCCATATACTAATCAAGCACTAAACTCTAAACTAGGGCCATCTCTTCGTTTAGGTTGGGATAGGCAAAGTCCTGTCGAAAAGTCCATCCAATTTTTATTCAATTCTTATTAACTTATTAACTATTTGGCCGGCCCCTTCCTCTCATCCTGCCTATAATATGAGTTTGTTCTCATCTCCTTATCGGGGCAGTGCTGGGTCTCCAGTTGATTCCTCTTTCTTCTTTGGCCGGCCACTTTCCTCTTTTTCCCGTCCTTTGGGTTGTCTCCATCTAACCCTAGAAGCACTGAGCCACCCACCAGCGCCATAATTGCGTATAAACAACCAAGCAACAGTCATCCTTGTGTTGTATGAGAGCTCGACGCTCCTACACCGCTATATCAGTTACACTAATACTACCCCTCCACTGAGCTCTATGTAGGGCCATCTCTTCGTTTAGGTTGAGATAGGTGAGATCCTTTCGAATCATCTCCAACCAACTCTTCTTTGGCCGGCCCCTCCCTTTTTTCCCATATGTAATATGTAGTTGCTCGCACCTCCTGACAGGGGCATCGGTTGGTCTCCTCCTAACATGCCCGAACCACCTTAGCCGCTACTCCCTCATTTTATCCTCTAATGGTGCGACACCTAATTTGCTTCTTACAACTTCATTTCTGATCCTGTCCTTCCTTGTGTGTCCACACATCCATCTTAACATCCTCATCTCTGCTACCTTCAGCTTCTGCGTATGTTGACACTTAACTGGCCAGCACTCTGGCCCGTAGGACATAGCCGGTCTTACTACCGTCTTATAGTATTTACCTTTAACTTTAGCGGGAACTTCCTATCGCACAGTACCGTAGAGGCCATTCTCCATTTATGCCACCCCACTTTGATCTTGTTGTTGATATCTGTGTCTATTTCTCCATAGTCCTATTAGAACCCCAATTTAGAACTTAGATATTGCAATGCCACCATCGTTTCTTTGAAAAATTCTAGGTGAAGAAAAGTAAAATTTTGTAAATAAAGAATTATACTTAAAATTATAAAATATGTATTCAAAAATCATTGACCTGTGTGTCAACACACAGGCAAAAAATTCTCATTTCTTTTCTTTCTTTCCTAGTTTCTTTTTGTGGTAATCCAACAACTACACCATAATTAAAAAATAGCATTTTTTTTCCCCAAAAATCACATAAATTTTAGGTATGCTTTTAAAAATTACCTAATTTTTTTTATTTTTTAACATCACACCTAAACTCTCCAAAAAATTTTAATATCATGCTTTCCAGGTTGGGGATCCTCGAAAAACAACCTCTCTTCAGGGTAGCACCATAAAGGGAGAAGGGTGCGTATATCCACCCCCCAGACCCTACTTGTGCTGGAGCCCTTGTGTCATTGGGACTGTTGTTGTTGTAATGTGATACAGTTAACATTGATTAGTTTTTGCTAACAAAAAATTATAAAAAGGAGAAAATAATTTTAAATGTAATGGTTCGTATTCTCTCCTATAATCTCTCACCCTCTCATAAATCAAGCACTAAGATTTTAAAATTACTTTTACACCTCTCACTTTAATCAATAGCCTATATTTCCTTAATTTAGATCTAATGGTTATTATTTTCCACTGCTATCTCATAAGAGTCATATATATATATATATGATGGCATTCTTAATAACTTTTTAGTGTTCAAGATTTGTTAAGTATTAAAAAATATAACAATTTACGGTCAAAATTTGTTAAGTATTAAAAAAAAAAATTTTAAACG
This sequence comes from Simmondsia chinensis, assembly GCA_018398585.1. Lineage (NCBI taxonomy): Eukaryota > Viridiplantae > Streptophyta > Magnoliopsida > Caryophyllales > Simmondsiaceae > Simmondsia > Simmondsia chinensis. The sequence continues at coordinate 3,534,488 of JAGTTD010000014.1, forward strand.
TTCAATAAATCTTAACCATCCATTACAATGGAGGGTTAAGATTCGCCCCTCTCATGCTCTCACCCTCTCATAAGAACACCACTATACATACATACATATATATATACATATAGACGAAGGGAGGCTCCACCCTGAAACTAAATTAGTAATTAGTAGAGTAACTTCTTTGAAATATAAATTAGCATTCTATTCCCTAACCTACTAATGTGGAATTATATTGTAACTTGCAAACAATGAAACCCACAAAATACATAATAACAATTTTACATGAACAATAATGCTACTTTTTTTTTTTAAACTGTCTTTTATATATATATATATATATATATATATATATATATATGAAGGTAGGGTCCATTTACCAGGCACTAATGCACCGGATCCCATTAGAACTCTGAAATTAAGCATGCTTGGGCGAGAGTAGTACCAGGATGAGTAACCTCTTGGGAAGTCCTCATGTTGCCAACCTTGTAAGGTGAGGGTCCTGGAAACAGCCCCTTGGTAGGGTTACACACTGAAGGGGTAAGGTTGCGTACATCCACCCCTTCCAAACCTCGCTTATATAGGAGCCTTTGAGAAAATGGGTCTGTTGTTGTTGTGTGTGTGTATATATATATACACACATAGGGAAATGATCTATACAACGAGAAAAAATACCACGAAAAAGCAAGGGCGGGATTCAAACCTTGGACCTGCCCGCGTGTTGGGCAATCCCCATACCATCTGAGCTACTAACCCCTTTGTGATATATTTGGGTGAATAAATAAGTTAATTATCCCTTATTATTTTAATATTTGACCCTGGAGGGTTATCAATTCGGGTATTAACACCTAGATTCTTAAGGACAAGGGTCTCTATAAAGAGAAGGTATTGATACAATATAAATAAGTTAATTACCCCTTATTCTTTTAGTATTTTAAATAGGTAGTCTTATATCAGGGATAATATAGTAATTTTACTTTTTATTACGTAATTAGTATTAGTATAGTTAGGTCCCCTCCCTAATTCTATAAATAGGAGTGTATTAGCTTGTATTAGGAAAGAATTATCAATCAAAGAATGAATTTATTCTCCCTCTCCCTTTAAACTATATTTCTTGGGTTGGATTATGATCGGTATTCTACTACATTAGAATCCTGTATTAGATATATTTGGGTGAATAAAATATTTAAACTCTCTTGTGATGACGTCACCTTGTGTCTTTTCGTGGACTATTTTCTCGTAACGTATAGCACTACTCATATATATATATATTAAATTTTCTAACATGTGTCGTAAAGGCACATGTTAAGATATATTAAATACACTACTTTTTTATATTTGTATTTATCCAATCAAATATAAAAAAATAGTGCAATTAATACACCAGGGCACATGTTAAAAGGATTATATATATATATATATATATATATGAAGGTAGATAAATAAAACGTGGCAACCAAAATGGTAAATGAGTCTGTGCAGTTCAAGTCCCAAAGACAAAATTCATCCCCCCTTTTCAAGCCCTTCATTCTCTCTCTCTCTCTCAATATCAGAGAAGTCCCTCGATCCTCAAATTTCTGTTATCACTGTACAAAATTGCACTTCCATGACATGATCTCTGGTAGATTCAATCACTCTTCTCACTCTGCCCACGGCAGCACAATGCCGTCGTTCTCCGACCGATCAAATGCCTCCGATGACGAGAATTCACCGTCGGCGACGCCCAATCCGGCTCCGCTTCAGGTTATTGGCATAACATCTAAGTATTATATAATATAATATCCTAGATTGTATTGTAGTTTCATAATTCTTGTCAAGAAATCATATGTCGTAAAAGCTTAAGCTGACGCATGATGGCACTCGATTGGTTTTATATTCGAACATGTGCCCTTGCATAGATATGGGCTTGAAGCGTGGATAATACATAAGCCCACGTCATACCTTTTGCTTAAATTATGTTAATATGGAAAGTGAAGATTGAGATGGCCAATTAGTCGGGTCAGCCCGTGTGGGCTGGGCCTAGGCCTGGTTTGGGCCCGGCCCAAGCCCACATGGGCATGGGCCTGCGCCGGCCCACTGGGGGCTCTTGCCCCAATATTAAGCGCCTATTTTAGCATTATAGTTTATTTTGCGGTCGTATTTTGTATTAATATTGTTATATAATTACATTTTTAATAAATTATAATACATTTAATTTTATAGTTTTATAACGTATTATTATATTATTATAGTTGTATTTTTTTAATAAGTTATACTACATTTTATTTTATAAAATATATTTATAATTTTATAAGGTATTATTATGATTATATTGTATGTTATATTATATAGCGTAAATTATAGAAAACTCTCTGTCTTTTGCTTTAAAAATAGAGAAAACTCTCACAAATAAAAGTACCCACAAAACCTTCTGACTTTTAAAAATTTATCACTTAACTTCATACAACTTATTTTTGACCATTTTATACCTAATGTTTAATTTTATTTTTAGAAGGGGTTCTATATTATTAGACAAAAATTAACAAAAGAATTAAGAAGATTTTCTATATTTATAAAAATTTAATTATTTTAATTAATTATAGTAATATTATTATAAGTTCAGAAGATAAAAAAGTATTTTTAAAATTTTTGTAAAAAATATTATGAGATAAAATATAATAAATTTTTTTTGATATTATAATATCACTACTATAATTAATTAAAATAATAATTTTTATAAATATAGAAAACTTCCTTTTTTAAAAATCAAAAAAAATCTTTATTTTCTTCAAAATATAAAATTTTTACCTACAAATAAAATCAAACAGTTAACTATTTTATTTTGAGGGACAAAATGGTCCAAAAAAAGTTATTTGGAGGCAAAGTGAAAAATTTTCAAAAGTGAAGGGGTTAGTGAATAGTTTTATTTGTGAGGGAAATTTTCTGCAATTTTCCCATATATATATATATATATATATATATAAAAGAGCGCCTGGGCTCCGGTAGGGCTCGATGGGCTAGGGCCCAGGCCCGGCCCGTGACCACCTCTAAGTGAGGGCTGTTAAGATTTGAACTTGTGAGCTCTTGGTCAACAAAGCTCTGAAACTATGTCAAAGAACCAACTTTTCTAAAAGTTTAAGCTCATAGGTGAAGGCTCGTGATTAATTTTATATTCTAACAATTCTATTGGGTGTGCTCTCTAAACTATTTTTTCGCCATAGGTGAAGAAGCCGCGGCCGAACCCACGCCGCATGCAAATTGTGCCAGCCACGTCAGCTTTCGAACTTCCGGAGGGTTGGGTTGTGGAGAAGAGGGCCCGTGGGCCCAATGCCGCTGTACATGCCGGTGACAAGGTACTCTTCATTGGCTTCAGTGCCCCCCTTGTTTATTCTGTGATTAGGGCTCACAAATGTGTCATATAGAGTCATGTCACGGGTTACCCATTTAGCTATATTGTGCCCTTTTTTTATTAAATGTTAGTATTTCAACTTAAAAATATGTTAATAATACGTGTCATAATTGATATTAGCACGCTGATCCTAATCTATAAGAACAAAGGTGACATCCAGAGTTGCTCTAACTATAGGGGGATCAAACTAATGTGCCACACTCTCAAGTTGTGGGAGCGGGTCATAGAAAAGAGGATACTACAACAGACAGAGGTGTCTGAGAACCAATTCGGATTTAGTACTGGGAGATCAACAATAGAAGCCATCCACCTTATAAGGCGGACGATAGAGCAGTACATGGAGAGACAAAAGGATCTCCACATGGTTTTCATTGATTTGGAGAAGGCTTATAATAGAGTGCCAGGAGAGGTCCTATGGAGGGTTTTGAGTAGGAGAGGCATCCCCTCATCATATATCCAGGCTATTCTAGATATGTATGAGGATGCACAAACTAATGTGCGCACAGTGGAAGGGGAGACAGACACTTTCCCTATTGCAATGGGGTTACATCAAGGTTCTGCCTTGGGTCCCTTTCTATTCATTCTAGTCATGGATGAGCTCACTAGGCACATCCAAGGAGAGGTGCCTTGGTGTATGCTTTTTGCAGATGACATAGTTTTGGTAGGAGATTCTCGAGCAGACATAAATGAGAAGCTAGAATTATGGAGAAGGGCTTTGGAATTGAAGGGCTTACGGATCAGCAGAACCAAGACCGAGTACATGGAACTTAAGTTCGGTCACTCCACCACGCCTAGTACAGGAGATGTCAAGGTAGGAGCTGAGACCTTACTGAGTAAGGGGAGTTTTAGATACTTGGGCTCTATGATACAGCAGAACGGCAAGGTTGACGAGGATGTCAACAACAGGATTAACGTAAGTTGGCATAAGTGGAGGATGGCCTCCGGGGTACTTTGTGATAGAAAGTTCCCAATAAAGCTAAAGGGAAAATACTACAGGACGGTAGTGAGACCGGCTATATTGTATGGTGCAGAGTGTCGCCCAATGAAACAACATCATACACAGAAGATGAAGGTGGCGGAGATGAGAATGCCGCGATGGATGTGTGGTCACACAAGGAAAGATAGGGTCAGAAACGACATTATAAGAGGTAAATTGGGCGTTGCTCCGATTGAGGATAAATTGAGGGAGCATCGCTTGAGATGGTTTGGACATGTAAGCAGGAGACCGGCTACAGCCCCGGTCAGGAGATGTGAACAGTTACATACTAAGTTAGGAAGAAGATGGAGGGGCAGGCCAAAGAAGAGCTGGCTGGAGACGGTCCGACACGACCTAACCCACCTAAGCCTAAGTGAGGAGATGGCCTTAGATAGAGCTCGATGGAGAGCAAGCATAAGGGTAGCCGACTGAAGCGGAGAGTTTCTAGGCTGAAATTATCCCGGGGGCACACTTATCGGCTGGTTTATTTGCTTAGGTTCACTCACATACTATTGACCTTGTACTATTTGCCTATTATTTTTTTTTTTTTTTTTTTTTTGTGACCGTGCTTATGCTTTGTGCTTGTGCTTGTGCTTTCAGGATTACCTGCTCCCATGACGACACGATATTCAGGTTGGGGGTCCTCGGAAACAGCCTTTCTTCCACTCGGAAGGGGGAAAGCTGCGTACATCCACCCTCCCTAGACCCCGCTTTCGCGGGAGTCTTTGGCACTGGGACTGTTGTTGTTGTTGTTGTAATTGATATTAGCAATAAATATATGACATATATTTGTATTATTAAAATAAACTATCAAATTAATATTACTAAACATAGTTCGAATTATTTAAGTAAAATAGGCTACCAAAAAAATATATATATTAACAATAATACATAAATACCTAACATAATTATATAAATAGGTCAAACGTGTTAAAAACAAGTTAGGCAAACACAAACTCGAATTTAACCCCATTACCTAAACGGGTCAACTCATATTGAATAAGGCTTATCGTATTGCGTTATTCTATCGTGTCATATTTTGTCAGCCTTGCCTAGACTATTGATATGCTGGTCTGTCAGTGCTTCTGGACGTTTAAATTGTTGAATTTTTTTGTTTCTATCAATATTTGTGGCTTCTTTTAATTAGTAATATTGGGCTGTATTCATGAACATTGATTCTGCCACTGATGTGAGAGCCTAAATTTCTGCACTTGGATGTTGCATTGGCTAGCTGCATGCTTTATTGATACATGTTCAAATACGTATATGGGCCTCAAGTAATAGGGCAACCGAATAAGGAGTACAGCGGCCCGACCCAAGAATGGGGACAAACTTTATATGTAAAGATAGGGACTGCCAGATTGGTTCATAGACCTTCACTTCTAAATGTAGATCAAAAATTCGAGACATAACACAACACTTTACGTTTGTTATTAGCTTGTGATACTCAGTTCAATTCATTCAACACAGAGGTCCTTTTTTTTTTTTTTTTTTAATAATTGATGACGAGCATCAAATTCTAATTATCAGGAAAAAGTTCAATTGGCTACAAATTGTTTCTTGAAATGGTATGACCAGCTCTCATTGGCGAGAGAATGCAACAATTTCTTTTCCCTTACATAAAAAAAAATCGAAAGAAAGACTTCCATCAGACCAAGCTCTTACTAAAATGTGATCTTTGTAGGATAGATATACACAACCTCATCCCACTTCCATTGGTACGATACTTCAGACTTGGACCCCTGACTTCCAGGTCACCATGGAACAATTTTAAACATCCCAAGAAGGAAAAAGATACGCCAACATCATCGAGAGTCCCAAAGAAAACTGATGATGAAAAATTTTGTATTGCTTGGTGCATTACACTTTTCCTTAAAGAGATCAAGGGCTTTAGCTGTTTGAATTATTGATGGTGTTTTATAGAATGTAGTTGTTAACATCAGGAAAGATATAGTACAAAGATGTTTCATGCTAATTTGACTTTGTTGTTGATTATGTTTCATAGAAAAGAGGTCTGGCCTCTGTTCTTCTATCATATATTGTGGTCCATTTCTTTTGCTATGAAATTTGACTGTCTATGGGCTATTTATCATGCATCAATTATGCTGAGTTCCATTTTTGAATTTTGCAGTACTACTATGAACCTAAAACCGGGCAAAAGTTCAGGTCCCTGATTTCAGTCAAAAGGTACTTAACCGGAGAAGAATTGGTTCCTCGTCCTATGGTATCAGAACAGCGTAACCGTTGTGGGGTGAGTCCGAAAATTCTATTTCTTTCGTTTCCCTTTTTTTTTTTTTTTGGGTTCCTGTGTTGAACCATATTTTCTCATGTTCTTATCTTAGGTTTCAGAAAATTTGGGCCCTTTCAAGAGAGATTTTTTCTTTTTAATACAAGGTAAGGACAAGGCCGAAAGCCTATTAAGATTGCCCTCTCAGGAGTTAATTTCACTAGGCCTTTAGGCCCAACCCACAGAGTTGGAACATACGAGGTCCACATATAGGCCCAAGTTGGATTTTATCCTAAAACCAATCGACAGTAGGTGGAGTAACCCACTAGGCTTATAAGGTGATCTCTTCTTTATCTCAACTCTAATGTAGAATTCTTATACTAGACTCACGTGTGGAGTTCTTACTCTTAACAGGGGGAACCCTAGGGCTTTGGCCCGAGAAATTTTATATTCTTGTACTGGTTGTTCGACTGCTCTGTGATGCGTGCAGCAAAAGTATAAGCACCCGAATTCTGCTTGCTATGTATTAAGGCACCTACCAAAGAGGGCTTCAACACGCTGTCACCGGATCCCATGAGAACTCCGAAGTTAAGCGTGCTTGGGCGAGAGTAGTACCAGGATGGGTGAGCTCCTGGGAAGTCCTCACCCTCAGGTTGGGGGCACTGGAAAACAGCCTCTTTTTAGGTTAACATCCTGAAGGGGGAAGGCTGCGTACATCCGCCCCCCCAGACCCTGCGTAGGCGGGAGCCCTTGTGGCACTGGGTATGTTCCTTTTATGTATTAAGGCACCTCAATGGCCATATAGTTGTTGATTCTCGTAAGAAATGAAAGACAGCTTACGTCAAAAGACCCAATTTTTCCAAATTTTACAGGGAAAACATGGTTTTCCAATTTTCGTCCCTTCGAAAGAAAAATTGTAAAGAACTTCCCTTGACTTTCCATGTTTCCATTGTAACGGAGGGGTTGGTTTCTTGTGTTTTATAAATTTTTCAAGAATTTCCCAATTTCTCATTTTCTCTAGAAAAAACTTGGAGAACAGTGATAGAATATAGAATTTACAAGAAGTGAACGTTGCCCGTGGAATCCTTGATTAGATTTGATTTCAAAATGATTATAGACTAATCTATCCAGTAACTCTGTTAGATATGGACAGCAGATGAGCTGGAGTCAGTCCATCAAAAGAAGCACAAGCATGTAATCCGCTCCACTCGACAACATCGATCATCTTCCATAGTGCCTGAAGGCTGGATTGTGGAGAGCGTCCCTCGTAGAAGTAGCTGTAGGAGTGACAGGGTAACATTTCTTGTAAAACCTTGCATACTACATTTTGGTTGCTTTTGTTTTGCACACTCTGGAAAGAATAATGGTTATATAATAGCAAATGTGCTCTATTGATGTTGCTTTAAATCCAACCTTTAAAACATCACTACTAGCATATCTATCAATTATTATCGCTTCAGTTAATTCCCATATGCTAGGGAAGCTCTTACTGTATATATTACTCTGGAAAATCGTACCTTCATATCAGCTGTGTCAATGTCAGGTGTAGGTTTCTAATACGAAGGGTTCGTGAGGCTTTGGTGTAGTGGTTAAAACACTATCATTATTGGGGCTTTGGAAGAAAAGGTTTTAGGTTTAAATCATGCATTTCCTGCTTGCTTACCTACCAAAAGAATTCTAATAGAAATGATTGAGATTCAATTTTATCTAGGTCAAGTTGTCTTCTAGTTTTGTCTTAGATTCATATTTAAAATCTGCATTTGTATAGTAGGAGCTCATCAGGCTTGGGTTTTTCCTTGCCAACATTTGGCCAGGTTCACACATGGCTCGAAACTTGCCAATTTTGGAAACATTTAGGTTGAGCTCGGCTTGCTTGGTTGAGTTCAAGCTTAGCTTGGCAAGTATCGAGCTAAGCTCATATCATTTAGGCTTATTTAGGCTATATCATGCTTGATAATGCCTCATTTAGGCTTTAATTGGGCAGATTTATTGTTCCTAATTTATGTGGGGCTGGCTTTAAGCTTGGGCTTTACTAGGCAAGGGCATCCCTCATTGAACTAAATGCATTGAGTCTTTCAAGCTTATTAACGAGTCACCCTATAAGGGCTTACGAGGTAGCTTGATACATGTTTTGGTGTCTTATTATTACATGGGCCGTTTCTAATTCGTCAATAAGCAAACAAATTATATTAAGAGAGAGAATCTAACTTATGGACTAGATGTCCTTTGATATGAAAAGAACACACAAATCTAAACTAGTATAGGAAAGTGACCCTCAAATCAGAGGTTGTATGAGTGAAGTTTGGAAAACCCTTTGCCTTAGAGACTCTTATCCCCGAAAATTCAGTGGTGTGTATTGGTTAGCATGAATTTTTTTTTTTTTTTTTTTCAATTGAAAAGGAGCCATATGGGCTATATAAGGGGCCAACAACAACAACAAACCCGGGCTCCCGCCAAGGTGGGGTTTAGGGAGGGTAAAATGTACGCAACCTTACTCCTGCAAGGTGATACGCTAAAGGGAGGCCGTGTCCAGGGGCCCCAAACCCTAAAAAAGCTCCTAAACCCCTCTCCTTGAATGATGATGGCGGAATTTGATCTTAGGTTCGGGCACTGCCTCCTAGAAACTTTATCCATTGAGCTAATGGGCACCTTCATTGGTTAGCATGAAATTATCACTACACGAAGTTGTTTTGGCTATCATGCAAATTTCTTCATCAACAATGAACCTTAAATCTTAGCTCAAATGTGCAAATTGAGTATAATACCTTTCTTTTTGCAGTATTTTATTGAGCCAGAAACTGGGATGAGATTCCGGTCTGCACCAGAAGTTCACAGATACCTTGCAGGAGAAGGTTATAGAGGAAGATGCAAGGCGCTGACATCTATTAGTCACTCATCGGTGAGTTATGGTGTCAGGCCGGACCCACAAAATTGGTGTATATGAAATCCACATATAAGTTCAAATGGGATTCAATGCTAAACTAAGTGTGAATAGGTGGAGTATCCCACTGGGTTATATATTAACCTCTTTTGTATGTGGAGGCCTTAGCACTATCCAGAAAAGATTCGACTGATTTCTGCTTCAAAATTTGCTCTCGTCTGTTAATAACTTGTGTATTTGTGATAATGTCCACTAGAACGAGCAAAGTTCACGTCCTTGTACGAGGAGCGCTTTGCTTAAGATGATCATGGCTAAAGGTTTTGATATATTAGATCCTCCAGAGAGAATAAACTGGGTTTACAGTGGTGATGGAAAAGACACCTGGAGGCCTCTCATAGAAGGATCCGTGATTCCAGATTACATAAAGGAACAATGGCACGAGACGTTTTTGCTGGGCATGAATGGGTGGAAACATCAAGTACCTCTGGTATGTCTGCTTGTCCTTCCCCGTTGTAGCCTAGTGTTCACGATAGCAATATACCAACCCAGAGGTCAGGGATTCGAGGAACATCACCTCACCCCACGAAAGACATTGCCAAATTTTTTTTAAAAAAAAGTCTACTTTACCATGATTTAACTGCGGAATCAAATAAACGTTGTTAATGTTTACACTACATGCCCACTATGTGACAGATTTTGAGCTAGTCGTTATGCAATTAGCTACTATGCAATTGTACTTGTTGGATCTTATTTACTAAAATGTGTTTATAAATCCATATAAATGTTAAAACAACTATGAATTATAGAAACTAAAGATCATGGTATCCTTAGTTAAAGGACACCACATGTAAATCTAGTAAGAATTCTAGGTTGGAATTGTCAAAGAGAAGAGATCAGGATATAAAGCCTACTGGGCTACTCTATCTATCGGCAATTGGTTTTAGGATATTACTCTGTTCAAGCTCACATGTGGACCTTATGTATTTCAACTATTTGGATCAGCAGGATTTTCACGATTCATTATATATGCTCATGACCGTCCACTTTCATGACATCACGATTCTGAAGCATGATTTGTTTCCTTGGAATTCCTACTATTTTCCTGTTAGATTTCACTGGGTCTTTAGGGCCGACCCACGGAGTAGACATACATGAGATCCACATATAACTCCAAGTGGGGTTCCATCCTAATTCCTAAAACCAATTAACCTTAGGTGAAGTAGCGCACTAAGTTTATATAATATCTTGTTTCTCACTATTCTTATGTGATTTTTTTGTTTTTTTACTACATTCACACGTGGAGTCTGTACAGCAATATTGGTTTCCGTTATTGCAGTTGACAATGAGCGAGGGAAATGGAACTGAAGCGCCATGTGCATAGTAAAAGGGGATCTACAGACGAATCTTTTCTGGGTACAGAATGAAAATGAACTGTAAGTATGTATAACTAAGGGCTCTACAGTTAATATGCAACTTCAATGCAACTTTCCAACTTCAGTTGTGTAAATAAACCTTGTGTTTGGCTGTTAATAAGTATGGCACTACTTTAATGGTCAATAGGTCTTGAAACTCTGGCGAATTTTGGAAAAAAATGTATATAATTGATAAAATTTTAGAACTTTGGGATACCTAGCTGACAAAGTTTTTAAACTGTAAGGTGCTTTATTGTACATTTTGAAACGTTAGAATAACTAAGCGATGGTTTCTTAAAAGTAATTTTATATGTTGATGCCGAACACCTTAGGGCCAGACTTAACCAAGCAATCGCTTGTGCCCTAAATTTAAGGGCCCATAATTTGAAATTTGTGGTTTTAAAGTATCAAATGTCATATATTAAGAAGTTTTATGAAGAGGAATGATTTTATTATATATAAAGAGCTTCATTCGAAACGTTCACTTAAGGCTCCGAGCATGTCAAGACCAGCCCTGCAACACCTTTGTGCCTCAGTGGTTGGGGATGCTTTAGGCCATCCTGGTGTCCCGGGTTCAAGGTACCTTTTCTGAACCCCTTGTAATGACCTTACCAATTTAATTTTACATGTCGATGAAATACATAAAGAATGTTTATAAATCAAATATATAATTTATCTCACCGACACTAGGACTCAAGTAGTTGTAAGTTAAGTTATATTAAATAAATGTAACCTCGTACATGAAGTTATTAATTCTAATTAATAAGGAACTGCATTCATTTTCAGTAGTCATTTGTCTTCTCCTTCTCTACATTGTCTGAAAACTGGTGGTGCTGTCTGCACAAAAAATGTTATTGTCCAAGAAACAATATGACTTACAGTGAATAATAGTCATAAAGTTTACAAAGTTACTCTGACATTACCTTGTATTAAAGGATTTTCTCAAATTAGGCAACTTCGCTAAGCATGACAGACCTCATCCACATGCCAACGAGGGTAAACAAAGAAAGAAAGAACAGAAGGAGAAAAACATTAAAGGCAACACACAAAAATTAGTCTCCTGAGAGACATTAGAGAGGACACATGTTCGTATTTTTCTGTTTAAAAGGAGTTTAAATGTAATTGCCAATAAATTGATGAAATACATGTTTTCTTGATATTATTCATATAATACACATATTATAACATATATTCATATTTTTCCTATTTAAAAAATAAATGGCAATTAAATAATAAACACATATACAGTTAAATTAAGTGTGCATGTTCTATATTTTACAAATTTGTAACTTCAACTAAAAAATTACTACCTCCATTGTATCATTTAGCATTGTTATTTTTCTGCTACTGCTATTATATCTAATATTATTTTTTATTTTTATAAATCAGTGAAATTTTAAACAAAATTTTCATATATAAATTCGAATAATATACATACATATCAAACTACGTTTAATTTCGTACTATATTTTTCTGACGGGGTCATACTCACATGAAAATAATATTATACTTCATCACATCCCAATGAAATAACATATATTTATTATTTATAAATGTTATGAAAGGCATGTTAACCGCTAGCACGGACACCACTGCTGTAACAGTGGACTGGGCCTTGGCAGAGGTGATCAACAATCCAAGAATCCTCCAAAAAGCCCAACAAGACATCCACATAATCGTGGGCCAAAACAGACTAGTCCATGAATCCGACGGCCCAAATGACTGTAATATGAAAGGCTACCAAGTCCCCTAGGGAACTCTTTTATTTGTTAACAATTGGGCCATTGGAAGAGACCCCAAGTACTGGGAAAGCCCATTGGACTTCTGGCCCGAGATATTTTTGGGGCCCAACCAAGCCCAGGCCCAGATTGATCTGCTAGGGCATGAAGATTTTGTGATGTTGCCGTTTGGGAGGGGTTGAAAGTAACTGCAATTCTAGGGGCTATGATTCAATGATTGGAGTGGAAACTCGAAGGCGTTCTGCAGATGGATGAAAGCTCGGGATTGACTATTCCTCGGGCACGTGATCCCATTTGCGTCCCTCTTCCAAGATTAGATCTCTCTCAATTTCTTCGTTAGTTTTACTCGTTTGAGAAGTTATGTCGAGTTATTTTTAAGACGTATATATGTTTGTTGTGTGTGTTGAGATTATATTATTTGATAAACTAAGTTGGATAATTTTAATTTGATAATTTATTGTACATAGTTACCAAAGAGGGCACCAACACGCCGTCACCGGATCCCATTAGAACACCGAAGTTAAGCTTGCTTGGGCGAGAGTAGTACCAGGATGGGTGGCCTCCTCGGAAGTCATCACCCTCAGGTTGGGGGGATTGGGAAACAGCCTCTCTTCAGGTTAACACCTTGAACGGGGAAGGCTGCGTACATCCGGCCCCCCCAGACCCTGCGTAGGCGGGAGCCCTTGAGGCACTGGGTATGTTCCTTTAATTTATTGTACATAGTTATAAGGGTTATTTACATTTTAATATCCAATATTGTTGAAAATAATAAAGAAGACTGTGAACCTTTTGAATTAATGAAAGGCCCCTAAGCTTTTGTCTTATTAACAAAAAGGTTCATCTCTAGAGAAATGAAGTTGATTTTGGTCGAAAGAGCTAATGTAATAACTTTTTTTTATTAATCAATATTAAAATGAAAAAAATATCCTTTAATGAACAGTTATAGGGAAATTATCACTTAAGTACCCTAAGGTTTGACCGTTTATCACTTAAGTATCATAACATATCAATATATGCAATGAGATACCCTAAGATTTTACTATTTAGGTGTCCTTTGTTAAAATTTGATGAATTTTTATGAGAATTAGTCCACTTTTATACAAAAATACTAATATAGTGCATGACTAAAATGATATATATAAGTTACGTCAATGTTTTCAGTAGAAATTCAACGAGTTACAATAAAATATGTACTGAATGTGGATATAAACTATCTGTATGTTGCAAAAATTATGTGTTGTTCCAGCATTTTTGGTAAAAAAAATGTAATATATATAAAAATTCTAATGAATGTACTTGTATATTGTCGCAGTCATGCTTAACTTTATCATTTTTTAGCGAAGATCTATTAAATTTTGAAAGAAATGCACCCGATTAATAAATTTTAAAACTTCAAGGTACCTAAGTGATAAAATTTTTAAATATTATGATACCTTATTGTATATTTTAAAATATCAAAGTACTTAAATGATATAATGCCAAACCTCAGGATACCTAAGTAATAATTTTCTAAAGTTATACGTCCATACTTTTCAAATAATTTTTTAAATAAAAAATTTGTACACAGTGAATAAATTTTCGTGGGCTTTTGGGCTTTGGCCCAAATTGACTCTATTTCTACTCTCTCTCTCTCTCTCTTTATCTCTCTTCCCCTTCATTTCCTTCGTCTCGTTCCCTTTCTCACACAACTTCCCTCTTCCCCTTTCTCTTCCAAAATTAGGGTTTTCGCCTGTAAATTCATGTAATATCATACAAGGCTAGTAAATTGCGTGATAGATTTCATTCTCTTTCTATAGCGGCTGCGGCGTAATCAACGGAAACTCTATAAGGTAATCGCCTCTTTTTCGAATCCGTAACTTTCTCCTTCGTTGTGCATCAGGCTTTAATTTTAATTTTATGTATAGGAGTTCAATTTGTTGATCTTAGGATTTGCCAATGATAGTCTATAATTTTTTTTCAAATGACAATTTTGTGGCGCTTTTTCCCTTTTGATTGCGGTTTTACTAGATTGTTAGGAGTTCTGGTGGTTGCTGCAGGAATATTAGCCGCATACGAGCTCAGTGGTTTGATTTTGTTGTATGTGATTTTGGGATTTGGAAGCAGTGGATTCGTGTAATTTAGGGTCTCTGATGTAGTTACAATCAGGAAGATTGGCTAGATTGTCGTTTTTGAAGTTTAATTAGGATTGATAATAGACATTGAGGAGGAAGAGAGAAGAAATTCAGAGAGGGAGAGAAGAGAATATCAGGGGGGGAGAGAATTGAGTTTTTAACATTCATTTCAATGCCTTTCATGTAACGCTAATAGCGCTGCGAAAATCTTAATTACGTATTAAAAATAGGAAATTACCTAAATTTTCACTGAAGCAAAAGCTATGTACTTGAGTCATTTATCCTATACGTGATTGATTTATTTTCCTGCAATGGTCTACTATACGCAGTAACAGAGAAGTTTGATCAAAATATATATTAAAGTAGCGTAACTTTAATGGAAAATGGTTTTGGTGCATAAACGTAGTTTTAGCCGATATTCAAGATACTACTAGTACAACAACAACAACAAACCTAGTGCCTTGAGAGCTCAGATAAAATAAGATATTGTTTTTGCTTGCTTGATTGCTTGTGGTATTGTTGCTTTTTTGTTGCTGCTTGTTGTCCTGTTGCTTTCTTGTTGCCCTATCTTGTTGTTTACTTACTTTTCACTTTTCACTTTTACTTTGTTTTTACCTTTGTTCCTAGGGTTGGGGCCCGCGGACAGAGCTTCTCTTTAGGGTAGCACCCTGAAAGAATAAGGCTACTTACATCTCACTTTCCCCCGATCCTGCTCAGGCGGGAGCCCTTGTGGCACTGGGTTTGTTGTTGTTGTTGCTGTTCTTTTAGCTTTCTAACCTAGGTCCATTCTTCCAGATTGAATGGAATTAAAGAAATGCATTAAATTGCAAAAGAGATAATGCTTCTCCTTTTTGGCAACTTGTGAAAATTGAGTTTAGCTGAGAGGATGTTTACCTGCAAAAGGGACCTTAAACATTCTGTTTTCAGTTTCGCGTAAACAATAATTGCCCTCTTTCTATATAATTTTAAATATCTCATCTTTCATTTTGACACTCCTTATGTGTTTTATATGCACGTTCGTTAAGTTAATATGCTAATTTTTCTTTGCCAGGCTGAGCAGAAATGGCCCAGGATGCTGGTATGTTTGTGGTCCCTCAGACCATTGGCAGCGTTCTCTGCTGCAAGTGCGGCATCCCAATGCAACCAAACCAAGCCAATATGTGTGTAAGGTGCTTGCGTTCAGAAGTTGATATTACCGAAGGTTTACTTAAGCATGTGACCATCTTGTTCTGCCCTGAGTGCGAGACTTACTTGCAGCCTCCAAAAACACGCATTAGAGCCCAGCGTGAGTCAAAGGAGCTCTTGACATTCTGTTTAAAGAGACTTAACTTGGATAAAGCAAAAGTCACCCTGGTACATGCTGAGTTTATATGGACCGAGCCTCACTCAAAGAGGATCAAGGTCAAGATGTGGATTCAGAAAGAAGTACTCCATGGAGCAGTTTTGGAGCAAACTTATACCGTAGAATATGTTGAGCAGCATACAATGTGTGAAAATTGTTCGAGGATTCAAGCCAATCCTGATCAGTGGGTGGCGGCTGTTCAGCTCCGACAGCACGTACCTCACAGGAGAACGTTCTTCCATCTGGAACAAGTTATCCTTAAGCATGATGCTGCAGCACAAGCGATTCGGATTAAGCAGATGGATCATGGTATTGATTTCTTTTTCTCTAATAGGAGTCACGGCGTTAAATTTGTGGACTTTGTTGGTAAAGTTGTTCCTGTTAGGAGTCGCCATGACAAGGAGCTCGTGTCTCAGGATCCCAAGAGCAACAGCTACAACTACAAGTACACCTTCTCCGTTGAGCTTTGCCCCATCTGTCGCGAGGACCTAATATGTCTACCTCCAAAACTCGCAATCAGTCTGGGAAACTTGGGTCCCCTTGTGATCTGCACGAAAGTGAGCAGTGGTATAGTGTTAATGGATCTAAATACATTAAGATACTGTTTCTTGGATGCTGATCAGTACTGGCGGTCACCCTTTAGGTGCCTGCTTTCTAGCAGGCAACTTGTGGAGTACATAGTGTTGGATGTCGATAACGTTTCTCCTGAAGTTTCCGTTGCTGGGTCGAGGTACGCTTTAGCAGATGCCCAAGTGGCACGTGTTGCAGATTTTGGGAGAAATGACACCATTTTCACAATCAGGACACATTTAGGCCATCTCTTAAGTCCCGGAGATTACGCTCTTGGCTACGATCTATACGGGGCCAACACGAACGACTCTGACTTGGACAAATATCGAGGCCTTGTCCTTCCTGATGCAATCTTAGTAAAGAAGAGCTACGAAGAGAAACATCAGAAGAAACGTGGGAAGGCTCGATCTTGGAAGCTCAAATCGCTGGATATGGAGGTTGATAACACCGCTAGAGGTCGGGTGGATCAAGACAAGATGGATAGAGAGTATGAAGACTTCTTGAGAGACTTAGAGGAGAACCCAGAATTGAGATTTAACATATCCTTGTATCGTAACAAGGAATACCAGCCATCAGAGGTGGCATCCATGACGGATGGTGAGCAAGTGCCATCTGTGCCCATAGATGAGTTGCTCGCTGATCTCGATCTGAGTGATGATGAAGCCAGGGAGAACAACATGAGGGAGTAAATTGGTTTCGGTAAGGTCTCAGATTCAAAACCAACCCAGACAGTGAGCTCCGAAGATGTGGGTCGGATCTCTTTGACAAGTTTATTGTGTGTTATTTGCAGGAATTTTGGGTGTAATGGTAGTAGTTTAAAGAGCTTTTTGTTTGTTTTAAACAGGTTTTGTTTTTGGTTTGTTTTAAGCGACGTTATGGTGCTTATTTCTTCAGCTATAGTTCGATGTATGATATTTATTTGACGAGTATTGACTAGAGATGGCAATGGGGCGGGTAAAATTCGCTACACGTGGGTACATGTCCTGATTGGGGCGGGTATGGGTATAAGTGAGGCAGGTAGTGGGTACGGGTTAGGTGTACCCGCCCTGTACCTGTCACGGGTATATGGGGTGGGTAGGGGTATAGTTTTATACCCGCCCCGCCCTGCCCCTCCATACCCACTTTATTTTGTACATAATTAACATTCAAATTAAAAAATACGTGTTTAAATTTAATAACTTAAATTGTTTTTCAATGTTATAAAAAACTATAATTGGTTTTTAAAAATAGTATTAAATAACGAGCGGGTATAAATAATCATTTTTTTACGAATATAAAGGTGGGTACGGGGCGGGTAATGGATACTTGTTGGATACCTGCAGGTGGGGCGGGTACGGATATGAGTTTGTACTTGCCGGGATAGGTACGGGTATCCACTTCATACCCGTGGTGGGTAATGGGGCGGGTACGGGTATAGAATTTGGGTGGTAGGTATGGGTATAGAATTTGGGTAACGGGTGCGGATATGGAGGAGGCACCTCCGTATCCGCTCCGCCCCATTGCCATCCCTAATTGACGGATCAAGTAATAAGGTTCATTGAGTTACCTTGTTTTAATTTGGATTTTTGTTTGAATTATTTCTGATTTCACTACTTCACTTTTCTTTTCTTTTCTTTCTTTTTTTTTTTTTTCAGTGTGTGGCAATGACCTATGCATTTTTGCTATTTATGTTTTATTATTGTTTGTATGTCTAATATTATTTTATTTAATTTTTTTTATTTTTGCTTTATTTTTTTTTCTTTTTAAGGTTAGGAGCTCTTCGAAAACATCTTTCCTATAGGGTAATACCTTGTAGGGGTAAGGCTGCATACATTTTAACACCCGGACCCCGTCCTGGCTAGAGTCTCTATAAGGCATTGGGTGATTGAAATGGCAATTGAATTATTGTTTGGCGACTAGGTGATAGCAAAAAAATAGGAGTAAGGGTGTCGGGGTAAGGCTTTACTATTGTTAAATATCTTTTAAGAGGCAATGAGGAATAGTGGAGGGTCAAATTTCTCTCTCATTATCCCTCCTCGCCCTTATTTTCCCTCGCAGGTTGGGGGTTCTCGAAAACGGTCTCTCTTCAGGGTAACCTCCTGAAGGGGGAAGGCTGCGTACATCTACCCCTTAGACCCTGCCTTTGCGGGAGCCCTTGCAAGCACTGGGTTTGTTGTTGTTGTTGTTGTACCCTTATTTTCTTTTTTTGGGGGAGTATTAAGTAATAATAAATTTTAAATAATTTTATCTTTATTTTAATTATAAATTTCTTTATTTTTATCCCAGGATGGGTGACCTTCTTGGAAGTCCTCACCCTTAAGTTGGGGGCACTGGGAAACAGCCTCTCTTCAGGTTAACACCCTGAAGGGGGAAGGCCGCGTACATCCGCCCCCCCCCCAGACCCTATGTAAGCGGAAGCTCTTAAGGCACTGAATATATTCCTTTTTCCTATTTAATTGTTCAATAAGAATAATATATTTATCCTTCTTTACCTTTACCTTTACCTTTCTCTTTCTCTTTCTCTTTCTTTACAAAGATATTATGATGAGTTCAAGCACAGTACACAATTTTCAAAGAGTGACATGAATACAACATGATATTGGTTAATATTGACTTGACCAAGATAAGAGTCATATGATTTGAGAATGGCCAAATAGGGGGTAAGGGGGAAGAATGTGTTGATATATTTTTAAATTGTGTAATAAAATTGTGAATGAAGTGTTTCAAAGATTGGTCCCAAATGTGTGTTCTAAGTGTTTGAATGTGTTTAAACGTGTATTGGGATGTGTGTCGATACACGGGGCTGGTGTATCGAGACATATTCGTACAAAACAGGACTGCAGAAGTATGTGTCGACACACATAGCCCGTGTGTCGACACATAGATCAATGGAAAGGTACTGCAGACCTGTGTGTCGACACACAGGATTTGTATGTCGAAACACAGATCTACAGTAAGGTTTCTGCAGACCTGTGTGTCGACACACAGACCTGGTGGGCAGTTTTACCAGAATTGTGCACGATAACTACCCGGGTTTTGCACCCCTTTTTTGGGGTATGTTTTGGGACGTCTTCTTTCACTTGAATTATTATATATACCCCACTAGTTTGATTGTGAAATGATGATGAAAAAAGATCTTTGTTTGTAAAAAACGGTCGTTCTCTTACATCTCCCTATATCTCCCTTTACATACTTTCACTCCATTTTATTTGGTTATCGTTGTATCCCCGAGACTATTTCATATGCTGAAATAAGTCTTAAGGAAAGTGACATCACGCCTCGAAACCTGTAGATCGAAAAGTTACCCGTTCACTTGATTTTGCAAGTGTTTACTCCAACAATCTTAAGACTTACTTTCACGTTTGGGATCTTGGGTTTGATATGGCTTCGTCACTGAGAGAGATGACCGCGAATTTGGTAAAGTTGAATTGTTTTGATGGCGGGAATTTCCACCGTTGGTAGAGAAACATGCACTTCCTAATAATGACGCTCAATGTGATGTATGTCCTGAATACACCATATCCTGCCCCGCCCCCCCCCCCCCCCCCCCCCCCCCCCCCCCCCCCCCCCCCGGCTGAGGAGGAGGAGACACTGGCTGAGCAACAAGCCCGGTTGAAATGGGAGAATGATGATTACATATGTCGAGAGCACATACTCAATGGGATGAACTGATGTCCTCTTCGACATCTACTCTAACGTGCCAACTGCTAAGGAACTGTGGGTCGCACTCGAGGCACGGTACATGACAGAAGACGCCACAAGTAAGAAATTTTTGGTTAGTCAGTTTAATAATTTTAAAATGGTTGATAGTCGTCCGGTCATGGAGCAATTCCATGAAATTGAACGAATTTTGAATAATGTTAAACAACATAAAATGAACATGGACGACACCATCGTTGTCTCGTCTTTGATTGAAAAAATTCCCCCTTCTTGGAGAGATATTAAGAAGTCTCTCAAGCACAAGAAGGAAGACATATCAATCGAAGAATTGGCTAATCATTTGAGGATTGAGGAAGGATACAGGTTACAGGATGAGAACAAGGACAGCCCCAGTGACATTGGGAAGATCAATGTCACAGAAGAAGGCCAGATGAGTAAGAGGACCAAACGAACCGGACACTTTCATAAGAAACACAACGAAAAGAAAACCAAGTTGGTTTGTTGGGAGTGTCACGCGCCCGGTCACCTGAGGGGGGACTGCATCTGCCTTAAGAACAATAAGGGGAAGGGGCAGGATCATCGCAACAAAAATTCGAACGATAAGTTCGTGGCAATGATCTCGGAGATCGACCTAGTCGAGAGTGATGACTCTTGGTGGGTTGACTCGGGGGCCACAAAACACGTATGTAAAGACAAATGTTTCTTTACAGAATTGGAACCCGTGAACAACGGTACTATATTGTTCATAGGTAATGGACCGAGTATACCGGTAAAGGGGAAGGGAAAAGTTGACTTACTTTTCACTTCTGGAAAAACCCTTACCCTAACCAATGTATACTATGCCCCGGATGTAAAGAAGAACCTTGTGTCTGGTGGCCTATTGAATAGGTTTGGGTTTAAACTGGTCTTCGAGTTTGACAAGGTTGTACTATCTAAGAGGGGCGTGTTTGTTGGAAAGGGGTATCTCTGTAACTGTATGTTCAAATTAAACATTGATAATAAAAGTGCTAATTCTGTTTATTTGCTTGACTCTACTTATTTATGGCATCATAGATTAGGACATGTGAATTATCGTAAAATGCGTGAAATGGCTACTTCGATGTTGATTCCAGGTGTTGAAAAAGTAGATGATAAGTGCAAAACGTGTATGCTAATGAAAATAACTAAGTTACCATTTCCATCGGTACAAAGAGAAACAAATTTACTTGACTTGATACATATTGACTTGTGTGACTTCAAAAGTACTCCTACCATAGGGGGAAAATGATATTTTATTACTTTCATTGATGACTGCTCAAGATATTGCTATGTATATCTGATTAATTATAAAGATGAGTCTTTAGAAAGATTTAAAGCATATAAGGCCGTAATAGAACTACATTGTGAAACCTTACAACTTAGGTCGGACCGTGGTGGAGAGTACTATGACCTAAAGTATTTCGAATCCACCGGTATAGTGCATGAAATTACCTCACCGTATACACCACAACAAAATGGCATGGCTGAGAGAAAAAATCGGACTCTTACTGAAATGGTTAATTCTATGTTGTCATACTCCGGTCTCAGCGATGGGTTTTGGGATGAGGCTATGTTAACAGCCTGTCACATCTTGAACCGTGTTCCGAATAAGAAAAGCAAAATGACCCCATATGAACACTGGAACGGTAGACCCCCTAGGTTAAGTTATCTTAAAGTGTGGGGGTGTAAGGCCATAGTTAGAGTCCCTGAACCTAAACGTAAAAAGTTAGGTGAAAGAGGCATCGATATCATATTTGTTGGGTATGCACAGCATAGTAAGGCGTATCGATTCTATGTAATTGAGCCAAATGATTATGTTGGTATTAATACAATAATAGAGTCGAGAGATGCCTTCTTTGACAAGAATCGGTTCACCTCTATTCCTAGACCGAGGGATTATGTATCGGTTGATAATGACACACCGGTGTCGTATGGTGATGATGATGTTCACCATGAGAGGGAACAAACCTCTGATTTTACTCCAGAACTCCGAAGGAGTATGAGCGTAAGGAAAGAGAAATTTTTCGAATCGGACTTCTATACCTTTTTGGAAGAAGGTTCGAGAAATGATGTGGACTCTGTTGTACTACGTTGTTATTTCATGGAGGCTGAACCTATGATGTTTGATGAGGCAATGAGGTCTCATGATGCTGCTTTTTGGAAAGAGGCAATTAATGATGAGATGGATTCCATCATGGGCAATAATACCTGGATATTAGTGGATCTTCCACAAGGTAGTAAGCCGATTGGGTGTAAATGGATCTTCAAGAAGAAGATAAAAGTTGATGGGAATATTGATAAGTTCAAGGCCCGATTGGTGGCTAAAGGGTTGACCCAGAAACATGGGTTAGACTACTTTGACACTTATGCCCCCGTGGCGAGGATATCGGCTATAAGAGTGTTGATTGCTCTTGCCTCTATGTATAAACTCGTAATTCACCAAATGGATGTGAAAACGACTTTTCTGAATGGTGAATTGGAAGAGGAAGTGTACATGAAACAACCTGAAGGGTTTGTTGTACCAGGCCAAGAGAGGAAGGTAAGTAAACTCATACGCTCTCTGTATGGGCTAAAGCAAGACTCGAAACAATGGCATCAAAAATTTGATGAGGTTGTTCTGAACAATGGGTTCATAATAAATGAATCAGATAAGTGTGTATATAGCAAGTTCGAGAATGGCAAAGGTGTCATAATTTGCTTGTACGTGGATGACATGCTGATGTTCGGTACGGATCAAGAGCAAGTAGAGAGGACTAAAAGATTTCTCTCTGAGAACTTTGCTATGAAAGACATGGGTGATGCTGAGGTAATCCTTGGTATAAGGATTGTAAGGAATGGGGACTCCATATCCTTAACTCAATCCCACTATGTGGAGAGTGTGTTGAAGAGATTCAACTGTGCTGCATGTGCACCGGTACTCACACCCATGGACCCAAGTATGAAATTGGTACCGAATAGGGGCCCACCTGTTTATCAGTTGGATTATGCCGAAGTCATTGGGTGTCTGATGTACGCTATGACGAGCACTAGGCCTGACATAGCCTATGCTGTTGGAAAGCTTAGTAGATATACTAGCAATCCGAATAAGGTACATTGGCAAGCGGTCTATAGAGTACTGAAGTACCTGAAGAGTACCATAGACTATGGTATTTCGTATGTGGGGTATCCCTTGATTTTGGAGGGATACTCGGATGCCAGTTGGATCTCCCATGGGGAGGATCATGCATCCACGGGTGGATGGGTTTTCTTACTCGATGGAGGTACAGTTTCTTGGGGTTCCAAGAAACAGACCTATATAGCTGATTCTACGATAGCAGCAGAGTTTATAGCTCTTGCTTCCGTGGCTAAAGAAGCCGAATGGTTAAAGGATCTCTTGTAGGAGATACCTTTGTGGCCTAAGTCGATCTCACCGATCTCTATCCATTGTGATAGTCAAGCTACGATTTCTAAAGCGTACAGTGAGGTGTACAATGGGAAGTCTCGACACATTGGGGTGAGACACAGTATAGTTAGGCATCTAATTCGAGAAGGTGTCATCACTATGGATTTTGTGAGGACAAGTCAGAATCTAGCAGATCCGTTTACACAAGGCCTTGCTAGAGACTTAGTCCTGAAAACGTGCATAGGGATGGGGTTGAAACCTGTCGTTTTTAGTCACCAATGATTGGCCCTCAACTCGACGCCTAGTCAGATGCTAGGTCTCGTGTTCAATGAGTGAGTTTTATCATTTGTGTGGCTGCAAGCACAAAAGAACTTTGCCATCCCGTGTGTGAAGTGCTTGGTACTGCGTCAGAGATTTAAAGGATGAGCGTAAGCTCTTAATGGACCCGACCTGGATAATCTTGTAACAGAATGTCGGTGGCAGGACATGATCTGTTAGGGTCCACCTTAGTAAGTGTGAAGTTTGGCAGCTTCAGGGGGTGATTTTTGACAAAGGGTTTAGCCCTGATACACTCACGAAGGGTACAGGATACACGGCGTCATATGTGTCGATCTGGAAGGTGTAAGGTATGTATGGAAAGTAGATTGCTTAGTGCGTGGTTATGTGTTCAGTTAGTCAAAAGGGTTGAGTGGTTCAAAGCTTAGTCTACCATCTTCGATCCGATTAATTGCAAACATGTCATCACTAGCTGGGGGTTCAATCAATAGACACCCTCATTGATGCGTGACATGGCCTCCTTTAACTTAGAGATGTCGTTTGTGAGAATGAATGTACTTTGAAAATAGTGGGGGAATGTTAATGTATTTTCAAACTGTGTAATGAAATTGTGAATAAAGTGTTTTGAAGATTGGTCCCAAATGTGTGTTCTAAGTGTTTGAATGTGTTTAAACGTGTATCGGGATGTGTGTCAATACAGGGGGCTGGTGTATCGAGACATATTTGTACAAAACAGGACTGCAGACCTATGTGTTGACACACAGGATCTGTATGTCGACACACAGGGGCAGTTTTACCAGAATTACGCGCGGTAAATACCCGGGTTTTGCACCCTTTTTGGGGTATGTTTTGGGACGTCTTCTTTCACTTGAATTATTATATATACCCTACTAGTTTGATTGTTAAATGATGATGAAAAAAGATCTTTGTTTGTGAAAAATGGTTGTTCACTTACATCTCCCTATATCTCCCTTTATATATTTTCACTCCATTTTATTTGATTATCGTTGTATCCTCGAGACTATTTCATATGCTAAAATAAGTCTTAAGGAAAGTGACATCATGCCTCGAAACCCATAAATCAAAAAGTTACCCGTTCACTTGATTTTGCAAGTGTTTACTCCAACAGAATGTAGGTATAAAATTGCAGTGTTTGTTAAGTTTTGTAATTTTTTTTTAATTAGCCACAAAGTCGCAATACATAACAGGTGACTCGAATAAGTGAGGTCTAAGAGAACCCAAATAAACTCGAGTTAATGAAACACAAAACGGTAGACATCTAAGAAAACAGGAAAGCGAAGCAAAAAAAACGAACATGCGAAAAAAACAAAAACAGACACTACATGGCTATATCAGCATTGGGAGATATCGGCTCAGTGAACAAGATGTCGAACCGCGACAGAGCTCGAGAGAGAAAATATTGTTAAATTTTGTAATTGTGTGGAAATAAATAATATATTCGGATCTGAATTGAATCAAATACCACGACAATAACGAGAAACAATCGGACTAAAAGAGGAACAAAACAATAGACACAAGGATTTACGTGGAAACCCCTTTACAATCGAAAGGGGAGAAAACCACGGGCGAAGATCGGAGCTTTTATTATTGAACAAAAGAAGAAGACGAATTACAAAGATTCTCTCTCAACACACTCAATTTAATTGGTGCAGTGCCGCGCAAGGGAAATAACCTCTCTTTGGCTTTGGATACCTAATGACGAACCCCTATGTTCGTTTATATAGGCCGCGTAAACCTGTTTCCCGATCGATCGATTCCTCACCAATTGATCGGCCGCCTCACTGCAGACGTCCTTTGTTTACGTAACATTCCTGATCAATCGAGCTCCACCCAATCGATCGGGGTCTTCACGACACTTCTTCTTAATGCGCCAAGTAATTTTGAGACATATACCTAACAAATCTCCACCTTGGCTCAAAATCAACATCAACAATAAAACAAACTCCACCTTCTCCACAAAACGCCCCCTCAACCGGGGCTACCATACATCAAACTGAAAGACCCACTAAATTCGAGCAATGCTCGAACTTGCTACCTGGTAGAACTTTTGTGAACATGTCAGCTGGGTTATCTTTAGTCCCAATCTTCCTCAACTCCACCTTCCGCTCGTCAATCAGATCTCTGACAAAGTGATGCTTCACATCAATATGTTTCGTTCAGTCATAATTAGTCATCTGATCTTTCGCTAGGTGAATAGCGGACTGACTATCACAGTATACTCTAACTGTCCCCTGCTCGACACTGATTTCACTGATCAATTATCTCAACCAGACGGCTTCTTTGAACGCTTCTATTACTGCCATGTACTTGGCCTCGGTAGTAGATTGTGCTGTAACAGGCTGCAAACATGCTCTCCAACTGATAGCTGTGTCACCTAAACAAAATACATACCCTGAAATGGACCTCCTTTTATCAAGGTCTCCACCATAGTCAGAATCTACATACCCAACCAAACAGCACTTACTTTTCCCATATTCCAAACACAAATTAGAGGTTCCACGAAGATACTTGAGAATCCACTTTACTGCATGCCAATGTTCTCTGCCCGGATTCGTTATGTACCTACTAACTCTGCTCACAGCAAAAGCAATATCTAGACTCGTGCAAACCATCGCATACATTATACTGCCCACTGCTAGAATAAGGAATCTGAGATATGTACCTGATGTCCTCCTCAATCTGAGGCGAATCTAACGCTGAGAGTCTGAAATGAGCTGCTAAGGGCATGCTAATCGAATTAGCATCCTTCATGTGAAACCTGTCTAACACCTTCTCAATATACTTCTCCTGAGACAAGTATAATTTTTCAGCTTCTCGGTCTCTATGAATTTCCATGCCTAATATCTTCTTAGCTGCTCCAAGATCCTTCATCTCAAATTCACTCTTCAGCATTGATTTTAAATCATCGTCTTTTATATCTCGTGTTGCAATCAACATGTCATCAACGTACAAAAGCAAATAAATAAAGCCTGAATCTGTCTTTCTGAAGTACACACAACTGTCGTACTTACTCCTGATGTAATCATGACTTGTCATGAACTGATCAAATCTCCTATACCAATATCTAGGAAATTGCTTTAAACCATATAAAGGCCGTCTAAGCAAATACACATGATCTTCTTTTCCTTCAACAACAAAACCCTTGGGCTGATGCATAAAGATATTCTCTTCTAGTTCACCATGCAAGAATGCAGTTTTGACATCCAATTGTTCAAGTTCAAAATCATGCATGGCAACCAAAGACAATAATTCACGAATCGAAGTGTTTCTAACTACAGGTGAGAAAATATCATGAAAATCAACACCTTGTACCTGACTGTAGCCTTTAGCTACCAAACGTGCCTTGTACCTCGTATCTTCCACTCCAGAAATGCCCTCTTTTCTCTTGAAGACCCATTTGCATCCAACCAGTCTTTTCCCTGTAGGAGGCTTCACTAGTTTCCAAGTCTGATTCTTATGAAGAGACAACATCTCTTCATTCATAGCAACGAGCCACTTCTCAGCATCTGATCTCGATACAGCCTCTATATACGAAGTCGGCTCACTGTCATCTAATGTTTCAGCAGTAGAGAGGGCATAGGCAATCATCTCCTCATACCCATATCTCTCAGGACGCCTGATCTGTCGCCTCGGTCTACCACCAGCTATAGTAATATTCTCCACCTGCTGACCTGTTTCTGCATTATCAGTAACAACATCAGAAACCCGTACCTGAGGTGCTGGAATACTCTCAAGCTGAACAATCTGCTGATCTGATTGTATCTTTGTATCATCAGGTGTCTCAACCTGAACTGTATCTTTGTCAATGGAGGGTGTGTGTGGCGGATTAAGTAGAGCAGACTCATCGAAAGTAACATCTCTACTCGTCAGAAACTTCTGAACACATGGATCCCACAATCTATATCCCTTCACACCTGACGTATAGCCAAGAAAGATGCACTTCTTGGCCCTAGGCTCCAGCTTTCCATCATTAACATATGCATATGCAGGACAACCAAAAACTTTGATATGAGAATAATCAGAAGTTGAACCAGACCATACCTCTTCAGGAGTCTTCATCTGTAATGAAGAATGCGGTGTCTTGTTCACAAGGTAGCAAGCCATGCTAACTGCTTCTGCCCACCATTCTCTTTTTAAACCTGCATTTGAAAGCATACAACGAGCCTTCTCAAGTAACATCCTATTTAACCTTTCAGCCACTCCATTCTGCTGAGGTCGACCTGTACATGTCCTGTGTCGAACTATGCCCTGATCTTCAAAAAATTTAGTGAAGTCCCCTTCGACAAACTCAAGACCATTATCAGTCCTCAACCTCTTGATCGGCTTCCCTGTCTGCTTTTCAAGCAGAACTTTCCACTTCTTGAAGATATCATACACTTCATTTTTCTGCTTAAGAAAATAGACCCAAACTTTACGTGAGTAGTCATCAGTGAACGTTAGAATATACCTGGACCCACCTTTAGAAGCTACTCTGGAAGGTCCCCACAGATCAGAATGTATGTAGTCTAACGTCCCCTTGGTCTGATGCACTGCTGCCTGGAAGCTGACTCTCTTCTGCTTCCCATAGATACAGTGCTCACAGAATCCCGTCAGTCCTGTTGATTGACCACAAAAAAGTCCCCTCTTACTCAGCTCAAACAATGCTTTGTCACCAATATGACCCATTCTCATGTGCCATAGTCTTGTGATCTCTGCATCTGTCATAGTAGATGTGGAAACAGCAACAGCACCTGTCACGGTTGTACCTATAAGCTCATACAAAGTACCAACCCTATTTCCTTTCATCACAATTAACGTACCCTTACTGACCCGCATGACTCCACCTTCAGCAGTGTATTTGTACCCATTAGATTCTAGGGTACCTAGAGAAATCAAGTTCTTTTTCAAATCCGGAACGTGACGAACATCACTAAAGGTTCTAATAGTTCCATCAAACATTCTCACACGGACTGTTCCAAAACCCACTACCTGACAAGCAGCATCATTACCCATCAAGACAACCCCACCTTGTATAGACTTATACGTGGAATACCAGTCTCTGTTTGGAGTAACATGAAACGAACAACTCGAATCCATGACCCACTTATCTATGGACCTGAACTGAGAATCAACAACTAATAGAAATTTTCCTTCACTATCCTCCTCTACAACTAGCCTCAGCGGACTTGTCCTTACCCTGGTCACCCCTGTTACCCTCTTTTGATTTGTTCTTAAATCTGTAACAGTCTTTCTTTATGTGCCCTTTTTTGTGACAATAGTGACACGATAGGTTCTTATGTCTAGATTTGGACCTAGACTTATTCCCACCATTGGATTCCCTATGTTCTAATCGACCTCTCACATGTAAGCCACTACCCGAGTCATTCACCGAGTCAGATAATTCCTTATCTACCCGTTCTTTACTCACTAGGTTTCTTTTTACTTCATCAACAGTAATAGTTGGCCTACCCCCATATATCATGCTTTCTACGAAGCCCTTATACGCATTAGAGAGCGAACACAGTAAAATCATAGCCTGATCTTCGTCCTTAGGGACATCATCCAAAGCCTTTAATTCATGAATAATTGAGGTAAATTCGCTAAGATGATTTTAAAGAGATGTACCTTCTGACATACAAAAAGTGTACAACCACCGCTTCACTGCGAGTTTGTTGGAGACTGACTTGTGGCAAAACATGTCTAACAATTTCTCCTATAACTCCTGTGCAGTTTTAATCTCCAATACCTCTGACAAAACATCGTCGGCCAAACACATCTGTATAGCCGTGAGAGCCTTCTCATCCAACTCTTCCCACTGTGCCTCGGTCAACGTTTCTGGTTTCTTCTCTTTCTCCTCCAGTGCTTTCTTTAAGCCGTTCTGAGTCAGGAGTCCTTTCACACGGACTTGCCATAAGCTAAAGCTTCCCTGACCATTGAATTTCTCAACCTCGGTTTTAATACCTGATGTCATTGTATCAATTCGAAGAACCGAGCTCTGATACCAATTTGTGCGGAAATAAACAATATATTCGGATCTGAATCGAATCAAATACCATGACCATAATGAGAAACAATCGGACTAAAAGAGAAACGAAACAATAGACACAAGGATTTAGGTGGAAACTCCTTTACAATCGAAAGGGGAGAAAACTATGAGCGAAGATCGGAGCTTTTATTATTGAACAAAAGAAAAAGATGAATTACAAAGATTCTCTCTCAACACATTCAATTTAATTGGTGCGGTGCCATGCAAGGGAAATAACCTCTCTTTGACTTTGGATACCTAATGACGAACCCCTACATTCGTTTATATAGGCCGCGTAAACCTGTTTCCCGATCGATCGGTGCGCCAAGTAATTTTGAGACATATACCTAACAGTAATGTATTAGGTCAACAAAATATTCCACAAGATTAAAACTAATTTGGCTTTAGTGTGAAAATATTATTTTTCTGATTTTTTTAAAGTATTTTTAACAGAAATTCCTTCCTCTAGAAATTTTACTTCGTCTGTAAGAAAAAGATGAGTTAAAAGGTGTTAGTGAAATGATTTGTCTACAACAATAACAATAGCAATAGATCTGTGTTTAAAAAGGCTCCCATTAGGGTTAGGGATGGTAATGATTCGGGTTTTCCTTCATCCAGATCCAACCCCAAAAAAACGACCCAATCTAAATCCAGAAAAACCCATTCACACCATAAGGTTCAAACCAAATCCAAATACATTGAGTGGGATAGGTATCCAATGCAAATCCATAGCCCATTTTTTTTGATAAATTGCAACACAATCACCATACAAGCAGACCACTCGCTAGGAGAGGCTTAGGTCCAACTTTAACAAGACGGGGGCCAAAAACACGCAACACAAAACAAAAGGATAAAAGATCAGGAAAAGACGCTCGCCCCAAACACGATATGGAAGACACCGAGAGCAAGACCAGACAAGACACAGGGAGACAGTACAATACAGCGAGCTAGAACAACTCAGACAGGGACCTCAGCTGAAGATGAAACAGAAGATCAGTACTTGAATCGAGAGCAGGACTAATGTTGCTCAATTGCCTCGACAAAATAACCCATCCACATTATTTAGCAAGTATGTCTGCCACCATAGATGGGTTGAAATCATCAAAATTAAAACCCACTCTTTTTCCCATCTCTATTACTCGCTCCGCTTCCATGATCTTCTCATCATACTCCTCTTCCATGATCTTCTCATCATAATTAGTGCTATTATTTCGATTCCCCATTTTTCGTTTTTTCTTTTTCCCGGCTGTCTTTGTCGAGTTTCCTGCACTATTCCTTGGTGACATGTCCTTCAGGAATTCCTGAAGCTCCTGCTTCTCTTTCTCCTTCATCTTGCGCTTCAGCACTCTCTTGCCCCTCTTTGATGTCATTAGTTTTTCCTTCCTCCACCGAGCTATGCTAGGCCCTTCCATAGCTGGTGCCATCACATTATGATTCTCGGACATACTATCCTCTGTACGCAAGTGATTGATCAATATAGGGGGCTCAAAGCCTGGAGGGAATTCTGGACCAGAGGCAACGGAGTCATTATTACTAGTGTTTCCAGGATCTTCATTCTCTTGACGTGTTATATGGGTATGAAACTGTGCTGATACAGCTTTTTCACTCTCGACACATGGTAGCAGAAGAGGCCGATGCTGATTTTCTCATATGTCCCGAAATGAAAGCTGGGCATCTGGAAAGAATCCATAACCCATATAAACCTTTTTTTTTTTTTTTTTTTCAATCATCATAACCCATATAAACCTCAGAACAAATTATAGTATACAAACTAATATTATATATATAACAATAATAATGCAATGGTAGTACCTTTAAAAGCAATTATTCGTACCACTCACTATATATTTATTCATTTTTGCCATTTATATATATGTATAATAATAATAATAATGCAATAATGTGGCAATTGTCCAAAAAACTCCTAACTAGTAATGGATTTGTTATATAATGATAAGGGTAAATTACAGAAAACTCCCTATCTTTTGCTTCAAAAACAGAAAACCCCCCTCATAAATAAAAGCACTCACAAAACCCTCTCACTTTTAAAAATTTAACACTTAACCCCCATGTAACTTATTTTTGACCATTTTGCCCCTAATGTTTAATTTTATTTTTAGAAAAAGGTTTTATATTATTAGACAAAAGTTAAATATTTTATGTTTTTAGCAAAAAAATTTAAAAAAAATTTCTATATTTATAAAAATATAATTATTTTAATTAATTATAGTAATATTATATAAGTTTAGAAGATAAAAAATATTTATAAAATTTTCAAGAAAAAATATTATGAGATAAAATATAACTTTTTTTTTGGTTGAGGGGCAAAATGGTCAAAAAAATTTATTTGGGGGCAAAGTGAAAAATTTTCAAAAGTTAGGTGGTTTAGTGAGTGGTTTTATTTGTGAGGGGGATTTTTTGTTATTGAAGCAAAAGTCAGGAAAGTTTTCTGTAATTTACCCTAATAATAATACTATAGTGTCAAAACATACTCCACCATGTCGGAACAATAAAAAATGTTGGAATTTAGTTTTGACTCAAAATTTAGTACTTTAAAATTTTATCTTATATTGAACCTAATTTCAAGTCAGATTTGGGTTGTGTTTGATGTCATCCAAATCCAATCCAGTCCAAAACCCATTTGTCAACATCCAAACTCAAATGTATTTAAAACCCATTTTTTTATATCAAAATCTCGTTGTAAGTGGATCGAGTTGGATGAATATCCAATGGGTTCAAGTCTAATTGCCATCTATTGCTAAAGGAAGGTTTGGGAAAGATAAGATATACGTAGCCTTATCTCTACAAAATACTTCCGCTCGGTGCAATGGTTTGTCGCCCCTCCCAAATTAGAGATCTTGAGTTTAAAGTTTATTACCTCGCTTTAAGTATTGGTTTGCCTTTCTATCAAAAAAGATGTCAATTTTCTTTCAGAAAATTATCACTTAGGTATCCTAATGTTTGACCTTTTATCATCTAAATATCCTAACATTTCAAAATATACAATGTTGTACCTTGAGATTTAAATATTTTATTACTTAAGTACCTTAAAATTTTAAAACTTTATCAATTGAATACCCTTCTTCTAAAATTCGACTGATTTTCGTTGAAAGATGCTAAAGTAAAGTATGATTTCGACAATATATAGGTATAGTATTTTTTTTAGAATTGGATGATTCTTTTACCAAAAATGCTGAAACGACACATAATTTTGACAATATATAAATAGTTTATATCCAAATTCAGTGAAACTTTTATTATAATTTCTTTAATTTTCACGAAAAATATTAACATAATTTATATATATATATATGCACCAAATTAGCATCTTTTGTATAAAATCAGCTTAATTTTCACACAAATTCATTAAATTCCGATATAGTGTATCTAAATGTTAAAATATTTAAACCATAGATACCTTATTATATACATTAAAATATCATAATACCTTAGACAATCTATAACTGAGCGTTTCTATGGTGCAAAGTACATATTTATGTGTCGACACAACATATTTTGTGTGTCGACACAAAAATATGTACTCGGGATCACCACCCGTGTACACAATATCATCAATTACGTACTCAGAATCACCAATATATGTGTCGGCACACAAATTTTGTGTGTCGACACACACATGTACTCAAAATCACCGATCATATACTCAATATCAGTATTTCTGTACTCAAAAATATCAAAATTCTGTAGGTGCCCTTAGACAATCTATAACTTTGTTTTAATATTTAGGTATAAAATGTTAAGGAGTAAAAACAGAGCCAAAGCAGAGAGTAAGAATACCATTTCTCTTTGATCTCTATTTAAATTAAATTGTTTGTGAGGCAGTTTCGGAGCTTCTCAGTTTGGGCAATGGAGATCAGTGACGATGGTCCTCTACCCTACCATTACAAAATTATGCTCTCTTGTCCCACTGGTCTCTCTCCTTCTCAGGTTCTCTCTCTCTCTCTCTCTCTCTCTCTCTCCAATTGTTAAGAAAACAACGGTTCTAAAAGCTTAAGCTGATGGGTGAACAGTTTGGAATGATTTTATACTCTAATATATCCCATCGTGGGAATTCCCATTGGGCTTAAAGCGTCAATAATGCATATGCTTACCCATACATTATGTTTGCAATTGATTAATATTTAAATTAGGGATTGTTGGGACTTTGATACCATGTCAAGGAATTAACTATTCCAAACGTTTAAGGTGGTGGGTGAAAGTTCCAGAACGGTTTTATATTCTATCGGCAATCCTAATTATTTTGATTAACCCTAATGTCTCTCAGATCTCCCTGCTCTGTGGGTGGGATCCTTGATCACTGGATCGGACATGACTCCAAACAATCTAGCGGGGGTGATGATACGATCTAGAATTTGTAATAGACTAAAACTAAAATAAAGCAGTGAAATACTGAAAAGTAAAGGGATAAGAGAGAAAAGATAGGGAAATATCAATTTTCATTAGATAGTTTGTAACACAATTTATTACCCATATATATGTATATATATATATATATATATATATATATATATAGAATAACCCCTCCCTAAGCCGGACCCCGCTATACTACCTACTGCGCTACCCTGATAATACAGACCCAATACCTAATTTGGTACGTACCAAAGTCACTGCATAAGGCCCCAAATTTAGAGATTGTGATTTTTTTACGTATTAATTGTTAATTTTTATAAATTCTACGCGTAAAATTTTAATAATTTGTCGTATTGGTATTATGTTTGTAAGAGAAATGTTATTGTATATGAAAGGCGATGCTTGAAACATTCGCTTGGGTCCTGCTTGATCAAAGGCGTTTTCCTATCTCGTTATGTTGATGAAATTGGTAATTTCAATGCTGTGATGAAGGTGCCCGTGATTTTTGACAAAGCATATGACAGGATTCCCCACCCTGACGTCAAGCTGGAGGATTCCATTTCTCAGGTAGTTCTGATTCTACTTCTACCGTGATATGAATCGGAAAAATGTGATCTTTATTTATTGAGCAAGATTTATCATACATGCACAAACCCTAGCCGTTGGATGCGTGTGAGAACCGGAAGAAAGACAAAAGGGGGAAAAAAAGTGGAATTGTGTTAAGAACTCTGTGTACGAGTCAAATGTAAATCCCACATAAGAGTTGTAGGAAAGAAAGGACTAACATATAAGTTCAGTGAGTTACTTCATCTAATGCCAATTGGTTTTAGAATGGAATTCCACTTGGGCTTAATATGTGGATCTTATATAACTCCTTGGGTCAGATCTAAAGGCCTGATGAAATTTTACAAATTGTGTACATGTTGTAGTTGTTTCTAATAGCATGTACGTCCGTGATATATACAAGCCATGAGTAATGGGTCTTTTGGGACAAATATGGACCTTATTATGACTAGGATTGGACATAACCCCAAGCAACTGCTAGGATCTGAGGAGGATTAGATGTAAACAGCCTTAACCCTATGGGGTGCTACCCTATAGAAAGGCTGTTTCCGAAGGGCCACCAATCCTAAAAAATGTTACTATATATGAAAGGCTCCATTTGAAAGGTTTGCTTCACTCCAAAAATGTTAGGACTGACCTTGATTACAACTGAACTTGAAACAAAGACAAGTACTAGTCAAAAGAAATCGAAATGTAAAATAAAATTCTCTATATTAATATGTACTATTTTCCCCCCTTCTGCGTGATGTGTACTGCGTGATATGTACTGCTTGTGCATAGAATTATTCGTTTGGCCCCATATTTGGGATTATGGAGAAAAGATTGTCATTGTGCATGTTTTGAAACCCGGTCCTCGACCAAGATGAAATTAGTTTGAGAATTGATGAATGCATCCATAGTCGTCGAGTAATACAATTCATAATTATGAAGTTTTCCTTTGGTAGATTTGGGATCGAAGGACTCAACAAAATCCATCCTTGTTCAATGGACAGAAGTTTAGGGTATGTCTTTCTTTCAATACCTAGCTTAATTTGCTCATAATTTTTTGCATGTTTTCTTAATGTGTTTAACGCTATCACATTTTTGGCGCCTTCTTATGCCTCTGCTTTTGGTATCAATTCTCCTTTTATCTTTTAGTCTACATTACAGCCATATGATTAATGGAATAACATTTATTAGTTGAATTTCGTAGTACGGTGGACATTCCTTGCACACTAAATCAGATGGTTACACCGGAGAGCAACATGCATTCCTTCACCTCGGTCTGACAGATTATAGGTTGTTCTCTTTCTCTCTCTCCCTTCCTATCTTCCTCCCTTCATAAAGAAAAATGAAAATTGTAAGTTAATGACCTAATGTGTTTCATCATGTTGTATATTTAGCGTATGATGACTACAGCAAAACCTGGATTTTTTTAGCAAGTGCCTTTATTACTACTGCCTAAAGATTATTGTGGAGAAATTGAGTGGTTAGAGCATCATTACCTTATGTTCCTCTATTTTGGTGACAATTTGAGAGGGTTAATTACTTGCTAAGAGAAGGATTTTCTGAAACCACCTAACTCTTTGATAAGGGACATGTACCTCCCTTGTGCTTAGTGGCCTTATTGAAAATTCGCGTTCATATCTTTGTCCTCAATCTTGTTTGACTGTGAAGTCGGTGTACATCTTTTAACTTTCTATTATAGGGTCTAGGGAGTGCTTTGCATGTCTAAGAGCTACAAGCTTTAGAAATCTTGTATTTTTTCTCAAGTCCCTTTGCTGTCCTCGCTTTCATCTTTTGAATCAACACATCTATCGGGTAATGTGGGACTTCAGATGTTATAGCAAGAAATAAAATCACATTAAGCTTAGTTGTATTCCATGCTAAATTTTGTCCCGTTAGCACTTCCCGTTGGTGTTACTCACTTTCTTGTGTGATTACTTTCCCCTGCTGGCTAATTTGCTGTACTGTCATGTTTATGTGCTACTAGGACTTTCACAGGGACAAATCTGAATCCATTATGGGAGAAATTCCTTGTTACGTCTGAAGGTACGTGACGTTGAATTTGAGTTAAGATTGTATGCGCGGATTAATCAACCATGGACCTTATATGTGAGAGTGGGTGAGTGACTCCTTGATATATCTTATCTGATTCATAGGCCGCATGATGTTTTGTGGACTGTAAACTGTGCTCACGTCATCTTGAGAATTATAAGGTTATGTTTGATACGGTTGATGGTAAGTTACACATATTTGATAGCTCTGATTCATACACCTTTGCTTATCCTTGTTGCAAAACAAACTTATGGCTGATGACTTGGATGTGGACGTGGGAATTGAGATCAGTATAAATAATTGAAAACTGTTTGCTTTAGAAAGAATTGTCAGTAGATGTCGAAGGTTTTTTTTTCAATATTGTCGTTACTATTGGAAGTTGTGGAAATTTATGGAAACAGTTTGAAATATCTATAGGCATGTCAACATTGATTGGAATTTTGATATGTTAGTAGATACTTCAAACTATTGTTAGGGCCATATGAAGCACCAAAAACTTTTGCTTTGAGATCATGATTCTTTTTACCCCTTGATTCGCCTTTTTTGGCCCTTTTGAATGCTTTTTTTCTCCCAAAATGATGCGTTACATATGTTCTAACTCTTTCAACTGTACAATAGATGAAACTGTTCGCTGTCAACATACTTCAAACCCACTAGGTAATGGTGCAGTTGTTGAGACATCTGATCAGAGGATTCTACTGTTGAAAAGAAGTGATAACGTGGGAGAATTTCCTGGACATTTCGTTTTCCCTGGAGGCCATCCAGAGGTATGAAAGATCAAATAACATAATTTTAGGTTCTAAATAATCCCTTCACATGTTGCCGTGAGCTTAGGCAGCTTAAGGCGAGTGTAGGCCTAAAACGCCAAGTTACTTCGTAGCTTTCCCTTTAGCCATCGAGGAGAAGTTCACCTTTCGCTATCTATGACGGGCAACACCTCATTTTGTATTTTCATTTCCCCCTTCTCCGTGTTCTTGTTTATTGAGTTAGATCACGTAAAGTATTTGCTTCTTGTTTTTTCGCTCTTCTTTCATTTCTCTCTCTTTTCCTATGTGTATATATATACATCAATGTGTGGACTTGAATCAATACTTCCAGCATGCATCGGATATTTACGTTCTAACTACCCGATGCATAACCTTAAAGGCATGGGCGTGACGTGCCAAGAGCCTAATATGTTAGCAACACTTGGCTCACTCATCCAAGAATCAATGCTTGCAGATATTTCATTGCCAAGTGGGGTAGTTTATTGTGATGTAACCATTTTGGGGTTGATATTGACTATGTATATGATAATATGAATGATAATATGCAGCCAGAAGCAGTGGGAGTTACATCTCATGGTCAGGATTCTTCAGACCCTGATGTCGTAAATAGAAGGGTTGCTCAGGAGATGTTTGATAGCATTATTCGTGAAGTCGTTGAAGAAACCGGAGTAACTTCAGAAAGCCTTGTGAGTTTCAAAGGATGTGAAACTCCCTTCTCTGTTAAAAATTCTAGTGTCATTGGAACAGTTCCCTGGGGACCATAGGGTCATCTGTGGTGTTCTTGGCTCGGCACACGCCTTTCTTTATTCTGGATGGGGGGGGGGGGGGGGGGGGGGGGAGGGAATATAATTTTACTTTACTTTATAGTTAGATATTTATATTATTCTTCTTGGTGTTGACTGATTAATTTCATGCAGGGAAATCCTGTTTTTATTGGTATATCGCGAAGAGAGATGAATGTGCGACCGACAGCTTTTTTCTTCATCAAATGTGCTGTACCGTCTAAGGAGATCCAAAAATTATATAGTGGCGCACAAGATGGATTTGAATCTACCCAACTACTTGCAGTTTCAAGAGTTAGTTCTTACTTATATTTCTTTGAGTCTCACCTTTTCTGCTATACTATTTTGTTCAATTTTATGCTTGTGAGCTCAATTTAGCAGCACATAAAATGGATTCGTTTCATGGTAGGACTCCACATGTAAATCTAGTGAGAAATCTCACATTGGAGTTATAAGTGAGAATACATCTATATAAGTCTAGTTAAAAGTAAGAATACATCTATATAAGTCAAGTGGTCCAAATTAGAACGATATAGAAAAGATTAGTACGACCCATGCGCAAGTATGACACGTAAAAATCAAGAAATGGTCCAAATTTGGGTTTAAAAATATGAAAGTTTAGTGGCCTACTCCACCTAATACCAATTGTTTTAGGATAGAATCCCACTTGGACTTATGTGTAGACCTCATAGTTGCCAACTCCGTCAATCGGGTCTAAGGTGCAATGAAATTTAACAACGGTGAATGTGATTTACGCATAATGTTGACTTTAAACCCATATTTTGGTTTTAGAAATAAAGAGCATTTCCGGGTGGGGGGCCCTTTGGGTTATCTAATGCTGCAAATATTAATTTATTGGGCACTGAAATGGTTCTTTTTCACTAATTGATTCCAGGATGAGTTGGAGAAAATGACAGTGAAGATGCCTGGATGCCATCATGGTGGATTTGTACTTTACAAACTAATGGTGGAGGCAATGAAGAATAACTGAAACCGTAACGATTTAAGATGCCTTGGTGACATCATGGTGAACAAGCAGAGATTATTTTGACCTGCAGAACGCAACTTGTTCATAGAACTATGGGTAAAGGTGTATAGATCGAAAGCTGGGCTAAGAAGCAGATGATGGCGGTTATAAACAACGTTATTGTGGTTCGGTTCCCTGCTCATCTTCATAATAAAGATGTGATTTACGATTATATGATGTACTTTGATTCATGTAACAAAATTTATTTTAGCGGTACAAAATCCATTATTATTACTATATGTTATCTAGAAATTAGTAAGTGATAATTTTAGCATTGAATTTTGACGAGGTTTGTTTTGATTCTGGGAGTTAATTAAACGTGTGCTCGCCAATCTTCTCTTGGTAGGAGACACAGGGGTGTATAGGCATTTAACCCAATGATGATGATAGAGTGTTTGTTTAGATCGCGACTGAATATCTTCAAACAGCAACAATAACGTCTCTTGATTTCTGTATGTATCAAATCTATGGTATAGATTATGTAACTGTCGACAAAACATCATAAAAATGTAAGATCAAAACTAGCTGTGGCATTCAAACTTATTAATCAGAAAGGAGAGACGATCAAACAGCAAACGTCGTAGGGTGATGAAGTGGGACTACGTTTTGGCTTCTCGTAGATGCCAGCCACCACCATACTACTGCGAGGCTGCAATGTAAGGATCATGAAAGCTTAAACTCCCGCTCTTGTTAAACCAATTAGAGTCGAAGAAATCGCAAGCTTGAAGAACATAAAGATTTGGGTTCCAAGGTAGAATTTTCACTGTCTTTTTTGCAACATTTCTAGTGCCCCAAGGGCTCCTACTTAAGTAGAGTTTGGGGGTAGATGTACGCAGCCTTCCCCTTTAGAATTCTACTCTAAAAAGAGGCTATTTCTGAGAATCCCCAACCTGAGGGATGCAACACGAGGACTTCCCAGAAGGTCACTCATCTTGGTACTGCTCTCACTCAATTACGCTTAACTTCGGAGTAGGGGTGTAAATGATCCAAGCCGCTCGCGAGTAGCTCGTGAGTAGCTCGAATAAAACTCGACTTGAACTCGAGTTAACCGAGTTCGAGTATCAAAAGATACTCGATTAATAAACGAGTACGAGTCGAGTAGTGAACTACTCGGCTCGATACTGGTTTAAATACTCAACTCGATACTCGACTAGATACTCGATTAAGTACTCGATTAAATACTCGACTCAATACTCGATTAAGTACTCGACTCAATATTCGAAGTGGTACTCGACTCGATACTCGACTCGTATAAAGTAGTTTTTGTATATTATTTTCTTTTGAAATGGATGGCTTGTGATATTAATAGCAAAATGAAAGAAGAAAAATTAAATTACTAGTAAAAGATGACATCTTACATTTGTGGTGATGTGAAAGAACTTGCATTTGATTTGCTTGTATTTTTTTGAACTTAGGTTTTGATGCGTATTTTCTGTTAATATATCGGTGATTTATGGTTGTATATGTTAAAATATAGTATACGTAAGTAATAATAAAGATCGAGTGTATAGAATAATATTATAATGGAGCTAATTTGAGAATATTCCTATACAAAATAAACGAGTAGTCGAGTCGAGTTGAGTACTCGAATAGTTATTCGAGTTCGAGTCCGAGTCCGAGCAAAATTTACTACTCGAATCGAGTTCGAGTACGAGTTCGAGTACCCGAGTAGTTAATCGAGTTCGAGTACTGAGATACTCGGCTCGACTTGACTTGATTACACCCCTACTTCGGAGTTTTAAAGGGATCCGATGCTTGCGTGTTGGTACCCTCTTAGGTGAATGAAAAAAATTAAGTTCAAAGATACAACTTCACCGTACACGACATTAAAACAGGACAAAAATTCCATCAAGCAGCACGCTCCCACAGAAACCCCCCTATGCCAGCATCTAACCAAGAAATGAGTTATTTTATTTTATAAATTAAAGTAAACCAAAATTGTCACAACAACAAATAATACAGTACAATCTGAGCCACTAGCCTTTCAGGCATGCCAGAAAATGCTTGTATGTAAATTACAACCCCAGCTTTCACTCTTGAATATCTATTCTCTTCTGCAATTCTTCTGCATAAATGAACTTTATAAGTGCCAAATAGTGGAAGAAAACAAAACTTTAAGAACACTCAGGTCACGCTGCTGCGATTGTTATTGTTGTTGTTGAGTTCATAGAAGAACGTTTTGGCAGATTCGTAAATCGACCAACAGATGGATGCAGCTGGTGCATGGAACAGCATTCTTGGTATCCATCCCCTCATTAGCCCCCTGTATCCGTCTTTCGTCACTATTGTTTTTATGACGCCGCTTATTGACCCACTCGTGAATCTGTCACACCCGCAAACCCCCTGCGCGTCCAGTTGAATATTAAGAAGGAAATTTCTATGACAAATTATAGACATGTGATCATTGAAAGGAACAAAAAAGGAAGTTTACATGCACGTTAATGTAGCCACTGCTTGCAGAGTCATGCAAGATTCAGATTCTCACTCTGCGATTTAGCATTTTCCTTTGTAAATATTTAGGGTTTGTTTTGAAAGAAAACCACCTTTCAAAATAGTCATTTTTCAATTAATTACCACAGTTCTTCAAATTTTTTGAAAACTATCTTCAAAAGTTTAACTTTTTCAATCAACCAGTTACAATTAACGCTGTTAATTTTCTGTTGAGGCCATGTGCAATTTTACATTTTATTATACCAAAAACAAGGAGATAAACACACATACTGGTATGAGGTCACTTGGTAAAGTAATGTACCCTTATGTGGTCTCTATATGCAGGTTCGAATCCAACACTCGTTCATGTATAGAGATTTGAACATGCGCATAGTTACTTTTAACAATATAATGCTAAAACCAACATTGTTATATTTTCCCTGATTTTACATATAACCTGAGCAAAATCACACATGTAATACAAGTGGAATATTAACACTACTAAAGTAGGTGATTGATTGAAAATTTTAAAACCATTGAAGGTGGTTTTTTCAAAAATAAAATGTTGTGGTGATTAAGTAAAAAAATGACTACTTTTGAATGTGATTTCCGGTTTTTTTTTTTTAAAAAAAAACCCATCAATTTATGTAGGACATTGAGAACGGAAGAAGGCACCAAGCCAGCTTTTGAATGTGTAAATAATTTAATGATGGCATACGAATACAGAAACTGACAGGCTTATAAGTCGAAAAGCTGCCGAACGAATATGGAGAATCCTAACTTCTTTTGACTCAAGATTTTTCAAGATCACTGTGAAAGCTGAGATATATGTACATTGAAGTATAAACTGCGGGCATGATCGTTATCGATGCTGTTTGATGTTGGTTGTTACGTAACAGCTCTAAAGTATGATAAAGGGAATAAGCAAACATGTAGAAATTCATAATCACGATGCTACGTGTGATAAGGAGAAACATAAGCCAACAAACAAGCAAAAAAGGGGCAAATGCAACTCGTTCACTATGTCTACATCTTAGCCACTGCAGCTTTTACAATTCGATCTTGAGGTAATTAGAAAAGACAGAGCAGATTAAGGATGAATCAGTTTTGATGCCTTAATAGAGTAAATATTCGTCTATGAAATTGCTTTTTTTTTTTTTTTTTTTTTTTTTTTTGTGTGTTCATGTTTTTATGTTTCACAAATTCCACCATGAATTCAGGCGACAAAGGAG
Organism: Simmondsia chinensis; assembly: GCA_018398585.1. Lineage (NCBI taxonomy): Eukaryota > Viridiplantae > Streptophyta > Magnoliopsida > Caryophyllales > Simmondsiaceae > Simmondsia > Simmondsia chinensis. The sequence continues at coordinate 3,577,666 of JAGTTD010000014.1, forward strand.
GTGCATCATAGGAGCAAACCATCTCAGACCTGAGCCGCACGATGAGTAAAATTCTTCCATTTCATGAAAGAGAGGATTATTCTTAATCCTACTATGAGAGATGAATCTCAGTTTTATAGCCATATTTTTGAAACGACTTCCATAATCCAAACTATTAAGAGGATATTTGATACTGCATCTCAAATTGAACAGCAAATACATCTCCAGTCCATGAAAGATCCGAGCCCCATCTTTTTCACTGAAACATGGTACAAGGATAATTCGAAGGTGGGTTTTTTTATCAAAGATGGTGAGGTCGAGGGAACTCATACAACAACAACAGTCCCAATGCCACATAGACTCCCGCATAAGCAAGGTCTGGGTCGAGGGAACTCATAATATATGCAAAGAATTTAGTTTGCAAGCACCAAGTACTTGGCAAAAGTATGTCAGATGTGTAGCCAACCGTTCAAAGTCAAACAGAAAATCCTACTTTCCAAGTCCTCAAAAACAATACTTTTGGTAGGTAAAACCCCGAGACTTCTTAGCAGTGTTTTTATCTCATTGGCATCCTCGTTCTTGGGAAACATGTTATTCCCAATCAATTTATATATTACTCTTGTTCTATATCAATCCATCCTTCACATGCCAAAGTACTATCTCAAGATCACTATTATCATCTATGTTCAAACTCGAAACTTTCATAAGTTATCCTCCATAAAACACTCAAACTGGACCAAACAAACCAAAGACACCACAACAGGCACATACCTGACACTGCAACTGCGTTTTGACAACATCAAGTGGTGTCGTAACAACAGCAGCCAGCGCCCCTGCAGCCGCCCCTGCTGTGGCATGAACAAGCAACCCTTCATCCTCTGCACTCTGCCCCGACACCTCCACCAACCCCCTCTTTGCCGCCTCATACGTAGCGAAATGCACTGCAGTAAACGGCGCATTCATAATCACAGTAGTCCTATACGACGCGTAAAACGCCCCAACCCCCTCCTCCCTCAAAACCCTCTTCACACAATCCCAAACCCCACTATACGCCCCACCAACCCCACCACTCAACTGAAGCCGCTGCTTCACCACATCCATCGGTGTAAACACCGCGTCGCTTGTCACCGTGGCGCAAACCCCGGACACTGCATGCGCCAGGTGGTTGTTGGGGTTCCCGCCAGACAGCTTCTTCTTGCAAAACTCATAAACCGAGAAATAAACCGCGTGGGCCGGTCCTGCACCAAGCCCCATAGCCGCGATGCCTCGGTACAACCCGGCAGCGCCATCGATCTTAAGTATGGACTCGACCGCGGTTCTGACCCGGATAGACTTAACCGGGCACGACCCAAGTGCTTGCATACGGGTCTTAACCGTATCAACAGGGAACATAGCCATGTGTTCGGCGCAACCCGCGATCGACCCAGCAATCATGAACTGCCAGAAGTGAAGCCCATCGTGAGGGGCGCCGGAGAGGGTCATTTCGGGGTGGAAATCAGCGGGTCGGAGGTCCGAATCATGGAATTTGGGTGGGGCATCGGTGGCAGCCATGAAAAGAGTGAAATTTGAAGTGGGTGTAGAGGGATTCGAAAATTAGGGTTTGGAAGAGTGGGATTGAGATGATATAAAGGGACAATCGCCATACAAAAGTCAATTGAGAATCAGAACACTTTTGGGGAAAAGAGAGAACATTTGATCAACAGAAGGGGAAAATGAAAGGAGATTCTTGGTGTGGGTAGTGGTGAGAAATTCGACAGAAAAGAGGGAGGGGTTTGTGCTTCGCTTCTGAATCTTGTGATTGGTAAATTAGGGTTCTCACAAGCGCTGAGCCCAAATTGAATTGAATATATTGATGCTAATCCATACGTGGTGCCAGCGGCAAAAGATAGGTTCTTTTTTTCGGGCTGTAAATGGGGATAGGTTAATTAATTGGTCCAAAAAAGAGTTAAATGGTCGACAAATGTTTCACTCAGCTGTAAATATTTGTGTGTGTATATATATATATATATATATATAGATCTAGTACTTCAAGGACTCTTACATAAGCGAAATTTAGGAAGGTAGATATATACAGCCTTACTCTTTCAGAGTGTAACTCTGAGGAGAGGCTGTTTCCGAGGACCTAATACGAGGACTTTCTAGGAAATCACCCACCCTGATACTACTCTCGTCAATCACACTTAACTTCAGAGTTCTAATGAAATCCGGTTATATTAGTGCTTGGTAAATAAACCCTTATATATATATATGCGTGTGTGTGTGTGTGTATTAAAGCTAATAGCTCATATTTTATGATTTATAGTTAATGGTTATTATTTCTTCCTCTCATCTTTCACTCTCTCTTGAGAATTATACCCTCTATATATCTACTACAACAACAATAGACCAAGTGTCTCAATAACTCTTGTACAATTAGGGTCTGAGAGGAGTCAGATGTACATAGTTTTTCCTCTTCATAAGCGTGCTACCCTAAAGGAAGGCTGTGTCCAGAGACCACCAACCTGAAAAGCATAATATATCTATATATTTATAGAAAATTTATCACTTAAGTACCTTGAGATTTTAATACATACAATGAGATATTTTAAGGTTTTAAAATTTTATAACTTAAGTACCCCATGACAGAGCTTGGTGAACTTCTGTTAAAATCCGATCAATTTTTCACCATAAAATCTTGATGTGATAAATTGATTATATATATATATAAGATATGCCAATATTTTCATGAAAATCTAACGAACAAGAAGGGGGGAAATTCACTGAATTATAATAGAAGATATCTACATATTTGCAAATAATACGTCATTTTAGTATTTTATAATAAAAAAATCATAGTACTGCAATAGAAGACATCTATATATCATTATATTATGTTCTACGTTAGTAAAATCTAACAAAAATTCATCAACTTTTATAAAGTTACTCTAATATTAATAATTTTACCATAATAATAATATCTATTTTTTAATAAATAGATAAGTGACAGGAATGGTATAATAGCTATCACATCATTTGAATAGAAATTCTCGTTAAATTTGACTCTAGAATTTTGGAGAGGTTGATATTGATGTGTTGGTATGCCGAGCTCCACAAGATTGTGTGTTGGCAACCACTTCGGAGTTGGTACGCTTCTTGTAGACCAGTCCACCCCCAAACTTCAACTTCAAACCTTTCTTTTTTTTGGGGGGGCATCGGTAACACGAATAGCCCTCCGCAAATCCCCTTAAACCCTTCTTTCCAAATAATAAAGACGAGATTCAATCTCAAGTTTTAGGCACCATCTCCCAAAGACTTTACCAACAGAACTAGTTGACGCTTTCAACTTCAGCCCTTTCAGTCTTGTGAAACTGACTTTTCGATCGCTTCTAACAAGTTGATGTTTAAACACCACAGGCACATGGCAGACACACTATGTTCGTAGGTCCAAAACAAAGTCGAAAACTTCTGTGCAATGTTGCATCTTCAGTAACGTGATTATCATCTTGGTAATTGATTCAAGACTTTTTCCTTTACAACGGGAAAGAGGTATGACATTACTCTAAATAAGGTCAACAACATCTAAAGAGGGGGGAATGAGTTTTGAATTAATAATCTAATACTTGAAAAATAGATAGTCTAACTACTACATCAAATCCAGTAGCTCGGCTGGCTTAGAGAATGGTATAGCCCACCACCAGGGACCTTCCTAGGAACATATGGCCCTATCTTCTCAAAAACAAGCCATGATAAAGCCAGATAGACCAACTCAGCAGCTAACTAGGTAGTCCGTAATGCTCTGTGTACCATTAGAACAAATATTTGTTCTCTGGACCTCAGTCGAGCTCAAATCTAGGCCTTATTGTTATGCCTAATGTGCTAGGCTGAGCCCTTCCTAGTAGATGACTCTAACGCTCCTTTCTTACCAGTATAAATATAAATGTATAGCAATGCTTGCCTACGCGACCCCAGAAGACAGGCAGGTTCTGATCAAGCACAACCAGAGCAGATTCCAAATGAACTTCAATTAGGCTCATGCTCTTGCAGAACTTACACACCTTCAATAGATGCTCCATAGCGATCAGTTCTCATCAGCACCTTCATCAAATTCAGCAGAGCCACCAGCACGGAAATCCAGTTGCTTCTGGTACTTTAAACGACGGCGCTCATCAAATCCTTCCCATCCTTCAACCTACAAAGCATATTCCAAGTCATTTCTCTCTCTTTCTAGAGCAGAATGACAGTTTTAGTACTGAAAGTAATGAAGATACGCACCAGGCGGAGCACGTCCATTGTAATTTCTGTGCCATGAAGATCAAGGGTTGAAAGGGCGATGCAGTTTTTGAACAGCGTTGAAGGGAGGGCCTTGAGTCCATTATTGCCAAGATGCAACGCCTAACATTTATAAAAGGAGAGCTTTTATATTTATTACGGTCAAAGAATACAGAATCTCTATTAGTAAATTACAATATGGAAATTAAATAGGATCTCATCCCTATGTGTATTATGTAACTACAACAACAACAACAGTCCCAGTGCCTCGCGGCTCCCGCAGAAAGCAGGGTCTTGGGGGGTGATGTACACAGCCTTACCCCTTCCGGCTGGAATGTGTATTATGTAACTATATACACAAAAACTTTGGTCCAATGTTTGTTGACTCATAAAAGTAAATTAGTCATCATACAACAACAAACCCAGTACCTCAAGGGCCCCCGCATACGCAGGGAAAATATTAGTCATCATAAAGTTGCAAAAACATATTATATAGTAAATAATGTACAATTAAGAATTTGAGAGTTGAAATGACAAATTTTAACAAAATAAAGAATTATGAATATCTAATTTACTCTTAGGTATTGATTATTTTCAATTTATATTTCAAATGAGAAAATACAGATACATGTCATAATACGTGTGTTATACATATAACATCAAGAAAATGCATATTTTACCGTATTATTGGTGATGAATGTAACCGCCTTTTTTGAAAGCGAAATGATAGATACGTGTCCAAAATGTGTATTATACGCGAATTTTACGGGACTAAGCATCGAGTTGAAATATGAAGCTCTCACCTTCAAATTTTGTAAATTTCCGAATGTGTCAGGCAATTCTACCAAAAGATTTGATGAAAGATCAACCTGGATCACGTCCATTACAGCATATCATTAGCATCATAATCCAAAATATCAGAAACGGAAACGTTAATACAAAGGCTTTAGAATTGTACCTCAGTCATACGGCAACAATCTCCTATACATGAAGGTATCAGACTTATCCTAGCAACGAGAAACAAATAGGAGGCATTATGATGAGGGAGAAAAGTTGTTACGCGGATTCAAACTGAAACTCGACAGAACTCTGTTCTTTAATTTATAGAAACACAAAGGATTTTGAGACGGCATAAGCAATTTCCCTTCTGTTGGAATTTTGGGACTCTGTTCACTCCTCACTACAATTCTAGCTAAAAAGCATGATAAGCCTGCCTGTGGGTGCTTTCAGCCACTATAAGTTTAGTGTTGCTGTATATATTCTTGGGTTCGCCAGGTGTTATGAGAGAGAAAAAAAGAAATTGTCTCATAGTCTCCACTAAAGGTCGTGAAAAGTTTCTCCAACTCTATAGACGTACGCGTGTCTTTTTCTTTTTTCTAGTTGAACTGTTTTTTGTTCTTTTATTTCGCTTCTCCAGTACCAGGATGATTAATAGAGTTTTTTTTTGTCTTTCAACACCATCAAAGGATTGTCCCTTCCAACCTAATCCCTTTTTTGTAAGATCCGCATAAAAATATGCTACAAACGTGAGTAAAGCTAAAACAACAGTAGTATTTATATCATTCGTGGTTCTTGTTGGGGGGTGGGGTCGAACAGTTGGCTCACCTGTTGTTGTTGACTTTCAATATCTCAAGCTGTGCTAGACGACATATTTCATCAGGAAGTCCAGCCAATTTGTTGCCTGCAACGTGCAGTTGCCTCAGAGAAGTAAAAGCGCCCAGAGTAGAGGGAAGAGTTGTTAAACTGCAGACATGATTTGTGACAAATTTGGCATAATGCAGAAAAACCATCATATAAGAAAAGAGGTATTTACAACATTGGTCCCTAATATTTTTAAGTTTGTTTAAATTAATCACATCTTTTCTTTTGCTCAAAATGGCTCCTAATGTTTGTGACTCTATTCAAATTAGTTTCTCATCTTTTCTTTTATTCAAAATGGTCCCTGATGTTCTATTTTATGAAAATTGGTCCCTCATCTTTTTAATTTTTACCTAAGTTTCAGCACCAAGTGGGGGAATATTATTGTTATAAAATAAAAAAATAGGGGTCATTTTGAAAAAAATTATATAAGGAACTAATTTGAACAAAGTTACAAATATTGGGGACTATTTTGAACCAAAGAAAATATGAGAGACTTATCTGACCAAACTTAAAAACATTAGGGATCAACGAGGTAAATAATAACAAGAGCCAGAAAGCTGATAGAAGCAGGAGGATTGGTGGCTTACCGTGCAATAGTCACACATTTGGGATGAGAGTTGAGAGATGGGGTTTGGGGTGTCAATTAGAGATTGTAACCCTAATTTCATAGTGGATGAGGAGCCTGTTTGGATCCTGTGGTCTTTCTCTCTAGTTAAGAGAGGGTTCTCCATGTAAACTTTCGGTGTTGGTTCGTTGTTTTCGTTTAATTTTTGCTTCCGCTTGTGCTTGTTTTGTGATTTTTCCCAACCATATGTAACTAAAAAAAAGGAGGAAACTTCCTCTTATATTGAGATACATTAGAAGCTCGAAAAAGCATATAGTTTCTCTCTGCCCACGAAATGTCACTTCAAATATGAAAAATAAAAGATCCCGAACATGAGATGGGCTGCTTGAAATAAGGTCATAACTTACTGGTTATGATTTAAAGAGAGATATGTTAAAGCCTTCAAATTTGTCAGTCCTTCCCAGCTAATTGAGTCATCCGAGAGTTCGTTTGCATTCAACATTATTTTCTACAACGACAATAACATAGCAACAACTTCTCATGAATTAGGAGGCTGAAGTTATTTACGTAACTTAACTCTAGTCAAAGGAATTACGAATTTCAATACCTGAATGGAAGCAAGAGATCCAATTCTGGTGGGTATCTCACATATGTGATTGTTGCTGAGATCAAGCACTCTCGCAGCAGATCCTCTATCCCAGACTTCATCAGGTATGGCCTTCAAGTTGTAATTTTTGACACAATATTAGCACGGAATTTACAGCATTGAAGAGTCAATAAAACAACTCCAGGCAGAACAAATAGATACGTAAGTCAGAAAGAAAGATATTACTTTAAAAGAAAAGCGTTTTAGTGCTATCACCATTAAGAACTTATAGCAATAAAAAGAGAATAAGACCACAGTATAGTACATATCAGAACATCTTTGGGAATATTATCCATAATACTTTATCAGAGTGCTGGAAAAAAAAAAGTCCTTCCACAGCATAGTTTGCTATATTAAGCTGTTGATTAAGACTCGATCATTGGTACTGCTACTTGTGGTGAGTGTTGATAAAAATATTAGTAGAGCTAATATCCAAGCAGGTATAGGTCGGACGAGTACAACTAGGCGAGAAGTGATGGGCAAGTAGGATCCAACAATGTTCTTATCCGCCCCAGCCATATCTGGCAAGTTCCTCTTGTACCTCCACTCTTACAAGTTACCTACCAACTTTCTCCCTCTTGGTTTTCTCCTCATTGCCCTAAATCTGAAGAAGGTAATCCGATCGCCCAAAGCCTCTGATCTTACTTGTCCTCCTATGGTCCAAGTGTCAAATCAGTCCTCTGAGCTCGAAATACACAAGCCTCCAAGGACCCCAAGTGCTACCCTCCCACTGTTCATGCCGTGTACCATATGCATGTGTTAAGTACCATATGCACGAGTTAAGTAAAGGATAATATTAAGTTATCTATAGAGACACACCATCCCTATTTCCTTTCCTTATAAATATTAAGCTAAAGCTCATGCTACAGGGGAGAACAATCCTTACACTTTACATTACATATAAATAAAAACAGTGAGTGACATCAAATTATGCTCAGGTCTGAGGCATAAGTTAATCCGCGTACAATGGAACTGAGAATAATGCTGAACGTAATTAAATTTGGCAATTCTTGGCTTTAGTGAAGACGTTAAAAAGTGTCATTATTTCCCAATATTGTCAATGCAAAGAAGCTGATGGGTCAGTTGCTATGTTCAATCCGTTACCATTATAGACACCCACCCAAACTACTGCATTTCTCAGGGACATGATTCTATTGAAGTTCAAACAAGCGTAGCCTAGGGTTTTTAATTGAGTCCAGATGGGGAAATAGAATACTTCATGACAACATATCTCATGAACTCTCATTCAAAAGAACAATTTTTTCACACAAGTTCTCGTATTATGTTGTTTATGTTATCAAGTACCTTCAAACGGCATTCTGAGAGTGCAATGACGCCAGTGACTTTCCACCGCTCGGATCTACTCTTTTCCATGGGCACCTGTTCGGCTGATTTTTGAGATGTCTTATCAGAGTTCATAATTCTTCGATAATTCGGCACAACCGGAGCATCCTTCAACTTAGGACCATCCTATCCAGCAAAGTTCAAAGCTCAATAGATGCCAAGGTCCGAATTAACCTTAAATTCGCAACGAATTAGCAATGAATGTTAAATTTCTTCAGGTTTTAGGTCCGACTCACAGAATTGGCATCGTGAGATCCACATATACGCCTAGGTGGGATTCTATCCTAAAACCAATTGGCATTAGGTAAAGTAACCTACTAGACTTATATATTGATCCCTTTTCTCTTAAACCTCCAATATGGATTCTACTATACTCACTCATGGGATTCCATCCTAAAATCAATTGACATTAGGAGTAACTCACTAGGCTTATATTGGTCTATTTTCCTACACAACTCTAGTATAGATTCTACAAGACTCACATGTGGGGTTTCATGCGAAAACCAATTGGTATTAAGTAGAATAACTCAGTAAGTTTATAGATTGATCTCTTTTCTCTCACAATTCTAATATAGATTCTCCTAGACTCACATGTTGGGTTCCATCCTAAAACGAATTGGCATTAGGTGGAGTAACTCACAATCTCTTATTCTCTCATAATTCCAATGTGAATTCTTCTACACTCACATGTGGAGTCTTCTACAATGAATAACTTGAAATGGAAGATAACAGATGATGAGATAAGTTACCCCTTGGTGCAGGCCCTGAGAGGCCATGAGCATGATTTTAGACCCATTCCTAATGTCCGATGACCTTAATGTCTTGGAATCTTCTAGAACCTTGCCTGTCAGTACAATCGATTTCTTTTTCAGCAATTACACTGCTAAAATCTAAAAAATTAACTAGGCTAAGTAAATAATACTTTTCCATTCATGATTAAAAGGTGAACAACTGACTATATTCACTGATTAATTATAGAAAAGCAAGACTAACGAATCTAAGGACTTGTTTGATAGTTACACGAACTGAATTCTTATGGACAATTATATTTCTCAGGAATTCAATTCATGTATCAATTTTCCAGAATGTAGGTACAAAGTATTTGATGTCAGGTTGGGAAATAGAATTTCCTTAGGGGCCTAGTAAAAACAAAGGAATAAAAACTTATGTAGGAGGGCTGGGGGCTAGGTAAGTTACTTCCGAAATTTTGAAGGAATTAAAAATTACTAAGGAATTTTCACTTTCCATGGCTTGCAAACTTCCTAGCAACCAAACAAGAAGGCAAATGGCCACTTTCAATTAATTCTAATTTCCTACGTTTACTCCTAATAAATAACCAAGACCCATCTAAAGGATTAGATAAATAAGAAACTCAACTACTAAATCAACTACAATATTCACTAAGATCAGATCTTGGGAAAAATTATGTAGTGAAATATTTTAACAAACCTAAGGGGTTGTTTGTTCACCAAAAAATAATACGAGAGTTTGGAATTTATAGAAAGTGGGTATTTGCACTCTTATTTAGTTACTAGCAAAATATGAGAAGCTTAAATTTTTGGGAAGTTTCAATTCCTTTGTTACATAGGAAGTAACTAACCTAGGGGCTCATAGAAAGTTCTATTTCCCATCATGGCAACCAAACACAAATACCTATCTTTTGATAAGTTGACACAATAACTTTCCATAGAATTTATTTCCTGTGTTAACCAAATATTGCCAGGGCGTTGGCACAGGAAGTACGAATTCATGGGAATTGGGGATTTGGCCTCGTATTTGGTTGCAAGGAAGTTGGCATTCCACTTCCTTTATCCTTTGTTTATAACTAGCTCGGCCCAAAGTAAAGGAGTTTTATTTCTCGTCCTAACAACCAAACATTTTAAACCTACTTCCTGAGAAGTTTATACAAGCATTTGTTATAGTCCATAATCAGTTCATGAACAAATCACTCCATCAATCAAATAATCCAACTCAAAGATAGTAGTATTTTGTATATAATCCGTACAAAGTATTGAGATCAACAAGTATACGATAAGATTTCAATAGTAGGGAGAAAGGAAGGGAGGGAGATTCAAACACAATGCATCCATACATCTCCTAACACTTAGGCCTCTATATATAGAATCATGAAAGGATATAATTATAATAAATGACTTAACCTATTTATTTACACTTAAATTACCCCTCCTGTAACCTCTATAGTTCGAATTGTATCAGAATCGAAACCCTAAGAAATACTTCCCATCAAATTTAATTCCGTTATTAACCAAACAAGACCTAAATTTAGCAAATCCAATACTTTCCAGAATTCAACAGGCACGACCACTAGAGAGTTAGAGTTGGAGAGAGAGAGAGAGAGAGGAAACCTTTATGAATGAGCTTTTGGCCGCGAGGGAGGACATTGGTAGAGGATTGAAGGATAGATTTGAGGTGGCTAACAGTGGAGTTTTCAGAGAGAGAAACTGGAATCGTTCGTCCACTGAACTTGATCTGCACCTTTACTATGTCGCCCGCGATGGCTTCTTCCGTTTCCATTCTCCGTTTGGTCTTCTCCGGCACCGGCCGCCGGAGATTCTCGCGCAGCACACAGTAGATGGCCAAGATTGAAGCTTTACCGACGACCCTTGCAATGTGGTGCCCGCAGATTATACGATCAGCAACGCTATAAGATCAGAAAAAGGGGGTAAATTACATGGGAGTGGTTTAAGGTTTAGTGTATTAATTTTTATAGTTTATAAATTTTGTAAAATAATTTATTAGTTTAAAAAGTTACATAATTTAATAAAATAGTCAAAATAATAATATAAGAAAATGAAAGTGGGACCTTGTTTGCATTATTACACATTATTATTTTATTAAATGTAAGTAAATTTTTGAACTAAAAGTTATTTCACAAAGTTTATGGAGTAAAAAATTAATACATCAAATTTTGGGGCACTAATAGGTAATTTATCCCTAAAAAATATATATTTAAGAAATCCATATGGAGGTTGCTAAAGATGATTTGAGTTGGGTTCACATGTATTCATAAAAGTTACAGTCGTTTTAAGTCCACGGTAAATTGGGGCGAGTCAGGTTTGGCTCGACCATTCAAGGTCGGATTTACCTATATTCAGGTTGAGTTGGGTTAGCACCAAGTTATTTTGGATTTGTGTCATTTTACTTTTAGGTCGTTTTGACTTTGAGTCAATTTTAGATCAGATTATACATTTTTTACATCATCATAGTTTCTACAATTTGGTGCCTTTATAGCATGATTTTATTAAAAATTGCTGGAACTATTTACAAAAGTGTAAAATTATATTTTAAATAATTTATATTTTTACCATAATATTTATTGTTACAAATATAGAAGTTTAATGATCTCATATGAGGTCTATTTATACTTTTGACAAGTAATAACTATTATGTATTTAATTACATGGAGTCAGTTTGGATTTTAGGTCAGATAGGGTCAGAGTTCAGGTAATTTTGGGTTAGATTAGTTCAGATCAATAGTGGGTCAGATTATGTCAAAATAATTATCGAATCAAGCAAAAAACAAGTTAGGTTAGTTTCATGTTGGATCATTTCAACTTTTGGTTCAATTATTATACACAAATTTTTAGTTTAGCTCAGGCTAGTTGCGGGTTTTTCATGTCGGGTTGAAGTTTCCCTTAATTATCATGAATTTTTTGATCTTGTAATATTTAAGTATTCTTTATTAGGTTTTTGATAAAATTTTTGCCAAAAATAATAATAATATACATAATTTTAGAAATATATAGGCATCTTCTATCACAATTCGATTAATTTCTATCGTAATCCACTAAACCTTCATTCATATTTTTATAATCATATAACACATCAATATTTTTCAGTGAAAATTAGTTGCATTATGACATAAGTTTACTTGATTTTAGCGGACATGATAATTTTATATATATTAAAACATTTAAGTGTTAAATATTAATACTATAGTAATAGAAAAATTATCATTTAGGTATCATAAGGTTTAAACATTTATTAAGTATCTTAAAATTCCAATTATATATAATAAAGTATCTTTATTATTTAAGTACTCTAAAGTTTCAAAATTTTATTAACCAGATACATTTTTATTGAAATTCAAAATATTTTTATTAAAAAATACTAAAATAAAACACAACTTCGATAATATATTAATATTTTCATTAGAATTTAATGATTTTTGCCCCAAAATGCAAAAATGATACATGATTGTAGTAATATTTAGGTAATGTACACTTTTTTTAAAATTTTTTATTTTTGTTTAAGTATTATAATAATAAAATAACTTTTTAATTTAAAATAATTTTTAAACGAGAAAGATATAAATGAGGGACATATTTAAATGAGGAGATAGTGATATGTATATTATTAAATGAGTAACACATTCAGGGTAGCACCCTAAAAGGGGAAGACTGCATATATCCATCATCCCAAACCCTGCTTATGCGAGAGCTCTTGTGGCACTGGGATTATTATGGTTGTCATACAGAAACTATGATACCATAATACTATTAATAAGAAATACATAAATGAGGAGACTATGATATTTCCAATAAAAATCACGAGTTTACCTATTTATATATCATTATTTGAGTTTTTTTTATTAGATACATAGTTTATAACTAATATATAATTATATTAGTTGAGTTTCTTTTGATGTTTTTTTTAAATTATATATTAGTTTATAGACTACGTGAAATAATTTTTTTAGTTTTGAGTTATATGTATTTAATAAAATAGTACAAATAATAATATACAAATGCGTAAGCAGGGTTTTGGGATCGATGTACGCAGACTTCCTCTTTTTGGATGTTACCCTGAATGTGTCTCTTATTTAATAATATATGTATCACCATCTTCTTATTTAAATGTGTCTCTCATTCATATCTTTCTTATTATAATTCAAATAATAATATGTATATATCTTTTAAAAGGTATATGTACTCAATGATTCAAATTATAAAATTAAAAATTTAAATAATTTAAATTAAAAAATTATTATATTATTTTTTTAATTTAAAAAATATAATATTAAAAAAAAGTGTGCATTGTTGCATGACCCTTTGGTCCATGACGTTTGAGACGTCGTGCACTGAGGATGGCAATAGGGTGGGGCGGGTATCGGGGACGCTTCCTCCATACTCGTACCCGCGACTCAAATCATTTACCTGTACCCTCTCCATTACCTGCCATGGGTATGAAGTGGGTACCCATAACCGCCTGGGGGGTACAAACCCATACCCGTACCTACTCCATTACCCACCCCTGCCCACCCTTACCCGCCTTGTTACCTATCCATGTCCAACTTATTACCCATAAATTCTTTTAATTTTCCTTTCAATAATAGCCATGAATTTATACTTATAAATTACGTAAGAAATATTTTATATAAAATAACACAACGGGTAACTCTAATATGTGATTATGAGGCGGGTACATGCGGGTACGGGATGGGCAGGACGGTGCGGGTACATGCTGATGGAGTAAATCTCACAAATACTTGTAAAATCCTTGCAAATGGGTAATCAGAAGATCTCAGGTGTTGAGGCTGTGTAATCACTTTCCTTTAGGCTTATTTCGGTATACGAAATATCCTTAGGGATACAACAACAACCAAATATGGAGTGAAGATGTATAAAGAGAGAGATTAATAAAGATGTAGAGAGATTGACTGATTTAACAAACCAAACACTTCAATTTCACATAAGAACACAAGAACACTTGATTTTGTTCTTCAAATTCTTTTTCTCAAAGATCTTTTGTTATTTAAGTCTCTTTTTCCAAGAATAAAATATGGGGAATATATATATATATTACATGAGAAGAGACGTCCCTTTAAAAACAAGTAAAAAGGGCCACGACGTTCGGGGAAAAAATCACGCGAACTATTAGAAAATCTGACCTGTGTGTCGACGCACAGCTCACTGCAGGATTGTGTGTTGACACACAACATTCTGCCATGCGCTTCTGTAAGGCTGTGTGTCGACACACACTTATTCTCCAGTGGTACTGTTGGATTGTGTGTCGACACACATGGCCCATGTGTCGACACATCCCTCATATGTTTTAAACACTTAAACAAATACCAGGAATATCTCATACTCATTTTATACATACATTAAATAATATTTTACATATTTATCAATACACATTTTGAAAATATACCAACACATGCGGGTACGAGGCGGGGCGGGTACAAGCCTATACTCGTACCCCCCCATAACAGTGACGCGCATTGACATGCGCACCTTACGTATACCCATTACCCGTCTCATCTATACTCGTACCCGCTCCAAAACATGGTGGATACCCGCGGATATCAGGTTTTACCCACCCTAATGCCATCCTTATTGTGCACCACCATTGCACGACGTTTCGAACATCGTGCAACGGGTCTTGTATTCTTTTAATCCATTTCAAATGGCGTGCATCGGCTGGTGAATAATGAAGTATGCCATTTTGCTAAATATTTTTCTAGCTATGGCAAAATTCTTTTTTTTTTTTTTTTTGCAATTATGCCAAAATGCTAAAAAAGTCATCAAAAAGGCACATATTAAAATACATTAACTTATATATTTTTGATGAAAAATATCCCACTAGTTCTTACATTGGCCAATAAAATATAAAAAATTAATTTAATAATAATAAATATAATATAATTAATAAATTTTAACATGTATTATTTGTACCCGTAATAGACAAATCCAAATAATAGTAACTCTTAATTAAACAACCCCTCTCACCACCGCCGACTTTAACCCAGCTGCCCTGCCCCTTACCCCCTTCTCATTTCCCACAAAACCACTTCAAATCCAATTTCAACACCCAAAAACCATCACGATTTCTCATCTTTGCCCTCAAATTCTCTCTTGCGTACCTTCAATTTCATACATTTCTTTCGTTTTCTCTGATTTTGCAATCAAACCCAGCTCAATTCATGCCCAATTCAGGTTGAATCTTGAAGCTTCATGTGGAAATCTTGGGGTAAATCTTCATCCCAGTTGCATAGCCCCTCCCATTTCAGATGCTCCTCTTTCAAAGACATCGAATCCCTCTGCCTTAACGGTGATTTTCAACCTGAAGACCATCAAATCCACACTCTCCAGGCGCCGCGCACCAAGAAAAATTCAATCTTTCACCGTGTTAGAACCGCATCCTCTTTGCTCCGCCACTGGCCCGGAAGACCCGAATCCGAATTACCCACATTGGCGTCCACTTCGACATCGCTGTCTTTATTAGATACCCATTTGCGACCCGTGTTGATCCCGGGTTCCGAGTCCCGGATAGTGTTATACTTCACCAGCCTCCGGGTGGTGCGGCCAACGTTCGAGGCGTGTCGGTCTGTGCAGTTGATCCTCCAGGGTTTCCGGGTCGCGATTGATGAGAGGGACGTGTCGATGGATTCGGGTTTCATGGAGGAGTTGCAGTTGATATTGGGGGGGAAAGAGAGGGAGAAGCTGACATTGCCGAGGGTGTTTATAGGGGGAAGGTATGTGGGTGGAGCTGAGGAGGTGAAGCAACTGCACGAGATTGGTGAGCTCAAGAAACTCATTGAGGGGTTGCCTGCGGTGGAGCATGGGGGCGGGTGCAATGCGTGCGGTGGGTACAAGTTTGTGCTTTGCACCGAGTGCAGCGGCAGCCACAAGGTTTATTCTGACAAGGTTGGGTTCAGGTCATGTATGGCTTGCAATGAGAATGGGCTTGTACGGTGCCCTTCATGTTCTTGCCCGCCACCTTTCTGAAGTGTCTGAGCAGCATCAGTATTCAAGCTATTACACCATTGGTCTCCTTAATGCTTGTAACTTTGTTCAAATTACTCTCTTATCTCTTTTTTTTGTTCAAAATGGTCTCTAATGTTCTATTTAATGTCAAATATTAGAGCATTTTAAACAAAAGAAAAGACGAGGACAAATTTGACTAAGGGACCAATGGTGTAAATAACTCTCAATAGCCAGAATGGCAGATGACAAGTTAAATTTCTTTGTTGATTGAACTTTGTTCTTTTATGGGTTTAGCTAGGTGTTGTGTAGGTCATTGAATTACGCCTTGTTTTTGTGGTTAACTTTGTCTCACTGTGAAGAGGAAAGCAAATGATATAATAAAATAGAACAGTCAACAAACCCATGTATTCTGAGATATAGATTTGTGTTACTGGGTTTTCCCGGCAGTAGTTTAGACAAAAGAACATTGTTTTGGTTAGATATTTGTGTTTTGTTATATGCACTTTTGACGAGTTTCATTTGTTTTGTTAGTTAAGAATTTGTAGTAGTTATGTCTGTAATCATTACAGGTGTGACGCCATTTTCGATGGAACAGATGGTAAACTATTTGAACAGTAAGTGCAGAATTTGCTCAACATCATAATGAAATGTATGTGTTTATATATATAAAAGATAAATAAATACTTGACAAAACACCTTGTCTTAACAGGATACACCAATATCTTCGGTGAAAACTTGAGTCGTTGCCATACACATGTATATATACATATATCTGAATCAAAGAGCAAAACTACTCACAGGAATCGTATGTTCGAACGAGCCAGCTTCTTAGCCTCTACTCAAATACCAATATATCATAGGTTCCTAGACCATCATATCCCCAGTACTCAAAGCATCTTTACAATCCAAAGCCTGTGTTTGTTTATGTACATATATACGAGGCAAGGTCCAACCAGTTCAGCGTCAGCGAGTCGCTTGCAGAGCATAATATAAGAATTTACCTCTCCTGACTGCTGGATGATCCTCTTCCTAAGCCCCTGCAGTACTGCTAACTTGTCCATGTAATCAGGGTGCAACCCCAAGTCAAGCATTTTGGTCACTGTGCTTGCGGCATCCTCCATGTTTCCCCCTTTGATGTATCCTCTGAGCAACCATGTTAAAGTTTTCTTCTTACTTGCAGAGCTTGCAGGCTCCAGGGTAGCAAGCAACCTTTCAACGGCAGCAGCTTCTCTTTGGGAAGCACAGATGGCTAGAACAATGTCGTAAAGGGATCTCTCTACGTGTTTTCCTATAAGCTTCATTTCCCAAAGCTGCCTCTCAGCCTCGAGCCCACGACCTGCACAAATGTACATTGCAAGGAGTTTTTCATAGACCAACCCATGAAGCGATGTGCTTCCTTCGTGAACCACCCAGTTGGACAACTGGGTCCCTTCGGCTAGAAGATCGGTTTGATACTTCTCAATGAGCCAACCATTCTCTCCATCCAGTTCAGCTACAAGTCCAGCCCTAGCAAAACCCTTCAATTTACGTACTGCTTTTGAAAATTCATTCAACTCTTTGACTAGAGCTGTCATGGCGATGAGATAGCTGTAAATCTCAGGCTTCAGCCCACTTTCTCTCAGGTGAATCACCAGCTTAACAGCATCTCTGTAATTTCCTCCTTCCTGGCAGATTGTAGAAAATTAATCAACACGGTCATGCACTGTAATATTAATAATACAATTGAAGTAATGTGTCAGCAACAATCAAACATCAGCCCCTGAAACAAGTAATGTCCTTTTTGCAGCTTTTCATCTAAGAGTCTGAAGGCAGCAACTTGTCACAGGATGACTACAGACCTTGTCACTCCCAGGTGCCACTTAGCTTACGCTCCCTAATCGTGTAGCCAAGTTAGGCAACCCAACCCTTTAAGTACACATAGATGCAAATCTTAGGAAATAGTGAGCTAGGGACACAAGGGTGTAGGAACAGGAGTTGTACGACTCGAAGAATATATTTGTACAAGAGAGAGCTTGGGAGATTGGAGGATTTGTGGATTTCTTGCAAACGACACCCCTCCCCTATTGATAGATGAGGCTTCCCTCTCTAACTGACTTAGGAAGGGTCTAGGACCTTCTAACCGACCTAGGCTCCCTAGGTTCATCTAGAAGCTTCCCTCAGCTAGCTATTTATGAGAACAAACTAGAATGCTCCATACAAGTATGTGCCGGTCCCCGGTTTATCCCAAAGGTTGAGGTGGTAGTTTGTCAACCTTAGGACACGGGTTCGAATCTGGCATCCCCCCTGCCCTGGGCTTTACCAATGTAAAAAGAAAATACAAGTATGTACAAGAATGTTCCGAAAAGTTCTGGAAGGCTATAGCACTCATCTTCACTAGCACACTAGGTAAATCCCGAAGCTTCTGGAGAAAGAACTACTCCATTAATAGGGAGGTCTCGACAAACTGGACTAAATTTTTTAGAATCAAGACATGTAGGGATCAACAAGTGCTGACTAATTTATGCTATGATCAACAAATGCAGACCAATATAACTAACTATAAACGTTGGTGGTCAATTCAATCTAAAATATGGACGAAAATGAAATACACCCACGCTAAAATGGCTAGATAACGGCGAAATGATGAAAGACTCAACCATGGAGTCCAGTCAGTGCCGCATCATGCCATCACATACTCAAATCATGATTTAACTCAAACTAACAAGTAAAAAGCTCATGGCAAAGAAAGAAATCACGATAAATAAAGTCTTACCACCAACTTCCAAGCAAGATAACCAGTTGGGCCTCCCTTATGTCCATCCACATCAACTTCTGAGTACGTGATTCCCCGAGCCAAGACTTCCTTTACAAAAAACATAGCTTGGTCCTTCTTGCCCATATCCCAGTACACCGAAATCGCTTTCTCCATCATACTAAAATTCGGCTTTAGACCAACACAATCCATGTCCACTAAAAGATCAACAACTTCCCCAACGTCGCGTTCAGCTTCAATCAGCTTCTTAACCCACCCACACATGATCGACACCATTAGCTCCATCGTCTCCTTATCGACCCGATTCTCCTTCTTCAACCACTCAAACACCTCTAACGCACACCATGAATCTCTACCCTCCTGAGAGAAATACACCAGCACAAGCTGCAACTCTCGAGGCGATAGCCTATCATTCATCTCCTCAAGAATGTCTGACGGTTCCCTCGTCATCCGCTCGAGTTCTTCAATAGCTTCAAAGAACCCTTCACTCATCTGATCCTCATCCCCACTTGTCAAAGCCCGGTCCAACTCAACCGAGCTAAACAACCTGGAATCCCTCAATCTATTTCGAACCGAAACCACGCTTTTGAGCATTTTATTTCTATTCAAAGTAACTGAAACCCTAGAACAAGCTTCAGCTGAGAAATTACTACCCAGAACACGAAACCCATAACACTTGTAAGTTGATTCCAAGTTGCCTAAGGAAGCAAACCCTAGTGCATAAGCCATGTAAACAACTCTCAAAATCAAACAAACCCAAAACCCTAGGGTTTAATCAAAATCAACCCTCAATAAAATCGGCTTAATTAGACACATCCCAAGCTGAAGATAAGTCAAAAATTGATCCTTTATCAATCAAGGGTGATGAACATAGAAGGAAATTTCAATAGAAAATCGAAAAATAGATTACCACAGCAGTGAAGAAGTGGAAAAGGGGGGCACTGGTGAAGGAGAAGCAGAGGAAGAGAGAGAAGAGAGAGGTGTGGGTGAAGGGATAGGGAGTCACAGTCCCAAATTGCCGCTTTGTTTGTTTGCTTGTTTAATTGCACGTAGACAGCTACAAATCATATTTAGCCTTTCTTGTGAGTGGAACATACAAGTACCTCCAAGGCTTCCACCTACGCCAAATTTGAAGACGAATATATGTAGCCTTTCTTTTTTAGAGTATTAACCTGAAGAGAGGCTGTTTTTCAGTGTCCCCAACCTAAGGGTAAGGACTTATCGGGAGGTCACCCATCCTGATACTACTCTCGCTCAAGCACGCTTAACTTCGGAGTTCTAATGGGATCCGGTGACGGCATGTTGGTGCCCTCTTTGGTTTGTGAGTAGTAATGATAATTGGACCTAAATTTATCAAATATTTATTTAATTCAATTTATTTATGATAAATTTTAGATGTAAAAAGTAAGTTTTAAAAATATTTAAATTTAAATGTTGATAAATAGGTTTTGGATCGAGTTGGATTTAGATGACATCGAATTCAGCCTGAACTCGACCTGAAATTATATTTAATGTATAAGGATAATTGGTTAAGAGTTTTTTGGATAATTTTCTAATATTATATTACTATAATTATACATACTAAATGAAAAAAAAAGAAAAAGACGTAATGGTTAATTTAAATATTAATTTTTAAGGTGCAATTATTACATGATTATTATATATATATTGCTAATAGAATTCTAATATTATAATTTTTTTTAGGATTAAATGGACTATGAATTTGGATCAGACGTCCGTTTTACCTGATAGATTTGGATTTGCTTTCAATTTTTATAGAATAAACTAATTTTTTCTGGGTTGGATCTTTTTAAGTTTGTTAAAATTATTCTTTATATTTTATTTTGTTTAAACTGATCCATCATTTTTGTACCATTGTTTAAATTAGTCCATTGTTTATTTTTTTACTCAAAATTCTCTAATATTTTAATTTATAATAAAATTAGTCTTCTATCTGTTTAAATTTTATCTAATTTTAGATGAGTTATTTACACAATTAGTCCTTCATCTTTTTAAATTTGTTCAAATTAGTCATTTATCTTTTATTTTATTTAAATTGTCTCTTATCTTTATAATTCTGTTCAAATTAGTCCCCTTACTTTTTAAATTTGTTAAAATTACAGTATAACTTCGATAAATTAATAACCTATATTAAATAATATTTTTGGGTGATCCCGACTTGGGACCAATATGGTAAATAATATCTCGACTAATTTATAAATTTTCATAGTTTTAAGGATATTAATTTATCGAGGTTATACTGTAGTCCCTTATCCCTTCTTTAGTTTAAAATAGTCCATTATATTTTATTTTATGACAAAACTATTCTCTCATACTGTAATTAAAATTAAATAAAAATTAAAAAAATAAGAAATTAATTTTATTATAAAATAAAATATGAGAGATCGCTCTAAAAAAAATAATAATAATAATTTTAATAAATTTAAAAAAATAAAGATCAATTTAAACAAAGCTAAAAACACCGCGACCAACTGTGTAAATAACTCAACATTGTACAAGCAGAACAGAACAGAACAGGAGATTCACGAACAATTTTCAGGGAGCGCTGCAAATTCTCTTGCACCTCTGCTGCTCACCTGTTGGATCGAGGAGAAGTAACCGCTATGAGGCATCGCATCCTCACAAAGCATTCACCAAGCCTCGCCAAAGCTCTGTTTCCTCAATTCTCTCGTTCATTCTCGCAACTTCAACCGCTCTCCGACGCGTTCGTCTCTCTCTCTCTCCGCGCGCGCGCGCGCGCCTGTGATTTCTCGTTTCAAAGATTGTTTCTGAATCTTTGCGCTTATTGTTGATGTGTTTGATTTGCAGGCCTTCGTTCGGCGTTGCGTTCGATATAGATGGAGTTCTTCTTCGCGGAAAAACTCCGATCGGAGGTGCTCATCAGGCTCTCCAGAGGTTGTACGACAGTTCTGGTGCGTAAACTCTGGCTCAAATTATATTGATACAATCAATTTAGATTGTATCTAAATCCAGAGAAAAGAATGTACTAATAGAAGAAGATTAGAGAGAGATAGGAGAAGAGAGTAGAAGAAAGTAGGAGAAGATCAAGAGATTTGATTATGATTCTTGTTATCCGTATATTGAGTAGTCTTTGATAGTAGCCTAACTTGCTTAACAAAGTCAATAACAACTAATAAATCTCTAACAACACCACTCCACTCAATAATATCTCATAATCAATTACAAGCAAACATTTTCTCATGTGTTGAGTAGTGACTGTAACATATATGCTTGATTTCACTTTGTGCTTTAAAATCTGTTTTCTATGCTTATTCATCTTGTTAATTAATTTTGTATTGGCGAGGTGATCGAATCTTGCTTGTAACAGTGTTGCATTTACTTTCTTTTCACAGAATGAGTTGCGTTCAGTCACGACGATTTGGGAGTTATTTACGTCATTTGTCGCTAGTGTTTTTGAAATTTGTTTAAATTGGTCCAGCATTTGTTCATTTTATTGAAAATGGTCCGTAATGCTTATAACTTTGTTCAAAATGGGCCAACATCAGTTCTTATTTTGTTGAAAATGGTCCTAATTGTTTTATTTTTGACAAATTAGTACATAACCTAGTGACCAAAATTAGGTTGAAACTAAAAAGATAGGGACTGATTTTGTCATAAGATAAAGAAAAAGATTATGGACTAATTTTAACAAGGTTACAAACATTATTCTGAACAAGAGAAAAGAAGATGGATTAATTTGAACAAATTTACAAGCACTAGGAACCATTTTGAACAAAATAAAATATGAAAGACTAATTTGAATAAATTTAAAAACATTAGGCACCACGGTGTAGATAACTCCACAATTTTGCTGATATACTATTTTGGAGTTCAATTTATGAGACTGCTTGTGATTCTGTGCTGCTTATTAGCTGACTTCTCAAATTGAGAACTCGTTAATATGCTTTCTTCCTCGTGTTTTGATCCGTTAGATGTCTTATTACTGTGTTCAGATGAATACATACAGATGCACATTGAGTTATAATAGGATTTTCTCATACATTAATTGGCATACGTGAGCAGGACTGTCGCGTTTTGAGTAGATTTTCCTCTTGTTAATATTTTGAAGAGATCTATGTATAAATTTAAAGGAATCAACATCAAGAAAGGGTCCGAGAAGGGAAATAAATTTGTATTGAGTGTTGATTTACACATGCTAATGACTGACTCAGTATGCTACTAAGTGTTCAGCATAGTGCGGACATATCTGATGTTTCTATTGTGAGCAACGTTAAGCTTTTTGTCTTAAGTCTTACGAAATGGGTAAGTGGCTTATTTTTCTGTTTACTCCAACACTTCCATTGTATGCAGGAGCTTTAAAGATCCCATTCGTTTTTCTGACAAATGGTAAGTTCATTCTTAACCAACCCTCTATTGTGTGGCATGAAAACAAGAGAGGAAAAAAAAAAAAAAAAGAAAGAGGCTGGACATGTGAATGTTGCCCCGATGCATATTGGGCGGCTAGGGAAGAATGATTTATGTGAAGTAGGTTCAGTAGGAGGGTGGTCAGTAACTGACTTGAGAAAGCAATGAGGCATTGACAAACGTGATGGACAATATGATGATCCAACAGGTATTCGGGTGCATTTTCTTGGAAAGAATGAATTCTTTTTGGAATCGAGCTGGAAAGAATGAATTCTTTTTAGAATCGAGCTGGAAAGGATAAATTTGTGGAAATGAATTCATATAGTTGTTGGCATGCCGGATTGATACATAACGGGCATTATATTCTACCATTATGTTTCTGTCTACACTTCGTTTATTGAACCGAGTTGATGATTGACAGTTCATGGAGATTCTTCAGTGGAAAATTTCCTCTCAAATCATCCAGAAGAAGTAGAAGCATAATTTCTGGGGTGCTGTTATGGCAGATTCATAGAAGAAATTTATCTGTTTTCTGGTATATGGAAAAATATGTTACTTTTCGAAACTGATGTAGCTATGTATTTCTGACAGGAGGTGGCATACCTGAATCTAAAAGGGCCCTTGAATTGAGCAAACTGTTTGGTGTCAATGTTTTACCCTCACAGGTACAAGTATGAATTGCAGACACAACCTCTCTTCAGGGTACCACTCTGAAGGGGTAAGGCTGCGTACATCTCATCCCCCCAGACCTTGCTCAGACGGGGGGCCCTTGAGGCACTGGGTTTATTCTTGGGGAAAGGATCAAGTGCATTTGTTTTGCCATATGAAGTTTATTTTTAACAAATGCACGGTAACATGACATGACATAAAAGACAATGCATATGTTTATAACTTAATATGACAAAATGCATGATGCATTTGTTTTTAAAAAATGCACCCAGTCCTTACCCATTGTTGTTGTTAGTCTTGTACTTTCGCATATGTTGCATGGCCTAATGCATTTCTCCTGACCCCCCTTGTTTCAGGTTTTGCAGGGCCATACACCCTTCAAACAGCTTTTAAATAGGTACGACTATGACATAGTCACAATACGTCACTGAAATGAAGTCATTAAGCCTGAGTTGTAAACTAATGCTATTAAGGTTCGATGCTGAAACGGGAAAGATGGGGGACGAAGCTGAGTTCAAAATGATAATTCAGTGATTTGTGATGCAGCTCACTTTTCCCTTGATATTTGGAAGTTCTTGGTTAAGCAAATACCTAAAGATAGTTTTTCAAACTTTATCTTGCTGTATTTGACATGGATTTTGTAAATATTAGTCTTTTTAGGGCTAAGGGTCTTTTGGAAATAGTCTCTCTACAAGGTAACACTTTATGGGTAGACTGCATATGTCTTACCCTCTGCAAATGCTACCTTAGCGAGAGGCTCTTTGAGGCACTGGATTGTTGTTGTTGTAAAGAAGAATATAGTATCATCCACATTTTTTTGCATATTACTCCTTAATTCACCTTAATTTATTCACTGCAGATTTCAGGATGATTTTATTGTTGCGGTTGGAAAGGGAGAACCAGCTCTAGTAATGTCTGAGTATGGCTTCAAGTATGTTCTTAATAGTTCTCAATTTTTCTGTTCTCATTGCTTTAAATATCGCCTATTAATGCACCATAAGCTTTTCTGTAACTATCTAACATATTTTTGGTATTCAGAAACGTTCTTTCGATTGATGATTATGTATCCTGCTTTGACAACATTGATCCTCTGGCACCACATAAAAAATGGACCGTGAACTCGATCTCAGATGAAACTAGCAGTTCGCGAGAGCGCTTCCTAAGGGAATATGTACACTCGCAGAAGGTTCAGGCAGTATTCATTGTTAGTGATCCTGTAGACTGGAGCAGGGACATTCAGGTTTGCAAGTATTCACCTTGTGACTTATCTTTATCTTGTACTTCCCCAAAAACGAACCTAAAGTATTACTCCACTAATTTATGCTGGTTTATGTCGATTGTTGGCTTCTTGTCAAGGAGCCACAAATTGACAGATGTTACGAATGACAATTGGACCTGAATCTATTGGATATTCATCTAACTCGATTCATTTACGATGGATTTGGGTAAAAAATGAGTTTTAAATGAATTGAATTGGATGTTGATAAAGGGTTTTTGGGTCGGGTTGGATTTAAATTAAAATTGCTAAATTTTAAGTCTTCAACATGTCAAACTAAGTTTCAACTCTTTTGATTTGTGCACAACATTTTGGAGCTTATTCTCGCATTTTAATATTCTTTTCGTGAAAAAGATGATTTTACGAATTTGTGTAAACATCATTGATTAAGATATTTTTTTGAAGGATTGCTAAATATTGTATTGTTACTATTATATATATTACGCGTAAAAGAGAGAAATGGTAACGAATTATCTATATATTCGCTTTTGGGATATTGTTATATATTAAACAACCTTTCTTTGGGGTAATATTCTGAAGGAGTAAGGCTGCGTACATCTCATCCCTTCCCCCCCACCTCCCCAAAAGAAAGAACCTGCATTGGTAAGAGCCTTTGAGACACTGAGTTTGTTGTTGTTGGCTTTTGGGATATTGTTATCACTCTTAAATATTATTATTAGACTACAATATAACTATTTATCTAGTGATTAAATAAGCTATGGATTTAGGTTAGACATCTGTTCCATTTGATAGGAATGAGTTTTTTCTCGGATTTGGGTTGATTTGGATTTTTCTTGGGTTGGATCCAAATGGAGGCAAACCCGACCAAATCCGGCCCATTGTCATCCTTTGCATCAATTATAGGTCTTCAATTGCAAAGTTACTGATTCTGTTTGTAGTTTAGGTTCTCTGTGATGTACTGAGAACTGGAGGTCTGCCCGGGAGGGCAATTGGAAACCAGCCACCACTGTACTTTGCTCATGATGATCTTAAATACCAGGTTTGTGGACTAAAAACTTTATAATCTTATGTCTTCCTATACCCTCCGACTCCTGAGTTGTATTTATTGATGTTGTATCGTTAAGTTAGGCTGCATTTCCCACTGAACGTTTTGGGTTGGGTGCTTTCAGAATTGCACTGCAGTCGATCTTCAACAGGTAATGCTGTTGATTTTGATTTACTAAATGTGCTGATGAGATACGAATGATATTAAATACATTGTGATGTGTCCGTAGTTGCAAACGAGCCGAGCCGCTCTTATCTAGCTTTTGAACCTTTGTTTAAACTCGGTTCAATAAGATTTTAACATGTTTGATACTTAGATCGGCTCGGCTCGTTAGCCTAATCGAGCCGAATCAAGATCACAATTTATCTGAGCTTGCTATAGAGTCAAGTTTGCTATTCGAACCACTATCGAACTGCCTTTGAGCTAATAGCAACTATTAAGGAGCCCTCAAAAAGCTCTTATCAGGCTCTTATCACATTGTTCACGAACATTAACGAGCCGAACACCCCCTTATTCGAACTCGGCTTATTATGCCTATCGTGCCTCCACAAACGAATCATAAATCGATTTCAAACACGAGCATTTCATCGAATGTTTGATTCTTTTACACTCTATTTTTCCAAAATCGCTATGCTCATGAATAATGTTTTTAAGGCATTGCACTCGTCATGGTTCTGACTATGTAAGCTAACCATGCAGCATTCATCCCCATCCTTTGCAGTATACCGCAGTCGGTAAGCCAAACCAACTTGCATTCAGGAATGCTGAAGCTTTTCTGAAGCACCTTTACAAGGTCCAGTTCCCGAATCAAAACTTAGGCAGTGTTAGTCCTTTCCGGACCATTTATATGATTGGAGACAATCCTTCAGTTGATATCAAAGGTGCACGACAGGTTGGTTTCCTTTTAGTGCTAGAAATTAGCCCTGAACTGTAATATTCCACTTCTTCATACCAAAGATCCTATACTTTCTTCAAAAAAAAAATAATAAAAAAAATAATAAAAAGGTGCTCGAAAAGTAAAAAGATTCTCGCATTGAAAATGAAATTGTTATTTGGTTGATTACTTTCAGGCAGGAAGCCCTTGGTTCTCTATTTTGACAAGGACGGGAGTATTCAGAGGGAAAGACAATGATCCTGAACATCCTGCAGACATGGTAAGTAGAACTTTTGTTGATTCTCTCCGAACTTCTATGCATGCTGAGAAAAATTTGTTCTGTGAGAGATCTGAATCTCTAGTGATGGTGATCGCTCTATGCATAGTCTATTGTTTATTGATAGCAATATTAGAGCTGGCCAAGTGTGACCTGACCCAATGATCCGAATCATTTGACCCGTTGCCCAACCTGACCCTCAACTGAAAAATTTAGAACTTACTGGGACACAAACCTGAAAATGAACCAACTTGAATTTGACCAAAAACACGAAATAACCTGACCCGAATTAGACCCGACCTATCCCATGATGACCTTAGACCCGAACCAGAACTATCCTATGAGTCACATAGAAATTCAATTTATTGTAGAATTTAATAATAGGCTAATTATAGTCACTTTGTTTTGTAGTTTTGGCTATATTTTCAAGATGAAATAAAAATATTATCAAAATAATTTGATGAGTCAACTTGAAATCCGACCTCACCCAAGGATGACCTAACTTGATTTTAACCTTACCCGGGGTTGTCCCAACCCGAGCTTGACTTAACCCTTTTGACCCAAACCAAGATAGACGCGACGTGATATTAACCCGATCCAATTGTCAGGTCTAAGCAGTATCATGCATTTACAAATAGTAAAATATGGTAAAAGACATGAATAGGACTTAAAACATATCTATGCGCGAACTTGCCTAAGAATCAGCATAGTTAAATACTTACCAAAGAGGGCACCAACACGCCGTCACCGGATCCCATTAGAACTCCGAAGTTAAGCGTGCTTGGGCGAGAGTAGTACCAGGATGGGTGACCTATTGGGAAGTCCTCACCCTCAGGTTAGGGGCACTGGGAAACAACCTCTCTTCAGGTTAACACCCTGAAGGGAGAAGGCTGCGTACATCCGCCCCCCCAGACCCTGCGTAGGCGGGAGTCCTTGAGGCACTAAGTATGTTCCTTTCCTTTTACCTTCAATTGGTCTCTTGGAAAGTTGATAGGAGATCAATGCATGTTACAACAAGGACACTCAAAAGTGCACTATTTGGTGAGGTTGAGATTACTTTAGTATCCTTCTGCGTTGCTAAGAGCTGCACGTCAATATTATATTCAGCGATCTGGTATATTTTTGGTGCCTCCATTGCTCACTTTCAATTGCTAAATAGAATGTCTACTTTCAGCCGTAAACATGCAGTGAGTATTGTTTCCTTGTGTCACCTTTGCAGGTCGTCAACAATGTGGAAGAGGCTGTGGACTACATTTTGGAAAAAGAACGCATCTTGTGAGGCCTCAAAGACCAACATTTGATACTCGGGAACGGTTTTCTCATAGTCAATGTGCTGCACGAGGGGCTTAGAGTTCTTAAGTGTCTGCATGAACAATTTCTAAATCGAAAGCCAAATATTGCAGAGTCGAAATTCTTATTATTTGATTATTGAAGTTCTCCTCGCTGGTAGGACTTGACTGAGCTAGCTCAATCTATATTCTTTTATATTCATGATCTGTATGGAAGCTGGTGTAAATAATGACACCTCGAGAACAACTGATTTTCACAAAGCATGTAAACGTGTTCTACAGGGATATCAATGGAGCCATGCATCCTTGATCATTACAGAAATACTAGTTACTTCTCTCAAGTATGTACTGCCAATTATTGATCATCGTGTAATGTCCGATTTCTATGACAAAAAGGGTACAAAAGCGAAGCAAAATCAATGGCAACCAACCTTTCAACACAGCTGCCTGCTTGTCCCATGCCATCCATGAAAAAGAAAGCCAAAGCAATTGCAATTCCCAATTCCCAATAGCCAGGTAAACCGACCATTCGAAACTCGGTTGAGGGGAAGGTATTACCATCTGCATTTGAACATTTGAAAGGGAAAATGCATTGCCGGTACTAGAATCTGATAACTTGTTTAGGTTGGCTTCCCTGTTTCCCGAGCGCCTTATCTAACGCAGAACGAAAATCATCAAATGGAACCAACTCCATCCTGCAACCAACAATGCCTTAGATTTTTACCTAAATACTGCAAACAGAAAATGCCACCAAACAAACCCTTAACGAACCGAACCATAAGAAGCAAGTAAATTCACTGTGGAACCAGATTTTGACCCGAGAAATTCAAATAGAAAGAACAAGAAAAATCTTAGATATAAGAAGACAATACATAAAATAAATTGGCAATGTTACGAAAAATAAGGCTCCATTTAATTCAAGGAAAATATTTTCCTTTACAAAATATTTTCTATCCAAAATATTTTTCTTAATAGCTAAAGGAAAATGATCCCATTCTATAAATTTGTACGGTATTAACACTTGACCAAGTTGAAGTTGAAGTGAGATATATGGTGTGAGAGTACTTTAGATTCATGTACCCACCGTCCATATTGAACAAAGCTATAAACGTTAGAAACCATTTTGAATGAAAGAAAATATGAGGGACCAATTTAAACAAATTTGAAAATATTAGGGACCAATTGTGTAAATAACTCGAGCATTTTGTGACAAGCAGAATAGAAAACACCTGCTCTGTATAAGAATGGGACTCACTCGTATTTCAGCTTCCCTTCACGCGTCAAGCCAAGAAGGTAATCAATCATATTTCTGCACTCCCTTGCTTTCTCTGTGCTCATCCATTTTTGCAGCCAAAAGCCCCTCAATGAAAGATCCTGCAATGGAAGATAAGGAGGATGTCATCATTTTGAAAACCACATACAGAAGTTAAACTGTTAGCAGCTCGGAAACCAAACTGTACACATTTAAATAAGCCAAGCTGGCTCGCTAGCCCTCGCGAGCCGGCTCGTAATATAACTAGTGAGGCTTGGCTGATTTTGAGCTTGAGCCGGCTCATTTAGCTTATCGAACAAAGCCCGAGCATAGTGAAGCTCTAGTTCGTAAGCTCACGAGTCTATCTTAATATAATATATCCGCTTAAATATATCCAATCAAGCCAAATTTGAACCTAAATAATCTAAACTTGAGCTTAAAAGGGCTCAAATGAGCCTAGATTAAGCATAAAAAACCCCAAATATTGCAAAATTAGTTCAGAGCTCGTTAACCTAAGCTTGAGCTTTATGAGCTAACTGAGCCAAGCTTAAGCCCGAGCTTCGAAGCGAGAACGAGCTAAGCTTAGAGCGAACAAGTCGAGCCACCAGTCTGGCGAGCTCGAGCTAGGGCTCTGCTCATATACGCCCCTATATTTTTGTGAGCACTGTCTACAAAGGCAGATGTTTTCAATTACATTTCCGACGACCTCGGGCTTGGTCACGATACATGTTGATTTTACCTTGAAGATGAAAGACGAAGTTGACACTGTCACGGGTTTCTTAGACATTCCACCGTATGTCACCATAGTTCCTTCCGTCCTGTAAACGGTTATAATCAACAATACAAGAAATGTAGCTCGGGTATGTGAATAAAAAGTTAAGCACCACATGTCATACCTCAGAAATTTGAGAACCAGAGAGGCAGCGTTCCCACCAACACAGTTGAATCCCAGTGCTGGTTCAGGCAAACTACCCTACCATAATATATAAGCAAAGAGTTGAACATTTGGAAGCTGATAAACAAACAAACTCATAAAGTAACCAACCAAATGAAAATCGACAAGAACCACCCTAGTGATTATCCCTCTATCCCAAAGCGGCCACCCTAGTTGACCTTTCGCAGTCTTTAAGGACAACGTTTAACGAAATTGCAATAGAATTAACCGCTTAACATCAATATAGAGACTTCTTTCAAATGCGAATAAACTTATTCGAAAATAATCTCAGTTTTGTCACCGAATTTAAACTAGGATGGTCATTTTGGGACCGAAGAAGAACTACGAGGGTAATATCTAGAGCCAGTACCAGCAGCTCCTTAACATTTTTCACTTCCAGTTGTTTTTCAGTGAATACTTCAGAAGCGCCGAGCTCCTTAAGATTTTCTTTCACTTCATCTGCCCCAACCCTGAAACAAGCATAGAAGACTGTAACATTTTCAATTCATCATCTTATAGACAAATGCTCCGGAAGCCACAGCATCAGATCAGAAACGAATGTTGCATTTTCAACTCACTGTTAAGAACAAATAATTGAACACAATTATAACAATGTGATCATTCACCTGTCCCTTATAATGTTTACGCTATGGACACCCTGAACGCGTGCAAGTTGGATGATGCACTGTCCAACAATGCTTGTCGCCCCATTTTGTACGATAGTATCTCCTATTGGTATTAAGAGACGTCAGGTAAGAAATGTAGTTGATAAACGAATAAACAAGGATGAAATTAGAACAAGACAAACAGAAGCATCACCTGAATTCAATTGCACAAAATCTTCGAGCATTTTCAAAGCAGTCAAAGGATTGACAGTGACTGTAGCAGCATATTCTATTGGTGTATCTTTACTTATTTTATGCCACACACTATGGTCTTTTACAATATGTGACTGCCATGTTCCTGATCAGAATCACCGATGCAATGTTAAAGTATAAACCACTATGCATCAACATTAGGGATTTTCAAGATTAACACATTGAGGCCAAAGACTGCACAAATTGACCTCTTTTGGTCTTAAATTTACTCTTCTCATCACTGAATTCATATTGCTTAAAGTTATCCATGGTTTCATTAGACCTCTGCAACTTACAAGAGATGAACATGAGTAGCAAATTCTTGTTCTCACCTAAAATGGAGACGCAAACTAATCCCTTTGTGAATGAGAGTTTCCACTAGAATGTCACAAAAATTTTTCTCATAACCACCCTCAGATTCGTGTCCCTTAATAGACAAACAAATGAGAAGATAGAGAGTCACTCGAAGGTGCCAGCTAGCTCAACAAGTAAAATCTCTAGAAGGTGGTGGTCAAGACCTCGGATCGAATCCCTCCATCATTTTACCAGGCACTAATGCACCGGATCCCATTAGTACTCTGAAGTTAAGCATGCTTGCGTGAGAGTAGTACTAGGATAGGTGACCTCCTGATAAGTCCTTGTGTTGCCAACCCTATAAGGTTAGAGGTCCTTGGAAACAGCCTCTCGGCAGGGTTACACCCTGAAGGGGTAAGGCTGCATACATCCACCC
This sequence comes from Simmondsia chinensis, assembly GCA_018398585.1. NCBI lineage: Eukaryota > Viridiplantae > Streptophyta > Magnoliopsida > Caryophyllales > Simmondsiaceae > Simmondsia > Simmondsia chinensis. The sequence continues at coordinate 3,610,121 of JAGTTD010000014.1, forward strand.
CCCTAAACCCCGCTTAGGCGGTAGCCTTTGAGGCACTGGATGTGTTGTTGTTGTTGTTGATTTAAGGGGTTTTGGGGAGTGCTATCCAATGTGCAGCATATATAGCTTCCTTATCATTGTATGAAAAAGGAACTGCTAACAGACAAAAGGACGTACCAAAGGAGGGAGGAGATGGAATGACCAAATCACCGGGGAAGAGACCCTTAACTGCAGAGCCCACAGAGTGCACCTCCCCAACCCCTTCATATCCTCCGACCGCGGGTGGTTGGGGCCGCACAGGGTACACACCTGCATAATCCTCATAGAATTAGCACTCCAAACATAGGCCAGTATTCGACAAACAAATCAAGAATGGCAATAACACATAGGACCTACTGAAATTATTCTTAGCAGACATCTTGATGTAGCACAACTTACTAACCAGACCAAAACTCAATTATATTTCTCCACAAAACTCAATTGCGTTTCTCCAAAAAGTAAAAATAATAAATTACACAGCTATATTTATAGAAAAAGCTAATTCTTAAGCTAATATTAATATAAAATACTATTAGAGTATCACATATCTTTCCATATGTATATCTTGTACTTCTATAAATAGTAATGATATGGCTCAGTCTCCTTTGAGGTTATATATTATAACAAATACAACACGATAAAGTACTAAAGGAAACTACCTTCCTAAAAATAAGAATTCAGCTACGAAAAGTAAATACTACATCAAAAGGAAAACAAATTTCTTAGAAATAAAAATGTGACTACAAAACACACTATGCTACATGCTAATTCTAACAAATTTCCTAACAGAACCTAATGAAATATAACTTAAATTAAGGCAAGCAAACAGAAGCTATCACATCACAATTTCAGTTATACAAGCGAAAAGCTAAGGATAGTAAGGAGTAGAAAAAAACCTTCAATTCGATTGATATCGGAAGGATTGATAGGAGCAGCCAGCACCTTAACACACACATCGGTTTCTTTGACTTCAACTGGCGGAATCTCTACTGTTCTGCAATTCATAACTGCAATTCATGAGAGAGAATTAGATGATAGCGGTTACTGAATTGAAAGATTCAAACCTCGTGACTTGATCGGGAGGGCCGTGCTGTTCGTATACAACCGCGGTGGCAGGCGGAGACATGAACGCCGAGAAGCATCTGACATGGTTGCTCCGGCGAGGTGAACTCAAGCGGCGGATTGAAGTTGCATTCTGTAGTGATTTCAGCGCCATTAGCCTCATCGCCGCCATTTGCGCTCTCGCTCTCTCTCTCTCTCCCCCTCTCGATTATGCTCGATAAAGCCCGCCGGCGCGGCGGTTACGTCGTTTTGTATTAAGAGATTGTGAATAAAATTCGGAAACAAAATAGCAAAACCAGAAGAAAATTGTACAGATGCAAATTAATATACTTGTAATAAAGCGTAATTAGAGTAAAAAAAATATAAATAAATAAAAAGTCATGAACAGGTCCATGTACTTTAATTATTGTATCAATTTAATTCTTATACTTTAATTATACTAATTTAATCCGTATATAATTAGTAGGGTAAATTACAGAAAATTTTCCTGTCTTTTGCTTTAAAAATAGAAACCCCCCCCACCCCACAAATAAAAGCACTCACAAAATTCCCTCACTTTTAAAAATTTATCACTTAACCCCCATATAACTTATTTTTGACTATTTTACCCCAAATGTTTAATTTTATTTTTAGAAAAAAGTTTTATCTTATTAGGCAAAAATTAAATATTTTATGTTTTTAGCAAAAAAAAATTAAGAAAATTTTCTATATTTATAAAAATATAATTATTTTAATTAATTATAGTATTATTATATAAGTTCAGAAGATAAAAAGTATTTTTAAAATTTTCAGGAAAAAATATTATGAGATAAAATATAACTTTTTTTTGGTTGAGGGACAAAATGGTCAAAAAAATTTATTTGGAGGCAAAGTAAAAAATTTTCAAAAGTTAGGGGGTTTAGTGAGTGATTTTGTTTGTGAGGGGGGTTTTTTGTTAATGACTGAATTGATATAATTAAAAGTATAAAAATTAAATTGATACAGTAAAAAAAAATATATAAGGAGGTTCAGTGTAAATAACCCAAAAAATAATTGTTTCTGTTTGTAAAAGTTAGGCATTGCTTAAAAAATTGGACATGGATTTTGCGTGCTATACTAGTGTAGATAAATCTTAAACAAGTTTTTATTTCCTTAAATTTACAAAGACTACACACTAGCCAATATGATCTGCAATATTACTAAGTCAGCAAAATTGAGGATTCTAATAACTCCTTATTTGGTAATAAGATAACGTAAAGCAAAAATAATGAATTACCCCCAATTTTGAGGTAAATTCCTAAAAAAATTTGGACAATATTTTATTCATAATTCTCATTACACTTATCTCTAAATTTAAGTGTTAAAACAAAAATAACTTATTTACTCTTTTTTACTACTTTCTCACTTCATTGAATATATTCAAACTGGGGGGGTAATACATACATATTACCCCCTTGCATTTCATATTTCCCATCAAAAACTTTTTTGCGATTCTGCCGGTCAAAATAGAGCTTGTTTACAGTCCTTACTTATCAATCGGGAAAAAGCTAGGGCTGAAGTATAATGATAATAAATCGATTGTGATTGAACCCATTGCTTTAATGGCTAAGGGATTGGTCATTTTATTTTCCTTTCTTTTGGTTTATTCCTTCCTCCGAGTCTTTTTTGATAGTTGTTAAGACATTTAGTCCATTTAGGTTTCACCTATTTTGCCTGTAACCCTATTTCCTCAGTTTGAGATGTTATACTATACTTGTCACTTTTGATCCAGTCTTTGTACGGGTTGACTCAAGGCTCATTTGTACGAATGGCCTACTTCGTACTGCAACTTTATTGCTAATTAAAAAAAAATCCACCTACTGATACAACTGTGCCAACTGCCAATCACTTGTTCAGTATTAACACCAAACGCCAATCAAACTAGTTCTGTACAATACGAGTGCAGTAGAACATCAGAATCACAAACATGCAACTAGTATACATCCTCAACATGAACCTCTTTTCAGCAAAGCTGTTAAATTTCATTGGGCCATTAGGCCAGACCCACAAAACTGGCACATAAGAAGCCCACATATAAGTTCAAGTAACATTCCATCTTAGAATCGATAGCGTTGAGTGGAGTGATCTACTCAGCTTATATATTGGTTTCTTCTCTCTCATAACTTCAATATGAGATTCAACTAGACTCATACATAAAGTCTTTAACAAAAGCCACCAGAATGCCAAAACATAGTCTCATTTTTATGTTAAATACAAGCCACTGAGACTTGTTATAATCAACAGAAACTGTGAGTTGGTTCCGTCATCAAACCATTAGCCAGTAGCTTGAGTTCTTGAGCTATTTCAGCTGTCAAAAATTACATCAAAATCACATACATCAAGACATTTCATTAACCATAAACTGGACACCAACATATGTTGCCATTTCACAAGTAGAACTTGTCATCAAAATCTAAATACGGAAGCTGTTAATTAGATATAAATCATATAACGAGAACCGACCAACTGTAGAACTTAAGATGACTATATTTGAATATCCTAACTGTCACCTTTCATGTAGATCATCATATTTATTTCATCAGTTTGCTCAGTCAGTAGTTTATCAGGGACCTGCAAAATTCAATAAATAGCCAGTATTAACCTGCCCGAGTACCTGTTTTGACAGCCCACGATCCTTAATGTCACATATTGATAATCAGAGAAGCCTATAACCGACACCGAGCAATCTTCCTTTGTTTTGAAAGATAGAATGTCCACCAGAACAGCATGCTCAAAATGGAGACTGACACAAGGGGCAAGTTGACTTGTGAGAAGTAGAGAACCATTTATAAAGGCAGGCTGAGTGGAACTTGTGCTTGCACGTCTTGCATGCAAGGCGAGGAAGGCCATGGTTGGTGGTGTGGATAACACTGTAACAGATGGGGCACTCCTCCACTCCCTCGAATTCCTTGTCGAAATTGCTCTTCCATATCCTTATTGCTTCAGCTAGCGCTCCATTCTGATTCACACATTCACAGCTTGTTAAACCACTTCCATGCATTCAAAACCAACATGAAAAGTGCTTTAGGGGCTTGAAAGAGGCAAATCAATGAGATTGCAACACACGTGAATGAAACACAAGATGTATTCAAAAATTTCACTCATATCACTAATAGAAGATGTTGAATGGTGCATCATACTTAAAATGAAGACAATTATTGAAGGAAGAACACACTGAAATCAATTAAAAATTGTGTACCAGGAAGTACATCATTCTCAAACAGAGCAATGAAACACATGAAAAAACGGCTAGATATCATTTCAAATAGAGTTTAATAAGTGAAACTCTATGGCGAGAATAGCCACACAGGTTCACTTATTCATGTCAAATATACTATTGAAGAGCATGAGACATATGGTTTCGCAAAACAGCCTTTTTACGCACTAGAAAAGCCAAACAGAAAGCAGATACCTGATTACGAACAAATGCCATCATAGACAACAGCCATTTTCTTTGTTTCACTTCACTAATACCGAGGCTCCTCGTACATTCAACGTCCACAGGCCGCAACGGGTAAGAAGCAGGAAGACGAATCACCAGATCCATTCCCGTCTCATCCTTGGTATAGGTAGCAACAACTTCATTTGCTGATTTGCTAACACTAACAGAAAAATTCTCATCTGCAAAATTGGCTTTCTTGATCTGCATTACGAATTTGAAGAGAGGATTTTTAGTAGTTGTTATATGATACTGTCAGTAAAAGATAATTCAAAGTAAGACAGGCAACGGACAAGCCAGTTCATATCTGTAAGAGAAATGATATAACACCTCCAACATGCTCCACGAGCAACATGAGCTTGGATGGAAAGACAATATTTCCACGTGGTGTTTGTTTGTTGGGAGATAAGGGGGAGGGAGCAGCAACCGTGGCTGAAAATCATATAACTGAGTAATCTCAGCCATAGTTGCACGAAGCAAAAGCGGAAGCAAGAGCCGAAACAGAAGCAGGCAGTCATTAAAGTTTCTAAGGGTGGGAGTGTGTATGGAGCGTTTTTATTATTATTATATAGTAGATGTACAAGAAAAATCACCAAGATGTCATTAATTGAGCCGTCACAATATAAATATCTAAACAATGTTAATTTTAAGCAATAACCAAGAATATTGAGAGCTCCAATGTACAAGATCAAGGAAATTGATTTCAATATGTCCACACAATTCAAGCATTCTTTAAATCGAGTAATATAATCAGCCAACAAATCATCTAGTACGTATCTTCTCGTGAAAATGATTCCACGGTTGTTTAAATCGTGCTTCCACCAAGTTTGATATGGGTTAGAAACACAAATCTGACTGAAATGCTAAACTAATAGGAAACCACTTTCCTAAATATAAGATAAGATAAAAACTAAACCAAATAAAATTGAGCTACATAAATGGGATGCACAGGGCAGCAGCAGAAAGCCAAGCAAAATTAAGATATGCTGGCTAATCTGAAACTTCAAATTTCAGATTCAGAACATAAGCAAGGCATCACAAACCTGAGATAATTCATCTGCTATTAGCCAGAGACTGCACCATGTTTTTGTAAAATATTCAATCGCAGATGATGTAGAACGATCACGTAAATTGCTAAACCACTCCCTCACGTACGCTGGAAGAGCCCGGAGCATCAGGCTGAAAATTGCCGCAGAAAGAGATGCCAATTTCTCTGTTGTAGCAGGCCAGAGTGATTCTATAGCAAACACTAAGGAACCTGTCTTCATGGCACGTGTGGCTGCAGTGGCAACATCTAATAACTCACTCGGAAGCTCTGAGTCTTTCTTCTTCAAGAAAAGTGCCATACAGTGTTCAAATGGAATATGCTGGAAAAGGCAATCCAATATCGTAGAAGAGGCCGACTCCTGTATATGCTGAACCAGTCTCTCTCTTTCTGGGGATGATGATGGTAAAGACAGCAAATGGCATAGTACTAAACACCAAGCAAGGAAAACATTCACCTGCACATTTCAAGTATTATTATCAATACTGCACAAGAAATCATTTGCTAGAGCTTTGGAGGTTTCGCGGATTTAGTTTTAGTTGATTTATAAAGGGATTAGAGGGCTTTATATCATTAGAGGGTGTTATATCATTAGCATGACAGTAATTTTGAGGACATTTTGTCCTTAACTCTTTGTATATTCTTTTTTTTTTAATATTATTTATTTTTTTGATTGAAAAAAAGGAAAGGGGGCAACAATGAAAAAACTATTTGCAGACAACTAAGTTACATAGAATGAACACCGAGAAATGCAACGCCCAACGACATCCTGCCACTTACCCGCTCTGGAGCGTCCAGATCAGTATCTAATATCTCAATGGGCAACTTCTCGATCAAGCATGATATTTCCTCCCTCAAAATGGTAGCACCATCTGAAGACAAATTAAGCTCATGCGACTCTTGACCAGTTGAAGAACTCTCGTCTAAGGAGTGCAAACCATTTTCCTTTGTGATAGCACAACTAGAGAAAGGGGCATTGGAAAGAAGAACAAAAGCAGCGAGCCGTAGGGAAGATACCGGCTTGGAGGAAAAGAGAATGGCCATCAATGAACTAATAGCTCCCTTGCGTAGCCCCCACCGCTCAACTGCTTTAAATGCTTCTTCTCTAGCAAATAATGAGGTTTTTCCAACACTAGAAGCAATCAACTTCCAGAAATGCGGATAAACAATGGGAGTTCTTCCTATAATAGACAAAGCATCGCGAGAAAGGTAACTTGATATTGCCTCAGCAACACCAGCTGAGAAGAAAATGCGAAGAATACCCTCTTGGATCTGATTAATAATATGATCACAAGCTTCTGTTTTCAAGACCGTTAACTTGTCTTCCTTCTCAGTTGGTCGAATCTTAACAAGCTCTGTGACTAAAGAAAACGCAGAAAGGGCATTTGTGGCAGTATCCATGACACAAGAGTCAATCATCAACATGGTGTGCTCATCCGAGCTATCAAGAGAAGTGTTTGCTAATGCAAGATCCAAACATTCAGCTTCCTCCTCCATCATGGTAACCACTGACTCAATCCAAAACCTCATGTAAGGCAAAGCAAATCTCCAATCTTCTTCGTCAAATTCCTCCCAGCAATAGCCTATGGCAATCAGTATCAAACGTGACAGCAATATTTGAACTTCTGGTAGCTTATTATCTACACCAGACACACCATCATCTAGCCGTTGTTTACGAAATAACTCAAACAGCAGTTGCCTTTCAACTGAGCTTGGATTCAGCTTCAAGCAGCCAGCATCAATGCCACTTAAAGGATAGCAGGATAAAACCAAGTGAAACCATTCTCTCCTCTCTGCATGAACAAATCAAAGGATAGTATCAACGACAAAGGACATAGGAGGCCAGAAAAGTGCAGCAAGCAAATCGAACCTTTACGGAGGGATCAACTTTATGATCCAGGATTTGATAAAGAGAATTCAAATTTGAACAAAATAGTGAGTTCGTTTAGTAAGTGCATACAGATCTCTTAATACTAGCTTGAGATTCGTATCAGATCTCTCATTATTATAATAAATTTATTGTTATTGTCAATATTACAATTATATTATTGCTGTTGTTATCATCATGATCATCACTACTATTAGCATTACAATTAAAGGAATGCTAACAAGTGATACTAGTACAGGTATATAGAATGATATTTGATACTGAAAGAAAATACTAGTACCAATGCATGATTTAAAAAAAAATAAAAAAAAAAACCTAGTACAAATGCAAGAAAGGGATTTGAGTGGAATACTAAGTCCGCTCAAATCTACTAATACAAGACAAATCTAATCCAATCCTCATATACTCCATTTGATTCTGTTCATTTAACACACTAATCCAACATCTCTACAGACGCCAAAAGACATCTTAAATCATAGTCACAGAGAACAGTTCTGGAGAAACAAAAAGGTGGGGTTAAAATCACAGTGCTAGTAAACAATGTATATGTCATTTGCTAAAGAGGTGGTATTTCTAAAATTATTCACTGACCTTCAAGAGATTTCCAAGAGACCAAGGATGGGAATGTTAGAGCCTTCTGAAGCCAGTCCTCCACAAAACTTCCTCCCGTGGAATCAGACAAAGAATCCCCGTCAGAACCACTAGATTGAGTACCATTCTGCTCTAGTGGTTGAGCAAGTATAAACATAAGTGGAGGAAGAATCCGCAGACAGTTCAAGTTTACTGCTTCACCAATGTAGAGCTTGCTCACAAGAAGTTTAGAAAATTCAACAGCTTTTTCCTTGTCCCAAATGCCATCACGGAACAGCATTAACAATAAAGAGACTAGAGCTCTCAGAAAGGGCTCTTTGATTCCATTCAGTTCATCATCTGAAAGTGGCCATTTATTGAAAAACCTCATTTGACCATTTCCACCATGAACAAGAGTGCCATCAAGCAAAATGTTCACAAGTGAATCAAACAAGCCGATATGGTCAGTGACACTACTTTTAGCATATGATCTCAGCATAGGTAGGAAAGTTCCGAATGCACTGCCACCTAGCCATTTCCATGAGCAAAGCAACTCAGCAGCAAGCCAAGTTCGAAAAGCAGTAGATCCAGAAGCAGCAGGATCATTAGTTTCTCTCTCATGCCCAGCTGAAGGACATGAAGTAGAACCAAGCAAAACTTTATGGATCCCCATCTCCAAGATAAGTTTCTCGACTAAAGCAAGAAACATGTGAATCTGAGATGTATGCATGGAAAAACATTTAAGTATTGGAAGTTCCAGAAGTTTAGAGCCAGAGTAACAAATGCAAATGTGATGCACTCAAAAGCAAAGAAAGGGTAAAAAAAGAAAAGAACTGAAAACTGAGAGGGGACACCAAAAAAAAAAAAAAAAAAAAAAAAAAAAACCCAAAACAAAAAAGCACAATGAGAAATAGTCTAATTAGATGTTTTCTCATTTGTTTAGAGTAATAGCAAGATATTCAAGGGATAGACGCTTTCAAGGATTAAATTTAGCTAAGTGTACTCTTTTGTTCTTCCATTTGCACAGCAAAAATGAGATCACTGCATTATCTAATAAAATCACCATAGAAAGATACTCCATTACTGTGAAAGATATCCATTGAACTTAGGCTGTGTTTGGAATTGGAGCTTAGAATTGGAGTTGAGACTGGAATTGGGGCCTAGAATTCCAATTTTGTTGTTTAATTCACCTGCTGGAATTGGAATTACAATTCCACTGCCCAATTCTATGAATTAGATTTTAACTGAAAATCATACTTTCCAATTCCTTAGGGTTGAGTTAAGGAATTGCAATTCCATATTAACTCCATTGATCTAAAACACAAAATGACCCCACTTGATTAGCCCAAACCAAGATGACTCAAAATCTAAAGACTTTGGGCACAACCTAAAATTTGATCCGAACCTCGAAGTCACTCAACTCAAATAACTTGAACTTGAAATGACCAAAATCAACTTAACTCAAAGTTTGAAGTGACCCAATCTGATTGAGCCGAAACTCAAGATGACTCAAATACAAAACATGAAAATACTCGCCTTGAATGTGATGCAAAGAAGCTAAGTCGGAGTGCAAATGACCCAACTAAATTGACCCAAAACTTAATATGAACCAAACCCAAAATGACCCAACCCATCTCAAATTCAGTCTAAGATCACTCAATTTGAAATGATACAAGTCGTTTGTCCCAAAACTAAGATGACTCGAGATCATAATGACCTAAATCAAGTCAAACCCGATCAATTCTAGCCAGAATCACGAAAAGACCTAAGCCGATTAACTGAAAATCTAAGATAACTTGAATACCCAATGGTCTGAGATGATACTGGACTCGATTTAACTCGAAACTTGAATAATTCAAACTCAAAGCGAATTGATTCGAGCATAATAACTCGAACACAATGTGAACCGCTCCTATCGAAATCTAACTATAGTTGATTTAAAACTCGAAATATTCCAACTCGATTGACCGAGAACCCTTAATGACTTGAATCATTATTGAATTATAATTCCGACCTCTAATTCCTTTGATGAACCAAACAATGAAATTTCAATTCCATTAGAATTGGAATTGGAATTGCAATTCCATTGTCCAATTCTAATTCCACTTGCCAAACAAAGCCTTAACACTTAGGTACCCTGAGGTTCAATCATTTATCACCTAGGTATCCTGACATTTTAATATATACAATGAGGTACCCTGAGGTTTCAAAATTTTATTACTTAGGTACCCTGTGCGAGAATTTGGTAAATTTTTGTGAAAAATTGAACATTTTTCACCATAAAACTTTGATGCAATACATAATTAAATAATATATACGAGTTACATCGATTTTTCAACAAAAATCAAACAGAATACAAAAAAAAAAAGTCAATAAATTATGACGGAAGATATCGGCATATTAGTGAAATAATGTGGTACTTTAGCATGTTACAATAGTAAATTATAACACCAAGATAGAAGACACCTATATATTGCTATAACTATACCTATATAATTGCTATAACTATGTCAACAATTTTTAATAAAAATCTATATAATTTTGAAAAATGGTAACTATTGATAAAATTTTTAAACATCGGGGTACCTAAGTGATAAATTTTTAAATCTTAGGGTACCTCATTATTTATATTGAAACGTCAAGGTACCTAAGTAATAGATCCTTAAACCTCAAAATAACTAAGTGATAAATTCCCTTGAACTGACATCTATTCAATGACTCTAGAATGACAGAATCGATTGATCATGGGGGTGGAAACTCCTAAGATGCATAGGGAATATCCGGTAAGTCCAACAGATAGTAGTATATGGAAGGAGGAAGGGAGGCCTAAAACAATCTTTCTATATTACAACAGAAAGGAACTCCCTCAAGGCTGCCATGTTGCGCTTATTACGGACCTTGCCAGGAACAGATAACCTATTTGTGGTACTCGCATTAACTTATCTTATTACTGCAATTATTTTGATCATAAGTTACTACTGCAATTATTTTCAAAACTAAAAAAGCGAAAAGAAATTAAGAAGGGCTAATAACACTTTTGCGCATCTGACCCAGCACTGATCTTATAATGAACTGTTAACAATTTTTATAACTAAGAAAATAATGCCCATATAAATTATTATAATAAATATCATTTTTTTTCCCACGAACACCTGATGATTCTGATCACATGGTCCATGTCACTGAAATTCAAGTTACAACCACCAACGTTAACATAACAGGAAGATGCCCTTCCACATAATTATGATTTGAGGACACTTTAGTAAGTCCAGATCCAGAAGGTTGTCCCAGCCTGAAAGCCAAGCACTTCACTACATATTCCCAAAGGTATGTCGCAGATAGTACAACAGCTTTCCTCCCAGAAAACATTAGACCGTAAGTTCATGTGAAGAATTACTCTTAAGAGACAGTTAAATGCGCAACCATGGTAGTATGTGCATGGGATTCAAAAGCCTACTTTCAGAAACATGCTTCCATGGAGGTATCATGCCACCAAAAAGACTGCCTCTGAGGTTGTGCGCCACCAAAAATAACAAGAATAAATGATAGCAGGCAATCTAAGAAATCATTCTCACATTCAGAACAAGAGATGTATTTGAAATTTCCACTTACATGTCCATTAGCTGGAGCACATTCAACTCTTAAGGTGTATTGCCTTTCATTGGAATTTATAGCTGGCATGATCCATAAGGGCCACATATCATCACTTCTTAGGAGCATATCTAATAAAAGTTGCTCATCTGAATGATTCAAGCAAAGACAGCCACAAACTTCAACCATCCATCTACAGCACAGAGACACAATTTTGTCAGAGTCAACTGTTTCCTGTTCAAAGATAGCAGACCTGATAAATTGAATAAGAACATTGCCCAGCTTCCTCTGTTTCTGTGTATCGAAGCTTCCTTGTAACTGACGAGTCATGCTTACACAAAGATAATGCATGGAGTTAACAAGTTCCAGTCTGCCTTTAAAATTTTCCATGAGATTATTGTTAACTGCATCACCTGCGGCAATAGCAATGCTGCTTTCCCAATCAATTATAAACAACACACCAGCAATGCCACACAGCAACTCAGTTCCTTCACAACATGACTTGAAACAAAAGAAGCTGCCATCAAGAACGTCAAGTGAAAAGCGAGCCATCTTAGGCACATCCACAGGAACTTCAATTTCCAGCATGGAGGTATTTATTGCTGAACATAATAAAGAACCAAACTTCCTGACCCACAAGAAAGGAGAATCCATAATAAAAGCTACTAATTTTCTGAATAGTTCCTCATATATTTTATTCATTGCACTTTTGGACAGAAAAGAAGTAACCATTTCTCTTGAACCGCCAAGAACAGCCCTGCACAGATTATAAGGAAAAGCATTTAGCATGGAAATAGGGACAAAAAGAATCCAATGATAGGTCAAGTCAGTGTAAAAAAATAACAGTTGGCAGGTAAGCACCAATAGCTCTTGGCCGTGGCTAGTCATGCTGGAATTCAGTATACGCAATATTTGGCTTACACAGATGCGCTTATTAGCAACGCCAGCGAGCAGCTCATCCATCTCTGTATTTTCACTCAGCTATACTTGCAAATACAAGAGTCATACAACATCTCTGCTACACGTGGCACAACTGTTCCTATAGCTATACCGCAATTTGTTTTCCATGACTCTATATAATGATTACCTACACACATAACTAGGGATGTAAATGAGCCAAGCCGGCTCGCTAGCCCTCGTGAGCCGGCTCGTCATAAAGCTCGAAAGGTTGGCTCGCTTCGAGCTTGTGCCAAGCCGAGCGGGCTCGTTTAGCTTATTGAGCTAAGCCCGAGCCTAGTGAAGCTCGCGCTCGTGAGCCTAAACGAGCCCAAACGAGCTTTTCTTAAATAATATTTTTGATTAAATATGACCAATGAAGCCAAATTTGAGCCTAAATGAGCCGAGCCCAAGCTTAAATGAGCCAAAACGAGCATAGGTTGAGCTTAAATGAACCGAAATATTGCAAGCTTAATTCGAGCTCCCCGAGCTTAGATAGAGCTGAGCCAAGCCTGAGCTTTTGACGAGCCGAGCCCGAGCCAAGCATAACACAAACGAGGCTCGAGGCTCGACTTGGCTCAAATACACCCGTACACATAACACCCAAACCCCCCCCCCCCCCCCCCCCCCAAAAAAAAAAAAAAACCGCAGCCCAACAACAAGGTTTAGAGTTGATCCAATCTGTAAGACCCATTTTTAAAATTTAATGTATAAAAGCTCATCCACCTGATCAACTCCATCCATAAGAGATAAATGGAAGAGCAAAACAAATACTATAATGGTCAAGTTGGGAGAGGAAATAGCATATTGGTCAACATACAAGACCAGATCTAATCAACAAGGTCACCCTCCCCCTCCGCATCTGGAAGTTAGGGGATTGAGACATACCGCATGAATTGTGCATCGTAATCGCTGAAGGAATGAACAGATTGCGCAATAGAAACAGCAGCTGAGTCAAGCAGCTCATGATGCCACAGTGTCGTTTCAGATCCCTGGAAGTCATTGCGTTTTGACATTCTCATAGTCCAATGTCTAGCTTTCTCCACCAATATTGTCAACCTGGCCATATGGGAGACTGGGACAGAGGCAGAGTTTTTGGCATCGGTTGCATATGAGATTATAATATTCCACTGCTCTGAGAAACATGCATCATCCAGCAACGCAAGAAGAAATTCAAGTCGAGCATCAGTTGTCTGGTCATCCCTACGGAAACACCAAGAGACAAAGGTTCCCTCAAAAACTTCAAGAAAATGCCTCACTTCTACTTCCCTAATTCCCTCACTAACAGCACCATCAGCAGTCCCTTCATTGTAGTAAGATGTTCTCCCAATTATTTTGCGTGGTCCAGCAATAGAAATCACAACTGATAAGAATTTCATCGCATCAGGTGAATCCTGTAATCAGATCAAAAGAAAAACATATAGTAAGCAAGGACTGTGCCACAGATTAATATCAAAAGACTAAATAGATCAAAAGAAGAAACCATTTTCCACGATTACATGCAACAGCACCAGTCAACGAGTCAAAATGGAACTCTACTGATTTCATGTCATGCTTAGGGGTGTATTTGAGGCTAGCCTGCCAGGCTCTCGGCTCGTCTCGTTCTCACTAAGCTCGGCTCAGGCTCGGCTCAAAGCTCGTTGAACTTGGAAAGTTCAAGCTCGAGCTCAGCTCATCAAAAGCTCGAGGAGTTCGAATTAAGCTTGCAACATTTTGGCTCATTTAAACTCAATCTAGGCTCTTTTGGGCTCGTTTAAGCTCGGGGCTTGGCTCATTTAGGCTTAAATTTGGTTTCATTGGTCATATTTAATAAAAATATTATATTAAAAAAAGCTCATTTGGGCTCGTTTAGACTCACGAGCTTGCAAGCTCGGGCTTCACTAGGCTCGGGCCCGGCTCCATAAGCTAAACGAGCCAGCTCGCAAGGGCTCGTGAGCCGGCTCGGCTCATTTACGACCCTATTCATGCTGAGCTGAAATAAGTGTTCCAATTTTTACTGCAAGATTTGTCCCAGCTGGCAATCCCATTTCCCAGGATAACTGATTTTCATGTTCCAGCCCAGACTCTACAATTCCACTAAGCAAAAGCAATACTAGTTCTGTACAAGTGCAAAAATGTTCTGGCAGACACGGTGAAAATTGTAGGAGAAACACATGGAGTGCCACAAGGCGTGCAGCTAGGCACACAGCTTCAGAGTAAGGCAACGACGAAAGACAGGCTAGTCGCATAAATTAACATATAAGTTACCACTGCTTCTTACCAGAGATTTAATGAGGGGAAGAGATCTTTCAACCAAGGGTCCCACTAGATAATCCAATGGCCAACTTTCAGCTCTCTGAATAGCAAACTTGTCCACTAGAAACAAAAACTTGGCAACTTGCGCTAGATTATCAGAAGTTTTCTGTATATTTTCTGTCTGCTGAAACATCTCCACGCAATCATCTTGTAATGCTACACAAAATGGTGCGAGCAATTTAGTGTCCAAATGATACGTAGCTGAAAGGCTTTCAATTATGCATCGTCCCAAATATTGAAAGTGTTGTGGCTTTATCTCAGTTATAATTCCGTCAACTAGCTGGGTGGTCTCCTTCCACACATCCGGAGATCTCCCAGTTGAGACTGGGTCCTCAGTTTTCGAGCCTCCAGAAAACAGAAAATCTTGCCACAAAAGCTTCACAAGCACATTGTCAACAAGTGACATCCGGAAATGGAAAATGTCATCTTCCCCATTACAGTATCTGATAGAAACACGGACAAAAATACATATTATCTGAAAATGCTGTTTAAAAAAGAAAGAAAACAGAACATCATTTAACATAATATAAAAAGTCCAAAAGAAGTAAAATATCCAGGAAAGGAGTAAAAAGCAATATCAACATTCGCTGAAAGCAATATGTGGCTATTTCTAACAATTCGAAATAAAGCAATGAGGCTTTTAAATGGCGAGGTAGAAAATCTTACCTGGACGCATTACATAATACCCAAACAAAACATTCTTTCAAGGCCAGAAAGAAGGCCGATCGGTCAGCATTAGCTGGATGAGATGCATTCCTTCCTGCCCAAAGGTTCGTAAAGAAATCGAGGAAAAACTTCTCCCCACCAGCAACTTCGGGGGGTAAAGTGTCTAGAAGTAGAACCAGAGCTGGGTACGAAACCTGTTGTGACCCAAAGCAACCCTGCTTAAGAAACTCACAAAAGCGATTGAGGAAGGTTTTTTGAAAATTTACAAGAGACCAGCTGCCAGGAAATATTCTGGAAAATAGCAAAATTGTCTCCCACATTGGTGCATGACAGGATGGATCCTTTTCCTGGAAGCCACCAAGAATTGCAGTCGCAAGACTTTTCATATCTCCTTCACCATAAATATGAGGCATATTCTTAATGGAACTTCTTATCACTGAATATGCAGCTGATCGTATAGCGCGGCTCTGTGATCTGAGAAAATCCAGGAAATTTTTATGAGAATAGAACAACTTTTCAGCTGAACAAATTGCCATAGATCGGGCCGTAGTCAAGTGCTTTGGCACCGACGTTACATTCTCCGCAGCAGGTCGTTCAGATTCAATACCCAACAATACATCGAGCAGTGTAGCAAGAGCCAGCAATGATGATGATATCACCTAGAATGCACAAAGTAGTGGTAAATGAAGATGTAGGTCCGATATTCCAGAGGGGGGAGGAAGAAGGTAGAAGAGGCAGAGGAACATCCACATCAAGAACAAAGTTCAACACATCAGATTCACAAAATCACAGTATAAAAAGAAACCTTAGAACAGTGAAATTCCACAACAGCTATCATTTTTATCAGAATAATTCCATCACAGGCAACTAATTATGGAAACCATTTTAAAATCCACACATGTATGACGATTTCAAACTTTCACCAATTTCAGAATTCTCATCCTCAAGCAATTCGGAGAAGGGAAGAAAGAGATTACAGTGCAAACCTGTTGGTGCATCTCTGCCAACTCATCTGAAGCAGCTGCTATATCAGACATATTCTGCGGTGTAAGCTTTAAATTATCCTCTATATATACGAATATCTCTATTGTGCAAAACATTACAGCTTCCAGTCTCTTCTCCTGAGTTGGAAAGGCTGCCTGTTTTTCATCATTAAAACAATGAATAAGAGAGTTTTATGTTTGCAGACAACTTTCCTGAGTAAAGCAAACTTTCCTAAGTTCACTACTACAAAGATGTGAGATCTCTGTAACACTCCACTTTTTATTTCACAGAATTCATTCAGTAATGATGTATACGTGACTGCAAAATTGTCAGAAGAAGTTTCTCAATCAGCAAGACTCCATCATAGAAGATACAAATACAACCAGCAGTTAGCTAAATAATATACTATCGGGCATGTAATAAGCTAATACTAGCTGATTAAAGAAACTAGTCAGATAATGAGACGGAAAACAGATATCAATGGCTAAGCTTGTGGTCAATAATACAAATGCGATTTTCTATCAAAAAAAAATAATACACGTGATTCTGGACGTAAAATATAATTTTCAAAGCCTGGACCCACGGGTATTATCAGACTCCCCAAATCCATTACAACATAGTTCTCGAATATAGCATTCTGGCTGTGAACATCAGTCCATCTAGGTGGACCTTTAAGTTGTAACCAACGACATATTTCTTTTCAGCAAGGGAGTAACCATTAATTATATCAGGCAGGTAGAAATGATCCCAGGAGGTCATATTACTAATCTGATCACAATTTTCAAGAATTTCACCTCATTCCTTTTGTCCTTTCTCTATCTTCCAATGGGTTCTGCAGATGGGGAAAGGGATTGAAAATTGACGAGGAATCATTTTAGCTCAGCCAAAGTAGGATCATAACAGGGACCATGCATTTTTCAGTGTTTTCGACAAGCCTATATCGCACAGGTTGAGCCCCTTCTGGTATCAAGGAGCAGTTTCTGGGACGGGAAATTGGTACAGCAACTCATACAGCACGAGGCCTTTGGCATAAGCTGATAATTTGGAGGGGCCCAATGGCGCCTATTAAATGCTTCTGACAATGGTACTAAATTTATCCTTGTTTCTTCTTTGCTGAGACATTGAGTTGAAAGTGGTTCCACTATCAATTTCTTGGAAGAAATCGCACTTCTTTGATTTCCATCTTAATGATGCTCCCATTTCTAGCTCTTATGATCAGCATTATCATGCTTCTTCTAGGGAATCCCATTTTAAAGTAATCTAACAATAAAGGAGGCAGCAAAATTTATCTCAATATTTGTGACCTCCTCTGTTTTTTATGCATTATAATGTTCTGACAAGCCTTTCCGAGAAAATGGAGCAAACTATAGCATCTCTCAGGGTGCCAGCTGCCTTTCACAACAAAAGAATCAATATAACTTTAAATTACTCTAATTATTCTCTACGCTATATCCAGCCTCTTGGCCAAAATTCTATATCTGAAAAGACGGGAGATAAATCATAATGTACTCTTACGCTGCCTAGTCAGTCTGCTTGCAGCACCGTATTCTTGATGTTGTTGTATCAGACACATTGTCTAGCATTTATAAGGATATTATCATGACTGGTGACAAAATTTTTCAGACATGTTTAGGATGGCTCAGTGCACTGGACGATGCAAAAGATTCACAGGGTATCTTCCTGCCTCTCCACTCACAACTGGGTTGTTTCTATGTGGTCTACGACTCCACGCATTTTTCATGAAAGGCTTGCCAAAAGTATACTACTATAAACCACAATAATATAAGGGGGCGCTATAAACCTGTAAAGATCGTTTAGCAGCTTGAGAAACTTCAGAAACTGGATCAAACTGACCAAACCACCATGGTCCCATCAAAGACTTCAGAAGGGGTGCCAAGTCCCTCCTGCAAAGAGCAGGTATGTTTTTTTATCAGAAAGTAACAAGGAAATCGACTGAAAAGATATATCAACATGCTGTAAGTGTAAAAAGTCTCTGCAATAATCAACTTCATACTGTTTGGCTGGCGAAACCATGCAGAACACAAACTTCAATGAATCATTCTAACCACAAAAATAAGAATCAGAGACCATGAAAGAAATTCTCTACAAAGCAAAACTAGCAGGATCATGATCTCAAGTTTCAAGGGTGGGGAAATACACTATCATTTATTTTGCATGTGCCTTAACAAGCTTAATATTCAAGATTTTCTGCAGAAACAAAGACCTTTTAAGGCTTTATCTCCGGGGATTTGTGTAATGTGTTTTCAGAGTGGAGAGATACACAATCATTTATTTTGCATTATGCAATAGCTCGGGGTCTATGGCAATCTATTCTCTCTTTTTTAACAAATGTAGGTTAGCCCAGGAATGGTTGAGAGTATCATTTTAATCAAGCACAATGGTATAGGACGGAGGAAAGATGAACATCCTAATGCTATTTTCTACGGCCATGATTGCAATACTTCAGTGTATTTGGCTAGAAAGCCATGCTAGAATTTCAAATACTAATATATACTAGCAAACTTCTTATGGGATAAGATGGTCTTCTTAGGAACTCTTTTGACAAAGAGCTTTGGAGTTTCCCTAACATAGCTTTTGTCGATTTGCAGAGGAAGTGGAGGGCTTTGTGTTATTAGTTTTGGATTTTTTTTTTTTTTTTATTTAATGACCGAGGGCATCTTGTCCTTTAGCTCATTTTGCATTCTTTCTCTTTTAATAATAATTTTTCATCAATCGGGGGGGAAAAACACTATAATGCATGTGCCTAAGGCAAAAGGGTTCAGCTCCTTTAAACTCATCTTTCCACAAGGAAAATAAAGAGGGTTGCCACAAGAGCAAATTATGCATGATACTGAAACACATCAATAAGGCAAAAGAATGGTAAGGGATTCGAAATCAAAGATTTTGTCAAACGAACAAAGGATTATTAATTTGAAAGTTTTCAACAAATGGATTTAAGTGTCCACTAGTAAAGAAGCAAAGCACAAACCCAACCGCAGTAACAATGTTGGTCATGGTGTCGTGAGTTGCCCGTCGAACCTCTCTGTTGTAATCCATCAACAACCTCTTGTATTCAAATGCCTGAGAATGAAAGAACATGATGAATGGGTTGAATTGACAAACCTTGCAGATCTTAACTAATGTAGACAGATACTACAATGGAGAGAAGCATAGAAAGTAGAAAGTAATTCAATTCTAGGTAAGTTGGCATATGAGCCTTGCATCATTTACACAATGTACAAACTCTCAACTATAAACAAGTTGACATCCATTTCAAGATATTGCTATTCAAACATGTGAGGCAAACCAAATTTATACACACTGCATGAAAATAAACTACCAACGAAGGGGACCTATGAAACGAAAGTGAAAGAATGCAAGGTTGATAATCAAATGCGCTTCCAGCTATTTCGCTATTAAGATGAAATGCATACCCACTGGGGAATTATTAGTAACACGTCCTTTGCCGATTTTTGCTTCAGCAGCATAGACAAGGAATTTAACGCTTTAAGCTGCAAAAACCCAAAGAAAGACATGATATTAATATCAGAATAAAACCAGTTACCAGATACTAAAGGTAATCCTCAAGCTAAACATCAATCATCAACCATGTAAGATGATTAGATAGCGTGCCACAAGAATGCCATGTGCATGCATTACATAACAAGCAAAGCACTAGTCACCATAAGCACAAACAAAGAAGCATCTAGAAGAAACTGGAAATTCATGTGTCCAGAAAATCACCTTAGTGGTGGGGTCCTTCCGAGCTAGCCTTTTCAAGTGTTGTGCCATCTCACCATCAATATCCTGAATTGGAAGACTTGACGCGTCAATATCATCACAGATAAAGCAGCAGTACAATGATCATGGGAAGAGGGAGGCTGAACTTAAAGTTTAAAACACGCATATGGGGAGGCAAGCAGGCTAAAAAGTAGAAGATAGCTTCTCAAAGCTACCGGAAAACTTGTATCACATGATTATGTTTGTCTTAGATTACCTTAATCGTTTTTGAAATGCATGGTATTTAAGCATGGTGCAGCTCTGAGAAGGAAAACAATTTAGGTAGTATCCAATGCATGTAGCAAATTGCAAGACAATAAAAAACACAGCATTAATGATCATCTTCCTGTAATTCTATGATAATGTTACCAGGTGTATGGGTACTCAAATATGGTACATTTACCCATGGCATGCTCTAGTGGATTAGTGAATATGAAGTGCATAACAGCTCTAATCAAGAAAACTAAGATTGGAGGGAAAAGAACAAAGAAATTACCAAAAAGGAAGTAGATTCATCACCACGCAAAGAAGAATCAATGCGAGTGCTGCCCACATAGCCTCCAAACCCGACAGCAGTGGCGCCCGAAGGCAAAAGCGAAGCAGCAACACTGCAAACATTCCACTGTATTGGTTTCATCAAATAATACCATTACATAGTCATGAAAGAAAATCCTTTATTGAAGGGAAAATTGATACAAGCAGTAATATGGTCAGCACCCACATCAGTAAAAAAGCATGCCAAGTCATCTTACGCATTCCACATGAAGGACTTGAGTAGTTACGTTAGTGAGTCCCCCTTAGAATCAAACACTGAACAGCTGGCTAGTTGCCGCAAATTATACTATGGCCTCATGTATACATAGAAGTGCATGGGGTATCTGGCATGCACGCAATCTCAATTAAGCCTCCATCATTTCACTCAATCCACCATGCCTCTGTTCTTCCATTTCCCCCTTTCCCTTCGGTGTTTGTTCCCCTTCCCTCCATAGCACCCCTTATTGATCCAAACTTCCCTGCCTAAGCTGGCACTCTTTCATAGTTCTCATCTATCATACTCCGATAGCTTCATTTTGCTATCAAAGCAGTTCACTGTTGGAGCCAAGAAGCATGACCAAAGGAACCCGAGGGGGATGGAAAACCGATTGGATAAAGTTGAACAACAATTGCAAACTGAAACGGCTGAAAAGATTATGAAGCAAGAAAAAACAAAAAGAAAAAGGGAAGTGCTTGCCGAGGTAGTATCTTCTTTTCAGTCCAAACTGACTTCCTACCTATTGCATATAAGAAAGTGATAGGGTTGCTAAAGAAAATGCGAGCTCTTCACAACAAAGAAATCCCCCCTAGCACAAACAGCTTTTTTTTTTTTTTTTTTTTGCCTCCTCGCCCACCATTTATACCAGTATTAATCCCCCCCCCCCCCCCCCCCCCCACCTCACTCTCTCTGCAGAAGTTCTTGAACCTAGGCCAAATTCCCAAATGAAGACTTTCACACACGTTCTGTTGGGACCTCAATTGCAATTACATTATGTTATTGTGTAGTACTTTGGTAAGGAGAGTCACTCGAGACCTAAAAAAGGAAACGGGACCAATGCTTGGATGCTTTTTGATGTACGTGAAGTAAGGTGCTAAGGATTGCTCCTATCCCTAGTCTAAGCTTTAGCTTAGTATTTATAAGAATAGGGAATGGGAGAAGGTGTCTTAGGGAGTACTTTTACATTATTCTCTATTTGATATGAATATAAAGTACTCGATATGAACAGTAAGCAAGTAATACTTGGGGTTCTTCTTGGAGGCTTGTGTATTAGAGGCTCAAAGGACAGGTTTTGTACTCGGGCCCAGATGGGCAAGTAACTCTTGGACCCAGCTGGACAAATAGGGTTAGAGATTTTGGGACGAGTGTGTGCTCTCTAGTGAGCGTTGTCGTTTATTCTCCAAATCAAGAGCAATGTGAGAGTAAGTTGGCAAGTAACATGTGAAGGTGCAACTACATGAGTAATTTCCCAAAGGTGACTAGAGTAGATAATAACACTATTGGGTCCCACTCACCCACTCCTCATCTACTCTTACTCACCCAGACTATACCAACTTGGATACCAACCTACTAATATCTTTATCAACACATTCAATTCAAAATATTGTGGAACTCCAGAAATTTTGCTTAAATAATAAAAACAACCAATCCTTAGAGGAAATTATGCTTAAACACTGTCGGTGTCAAATTTTACCAAGACTTTAGACCCAACCCAAGGAGTTAGCACATAGAAATCCACATATAAGCTCATGCAGGGTTCCATCCTAAAACAAAATGGCATTAGATGGAGTAACCTACTATTAAAAAAAAAAAAAAAAAAAAAAACACCCACTTGGCTTTTATGTGGGTCTCTTATCTCTGACAACTCCAATATGAAATTCAACTAAACGCTCATTTGGAGTCCTTTAACACTTGGTCTAACTCCCCCCACTCCTTCTCGCCTAGCCTATACCAACTCAGATACTGATCTTATAACATATTTATCAACAAATTCAATTCGGAATACGGGGAGATTATGGAAATTACGCTTAAACAATAAAAACAAGCAATCTATAGAGGAAGAAAATTGGGGAGCAAATTAACCTGCTGCTGGAAGGGCGAGTTTTGCTTCGGGCAGCGTCACCTTTGGGCCTCCCCATTGATTCTTCGTAACCCTAAAGTTTAGACCTTTACTTCGCTTCCTCCTCCGTATATGTGTATCCTCGGATCAAAAACAAAGCTTTGTTCAAATCCACGGAGAGCCGGCCACAAGAGAGGGGGAGTTCCGCGGTGGAGCAGAGTGAAAAAATGAAATTAGGGCAGTTTAATTTGGGAATTGGAATAAAAATTGTCAGCAGCGGGACTTTAACCGACAAACAACACCTCTGGCAACATAGCAGCAGGGGCAAAGGGAGATAGAGGTACAACAATAACAACAACAGATTTAGTATTTTAAGAGCTTCCATATAAGCGGAATTTGAGAATGGTGGATATACGTAACCTTGCTCTTTCAGGCTGTAATCCTGCTGGGATGTTGTTTCTGAGGATCCTCAACCTTATATAGTTGGCAACACAAGGACTTTCCAGGAGACCATCCATCCTGATACTACTCTCGCCTAAGTACGTTTAACTTCGAAGTTTTAATGGGATCTAGTGTCATAGTGCATAATAAATGAACTCTAATTTACCATCTATTACTCCTTTTTAGCCCCACTTTCTTTATGTCTCATTTGGTAATTGGGTAAAGAAGGGTAAAGAGGAAGAGGGTAAGGTAAGATCCTACCTTTATTTGAATAAGTCAAATTAAAATGGGTAAGGGTAATAAGAGATAAATTTTTACTCTAGTTGGTAAAATGTTATGAGGGGTAAAGGGGGTAAAAACTTACCCTTATTTACCATCTATTACCCCTCTTGAGCCCTATTTTCTTTAACCTCCATGCTTTATTATTTGCCTATTATTTATCTTTTGGTTGCTTTATGCTTTCGTTATGTTTGCCTTGTGCCATATTTTTGCTCGTATTCTTCCGTGCTTTCATGTTGTATGCTTCTTAGGTTGGGGGTCCTCGGACACAACCTCCTTTTGTTGTAACACCCTAAAGAGGTAAGGCTGCGTACATCCCACCCCCCTCCAAACCCTGCGTTTTCGGGAGCCCTTGAAACACTGAGTTTGTTGTTGTTGCTCTTTAACCTCTAAATTAGGGGTAGAGGGGGCAAAATAAGTTCTTAAAAAAGTTTGAATAATTTTACCCTTATTTTAACTATAAATATCTTTACTCTAACCCCTTTATCCAATTGTCAAACAAGAATAATTCATTAACCCTTTTTTCCTTCACCGCTTTTAATTTGACATATCCAAATAAGAGTAAGATATTACCTTACTCTCCCCCTCTTTACCTTCCTTTATCCAGTTGCCAAACGAGACATAATGATAAAGAGGACGTAAATTAGTTACTTTTATTTAATAGTTGAGTTACTCTCTTTACCCCCAATTAGGGGTAAGAAAATGGGGGTAAAACTGATCCCCTACTGCCTCTTTTACCCCTTGAAAAGAATTTGCTAAATGGGGTAAAAATTGACCCTCATTCTTACTCCTCTTTATCGTGTTGTTAAACATGGAGTAAATAGTTTACTGTGTTGCAAATCGACCCCATGACCCTCGGCTAAAGCTATGTTTGGGAATAGCTTTTTATAGTGTTTTGTATAGTATTTAGCTTTTTGATCAATCAAATAATTGAATGCTGTATTTTTTAACAACTTATTTGTTGGCTTTTTGTATATATTTTAGTGTTTAGATTGAAATTTTGAAAAGCTTGTACTACCTAGTACGTTTTAGCTTCTCAAAAGCTATGGGTTAAACGCTGAATTACAATTTTGTCCATAATATTTGTTAAAATTTACATATAGTGGCTAGATTTTCCCCAGACACTAAGGCACTAAATCCTAGTAAAACTCTAAAATTAAGCGTGCTTGGGCGAGAGTAGTACCAGATAGGTGACCTCCTGGGAAGTCTTCGTGTTGCCAACCTTATAAGGTTAGGGATCGTTGGAAACAGCCTCTTGGCAGGATTATAACCTAAAGGGGTAAAGCTGCGTATATCCATCCCTTCCAGACCCCGCTTATGCAGGAGCTCATGAAGCACTGAGTCTGTTGTTATTATATAGTGGCTTGATTTTTCCAAAACTCATAATTTTTTCAAAGCTTCTGATTATTTAAAGTTTCACTAACAAAGCTCAAAATGCAGAGAATATCAAACCTGCAATTTAGGGGTATAATCGAGGCAAGATGAGTCAAGTATCACAGTATTCGACTCAAACTCGATTAAGTCGAGTTTTATCTGAGCTACTCTCGGATCATTTACACCCCTAAATGATGCAACGCGCCTAAAAGCCACCCTGCAACCTCAAACCTTGACAATGTGTAGTGGGAAGGATAGGTAGTCTAACCCATTGATCATATCCAGCGATGCTGAATTTGAGATGGACTGGCTAAAACTCATGATTATGAGAATATCCAAACAAACATCAAAACATGATTTAAGTAATTTTATTAAACTATTTCAAATAAAACTATAAAGATTAACTCATAATAACCAAACTCGTCAAATAATTTCAACAATCGAAAGATTTCTCAAAATATAAACCTATGGGTCCATTTATAGGCAACTAAACAAAATATAACTCAAAAATCTATACTTACCCTTTTTTTTTTTCCCAACAAATGGTGAAAAACCCAAAGCTTACAAGCGGGGTACCCAAGTATAAAAATAACACCACAAAAGAGACAAAATACAAGACAACACCACATAATAAAAAGCAAAATACAAAGCAAGATAACAGTCATCCTCATGTAATTAGAGAAAATAAAAACAAACCAAAGCACAAAATAAACGGACAATCTGTTAGTGATGAATATCTAGCCATAGTGCAGTCTTCCACTTCAATCTTCAACTTGCATTGGATCAGCCGAGAGCTTCTTGGTCACCGCAAAACCCTGAGCCTCTGGGTCCTTGTACTCTCAATGTTACGCACTACCTCATTGGTTTATATGGGAGTTCACTGCACCAGGTTGTTACCCACAACCCGAGCCTCATCTTTATACTTTGAAAAATATCATCCTCATCCCAGGCAGTTTTCTCAAAAATAATCGAATTTCTTTTGTTCCACAAAAAAATAGAGTGAACCAAACCTTCTTTTGAAATTTCCCCCCGCTTCACAAACCAGCGACTTTTCAAACGCCATTCTTACTAATGAGGGAAAAACGAAAATCAACCCCCACCAATCAACGCACTTGTTTCACACATGCCACTTCTTTGAATAAGTGACAAAGACATGGTCAATAGATTCAGTTTATAGTCCACAAAAGATGCAACTTGCGTCATTAACTATCCCAAACCTAATCAAACGATATTTAGTACTCAACGTTCCAATAAGTGGCATCCATATTAACAGTTCCACTTTCGGAGGTGCCAAGCCCATCCAAACACCACATACAAGATTATCGACAAAATTAGGAGGGGCTGATTTGTTTCAAACCTAGACTAATCATAACAAAACTAAAAAATAAAAACCCTAGATTATTCTTAATATAACTCAAAAATCTTAAAAATAATAAGAATATAAATAAATAACAATGATGGCCGCAAAAATTTAATGCCTATTAAGAAATTAAGCAAAATCTAAAACCTTAATTAAAAATTCTAAGTAATCATGCCGCTGGTTGCTGCTTAAGATGATCCAAAGCTTCTTTCTTTAAACAAAATTAAAAAATAAGAAAATAATTTGAACAAATTTTAAAATATGAGGGTTCGAACATTGGATGAACTACTCTGTTCGAAATTGATCAGGGTTCGGTTGTGTTCATTATGAGGACTCGATAGCTTATCGAGCCGAGTTCAAGCAGGCTCGATAAGTTTAACAAGCTGAGTTCGAACAGGGTATGCTTGGCTTGTTAACGTTCGTGAACAGTATGATAAGGGACCGATAAGAACTCGTTAAGGGACTCGATATGAGCTGGTTAAAAGCTCGCTAACAGTTGGTATTGGTTTGAAAATGGTTCGGTAATGGCTCAATTGTAACTTGAAATGCTCACCTCGGTAGCAAGCTCGACTCGATAGTGAGCTTGGCTCGGTTTTAAGCTTGATTGAACTCAATAATGAGCTCGATCCGGCTGAGCCGAGTATTAAACACACTAAATCTTATCAAACCAAGTTCGAACAAAGACTAGAAATGCTCAATAAGAGCTTGGCTTGAACTCAAGCTCGATAAACCTTACCGAGCTTGAGTTAGAATAAGATGGTGCTCGGCTCAACTCGTTTACACCCGTAGGTCGAACGGTGCAAATATTTCCATTTAAATCCAGAGTACGCGGTGGGAGGAGCAGGATGTGGATTACCATGTGCTTGAACATGGACCGTTGAATTTCCAGATGAAAATGAAGTTTCCCATTTTCCTTTTTTTTTTTTTTTTTTTTTTTCTTGTTCATATATGATTCCGTGATTAGTTCAACGTTTAAATAGAAACATAACACATGTATTTTTTTGTCTTTTGGTTGAAAAAGTTTCCAAAAAAAATATTTTTTTTTTGAGTATCATATCAGTAAAAACTAATAAGAGGTTGAAGGATAATTAGGGCTGTGTTTGAGCCGAGCTTGCAAAGTTTAAGCTCGAGCTCGGCTCGTCAAAATGAAGCTTGATTTAAACTCGGAGAGTTTCAAATTAAGTTCATGATATTTAGGCTCATTTAAGTTCGACGTAGATTCATTTATGCCCAGGCTTGGCTCATATAGACTCAAATATGGTCAATTGGGAATATTTAAGCTCATATATTATATTAGAAAGGGCTTGTTTAAGCTCGCAAGCCTACGAGCTTCAGCTTCACTTGGTTCAGGCTGAGCTTGATAAGCTAAAGGAGCTTGCTCTGCTTGGCTCAAGCTCAAAGCGAGCTGAACCTTTCAAGTTTTATGACGAGCTGATTCGCGAGGACACGCAAGTCGACTCGACTCATTTACAGCCCTAAGGAGAATGTTGAATCCAGGATTTATATATATATCGGAGAGACTTATGTGACAATATAAGAGTGAATTTTAAGTCACTCATTTGGTTACAGAGGGGGTGCAGGGTGATGTCAAGTAGAACGGGGATGATGTTAACAGTCAAATATGTGGCCCAAAATTTAGTCTTACTCTCTTATTTTCTCACATGAGTCGAGTCATGTTATATATATATATATATATATATATATATATATATATATATGTGTATAATTTTTTTCTGATAGGTGTATGTCAATTAAGCCTCAATTTGTACGAGAATACGTCCAAGATTGCATCGAATAAATGGAGCTAGCTATAATAAGGAAAGAAAAGACGTGATAGAGAAAATGATTAAACTTTAAAGGACCATCTCTCGTGATACCTTACTTTGCAAAATGGTTTATTACAAAGTTTCATTCTCTTTACTTCGAAAAGGACAATTTTCCTAATCCGAGATAGACGAAGTTAGAGTTCCAACAACCGCCAAAAGATTTTTATTAAAGCTACTAATTAATATTTTTTTCTTTAATTCATCCAAAGAAAAGAAATTCTCAATAGAAAGCTGAGGGGTTTTAGCATATGTGTTAATCTCTAAAAAGCCTATTAATCTCGGGTTAGTGGGAGAAGTTGTTGTTTGGATAGGTTCATGTTCCGATACCAGGAGTTTTTTTTTCAGAAGGATTGGTTATTGGGGTAAAGTGATGCTATCTTTGTGTAAGCATCTTTGGCGATGAGGTCTTTCGATGTGTCCTTTTTGTTTGGTGTCTGTTTGTACTTGTTATTGTAGTAGGTGTTGATCTATATCCTGGAATGTGGTCGTAGGTAGATTTTTTTTTCTAATTCTATTTTGCTTTAATTTCTACCCATTCATGTATGATCTGGGGTTCCGCCTTCATGAAATGCCAGTTTTTTTATCGCAATTTTATAACTAATCATCAAAAAAAGATTTAGGCCCACCTAAGCTCGATGATGTCAAACGAAGGCATAATTGTCCATATCTGATTTGTTGGAATACAACAATCAAAGTCTTATCTTATGGACGATTTTGAAAAAAAATTTAGCACGTAGCACCCAGTTGTCAAGCAATATAAGACGATATACCTTGTGTTTAAATTATTTTTAATATTAAAAGTGGAGTTATTGAGATTCAAACCCGTGACCTTTTGGTTAATAAGACTTTAATACCATATCAAGAAACCAATTATCCTAAGATCTTGAGCTAATGGGGGAAGGTCCACTAATAGTTTTATACTCTTAACACTTAAGCATCAGCCAGTATAAGAGAAGATCGTGACTCTGCTTGGTAAGCGATCCCACAACAACAGACAGAGCGCCTACAACTTGAATTCGATAACCAATCCGAGGTCTCTTGGCTTCCTAAAAGCAATAATTGAAGTTGACTTGGAGACACCGATGACGAAGCCATATAGAAGATAAGACTAATAATTTAGAAGCAGGTTTATGTTTATTTATGTTCAATGATTAAAAATAAAAATAAAAAAAATGTTCAATGAGCTTGAGGCTAATAAAGTGGACTTAAATAGTTTAATGACAAAAATGAAAAGGTCAAACAAATTTATGGAAAGCCTTTTTTTTTTTTTGGGTCATTTGTTTATTTGTTTACTTGGCATATTTGCTTATACTAGCTGCTTGTGCCTCGTAGTCTCCTCTAGGGTATTTTTATGCTATGGTTTACTCTTTTGCTTTTATGATATAGTGCTCACAGCTCATTGCTCACAGGTCCCCATGAGGCGATGAAGACTTACCTCTCAGGTTGGGGGTCTTCGGAAACAGCCCCTCTTTAGGTTGACACCCTGAAGGGGGAAGGCTGCGTACATCTACCCCCAGACCCCGGTTTTGTGGGAGCCCTTGAGTCACTGGAATTGTTGTTGCTGTTGTATTTTTTATTTTTTTTTGGTTATTTACACTAAAGATCCCTATACTTTTATCATTGTGTTAATTTAGTCATTATACTTTTAATTTTGTCAATTTAGTCCCTCTATATTTCAAATTATGTTAATTTAGTCCTTGACTCAAATTCAAGTTAAGTTATGGACGTAATTTTTTGCGGCACAATTATGTTAGATGTAAGTAATTTACTAAAAATCCATCATTTGACTTAATTTAATTCAACCTATAGCCGAACCATTAAAAATTTTATTAAAAACTTAACATAAATTTTACTTCAAGCACTAAATTGACAAAATTAAAGGTACAAGGACTAAATTAACACCGTAGACAAAATATAGGAGCTATTATTGTAGATAACCCCTTTTTTTTTAACTGCAATTCACACAAAATACTTCATACATAGAGTTTTAGTACACAGTATAATTTTTATTTAAAAAGAAAAAAGCAAGGACGAAGCTCTTCAGTATGCCGTCTTTTTATGGGGATACCGAGTACATCAGCTCGAAGGAAGGGGTGAAGGTCCTTGAGAATATGAAAATCCCACAACATAACATCGGACCTTCTATGACCTGCATTAGTTGACCAATCGACCCCTCTTTTACTTCTTTATATTAGTGGGTGAAATAGGCTTGCTCATAATGAGAACTTAGCAACTTGATGTCGTCCACAATGCTAAGAATGTTTGCAGGTATCAAGTAAATATATACATACTTGTGTGTGCGCGCGCAAGCAACAACATTCCCTATGCCCCAAGGACTCCCACCTAAGCAAGGTCTGGGGGCGGATGTACGCAGCCTTCCCTCTTCAGGGCACCCTGAAAGGAGACTGTTTCCAAGAACTCGTGTGTGTGTTCTTTTATTTCATATGTATTTCATAATTATCAAAACGGAATTTACCAAAAAAATTTAAAATATTTAAAAAACTATACTAACAGGTGTCGTGATAGCTCAATCAAATTTTCTATATATTATATTTTGAGGAGCTATTTACACTATCAATCCCTCATTTTCTATTTTGTTTAAATCGGTTCTTTATTTTCTTAAAGTTTATTCAAATTAGTCATTTAACATCTTTTAAAAATAATTTTTCAGATTTTATTTTATGATAAAATTAGTCCTTTATTTTTTTAATTTTTATCTAATTTTGGTCACCATATGCTAATAATTTTATCATAAAATAAAATATTGGACCATTTTGAGCAATATAAAAGAAGATGGCCTAATTTGAACAAATATTTGAAAAAAGATGGACCAATGTAAATAAAATTATAAAGATAAATGACTAATTTAAATATAAAAGAAAATAAGAAACCAATTGAAATAAATTTAAAAATATCAAATACTATGTAAATAACTTATTTTTTGAGGCTATGTTTGGCTATAGCTGTTAACTATTATTAATGAGTAATGTGTTTAGTAGATTAAGATGAAAAGGAAAGGCAAAATAATAAATAAAACTTGATTGCATATTGTTTGAAAAGTTAAAAGCTAAATTATTTAGCTTTGAAAAAGCTGCTTTTTAAAAAGTTAAACACTATAAAAAACGCTAATAACAATACTTTTACTAAATAGCGCTATTAGCTGTTTAACTAGTCAAAAAACTAAAAATTATAAAAAATGCTATGAAAAATTGCTTGCTAAATATAGCCCGAATTATGCCAAAAGTTCCTATACTTTATTCATTATATTAATTTAGTCCCTGTATTTTTAATTGTGTCAATTTAGTCCCTGTATAATTCAAAACGTGTCAATTTGGTCCTTAAAAAAATTATGTTCAGTTTTTAATAAAATTTTTAATAGTTCAGCCACATATTGGGTAAATTAACTAAATAGATTAATTTATAATAAGTTACTTACAGTTAATATAATTTTACCCTTCAAAATTACGTTATTAATGTAACTTAAATTTAATCAAATGATTAAATTGACATATTTTAAATTATTTAGAAACTAAATTGACATAATTAAAAGTATAAGAATCAAATTAATACAATTAACAAAATATAAAAACTTTTGACGTAAATATTTCGAATGTTTTTTTTTTTTTATATGACGACGTGCCAATATGACATATCAATAACGTGTGGGATTTTTAATTTAAGCGGGTGGCGGTGGAGGATTGAAAATGAAAGACTTCATTATTATTATTATTATTATTATATATATAATTGTGGGACCCATTTCTCCCTGTTCCCGTCAACGTTTGTTTGGTGCATCTTTGAACATATCAACAGATGCATCTCTCTCTCTCTCTCTCTCTCTTTCATTTTCTCGTATCAGGTCAGGCTATATATGAATGGTTGGTTCTCTTACTTATGATACCGATTTAGATTAAGGATCTATTTGAGATTGCTTATTTTAGAAAAATATGTATTTTTTTGAAAAAATATGTATTTAAAATTTGAAGGGTGTTTGACAAACATCAAAAAGTGTTTTTTTATTGAAGCAAGAGTTGTTTTTCTGCTTATAAGTAGAAGCAGAAATTTGGTTCCTTTGATTATAAGCAGAAGTAGAATAAAAAATTTAAAATTTTTAGGATAAAAATGTCCCTACTCAAATATTAGAATGACATCATATCCTATTATCTTTCAAAACCATAATCCTCTACCTAACTAATTTGGTCCTTTTCGGTAATTTTTCCAAAAAAAACACTTTTTTTAAACACGAGCCAAACACTAACAATAATAAAATAAGCGCTTCTGACTGATTGAACCGAACATAAACTACTTCTTCAAAATATCACTTTTCACATAAGTACTTTTACAGAAAATACTTTTGAAATAAGCATTTTTTTCACAGCAATTCCAAACGGGCCCTAAATCTAGCTCAATCAAATGGAATTCACAAGCAACAATGCTGCTACAGGGCAGTAAATGGCTGCGCCGTTGTATATTTGTACTGATATATATATATATATATATATATATGTATAAGCTTTAACAATTGAAGATTTACAAAGAAATGGGAGAAAACATAGAGAGAGAACTTGGGGGAGAAGAAGAAGGCACACACTGGACACATGCTTAACCCTAACAAACTCTCTCCTATTTTTATAACGAAAGAGGAAAATATCTGGTAAAATATTTAACGGTGATGTGGCAGGGATGAAAAGCTGAAGACGGCTCCTTATGCTGGTAGACGAGAAGCAGACCGTATTGGTGGAAAGGTTGGCGGCTGAGATCCTGGCGGTAGCGGGAAATATGCCAAGGCAGAGCTTATATGCGATGAACTTGGCAGGCGAGAAGCAGACCGTATTGGTGACTTGATATAGCTGAGCTCGATCTAGTTTACTTACTTTTAGTTAAGATTGTCTAGTTTAAACTCGTTTAAATTTATTTAGGTTTGATCTTGGTTTATTTAAGTTTTGAATGTGAGTCAATTCTGTACATGCTTGATTTAAACTTAATATGGCTGAGGTCGAGCAATTTTTGCTTGCTTTCAACTAAGCTTGTATAGTTTAAACTTGTTTAAAATCGTTTAGGCTTGAACACGGTTTATTAAGTTTTGAACGTGGCTCGATTGTGCACATACATAATTTAGTTCAAGATTGCTCGCTTAGGCTTACGAGCCACCAATGTCAGGCTTGGTTAAGCTCAGGATTAACTTTTTGTAACTAAAAACAAGCTCGCGACCAAATTAAGCTTGTAATGCCAACCCTACAAGGCCTCGACTTTGGTTGAGTTCGTTGATGACTATAGTTTTCCATGGTAGAGCAAGCAATCTTTGCAAAAGTGACGTTGAGTTTGTAAAATCGAGATGACAACATGTCACGGTTAAAAATCTTATGTCTTCGGTAATTCCCACCCTCTTGTCTCATGATGTAATCTTAGTCCATTTTGACTGAAATGTATGAAACTCCCTCTCACAAATCACTTAGTTAAAAGGTAGATTGCTAACTTACTTTTTGAAAGACGCCATTGAATACACTAAGCACGATAAGCATGATTGCTTCACGATAAACTAGGATGTTTTTATTATCGCAAATTATTATGGAGAGTTGTTGCGAAACAATTTCTCAAAATTAGTACGAAAAGGGAAGATGAAAAAAAATTAGATCGTTCTATTATTAATCCTACTGTTCATAGTCTCCATATTCGATTGGATTATCTGATATTTTATATAGCAATATATCGGGAAGATATTTTCCAAAAAAAAAAGGATTTAATGCCCCCTTACCCTTGCTAAGAAAATCGATCCCATTATCCATCGCCTTCCGGGCTATGATTAAGGGGTATTAATTACCCACCAACTCCTTTATCTAGCAATTAAATGGAGAAAGAAAATAAAATGCAAATAATAACAAGTAATTAAGAAACAAATTATCCATAATTGCAACTATAATTTATTTCCAAAGTAATAGTCATATATTTTAACCATATTGGTAATAAGAATAACGCATTTATAATTGCAAATAAGTCATATATTAAAATTTTCGTATTAAAAATAAAATTGTCATCAAGAACTAAAAGCAAAAGCAATATTGTCATCAAGAACTAAAAGCAAAAGCAATATTCTCAGTGTCCCAAGGGCTCCCGTCTAAGCAGGGTCTCAGGGAAGTGGATGTACATAGCATTCCCCCTTCAGGGTACTACCCTGAAGAGAGGCTGTTTCCGAGAACCCCCAACTTGAGGGGTGCAACACGAGAACTTCCTAGGAGGTCACTCATCTTAGTACTACTCTCGCCCAAGCATGCTTAACTTCGGAGTTCTAATGGAATCCGGTGCTGCGTATTGATAAAAACCGAGTATCTCCTACCCTCCAACCCGAGTCCATACCCGCATATCCGAGAGGCTCCACGTGCCATCTCAGCCCTAATGTAACTACCCTCACTACTATAAATAATAGGATGTAAAGGGTGTAATGCTCTCCTATCTCTCCCCACTACTTCTCTAGATATCTCCCCTTTCCCCCCTTGTAATCCTTCATTATTGGAGTAATCTATCAATATATCTATATTAGCTTGTGCTTACCATTGATATTGAGCTAGATTTATATTTAATTTATATCACATGTTGGTAACCTCTTAAGTAAAATTGTCATAAAGGACTATTATCTTTATATTATAAATAAAATACAAATATAAATATTATTTTATTTATAAAAAACTATTATCTTTATATTATGAATAAAACAATGTAAACAAAAATGCAAAAAAAATTATAAATAAAATACAAAATTTATTCTCTCGTACCAAACGGCCCCTAAAGTAAATTAACAATAAAAGGAGCCCCCCTGGATTTCATAACACCTTTATGTTGAGGTTTTTTGCAAAAAAAAAATTGTTTTGATCACTGTGTGTTTTGCCCTACTCATGCTTTGATGCTCTCCTGCTGCCAGGTCTCTTGCTGTAGGCTGCGGACTAGCTTCTCAGGTTGGGGGTCCTTAGAAACAGCCTCTCTTCAGGGTAGCCCCCTGAAGAAGGAAGGCTGCGTACACCTACCCCTTAGACCCTGCTTTTGCTGGAGCCCTACAGATATTGGGTTTGTTGTTGTTGTTGTTGTTTTATATGCTGAGGTTATTTTCTCTTTTTCTTAGCTTAGGATTCCCCCTAACCATAATTTCTTCTTATTATTAAAAAAAAAAAGACAAAAAAATAAGATTAAAAAAATTGGATGAACAAATATTGAAGCAGTGTAATTAGCAGCAGAATAAATATTGAATTCGCTTATAATATTATTTACATTAAAGATCCCTTTACTTTGTCTATTGTGTCAATTTGGTATTTATACTTTTAATTGTGTCAATTTAGTCTCTAAATAATTTAAAATGTGCCAATTTAGTCATTTGGTCAAATTTAAGTGAAGTTAATATCATAATTTTGAACGGTAAAATTATGTTAGATGCAAGTAATTTATTATAAATTCCCTTACTCAATTTAACCCAATTTGTAGCCAAATTATTAAAAATTTCATTACAAACTTAACATAACATTTTTTCTAAGGACGAAATTGACACATTTTGAATTGTATGGACTAAATTAATATACTTAAAAGTACAAGTATTAAATTAACATAATGGATAAAGTACATGGACCATTACCATAAATAACCCTAGTATCTAAGTACTTGCATCACGTATAAAGAAAGAAATGACAACCCAATGTCACATTTTAGCTAGCGTATTCTTTTTTTAGAAGTTTTTAAAATATTATGTTTTGCATATTTTTATTATGTCAATAATTTTACTCTTGAGTATTTGTTTGGTCAAGATTTTTTTCTCAGTAAAAAATACGTTGTTTTAGAATTAAGGGTATCTGAACTGCAAAAGAACTGTTTTTAAATAAAAGTACAAGTTCTTTATTGTTTTTAAGCAAAAATTAAAAAATAGTTTTTTTTAAAGCAAAAGTAAAGGTAGGAAAAAAAAACCCTAAAGATCTTTAAATAAAAATATCTCTATTAAAAACATGTTTATAAAAGTGCTTGATTGACAAAATTTTAGAATTTTAGCGATAAAGTTTATAAATCTCAACGTATTTCAATGTATATTTTGAAATGTTAGGGTTCCTATACGATAAATGATCAAACCTCGTAACAACTAAGTGATAATTTTTCAAATTTTAAAACAATATTCTATTTTGTGTGTGTGTATATATAAGGGGTATATAATAAAAGTTGAGGACATCCAAGTGGTAATTTACTTTAGGGGTTGTTTGGTATAAGGGAGTGAATTTGTGGTAGTGCGAACGAGGAAATGGGAATGGCTTTTTTGGGGAATGAGAATGATCCAGTCATTCTCATTCCTCTATTTAGTATATGTGTGGAATGAAGATGGAATAAGTTAAAATAGTCAGTCTCATATTTGGTATGAACTAATAGGGAATTGGTATAAATAACATAGCTTATCAAAATACTTTCTAATAAGTTTTAATATAATAATAATAATATTAAGAACAACTATAGAAATAAAAATAACTATAATAATAAGAAGAAGAAGAATAACAATAACAATAACAATAAAAACTACAACAATAATAATAATATTATTGTAATAAAATAATAATAAAAATAAAAACAATAAAATAATAATAGTAATAACAATAATTAATAGTAACAACAACAGCAATACTAATAATAAAAATAAAATTTTAATTTTAATTTTATTCATATTCTCAAATTTCCAAACCCAGGCCCCTCACGTATGAAAACATAGGAATCGATTTCATTTCCACTCCCATGCCCTCCCCATTCTCACTCCCCCTTACCAAACAGCCAAAAGTCGGGAACAAGGTGCACATTCTCACTCCCTCTCACCCCTCTATTCTCTCATACCAAACAGCCCTTTAGGGTTTACTTTCACGTCAAAATTGTTATTTTTAAGGTAATTTTATGACTTTCAATTTTTACAAATCATATATTTATCTTGACAATAACAAGTATTTTACCTTAACAATAGCAACTACATTTACATTATTGTAACTGTGTAAATATTATTGTCAAGTTTCTCATCCTCTCAAAAGCCTTCATATCCCTAATTCAATAATTCTAAAGCATCACATTCTTTTGCCAAATCTCACAAAAAGTAAAAGAAAAATTATAAGGAACATATATTCAAATTGTAACAATTAATGTATGAAAACAAAGTTTAAGGAAATTCTAATATATTTAAAAATGAGTAAATTCTGACAATTGATATAATATATAAGGAAGGGTAAATTACAGGAAACCTCTCTATCTTTTGCTTCAATAATAACTCCCTCACTTTTAAAAATTTATCACTTAACTCCATGCAACTTATTTTTAATTATTTTGCCCATAATATTTAATTTTATTTTTAGAAGGGGTACTTATATTATTAGATAAAAATTAGAAATTTTATGTTTTTAGCAAAAGAATTA
Source organism: Simmondsia chinensis (assembly GCA_018398585.1). Taxonomy (NCBI): domain Eukaryota; kingdom Viridiplantae; phylum Streptophyta; class Magnoliopsida; order Caryophyllales; family Simmondsiaceae; genus Simmondsia; species Simmondsia chinensis. The sequence goes on from JAGTTD010000014.1 coordinate 3,647,697, forward strand.
ATAGAATTTTTTATATTTATAAAAATATAATTAATTTAATTAATTATAGTAATATAATTATAAGTTTAGAAGATAAAAATTATTTTTTAAATTTTTATAAAAAATATTATGAGATAAAATATAATATTTTTTGTTGATATTATAATATCGCTACTATAATTAATTAAAATAAGAATTTTTATAAATATAGAAAATCCTCCTTTTTATAAATATAAAAAAATTATTGTTTTTCTTTAAAATATAAAACCCCTACCTAAAAATAAAATTAAATACTTAACCATTATATTTTAAGGAGTAAAATAGTCAAAAAAAAGTTGTTTGGGGACAAAGTAAAAAATTTTCAAAAGTGAGAGGGTTTAGTAAGTGATTTTATTTGTAAGGGAGTTTTCTGTTATTGAAACAAAAATTAGGAAATTTTCAGTAATTTATCCTATGAGAAATAACAATTGAGGAAAAAAATCAACCAATTTGAAAATAAATAATAAGTTTTAATCTTTATATATATTTAAAAGGGTAATTTACGTCAAAGGTCCCTATATTTTGTGTATTATGTCAATTTAGTTCTTATACTTTTAATTGTGTCAATTAAGTCCCTGTAGAATTTAAAATATATCAATTTGGTCCTTAAAGAAAATTTTATGTTAAGTTTTTAATAAAATTTTTAATGGTTCAGCCACGAATTGAGTTAAATTGAGTAAATTGATGAATTTATAATAAGTTACTTGTGTCTAATATAGGATTTATTTATCAGGCACTAAGGCATCGGATCCCATTAGAACTCCGAAGTTAAGCGTGATTGTGCGAGAGGAGTACCAGAATGGGTGACCTCCTAAGAAGTCCTCGCGTTGTCGACCCTATAAGGTTGGGAGTATTCGGAAATAGCCTCCCGGTAGGGTTACACCTAGAAGGGGTAAGGCTGCGTACATCCATCCCTCCTAAACCCCGCATAACTCTTGAGGCATTGGATCTGTTGTTGTTGTTGTGGCTTGCATCTAACATAATTTTGTTATTCAAAATTACATCAAAAACTTAACTTAAATTTGACCAAATGACTAAACTGACACTTTTTGAATTGTTTAGGGACCAAATTAACACAATGAGCAAAATACATGAACCTTTAACATAAAAGCAACGTACATACCCAGTGCTCCAAGGGCTCCGACCTAAGTAAGGTCTGGGGGGACGAATGTACGCAGCCTTCTCCCTTCAGGGTATTACCCCCTGAAAAGAGGCTGTTTTCGAGTGCCCACAACCCGAGGGTGAGGACTTTCGAGGAGGTCATCCATTCTGGTACTGCTCTAGCCCAAGCACGCTTAACTTCAGAGTTCTAATGAGATCCAGTAACGGCGTGTTAGAACCTTTAACATAAATAATCATAAATTAGTAAGTTTTGATCTTTATATATATATATATAATATATATAATATCTGTACATCGCACGGAAAAAGGCTCCTTTACATTAATATAAATAAAAAGGTAGGGAGGAGTTGAGTTAGAATAGTAGAACGGCTATTTTCGCTCACCAACCCGCTTTCTTCACCTACCTCATTCTGTTATTTATTATCGTGTTTATCTTCTCCTACCCCTACCTACAGCTGCCGTTATCTTTGACGCCGTTAGAACCTTCCCCCATGTCATACGCCGTCAGATCACACGTCATCCTCCCCTTCGTCACCCTCGTAAACGGCTCAAGCGTGTTAGAAATGGGTTAACTAACTTATACCCAAATTCTTTTCAATTGTTTGAATAAAATAAATGAGTCAAACTCAAATTCAATCCGGCTTTAAAAATTCGACCCAAATCTGCTATCTTCTGATTTATCCCAATGATGACCCATTTTTGGGGCGTCAAAGGGATTTTGGGACTCCCAAGATTCCGAAGTGGAGCCCTATTTTCGAGGTTGGGTAATTTTTTTAATTTAAAAATAGTCAAAATGTAACATTTTGGTTATTTTTAAATCAAAATATAACGTTTGGCTTTAATTTAATTAATTTATTTCCTACAAGTATATTGAAATCTTTTTTCTTTTTAAAATTTCGGCCCTCCGATTGTTACGTAGATAGTTACTTTATTAAGTATGTTACATTTTTAATATATTTTTGTCATGAAAATAATTAAAATAGCATCAATAACTAATATAATATAAATTATTAAAAAAAAGCTAAAAAAGGACATAATTGAATGAAAGAAGCTCCGTTTTTACTAATGTAATAAAAATTACGTTTCAAAAAATGAGACATTATCGTCAGTAATCCTATACCGTATAATCTTATTGTGTCAAATTTTACCTAGTTTACAACAGTGGTTCGCCAGCTACTGAACACCCACACGCGTGATCCCGCCGTCACCTAACGGCTCCCTTAAAAAGTACCGTTGGCTCCACTTGTCAACCTCAACTACTCCCCCCCTATAAAATCACTCCATTTCTTCACCATGAGACTCAACAACTCTTCGATATTATCGTAGTGTTGTTTCTGGGGTGACCCATCTCCTAATTCCCTCAATTTATTCATTCAAATTCAATCAATCAATCAATTAAGTTTAACACTTGGCGATCTGATCAGCACTGAGCAAACCCAGTTTGACAAATGGACTTGGTGGTGCTCCAGAAGGCCCTTTACGGGCTCTTCTTTGCTATAGTGGTTGCAATCACCATTGCTAAGTTGAAGGGTAAAAGATTCAAGCTTCCACCTGGGCCGATCCCGGTACCGATATTCGGGAACTGGCTGCAAGTGGGGGATGATCTGAATCACAGGAACTTGACTGAGTTGGCGAAGAAGTTTGGGCAGATATTGCTGCTGAGGATGGGGCAGAGGAACCTGGTGGTGGTGTCGTCGCCGGAGTTGGCGAAGGAGGTGTTGCACACCCAGGGAGTGGAGTTTGCGTCGAGGACTCGTAATGTTGTGTTTGATATATTCACTGGGAAGGGGCAGGATATGGTGTTTACTGTGTATGGTGAGCATTGGCGTAAGATGCGACGGATCATGACTGTCCCCTTTTTTACCAACAAGGTATGGTTGTGTTTGATTTGAATGTCTAGGAAGACAAGTGTTCGTTGTTGTTAAGAGTATAAGATTGGTCATGGGCCTTTTCTCATTAGTTTAAACTTTTTGGAAAAGAATCTTGTTACTTGAGAGATTATTAGTTCGAATCTCAGTGGCGTCTACTCTAAATATTAAGTTATTTGTACAATATTCGCGCTTTGACTCTAATGGGCATCTACATGGGGGTGTTAGAGAACAGATGCGATTGTGGGTCTTCACCCATCAACTTATAAATTATGCATCCTATCAACTTATAACACTATAAATGAGATAATACATATATTGGTCCACATGCATAGCGGAAATTGATTGATCTTTGAACAAAAGGGAAAGTATGGTGAATGAGGTTTTGTAGGCATAGTTATGGGATTGGGGATCTAATGGGTAGATAATTCCTATGTCTCTCATTTGTAGAGACCAACAATCTTTATGTAGAAAAATCTGGCCTGCCCATTTAAGGACTAGTAATCTATATAACTCTAACATGCATGACCCTTATCCTAGCAATCTTAGAAGATGTTGGATGGCAACTAGGACTCCAATGATTTGCCATTCAATAAGCAACTTAAGAAACAACGCAAGTAATAGAAAATTGAAACTTTTGGTGTAACTGAAACATTCGTCGGTCCTGACTGACATCCCAAAACTTTGCGACAGGTGGTGCAGCAGTACAGGTACGGATGGGAAGCGGAGGCAGCCAGTGTGGTGGAGGATGTGAAGAGGAACCCAAAGGCGGCCACGGAGGGGATTGTACTCCGTAGGCGGCTGCAGCTGATGATGTACAACAACATGTTTAGAATCATGTTTGATAGGAGGTTTGAGAGTGAGGAGGACCCACTTTTCAACAAGCTCAAGGCTTTAAATGGAGAGAGAAGCAGATTGGCACAGAGCTTTGAGTACAATTATGGAGATTTCATCCCAATTCTCAGGCCATTCTTGAGGGGTTACTTGAACATCTGTAAGCAAGTTAAGGAGAGGAGGTTGCAGCTCTTCAAGGATTACTTTGTTGATGAGCGCAAGTATGTCTTCTTTTCTCTCTAGCTCAATCATATCATGGTCATATCTATCTTGATGATGTTGAATTTCCTTTCTATTCTCCCTTTTTGTTGGATGTTGTTGCCTTAAAATTAGAAACTGATATGATTTGGCTGAGATTTGATTAAGATGTGATTTGAGTGAGATTTGATCTGGGTAAGATCGAGTTATCTAATTAGATTGGATTGTGATTTGAATTAGATTTGTCATGGGTAACTTGATTATAATAGGCACTTATGGATTAACGATTAAGAAGAACTAAAAAGAGAGGAACTATATGAGGTTTTTGTGGGATTTGCAAAGAGGTGTCTGAGGGGCACTCCCATAGAAAGAGAGAAATATCTCTTTGTGATTGCTTTGATTGAGAGTTTTTAGAGAGTTTGTAATTTCCTCTGTCCAAAGCTACATCGAGGAGGTTTGTGACTTATAATGCAATAATCACATTTGTGAGATTGAGTTTGAGGTTTCAATTAGATATTGCAGTCTTAAATTTAATAGTGGACGAAGCACTCATTTGAGTCTCGTGGTTTTTCCCTTCAGTTGATGTTTTGATATTTTAAGCTTCAATGGTACTTGATTCTGTGATTTTTCCTAGTACTTTTTGCTTAACTGATGAGTAAAATCGATTAATCATTTGGTTTGATTTGAAAAACAGGAAAATAGCAAGCACAACGGCGCCAAGCAACAACGAGTTGAAATGCGCCATAGACCACATATTGGAGGCTCAGCAAAAGGGCGAAATCAACGAGGATAACGTACTCTACATTGTCGAAAACATCAATGTTGCTGGTGAGAATACAGTTATATTCTACTCATTTATAGATATACTGGTTTATCAATTATCCCAATACACTCATGTATGCAAATACAGCATGTAAAGTTAATAGTAAACCAGGAAATTAGAGGTCAAACCATGTCCATTAGTAGTTGACAATTCTGGGGTCAGCTCGTTTCATCTACCCAATACCTACCAACTTTCGAACTGGTCTACCCTTTGCTTGTGTTTTTAGTTGTAATCTTTCTAAACCACCTAACACAAAGCCTTGGTAATTTGAAAGTTGTTCTTTTCCTTTAACTAATGGATATATCACTGATTAGTATCTGACAAAGAATCAACTGTTTTAAAAATTGAAGTTGATAAATAAGGGTCTAATAATGATTTCATGCTCTAACAACCTACCAAAAGTACCCATTTGACTTAAAACATGGATAATGCATAGACCCACTTATACCTTATGCTTGAAATATCTTAACACCTTATCAAGGAATCAATTGTCCCAAAAGTTTAAATTGATGGGTAAGGACCCGAGAGTGGTTTCATGTTCTAACATGAAATGCGAATGGGTGTTGAATTTTACAGCAATAGAGACAACATTGTGGTCAATAGAGTGGGGAATAGCAGAGTTGGTGAACCACCAAGACATCCAAAACAAGTTAAGACAAGAGCTAGAAAGCGTACTTGGTAAGGGCCACCAGATCACAGAACCAGACACCCACAAGCTCCCATACTTACAAGCAGTCGTCAAGGAAACTCTAAGGCTCAGAATGGCCATCCCACTGCTGGTGCCCCACATGAACCTCCATGACGCCAAGCTAGACAGCTACGACATCCCTGCCGAGAGCAAGATCCTCGTCAACGCCTGGTGGCTGGCCAACAACCCTGCTCACTGGAAGAACCCCAACGAGTTCAGGCCAGAGAGGTTTCTAGAAGAGGAGGCGAAGGTCGAGGCCAATGGCAATGACTTCCGGTACTTGCCATTTGGGGTTGGCAGGAGGAGCTGCCCTGGCATTATACTCGCGCTTCCTATACTGGGCATCACAATAGGCCGCTTGGTTCAGAACTTCGAGCTGTTGCCCCAGCCTGGTCAGTCTAAGCTAGACACGACTGAGAAAGGTGGTCAGTTCAGCTTGCACATCCTCAAACACTCCACCATTGTTCTCAAGCCCGTTTCCTAATCTGGTTACTCCTTTTGTCAAGATAAACTGCATGTTCGTATCATGAAATTTGGTGTATTAGTATCTTAGTTCATAACAGTGTGAAATGGTGTAAAACTTATTATTACTGTCGGTAACTCCACAATACTATTGCTATTCCCCTCGTCCCATACACGAACTGTAATGTTGTGACAATTCTAATGAAGAAGAATGGGATAAGGGGCCTATTTTACACCCTTAAGCACTACTTTATTTAATACATGCAACTTTTAGACGAAAAAATAAATTAACAAAGTTTGTAAACTAAAAAGTTAATACACCAAATTTCGAGATACTAACATATAATTTACACGTTTGGTATTTCGATCTTATTGGACTGGACCAATTGGTGGGATGTAAAAGTGGGTGTTTGTGTACTGTAATTCTTTGTTAAGGTTGATTGAGTTACTTAGGAATGTGTCACAAATAAAAGTTCTTGATGTTATCAGGCTTGCCCTGTCATGAGTTCGAATCTCAACAGTCCTCACTTTCAATATTAAAACAATTTAAGCACAAGATATAAGGCGGGCCTATACACTAACTACGCTTCAAGCTCAATTGGCATTCGCGTGAAGGGACACGTTAGAGTATAAAATTATTTTTGGGCGTTCATTCATCAGCTTAAGCTTTTAAGACAGATGGTGTCTTGATAATTTCTCAAGCACCCACTAGTTCAATGGAAAGGCCAAAACATATCCACTTGGTTCTAGAATCCTTGGAAGTGTTTTATTTTTTTTAATGATTTTTAAACCATAAATTATTAATAATAAGCTTTATAACTAAGCTTTTATAACACATTTATATTGTTAAAAAAACACTACATATAATCCTAAATGGATGTGATGTATGGAATTTCATGTGATGCCCCCAACTAAATTTTATATGACAATTACACATTGTTTTTCCTTTTGCTTTCTTTAGGATAGACCTCTTTGGATGATTGTCATCCATAATAATAACAATAATAATAACAGCTCGATGTACCAAAGGGGCTCCGATAAGGTAAGATTTGTGAGAGCAATATATACACAATCTTATCATTACAGAAATAAAATTTTAAAACTTTTTTAAAATAAAAATATCCCTATTAAAAACACTTTTACAGAGCTTATTCCTTTAAAAAAACAAATCTTCGGAAAAAATAGTTTTACCGGTTTGGCCATATAGGTGTTTAAATGTCCTTGTCCATAAATATAGTTAAAAACAAGTAATTATTGGATAATTCTAATAACTTATAAGAATGAAATTTATAGCATGGGTAATGAATGGATAATGGGACGTGTATGAGTATGGATTTGTATTCGGTAGGGCTGGTGTGAATATCTATTTCATACACGTAATGGGGTGGGCAATGGGTACAGTCACGAGTATAGAATTTTTAGGCGGGTATAGGTACAGGGGAAGCACCCCTGTACCTGTTCATGTCCCATTGTCATTTTTACCCAACAATAGAAAAAGGCCACTTGAAAAACATACGACCAAGTGTAAACTAGCCGAGCCAAACCGGGTTAAATCCCAAATTAGATCTTCAACAAAGTATGGAATTGACTCATTAAGATTATTGAGCCTATTCAAGCTCGGCTTATTGATTTATCGAGCTTCTAACATATACACAAACAAGTCCCAGTTGATTTCAAAATAGGGATCGTTTATCCAAGGCCCACTTCACTTGCTATTCAATTGACCAGTTAAGCCAAGCCGAGCACCCTCTTATCAACTCAAGTTCAATAAGCCTTAACGAGCTCAAGTTTAAGCTGATCATTTAACAACCTTTCTAGGACTGTTTGTTTCAACTTGGTTTGATTAAATATTAGAAAGCTCGATAGTCATGTTGAATTGACTCATTAGTCTAATCAAACCGAGTTTACTATCGAGTTGAGGTATTCAAATTAGTCTTGAATCATCATCGATCTACTGTTGAGTTAATGTCGAACTATGAACAAGTTTTTTACAAGCTTTTGTTGAATTCTCTGTGAATGTACCGTTATTACATGCAAACAAAGATGAGCCCATACAGCTTGTTTATTTGAGTTTTGTTAGTAAATTTTGCGTATAATACATATTTTAGATGCATATCTGTACCTTTTTTTTGAGCAAATATGTATCTGTACTTTGTCATTTAAAAAGGGCATTTATGTATCATCATTAATAATACAGTAAAACACATTTTTTTGGCAAGTGCACACGTGCTATCCTATAGTACATATCATAGCACATACCTGGGTTTCCCGTCTAAAAATAATCACTACGTACAACCAAATTAAGCATTTATATTTCATATTTTGCTAAATTTATTAGAACTTCGAAGTTAAGCATGCTTGAGCGATAGTAGTACCAGGATGGATGACCTCCTGGGAAGTCCTTGTGTTGCTTACCCTATACGGTTAGAGGTACTTGGAAACAACCTCCCTTAAGACCCTGCATAGGCGGATGAAACCTGCGTATATTCGCTCCTCTAGACCCTGCATAGGCGGGAGCTATTGGGGCATTGAGAATGTATGCTACTTTCTATTTACTATAGTGAACAACAATAATAATAATATATACAGGTTATTTTATCATTTAGGTACTCGTTAAATTTTTGTTGAACCAATATTATATACATAAAAATTATGCATTACTCGAAAAAATAACATGATAACAAAAAAAAATACGTGGTAGATGATGTGACAATAAAAAAGATAACACATATAATATTATGATGAAGTTAATATACTTTCTTAAAAATATTAAAATTTTAAATTATTTATGTAAAATAGTTTTAATGTAATAATTTTTCAAAATACAAATTAGCTGTGCATTCTTAAAAAAAATAAAAATAAAAATAATTTTTTTTTTATTGTTCATACGTAACGGCGTCTGTTCAGCGAACGCCGTTTTAAACAATGTCTGTCCAACACCCCTCGTCGTACACCATTTTAAACTGCATTTACTGAATATGTTATAGTAAACTGTGCCAATTTGGTAAATATTCGATTGTACTACTTTGATAAATATTTTTAAAAATAGTGCTACTTTGGTAAAAAAATTCATAAAGTAACACTCTATCTCTTCAATTGCTTAATATCACTGAGGCAAGACTATGAGGGGTAAATTGTTAGGAAAATCTTATAAAACGGATATCAATGAATAGTCTCAGGCTTCAAGGTGTGTAATGAATCACTATCCTTAAAACTTATTTCGCGGACAATAAAATAGTGTCAGAGATACAACGAAAATCAAAAACCAAAGTGAGGTAGAGTATAGAAAGGTAAGACGACAAAAATATTTAATAAAAGAGAGAATGAAATTTTTAAGTTATATTTTTTCCATCATTTAAACATTAAAAATAAGAAAATATTTATAATTTACAAGTATCTTTTTATAAAAGGACACATCCTTTCTACGGTGATACACATCTTCAACAACAACAAATTCAGTACCTTCAAGGGCTCCCGCATAAACAGAGTTCGAGGATAAATGTACACAGTCTTTCCTCTTTAAAAAACTACCATAAAAAAGACTACTTCCGAGGACCCCAGCCCAAAAGTGGTACACATTTTCACCTTTTAAAAATACAGCAGCATAAATCCGAGTCAATTTTCAATCCATATTTTACTAAGAAACCATTTGAGCAGAGAGTGAAAGCCCTAGGGAGCGAGAGTAGAGGCGCAGCAGCATAGCAGCCTCTCTCTAGAGAGAGAGAGAGAGAGAGAGAGGGAGAGAGAGAAACCGCTGCGCTGCGAAGAGATAATCACAATCAATCATCATCTAATTTGCATTTGCTGATTCCCTCAATCTCGTTGAGCACTTAGTGTAGAACAAATGGCGGGTGGGGGAGTGGCATTCTCGTCCGACGATGTAGTTATAAAGCCGACGAATGACAGGAGACTTTACAGATACCTTGAGCTTCATAATGGTCTCTCTGCTTTGCTTGTTCATGACCCTCAGATCCACCCTTCTCATGATGATGAATGTGGTGATGATGATGATGATGATGATGAGGACAGTGGAGAGGACGATGATGATAATGGGGATATGGAGGATGATAATGAAGGAGAATCAGAAGATGAAGATATGGACGCTGATTCAAGGGGACATTCAACTACTAACCACACCAAGAAGGTTATTTTTTTGTTGATATTTTCTTTGATTTTCTATTCGTGTGTTGTTGCAGTACAAAATAGTCCCACGTCGAAAAATACAAGGGAACGATACCAAGTTATATGCGAAATGAGCTACTCCACTCATTGCCGATTGATTTTGGGATGGAACTCCATTGGGCTGTAACACGTGTATTAGGGTTGTGGGCCCTTAAGAAACAGTCTCCATATAGGGGGGCATTGTGTAGGGGTGAAGTTACGTACATCTTACCTTCCTCAAGCCTTAGCAGGAGCCTATTTGAGGCATTGGGTTGTTAGTGTGTATCATGTATGCTATTCTACAGATTTCTGGTCATGGAGTGTTTGCATTATTGTTGCAATTGGTTGTACTGCTTTTTTTTTTCCCCGGTAATTGGTAAAATCCCTGTAAAATGCACAAGAATGCAAGGAAGCAGAACAAAGAAACCAGATGAAAGCGGAAAGGAGCTACCCAATGAAAGACCCGAGAAGGCCTATCTCAATTACACAAACTCGTCAAGGCCAAAGAGAGGCCATAATACCCAAGGCAAACCACTACGTAACAATGACTCATAAAAGCATGAGACCAAAATAGAAACGAAAAGCACGCGATAGAAAAGGTTGTACACGAGAAATGAAAACCCAACATGACGTCTAGAGCGGAAGGACAAAATACCATGAATAGACTCACTCACTATGTTCCCTCCACTGGTTGTATTGTACCCTCCCATTCATTTCTTTATGCTGTCTCCAAGTTGCGTATCCTTTTTATTGATACCCGGCTTATTTCTATGATTTACTAATGAACGGGATATCAACAGGCTGCTGCAGCAATGTGCGTGGGAATGGGCAGCTTTTCTGACCCTTATGAGGCTCAGGGTCTCGCACATTTTCTAGGTTTGCTCTCTTGTTGCTTTCATTTAAAATTGGATTATTACTCTGTTGGTCTTTTGTGTTTTTAAATTTGTTTCAATTGGTCCAATATCATTTCTTTTTATTCAAAATAGTCTCTAATGTTTCTAATTTTGTTCAAAATGGTCCCTACTGTTTATAATTTTGTTCAAAATGGTCCCTAATATTTATAATTTTGTTCAAATTGGTTTTCAATCTTTTCTTTGTTCAAAATAATCTTAATGTTTGATTTTATGACAAAATTAGTCCTCCATTTGGGGACCGAAATTGTGTAATAGTTAAAAAGATGAGGGACTATTTTGAACAAAAGAAAAACTAAGAGTATAATTTGAGCAAAACTACAAACACTAAGGGCAATTTTGTACAAAATAAAACGCGAGAGACCAATTTGAACAAATTTAAAGCACGTGGGTCCAATGGAGTAAGTAACTCCATTTAAATCCAGAGCGTCTCGTGGGATGAGCATGATGTGGATTATTATGTGCCTGAACATGGATGATTTCTGCAGAACACATGCTTTTCATGGGGAGCACTGAATTTCCAAATGAAAATGAGGTATGTTAGTTCTATTTTATTTGTTCATATAGTAAAGCAGCTCTTAATAGATTTTTGGCAATGGTCACCATTTTCAAACATCTTTTATCTATGCTGACCTAGTAACTAAATCAGCATCAGTAATCTGGTTTCTGTGATTGTTATAAGTCTCAAACTGTGTAATTCATGATTCTAGCGTCCTTTACGATAATTCATGCTTGAGTTATTTAATGTCTTGAAGATTCGTAGGAAATTAAAGTTCTGTAAGTGTGATGATGTTCTTGAAAATAATACTGCTATCTCTATCCTAGATTTATGAATTGATGAAATGGCATATTACCATGCCACTGTTCACATGTAGGTCAAATTTCAGATTTTATGAATGTACCTACTATGTTTATGTTTTCTTGTTTTATATGTAGCTGCATTGACCTATTAGCAGTTGAAATATCAGCTGATTCTTCTATTCAGCAATCAGTCTCTAGATGTATGTTGTATAGTGACTTCTCTGTGACAGTGTAAAGTTCTACACGACTTTGCAGTGTAGAAGTTGTCATACGTACTGCGTCAACAAGAAGTCTCATCCACTTGTTTCATTGCTTCTTGCCTGACTATTTCCTTTGCTAGTATGATAGTTACTTGTCGAAGCATGGAGGATCGTCAAATGCATACACAGAAGCAGAGCATACTTGCTACCATTTTGAAGTCAAGCGAGACTCCCTAAAAGGTGCTTTGAAAAGGTAGGACTCACCTTGATCTTTCCTACTTGGTAATTGCCTCAAGAAGGTAAATCTGATATTTCCTCGTGTTTGACATATTTTTCTGATTTTGCGGGATCCAAGTCATATTTTTTTATTTATTGAACGGGTCTAATTCATTTTAGTATAAACTTATCCATCTTTTTATCCTACTATTTAAGCCGCGAAAAAGATATAAAAAAAATCTTTTATGTCAATCAAACACAAGCCTTACAATCAATTGTAGTTTGTCCACAAGTTTGAGCTGTCAAAAAGCTGAATTAAATGCAACTTGCAATGCTTATCAATATTTTGAATTTGGCCTCTGGTCAGACTAGCATTTTACGTCTTTCACTCGGCTACTGGAAAAATGGACATCGATCTTCCTGAAATGGAAAGGTGAATAGAAGTGAGTAGAGGAAGCCAAAGATTCCGATTGTCTCTGGCCTGGGATAGAATTCAGCATTTCCTCCCTTTCGGGGAAAACTCTACCTCAAGTTCTCCAAAAATCTAAATGAAACCACTAATTTATACGAGGAATTAGATTCTAATTATGATGAAATATCTTAGTATTCCTTCTTCAAAATTACCCTGAAAATGATAAAAGGATGAGATCCACAATGATGAGAAGTTTTTTTTTCCATATCTTGAAATTTGTTCGTTGGCCCAACAATAACAACAACAAAAAAACACCAATGCCTAAAAGGCTCCCGCCAAATTGGCCCACACTAACATAATCAAGTTTTAGAGTATGTTGTCAGCTTCTACTGCCTGTTTGTGCTGAAATGATTTCATTTTGTTTTGATTTGGATCATTAGGTTTGTTTTATTTTTTAGTCATTTTCTGATAGAATGGTTGTTGCTTGGCATTCTAGGTTTTCTCAGTTCTTCATCTCACCATTGGCGAAGAGTGAAGCAATGGAACGAGAAGTGCTGGCTGTTGATTCAGGTGTGTATGATGGTTGTTGGTTTTGTTTGTTTCTAGATGGACGATTCCTCTTAGTTTTCTGGTTCTTATGCTGTTGCTGCAATGGCCTGCCATGATCTCCACCAATTTCGGATTTAGAGTTCAACCAGGTTTTGCAAAGTGATTCTTGCCGTCTTCAGCAACTTCAATGCCACACGTCTGTAGCTGGTCATCCTTTCAATAGATTTTTTTGGGGTGGGTTTCTAAGTTCTATATTCTCTGAAACACTGGTTATCTTTGAATTATTATTGGAATTAATGTTTTATTTGTGCGCTAGGGAATAAGAAGAGCTTGACGGATGCCATGCTGAATGGGGTGGATTTACGAGGACAGATTCTGAGAATGTACGGTGATAACTACCATGGCGGACTCATGAAATTAGTTGTCATTGGTGGAGGTAAAGTCTTTCGTTTCACAGCAAGAGTGTTTTTTTTTTTAAAAAAAAAAAATATTTATTTTTATTTTTTTATACAAGCAGCAATAGTATTGTTGCTTCAGAGTTTCTGACTCGGTGGAAAAATCTCATGAAATTAATTTCCCATGGCTTAATGGTTATTGAATGTGTTTTATCTACTGTGAGTATTGACCATCATTTGTAGGGACTATTGTGTTCATGATAAATGCTATATTCTTAATCTTTGAAGAGTGGTGTCTCATGCCTATGTACTCCTGGAATAGGCAGCCTGTAGGCTTTATCCTTGGGATTGTATTTTGCTGTTGATAATTTATTCGAAGTGCAGCTTTGTTGTAAATTCTAGGATCTCTTTGTGTCCAATTCTTTCTCACCTTACTTCCCTTCGTACCCCATCAATGCGACTGTTCATCTTGATTTTCATGCTGTTGTATGCAATCGCATTGCTGTGGGTGGCGATGTTAGCATCAAGCTGTTAACAAGGTTCCTACTTTGAGATATGGAGAGCTGAGCCCCTTCGAGTTTGTTTTATTTTGTCATGCTTAATGTTATAGGGTCTGGGATGCAGTCAGGCAACTGCTTTCTTCACTTCCCCTTCCCCCCCCCCCCCCCCCCCCCCCCCCCCCCCCCCCCCCCCTCTCTCTTCCTTCAAGAATAGTTTTGGAACTGTATCCTAGTTTGAGCGTGCTTGAATGAGTGCTGTTTTTGGAGGTGGACATGCCTATAAGGAGGGGAATGTGGGACAGTTTGTTGGCTATTACTTTCTCCTTGTGATCGCTGAGAAGGATTGGCTTGACATTCAAAGTGGATTGCTTTATAATAAAATTGTATGGTCCAGTACCCAAAAAAAGGGTTTTTTTAAGACAAGGTGGTAAAATGGGTGTGCTGATGAAACCTTCTTGGATCCAATGCTGTTCTGGAGGGATGGATATGCCTCTCTCTTGGAGGGGAATGTTTGAGGCTCTGGGATGTTTCTCTCTTTCTGATCTCTGCGATGAGTTGGCCTGGCTGCTGAAGTGAATGCTTTTCTGTTTATGGTCCAGTAGGAGGAGAGTGAGTGTACGGGCATTGTCGATGTAGGAATTGTTTCACAAGCTGATTCTGGAGCTTATTTGTATTCTTAGTTTTGATCCGCATGTTTGTTCCTTTGAATTGCATGGACCAAAACTCTATTCTATTTGTCATTATGAAATCAGCAACATTAGCTAAAAGATGCCCGACTTTTTACTTGTTGGAGATAAATCTTAAACCTCAGTTTTGAGCCATTTTATGCCAATTATCCATCTCTATGCTTGATCTAGATTGGATGGATTCAGGCCACTAGAAAAAGATTTTGGGTAGTGGAGTCCCCGTATTGCATTGTGTTTCTATCACCAGTTCTTACCAACCTAACACCAGACCGAAACACACACATACACACTCTCTCATACATACACACATCAACAACAACAGCAGCAACAACAACAACAACAACAACAATAGACCTAGTGCCTCAAGGGCTCCCGCATAAGCGGAGTCTGGGAGGGGTGGATGTACGCGGCCTTACCCCTTGGTGTAACTCTGCCGAGAGGCTGTTTCCAAGGACCCTCAACCTTATAGGGTTGGCAACATGAGGACTTCCCAAAAGGTCACCCATCATGGTACTACTCTTGCCCAAACACGCTTAACTTTGGAGTTCTAATGGGATCTGGTTGCATTAGTGCCTGGTAAATGAACCCTCATACATACACACATGCATGCATAAATTTTCTGTCACAGTGCTTTTCTTTTTTGTATTTTTTTAAAGTTTATGGGGAATAGGGGTTGGTCTTTTGTGTTCTATTCAAAATAATTACTCTTTAAGTGTAACAGAGCCTCTTGATGTACTGGAGAGTTGGATTCTGGAATTGTTTACTGATGTCAAGAAAAGCCATTCTATAAGGCCACAAGCTGTGCAAGAAGGTCCTATTTGGGACCCTGGCAAGCTGTACAGACTGGAGGCTGTAAAGGATGTGCACATTCTTGAGATTTCATGGAAATTGCCATGCCTTCGCAAAGAATACCTGAAGAAATCAGAAGATTACTTAGCTCATCTCATTGGGCATGGTAAAGATTTGGCTTTTGCTGTCTTTTGATTGATGATTATTGGACATAAGGTTATGTTTGCAGCTGGCAGATAGTATGTTTAGTTAGATTTAAGATCTAATCTCTCTCTATTTGTGTTTATTTGATATTTATCTCTTATATTTTTTCCCTCCAGAGGGCAGAGGGAGTTTGCATTTCTTTCTTAAGAGCAAAGGATGGGTAACATCTATATCTGCTGGTGTTGGGGATGAAGGGATGCATCGATCTTCATTGGCCTATATATTTGGCATGTCCATTCACCTTACGGACGCGGGCTTGGAGATGGTAGGGGTTGATCACCTGCGTTATTGAACCTTTATTTTCTATATATTTTTCTTAATTCTAGTGAGGAAAATTGATGATACCTGCATAGACACTTCATTTAATTGATCTCGATGTTAGAGCATTATTTGGCATCATCACCTGTTTAATTCCTTGTATGGTAATTACTGAATCAACAGGTGCATGAGATCATTGGTTATGTTTACCAATACCTCAAACTGTTGCGTCAAGCTCTTCCACAAGAGTGGATTTATAAGGAACTTCAAGACATTGGAAATATGGAATTCAGATTTGCCGAAGAGCAGCCTCAAGATGATTATGCTGCTGAGCTTGCAGGTCTCTCATAGTATTTTAATCTTCAAATGGCGTTTTATGTGCATAAATACAGTGACATCAACCATAATGGTTTTGGTATTGTTCATGAACTCCCGACACTTCAACGTCATGTTCTCAATGTACATGGGAAATCTTTTTGCATCCTTCATGACCATGTGTTCTAATATACTGCATAGCAATCAAATAAACTTTGTTATACTATATAAGGACCTTTATATTATGGATTATGAGCTAGCTGTTATGACAGAACATTCCTCAATGGCTATCTAATGCATATTTATTGTAGAACATACTCATAAATGTGCTTAAATATTCGAAACTTTCACAAGGGGTATCAAAATATTGATTCTATGGCTTCATTCTACTTTTATAGATATGTGTCTTAAAAGCGACTTATGGTTACTGAAAAAACTTACTGCAATTATTGTATCGCATTACATAGTTCCATACACTCAGGTCTGCGACATTGCTACTGCAAACCATAAACCACTATTTGATTCCAAGCTTTTGTTGCATGTAAAGAATTGTTATTTTTCTCTTCTTTCCTGGATCATTCAATGTTGGTTGTCTCATGTTATCAACCCTATATGTGTTGTTTTTCTTTCCCTCACAGAATTAAGAGCATACTCAGTAGGAAAAGCTTGCATCGTCTCATATATAAATTGGGTTTTGTCTAGAGTAGACCTCATTGTACGGTACTCAGCAGTTCCTTTGTAATGGGGAAGGATGGGCACAATAACATCAAGAACTAAAAAGGGAGCCTTTCTATTATATTTGAGTGTGTAAATGTGGCATAACATTTTTGAAGAACTTGCTTTATAAGGTGGATGCTGGTGATGGTAATTTTCTGAGTAACTTCTTTTCTTTTTGTGATTAAAATGAGGTTTTTCTCAACTGCAGAGAATCTACTCGTATATCCAGCAGAGCATGTTATCTATGGCGAGTATGCATACAAAGTTTGGGATGGCGATATGATAAAATACGTTCTGAGTTTCTTCACACCTGATAATATGAGGATTGATGTAGTATCAAAGTCCTTTGGAAAGTCAGGAGGTAATTTCCTATATTCCTATATTTCTAGAAACAGAAAAAGAGAAATTTTTTTGTATTCTTCATCTACGTTTATGTGTACTCTGATATGAACTTCAGCTGTTGAGGATACTTGTGTGTTATGTGGACTAGATTTAACATATGATCATTACTACATTTAGTCAATTTTTTTTTTTATTATTGACTTCTTTTGCTGGGAAATTTAAAGATTTTAGTGATTTTATATCATGGAGGTGAGTGATGTGTCTTATGGGCAACAAATAAATCCGCAGTTCGTTGCAATTAATTTGCCGAGGAGGAAAGAGCATGCTGAAAACTAATACAAGAATACACTACTGATCTAGCTAATTCTGTTGCAAAACTTAAGGGCTTTTAAGCTTTCTATAATCAGTGCCCTCATTTGTTGATATTCGTGTACATTAGACTTCACTGAATACATTAGTATTTTTTGTCCAAAATGGCCACTAAAAACCAACTAACTTGTCTTTGCATAAGTCTGATCTACTTTGTTAATTTGACTGTTCATTTTGGGAATTATTGTTGCTGTGTCCCATTCAAAACTATAGTGGGTTTTTTAGTCATGCTGTCACTTTTTGTTGTGAACGCATCTTAGGCTTTTCTTTCCGCGGTTCAATAAATTTGCTCCATTTGTTCTCTGTTGTTCTTTTAGGTGTGCTAGAGGAGCCGTGGTTTGGATCATCATATACTGAGGAAGATATTCCTTTGCCTACAACGGCCCTATGGAGAGATCCTCCAGAAATAGACGCAGCATTGCATCTGCCTTCGAAGAATGAATTCATCCCGTCAGATTTTTCTGTTCATGCAGAAAATGTGACTAGTGATCTCGTTATTACATCTTATCCCAGATGTATACTTGATGAACCACTGATGAAGTTGTGGTACAAGCTTGATACGACCTTTAAGCTTCCTCGAGCAAATACTTATTTCCGTATAAACTTAAAGGGTGCATATCAAAGTGTGCGGAGCTGTCTCTTGACCGAGATGTTTGTTCAACTTCTTAAGGATGAGTTGAATGAGATTGTGTATCAGGTTAGCAGTGCACTTACTGGATCTGCTTCCGTGAATTTGCGTGATCTTAAATTATCTTCATTTGTAGTTTTGATGCAGCGCATATTTGGTTTAGTATTTATCTTATTTTTAGAGAAGTAGTTTCCTATTTGAGTTAGTATTTGTCTTGTCCTAGCTTATCCAATATTAATTTAGGGATTAGCTTTTTTGTAGATAAATATAGCTTTGCAATCAATTAGTTTTTAGTTTTGGAGAAATAAATTCGAGTTTTCTGTTTGGGTGGTTAGTTGTGCTGCATCAAGTTTGCTTTTTGGAACCACTGAATATACTTTTATCTCTTGTTCAGATCTCGTTTTCACTAGCTTGAGTAGCAAGGGCATTGTTGAGAATGTCGGTTATTTTGTTGGATGTTCTAACTGGAGTCTTTCTTAAGTGTTTGGCGGAGAAGATAAGTGGCTTTTGGGAATTTCCTCGAGATATGACTCGGAATATCTTTATGAAATGCTAACATTTCCCCCAGTCTCGTTAGTTTTCTGCTGATTACTTACAGATTTCTTCTTTGCATAACTAGTTTTGTGGATGACCATTTCTTACTTGAACCCCATTTCTCCACCGCACGACTTCCCCGGTTGATAGGAAGGGGATTCATTGCAACCCACATGAGAGTTATGATTTTGGTCGCGATGGTGTATGCAATGATGTAGATGTCTTTCCTGTTTTTTCTCGTTTCCATAGGTATATTTTGTCGAGCTGATAGATTGTTCATGCTTCGCTTGCAGGCAAGTGTCGCCAAGCTGGAGACATCAGTATCGATTTCTGGCGACAAACTTGAACTGAAGGTTTATGGATTTAATGATAAACTTCCAGTTCTTCTATCTAAAGTCTTGGCTGCTGTTAAGTGTTTTTCTCCGAAAAAGGACCGCTTTGAGGTGAGTACTGTTGATTCGAACACTATTTTCCTTGCATATCCTTGTTGTTTCCTTAAGTAAGAAGGGAAGGGGAAAAGTTTAGAAAGACTTAGTAGCTTAAATCCTTTGATTATCTAGGCCATTACCTTTAAGTTTCGGTAATTTAATACTTCGAACTTGCAGGTTATTAAGGAGGATATGGAGAGAACTCTGAGAAACACCAATATGAAACCTTTAAATCATGCATCATACTTAAGGCTACAAGTCCTGTGTGAAAGTTTCTGGGACGTTGATGAGAAGCTGCAGTGCCTAGATGCCTTGTCTCTTGTGGAGTTGCAAGCCTTTATTCCAGAGCTCCTATCACAGGTATTGTTAGTGTAAATCTCTCAAATACTTGCAAAATCCTTGCAAACGGGTAACCTAAAGATCTCTGGTGTTGAGGCTATGTAATCACTTTCCTTATGGCTTATTTCGGTATACGAAATATCCTCAGGAATACAACAACAACCAAATATGGAGTGAAGATGTGTATGGGGAGAGATTGACAAAGATGTAGTGAGATTAATTAAGTTTAACAAACCAAACACTTGAATTCACACAAGAACACAAGAACACATGAAGATGTTCTTCTATTCCTTTTGTTCTTGTGATTCTCCAATCAATTTAATATGTTCAAGTCAGTAAAACAAGTATCAGATGGGAGAATAAATGTGTATCCAACGGAAGAAGACGTTCCAAAGAAAATCCAAGGAAAAAACACCCAAAACCGGGTAAGGGGTGCGAAGATAACTGCCACAAAGCTGTCTTGTGTATCGACACACAGGGTTACTGTAAAATTGTGTGTCGACACACAACATTCTGCCGTGCGCTTCTGTAAGGCTGTGTGTCGACACACGGGCCATGTGTGTCGACACACACCTATTCCCCAGTGGTACTGTTGGATTGTGTGTCGACACACATGGCCCATGTGTCGACACACACCCCTCATATGTTTTAAACACTTAAACACATACCGGGACTATCTCATACACATTTTATACATACATTAAACAATGTTTTACATATTTATCAATACACATTTTGAAAATACACCAACAGGTATGAGAATATGTGGTACATATACATGATTTCAATCCCAGACCCTGCTCACGCGGGAGCCTTTGTAGCACTGGGCCTGTTGTTGTTGTTGTTGTATGTGCATGATTTCTTTATAGGGTAATGAGTAGCCTCTACGCAAAATCAGAGCAGTTGGATCATGATATTGCTACTTGTGATTTCTCTTGGCATTCTGATGTAGCACTATTTTATTTAGTTTAGTTTTTTTAATCCTATCTTATTTTAGGAAAGTAGTTTCCTATATAAATTAGGATTTACCTTATCTTATTCAATTTAGTATTATCTTAGGGTTTAGCTTTTTCTATAAGCATAGCTTTGTAATTCATTAGTTTTTAGCTTTGAAGAAATAAAATCGAGTTTTGTTTTTGGGTGCAAGTTGTGCTACATCACATTCCTTTTGGGGTCTTCTGCCAGAATATTATGTTTATCTTATTAGCTGACTCAATTCAATGCAGCTACATATTGAGGGTCTCTGCCATGGTAATTTACTGGAAGAAGATGCCATCAAAATATCTAACGTCTTTAGAAGTAACTTCTCAGTTCAACCACTTCCTGTTGAAATGAGGCATAAAGACCGTATTTTGTGTCTTCCTCATCCAGCAAACCTTGTTAGAGATGTTTGTGTGAAAAATAAGCTGGAAGCAAATTCAGTTGTCGAGGTAAGTGAATTATTTTCTTATTCTATAGGATCTATTTTCCGTATCCTTTCCAGCTTTGTCTGTCTTTAGGGATTATTTTTGATTGATTTTTTGATTCTGTACTTGGAACAGCTATACTATCAAATTGAGCAGGAAAGTGGCGTGGATTCTATCAAATTGAAAGGCCTTTCTGATCTTTTTGATGAGATTGTGCAAGAACCATTTTTCAATCAGCTAAGGTAATCCTGAAATTCAGAAGTGCCATCAAATTTGGATTGTGTTGATTCAATATCTTCATGGATATAGGAAGTATGAGCTGTTGAGGTTTGGTGTAATGGTTAGGCTACTCACTTCCCAAGCTCAGGATCTTGGATTTGAAGCTCATCTCTCCTCTTGCCGCGAAGTATTTTGTTATCAATTTCCCTGGAATGTGTACCCAGAGCTTGCTTAGGATCTACTTTGTATCATTCAATTATCTCAGTCCATCATTTTTTGATGCGGTTATCTCAGTTCCATCATATGAACCTGCTCTATTTCATCCCTTGTCCTCACCATTTTTTTGGTTTTTGAATGTTGTTTGAATATAGAACACAGGAGCAGCTTGGTTATGTCGTTGAGTGCAGCCCACGAATGACATATCGGGTCCTTGGATTTTGTTTCTGTGTTCAGTCTTCAAAGTATAATCCCGTCCACTTGCTGAGTAGGATTGACAATTTTATCGACTGTCTGAAAGATTTATTGGTAAGCAATAGTTTCTTTTTCAATATTATTTGGCTTACTCTTAACACCGCAAATTGAATGTAATGTCTCCCGGCAACATTTTTGCTAATAGTGGCGCTTTGTGAATTTTAACAATAATAAAGACTCAACCTCTTCTGTTCAAATGTGCTTAATATCTGAATTTTCCCAGTCAATAGAAATTTAACTATTTTTTTTATCATCTGCCATCGATTCAGTGTCATAGTCTCCCCTCTAAAAATTAAGCAGCAGGTCAATGATTTCATGTATCATGGGTCAGTTCTTGTAATAACTCTGATTCTTTTATTTGTCAATATTTTTTTGGTATTTTATGGATAATGTTAGCATATTGGGAGATGGTTTGGATTATCTTGAAATATATGCCAAACAATGCAACAACAACAGACCCAATGCCATAAGGGCTCCCGCATAAGCAGGGTCTGGGAGGTAGATGTACGCAGCCTTCCCCCTTTAGGGAGCTACCCTGAAGGGAGGCCGTTTCCGAGGACCCTCAATCTGATGAGCTAGTCCGCAGCATCGAAGCATGGAAGCCTCACAATTTCAGCAGGCAATGCATTTGGTAAAAAGAGTGGGGTATCCTTCTAGATGTCATCTGCTCCTATTTCCCTTCATGTGCTTAAGTTTGTGACCATGGCTTAGATCAACCGACATTCCACACCAAGTGGCCTTACTTTGAGCTTCTGGGGGAAAGCTGAAAAATAAATAAATTGTGCTACGATGTTCAAATCAATGCTTACTAGAAATTTATTAAGGGTGTCTAAGTTCACTATTAGAAATGTATTTTAGGAGCTACATGTACACTAATTGGAAGATATATTTTATTTTACGTTTATTTTCTGAAAGTTGCTTCTTTTGAATAATCCGTCTAGAATCCTGAAAGTGTTCGAGGATTCCAAACCTGAAATTATGTGGCTCTTATAGTTCATCTGATTTGTGCCCTGTGCCTTACATGCGAACTTGCACTGCAGATCAAACTTGATGATGAATCCTTTGAGAGTTTCAAAAGCGGATTAATTGCAAGACTACTGGAGAAGGATCCATCTCTCACATATGAAACAAATCGGTTTTGGAATCAAATAGTGGACCAAAGGTAAGGCCTAATGCTTTCAACACAATATTCAATCACTGCTGTTTTTGATTGCTCTGTTGCTAGGTACACACAATTTAAGAATAACTTGTTTCGCTTGATCCCTGGTATAGTGAATAAAATGTCCATTATTTGCTCTGAACTGACCAGTGGAAGTCCTAAACTCATGAATTTAGGCTAAACCAGCTTTGCAACTTTTATCACTGTGAAAACGCTCAAAATTTGGTCGTTAGAGACATTATAGTTCAATTTTTGCTCTGTAGAGAACACTGCAAGGGAGGGACTGGGCGGTGCTTTCATACTTGGTTTGCCTGTGAGCCCTAATTACCAAAATAGAGCACGTCTCCTGCATGTTGCACCCCATTTGAAATTTCAACTATTAACTCATCAAAAGCATTACCCTGTTCAACTTTATAACATGTTCAATGAATAAATAACCAATGCAAAGTTTACCCTGTCAAATTGTCGCAAAAAGTGGTGGTAATGCATTGGGAAATTCTTAGGAACATGGTCCAGAACTACAGAAACTGATGGAAGAAATGTCGAAACCTGCGTTCCTGAGATTGAATAGTATGCCGTGTATTTCTTTTCCTTTTGAATTAGGGGTGTCATATGTGTGATGCATGGCTATGTGTCACGGTCCTGCAGTGCACAAGTGCCATTTAGCTCTCCGTTTTATAGTGTTTCTCTATGTCCTAAAAGTTGGAACAACGCAAAATTGGTGTTTCTAAATGACCTTAATCTTATACTCGTGTATATGTAGATCTGATTATGATGCATGGCTGTGCGTCACGGTCCTACAGTGTAGGAACTGTGTGGCACGTGCTTCCCTTTCGAGTAGCACGTTAGCCTACACCATAAATTGCTTTGATTGCACAAAGGTCTAAGGGGCTCAGACCCTTGGGTCACTGGACGTCGGTGTGTGCAAATGTGGTGATATGCTGTGTCTACTCAAGTACATGGCAAATACTCATACGCTGAACACAAATCTTTAACCTAACTTTTTTTTTTTTTTTTGTGGGAACCAAAAGCTTTATCCTAAACAATTTGCATTCAAACCTATACACTCATACAATAGGTATGGGGTTTACGAGTTGAGTGGACTCTCCCCCATATATATGTCTAACGGGTGTCCATAGTCCTGACAGAAGGAAACATATGCCCCCTGCTCCTGCAATAATACACCCCTTTTTGGGTGAAGAAGAGGCTAAGTAATATCTAAGAATTTCTGAAGCTAATATAGGCAATAAGCTATATCTTATATCCTATGGGGATGACGTGCAAGAGGCCCATTGAGTAGAAATAAAATTACAAAAATTACTAGGTTGGTCACCTAGTGACCGGGTGCGCGTTGTAGGCACATGACAACGTGCACGCACAGCATTCCAACAACAATGCCGCGCATGCTGCTGCATGTGATGAAATTTGGGTGCATGAAAAGTGCTTGTGGGCTAGTCACTAGGTCACGGGCACTTGCCAGCCCATGACACTATGCACCTCATCATCATATTACATTGAGTTACTTTTTTCCAAAATTTGCTGTTATTGAAAAACAAAGGTGTTTGTACAGGTACATGTTTGATTTGGTGGAGAAGGAGGCGCAGGAACTAAAGAGAACAAAAAAGAGTGAGCTTCTTCAGTGGTACAATACGTACTTGCAGCGTTCATCTCCGAAGTGTCGGAGACTAGCCATTAGGGTCTGGGGTTGCAATACTGACATGAAAGAGGCTGCTGACTCTCAAGTAAAGTCACAACAATTCATCGTCGACGTTTCTGCTTTCAAGATGTCTTCTAAGTTCTATTCTAGTAGTTGTTGAGCAATTCATTTCCATTGTTTTACACAGTTGATATTGTTTTTGACATCCATTTTTTAAAAGGTTAGAATTTTATTGATAGATACTGAAAGCTAGAGATATTCAAATGCCAAAACTTTGAATAATACATGTATTGTATGACGGGAGGATTAAGGAGGGCTAAGTTGCACGGCCCTTTTTCATTATCATTTTGATGTGTCCCTTTATTTTTCTTTTTTGATACACATTTTTATTCATGTTGGCTTAGGCCTGACTTTCGTAGGTGAACATGTTTTGTGTCGTGAGTTTTATCGCCACTTATCAAAAAAAATGTTTGCTTGTCTGGTTTTTTTGATTTCTTATTTCTTTCCCTTTAGCCCTTTTTTTATCCTGTCTACGGAGTATGTAATATATTATGGCTTAAGCTAATATTTCAGGGAAAGAATTTTTTGTCTGTTTATTGTGTTAGGTATAGAGACTGATGGTCACCCCATTTCGTGATTGGATTAATTAAAGTTTGTATAAATGAGGTGATACTTGGGCTCTCGGGTATTATAGAAGCCTATAAATAGGTCATCTTTTGTCATGGTATGGTTGGAGAAAGAACAATAATAACAAACCCAGTACGTAAAAAACAGTGAGAGGTAGGGTGTGAGTGAAACATTGTTGTATACCTTGGTTTATATCGTGAATTTCATTGCTCTCCTTTCATGGACACAGCTTTAGTTGAATCACATAAATTCTTGTGTTCAAGTTCTTCCTCCGATCCCTTTATTGGTATTTGCTATTTCAATTTGGGATTCGGTGTTTATAGATGATGATCTGAACACATTAATGCAGTATCTTAACTATTTATGTGCAGTGCATTCTTCCCACAGTGTACCAATGTCCAGACAGAATACTAGTGCTACAATGGCAGAACTCCATGTAAATATTCATCTCATGAAGCTGTAACAAATTGAGTTACCCAAGAGAAACCAGTTGTAAGTTCTACTGGACTCTTCTTGTTCTTTCGGAAAAAGAAAGAGGTTAGGGATCGGGTACTGTTATTGCAGGACAAAAGTGTTACTGTTAGAGCAATTTTGTGAAATTTTGTGACTATTATTGATTACAAGTCACATTATTACTCTGATAACGACACTTATTATCCTGTAAATAACGACATCCTAAGGGTTTTAGTAAAAGATATAATATTCACAGCAAGTCAACATCCAAAGATCCCTATCATCAGATCCCACGCCTTGAAACAAAGATTGTTTGATGTCTACACTCTTATTTTATCTAAATGCATCTATGCATATAATAAAGTAAAAAAAAGACAACAAATATCTCTTCTCAACTTCATTACCCTTTTTATACCTTACTATCATACTCTTTTGTTCTCGTTTGCTTTGAACCCTTTTTGCTCTCTTCTTTACTTATTGCTCATTCTCATTTATATTTTTTTCATACACTAGATCATAACCTCTTAATATGAAGGTGTCAGCTAGCTCAATTGGTAAAGTTTTTGTGAGGTGGTGTGCCCTGAGACCCTGGATTGAATCCTGCCTTTATCATGTGGAGAGGGGTTAAAGGGGTTTCGTGGAGGGTTGCTCCTTTCTGTAGGCCATGTGACTTCCTTACCGTATGTTGAAAATAAAAAAAGCCTAATATATATAAAGAAGTTCGTATTTTCTTTTACATTGGCAAGTAGAGTAAGTTTTTTTCTCTAAACAAGGACACCGACTGTTGGAGAATGGGGACAATGAGCTTTAAACCCAAAACTTCTAACTTGGGCATAAAGCTTAACCAGTACACCAGCTCTAACAACACCTCGAGAAATCCATTTTGGGTAAAAAAAAAGTTCACAATTCTTAATGTTTTACATATGTCTATTCATTCTTTCATATTAATAGCCAAATCCTCAAACTTGGTAAGGAGAGTATGACATTTTTCTCTCAATAGGGTCACCAACTCGACAAGGAGCTTCAAACCCAAAACCTCTAACTTGGGTATAAAAGTTTAATCACTACACCAACTGCAACAGCACCTCGAGAAATCCATTTTGGGTAAAAAAAAGTTCACAATTCTTAATGTTTACGTGTGTCTTACTCATTCTTTCATATTAATAGCCACATGTTATTTTGTCAAGCGCTAGTGCCCCACCATGTCTATATGTATATATATATACATATTGTTATATAATTGATTTGCTTTGAATTCCAAGATTAATTGGAATCTCATGCCATCAAACTACAGAGCTTGAGGATCAGAGATTCATTTGCATACAACTTAGTATGTTGCTGGTGTAAGCAAAGCCAGTTGGGTAAGTATCAAGTCCCCATAACATCATAGATCCTTTCACTAGTTTCTTTTTTCTTTTTTCAATTTTCTATCATAATTTAGGTTGTAAGTGGGGATTAAGATCGGAATAAACCACTGCTTCAGAGAAGCGAATATGACAACTGACTGAGTTGTCAAATAGGGTCACCATGTCTGTTTTGGTGACTCGTTGGACCTTTATGCCTAGCTCTGATCTAAGCTCTATCGTATTGGCAAATGCTTTAGGGCGAGCTTCTCTCGGAAGACTCCCCCTAAAGTACCTTTGTTTTACCAGTGTAAATTAAAAAAAAAAGAAAAAAGAAAAGAAAAGTGGGGATTAAGGTTTTTGAATAGGAAAAGATCAGAAGAAGAAACAAAGTGAAAAAAGCTGCAAAGAGAACCGGACACCTAAACATGGCAATACTGAGGATCATGTCACTGCACTTGTATTTTTGAACTTCTTTTTTCTTCGTTAAGTTTTCCCGCTAAATCTGTTGCTGTATTTTCGAAATAAGTAAAAGAAGGTAGTTTTTTGTACCTTTTGTGAAACGTCGTGTCTTTTCATGCTAAGAGATGAGACAACAACAGCAACAACAACAACAACAGGCCCTGCACCTTAAGAGTTATGCAAGGTCGGGGGTGGAATGTATGCAGCCTTAACCTTTCAGAGTACTATCCTAAAGGGAGACTGTATTTGAGGACGCCCAACCTAAGAACGCGAAGAGATGAGAGACGCTTGAAAAACTATAAATACCCTTTCTATTCTCAAGATTAGAATATCTAACATTTTATCATTCTCTTGTTCTACAATCTCATAAATCAACCCTCTCCACTCTCATTCTCACTTTATGTTTCCGTTTCATTGTATTCCCCGAGGCTTTTTCTATAAGAACGAAATAAGTCTTAAGGAAAGTGGTTCACTATATGCCTTAAAACCATTATTCTCATAGTACCCGTTTTATTGAATTTCCGTAACAAGACCAAGACTTTATTGGCCCATTTGCCCTTTAAAACCTTCCTGCAACACTGCTACTACTCTTTTCTTTATTTTGGTTGCACTTTTCAACATCACACGCTATGTCTAGCAAGAAATATAAAGAGTACATTATGAGTAGATTTTGAATTTAAATTTGCAGGAGTTGGAAATGGAGAGCAAGAGCTACTGCATCATCATCAGAAGCAGCAGTAGAAGACCTTTAATGCCTTCCAAGTTACATGTTTCAGCTGCTGCAATCGGTTTAGTCTTGGTTTTCTGCCTTTACTGTAAGTACTTCACATATTAAGGGGTTTCATTTTACTAAAAATTTCCTTCAAAAGTTTAAATTTTATCAATTAATTATCTACATTGACGTAGTTAGTTTTCTATTGAGGCTATGCGTGTACCTGTTATGTTTCCTTATACAAAAACGGGGAGCGAAACACGCATTTTGGTGCGAGCTTACTTGGTAAAGAAATATACCCTTAAATGGTCTTTGTATGTAGGTTTGAATCCTATACAGAGATTCGAACCTATGCATAGAGCCATCTTAGTACTTTAATATTTCACCAACTGAGCTAAAACCAACGTGTATTATATTTTTCCTTATTTTATATATAATCTTAGCAAAATCATGCATGTAACCCAAATAGAATACTAACGGTGTTAATGATTGTGGTCTATTGAAAATATTTGAACTTCTGAAAGTGATTTTTTGTAAAATTGAAAAGTTGTGGTACTTAAGTGAAAAATAACTACTTTTGATAGTGGTATACTGTATTAAAAAAAAAAAAAAAACATATATTAATGTTGAATACAAGTTTGATTTATGTGTACAGCAGCAGATATCTTCAGAAAAGTTAAGAGTGGCGGTATAGCCTATGATTCTTATTCTCAATTTCAGGTAACTTTGTTTTACTTCTTTTCTTTCATCTTCCATCACAAACATGAACGTTCAGAATCAAACTCGGTTTTTATCGTAATTTGGTGAATGTTTGTCGTAGTTCGCTTAATATTTGTTGAAAGCATTGATATACATTTATACATATTATCGTAATTATACACTATATCAGCTTCATTAGAATAAAACTTGTCAGATTCTTACAAAATTTCATAGGATTGCAACATACGATACCTAACTGATAAAATATTTAACCTCAATGTACGTTATTGAACATGGGATAATTTCTCTTAAAACATATTAAAATTGTTAGTAACAAAATTCAGAACCAAGCTTCACATGGATAATTATTAAAGATTAGTGTCATGGGAATCTTATGTTCAATTGAAGTACTCAGTACATTTGTTGAAAATTTATTG
This sequence comes from Simmondsia chinensis, assembly GCA_018398585.1. Lineage (NCBI taxonomy): Eukaryota > Viridiplantae > Streptophyta > Magnoliopsida > Caryophyllales > Simmondsiaceae > Simmondsia > Simmondsia chinensis. The sequence goes on from JAGTTD010000014.1 coordinate 3,677,109, forward strand.
AATCACGGAAATAAGTACTTAAAAAGAAAATAAGTACAGGGTCCTTATATTTTGTCCATTGTGTTAATTTAATTCCATGTACAATTGACGTAGTTTCAGTTTAGTCATATTGTAAAAATTGAATCTAAGTCAGTGACGGTAATTTATAACTGCATGATCATTGACAGATGTAAGTAAATAGAATTGATTCAATTTAAACCCACTTTGATCCAATTGTTAAAATTTATATCATAAACTTAAATTTAATTTCATCGTAAGGACTAAATTGACATAACTGACAAACAGTGGAAACTTGTAACGTAAATAAACCAACAATAATAACAACAATCCAATACCTCAAAGAGAGTCTCACCGTTTGGGGAGGGTATACAATTTACTTAGATAATAATCTGAGTATATACAATTACAATTATGTAGATCATATAAAATTAATGAGTAGTACCTAAAAGGGTACCAACATGAAAGCACCGGATCCCATTAGAACTCCGAAGTTAAGTGTGCTTGGACGAAAATAGTACCAAGATAGGTGACCTCCTGGGAAGTCCTCGTGTTGCACCCCCTCAGGTTGGGGGTTCTCGAAAACAGCGTCTCTTCAGGGTAGCACCTTGAAGGGGAAAGGCTGCGTACATCCACCCCTCAGACCCTGCTTAGATGAGAGCCCTTGGGGCACTGAAAATGTTGCTTTATATAAACTTTAACGACATTAAATAATTACATTTTTATGATCCACTCATTATACATGAAACGTGAAATCAAATAGAAAAAGAGTTGTTCATGAAGCGAAAGGGACTTTGCATCCTGAAATTAGGGTGGGATTAAGACCTCATACTTTGGAGCTGCCACACATCATACCTCTGACATCTTGATGTGATGCTGCACTATACGGGTAAGGATTCGATACATTTGTTTTTAATAAATGTACCGTATATTTTATCATATTAAGTAACTTTTATACATTATATATGGAGTCTGTAACTCATATGAGAGGGTGTGAGAGGCGACAAGGAAAAATTGTGACCATTAAATCTAAATCAAAGGGTCTAATTTCAAAATTATATTTACATTTCTTATTAAGGTTATGGCCTAGATTTCATTTCATCTTTCACCCTTACTACACGTCACAAGAAGAAGCGCACAAAAATGCCACGAATAGGACACAATTGGTCGTTAACAACCAACTTGTTCCTAAGCACCCTTCTTCTTGTGACACTTTCGTGGCTTTTTTCTCGTAACTCGTAGACTATAAATAGTCTAAAAGTTACTTAATATGGTTAAATATACGGTATATTAGTTAAAAACAAATGCATCAGATCCTTACCCAGACTATAAAGTATATTTCACTAATTAACTCAAACTTTTGTAATAATTAATCTCTTTAACACAATAATGTAATCTCTTCAAAAATTTGTCTCGAATTTGGATCCGAACAAGCCACAATTTGTAATATTGATACAATTCAAGCACGAAGATGTAAGTTGTATACATTAATATTCATTTGAGAAAATGTGTAGAACTGCGTTGAAGCAATGCATCATTTGTCATGGACATGTGGCTCCAAATGCGACCCTTCTCTATGCATGGTCAAGTATTCATGTCCCATGCATCCATATATAGAGAGAGACTCAAACCCCATCACCATCGACACGGTGGGGAAGGGGGTGTGAGAGAGAGAAAAGGGTATACGGAGAAAGGGTATGTGGACGGTGCAGTTGCCGGTGACTTAATGGGGGACGGGGTATGTGGGGGAGAGAGAAAGAGGGAGTACGGGTGGATTTTTTTTTTTAAATGCCTGACAAATATTGGCCTTTATTACAATCTTTCTTAAGTTCCAAATGTGTGGCTCTAATTTTTTTCATTTTCTCACCTAACTTTCATTCTCATTCTAACCTCTTCCTATTTATATGCACACAATTATATACTCTAAATATACAATTGAATGTGTCAACTAACTCAACTAGTAAAATTTTTGGGATGCAGTGTTCGAGACTCGAATTGAACCCTGTATTCATCACGGGGAATATGGTTAAAAAGGCTCTGAGAAGAGCTACCCCCTGATACTATCTAAGGTTACTTTTATGTTTTGCAGATAGTGCAGTGACAATTTTATAAATTTGCTTTTTACGGTTTTTTAATTTTCTTCTAAACTCCCTTATGGCTGCTATTGTTCCTCATCCCAGATCTCTTCAATATCAAAACCCTAGCATTTCTCTCACTTTTCGGTAGACTCCAAGTTGTTCTTGATCTTGACTTGTCAATTTCAACTTTTACGTTTCTGTTCCACGTCAACATGCAATTGTTTTGCGGGTAAATAATGGTGGTCAATTTGCAAACAGCTGAGGAGAACATATGATGAACAAGGGTGCAGAAAAGGAAGCAGCAAAGACACTAGAGAAGAACTAGACCTTTCATGGTACAGATATAAAGGCGGCGATCGCGGTGGCAACATAAAGAGAAGAAGAAGGCAGCTACTAAGCGGAATTGGGTCAGCGCCACCGCGGTGCATAGGCAAGTGCGGAAACTGTGTACCTTGTAAGCCAGTTCATGTACCGGTGCCACCGGGCAACCCCATCACCGCGGAGTATTATCCCGAGGCTTGGCGTTGCAAGTGTGGTAACAAGCTCTTCATGCCCTGACCTGTCTATGAGGAACTAATCAATCATTCATCTTCGTAATGCCTATGATATTTGCTTTGTTTTGATTGATTATATATAGCATTACTGACTGATTGCTTTTGAAGAAATTTGACCTTTGAGCAGTGAAGTCCTAATGTTGAATGCAGTTCATGAATGCTTGTTTATTCTCCTACATACAAATCCACACGTAGGGGTTAAATCAATTGAGTCGAGTCGAGCACCCCCTTGTTCGAAGTCAAACTCGATAAGCATTATTGAGTTCAAATTTGATCTGAGCTCTTATTGAGCTTTCCAAACCTTTGTTCGAGCTTGGTTTGTTAACATTTCACTCGGCTCGATGCCTAATCAAGTACAGTTGAACTCATTATTGATCCGATTCAAGCTCATAATAGAGCCGAGCTTGTAATGGAGGAGCTCGCAATCAAGTTGAGCTATTCGAGTTACTATCAAGCTTTTACTGAACCATTTTTGAGCTGATATTAACTCTTGATGAGTTCTTATTGAGCCTTTATCAAACTATTCACGAAACTTAACAAGTCAAGGACCCCCTATTTAGAGCTATTAAACAACTAATTTGTCACTAGTTGCCAGTGCAAGATGATCCAATTCTATAGATAATATACTGGAAAATCATATACAAGAAAACTTAAAAAGGAAGAGAAACAGCACGAGAAACCTGTGAAGAAAGATGAAACTATTCCGCGGTTACCACTGATTGATGCTCCAAGTGTTGCTGAAATGAACGCGACAATGGCTCTGGTAATGACTCTTGCTCTGGTGGCTGACACTCGTCGCCTTCCCAAGACCAAACGATATCCCGAAGAGCTGGCCTTATGTCTTCCTCCAACACCTTCTGATACTCAACAGTATCTCCATTAGCTTTTCTCATCTCCACCAAGTAAAACTCTGGTGTTACTTCAAAGATCTCTGCGTCAATTGACAACACCCCTTTTTTCCCTTCGTTTATTCCTTCAAATTTTAATAGTCCTTTGTCCATTTTCTTCACTTTTAAAGTTAAGAACTTTGCTGTTTCTATCAGTCTAGATGTGATCACAGACACGGGTTGCCTAGACGTAAATCTTGCTTCTTTCTTTTGATGGGTTTCTTCAAAGAGTCTGGATAAATCAAACCCGTGAGAAAATGATATTATGTCAAAAGCATTCAATTCTGCAGGTCTGATGGACTTTTGCTTAGCTTCTGCATCATTTATGCTACTCCTGGAGGGGCCTGGATCTCCATTTGCATCTGTTTTTACAACGTTTTTGCTATCTGATTTGGATTTGGAGGTCAAATCCTTTCTAAACCAAGAGCTCTCCTTGACTTTAGCAATCGAAATCCTTGTATCAGGATTTGGATCCAAGATCTTTCTTAGCAACCGACGTGCACCCTTTGGAAACCAACCAGGGCATCTATATTCTGCTTTCCCGACTTTTCTATAGAGCTCTATCAGATTTGAGTCGTGAAATGGGAGATAACCAGCTAAAAGAACGAATAAAATCACCCCACAAGACCAAACATCAGCTTTTGCACCATCATAACCCTTTTGGCTTATGACTTCAGGAGCAACGTATGCAGGGGTCCCACAAGTGGTATGAAGTAATCCGTCTTGGCGCTTTGATTCAACCAGGGCACTCAGTCCGAAGTCGGAAACTTTCAAATCCTCATTCTCATCAAGAAGCAAGTTTTCTGGCTTTAAATCACGATGGTATACACCCCTACTATGGCAGAAGTCCACTGCACTAATCAACTGTCTGAAATACTTCTGTGCGACATCCTCTTTCAACCTTTCTTTAGCCAATTTGTCAAAGAGCTCACCACCCTTTGCATACTCCATAACCATGTAAATTCTAGTTTTACTGGCCATCACTTCATAGAGGTAGATGATATACGGGTGTCTAACCATTCTCATGACACAAATTTCTCGCTTGATCTGCTCCATAAGCCCTACCCTCATAACCTTGTCTTTATCAATCATTTTGATCGCCACGCTCTGGCTTGTCGCCAGGCTTCTTCCATAATAAACCTTAGCAAAGGCACCTTGGCCTAGCAATCTCCCAGACTCATACCTTTGCATCACCACCCCCGTTCTATCTTCCATATGAAGCACACTATCATAAAACACGATATCAAAAATTTACCTTGCTTGGATCCACGCGTGCTATTTACAGTGCAGGAGCATCTATAGCAGTAAAAGGAGCTCAACCATCCTCCGATACATCATGGATCATAATCACGAGCATTTTAAATCGAGATATGCCACTTGGCTTCTGGGAAAAGAGAGCGAGTAAGATATAATAAGAGTGACCAATCTCATCAAGGATGAACAAATGTGGAATTGGTAAGGTAGGACCCCAACATAAGCACACATCTTTCAGCATTCCCAGGACCTTTCTGTGGGAAAGATCAATTTGAGAATGCTCCTGCACTTAGACACCAAAATAAGAGCATGAACATGAGTACCTAGCACTAGCTCATTTCAGAATAAACTCATTTGCTACTATTTTGTTAAAAAGTAGACAACTAATTTGGATAAATGTTTCTTAAATGAATGTTCCGGGTTGGAGGCCCTCCGAAATAGCCTCTCTTCAACAGACCCTGTAGGGGTAAGGCTGCCTACATTTCACCCCCCTTAGACCCTACCTTGGTGGGAGCCTTTCAGGCACTAGGTTTATTGTGTTTGTTGTTGTTTCTTAAATGAATGTTTCAGCATGACATGTCAGTTACAGAAAAGCCACCTCTTACATACGCAAACAAGGGGCTTACTTCCTTTGGGTGTCAAATGCTTAAGACAATTTGTTACGTGGTACCGTGCCAAGGAATCAACTATTCTAAAAATCTAACCTGGTGGATGAAGGCCCATCAATGATTTTTATACTCTAACATGCCCCCTCATACAAACGCCTATTAGGGTTGAAGCATAGATATTTCACAAGCTCGCTTCATACCTTGTACTTGAATTATGTTAATTTTAAAAGAAAGGATTGTAGGGATTCAAACTCATGACCTTTTGGTCAACAAGCTCTAATATCATGTCAAGATCCAATTGTCCCAAAAGCTTAAATTGATGGGTAAAAGCCCAGAAATAATTTTTATACTCTACACACACACCATCACATATTAAGGGGTGGCTCATTAGAATATACGAGTGTATTTACTATAAGTGACTGTTGTATATTGCACAATCCTTGCGCCTATACATATAATTTAGCTAAATTATCACTTAGATACCATTAGGTTTGACCATTTATCACCTAAGTACCCTAACGTTTCAATATATACAATGAGGTACCTTAGAGGTTTGATTATTTTATCACTTAGGTACCCTAGGTAAGAATTTGATAAATTTTGGTAAGTATCAAGCTGATTTTATACAAAAGGTGCTAACATATTCCTTAATTATAATGATACATATGAGTTATTTCAATGTTTTCAACAAAAATTCAACTAATCATAATAAAAAAATTCACTGAAATTTGAATGTAAAATACATATATATTAATGAAATCATTTGTCATGTCGGCATTTTTGGTACAAAATCATTAAATTCTAATAAAATATTGTCAAAATCATGCTTTACCTTAGCATTGTTCAACAAAAATCTATAGAATTTTGGAAGAATGTACCTAGGAACATTAAAAAAGAATATACCCAGTGCTTCAAGGGCTCCCGCCTACGCAGGGTCTGGGGGGGCGGATGTACGCAACCTTCCCCCTTCAGGGTGTTAACCTGAAGAGAGGCTGTTTCCCAGTGCTCCCAACCTGAGGGTGAGGACTTCCCGGGAGGTCACCCATCCTAGTACTACTCTTGTCCAAGCACGCTTAACTTCGATGTACCTATATGATAAAATTTTTAAACCTCGAGATACTCTCTTGTATATTTTGAAACATCATGATACCTAGATGATAAATAATCAAATTTCAGTATAATTTATACTAGCAAAGCCTAGCTCAGGTGTACTGTTCTTCTACGAAAGAGTAAAACTTGATATCGCCAGAAAGAAATCAATTTGCAACGGCGAATGAATATGAAACTACACATACAGAGAAGCACGTATGAGAAATTTAATCCAATAAAAGCAACAAATGATCCTGATAGCGACTTTTTCAACACGAATTCTCTCAATTCATCACAAATTCATTTCATCAATCAAATAAAAACAGAACAATCGAAAATCATGCTGAAATCCGAAACAAAAAAGAAATATACGCAACCGGGAAATCAAATCAAAAGAGATAAGAAGAAGAAGAACAAGGATGCATTACGATTATGAAGAGAGAGAATCACCAGATCAAATGAAGAACAATTGAGAAACGTCGAATTGCGATTGGCGATGGTAGCAAGCAATGTCAATCCCTCGTACGAATTCAATGAGGCATTAAGACTTGTACTCATAATCCGTTTTAATTTATAACACTTGTTTTCTACGCTAAGAATTATAAATAGTAATAGTGTCAAAAAAAAAAATTATAAATAGTAAGAGTTATAAAATTATTTTAAAAATTATAATTTTATTTTATTAATGATTATTTTACTTTATTAATAATATTACTTTTATTTGATTTGTTGGTATCTGATATTTCTAAATTTTTTCAAATTAATTTCTTATTTATTTATTTAAAAGAGTCATAATTTTTATAATTTTATTTATATTAATTAATTATCTTTTTTTGTTCTAAAATTGCTCCTAATATTTACTAACAAAGAATCCGGTTCTTCGATAAACCTCAGCTTATATATATACTCATACATCATAAGAGCCAATTAAGTTAAGAATTCCTTAATGGGAGGTTTAGGGGGGGAAGCGAACTCTAAACCTTTTAGTTTAACGCAATATTATATCCCCTTACTTGTTTTCAACTATTGAGGCAAGATTCCAGTGGGTAAAATTGCTTCTAGTATTTGATTCTATGACAAAACTAATCTACTATATACAACAACAACAACAACAAAACAACAAACCCAGTGTCTCCAAGGGCTCCCGCATAAGTAGGGTCTGGGGGGTAGATGTACGCAGCCTTCCCCCTTCAGAGGGCTACCCTGAAGAGAGGCTGTTTTCGAGAACCCCCGAACCTAAGAAGTTGGTCCGCAGCATAGAGCAAAAGACCTAGCAGCAGGAGAGCATCAAAGCATGAGTAGGGCAAAACACACGGCAAATAAAATAACAGACTCAAAGCAAGCTGCATCAGGCACAAATCAACAAATAAGATAAAGATAAGGATAGCGATAAAGGATAAAGATAGAGATAGAGATAAAGATAAGTAAGCAAGCAGCAAGTATCAGCTTATGAGAGCCAGTACACAGCCTACGTGCTCCAAGAGGATGTCAAGGCCTAGCACTAGTAAGCTGGACTACCCTATTCCAACCGGAGCATCTAATACCCTTATGCTAGCCCCCTATTGGGCCCTATCTAAGGTCATTTCCTCCCGAAGGTTTAGGTGGGTGAGGTCTTGTCGGATCGTTTCAAACCATCTCTTCTTTGGCCTATCTCTACCTTTTTTGCCTAGTGTAGTAAGGGGCTGTTTGCATCTCCTTACTGGAGCGTTGTCCGGTCTCCTTCTAACATGTCTGAACCACCTCAAACGTTGCTTCCTTAATTTATCTTCATTGCAGACTACTCCCAATTTGCCTCTTTTGATGTCGTTTCTGATCCTATCCTTTCTTATGTGTCTGCACATCTACCTCAGCATTCGCATCTCCGCCACATCTTCTGTGTGTGCTGTTGTTTCATCGCCCTGCACTCCGCCCCATACGTCATGGCTGGCCTCACAACCGTCTTATACTATCTTCCCTTTAGCTTCAAGGGGAACTTTTTATCACAAAGTACAGCGGAGGCCATCCTCCACTTATGCCATCCCGCTTTAATCCGGTTGCCAACATCCTCGTCCACTTCCCCGTTGTGCTGTATCATGGACCCCAAGTACCTGAATCTCTCCGTCTTCGATATGGCCTCAGATCCAATCTTGACGTCTTCTCGGCTAGGCGTGGTAGAGGGATCGAACTTGAGTTTCATGTGCTCGGTCTTGGCTTTGCTTAGTCGTAAACCCTTCCTCTAGTACCTCTCTCCACAGTTCCAGCTTCTCATTTATCTCTTCCTGTGATTCCTCCACCAGTACTATGTCATCTGCAAAAAGCATGCACCAAGGTACGCATCCCTGGATGTGCCTAGTGAGCTCGTCAATAATCAGAATGAACAGATAGAGGCTCAAAGCAGACCCTTGGTGTACCCCTACTGTTATCGGAAAAGCGTCTGTCTCCCCATCTACTATACGCACCATAGTCTGTGCCTCCTCATACATGCCTCTAATGGCTCGGATGTATGCACGGGGATGCCTTTCCTGTCCAAAACTCTCCAAAGGATCTCCCTTGGCACTCTACCATATGCTTTCTCTAAATAAATGAAAACCATATGAAGGCCATTTTGTCTCTCCCTGTATTGCTCTATCATCCGCCTTAGGATGTGGATGGCTTCTATTGTTGATCTCCTGGGCATAAATCCGAATTGGTTCTCAGAAACCTCTGTCTGTTGCCTTAACCTCCTCTCTATGACCCGTTCCCACAACTTCAAAGTGTGGCACATTGGTTTGATACCCTGATAGTTGGCGCAACTCTGAATGTCACCTTTGTTCTTATATATCGGAATCAATGTGCTCTTCCTCCATTCCTCAGGCATCTTGTCCCCTGGAAGGATTTGGTTAAATAGTTTAGTCAGCCAACTGAAGCCCTTCTGTCCAAGGCATTTCCATACTTCTATGGGTATGCCATCTGGGCCAACTGCTTTACCCTTTCCCATGGATTTCAAGGCTTTCTTGACTTCCTCGGGGCTAATTTGCCTACAGTCACAGTGGTTTTGATGCTCCTCATATGTTTGAAGATCAGCTAAGGATATCTCTGTCCCTCCTTGTTCGTTGAACAGCTCGTGGAAGTACATTTTCCACCTAGCCTTAATTAGATGCCCGTCCACGAGTACCTGTCCATCTTCCCCTCTTATGCATTGTATTCTATCCAAGTCCCTAGTCTTCCTTTCTCTAGCTTTGATGATTCTATATAAGTCCCTCGCACCCTCCTTGGTCTCCATCCTTTTGTAGAAATCCTCATAAGCTCTTGATTATGCTTATTTGATTGCTCGCTTCGCTTCTCTCCTGGCTTGAAGATAGCGTTGTTGCATATCCTCATCTCTGCTATGATCCCACTCCACCACTCCAGGACTCTCTGTTGCTTGGTACCCTTCTCTTTGACGTGTCGAGAACTTCCCATGCCAGTCCTCTCATCTTTTGGGCCAGTTGGTTCCACATCTGGTTTGTATCTCCCTCAAAGTCCTCCTTGAGCTCAGCTTCCACTCTTTCCTCGTATACCTTATACTTTTGCCCCTTCAACTCCCTCCAACATGTATACGTTTGCGCAGGTTTGCGGATTCTTTTGGCCGTCTTCTTGGCCTTTATCCGCCCACAGCACTTTATGTTATGTAGACAGGTCTTCTCATGGGGTAGCTTTGCAATCCTTGCAGTCTCTTTGCACCCTTTCCTTAATAGTATGTAGTCAATCTGTGTTCTTGTCCCACCGCTTTGGTACGTGATGATGTGTTGGTCATGCTTTCTGAAGAAGGTGTTGGCCACCGTTAGGTCGTATGTAACCGCGAAGTCTAGTAGGGCTTTGCCCTCTGCATTCCTGGTTCCAAAACCGAATCCTCCATGTTAAGAAGCGTAACCGTCCTCCGTTGCGCCAACGTGCCCATTGAAATCCCTGCCAATCATCACTTGTTCGGTTTGGAGTATGCCTTGCATCATTGTGTCTAAGCCCTTCCAGAATGTTGCCTTCTCATGCTCAGTTAGTCCAGCTTGAGGTGCATAGGCACTGATGACGTTCAATACTTCTCCGTCTAGGACCATTTTGATACTTATGATCCTATCACCAGCTCTTAATACTCCGACTACTGTATCCTTGAGGCTGCTTTCCACAATGATCCCAACTTTATTCCTGCATCTGACCTTGCCCGCATACCAAAGCTTATGCCCCAGCACATCCCTGGCTTTCGCGCCAACCCATTTAGTCTCTTGCAGACAAAGGATGTTGATGTTTCTCTTCATTATCATTTGGGTCATCTCGAAATTCTTTTTCGTTAGTGTCCTGACATTTAGTGTCCTAGTCTCAAGTTCCTTGTCCCCTTTTGCCTTGCTCTCCCCCTCCCCGCCCCCTTTGAAGATGACCTTAATGTCTGAGTTCCATAACTGGTCACGTTCATCAACTAGCTGTGACTAACACGGGTAAGTGATCAATATAGACAAGAAGCTTAATATAGCATATACGCACGAGATTACCGTCACAGTCAATAAAATCACACAATTCAAAGTAATGAAAGGAGAAAGAACCAAGTGAACCAATTGAAAAATACTCAACAATAGTAAATTAAAACACTACCCTGCGGTAATAAAGGATAGATCAAACCTGGGGCTGGTACGTTGTTGATACTCTGGCCCGGCTAATACTTACTTGCGCCCGCTCTTGATTGTCGGTTGCGGGCTGCTGGCTTTGGGGTGTTGGCGGTGATGATGGTGGTGATGAGGGGCTGGTGGTGGTGGTGAGGCAGGTGAGGTGTGGTGTGGTGGTGGTGATGGGGCGTGGTGGGGTGCGGTGGGCTGGGTTGGGTTAGGGTGTGGGTAGCGGTGGTGGTGGTGCCGGTGTCAGTGTTGGTGCCGGTGCAGGTGCAGGTGTCTAGTCAGGGGGGTGGTGATGGGTAGGTGGTTGTGGGGTGGGCGCGGTGGTGAGTGCGTGGGTGGGGCAAGATGGCGGTGGTGTTCGAGATTTGCCTGGGTGAGGCGAGGTGGTGGTGGGGTTCGATGTCGGAGGTGGTGTAGATGGTGGTGGTGGGGTTCGATGGCGGGTGGTGTGACTGGGTGGGTGTGGTGCAACGCGGTGACCGGCGTTGGGTCTTCGCCGTCTAGGTGACGTCGCTGGCGGTGGAGGTGTAGCGGTGGGGTGGGTCGGCGAGGTTGCCGATGAGGGGGGTGATGTCAGCGAGGGGGGGGGGGGTGGTGTGTCAGCGAACGTTGAAAACTGCCAGAGAACGTTAGAGAAAGAGATAGAATATTACTATAATTATATAGTAATTAAAATTAAATAAAAGTTAAAAAATAATAATTAATCTATTTATCTATCAATTTATTATTAATTCATTATTACCAAGTTTCCATTTTTTTCAAAACCTTCCCTTCCCCAATCTTTACAATATTAGAGAGCAATTTTTAAGTAATAAGTGCAATATATAATATCAAAAATACAAAGTAATACACTAGAGTTCAACAAATCTTGACTGTTCATTATAATAAAGGGCCAAAATTCGCCTGTCTCACCATTTCATAACAACACTATAGTGTGTGTGTATATGTATTATGGCAAGTATTATCATAGATAAAATATAATTTAAAAAATTTTAAAAATATTAGAGGTCAGTAGAACAAATAAGCGGATAATATGCCACGTGGCACGCTCAGAATGTTTGTAAAAGTGGGTGAAAAAGCAGCCAAAGAGAACGTTGAAGAAGTTCAAAGACGTCCCCAGTAGGAATACGTGTGTGGCCATTATTTTGATTGCGTCTCCTTCAAATGTAAGCCACTTTACTGTGAGGTGCACTCTGAATATTGTGATCCACTCTATTTTTTTTTTTCCGATATAATTAGCAATAAAGTTGTAATATAAAATAGACCGTTAGTATAACGGGAGCCTTAATAAACTTGTATAAAAGCGAGAGTAAGAGGCAAAAATAACAACAACAACAATGCCAGTGCCTCAAGGGCTCCCGCATAAGCAGGGTTTGGAGGGTAGATGTACGCAGTCTTCCCCTTTCAGGGTATCAACCTGAAAAGAGGCTGTTTCTGAGGACCCCCAACCTGAGAGGAATGTCTTCATGGCATCATGGTGATCTGTGAGCAGTGAGCTGTGAGCAATAGGGCATGAAAGTAAAAGAGTAAGTTATAGCATAAAAACGCCCTAGAGGAGACTACGAGGCAGAACCTTCCTACAAGGCAACTAGCATAAGCAAATATGCCAAATAAACAAATAAGCAAATAGGTCGATAGTAGACAGATAGCTGCTACCTCTACTACTCCTATGCTAGTCCTCTCTCGAGCTCTACCTCTATCTAAGGCCATCTCCTTTCTTAAGTTTAGTGGGTGAGGTCTTGCCGTATGACTGCAGTCGTCCCTCTTTTGGCCTGTTTCAATCTTTTCTTCCTAGCGTGGTACGAAACAAGAGGCAGAAAAAAAAAAAAAAAAAAAAAGGATAGCATGGCAGAAAAAAAAGACAAACAAGCACTATATGGCTGCATCATCAATGAATGAGACTCGGTGTAGAAGAAGTTGATGAACTGTATCAAAGTTAGAGAGAGACTGATAGAGGTGAGGTCCAACTACGGTCCTAGTTAGAATCACCCACGAAATATTAAAATTTCAAATCGAAATAGTGAACACCAATTGAAAGGGTTTGGAAGAAATATTAAACACCAAAAATTACGTACTTTAGCCAAAGTCTACATTTATGGAGAGAGAGCGACAATATTTACTAATATAAATAGAGGATTATAATGTTTTGCTTACTCTAGCTTATTCTACACCAGTAAAAGAGTGCTCTGTAAATAAGTCTCTTACAAATATAATAGTCGGAAACCCAAAAGTTATTATGAATCATGCCATTAACATAAATCCTATAATAATCTGACTATGATTATAGCGGTTAACGGAAGACAAACAATCTCCACACTTAAGACTCTCCGCTTGCTTGCCATATCTCCGTTGATGGTCTGCATCACTAGGTACCCCATATAGTAAACGGACCTATTTAATATAATGCGCCTTCATACCAAATATTCTCAAAAGATTTATCATATCATTCAATATCAGAGTTTAAGTGTCGATGTGTTAATTTGTCTCTCAACCCTTCAAGTTAGAGGTTCTAAACTCAAAACCCATCAAATTGTACTTCTAATCAGTGTAAAAGAAAATTAGCATTCAATATCATCGCAAATCTTATGCTTCGTAGGACCTTTATTTATGATCCTATCAGTTGCTCGATTGCTTTACCATACAAATGGTTTATGTGAATGTCTTACTCGTCTCCAAGAAAATGTCTGATTGCGAATCTTTCATGGCATTTGGATCTCTTCTATGATCAATTGAGCGATAATCAAATTGTCACTTCCTCAGTGAATTCTCCTCGGAGTCGAGCTCCGTGCATTTCTTAATTCTATCCCTTATTGTTGTGCATGTCACGACTAAAACTAAAAGAGCTCGAAGATTTCTCATTCTTATCACAATCATTATTCTTGTATGAATACATCACTTGCAACAAAGACAAAAATAAAACATTCCCGTCTACTCAACTCTCGTATTTTGAATATGTCACAATTCAAACTATTTTGTTGCGGAACATCTATTAATTTCTAATATTTCATATGGTTCACATAAGAATATTAGTTTTTACAACATTTGCCGAGTTTAAGGCAAGGTTCATCAATATTCGTAACTAAAATGGACCATACCAGAAGCCAATTAAGTTCTTTAAGTTTGAAGCAAAAAAATTCTTTAATATTTTACTCTACTCGATCTAGCTCGATTGAGCTCGAATGTGGCTCGAAGAACTTCGAGTGTTAGTTGCTTCATTTACCTTCGTTTAAACTCGACTTAAGATGAGTTGACTCGGAAAGAATGTCCACTGTCTTTTTTGAAGGAAATATTTCTTTTTTGCTAAAGATCTTATTTGATCGATGAATTTGAGGCCTTTTGTCGTGGATACACTGGATTGGCCTTGACCAGTCGAATTATTTACATTGTTGGTCCTTAATGTTTTTAAATTTGTTCAAATTGGTCTTTCATCTCGTTTTAGTTCCAAGTAGTCTTTAATGTTCGTAAATTTATTCAATCAATCCTTCATCTTTTCTTTTGTTCCAAAATGGTTTCTAATATATTATACAACAAAATTAATCTCTCATACGTTGATTAAAATTGGTTAAAAATTTAAGAAAAGAGTAACCAATTCTATCATAACATAAAACATTAGGGGCCCTTTAAGCAAGAGAAAAAACGAGTGATCAATTTAAATAAAATTACAAATATTAGGGACTATTTTAAAATAAAAATAAGATACCAATTTAAACAATCTTAAAAACATCCGAGCAAGCTAAGTGGGACCTGCAAGAATTTCTAAAGGATAATCATTCAGTAGTAGTATGAAGAGGTTAGTAGAGCCTTTGGGTAATCAAAGAAGGAGGAATTCTTGGAAGAGGGGCAAAAAGATTATAGACGCTTATAATATTCTTGTTGCGGAGCGTGCGTTGGAGCTTGGAAAGAAGCTTGGGCTGAGATTTCATGGTAATGGATCTATTGTGGTCGAGTATATTGCAATGATAGACTAAGATTATAATTGAACTGATTTCCTTCCAATTTCATCCTCACCTTTGACGCACCGGCCTCACTCTCCCCTCCTAATCCTGACACTTCCGATTTTCTTTCCATTAGTAATATAGTCATCCAGTGTCTGTTCGTTCTGTCTGTAAATTATTTGCAATCTTATTTTCTCAGACTGTGATATTATTCTACTTGTATTTCCTTACCCCTTTTTTATATGGGTAGATCCAAATTTCGTTTATACGAGTTGCCTATTGTATTATAATTTTGTCACTAATTATCGGGAAAAAAAACCCGGCACGGTCCACGTATACAATGATTATGCCTAATAGTATTATGGGCTTTTGCTTTTATGGGCTTTTCTTCTGGGCCCACGTTCCACAAATAACTACCCTTCCTCCTCCCTCACCTTCCCAATCCTACGCCGGCGGCGCGTGGTAAGTCATCCATGTCGACGCCGCAGCTTCCGCCGGTGCGCGCGCGATCGGTGCCGTCTTCGGCGGCAAAGTCTTCAGAAGCGCCGGAGACGGGAGGACTAGAGGCCGCCTTGCTGCAGTTATGCCATAACCATCAGGTCTCTTCCCTCAGACTTCGCGATCAGACCGGTGAGATTCTACTATCTCTCCCCTCCCCTATCTTTTATACTTTGAGATCTTGTAATTATGTTGTGTGAATTCGGAAGTTTTGGAATCTGAGAATGTGATGGAACCGATTATCTCAAAAGCTTAATCAAATTGGGGTAAAGAAAACGGGTATGAAGGGGGTTAATGGGTTAAAACTTACCCCATTAAATGATACAATTAAAATTGTATCAATTTAGAAATACAGAGAGAGAGAAGAAATTGAGGAAAAGATGGAGAGAATAGTAAGAGAGGTAGAGAGTTTGATTAACATTCCGAAAATTATGATCTTCATTACAATCTAATTGCCCTCTATTTATAGAACCTAGGGACGGGAATAACTAAATAACAGTATCTTAATTGTGTAATAAAAGGAAACTTACCTGTATTATTATTAATATAAAACTTTCTATTAAAATACTATTTAATCACATTTCTAACACGTGATTAACTTATTTTTTCTGTATCACCAAAGATTTGCCAAATAGGGGTAGGGTTTTATCCCTCATTACCCCATTGCTAAACAGGGGTTAAACTGATGGGTAAAGACTCATGATTGATTTTATACTCTAATGTGCTCCATCACGCAAGTGCCCTTTGGGTTTGGATTGTGGATATGGATCGAGCCGATGGGTGAAGTGTTAGGCTTCTTGTGTGGAGCTTAGTTTTATACTGTTATGGGACAAATCCATGGGCTGGAGGATTGAACTGATAGGCCCAATGTAGTGCGGATATGGATGGGTCGGTGCTCGCTGACTCTCTGTGGGGTCCGGGCCGTAGCCACCGGAAAATTTTTTTGGGTCTTATTTTAGGTCCAGGTGGAGGGCCAGGCCCATTTTGATGATTTATACAGGGTGATGAGGATTATTTCTGTGTTCGCCAATATAAACCTTGTCTAAGGTTTGAGAGAGGGTGGTGAAATAAGGAAAAGCTCTCAATAAACTTGACGTAAATCTCATGTGTTTGTTTTTTTTAATTTTCTCTTTGAATTTTTCATTGTGGTTTATTGTTGCTTTTCCTAACACGAAGGCCCAATAATTTATTTTATATTCTCACATATGCCCTCTCGCGGAAAGGTATCATTGGGCTTAAAGCGTGGATAATTCAAAAACCCACCCATAACTTGTGCTTGAAATAGACTAATATTTAAAGTGGGGGTTGTTGGGATTTAAAATTGTATCCTCTTTGTCACTCTATACCATGGGCCTAGCCCAGGATTGATTTTATACTTTGACAGAGAAAGCAAAGAAAGATGCCATGAGAACAGCAGTGCGTGTATCGGACCTGCTGGTGGATGCGGTGAACGGAGGTGTGCAAGAGTGTTTCCTCAATGAGAAGCGCATTGAATATGAAATCCGAGCTCTCTCTGCAACTGTTATGCGCTACAAGAAGCAGACTGATATGTGGCTTGCTGCTTCTCACACCCTCAATACTGCTATCAAGGTCAGATTTTTCTTTTTATCTCTGACCTTTTGTTTGCACATTTATTGTTGTTCATCACTGCTACATGAAGTTGAAAGAGGGCAAGTAATGAAGAGAAAGAACTTCATTTTGTTGATTAGTGGAGATGATGTCCGAATTTCTAAATTGGATATTTGTTGCCAAAGCTAGTTGAATCAGTTGATTACATTACAATTCTAGTGACCCAGTGTAGGTGGTGAGTAAGAACTGTAACGCATCTCAGATGCCAATTGATATCTTTAGTTCAATCAGAACAGTGAAAGCGAGGATTACCAGACAAGGGGACATTGCAATCATTCTTTCTATTAAGGACTCCACATGTGAATTTAGTAAGAATCCCAAAAGAAGTTATTGGAGAGAAAAGATCAACATATAAGCTTAGTAGGTTACTTCACCTAGTGTCATTTGGTTCTAGAATGGAACCCATTTTGGGGCTTATATGTGGAGATCATTTGTTCCAACCCCAAAGATTGACCTGAGCCTTGGTTTAACACTTTGGTTGGGGTGCCATGGGTGGTCACTTCAAATCTCGAGTCAGTATTTGAGTGATGAAAAGTAAGAGGGAGAACTGTAATTAAACAGAGCGAACGGATAGAATAAGCTGTTAAGAGTTTGTAAAATGAGTGCCTTGGGGGCATATATACACAGGATGGTGGTTATTGGCTAATGTTTGATTACTTAGTCCTAATTTTAGCTGTCCTCTGTGGGTAATCTAGCAGGAATGAACTAGGACCCTGTTACCAGCACGAAGAACTAGACTTGGTTGACCTGAGAGTGAACTGGATGGTCACAACCACGGGCGACTTTTCCATGGGCAATTGCCTTATGCGGCCAGTAGCAATTTGGTCAATGTTCTTGGGCAGCACCGATTGATGGTGCACTTAATTAGAATGATAGGACCAAAGCATTTCTAGGAACTCAAAAGGGTTAAAAGGATATAATCATATATCTAGGATATATCCACAATTATATGAGCAACTATATTAAGACATTTGTGCACAAACTTTTTGTTTAGGTTTGGTTTCCGAATCTTGCTATTGAGTCATAATGCTTCCTTGATGCCACTCACTAAGTGTATGAGTCTTATCCTATTGCATATAAGGAAACTTATAAGTGGGTAATATTTGCAGCCTAGTGATTAGTCAAGGTGCACGTAAAGTGGTCTATACACCTAGTTACCAAAAAGAACATGTTTCAATTCATGTCTCCCATCTCCGTTTGTTTGACAGGTCCTTTTCTAGTGTCCCGTTTCAGAGAATCAATCCACCAATTTCATGTGATTGGTAAATGTCGTGATGAATTCTAGTTAAAAGGGCAGGTGGCTTGTGATTCTATAGCTTCCCTTTTGCGGCAGCTGTAGTCTGTAGATGCTGCCTTGCTCGTAGTCTTTCCTATATGCAGCAGCTATGGTGGAATGACTTGGTGGTAAATGGGGATATTTAATGCCTTGTCGAGTACTTGAATCTAGTAGTCCTTGAACTTGCTAAATGCTGTGTTTTGAGTATTTTTTGGGGGAAGGGGGATGCCGAATTCAAACCTATGTCCGGTGGTTGGGCCAACTGCAACTCCAACCATTGGCACAAACTAAGGATCGGCAATTGCTGTGTTTGAGTATGGCAGCAAAATGAAGCTTTACGCGAAGGTGTAAAGTCCCGTTTAGTTTTCCTTCCCATGTTTTGTATTAGTTGACTGTCACAAGTTCCCCAAAGTTCGGCCATTAACGATCACTATCTTTGGTATCAGGAAATTGGTGACTTCGAGAATTGGATGAAGATCATGGAATATGATTGTAAAAGCATTAATGCTGCAATCTGCAATATTCACCGCGTTTGATGTACTATACCAGAAGTCAAATCTATTCAATTAGTAATAAGGATTAGATATTGTCATATACTGTTTGCTTGAGAAATGTTGTACATACTAGCTGGCGTTTGCATATTGATATAAAGGTAATTCCCAATTCAAGGATGTTGGCTCCCTTGTTTTCCCTCAAATTGAACTATTGTTGTTGTATGCACTGTAGAGACTCCAAATCTTGTAACACCTCAATCTCATATTTGTTAAATGTGGACTTCGACCAATTTATAAGTGACTTCATTCTTATACTAACACAGCAAGACCTACCCCGTTTGAGCATAATTGGTCCATTATGGGTTCAATAGGGGACTTCCTACTTTCATGGGTTGTATTGCAACAGTATTGGATTAAGTCGCTGTACATCGAGTGTCATGAAACACTTAGGAGAGTTTAGAACCAAGTTGATATGCTGTGGCCTTTTGGCCTAGTGGGTGCTTGAGGAGTGTATATGGCATAACTTTTGGGCCAACAAATTCTCTTGAATAATGTTAGCGACATGGTTCTCGAAGGGTCAAAGTGCTCTCTTGTCTGGGAGGTTCCAGGGTGTTTGGTCAATAGGTCCTTGATCCTTGAGAGACTTTTCGATCAAGTCTATATACATTAAGATCATCCTTGAGGTTTCGATGATGTGCTAGTGGCAAGTCCATACATTAATCAGTTTAGGAGTCAACAAACATATTTAAAAAATTGATATGTTGCAACTGTCCAAGGCGTTCTAAACTAAGTCATTCCCTTGGTTGCAAACGCAATCTTTGGATATTCATTCGTGACCCATTCTAGATCATTGAACTAAAATACTTGGATCAAACTATAAATATATTAACTTGTATGCACTCTTTGTTGGTCTGATTCCCTTCATACTAGGACTATTAGATGTCTAACTAAATCTCCTTGTTGAGATTATAATATGTCTATTTTATAGTGCCTATTTGTTGAGTCGATTACCTTTAAACTAAGCAAGTTAGACACTATTTTGTCATTAAGTTAAAGACCAGTTGTTGCGTCAAATTTAGAAACTCATCTTCAATCCTTTTTGCAACATTGATGTAATGTTTAACAAGATCATTGCGCACAGACATACAGTTGGTCTGATTCCCTTTGAACAGGGCAAGCGTGATGACATTCCCAATTGCTTTGTCTTTGAGCAGCCAAAAACTTTATTTCTGACCCATTCCTAAGTCACTGAATCAACCTTAACAAAAAATACAGCACAGAAAACATCAACTTTTATATCCGATTGATCGGTCCAGTGCACAATATCACAACAACAAAAAGAAGAACAAAATTAAGAGATGGGCTTGAGAACAATGGTGGAGTGTTTGAGGATGTGCAAGCTGAACTGGCCACCTTTCTCAGTCGTGTCAAGCTTAGACTGACCAGGTGGGGGCAACAGCTCAAAGTTCTGAATCAAGCGGCCTATTGTGATGCCCAATATTGGAAGTGCGAGTATAATGCCAGGGCAGCTCCTCCTGCCAACCCCAAATGGCAAGTACCGGAAGTCATTGCCATTGGCCTCGACCTTCGCTTCCTCTTCTAGAAACCTCTCTGGCCTGAACTCCTCAGGATTCTTCCAGTGGGCGGGGTTGTTCGCCAGCCACCAGGCGTTGACGAGGATCTTGCTTTCGGCAGGGATGTCGTAGTCGCCTAGATTGGCGTCATGGAGGTTCATATGGGGCACCAGCAGTGGGATGGCCATTCTGAGCCTTAGAGTTTCCTTGATGACTGCTTGTAAGTATGGGAGCTTGTGGGTGTCTGGTTCTGTGATCTGGTGGCCCTTACCAAGTATGCTTTCTAGCTCTTGTCTTAACTTGTTTTGGATGTCTGGGTGGTTCACCAACTCTGCTATTCCCCACTCTATTGACCACAATGTTGTCTCTATTGCTGTAAAGTTCAACACCCATTTACATTTCATGTTAGAACATAAAACCATTCTCGGGTCCTTACCCATCAGTTTAAACTTTTGGGACAATTGATTCCTTGACATGGTGTTAAGATATTTCAAGCATAAGGTATAGGTGGGTCTATGCATCATCCATGTTTTAAGCCAAATGGGTACTTTTGGTAGGTTGTTAGAGCATGAAATCATTATTAGACCCTTACCTATCAACTTAAACTTTTAGGATAGTTGATTCTTTGTTAGATACTAATCAGTGATATATCCATTAGTTAAAGGAAAAGAACAACTTTCAAATTACCAAGGCTTTGTGTTAGGTGGTTTAGAAAGATTACAACTCAAAACACAAGCAAAGGGTAGACCAGTTGGAAAGTTGGTAGGTACTGGGTAGATGAAACGAGCTGACCCCAGAATTGTCAACTACTAATGGACACTGTTGTCTTCCTTTAAGGATGGTTTGACCTCTAATTTCCTGGTTTACTATTAACTTTATATGTTGTATTTGCATACATGAGTGTATTGGGATAGTTGATAAACCAGTATATCTATAAATGAGAAGAATATAACTGTATTCTCACCAGCAACATTGATGTTTTCGACAATGTAGAGTACGTTATCCTCATTGATTTCGCCCTTTTGCTGAGCCTCCAATATGTGATCTATGGCGCATTTCAACTCGTTGTTGCTTGGCGTCTTTGTGCTTGCTATTTTCCTGTTTTTCAAATCAACCCAAATGATTAATCGATTTTACTCATCAGTTAAGCAAAAAGTACTAGGAAAAATCACAGAATCATGTACCATTGAAGCTTAAAATATCAAAACATCCAAACAATTAACAAAAAGATTTATGTGGAAGCCCTCCCCTAGCTAAAGGGAAAAACCACGAGACTCAGACGAGTGCTTCGTCCACTATTAAATCTAGGATTGCAATATCTAATTGAAACCTCAAACTCCATCTCAGAAATGTGATTATTGCATTATAAGTCACAAACCTCCTCGATGTAGCTTTTGTCAGAGGAAATTACAAACTCTCTAAAAACTCTCAATCAAAGCAATCACAAAGAGATATTTCTCTCTTTCTATGGGAGTGCCCCTCAGACACCTTTTTGCAAATCCCACAAAAACCTCATATAGTTCCTCTCTTTTTAGTTCTCCTTAATCGTTAATCCATAAGCGCCTATTATAATCAAGTTACCCATGACAAATCTAATTCAAATCACAATTTAATCTAATTAGATAACTCGATCTTACCCAGATCAAATCTCACTCAAGTCACATCCTAATCAAATCTCCGCCAAATCATATCAGTTTCTAATTTTAAGGCCACAACATCCAACAAAAAGAGAGAATAGAAAGGAAATTCAACATCATCAAGATACATATGACCATGATATGATTGAGCTAGAGAGAAAAGAAGACATACTTGCGCTCATCAACAAAGTAATCTTTGAAGAGCTGCAACCTCCTCTCCTTAACTTGCTTGCAGATGTTCAAGTAACCCCTCAAGAATGGCCTGAGAATTGGGATGAAATCTCCATAATTGTACTCAAAGCTCTGTGCCAATCTGCTTCTCTCTCCATTTAGAGCCTTGAGCTTGTTGAACAGTGGGTCCTCCTCACTCTCAAACCTCCTATCAAACATGATCCTAAACATGTTGTTGTACATCATCAGCTGCAGCCGCCTCCGGAGTACAATCCCCTCTGTGGCCGCCTTTGGGTTCCTCTTCACGTCCTCCACCACACTGGCTGCCTCCGCTTCCCATCCGTACCTGTATTGCTGCACCACCTGTCGCAAAGTTTTGGGATGTCAGTCAGGACCGACGAATGTTTCATTTACACCAAAAGTTTCAATTTTCTAGTACTTGTGTGTTTCTTAAGTTGATTATTTAACAGGAAATCATTGGAGTCCTAGTTCCCACCCAACATCTTCTAAGATTGCTAGGATAAGGGTCATGCAAGTTAGAATCAAACCCTATTTGGATTACTAGTCCTTAGATGGGCAGGCCAGATTTTTGTACATAAAGGTTGTTGGTCTCTACAAATGAAAGACATAAGAATTATCTACCCATTAGATCCCTGATCCTGTGACTGTGCCTACAAAACCTTATTCACCATACTTTCCCTTTTGTTCAAAGTTCAATCAATTTCTGCTATGCATGTGGACCAATATATGTATTATCTCATTTATAATGTTATAAGTTGTTAGGATGCTTAATTTATAAGTTGATGGGTGAAGACCCACAATTGCATTTATTCTCTAACATGCCCTCTTATGCAGATGTTCATTGGGCTTGGAGCACGCATATTACACAAATATATAGAGTAGGAGTTATTGGGATTCGAACCAATGACCTTTTAATTGATAAGACTCTTTTTCGAAAAGCTTAAACTAATGGGGAAAGACCCATGACCGATCTTATACTCTTAACAACAACGAACACTTGTCTTCCTAGACATTCAAATCAAACACAACCATACCTTGTTGGTAAAAAAGGGGACAGTCATGATCCGCCGCATCTTGCGCCAATGCTCACCATACACAGTAAACACCATATCCTGCCCCTTCCCAGTGAATATATCAAACACCACATTACGAGTCCTGGACCCAAACTCCACTCCCTGGGTGTGCAACACCTCCTTCGCCAACTCCGGCGACGACACCACCAGCAGGTTCCTCTGCCCCATCCTCAGCAGCAATATCTCCCCAAACTTCTTCGCCAACTCTGTCAAGTTCCTGTGATTCAGATCATCCCCCACTTGCAGCCAGTTCCCGAATATCGGTACCGGGATCGGCCCAGGTGGCAGCTTGAATCTTTTACCCTTCAACTTAGCAATGGTGATTGCAAGCACTATAGCAATGAAGAGCCCGTAAAGGGCCTTCTGGAGCACCACCAAGTCCATTTGTCAAACTGGGTTTGCTTAGTGCTGATCAGATCACCAAGTGTTAAACTTGATTGATTGAATTTGAATGAATAAATTGAGGGAATTTGGAGATGGGTCACCCCAGAAACAACACTACGGTAATATCGAAGAGTTGTTGAGTCTCGTGGTGAAGAAATGGATTGGGTCTTATAGGGGGGAGTAGTTGAGTTGGCAAGTGAAACCAACGGCACTTTTGACGGGAAATGTTAGGTGTTAAGAGCATATACAACTATGGTTAAACTTTACGCTTTTAAGATAGTTTATTATTTGATATTATATTAACGTCTAGTTGATGAACAGGTAAGAACATTGAATTTTAATGATTTCCATATTCATTATTAACATAATTTAACCATGAGGTATGAGATGTGCCAATTTTAAGTACATTTAGCTGTGGGGGCGCGTTGAAGTGTAATACTTGTTTTGACTTTTTACTGATTAACTTTAGCTTTTAGGATAGTTGGTTTTTAGATATGGTCCCACTCTAAATACTAATGGATTTGAAGCACAAGAGATGGGTGCACTTGTGTATTCTCCACGTTTCAAGTCCAATAAACATTTACGTGAGAGAGCATATATTGTTAAATTTTATCAGGTCCCTAGGCCTGACCAATGAAGTTGACATACATGAGATCCACATATAAGCCCAAGTGGTGTTCCGTCTTAAAATCAATTAGCATTAGGTGGAGTAACCCACCACGCTTATAAGGTGGTCTTTTCGCTCACGAGTGTGGCTGTTCCGTGGCGGAGGGGCCCGGGGATGGCGAAGTGGTATTGGACAAGGAGGGCGGTGGATGACGTGGGGCTGACGGGGGGAAGTTATAACGGCGTTAAGTTAACGGCAGATATAGTGGGGGGGTGGTAGGAGAAGGACAAACATGATAATCAATGAAAAAAAAACAGAGTAGGTGAGGCGGGTTGGTGAGCCCCAAAATGACCTTTCTAGTAGTCTCTACTATTCTATTTCAACTCCTCTTACCTTTTCATTTACAATTAATAATATTCATTAGTTTTTATATTTAATCATATGATAAAAATGTATTAAATGATTGAGGGTACCAACACGTATGCACCGGATTCCAATAGAACTCTGAAGTTAAGTATGCTTGGGCGAGAGTAATACCAAGATGGGTGAACTCCCGGAAAGTTCTCGTGTTGAACACCTCAGGCTGGGGGTTCTTGGAAACAGCCTCTTTTCAGGGTAGCACCTTGAAGGGGGAAGGTTGTGTGCATCCATCCCCTTGACCATGCTTAAGCGGGAGCCCTTGGGGCACTGAGAATGTTGCTTTTATTAAATGATTGAAGTTTCTATTGTATTAGTTACATTGCAACCGTCAAGGAACCGATTTTCTCAAAAGCTTAAGCTGATAGGTGAAGGCTCATAATTGATTTTATACTCCAACATGCCCTGATACGTAGCCAAATTAGGTATTTAGGGTTTATAGTATTAGAGTCTTTAATATTATGATAATTTAATAGGTAGTATAGTGGGTTCTGTATGGGAAGGGATTATTTTATAAATAGGAGATCCTTGTATCCACAAGTTATCAATGAAAATCAATGTCACCCACCTCAAAACCTTGTGTTAAATTATGGTAATATTGAAAGTGGGGGCGGTTGTTGGGATTCGAATTCATGATCTTTTAGTTAACAAGGCTCTAATACTATGTCAAAGAACCATCAATTCCAAAAGTTTAAGCTGATAGGTGAAGGCCTACGATTGGTTTTATATTATGACAACAACTTTGTGAACTTTCTTGGGGAGGATATTAGCATTATAATTTGATCGTGATCTTGCTTTTTAGTTACAGAACGTTAATCCCGAGCCTATAGTAAAGCTCAGCAGTGGTGGCTCGTGAGCTAATTGAGCTATCTTCAACTAAACTATGATCTTGTTTGGCTGGTAGGAAGTAGACGCAGAAAGTAAAAGTTCATGTAAAGTGCAGATTTGCACTCTTGTTTTGTTGGCAAAAAGTTGACAGAATGCAGAAAATAGAAATTGCTCAATAATTTCGAATCTTGTAAAACGTATGATTTGACTTACCTAGCCCCTCAGGTAAGTTTTAATTCATTTGTTTTTAACTAACCTTCTCAAGAAAATTTTATTTCTCATCCTAACAACTAGACACTTTGCAACTACTTCATGGGAAATTGATACAAGAATTGAATTCGTGAAAAATGCAACTTTTCCCTAGAAATTTAATTCATATCGCAACCAAATGAGGCCTATGTATGTGCGCAACCAATCCTCATTCAAATCTTGAATAAGCTGAATTCAAATCTAAACAAATTTAAGCAAATTTGAACTAGACAAGTTTTGGGTAAAATCACGCAAAACTGGCTCGAATTCAGCCACATAGAGTCATGAGCCTAATGGGACCAGCTTACATACACGGCCGAGGAGAGCAAAGGGATGGACGACAAGTGAGAGGTAGGTGAGAGTTGTCGGATTTGGTGTAATAGTTAAGCTATCCACCCACAAGCATGTGATCATAAGTTTGAAACTCGTATCCCCTCTTTCTATCATATCGGTGGTGACCCTTGTCAGAACAATACTGTAACTTCTTACCTTTCGTAAAAAAAAATGAGAGAGAGAGAGAGAGAGAGAGAGGAGGGTGTTGACATGGTCTAAGGAGTACCAACCACAAGTTGACGGTGTACATGGAGAAATGGCGCTCACTTGATCCACCTAACTCTCTCCCCCCCTGTCCCTACCACCCCCTACGTGTGACCACATCATCCTTAAAACTTCACGCTCTTATATTAAAAATAGAGTTATTTATGTCAAAGGTTATACGTACTTTGTCCATTGCATTAATTTAGTCATTGTATTTCTACTTGTGTTAATTTAGTTCCTGTACAATTCAAAATGTGTCAATTTAGTTATCTGCTCAAATTTAACTTAAGTTAATGACGTAATGTTGAACGACAAAATATGTTAGATGCATGTAATTTATCATAAATTCATCTATTTACTTAATTTAACCTAACTCGCAGCCGAACTATTAAAAATTTTATTAAAAACTTAACATAAATGTTTTTCTAAGTACTATATTGACACATTTTAAATTGTACAAGAATTAAATTGACGTAACTAAAAGTACAAAAATTAAGTTGACACAATGGACAAAGTACAAGGACCTTTGAAGTAAATAACCAAAAAATAAAATAAAATTGAGAGTGTTGTTATTGTCCCGATAAAAAGTCGGGTTATTTACATTACAGATTGGTATACTTTGTTTATTGTGTTAATTTAACTACTGTATATTTAATTGTATTAATTTAGCCCCTATACAACCATATTGTGTCAATTTAGTTCTCATAGTATAATTTATGTTAAGTTGTCAATAAAATTTTTAATGGTTTGGCCGTGAGTTTGTTTAAATTGAGTCAATGAGTGGATTCGTGGTGGGTTACTTACATCTAACATAATTATGCCTTTAAAACTTACGTCGATAACTGAACTAAAATTTGACCAAATAACTAATTTTCATAAAATTGCTCTTGCTAACAATTTTGCCTTAACAATAACAACAGGCAAAAAAGATTATGTCAAAGAATTAAATTGATGAAGCATATCCTATGGGATTTTTTTAAAATTTTTTATATAGTAGTATTTATAGGGAAGAATTGGTACAAAGTTATTATAATATTGTCTTATTTAAAAATATCTTTGTCAACTAAAAGACTAAAATATATATCTAAATTTATACACCAAAGAGGGCACCAACACGCCGTTACCGGATCCCATTAGAATTCCGAAGTTAAGCGTGCTTGGCGAAAGTAATACCAGGATGGGTGACATCCTGGGAAGTCCTCACCCTCAGGTTGGGGGCACTGGGAAACAACCTTTCTTCAGGTTAATACCCTCAAGGGGGAAGACTGCGTACATCCGCCCTCCCAGACCTTGCGTAGGCGGGAGCCCTTGAGGCACTGGGTATGTTCCTTTTCCTTTTTGTCTTAAATTTATACACTTTAGCACACTAACCTCAATTGGGAGGTATGGACCATTTTTTTTTAACAAAACAACGTCCGAAGGCCAATTATTCATAACTAAAATTGTCAGATACAACAGAGTACAAGCCCGGTTGAGGGGATTGCAACCAGTCATGAGAACAACTAGATGACGCGTGTATTTTAGTCACATAATGGGCAATACTACTACAATTTCTAGGAATCCATACAAAAAAAAGTGGAAACAAAGAGGAATAAAAAAAATAGAATGCCCCTAATGAATGCAGCGGCACCAAATGAAGAATTGGACACCCCATGAATCGATGAGATGAGCTCTTTACAATCAGAATCAATAATAACTAAGCTCCAGCCATATGATACGGCTAAAAAGCAAGCAGCTCATAGAGCCAACGCCTCAGCAACAAGGGGAGAAGAGGCCGAGAAACTACCATACGAGCCACCCACAATGGAGCCCGAGCAATCACGAAGCCATGGCCGTAGCAACAGCCAAAAAATCATCCCTTCTCCATGAAGCATCACAATTAATCTTTAATGAGAAAACTAGCTAATGGAGTCCACCAAGGGTGAAGACAAACCTGGGGCGTGATTTGGGGAGCCGCCATGTGGGAGGCAACCTGAAGGAACTCCACAGCGAGTGAAGCAGCAATACTCGACACTTCCACAGGATCTCTGCTCTCATGTTCCGCAATGAAAACATTATGGACTTTTCCAAAGCTCCCAGCAAAGATAGGCAATCCTGTTCAAAAACATCAACGGGAAAAGCAAAGTCAATAGAAATGTGCTCCCACCACCAAAGGAAGCCGCCAAAGTCCACCAACGGAGGATGAAACCCAAACTCTGAACCGAACCAAGAGGCCCGAGAAGTGGGACAAAAAAATATAATGTACTCAATGGACTCCACAAGGGCCCCACAACACGGGCAACTATAATCCATTTATGCTGCTTTGGGTCCAACATGACTACTAAGAGAGACCTACGAAGTTAGTTATGTGTATGTGCACGCGTGAGCCGTGTGTCTGTATATATATGATGGGTAGTCAGAAACAGGTTGTAACTTATTTTGATCTTAGTAGATTGATTTCTCCTTTGCTCGTCGTTCTTCCCTTAATTGAGGGTTGTCCACATAAATTTCTCTGCTATCATTTTCTCTTTCTTCTTATCTTCTCCACTTCTTTGTGGTCTTTATATTTACATCTAAATTAAATCCAGATTATGGGCATTTGCCTAACAATATCCCTTGATCTTTTAACTAGATCATGAAATACCCTCATCCTCTTTCCTCCCCTTTCTTCACCTAGCTTGCTGACCGCGAGTAACCAAACCACCACTACTGGTGGTGTAGATTGTCTCGAGTCACCACACCGTCGTCAGCCTCCCCTAACCTGCCACTCGCGTCCATCAACCCCATCAAGCCATCCAAGGGCCCCAACCCTTACCCTTGTTGACCGCCTCAAGGGCCTTCGGCCTACCCGAACCATCGTTGCTGACACTGAGGCTCCCCTAACTTCCAGATTTGGAAGTCGAGATTTGGACATGTGATCTCGACCTCTAGATTTGGAAGTCTAAATGTTATGTTCATAGAGTTATATATATGAGAGGTACTTAATTTCAATCGGTAAACTTTTCTAATGCCACTTTTACTTGGTCTCCTATCTGCTACTGAACTTATTTACGCCTAACCCTTCCCCTTATCTTCCTTCATTGCCAGCACTTGTGCTTTTTAAAAAAAATAGATGTTTGGGAATACCTATTTGGGAAAATTAGACTGCTAATTGTCTATTTCAACGCTCGTGTTGTTTGGGCTTGTCACTTTTGTGAGCATTCTGCGTATCCAAGAGAGACGAAGTCATTCAAGTTCTAACCTAACGAGCTAACATTTCTTGAACACATCTTTTAGACACCTTAGGTTATGACCAAATATTTAGAACTACTCGTGTTTCACGGTGCTTGACCAACACCTGAAGAACAAGATACTCAAATACCCGACTTGCGCTGATATTGGATTTAGAGGCTCAAGTATAGAAACTCTCCAAATGGTCAAGCTTCAAAAGTAAAGGATAAACATCAAGCTTACACGTTCCAGAACTTTCAAGTCTCCAAACTCGTAACTTTCAAGCATACAAGTTCGGAAAATCGAACTGGAACCCGAATTTCAAGTAAGAGTAAGTCGAGACCTAGAAGCTCAAAATCAGGAAAGAGGAGCAAAGTCTAAGTAAGATGAAACTGAAGCCTAAATCCATATAAGTTTGACTGGAGGGTTGTCATCAACATCAAGCTCAACACTTAACGTAAGTCAAGAGAAGTACCGGTTTGCATAGACATTGACATTAACTCGCTAGGTTTGGAAGTGAGCACCAACCTATCATACGCGCCATGGCACTTGGGCGGTGCGTTGGTCTAAGGTCACTCTCGAGCGGGTGAGTCTACGTCATAATTTTGTAGCATCACTCCCTCATATAAGTATATTGTATTTATGATACATAAGACCCTTTATTACACTTCAACTGTGCATATATATATATATATATATATATATTACACTAACTACAAGTCCAGTTACCAATTGATAAAGTTGTTCAAGTTTAGTGTATCAATGCCCAACACCAAAGGTATCATCATCATATAATGCTCGAACACATGGACATCTATCAAGACGAGCTTCTAGATGCAAGACCAATAATAACAACCATCCAATGTCTCAAAGAGGTTCCCGCCAAGGCAAGGTTTGAAGATGGTAAGATATACGCAGCGTTTTCCTTGCAAGGTGCTGCCCTTCAAAGAGGTCGTTTCCGACAAGCCCCCTATCCTTAAAAAGAACATAATGAACTTCTAGATTCCGAATATACAACAAAGCTGACATTCAAAAACGGAGTAAATTTTGGAAGAAAACTAGAACACTCTACACGTTTAAATAGAATTCCTATAAAGGTTATTCTTAACTTGCATGTCAAAGAAGCTAAAGGGAAAAATCAATAATTGCCTAAAATAATAGACAACAAATAACTACTAATTGACTGATTTACAGAGCTAATATGTAAATATACAGAACATTGTACACATTCTTATTGCCTAGAGTGAGAGGCTAGTTAAAAAGTAAAGCAAAATAAAATCGAACACTTAGCTTAACCACTTGGCCATCACAGAACAAGTCAGGTGTAGAATTAGCCCAATTGGACATAATCACAATTTTGAGCAATCAATTAACACTGCGAGTTAGTCTTTAGGTTCTACTCAATGACTTAACAAGTTCACTAATGGAGTGGGAGGTTAGTTGTTGACAAAAATGTAAGTGGATTGTTCACCGAGTAACAATAGAGAAGGCCTAAATCAGAAAACTGACCCCCAAGATACCGAATAGGCCCACCGGTCACCAGCACCATATGCCATGCTCATAAATTCCCAAGCATGCGCATAAGGGCACGACGGGAGAACGGGGTAAGAAGATGAAGACTCTCTCTTGGCCATTCTCTCCCGTTTTGGTTTATTCTTAACCCTATTGGTTATTTTCCGTTTACCCATCTCTAAATTTATTTGCAATACTTTTGTTTTATATACATATTGACTTAAGCATTAGAGGATTCCATGGTGGGAAAAACACACGGGTCCCTGTAACCATTTGTTCATTTTGTAAGAAATATTATTAGATGTGAAGTGTGCTTGGGCGAGAAGTCCTCGTGTTGCCAACCCTATAAGGTTGGGGGTCCTCGGAAACAGCTTCTCGGCAAAGTTACACCCTGAAAGAGTAAGGTTGCGTATATCCACCCTCTAGACTCCGCTTAGGCGGGAGCCCTTGAGGCACTGGGTCTATTGTTGCTGTTGTTGTTGTTGTACCATTAGATGTGAAGCCGATGCCTTCCTCCTTGTACAAAAAACCCTGCTCTTTTCATGAACTTGAGTCCAACGCTCCTTATCCATAAAATCCTTCAATAAACACCATGACGAACAAATTCAGTAAGGAGAAATGGCACAAGTTAGTGAAGAATGAAAATTAATGGAGTCATCTCGCTACACCATAAGCATACGCTTAACTTTTAAGCCAAATCATGTAAATATTTACCTCCCTTTTGTGTGTGTTTTTAACTTTCCTATGAGTCTTTCACGATAACTAACAGTTAATTATCTGTACTTATCTACTAAAAATTAGAGCAATGATATGCATATCTTCATGTCTTATTAAATTTTGGGGAAATTATGGAAAGACCCCCTGAATTTTACAAGTAAACACAACACACCACTGCACTCTCAATTTCATAAAATAGCCCCATGAACTTTACAATTAGACACAACACACCTCCTTCACTTTCAATTTCATAGAATAATGATACAATCAATTAGATTGTATCTAGAATTGATGAGGATAATGAGATTAGAAAGAGAATTAGAGAAGAGAGAAGTAGAGAGAGAAGAGAGAGAGAGAATTAGGGTTAGGGTTTAGAGGAAGAAAGATAGAGAGAAAAGATATTTTGTTATTGAATTTCTAATTTGATATTTGTTACAAGTATTTATACTAATTCACCCAACAACTCAATTAACTCAACTAACTCTCCTAATTACACTTTTATTTAACACTAATACATGTATCATTACCCCCCGCTCGACAACGACCTTGCCCTCAAGGTCGAAAATTCAGGAAACAAATCTGGAACTCGTAGTATTCTTGCCAGCAAAGGGCCCAATTACGAGTCCCTTAAACATTTCTCCACCAGGATCAAAGACGAATATCAGGTTGATAAAGTTTTGAAGTTGAGACATCTCTTCATGAAGTTCTACTGCAGCCTTTGATGAAAGATCATCCCGATGTACAATATCAGCACACAAGGTAGAACAAACAATATATGCTTTAACCTCACTTTCTGTCATAGCAATGGTGATTATTGGAAAGTAATCATCACCTGCAAATTCAAATGTTAGATCCAACCTAGAGAATCGAGCTCTCTTATCTATCAGTGGGTCGTAAACAATAGATGCCTCTAGTTGAAGAGTAGCTTCTAGTTTTCTGAAATTGAGCTCTTCTTCCATCTCAGCTTTACTAGAAACTCCAATGAGTCCATTTATTTCTAAGCTGTCAAACTTCTCAAGTTCCCTCTTAATGCTTGAATCCATGTTGATAATGCGCATCGGTACTTGCTCATGTTTCTTCAACCAAGTAGTTCCAACAAATCATGTGTAGGTGTTGGCTCGATAATTTCAACATAAGAGGGTGGAACTTTATCACTCTTGACATGAATTGATTGCACTTCCTCAACCATATGTTGCATATGACAATCTAATGAGGCATCATGTGTACCTCCAATAGGTTGTGTCATGTTATATACTTGAGGCTCAAGATTGAAAAATTGAATATCCATGTAACAACAACCATCATATATAGCTCTTTCATTTAAGGAAAATGCAGAAATTGCATTAGCTCTTGTTGAAAAACGGACTTGAGCTTTAACCTCCAAAATTGATGATGAGATTATTTTGATCTCTTCAAGTGGGCCAAATGGAGAGAATACTTGATAAAGGATATCCTCATTTATAGGAAAGAGCACACAAGTAACCTTTACCGCAAGTGTAGCTTCACTAGATGTCAATCTTCTTTGACAAATTTCTTGCAAAAGATCCATAATCTTGCCTTGTCCTTGCTTAAGTGAAGTGAGATCCGATTTAATTGCTTGGAACGTCTCATCCATGGAACGATGTAAACGTGCCCCAATATTGTCCAATCGAGCCTCAATCCGGCACAAATCTGTAACACTTCGTGTGCCATCCACCATGGTTAAGTAAGAAAACGCAGCACAAACCTGAAATCTGATAACAATTGATACAATCAATTAGATTGTATCTAGAATTGATGAAGAATTGATGAGGATAATGAGATTAGAAAGAGAATTCGAGAAGAGAGAAGTAGAGAGAGACGAGAGAGAGAGAATTAGTGTTAGGGTTTAGAGGAAGAGAGATAGAGAGAGAAGATATTTTGTTATTGAATTTCTAATTTGATATTTGTTAGAACTATTTATACTAATTCACCTAACAACTCAACTAACTCAACTAACTCTCCTAATTACACTTTATTTAACACTAATACATGTATCAAATAACTCCCTGAACTTTGTTGCCACACATAACACACCCCCTAAACTTTGAAATTAAACACAATACGTCCCTTATACTTTCAATTTCAAAAAATAGCCCTTGAACTTTGTAAATATATACAACTAACCCCCGAACTTTGTTAATAAACGCAACTCACCCCTTGGATATTAAAAAATTTGAAATTAAAATAATTTAAAACGAATTATAAAAAAAATTTGGAAAAAGTTTGAAAAACTATAATAATATTTTTTAACTTGGGAAAAAAAATTAGATTAATAAATTTAAAAATTAAAAAAAAGTATCAAATTAAAATCATAAATTTTCTACTTTTGTATAAAAATATGGATTTTCTATTTTTATGTGAAAGATAGGATTTTTGTGTTTTCAAGGAAAAGACAAGATAATAAATTTTATACAAAATAATTTTTTAATAAAATATAATAATAATATTATAAATTTAAAATATAATAAAACATTTTTAAAAATATTACAAGAGAAATATAATAATCGTTTTAAAATATAATTTCAAAATTAGAGTAATAAATTTAAAATTAAAAATTTTTTAAAAAATTCTGAAAAATAATTGTTTAAAATATTAAAAAATCAAAGTTAAAAATATTATTATATTTTTTTCAAACTTGTTTAAAAAATCATTTTTCATAATTTGTTTAAAAATTTTTAATTTTATTTTTTTAATTTTAAATTTATTATTGTCTATAGGGTGTATTACGTTTAGTAACAAAGTTCAAGGGGTGAGTTTTGTGTAATAACAAAGTTCAAGGGTTAAACTGAAAGTATAGAGGGTGTATTGTATTTAATTATAAAGTTCAGGAGGTTATTCTATGAAATTGAAAGTGCAGAGGTATGTTGTGCCTAATTGTAAAGTTCAGGGGGCTATTTTATAAAATTAAAAGTGCCGGGCGTATATTATGTTTACTTATGAAGTTCAGGGGTATTTCCATAGTTTGGCCTTGAATTTTCACATTAAATATATAATTAAAAAAATTTATTATAAAAGAGCATTATTGAACGATATAAGCATAGGCGAATAGGTTGGCTTCCTGTGTGGAACCCGGTTTCTTAATACAGTTTGGAGCCTTATTTTAGGCCCGGACCCATTTTGGAAGTTAAATAAGAGGCAATGAGGGTTTTTCTTTTCGTGTGCCTGTAAAACCTGTTCAGGGTTTGAGACAGTGTGAGAAAAAGAACTCCATAAAACTCCCAAGAGATAGTGAAATCCCCACAATTATGTGAACGTAGGCACATTTGACCGAACCACATAAATCTAGTGTGTCGTTTTTTGTTTTCCCGTTGAATTTTTTGTTGTTCTTTTAAGCATGTTTCCTACCGGCATATCATCCAACAATACAGACGGGACATGTACAAGTTTAGTTTAGAGAAGTTAGTTGAATTTCAAACCTAAAATCCACCGAAGTACATTTATCTGGACACTGCCACCAAACACAGCCAAACACCTTGACACATTCTTCTCTTTGCAGCCAACAAGCAAACCTCATTTGGTCATTCCAAACTCCACCCAATTCTCCCCAAATTCACACCTTTTTGCTCCTCTTTTTCACATCTCCTGCAACATATTACACAGCAGGGGAGAGAGAGAGAGAGAGACGAAAAGAAAACAATGCCAATGGCATCATGCTTTCAGCAGCAACACAGCACCACTAGAGAGCTGGATGACTCTATAATGCTCTTCTCCACCTCCGACTCCAATGAGGGCGAGTCCGCCAGCTCTTCCTCGTCTTCCTCGCGCCACCAGTCTCCCCAGCAGCCACAGCCAGCCCCCAACCACCACGCAGAACACTACAAACTCACAGTCACAAACCTCTCCTATACCATCCACCAGAACCCACCCATGTTGTTTCCGTTTTCCCTCTGTCCCACTTTGCAGCACAAGCCTAAGCAAATTAAGATACTCAAGTCTGTCTCTTTCACTGCTTGGACCTCCGAGTTGCTCGCTGTTGTGGGTCCCAGCGGCACTGGAAAGTCGACACTAATCAGGATCATATCTGGGCGGGTCAGAAACACTGATTTCTCCCCGCATTCTATCTCTCTTAATGATCAAACTATCAGTAGTCCTGCCCAGTTGAGGATGCTTTGTGGGTATGTAGCTCAAGAAGATGACTTGCTTCCTTTGCTCACTGTTAAGGAAACTCTAGTTTACAGCGCCAAATTCAGGCTAAGGCACATGAGCCCAAAAGCCAAAGAAGAACGAGTCCAAAGCTTATTACTAGATCTGGGTCTCATTCACATTGCAGATAGCTTCATCGGGGACGAAGACAATAGAGGAATATCCGGGGGAGAGCGAAAAAGAGTGTCCATCGGTGTCGAAATGATCCATGATCCTCCTGTTCTTCTCCTTGATGAACCCACCTCTGGCCTCGACAGCGCCTCCGCTCTGCAAGTCATTGAACTGTTATCATCAATGGCGAAATCAAAGCACAGAACTATCGTCTTCTCCATTCACCAGCCTAGCTTCAGAATCTTAACCTATATATCCCGATTCCTGATCCTCTGTCATGGCGCAGTTGTCCATAATGGCAGCCTAGAATCTCTAGAGGAAAGAATTTCCCATCTGGGATATGAAATACCAGTTCAGCTCAATGCCTTGGAGTTCGCTATGGAGATCATAACTAAGCTAGAAGATGATCAATCACAAAACAATCAAGGGTTGCTTTGGCACAATGAAGAAGAAATACGCAGCAGAATAGAATCAAACAAAGATTATTACAAGCAGGCTAAAAATGCAGATTGTCAGAACTTGATGGAGATTATATACCTGTGTTCAAGGTTCTGGAAGGTGATTTACAGGACAAAGCAACTCTTCTTAGCAAGAACATTACAAGCCTTGGTGGGTGGGTTCGGGTTAGGGAGTGTGTATGTGAAGATCGGACGAGAAGAAAGCGAAGTTGCAGAGAGATTAGGACTATTTGCATTCAGTCTGAGCTTCCTCCTCTCCTCCACTGTAGAAGCACTCCCAATTTACCTCCGAGAACGAAGGGTCCTGATGAAGGAGGTGTCGAGGGGAGCCTATAAAACCTCCTCCTACATGATAGCCAATACCATCGTCTTCCTCCCCTTCTTGCTGGTGGTCGCGTTGCTCTTCTCTGCACCAGTTTACTGGATTGTTGGGCTCAACACATCCATTGCAGCATTCTCATACTTCGTGTTTGTAGTATGGCTGATTGTACTCATGGCAAGCTCCTTGGTGCTCTTCCTAAGCGCGGTTTCCCCTGACTTCATCACTGGAAACTCGCTAATCTGCATGGTTCTTGGGGCGTTTTTCTTGTTTTCAGGGTATTTTATACCAAAAGAGAGCATACCCAAGTACTGGAAGTTCATGTACTATGTCTCCCTGTATAGGTACCCATTGGACTCAATGCTAGTGAACGAGTACTGGAGCAAGAAAGACAAGTGCTTTGCGTGGGCGGAAACTAAGTGTTTGTTAACTGGTTATGATGTGTTGAGGGGAAGGGGGCTTGACAAGGACACTAGGTGGATCAATGTGGGGATCATGCTTGGCTTTTTCTTCTTGTATAGGGTCATCTGTTGGGTTGTTTTGGCCCGTAAAGCTGCAAGAACAACCATATAGCTGCATTCAGATTGCTACATCTACAAATATTTTATGCATAGAAACACACATGGAAAGCCTCCACTTAAAATACGTAAGAGTTGTTCGTATACAAAGAAGTAACATCATAATTTGGAATTCATGGACTGTGGGTATTTTGATACAATCCACAATATAGTGGTTTTTTTTTTTTTTTTTTTTTTTTTTGAACATGCAATATTGTGGTTAAGTGAGGGTAGTTTAGGTATAAATAAATAGATTAAGTTCTTTATTAATAGCTATACCCCTCCCCTAACTCTATATATAGGAGCCTTATTAGTAAAGAGGAGGAGCATGAATGATGAATGTTGAGTCTCTCTATCTCCCTTCTCTCTCTCTCTCTAGGTCTCTCCCTCCTCTGTCTATCTCTCTATCTCCCACTACCTTTCCTCTTACTATACAAATCTTATCCTATACTTTTTAACCCTTCTATACTCTACAATTTATACTGATTATATACAAGTATACCACTACTTTGAGTAGGTTGATTGATTAATTCGTTGATTTGTTGATTGGATTAGTTGATTTGTGTTTTGGATTGATATGGTTTGTATCATATTTGCCCTCTTATTTAGTTACTAAGAAATTAGCAAAAATATGAGAAACGAAAATTCCTAGGATGTTCCAATTCCTTTGTTATACAGGAATTAACTTACCTAGGAGGCATATATAAGTTGTAATTTTTGGGAAGTTATATTTCTTATCCTGTCAACCAAAGATAAATACCTACTTCATAAGAAAGTTGACACCGGAATTGAATTCCTGGGAAATATAACTTTCCATAAAAATTTAATTCTTGTGTTAACCAAACAAAGCCGAGTTTGTGTAAATGTATCAATATCACATCTCAGTCAAAGTTTGTACAATTCCTCCATATATATTACATATTGTTAGGATATTATTGTCTTAAACTTGGATATTATAAGATTTGCTATATATTTGGGTACAATATAGTTTGTTGATAGTTTGGATTAAAAAAAAATAGTTTGTTGATATTTAGGTGAGATAGAGTCATCTAATCAGATTGTATTGTGATTTGAATTTGAAGTAGAATAAAAAGAGAAAAAATGTGTGAGGTTTTGTGGGTTTTGCTCAAAATGGTGTCAAGTCTCCTCTTCCCTCAAAAACCCTCAAACTGTAAATCTTACAATTTTAAAGCCTCACATATAATTTAGCAAATAATAATAAAATAAAAAAGGAAAATAAATTATGAGTATTCGTGTTATAATATGGAACTGAAAGAATAAATACGATTGGAAACATGAAAAAAAGGAAAAGAGATAATAAAGGCTTAATACAATTGTAATGTGATAATGTACAACATTAATCTTTTTAACTATAAACATTTCCGTCCATTGCACGAGATAACACCGGTATATATTAAGTAGAAGTTCCCCGTCAAAAGTCTCGGCTTCCCTATTCTTTAATTTCTAGACTATCACCTTAATTCAATCTCCCTTATATCTTCACTCATCATTTATATCTATATCTATATTTATATAAGAAATTCAATTTATGATAAAAATAGGGCAGGACATAACCCCAGATGACACAAGCAACCGCTTCAAGCCCCAAAATTTTAGGGGCCTCAAATTTTCTGAATTATGATTTTTAAAGTATCAATTGTTAATATTAATAGGTTTTATGATTAGAATTTTTATAATTTATTCTATATAAAGAACCTTATTTAAAATTTTACTTGAGTTCTAAAAATGTCAGGACCAGCTATGTCATAAAATATCCAAACAATCCCCCAAATTGCCATAAAATGGGCTGGGAGGCCCCAAGCCCAGGCCTAGGTGGGCCGAGCCAGGCTCGGGCCCGGCCCAAACGGGGTGGGCGGGGTCGGGTTCCGGGCCATCCTGGCCCACTGGCCACCTCTACTATGCATTGCCTAAAGAAACTCTAGTGTCGTTATAAAATAAAACATTAGATAACATTTTAAACAAAAGGAAAATTAAAGTACTAATTTGAATAAAGTTATAAATCGGAAATAAAGAGATAGAGACAAGCCTGAGAACCGGTGGTATAAATTGGCGGAGAAGGGCCCGTCGACGACCCAAATGTCGAGGCGACAGTGTTATATATCAAAAGAGGTTCCATCCAAAACCAATTGATAATAGATTGAGTAGCTTCTTAGGCATATAAACTAATATCATTTTCACTTGTCCATCAATGAGGGATAGCATTTTGCACTTTTTGGGCTGCATCACACAGACCGGAGGGTGACGTAGAAGAGCAGAGCTCGGCGGGGGTCCGAGCCAGGGCTGACTCGGCGGTGGTAGAGGCGGCGGTGGTTCGTACGGACGGCGAGACAGAGGAAGTCGACGTAGGTGCCGGCGTTGGACAATGGCGGTGACCGGAGATGTCCCGTGGTGTTGTAATTAGGGTTTGTGATTTACCGTGATTGAAATTTATTCTATATTATTAGATACGATAAAATTTGTTGCTTTTGTTGATATGGAGATAGCGGGCTTGGACCGGGGGTTTTAAAGTCATGTTAAATTGGAGTTGATTTATTTAGGTAATTAAGTTGATTTTAGATTTGACTCATTTAATCCATTTTTGACATGCGTAACCCGTTTATATGGTTATGTTAGATATTTTAGTGATATACTACTATCATTATATATGGATTTGTCATAACTTCTCCAATACAAGATAATTTAAATTATATTTAGTAATGTCAGTTTGATAGTTTATTTTAATAATTGTAAATATATCAGTTTTTTCTTGTTGGTATCAACCATGAGGCGAATTATTAACATTTTTGTAAATTAACAAATTGACATTTAATGAAAAAATCATCAATGCAATTAAATAGGTAACTCACTGGTGCACATTTAATTATTGGATTGGATAAGAGTTGAGAGTTCCTAAATGGATTAGATTAGGGTTGACACATTTATAAGACCCCTTGCATAGCACGAACACAAAATATTTGTTAGTCCTACGATAATTAGATTATGGGAGTTTTTCCAACGCATACGTCTAAAATAGTTTAAACTATATTGAGAAAAAAAGAGTTTGACAGTATTGATCATCGGTTTACTTATGGGTATTCCTTATGCCCCTCTATACAGGGGTGCGTAAAAATCGGTCTAAACCGTAATTCAAATCAAATCAAACCGCAATTTACAGCTAGTTTGGTTTATGGTTTGAAAAATTATAATTTGTTTTAGAAAAGTTTATGGTTTATGGTTTGAAAAATTACTTGTGTACTTGCGGGCTCGCTGTGGTCTTCCTTGAGTTTTGCTTGGTATCGGTTGGCTTGTGTTTTGTTTGATTGTAATTCTAAAGCTCTTATACTTTCAGGCCATATGCTTCTAGGACGACGCGCTCTTCAGGTTGGGGGTCCTCGAAAACAGCCTCTCTGCAGGGTAACACCCTAAAGGGGAAAGGCTGCGTATATCCACCCCTCGACCCTACTTTTGTGGGATCCTTGGTAGCACTGGGATTGTTGTTGTTGTTGTTTAGAAAAGTTTGGTTAGTAGGGTTTATGGTTTAGGTTCGGTTTAAAACCAAACCTAAACCGTAAACCATAAAATAAACGAAGGTTCAATAATTATTTACATAATTTGAATAACAAGTCACATCAGTAATTAACAAAATTTACTTGACATAAAAAAGATTATTTGCACCAAAGATCCATGTATTTTTTATTGTATCAATTTAGTCATTGTACCTTTGATTATGTTAATTTAGTCTATCTACAACTTATATTGTGTAAATGTAGTCCTTTGGCCAAAATTTAAATTAAGTCAATGATGTAATTTTAACGGCACAATCATATTAGATACAAGTAACCCACTACAAATTCACCAATTGATTCAATTTAAACAAATCTTTTATTCAACAATAAAAAATTTCATTAACAACTTAACATAATTTTTACTTTAAAGATTACATTGATGCAATACACTTGTATAAGGACTAAATTGACACAACTAAAAGTGTAATAACTAAATTTATACAAAAAGTAAAGTACAAAGACCTTTGGGATAAATAGCTAAAAAAATTATTACTATTAAAATTTTGTTTCATAAATATTTATAAATAAGATAATTAAGTTAGAAAATTATAGATATATAACAATTTTGAATACAACAAAACCGATATATATCTATAATTTATTTTAGTATAAATTACAGAAAATTTTTCTGACTTTTACTTCAATAACAGAAAAGCTCCCTCATAAATAAACCACTTTTTAAACCCCTCACTTTTAAAAAATTATCACATTGTCACCAAACAACTTTTTTTGATCATTTTACACATCAAAATAAAATAGTTAAGTATTTAATTTTATTATTGGATAGGATTTTATGTTTTGAGGAATAAATTTTTTTTTTTATATTTATAGAAAAAAGAGGTTTTCTATAGTTATCAAATTATTGTTTTAATTAATTATATAGCAGTGATATTATAATATCAACAGAAATATTATATTTTATCTTATAATATTTTTATAAAAATTTTAAAAATATTTTTTATTTTCTAAACTTATAATATTATTGCTCTAATTAATAAAAATAATTATATTTTTTATAACTATATAAAATTTTCTTAATTCTAATGCGAAAAACATAAAATTTTTCTAATTTTTGCCAAATAATATAAACTTTTCTTCTAAAAACATTATTAAACATTTAACCCCCTTACTTTTAAGGGGCAAAATGGTCAAAATAAAGTTACAGGGGGTGAAGTGATAAATTTTTTAAAGTGAGGGGGTTTTGTGGATGCTTTTATTTGTAAGGAGGGTTTTCTGTTTTTGAAGCAAAAGACAGAAAAATTTTCTATAAGTTACCCTTAATTTTATTAATAAAATATGTAGCTTTTTTAAAATTATACTTAAACCATAATCAAACCGGACCAAACCGCAAAATACGGTCTGGTTTGGTTTGATTTAATATTTAAAACGGTTTAATTTGGTTTAAAAAAATTTTCAAACTGTATTAATATGGTTTGATCCAATTTTGATGCGATTTTCATAAAAATCGGACCGTGCACACTTCTAACTCTATACGATAAGTTGATTGTCAAGTACAACTTGAAGAGTTTCTTACACGTATAAAATCATGTAATTAAGCAAGATTTTTTTTTAAAAGTAAACATTATTGTTAATCATAGTCCGAAGATCTAGTAATCTGACGGGTTAGGTTGGTTTTAGGTCATGCCATGTAAGAACCTTTAAAATCTGGTCGACCGCAGATCTGGTTAACATTAGGTCGGATCTTTATCTTTTTTTTTAGCCGAAAACATCAGAAAAGGCATGCTACAAATATATCCGAGTCGCAAAACCCAGCAATATGACCTTACATATTTCCGAGTCCGATGCAGTCAATGTTCATCTGAACTTTACCCCTAAGTTCGAGTATCATACTAGTGGAAAAGAGTGAGTTACACAGTGGTAAGATATTATTTATCTTAAAATTAATATTGACATATGATTTTAAATTTGATTTGATTTAATTTGATGTTTTCGAATTTAGGATGAGAAGGGCGAGAGAGATGTTTTGATTAAGAGGTGTTTGATTGGAGAGATAGCTTCCTCTTTCCAAAGCCAATGGCTTCGCCGTCCAAAAGCTACATTGAGTAGAGTTGGTAACTTACCATACAGTAGTTATATTATGAGATGTTGATGACTCGTCGTACAGTAGTTATATTGTGAGAAAGTTCGTGACTTACTGTGCAATAATCATATTGATGGTGTTGATGATTGTATGGGATTTTGGGTTATAATTAGAGATTGTAATTACATATTTCGTATTGGATGAGGAACTCGTTTGAGTCCTGTAATTTTTCCTTCTAGTTGGGAGAGAGTTTTCACGTATATGTTGCGTTAGTGTTTCGATTTTTTGTTTGTTTTTGGTTTCTGCTTGTGCTTAATTTTGATTTTTCCCAACACGTAGTAGTTGTCAATTTTTTTTTCCGTAGGAGCTACTAATCTATCTATCGTCTATATATCTCTTTATCACCAAGTTTCGTATCCTTACAAAATGTCACTTAGGTCAAACCAACCATTCCAATGACTACATTTTCCA
This sequence comes from Simmondsia chinensis, assembly GCA_018398585.1. NCBI lineage: Eukaryota > Viridiplantae > Streptophyta > Magnoliopsida > Caryophyllales > Simmondsiaceae > Simmondsia > Simmondsia chinensis. The sequence goes on from JAGTTD010000014.1 coordinate 3,720,612, forward strand.
ATTTTATAGAGGGTTTTTGAAGTCATGTTGGACTGGAGTTGACCTGTTTAGGTAATTGGGTTGAATTTAGATTTGACCCATTTAATCCATTTTTGACACAGTTGACTCGTTTATATAGTTATGTTAAGTATTTTATTGGTATACTACTATCATTATATATAGATTTTTGTAGCTTCTCCGATACAAGATAATTTAAACTCTATTTAGTAATGTTAATTTGATAGTTTATTTTAACAATCACAAATATGTTGTTTCTTTCTTACTGTTATCAACTATAAGGCGAAACATTAATATGTTTGTAAATTAGTAAATTGACATTTAATGAAAAAAATCATCAGTGCAATTAAATAGGTAACCTATGGGTGCACATTTAATGACTGGATTGGGTAAAGGTTGAGAGTTCTTAAAAGAGTCGGATTAGGATTGATACATTTCTAAGACACATAACATGAACATAAACACGAACATTTCTTAGTCATACAGTAATTTGATTATGTGATTTTTCCGAACACGTAGGTCTAAAATTTTTTGACAGTATTGATGATCAGTTTACTTACGGATTATGCCCCTCTATACCATAATTTGATTGTCACATACACTTGAAGAGTTTCGTATTGCGTATAAAATCATGTTTTTTTTCCCCCCCGATAATTAGTGACAGAGTCGTAAAACAAGCAGACCACTCCCCAAGCGAGGCCTGAGTGTAGCCGTAAGACAAAGGGACCAAAGCAACCAACACAGAAGAAAAGAGACGGGACAACACAAACAGAGACAGAATAACAGGCAAAACACAAGCCCCAAGACACGACGAAACAAGACACCAAAAACAAGGCCATCTAGACACAGAGAAATACGACAAGCAACGCCCAATAATAGATGAAACCGAGAACTCAGCAGCAGTGGAATCTTGATAAATTAATACCTCTGGGACCATAAAAATTAATTAATTAATTAACATAATATTTACTACATGGGTCCAAGGTCGGAACTGATCAAAAATATTATTTAATTGGGATATTAATTTATTGGAGTTATACTCTATATCCAAGTTGCAAAACCTAGTTATATGACCTTACATATTTCTGAGTCCGATGCAGTCATGTTCATCTTAACGTTACCCCTAAGTGCGACTATCATACTAGTGGAAAAAGGTGAGTTACATAGTATTAAGATATTATTTATCTCAAAATTAATATTTATACATGATTTTAAATTTAATTTAATTTAATTTGATATTTTTGAATTTAGGTTGAGAAGAAAAAGAGGGGAAAATGTGAGGGGTTAGAGAAGGGCACCCGGGCAGGGCGAGAGAGTTGTTCCAACTGGGAATTGTTCGATTGGAGAGATAGCTTCTTCTTTCTAGAGCTGATGGCTTGCCGTTCAGAAGCTACATTGAGTAGGGTTGGTGACTTACCATACAGTAGTTATATTATGAGAGATTGGTGAACAGTTACATTGTGAGAGAGTTGGTGACTTACTGTGCAATAATAATATCGATGGTGTTGATGATTGTATGGGGGTTTGGGGTTATAAATAGATATTATAATTACAGATTTTATAGTGGATGAGGCTTCCATTTGGGTCCCATGGTTTTTCCTTCTAGTTCAGATAAGGCTTCCACGTATATCATTCTATTATTGTTTCAATGTTTTGTCTATTTTTTTGCGTCGACTTTTGCTTAATTGTGATTTTTGTCAATACGTGCTACTAATCTATCTATCGTCTATATATCTCTTGATCACCAAGTTTCGTATCCTTACAAAATGTCACTTAGGTCAAACCATCCATTCCAATGACTACCTTTTCTTATTTCATATATCTATTTGTTGCAAATTGATTAAAAAAATTACTCAATTTCAAAAACAACGGTCCAATTTTGAGCAGTAATAAATCCCGGGTTTTACTGTATTTGACTGATTACAATTCTGTAAATTCCGTTTAGTATAAAGCTTCCCAGGAGAGGAATGTTATTATTTTTTTCGAATATCCCTGCAGACAAAAAGTAAAGGATATTCCTAACCTTAGTGTTCGCATATGCTTTCACTTCTTTACCTAGCCGTAGTAAATACAGGGAACTCGACAAGGCGAGCCCTTAGCCACCCCGTAAACTGTAGTGGGTACAAAAAAGACCAGAACAAACAGAGACAACAATAGGCACCAAAAAACAACACCACCACCAGGAAAACAACACATACACAAGGAGAGACCAGAACAAGGCCTATATAAAAGACAACAATTTACCTCTGTAGACTTACCTATATAAAGGCCTCTGTATACTCGATTTTATTTATTCAATAATAAGATTGCTCGACTTTCCCGGATCGGCCCGATAAGGTAAGAGGTAAAGAAGTTTAGAAGAAGAAGCTAAGACTATAAATGAAAGTAGAGGAATTCAAAATGATATAAACCAATGCATGTGTAGGATATGGCAAAGTTAATACAAGTTCCCAATATTCCTCACTACCTAATTAGAATGGAAACATGAATCCACCAAATGATCTTCCTATTTTGATACGCAATCTTCCGTGCATGGGGCCCCAAGATGACTTGTTCGGGTGGCTCGTTTCCGCTGTCTTCTTCTGTTTAATCGTAGTGTTATTAGCGCTAGGTTCGTCCTTACCCCCTGATCGAGCAATTTGCAATGATGCACTAGGGGTATGATTGACTTGATTTCCTACCATATTCATTCTCGGCTCTGATGCATTGCTGTCGCTTCCTGTTTTATTTTTAGTAGTAGTATAATCTTCTAGCGCCAGTTAGCTCCATTTGTAATCCTTTTGCAATCATGTTTGTTTGGACTAGGATGTTGTATTTTTGCCTATTTTTGATCCCCGTTTTTATGCAGGTTGACCTAGGCCTTGCTTTGTTCTATTTACTTGTAATGTATTGCGACTATGTAGCTAATTATCAAAAAAAGGTTTGCCCCTTGCCCCTAATTAGGCGTGTTTTGAAGTCGCTGGCGGTAGGTGGCATACTGCATTGGGTGTTTTTGATGTTCGTTTTTGTTTTCCTTTGAGCCATATGTTTTGCATTATTACGCCTTCTGCATTAAAAAAAAAAAAAAAGAATAAACTGAGTACAAGAAATAGCATATGGAACCTAATAGAGATTAAACATCTATGTGCCCAATCGCGCCCGGGTGGGGGGGGGGGGGGGGGGGGGGGGGTGGTCCTAAGCATCCTCATGCGTATAAGAACGGTTGAAAAGCCATGTGCCCTACCAACTAAGTAGCCTTGTACTTAGTTTTAAGCAGTTATGTGTTTAAAAAATAGAAAATTACTATTTCTCATTCAGTAGTTTAATAATTTCTTTAGTCTCTAATTACATCAGTGTTTATAGAAAAGAAATATAATCCTAAGTGAAAAATGAACTACTACAAGGATAATATTGAGCTTCTAATAATAACAAAGATAACAAAAAACAAATCCTAATCCTAAGTAATTATAACTGTTAATTGAGGAGATTGATCGTCTCCCCAATAATCAATTTATGGTGGGAATTTTGGACGCCATTAATGGTGACTCTCAGGCTTATAGTTGTAGAGCCTTATAAATGGATTCCTCTTCTGCCATGACTTGACAGAGAAAATCAAGGAAAGAAAAACAGTGGAAGATAAGAGTGTAAGCGAAAAACTTGTATACTTCAGTTTATATAGCGAAATGACTAGGCTACCCCTCCATAGGCGTATGCTTCGACCAAACCACATAAACTCTGACATCTCAATATCTCCGCTAATCCCCGTTTGCCCCTATCCATGGTCCATCTCAACTTGTGGTGCTGTATACACGTAGTGCCTGTTGGATTCTTTCCTAGCTATTTGTTTTTGTTTTATTTTCCTATTTTGTCTTTTCTATATTTGTATTTTCTCCCTAATCCTTGCTTTTATGCTGATTGACTGTGTCCTCGTTTGTACAAGTTGCCCGTTTTGTACTGCGATAGTGTCGCTAATTATCGAAAAAGGGTTAAGTGTTTCATGGGCGATTCTAACATTAACCAATAATATATTCTAAATGATAAAATTTAGAATGATTCAAATTCTCAATAAATATCTTAAATCTAAATCTTGATTCTTTATCCTTTATCCCCGAAAACACGGAAAACGAGGAGACTAAGTTTAGAGGGGAAGAGTTGCCAAGAATAGGGGCAAAAAGAGTTGGCCAAGCAAGTAGCAACCATTTTATGGGTACTCTTTACCTAGGGCTTTTAGGCACGGCTGCGACTACTACATGTGCAACAAATTTTTTTTTTTTTTTTTTGATAAATATTGGCAAAGCCGTATTATGAACAGGCAACTCAAAAAGACGAGGCCTAAGCCACCCCGTAGACAGAAATGGGAACAAAAAGAGACCAGAACAACAATGAACAAACAGGCAACAAAATCAAAACGCCCAAACGCGACACAAAAGACACCATGCACAGGTCAGACAAGGCGCGCAAGAACAAGCTCATGCAGAGATCCCAAAAGAATAAGAACCAGAAGAACAGTACGGGACACATGATTAGGACTGATGCCTCAACCACAAACCCATCCACCTCATTTAACCTCTTCTCTTTTATCATATTAACGGGAAAATTTTATCACTTAAGTATCCTGATATCTAATAATTTGTTAGTTAGGTACTCTGATGTTTTAATGTAATATAATGAGATACTATGATGTTTTAAAATTTTATCATTTGAGTGTCCTCAACTTAGGTGAAATTTTATCAGAATTCTGTGAATTTTTTTTTTTTTTTTACAGATATTGACGACATGGCACTTGATTGGAGCGAAGAGTACCCATATATACCCACATCATGCTACGTGTTAGCATTTTCTAACGAAAATAGATTGTATTACAATGGAAGTTATTATAAGAATTATGCGCCAAATTAGCATTTTGAAACAAAACTTCCCCATATTCTAACAAAAAGGATACCCAGGAGAAAAAAATTTTAACTTCCAGGATATCTAAGTTATAAAAGTCTTAAATTAAGAATATCTCATTATGTATAGTAAAGTATTAAAATACTTAAATGATAAAATTTTAAACTTTAGCATCCATAAATGATAAAATAATGAACATACCCAATGCCTTAAAAGCTCCCGCCTACGCAGGGTTTGGGGGATGAATGTACGCAGCCTTCCCCCTTCAGGGTATTAAGATGAAGAGAGGTTGTTTCCGAGTGCCCCCAACCTGAGGGTGAGGACTTCCCAATAGGTCACCCATCCTGATATCACTCTTATAATACCCGGCTTAATTAAATTAAATTCAGTATTACAATATGTGAAACTAAGGGTATTTAAATTAGGTTAAAAGTCGTTATTATTTTGACTAGGTTACAAATGAAAATAAATAAACAAATAAATAAATATATAAAAAAAAGAAAAAAAAAAGAAAATTCAAACCCCCCCCCCCCCCTACTTTCACTCTCTCTCTCTCCCGTACACAACCCCCCACCCCACACACTCTCTCTCTCCTCACCATCTCCCTCACCCTCACCGGCTCTCTCCCCTACCGCCTCCCTCGCCTACCGTCTCCTTCCTTCTCTCTCTCTCTCGCGCGTCCCCTTTCTCTCTCCTTACCGCCTCTGACGACCGGTACCAACGTCGACCACCACTGTACGCGTCCTTTCTCTCCTCTCCTCCTTTCACTCTCTCTCACCGTGACTCTCTCTCTCTTCTACCGTCCTCCCAGCACCGCCCGACCACCTTGACGGTACCAGTATCGCCTCCCTTCTCACGGTACCGCCTGACCCGCACGGTACGACCCCCGACCCACGCGGTACCGCCCGACCCACGCGGTACGACCCCGACCCACACGGTACCACCCAACCCACCCCGGTACCGCCTCCCTCCCCACTACCGCCACCCACCTTGATGGTACAACCGTGGCCACTACGGTACTGCCTGACCTCCCTTGGGTCTATAAATACCCCACACCCTCCACCCCTCAACCACACACCACCACCCATCTCTCTCTCTCTCCTCCCTCTTGGTTCTCTTTCTATTACCCACGACCCTCTCTCTCCTCCCCTCACCGGTGCCGCCACCTTGCCGGCACAACTCCTACCGACCCTCCGGTGCCGCCACCTTGCCGGCACAACCCCGACCGACCCTCCGGTGCCACCACCTCGCCGGAACAGTACCGACCACCCTGCCGGTAACGCTATTTCGTCAATTTCAAAGCTAATCAACTATAGAAACTGGGTTTTTGGGTTAAAAGCTAGCATCTGTAAGTATACTACTTCCCCTACTTGTTTATAAAGTATGAAAATTGCTTTAAATGATTTGATTTGTGAGACTTATATTTTGAATAATTTATTGTTTTGATAAAATAGTATTGGGCATATGTGTTTATGTGATTTATACTCTTATGGGTTAAATTATTGGTTTATACGTTTATTTAACATGTGAAATTTCGAAAGGATTTTTACGAATATGTGAATTTCGAAAGAAATTATTGCGAACTTATGATTTGAATTTCAAAAGGTTTTATAGAGCTTACAGATAACTACGTTGACCTTCCGAGGTCCATCGACTATGGAATACGAAATACGAAAGTCGACTACGACACTGTCGCAGGAATAATACTGGCACGTAGTTTACGATGTCTGTTAGTTCTTCGGAACTAACAGATGCTACGTTTTGATCCTAGCGGATCCGTCGACTTGGAACCGATAAACCGGTTCGAATACGAAATACGAACGTCGATTATGACCCTGTCGCGGGAATAATACCGGCCGTAGATGCGTCTGTAAGTTTACCGAAAAGCTTTGTGAAATGAACTAAGTTATGAAACAAAATGATTTTCGAAGATTATTGATTTTACTGGTTTTAATTGAAATGTTATCCGTTTTTAAGAATATGCCTGATCCGGGTAGGGAATGTGGTATACTTACTGAGCGCGTTGTTTACTCACCCAATTCGTTTATTTCTCTTTTTCCCAGATTAGTGGCTCATGGCAGTTATAGAGGGACAAGGAAGGCAAAGCGACGTATTATTCCAGGAATTTTGTTGATTTCGAGGTTTAGCTATTTAAATAAGTTCGTAATAGAATATGATGGACTATTTGAGGCATTGTAATTTGAAGCTTCCGCACTATTAGAACTAAGTCATTGGTATGATGTATTTGGATTTGATGTTATGAATTTTGGAAAAGTTTATGGAATTTGAGGAAATTATGATGGAATGATTCGGGCTGCGTACTATGATGGGGGATTTCATTGTAGTACGGCCATGTAGCGCCCGTTTAACTTAAGCCTATTCGGTATTTAAGTTGGAGGCGTTACAACTCTCGCCCAAGCACGCTTAACTTCGGAGTTCTCATGGGATCCGGTGACGGAGTGTTGGTGTACTTTTTGGTAGCAGCATCCATAAATGATGATATCCCAATATAATTTTAAAATAGAATCTCATCGAAACCTATATGTACCAAGCCTACGTTCTTCACAAATGCATGGGAAAGTCAATACAACAGGAATCGGGTGCATTTGCTAAAAATAAATGCTTATAAATTTTACCATTTTGGCATATTAAATTCTATATATTTAACAAAATATTGCAAAATACATAATATATTTATTTTTAACAAATACATCGACATCAGTTTTTCATGGAATCTCGTAGATTTTGGCATGAGATGATTAAGTCGAACTATTGAAAGGGAAATGCCCACGTAAGCAAATATGCAGCCCCGCCCCCCTCAACAACAATGTTAATGACACTGGGCCCATATTGTAAACAACGACAATAGACCAAGTGCCTAAAGAGCTCCCGCCTAAGCGGGGCCCGGGGGTGGATGTATACAGCCTTACCCGTTCACGGTGTAACCTTGCTGAGAAGCTGTTTCCGAGGGCCCCCAACCTTATAGGGTTGGCAACACGAAAACTTCCCATGAGGTTACCCATCCTGGTACTACTCTCGTCCAAACACGCTTAACTTTGGAGTTCCTAATGCACCAAATAAATGAACCCTGCCCCTATTATAAAGTAAAACATATATTATGAATAGTTAGATTATAATGAGTATATTATTTAAAACTATATTAACAAATTATTTGTTTTTACTATAAAAATTGTTTGATTAATTGTATAATTAAATCATATGTATTAGAATTAAGCACTTCTCCAAAAAAAAATTTGGAGGATTTTCTTTAGAAATCATGTGGAAAAGCATTGATAAAAGGGTCACCAAGAGTAAGGATTCAATTCATTTAGTTATATATCATGCATTTTATCGTATTAAGTAACTTTGAACAATAACAACAACTAAGTGCCCCAAAGAGGCTCCCGCCAAGACAGGGTTTGGGAGGGTAAGATGTCCGTAGTCTTATCCCTATAGGGTGCTACCTTGTATAGAGGCTATTTCCGAAGGACCCCCAACCATAAATTAACTAACTCTTAACCTTATATATACACACACACACACACAAAGTTACTTATTATGACATGTTAGAGTATAAAACCAATAATGGTCTTCACCTATTCGCTTAAGCTTTTAAAAAAGTTAGTTCCTTGACACGGTATTAGAGTCTTGTTGACCAAGATGTCACAAGTTCGAATCCCAACAACCCCCATTTCAATTCAATATTAATATTAATATTATTTAAGCATAATATATGAGGCGGGCTTGTCCAATATCAAGCCTCAAGCCTAATAAGCATTTGTATGAAGGGACATGTCAGAGTATTTCACCCATCAGCTTAAACTTTTAGAAAAGTTGATTATGCAACATGGCAAAATGTGTGGTACATCTGTTTTTAACAAATGCACCAAATCCCCGCTATGAGGTCTATAAATAGATGGAAGGCGCAGGAGGCCAAGAGCACTTGCATTGAGAGTGAGAAAAATGGAAAAGCAAATCAAAGTGAAGGCAATTGTTACAGTGAAGCAAAGTGTACTTGGGTTCTTCAAGAACTTGGGTTTAGGCCAGGGCCTTGATGCAATCTCTGACCATTTGCTAGGCACTGCCCTTGTCTTGGAGCTTGTTAGTTCCCATATCCATCCCAGTAAGTACAAATAAAAACGAAACTTGTATCTGTTCTGACACTTTCTTTGCATAAACTAGGAGAGTATTTGATTCGAACTGAGTCCAAGCTTGTTAGGCTTGAGGTTCAGGTTGTTTACATTTAACTTAGCTTGATGCTTGTTAAGCTTGGCTCGACATAGGCTTGGACTAAGCTAGGCTGGAGCTGGAACTTGGTTTGGTGAGCTCCAAAATAAACTTGTGATTTTAAGGTTTATTTAAGCGCAATCAAGGATCATTTATGCTCGGGCTCATCTCATGTACTGTCAAACTTGGCTTAGTTGGACAAATTTAATCTAATAAAAATATATTAAGATAGCTTTGCCTTTGGGCTTGCGAGCTACAACCTAGAGATCAATTAGGCTCGGGCTCGCCTCGATAACCAGAACAATCCCGCTTAGTTCAGGTCTAGCTAAAAATGAGCTGAAATTTCCTGGCTTTATGATGAGCTGGCTCATAAGTGCTCGTGAGCAAGCTCGCCTCATTTACAGCCTTACTAAAAACTAAGTCTTTTGCATTCGTTTTCCGTGATCGAGGTGTCGTTGGAGTAGAGAATGAATCGGTTAAAGCACAAGCAAGACGAAATGTACTTGGTGAAACACCAGAGGATGAGGCAAAATGCGAGACAGAATTTGCAGTACCAGCAAACTTTGGAGAAGTGGGTTCCATATTGGTTGAGAATGAGCACCGCAAAGAGATGTTCTTGGAAAGCATAAGACTTGATGGACTGCCACAGGGTACAGTTCATCTGGAATGTCAGTCTTGGATTCATTCCAAGTTTGATAATCCCGAAAAGAGGATCTTCTTCACTAACAAGGTAAGTCCTCTAAACCTAAATGAAGGAAGTAGGGTGTAAATGAGCTGAGCTTGTGACAGGTCTGTTATAAAGCTCGTAAAACTCGGCTCTATTTTACGAATTCTAATCTAATACTCTTCCATCTCTACCCTGGTCGTTGTCACTTATGTTGAAAAAAGGTTTGGAACCCTGCAAAGAATACAGAAAGACCAAGGATCTTCCTCTCTATAGTGAGCCTAATGAAGCTCGAGCTCCTAGGCCACAAGCCTAAATGAATCTTTTTAATGTAATTTATTAGCTTAAATATGTTTACCAAGGCCAATTTTGAACTTAAATGAGCCGAGTCTAAGCCCAAGCGAGCCTAGATTGAGCTTAAATGAGCCTAAAAATTGCAAGCTTAGTTTGGAGCTTACCGGATTTGAGCTCAACCGAGCCAAGGGCCTGAAGTTTCCAAGCTTGGTGAGCTTTGAGCCGAGACCGAGCCAAGCTAAATGTAAACTAGTTGAGCTTCGTCGGGCTTGGCTCAACTCGGCTCAAATGCACCCCTATGAAGGAGTTGTCCTGTAAGATCAACATGCGAGCTCAAGTAACATGTCATCCTAAAGCCAACTAGCATTATATAGAATAGCTCGACTCTGTTTCCACCCCTTTTTCTAGTTTAGACTTTTTGGCTGAATATTCATCTTTTTCAATGAAATCCTAGTTGGTGACTATAACTCAAAAATTTCTGATACTGCAGTCATACTTACCACTTAAAACACCGACTGGATTGAAGAAGTTGAGGAAGAAAGAACTCGAAAATTTACGAGGAAATGGACAAGGAGAGCGCAAGACCTTTGACAGAATTTATGACTATGACACTTACAATGATCTTGGAAATCCTGACAGTGATCACCAATTGGCACGACCAGTCCTAGGAGGGAAAGAACATCCATACCCGAGACGTTGTAGAACTGGACGCCCCCGCTGTAAAACAGGTTAGTACATCAGAAAAACAAGGACAAATGTAAAGAGAGGTCAACTTGAGGTCGACGAGATTTGAACTTGTAATGCTAAGGTCCATTATGAGTTGTAAGGCATGGTGCAGTGGTTAGACTACCCACCATTTACCCCAAAAAAAAAGGTTAGACTACCCACCTCCCACGCATGACGTCTCGAGTTTGAAGCTCAACTCCCCTTCCTAGATGTTCATGGCCCTTTTTAAGGGACTGTTGTATCTCCTTAATTTCTAAAAGAAGTCCATTATTCCCAATCGTTGCAGATCCATCGTCAGAGACAAGGAGTAGCAGCTTCTATGTTCCAAGAGACGAGGATTTTTCAGAGGTGAAGACGGTAACATTCTCAATCAACATTCTAAACACGGTGCTACATGCACTGATTCCATCCCTAGAAGCGGCCATCGTCGATAAGAACATGGGGTTCCCAAGTTTCAAAGTGATACTTGAATTGTACAGCGAAGGGGTCAAGTTGCCTGCTCTCGAAAACCAGCCGTCAATGAGAAAACTTTTGCCTATGCTCTTAAAAGATGCCGCTGATAAAGCATCTGACGTTCTTTATTTCGAGACTCCTGACATGTTCAATAGTGAGTTTTACTAAAATCTAACTAATACTTGCGTTTCTTACCCTTTTCTTTCGGTTATCCTTGTAAAGACTGCATCATTCTTTTTAACAGGAGACGAATTTGCTTGGTTCAGAGACGAGGAATTCGCCCGTCAGACTCTTGCTGGTGTCAATCCATATAGCATTAAATTGGTCACGGTACATGCAAATCCTGCAAATGATCATAAAAAATGTGTTCTATTTCTTTTGTTTATTCATATTCATAAATATTAGAACTATAAATCAAGAAAATCAACCAGCTTACATATGTTGTTGTCTATTTAATTAAGTTGTTTACAATTCCCTGCAACCAGAAAATTTTTCTTAACAGTTCATATATATATGTATAGGAATGGCCAATAAGAAGCAAACTAGATCCCAAGATCTATGGGCCACAAGAATCAGCAATTACCGCACACCTGGTTGAGCAGCAGATCAGAGGCTTCGTGACACTGGATAAGGTACTCTTCAAACGCCCCTTCCTGCTTTTTACACATGATCTGAATATTCAATATAGGAAAGCAAATAGGCTGGTGAATTGGCTAGCTAATCTGGGTATTTATGTGTGGGATTGTATCCCGCATAGAGCCTTCCTCTCCCTCATCTTCACTAATGCCTGAGGGTTCCCCCTCAGACGAGGACAATCTTGAGAAGCTTTATCTTTACCTGTTCTAAAAAACTGATCTGAATAATTTGCAGCAAATAAATCAATAAGTAGGGTAATGAAAGTATAAGTCAAGCAAGAGCTGTTAACTTGTAAAAATGAAAATTGCAGGCGCTAGAACAGAAGAAGGTGTTCATACTAGATTACCATGATATGTTGATGCCCTACGTAAACAAGGCACGCGAGCTTCAAGGCACCACCCTGTATGGATCACGGACACTATTCTTTCTAACCCCTCAGGGCACACTGCAACCACTCGCCATCGAATTAACCCGTCCTCCAACCAGTGGGGACCTGCAATGGCGACAAGTGTTCACTCCTAGTTGGGATTCCACTCAAAGTTGGCTTTGGAAGCTTGCTAAGGCTCATGTTCTTGCTCATGACTCTGCCCATCATCAGCTTGTTAGCCACTGGTATAAAACACAGTTCCAAATTGGCAGATTCATATGAGAATGGGATCATATTCTGATTGATTTATCTCATTGATTCGATATGATGTTCGAGTCATGTTGCTTCATGTTAGGCCCTACTAACCCATGCGTGGCATGAGCCAGATTTACCCACGCCTCCTAGAATTCAAGAGTTACGCACACCACCGGCAGCGGTAGGAATGTGAACGAGCCAAGCATCCCCTTGTTCAAACTCGAGCTCAATAAGGTTTATCGAGCTACAGTTCCAGCTGAGCTTTTATTGAGCTTTCCTACCTTTTCTTAGCTCAGTTCAATAAGACTTTAGTGTGTACAATACTTAGCTCTACACGGCATGCGAACCTAATAGAACTTATTTGAGCTTGTCATCGAGCTGAAATGAGCTGTTTAAGTTACTATCGAGCCATTATCAAACCATTTTTGAACTAATGCCAACCTTTAACGAGTTCTTAAGGAGAGTTAACGAGCTTGTAACGAGCCTTTATCAATTTGCACGCGAAAGTTAACGAGCCAAGCACCCCCTCCTGGCCCCCTTTATTCAAATGGCTCGATAAGCTATTGAGCCCCAATGACAAACACAGACAAGCCATAATCGATTTTCCATCCAAATAGTTTATCGACCGTTTAGTTCATTTACAGCCCTAAGCAGTGGTGAAACAACCACCCAAAGAAATCTCAACCACCCGTTTCTCATGATCAAGTACAACACATGTAGTGTGAGTGTACAACAAGGAGTAACACGGAGTAAATTGCTTGACTTGCAGGCTGAGAACACATTGCAGCATAGAACCTTACATAATAGCAGCCAACCGGCAGCTAAGCGCAATGCATCCAATATACAAGCTCCTGAGCCCTCACTTTCGCTACACCATGGAGATCAACGCTCTTGCGCGGGAGGCCCTCATCAACGCCGGTGGCATTATTGAGACAACATTTTCCATTGGCAAGTATTCCATGGAGTTTAGCTCCACTATCTATGACCAAGAATGGAGGTTCGATCTCCAGGCTTTACCAGCTGACCTAATTAGCAGGTACTAGAAGTTCCGAACATAAGTGATGAGAATGATACAATTTCAATACTTATAGAAAGGATTCAATATGTGAAAGTAACAGGGAATGGAAACGTGTTCAAAATCGAAGAACTTGGAATCCACAAAAGAGAGAAAATAATTAAGGTTTTTTGTATTTAGAATTTGATGAATGAGCCATACAACAACTATTGTGAGTATCTATAGGCAAATAAAAAACCCTAAATCGCGAAATTACGAAAATGCCACTAAACTATCCAGAAAACACAAAAGTGGCCCAAAAACATGTTTAGAGGTCAAATTTGGGGAAAATAGGCAGGGCCAGTGGTTGGATTTGCATATTTCAATCCAATAGCTTTGATTTGACAGGTTACGGGCCCCGTAACTCCTTACAAATCAGAAGTTATGGCCATTTGAAGTTCTCTGTTCAAATTAGTGCTTCTTGCCCACCCGTTTTCTGGCGGTCCAACTGTTTCAGAAACTCTTCAGCTACTTGTCCTGCGTCAGAAGGATATCTTTCATACTTATATAGCAAAACAACACTGATGATGTATTGTAGGGGGCTAGCTACTGAAGATGCAAATTCACCACATGGCCTAAAACTGGTAATTGAGGACTACCCTTTTGCCAATGATGGACTGCTCCTCTGGGATGCCATCAAGCAATGGGTTGCGGAATACATCAACCATTACTATCCTGAACAAAGCCTTATCGAGTCCGACGAAGAACTCCAGGCATGGTGGACAGAAGTCCGCACCAAAGGTCATGGGGACAAGAAGGATGAGCCCTGGTGGCCTGTTTTAACAACCCAAGATGATCTCATTGGAGTCATCACCACTATAATTTGGGTGAGCTCCGGGCACCATGCAGCCGTTAACTTTGGTCAGTATGCATACGCAGGCTACTTCCCTAACAGACCGACCATTGCCAGAACCAAAATGCCTACCGAGGACCCAACTGAAGAAGAGTGGAACAACTTTGCAGACAAACCAGAAGAGGTGCTGCTTAAGTGTTTTCCATCACAAATACAAGTGACCAAAGTCATGGCAACGTTGGATGTTTTGTCCAATCATAGCCCTGACGAGGAGTATATTGGAGCTCAAATGGAGCCATCATGGGATGAAGATCCCAAGATAAAAGTAGCATTTGAAAGATTTAGCAGGAACTTAAGGGAGATGGAAGCAATAATCAATGCAAGAAATGCAGACAGAAACTTAAAGAACAGAAACGGAGCTGGGATCATACCGTATCAATTGTTGAAGCCATTCTCGAAACCCGGCGTGACCGGAATGGGAGTTCCAAATAGCATTTCTATTTGAACATGAAACTAACTCCTTATTGATGTATAACTAATTATTGTCATTTAAATTTAAAGACTCACTTTCTCTATCAAGTCTCTAAATTTGAAGACTTTATTTAACAGTCTCAGAAATAGCCTCCCGTGGGGATAAGGCTGCATACATTTCACCCCCTCGACCCTGCCTTAGCGGAAGTCTTTCAGGCACTGGGTTTGTTGTTGTTGTTGTTGTATATTGCATATTTGGAGAAGGAGTCTCTTGAATAAAGCTCACCCACATTATAAATACTCTAATAACATTTCAAAAGAAAATCTTTGAAGACAGCGAGATAATAAAACTGTTGACATATGAGTATCGAACTCACTTTTGAAGAATTTTAAGCTTTTACAACCACTATAACGGAGACAAGCAACAATATGTAGTCTTAACAATTAATATCCAATTATTGGAGGAACTCTTTAAACCATTTAGCTGACAATTTGGGGTATCTTTTCAACCCATTTTTGTAGTCAACATAGTTCATGCCAAACCGAACAGCGTAACCAGCTGCCCACTCAAAGTTATCCAACAAAGACCATGCGAAATATCCCCTTACATCAACACCAGCCCTGCCATAAGTATGATTACACGTAATCATCAGATTCGGAGGAAATTAAATTGAAGTGTAGCAAATGGATAAAGCGCAATAAATTTGATAAATAAGGGTCATGGAAAATAAAGCATATATACTCTCATTCATGAAACGAGAGCAGGATAGTTTTTAGTAACCCACACACCGAAACCCCAAATCCGGTTTCCAAAATAGTAAATAAAAGGGTAACGAAAGAAAAGAGACACAAGATTTACGTGATTTGGTTGAGGGGTAGAACACAGTGTTTCTCGCTCTCTCACTGTTTTGCTCTTCTTTTGCTCACATTCTACCACACCAGCTACAACAAGGCCTATTTATAGGCTTTTCACCACTGAAACAGCTCGAGAAACCAACCATCGCCTAGAGATACTGTCATAGGAACCTCATTTAGAGGCCATGTGAAGAGACTCCAGATAACGTCAGCCATAAAGTGGGGGTTAAGGCAGTTCAGTAGTCTCCAAAACAAAAAAAAAAAAGAAATCAAGCTAACAAATAGAACATCCAACTATGCTGTTGTACTTACTTGATAGCACGCTGAAGAAAAGCAAAGTGGCTATGGTAGTATTCTATCCTCATATTATCCGAAAGAGCTTCCGTAAGAGATACTTTGCTACTAGATGCCTCGTCGATGCCTACAACATAACAAAGTGAAAATGTTAACAAATTTTCGACATGAAATAAAGAATAGAGAAAGCACTCACCATTTTCAGTAATGTATATTAATGGATTCTTGTATCTTTTCTTTGCATACAGTAGAAGATCAAGAAGACCTCTTGGATAAACAAAAAGCCAATCTGACGCAGCCTGCACAAAATTCAATATTTCTAACTATCAGCTTATATCTACGAATCGTAGAGGAGACAGTCAAAATACTATGCTATGAAGAACTCTGAATGTTCTTACTAAGTGCATAGGAAGAAAAATATTCTCAGGAGTATCATGGACATACCCTTGGGCCAATTGGAATTCCATGTCGCTCCGCTGTGAACAACAGGTAATTATAAGAAAACAAAAGGACTGGCTATAAATCTAACTCAAAGGTAGGGAAAAACAAGAGTTTCGAATAATAACTTACTAGTTAGATTAGCAATGGCATCAGTACTGTAGTCCGGCTTTGCAGTCCTTAGACTAGGAGCATACGCTGCATAGTTCGAAGTGTAATAATTTAAGCCAACAAAATCATATGAACCTTTTATTATCCTCGACTGCTCTTTTGAAAACTTGGGCAATCGGCTTCCCACTAGAGACCGCATTGAATGTGGGTAGTCACCATATGTCATAGGGTCCATAAACCTAGGTAGCATCAGATGTTAAAGATCAGATGTTACACCTCCAATATTGTTTATCTGAAAGCATCATATCTTAATTATTTATTGTTGACATAAACTTTAACGAGATAGGAGAAATAGAGTAGAAAAAGAAAAAACTCAAATCGCACCATCCAAACATCCAGTCAAGGGCTCTCAGTGCTGCTTCACGATGATGCCTTGCTTGAGAGAATGGAACAAACCAATTGGAATTAAGTGAAATTCCGATTATTCCCTTTTGGTAAGCCTATGATACATGAAATCAAACAATGATCAGCCAAACCCCTTGATCATATCTTCATATGCTCCCAAGATGTTATGCACTAAAATGAAATGTACTTACCCTTGAATTTTGTTTTAAGATCTCTAGTTCTCTATGTTAGAGTATGAAACAATTCTTGAACTTTCATCCATCAGTTTAAGCTTTTAGAATAGTTGATTCCTTCAAAACGTATCAGAGCGTTGTTGGTTAAGAGGTCAGAACTTGGAATCCCAACAAACTCGACTCTAAACATTAATATATTTCAAGCACAAGGTATAGGAGAACTTGTGCATTATCCACGCTTTAAGTCCAATGGCCATTTGCGTGATGGACATGTTAGAGTATAAAACTATTCATATACCTTCACCTATCAACTTAAGTTTTGGGGATAGTTAGCTCATTAAAACATACATGTACTGATCAATCATGTACCATTTGTCCTATTATGCACTAATATGGAAAGTACTTACCATTGAAATTTACCATGTATCAATATATGAGATTTTGAACCATTGGGCTACATAGGACATAGAACTGGCATTAAAAAAATACCTGATATTTTCTCCTATACAATTCCACAGCCGTTGCATGAGAAAGAAGCTGTTGATGGGCTACCAAGTAAGGCTTTGTGGCTCGATCTCCATCGGTGCAATTCAGCTGCACCTTGGAACACTGGTGTGACGATAAGATCCCGATTGCGTAGATCCCAGCACTATAGCTCCAAGGTTCATTCAATGTGATCCAGTGTTTCACCTTATTGCCAAATTCTCTAAAGCAAAGGTCTGCATAATCTCGGAAATCATCACTGTATACAATCACATTCGGAATAAAGTCAACTATCATTACCACCAGATGAGATGTACTAGATAGAAGCTTCATGATCTAATACAAGTTCATTTCTTCATTTAACAAGGCCCCACAATAATAGGTTGTTTGATAAATAATTGCATAGAAGCCATATTGACACAGAGTGTCCATGAAGCTTGGCCCAAGATCGATTAGCTATTTTCTGTATTGTTTAGTTTTTTTTTTTTTTTTTATTTGGTCTAATTTAAATAGCCCAATTTCTAGAAGCTTCTCGTGGGATTTTCAATTAGGGGTTATGACAGTCTTCATCTCAAAATACCCTCTTGGAGTGAGCATAGTAGGCATTCACTATTCAAAATTTCAATGGAAAGTTACGTATATTGAGTGTATTCTTTATTTCTCTCTATGAGATTTTAAGAGTTCTTCTATATCCTGGGCCTAACCTACCAAGGTGGTGAGATTAACTTCACCGAAAAGGGGTTTCTAACCTCGCCACAATCGATACCTATTGACTTCCTTATACATTCCTACGTCACCTACGGTTGTGAGATGCTTATTCTAGATCAACATGCACGATCGATGCATATACATAATAATGATTTACACTTATGACTTACACAATCCGAGAGTTTCGGAAACCGCCATACTCATCTTCTAAAAATTGAGGAAGATCCCAATGAAATAGAGTCACAAACGGCTTTATTCCTACCAAAAAATTAACAATGATATAATCCATCAGGATGGCATCATAGCAGAATAGTCGACCACAAGATATCACAAATCTTTACCATTTGCTAAGAGCTCATCTATAAGGTTGTGGTAGTACATTAACCCTTTCTCGTTCACGCCTTTGCTTAGCTTCCCATCTAAGAATAATTGGTTTATCAGTCAAAAATCAAAAACAGAAACAAGAATAAGATAAAAACAACAAAAAAACTTGCACAAATAAGCAGTATTCCACTTAAACAAAGATGCAACAGTGTGTTCACTTGTAAAAGTTCTTCCCTTTTATCCGGATAATTTTCTGAAATCTTAAGGGGTTGTTTAGAAATAGAAAATTTTACAATCTTCTTAGAAAATTTTCCAGGAAAACTTGTTAGAAAGCCTAGTTTTCGAACTGGAAAAGTTGGAACACATTTTTCCAATTTTCCCTACTTTTTTTAAAATTTTGAAAGACAGTTCTAAACTGTTTTTCAAAATTTTCCACCTTTGTATTTTTCACGAGTTTTCCCCATTTTCTCTTATTTTCCAGGCTTCTATTTGTAATTGAGGGACCATTTTCCCCTGTATTCCAAAATTTTTCAAACATTTTTCATTTTTTCATATTTAATAAATGCAAGTTCAAGATTGATAAGGATAAAGTGTTGCCCCAATCACATCTTTCAAAAGGCAAATTAGTAGATTTCTATGTGATCAACTGCAACTACAAGGCCTAAAATTAGTTCTAAAAAAAAATGATCTTACACGGTAATACTCTGGACCATGATATTGAGAATCGATAAGCATCTACTCCCATTTCCTTCATGATTCTCACATCCTCCTACAAAATGGCCACTGTGGTCACTTTGAGTAAAGGGCGGGTCAAATACAAAGTAACACGTCATAACATATTTGATGCCACTAACCAATGATATTATTTCAAGTGGGGGTGTAAAAGGACAGAGCTGAGTCAAGCACCTCTTTGTTTAGACTCGAGCTCTTATCGAGATATCGAACCTCTGTTCAAGCTCGGTTTAATAAAAGTTTAGTATGTTTGATACTTGTCTCGGTTCGGCTCGGCTGGTTATCCTAATCGAGATGATTCGAGCTTGTTATCAAGCCAAGCCGAGCTCGTTATGGAGCCGAATCGAGCTCTTAACCAAGTCGAGCTCAATATCAAGTAAACTATTCGAGTTATTATCAAGCCACTATCGATCCATTTTCAAGCTAATATTAACTATTACCGAGCCCTTAATGAGCTCTTATCGAACCCCTATCAAACTGTCTTGAACGTTAACAAGCCTACCTCCTATTTGAACTCGACTCATTAAGCTTGTTGAGCTAGCTCATATTCCCCTATAATAAACACAATTGAGCCATAATCATTCTAGAACATGAGCAGTTCATCGAACGTTCTGTTTGTTTAAACCCCTAATTTCAAGGACTTCACTATTGAATAAAGCCTACTAGATCCTAGGCCATATGAAGGACATTATGAACAGAAGATTTGCTACATGTGATGGAAAAACTTCTCTCAAACCAACCAAATGAAACAGAGAATTTCGCATTGGAATATAGTATATTCTATACCTTATAACGGTGGTATGAGTCGACAGCCACATCTCCGTTACTTCCATCAGCAATTTTACCTGCCAATCAAGCATAAAAACTCTTACATACATGCCATACCCTTAACTGTTATGTATATAATCGTTTTCAAACACACCAAAAAGGCACTCCAATTTTGTAATAGGGTGTAAGGGTATAGGAGAACCTGGAAATTTATGTGTAAAAGTGTCCCATATACTCGGTTTCCTACCATCTTCAAAAGCTGCACCCTCGTACTAAACCAAACAAATGTTAACGCAAATCCACCCAACGTAATCAACAAAAGATAGGAATATGTAGATGTATTTTCAAAATAAAAGAAATTTCATTTGTCCTAGATTCTTTGTGTGTCGACGCACATAATCCAATAAGCCTCACCGTACGTTTTGTGTCGACACAATTTGTTGTGTGTCAACACACAGGTAACAGAACACAATAACGGGTGTTTTGTCTCGACACACAGGGTTTCTCTGCACATATGCTTGGTACTTGGGTTTCTCTATATCCTCGAGAATATTACCCAACAGACAAAAACAAGTCTTAAGGAAAGCAGTTCGCTACTCACTTAAATCTACTCATGTTCTAACAAATTTATCTAACACAATGTTTAAGGAACATAAAAGATGAACTTAAATAAAAGTACCTGATAAGCAGACGAAGCAGTCCCGAAGAGGAAACCCGATGGGAAGCTACTACGATTGAGTGATGTGATACCATAATCAAGCCCAATGTTGCTTTTGATGCTACTACTACTTGCACCAAAACTTTGCAATATGAACAAGTGTAACAAAACTATGAAGACGTAAGCTTGAGTATCCATGGTGGTGGTGCTCTAGCATCTGCTACAAGAGGGTCCATTTCTCCTTTTATCACAGCATTTGAGTTATCTACACCGTTGGTCCCCTACGTGTTTAATTTTATTCAAATTGATTCCTCGTCTTTTTTTTTTTTATAGTTTAAATTGATCCCTTATTTTTGTAATTTTGTTCAAATTAGTCCTTCATATTTGTAACTTTCTTCAATTTACTCCCACATCTTTATAACTTCGTTGAAATTATTCTCTCATATTTTCTTCTCTCGAAAATGATTCCTAATGTTTTAGTTTATGATAAAATTAATCCTCACATGCTAACCAAAATTAGGTTTAAAAAAAAGAAAAAGTTACCGCATCTTTACCCCTAATTTGAATAAAGTTGCAAAAATAAGAGATGAATTTAAACAAAAAAAAAAAATATTTTAGTATTCCGACATTTTTAAAAATAATAAAAGGACCCTGACCTTTTTGAATTAATAAAAAGGCTCTCAAGTTTTTGTCATATCAATAAAAAAACCACTTTCAAGCGTGATAATGTCATTTTATGTCGACAGAACCGAGTGGCAACTATTTTTTATTAATGATATAATAAAATGACAAAAAATATACTTCAACTCCCTTATTATTACCGTATAAGCACGAAATTGGAGATTTGTATTATATAGAAACTATCTGCTTTTGCTTAATTTGTTTCAAAATTAAAGGATATTTTTGTCTTTTTATTGTAACATTATTAAAAATGCAGCTGTTACATCAACGACCAAAAATGAAGGTATCACCTCGGGAAGGGCCTTTTTATTAATGCGATAAAAATTAAAGACTTTTTTATTAACACAACAAAAATTTAAGAATCTTTCTATTAATTCAAAAATATTACGGCCTTTTTTTATCATTTTAAAAAACGTCAAAACAAAAATGAGAGGCAAATTTAAAGTAAGCACCAAGGGGGGGAAAAAAATTCAAAATCTTCACATCATTCCAGTAATCCAAAGCAAGCAAGTGGACAAGTGGCATCTTTTTTCTATCTTTTTGGTCAATCGCAAGTGTGATTCCTCTTTGACTCACTTTTTTAGGGTTTCTAATTGCGACAATTCCGAGATCTTTGAGCTGCAATTAGGGTTTTTTTCTCCGACGAAAGCTTAAAGAGTGTCGAATTGCACCTTCCATTAACGGCGGACCAATCCACGGCGTCGATTCAAGCGCTGAGCATTGATGTAAAAGGCGGATCATGGAAGATTCCTCTAGTATTTTCGTCGAGAAATTGAAGATGAAATGAGTTTAATCGGTTCGATTCGAGCTCCTGCAACTTGCAGTTGGGCACCAGTCCAATCAAAATGTTTAACCTATCGATGGTTTTTCCAAAACAACGATCCGGTATATTTGTTAAAAATAAATTTATCAGAAGATTTTTACTGAAAACTATATAAATTGTAGAAGCTGTTTTAAAAAATTACTTATATTTTTTAACTTTTTAAAAAGTTACCCAAATTTTTAAAATTTTTTTAATGTCATAATTTAATGTTAACGTTGTTAATGTCTAGTCGTTTTTATTTATGCTCCTTTTGAAAAAAAAATAGAAAGGACTTTTAAAAAGTTGAAATTTAGATTTAAAATAATTCTAAATATTTTTTAAAAATATTTTAAATATATTTTAAAATTGTATATATTTTAAAAAAAATATTATTGAAATGTCGTTAAACAAAAACTAACGGAAATTAACAGTGCCAACATGAAAATGTGATATTAAAATTTTAGGTAATTTTTTAAAACTATGCATAAAATTTAAGTAATTTTTAATAAAACATATATATATCAAGTAATTTTAAATATATAACTATACATGTCAAGTAATTTTTTTTTGCCAAACGGCAAGCAAAAAGTATATCATTCAACAAAACTAATTAAAACATATATAAAGAAAACGCAGCTCAATAAAAACACATTGTTGAGCTTTACAAAGATGAACAAATCAATTCCAAACTCTAGCAATGATACTACGAATTAGCTCATGTGGATTGCTCGATCTTTCAGTAAACAACCTCGTGTTTCTCTCAGTCCATATGCTATAGATTGCCACTGACAGGGCTAATCAACGAATCCAGCTAACCCACTTTCTATTTCTAACTCGGACACGCAACAGCCTCCTCGAAAGAAGGGGAAATCAGCACCTGAATTCAGTCCACAATATTCCTCCGTATTGTCCGTGAAAAAGGACACTCGAAAAAGAGATGCGGGCTCGTCTCACTTGTGCTCTAACATAGGACACGCCTACTCGGAAGGGCCCACCCTCGACGGGACATCCACTCATCCGTATATAGACCACCCTTTCAGAGACGCCAAACACAGAAACCATATCTCGGTAAGGAATCATTCCAATGACACTTTAACCCTTTGTTCCTCAACTCATTGTATGCTAGAGACACACAAAACTTGCTATTAAAAACACAGTTCAACAAAAGCTTCTTTAGCTCATTTCTAAGATTTTTTTTCAACGTTCCTATTATTGCCCACAAGTAATTTTAAATATATAATTATATATACAGTAAATTACAGAAAATTCTCTATCTTTTGCTTCAAAAAAAAAACCCCCTTTGGCATGCAGGCTTTGTGGTGTTCAAAAGCACTCACAAAACCCCCTCACTTTTAAAAATTTATCACTCAACCCCGTGAAACTTTTTTTAACCATTTTCTCTCTCAAAAGTGAAAGGATTAAATGTTTAATTATATTTTTAGAAGGGGATTTTATATTATTAGGCAAAGATTAGAAAATTTGTAAATTTTTTGTAAAGGAATTAAAAAAAATTTTATATATTTAAAACATATATAATTATCCTAGTTAATTATAGTAATGATATTATAAGTTTAAAAGATTAAAAATATTTTTAAAATCTTTATAAAAAATATTATAAGATAAAATATAATATTTTTGTTAATATTATAATATCAATACTACATAATTTTGTTAATATTATAATATCACTACTACATAATAATTAAAATAATAATTTTTATAAATATAAAAAGTCCCCCTTTTTTAATAAATGTGAAAAAAATTCTTATTTTTTTCTCAAAATATAAAATCTTACCTAAAAATAAAATTAAATACTTACCTATTTTATTTTGAGGGATAAAATGGTTAAAAAAAAGTTATTTAGGGGCACAGTGATAATATTTTAACGCCCTGTTTGGCAATGGGGTCAAGAAGGGTAAAGGAGGTAAGGGTAAAGAAGAGTAATTTTCTACCCCTGTTTGGCAAAGTTATTCG
Organism: Simmondsia chinensis; assembly: GCA_018398585.1. Taxonomy (NCBI): domain Eukaryota; kingdom Viridiplantae; phylum Streptophyta; class Magnoliopsida; order Caryophyllales; family Simmondsiaceae; genus Simmondsia; species Simmondsia chinensis. Next base: position 3,744,824 of record JAGTTD010000014.1, read on the forward strand.
AAGGGTAAAGGGGGTAATTTTTTACCTCCCTTTACCCCCCATTATCCCTCTTTACCCCCAATTTCTTTAACCTCCAAATTGGGAGGTAGAGGGGGATAAGGATAATTTTTAAAAAAAATTTGACACTTTTACCTTTAGTTTAACTATAACTCTCTTTACCCTTACCCCTTTACCCAATTGTCAAATAAGGGTAACTCATTTACCCCTCTTTACGTTTACCTCTCTTAATTTTTACATATCCAAATAAGGATAGAATATTACATTACCTTACCTTCCCCCCTTTACCCCTCTTTACGCTTACCTTCATTTACCCTCCTTTACCATGTTGCCAAACAAAGCATAAAAGTGAGGTGGTTTAATGAGTTTTTTTTTTTTTTTTTTTGTGAGGAAAGTTTTCTGTTTTTTAAGTAAAAGTCAGAAAAATTTTATATAATTTACATTTATATATATGTGCAATTATTTAAAAATTATTAAATATGAAAAATATATGTCAAAACAAAGCACCAAATTATTGCCCATTTATAAGATTTTTTTTCAACGTGCCTATTATTGCCCACAAGAGTGGAGTGCTCAGTCACATCACTTCATTTACAAATGATCACTCACTAATTGTCCAATTTCACTGCACAATTAAAGTCATAATGTGACATTAATTTTTAATACTTTTATCTATATTAAATACATAAATTATATATATATTATTTATGCAAATATATTTAAAAACTAGTGCCACATTTGCCACTTTGATTGTGCGGTGGAATTGGACAACTGCGCGTGATCTTCACCCTAACAACAACAATAACAACAACAAAGTCAGTGCCACAAGGGTTCTCGCATTCGCAGGATCTAGGAGGTGGATATGCGTAGCCTTCCCCTGTTACGCTCGAGCTTGAACCTCGAATGTAAACTAATATAATTTGGATAGATTGAGAGTATGAGATGAGAAAGAATATAGAATTTAGATGAGAAAGAAGAGTTTTAGAGTTTAGATGAGATAAAGAAGGGAAAGGAGATGAGAAATAGAGAGAGTCAGATGAGAGAGAGAAGCTTTGATCTCAAATTGAGACTAATGTTTTATAATTTTCATTTCATATCTGAACATTACAGGCATCACTTATTTATAGCAATCCTAATACATGAACTACTAACCAACTTAGCTAGGAAGCATCTAGAACCATCTAGAATATACCTAACTAACATTTAAATGGTATTTTGGCGCCAAACACAAAGAATAACAGCAACTAACAGCAGCAGCAGCACAGGCACACACACGCAGCAGCCCATATGCAGAACAGCAGCATTTAACAGATTTTTAACAGAATTTCAATTGCTAATAGTTTTTCCCGCCTCCTTGCCAATTTAAACTCGTGCCTCGGATTCTCGATTTATAACATTCCCTTCCCCTTGAAAACATTCTTGTCCTCAAGAATGAAGAGAATGAGACTTGAAATCACTTCTTGATGTAGAGGTAGAAATTGGAGTTGATGTTGTTGAACTTCCAACCGAACTGCAACTGGAAGAAGTTCCTTGCTTGCAATAACTTGTAGCAGGACCAAAAAATGCAGCTGATGAGCCTTGTTACTGCAGTACATCTTGATGAACAACTCACAAATATCCTCCCAATAGCATAGTTTCATGATAGGGACCCTATTAATCCAAACTCCTTTCAAGAAAAGAAATAGTTCATGCCGAACTTGCCAATCGGCATGCCGATAATGCATTTCAGCTTCTGGAAGTTTGAAATTATTCACCCAACATAAGAAAACTTGCAAAACATCCATGGTTTTTGATCTAAATTGCATCGGAGGATCCTGAGAGTTTCTATTTTGTTCAAGATTCTTGCTGAAAATTCGACCCTGCACCTGCTCAAATGAATGCACCTACAACCTGGTAGTTATTTCAGTTTCTGTTATGCAATTTTGTGGTCCAACTTCAGCAGGTTGGAGAAGAACTTGAGGCCTAACATTTTTAATAACAATTTGAGGTCCATCTTGAGATCTTTCATCAGCTACTGCAGGTCTAATAGCCACATTAGGAACACAAGATTGCAACTCTTGAATTTCAGCGAACCTTTCTTCGAACAGCTGTGGAAGTTGATTAATTTGCTCAACCGATGTCTCTTCAATTTGTTGCTTTTGCTGACTTAATTGATCTTCATTATTCTCATCAACACTCATTATTTGTTGATTAACTTGATCATCAATCTTTTCCTTAACTTGATGAGAATGTTGAGCAATTTTTTCATAAAATGCTTGATCCTGTTCTTCCAACAATTTATGCAATCGATCATTATTTCTTTGCTGATTTGGCTGATTTTCCAACTGCATTTGCTGTAATCGTTCTTCCTTATTTGCATACTTATCCAAGAGCATCTTCAACGTTTGTTTAATGTTGTCATTTTGCTGCCTAATGCAGTCCAATTGATGATCAAACTTAACATTTATTTGATCTAACTTGTCACATAAGTTTCGATGGTGATCAAATGATGCATTGGTGGTCACACCTCCAGCCATATGTCAATTGTTTATGAATTTTGCAATTACCGATTTCAGAAACAATGCTGAACTAATCTGGATTGATTATTTCGAGCTGTATATAGATCAAATTTGCTGAAATTTCAGATCAAAACCTGGACTGATCTACAACTAAGAAGAACGCAGCAGATTTTCCATGTCGAACTTGCCGATCGGCATGCCGATTGTACCTTACAGCGTTTGAATTGGATTTTGAAGGCCAACACCAGCTGATTGAGTTTGTATTTGAGGTCTCTTGAAGCTGAGGAGGTAGATTAGAGCAATTGTAGCACAAAATTCAGATCTGATTCTTTTATCTGGAACTTGCACCGCACCTGCACTTTTACTGAATCTGCACTTGATCGAACAGCTGAACTGAATCACAACCTCACTGCAATTTCATTATCAATCAGCAAGACCTTCTGCACCGAATGGATCATCTGAATTTTTTTTTTTTTTTTTTTTTTGTTTTTGATTACGCACTCGATCGGATCGAGGCTCTGATACCAATTGGTACACTTGGGCTTGAACCTCGAACGTAAACTAATATAATTTGATAGATTGAGAGTATGAGATGAGAAAGAATATAGAATTTAGATGAGAAAGAAGAGTTTTAGAGTTTAGATGAGATAAAAAAAGGGAAAGGAGATGAGAAATAGAGAGAGTCAGATGAGAGAGAGAAGCTTTGATCTCAAATTAAGACTAATGTTTTATAATTTTCATTTCATATCTGAACATTACAGGCATCACTTATTTATAGCAATCCTAATACATGAACTACTAACCAACTTAGCTAGGAAGCATCTAGAACCATCTAGAATATACCTAACTAACATTTAAATGGTATTTTGGCGCCAAACACAAAGAATAATAGCAACTAACAGCAGCAACAGCACAGGCACACACACGCAACAGCCCATATGCAGAACAGCAGCATTTAACAGATTTTTAACAGAATTTCAATTGCTAATAGTTTTTCCCGCCTCTTTGCCAATTTAAACTCGTGCCTCGGATTCTCAGTTTATAACCCTTTGGGATGCTACTCCGAAAGAAGACTGTTTCCAAAACCCCCGACCTGAAAGTGTCATCATGAATACATAGAATCCTGAAAACGTAATCTTAACCCTATTGAGACCTATTAGGATGGCATTCAAAAGCAAAGGCCATAATGTATAAAAACCTATTAAAATTCTAAATTATTCATATGAATAATTTTAATATATAAATTATCTATTTGACATTTTTTTTTAAATACATAATACATATAAATTATATATTTAATATGTACTAAATAATACTAATTTTTTAAAATATTTATATCCAAAATTGATATGTGTAAGAATATATTAAATTTATAGTTCTAATCTCCCTTAGCCCAAAAAAAATTGTCAAAACAAAGATAAAGGTTTATCCCTCATGACGCGACCCTTACCCCTCCTTACCCTTTTTTCCCATGTTGCAAAACAAGAAATAATGTGGAGAATTATTAAGTATTACCGTAATCTGTTTTGGATATATTTAATAAAGAAAGGTAACGATAGAAAAAGATAATTAAATTACCCCTATTTGATAATTAAATGAACAAGGACAAAGAAAATTATAATTAATACATGTATTTTTTTTTTTAATTTTATGCTATCTCTCTTTACCCTCAAGTTGGGAGGTAAAGAAAATGGGGCCACCTTAAAATATCTGTCAAATAGGAGCAAGGGTTTATCCCTTACCCCTCTTTATCTTGCTGTCAAATAGGGGGTAAAAGCTCAAGTTACGGCTTGTCTTTCTAAGGAATTCAATTTGAAGCTCTGCATAATCGGATCAAAATACAAATATATCGCGCTGTAATTGAAATACTAAAGCTGCTTTTATAGTTGGAAACCTAACAAACCATCTAAACTACCGACGACAACAACAAACACAGTGCCACGAAAGCTCCCACTGATACAGGGTCAGGGGTGGGTGACATGTACGCAGTCTTACTCCTTTAGGATGGTACCTCAAAGGGAGGCCGTGTCCGAAGGCCTCCAACCCTAAAAACAAAACCATCTAAACTACCATATGATAAAATACATTTCAACTCACATCAAAATCTCACAATTATACAACGTTTGCTGAAGATTGGTACAAAAATGCTGCTATACAAAGCTCCTTGGCCTCCTTTTTGTATAACCTGAACTCAAACTGAACATCCTACGACTAAAAACTGTTCCATACAGCATCTCTGAACCAATTTTACTGCAGCTCTTGATTAGACAAGAAACCATCAACTCTTTTCCATGTAGTTCACATTATGAAAAATATACAACTCTTAAACGGTATGTATGGCAACAGCGTAAAGAAAGGTAAATAGGGAAAAGGTCAGGATTTATCCTATCCTTATAAGGGCATCGTTTAGTAAAAAGGGGTAAATAAGTTATCGTTATTTGGCAATTGAGTAAACGTGAGAGTACGGGGAATTTAGTTAAAATACAGGTAATTGTCCAAAAGTTTCTAAAATTTTACCCTCCCCTTTACCCCATAACCTAGAGGTTAAAACAAATGGGAGGAAAGTTCTAACCCTATTACACCGAAAAATTTGTCAAACAAGGGTAAGGATTTACTTCCCATTACCATTACTCCTCTTTATCCTGTTGCCAAAGAGGGGGTAAGTAATATCCTAACAAGGGCTCCTTTGATATGCAGCAACACAAATGATACAACAAGACTAGATTAACATGTTCAATAACGAAGCACGAGGCTACCTGTACTTGGAGTACCTGCTCACAGACCCAGAAATCAGGGATCAGAGTTTGGCAATCGAGTGAGAATGGTGTGCTCGGGTTTATGTTCACATTCATAATCAAGGTGAACGAATGCTCGCTCGACCTCAGATAGTATCTCTAGCTTAATCTGGAGCGTCTCTCCAATGGCATGCGCTTCTCTTAAAGGTATCTCCTCTGGGAGCTCTATGTCAACCTATGGAATTCACAAACATTACTCCAGATGTTTGTCTAAAATCTGAATGTATCCATAAAATATGTATTTAGAGAGCACAAAGAAAGAAAAAGGCATGATCAATTTCTAAAATTTTTTATCTTTTTAAGTCTTTTTAATGAAAAAATAAAAAAAAAATTGTAAAACACTTAGAAAATTTAGAAAACACAAGAAAAGACATTTAGATTACAAAGGAAATATTAGAAAACAAGAAACTGTTGTATTCCAGTTTTTAATACAAAGGACGGGAAACTGGAGAACAATTTTCTTCCATAGCAATTGGAAAAGTCACCCGTTTAACATGTTTTCTCGAAAAATCTTCTAGAAATTTCTAAAAAACCCAGAAAAAAATTCTCTCCAAACCTACACATGCTGAACGCTTGATGTCTCCGGACAAGACATTTAAGCCAACAGGAGGCAAGAAATCAATGATAAATACGCCAAGACAAGACATTGAAGACAATGGGAGGCAAAAGCTATAACAAGATTTAAAAGCATAAATTTGACCAACCTCTACAAAGTAAAGAACACCAAAGGTGTAAGCGCGGACTGTGTCAACACGCTTAACTTGAGGATGCCGTATGACGAGATACGTTAGCTTCTGCAGAACCTCAGGAGGTGCTGTTTGCCCTATAAGTGAAACTGCAAAATTGAACTTTATATCAGTCTTGTCATTGTTCAAGTTAATATGCTATGGCATAAACGATTCTCAAACTGATGAAGCATTGCTTCAAACGATTGTTGTCACAGCTTTTGAGTACACAAACATAACAAAGGTTACCACAACAACAACATCCCAGTGCCACAAAGGCTCCCACCAAGGCGGGCTCTGGGAGGGCAAGATGTACGCAGTTTTCCTCCTATAAGATGCTACTTTGTAGAGAGGCTATTTTCGAAGGGGCCTCAACCCGAAAAAAGAACCCTACTCCGTCAAATTAAAACATGAAAAGACTCATCTCATAATTTTATCAAAATGCACGGTAACAAATAGTAGTTTCCCTGCGTTATTTCAAGTTCTTAGAGACGGCATAATATTGCATGCTAAATCTACCTAAATGTATAAAAGTGGAATACAAGTATCACACAAGTCCTATTTGAAAAATGTGGCTCAAAGGTCAAAAGGATTATAGAATAGGAAAGATGGGAAAGGTATGGCTTTGAGAATTTGAAGAAACTAGGAAAGCTTGGACTTGCATGTTTCTGTATGATTTCTGAAAAATTATAAAAACATGAATCTGCAACTGTGGATTAGAAAGGTGAATATTACCTGCATTCTCCATCACGGTTCCTGACCAATTCGCAATGGTATAAATTGCAAGGAGAATAGCACCAGTTGGGTCAATCCACCAATAGAACTTATCACCAAGAATCGCAGCAACTAACCCGACTACGTTAGTGACCACGTCAAAATAGTGATCCTAGGCATTAGAAACACAAGGTCACAAATACGAAATGAGATCAGATCCCGATTAACTAATATGTAAAACAACCAAACGCAAATATACATGTTTGCGAACCTTTGCATATGCACGGACAATCTTGTTCCCTGAAGTTCTACAGTAGAGGAAAAGTCCAAGCTTTACAACACTCGCACTTATCATGATTACGCACAGCCATATAAATTGATTAGCTGACATTTTTTCAGTGGGTTCATCCTTAACCAGTTCTTCCACTGCCTGGATCAGCACTTGAAATCCTAAAACATGACATCAAGGATGGCGGAAGTTCTTCCAAATCAGTGATTGACTTATCTGCAATCCTAATTGACTAAAACTTAGGCAGGATAAAAGCAATTTGCCTGACATGAACCAGGTTAATAATTGAAAGTGCAAAAGTCTGATACCTAGAGTAGCCATAACAGCAGCAAAGACGATGATGCCAACTGGCTGAACTCTTAATTTTCCAATGGGATATTTATAGATGTTAATGTTTTTCATCGATAGATGGGTGAACCAAAGTATGCCACCAGCCATAAGGTCAAGCAAAGAATCAAGCGTTGAAGCAGCAATGGCCAAAGATCCACTCTTTATGGTAGCATATATCTGCATATTGCAAGGGATTTTGAATTAGCTATTTAAAAATGGCATTTAATAAAACTTACAATCGGAGATAAGCTCTTGCAAATGTCATACCCACTATTTTCTCACTTGATTTTACTGAGAGGAATATGAGAATGTGATCTAAGATGCAACGTGCATGATCGAAATGGTTCAAAAGAGACAGGGACAGCAAGCATGTTCATAACTTGGCAAAAGCGAGGCCAATTCAACATCTATCCCCATGCATAAGCTTCTTTGATTGGTCTTTGCTTAGTAAAAAGATAAGTAAGAAAGATATGATAATAGACTACATCAACAACAACAATTTCAACAACAAACCCGGTGCCTCAAGGACTCCCGCCTAAGCAAGGTCGGGGGGATAAGATAGGATGTATGCAGCCTCAACCCTTTGGAGTGTTATCCTAAAGGGAGGCTGCGTCCAAGGACCCCCAACCTGAGAAACATAAAAGTATAAAAGCATAACAGCATGAAAGTATACAAGTATCTAAGCTTAAGAGCATAAAAATAACAGCAGAGATCAAGTAGATAGAAAGCAAAAAGCAACAAAAGGAAATAAAATAGCTCCTGCCATATCAAGGTAAATCAAACAAGCAAACCTAAGCCTAGGGCCACTAGTGTTAGCTAAATTATGCTCCTTGATCCTAAGCCGCCACATTGGTTGCCCCCTATGCTAGCCCTCCACTAAGCTCTATCTAAGGCTATCTCCCCATGTAGGTTTAGGTGGGTGAGGTCGTGTCAGATCATCTCCATACATGTCTTCTTTGGCCTGTCTCTCCCTCTCCTTTCGATCATAGTATAGATATGATAGTAGTCTAATTACCTTAAATGCCAATAGTACAATGTTTGCATAATTTGAGATCTTCATTGCCCTTTCATGTTGGGCTTGTTCATCATCTTCCTCTTCAGGTGAATCTGATAGCACTATACGATCAACCTCCTCAAATGACTTCAATGTCGCAAATTGTTTTTCATAGTATTCCTTTTCTCCTGGGTGAGATAAAATTTTTAGTATCAGAAAACACCATTTTGGTTCATTCATGCACATGCGTAAGAACAAGAATCATCTGATTCACATCAAATATCTGATAAAAATCAGTGACTTCCAGCTCCTGAGAAAAATCTGGCATTGCTACCTAAAGAAACCTCATCATAGTTTTTGGAAAGGCTTCTCAAAGTTTATCCGAATAGATTTATAATAATATTAAAAACTACAGACATGTACATGCATACATACATACATACATACATATATATATATATATGCTGACCTAGAAAGTCGATGGATGAACATTATATAAAGGAGTTGAACCCCACGTTTGCAGCAAGCCTCAAAAAATTTCAGAAAGCCTTCTAATAAAGAGTAAGTGTAGCATTGCAAATGCGTTAGTGATTATGTGGAAGGTATCCTACAAAAAATTAGTAAGTCTTTTAGGATCTAAAATATTTTTCTTATCATATATAAAGTTTGAGCCTCTTTTCAATATACCTAAACCCTCTGAGTACAGTTCTACTTGCAAAGGCAATACACATAGGGCCTTGGTGGTGGTAATGATTCCAAACAAACCAGAAGACCTGAAGGAGAAGCATTAAGTGGAACATTAAGGTTGGAAGGTCCATGTTTGTGTCTCAACCATGGTGGAGGATGAATTCCTACAATGCATCAAGAATGCAGAGCCATCCAAAGAAGCATGGGACACCCTAGCAGCATTATTCACAATGCCAAATTGCAGCAGCTTGAGAATGAGCTCATATCCATCAAGCAAGAGGAGATGTCGGGTGAGTCAGTATTTCTGCAAAACTATTTACGATGAAATCACAAAGTTGGATCCACATCATGTTGTTAGAATAGTTTCATATTTAAGCGCGCATGCTGTAATGGTACTTAAGCCAGCAAGTGGTTAGCGAGTGAAGCATTCTTGATGGCCTCTAAATACATGTACTCAAGCGTTGGCAATATACAACACTATACACTTACTCTACTCTCCCTGGGCAAGAATCCAATGCATTTGTTAAAAACTAATAATATATGTCCGGATTCATTTTCTAGTTATCTTGCCGAAATCTCTCCTATTTTAGAGGCTAAATTAGATCCATGATTTATGCAACTTTCTTTTTATTCATCATCCTATGTTGTATATATTGTAGACATTCTATTAGTGATTTAAGCAATTGAATAAGAATTCCTCTTCTTTTCATCAAAAACAAATGCACCATTCATTTTGGTATATTAAGTAACTTTATATACACATATGCACACACACACACAACCCGTACACCTACCCACACATACGCACGCGCACACACATTTGGCTGCTGACATCATCCCCCTTCCACTGACATACCCCCCCCGCGGGGGGTTCCATCCCATTTTCCCAAACTAGCAGAATTTGGAAGTTGCAGACTACTACTATGATGGAGAGGGTAAGAGGGAGCAATTTCGGCCACAATCAACATATCGATTTCATAAACACTGCTAGTAAAACATCATCACAATCAACAACATTCAAAATCAGTCCGAAAGAAGAGCAAACAATAGCAATAGTAAAGAGTTATTTATACCATTGGTCCCTTATCTTTTTAAGCCTGTTTAAATTTGTCTTTTATCTTTTCTTTTGCTCACAATTGGTCCATACGTTTGAAATTTTTTTGTTCACATTAGTTCTTCATTTTTCTTCTTGTTCAAAATAATTCCTCACCTTCTATGAGTCGGTTCCGGAAATAATGCTGAAAAAAAATAAAATAAAATAATGCTGAAAAAAAAATAATTCCAAATCTACTGTTGAACCGCGTCAAGGTGATGCGTTTAAAATGCATAAAAACCGCATCTATAAAACGTGTTTCATATTTATATAAAACGCATTACTAAAACGCGGTTCATAGAGTAATAACGCGGTTTACCTATAAACCGCGTTTACTGAACGCGGTTTATTCGCAGTACGCACAAACACCATTTTCATCGCTTATAGTCGCCATTATGCCGCAATTCGTGATGATCGTCACATTGATCCCATGTTCCTCTCAATGAAGCTCCAACATTATAAGTGGAGGTGGTAAGAAATCAGGAAAAGTTATCAATAAAAGGCTATTAATTCAGTAGTGATCAAATAGCTACGACAATGATACTTAAAGATATCCGGCGTATAAAGCAGAAGAAGGGCGACAGCGGATGACATGACCGGCGGTGAGTAGGGGTGTAAACGAACTGAGCGTTCAATGAACTACTCGTGTTCAAAATCGATTAGAGCTCGTTCATGTTCATTAGGAGAGCTCGATAGCTTAACGAGCCAAGTTCGAACAGGGGGTGCTCGGCTCGCTATCGAACAGTTTGATAAGGGCTCGATAAGAGCTCGTTAAGGGGCTCGATACGAGCTTGTTAAGGGCTCGGCTCGACTCATTGCGTTTGACCATATTAAACCGCGTTCATATGAAGCGGTTTTTATTATGGTAAACCGCTTTATCAAGACGCGGTTCTTATTACTGTAAACCGCTTTATCAAGACGCGGTTCTTATTATTGTAAACCGCTTTATTAAGACGCGGTTCTTATTATGGTAAACCGAAACGCGGTTTTTATTCATCTGAAACGCGTTTTCTTAACGCGGTTTACTAAAACGCGGTTCAACAGTAGATTTGGAATTATTTTTTTTTCAGCATTTTTTTTTTATTTTTTTATTTTTCAGCATTATTTTCGGAACCGACTCACCTTCTATTCTACGATAAAATTAATCCCTCATCATTTTAATTTTAACCTAATTTTGGTCACTGGAACCAATTTTGTCCTAAACTAAACCACAAGGAACCATGTTAAACAACAAAAAAGATGACCGGTCAATTTAAACAAAGTTACAACGACCAAGGATCAATTTAAACAAATTTAAAAACACGCCAACTAGATAAAACGAAAACAACCTGTGGTTAGACCAGAAGCTCCAGAAAGATCAATCTCATCAGCGCGCTCAACATCAACACCACATCCAACCTTCTCCGGCAACCGCGAAACAAACTCTTTCCTCAACGTATTCACAGAGTTCCGGCGACTTAGCTTCCCGAACAGATCATTGCCGTTAAATCTGCGCCCAGGACTCCCCAACAGCGGCGAATCTGCATCCATTGCAAGATCCGTACCTAGAATCGCAATGAAATTGCATGAACCCTAGCTAATTAGCACAGAGAAATCAAAGATAAGGAGAGGCACGGCGACAAGAGGGGAGCCACACCGCTCATTCCAAGGTTTTGTGATAGGATACGACAAATCTTGATTTGTTATGTTGTGAAAAGTGACAGCGGATTTTTTTTGGTTTGATACTTTCCGTACTTTTATCCTTGTTATACGATTAGTTAGAATGGATAAAAGTACAGTGATAATAATAATAAATTTAATATCTTAAAAGATTTCTATCTAAATAAGATCTGAAAGAATGGAATATATATAACCTTATCCTTTTGTAATATTACCCCAAAGGGAGACTGTAGACTGTGTTCGTGGACCCCCCAACTTGCAAAGCAAAGTAAAGGGGATAAGAGTAAAGGATGTAATTTCACCAAAGAGGGCACCAACCCCCCGTCACCGAATTCCATTAAAACTCCAAAGTTAAGTGTGTTTGGACGAGAGCAGTACCAGGATGGGTGACCTCTTGGGAAGTCCTCACCTTCAGGCAAGGGGTACTCGAAAACAACCTCTCTTCACGTTAATACCCCGAAGGGGGAAGGCTGCATACATCCCCCCCCCCCGGCCGTGCGTGGGCGGGAGCCCTTGGGGCACTGGATATGTCCCTTAGTAAAGGAAGTAATTTCGTACCCCCGTTTGGCAATGGAAATACGTTTGAGGGGTGATTGGGGTAAATATTTACCTTCTGTTTATAAAATAGGGGGTGTTTCATTAGGCGAGTAATTTATACAGATCAGCTAGTTATAGAATGATTGAAGGTAATACCTATTTTGGGTTACATCATGATATGTATTCGCCTGGTAGTTACAAGCTAGGTATTCATAGGCCCGGTACTATATATATCATGAATAGATAACTAATATATAAAAATTAGATAACAATAAACCAAATTTAAGTTGAAAAATAAGACCCGAAGATACCATGTAGGCAAGTTGAGTCCCTTAAGGACATAGCCGAGTGGTCGTGATCGCCGATTGCCAACAAGGTAACCCGGGATCGAATCCCACGAAGCTCAAATGTGGTCTCCTCTTTATTGAGGATTTAAGGGGTTTATCCCCTCCCCTCTTCCTATGGCTTTACCATCATAAAAAATAAAAAAATAAAAAAAAATGTAGGCAAGTTGATGTCAAGTTGTGCCACGTGTTTTAGAAGGACACGTGGCATTACAAGGGTGTGGGGATCAAGTTGATAAAAATGGGGAGGGAGGAGAATAATTATCCTCAAGCTCCCCATTCTCATGAAAGACTGTCTTAACACATTTTGTACTCATTTTACCTAAAGCTTTGTTATTATCTGTCTTTATTACTATTTTATGTGATTAATACTGACTTGAGTGTCGGAGGGGTCCCCGTGGGTTCCTCTCTATCCGTTTGTTTCATCTTGCAGGGAATGTCAGGCCAAACGTGTAGTTTGAGCTTGAGTTCAGCTCATCTAAATGAATTCAAGCTAATACAGAACTCCAAAATAATGTATAAGCACACTGACCCCGAACATCATAAACACCGTCTAATACCCCTTTATCCTTCCTTACCCCCATTTTATTTAACCTCCAAATTGAGGGTAAATGGGAGGGTAATTCTTTAAGAAATTTTAGACAAATTTGCCTTTATTTTAACTATAACTCTTGTTGGAAACTATGACGTATATAACAACAATACCACGTATAACACAACGTGCAAAATACTGTGTAAAATATTGTTATAAATTACCGAAAAATAAACTTAAATTACAGTATAAATATCCAAAAAATACTGCTGGAAATTTGAGTAAAATAGTCGAACAAGTGCAGTAAAATAACCGAAAATGTACTGTAAATTAAACAGTGAAATTATACGAAAATTAGCATTAAATCTCGGTACAACGCAGTAAAAAATTTCAGTAAATTTGTATCGAAAAAACCGCAGCAGAATAAATGAACACGACAATCAAATAATACCAAAGAGGGAGAGTAGATTAGAAAATACTGGAGATACCGTGCCGTGGGAAATACCACTGCCCTAAAAGACGATTTCTCCTCTGCTTCGGTGCAAACAGACGAGTAGGCGGCCGTCCTCCAGGATTTACACGATCCGACCCTTAACGTGCACTCGTTAATTGCCGATTAGGAACGCCTTGAACTTTGCCCAGAAATTGAAGAGAATAAAAGATGAGACGGGAGCGAGAGAGAAGAGAATTGGTTGCAGTATGTTTCGATGTACCCTTGAAGGCATATTTATAGGGTGCCTAAACCGGGGCCAACCGCTAGTCTCGTTGTAAATGCAGCGAATCAAAACAGTTAATTAAATGCTGTAATTGTGTTTTAATGGCAATGAATAGGGGCGTTTGGAATCTGGCAACGAGGACTTGTTTATCGTAATTTTTCCGTAAAATAAATATACCCGGTGATAAAAAGCGCACCCTTGCCCTCGCACGGCGTGACGCGGCGGGCGGCGTGCGTGTGTGGTTCCCACCACTCCTTCACCCAAGGCTTAATTCAAGTGAGTTAAATGAAAGTACCCTTATAAACTCTTCTTATCCCCCTTAAATTGTCTATGTGGGATAGAGCCCACTTGGTGCATTTACATTGTTTGATGTATTTTTTCACAATATTTAAGATTAACTTGTATTATTTTTTCAACAACTCTATTTATCCTTATCCCTTTACTCAATTGCCAAATAAAGCTAACTCATTTACCCCTCTTTACCCTTAACTCTTATCCCTCTTAATTTGGCATATCTAACCAATGATAGGATCTTACCTTATCTTCCCCCTCTTTATGTCCTTTTATCCAATTGTCAAATAAGAATAACTTATTTACCTCTCTTTACACTTACCTATCTTAATTTGATATATCCAAGTAAAGGTAGGATATTACCTAACCTTCCCCCTCTTTACCCCCTTTTACATAGTTGTCAAATAGGGCATACATTTAATTAAAGTGAGGAAAGAGGTTGATGTCAGATAAAAATAAAATGATGCCAGTAGTCAAATAAGCGATCCAAAATGTTTCATTTCATCCTCACCATCTCACAGGAATCAATGTCCTATGAAAAATGTATATAAATATTTTTTTTTTATCAAAATGTACATAAATAATTTATACTTTGTTTGAACTAAGAAGAAATATGAGAGAAAATTGATTTTTTTTTTTTTTTTTTGGATGTTAAGGGTAAATTAAAAATTAAAAATTAAAAAAAGATCTTAAAAAAATGAACAAAAAATTAAAAAAAGATGGGTTGTAAATAAAAGGTTAGAAAAGGTAATTTTTTTTCTTCTAGTTTGAACGTTAAGAAAAAAATTTCTCAAAATATTAAGGGTCGCAAATAAAAAGGTTGGAAAAAGTTTGATTACAAATGAAAGTCATAAGAAATGACGGGTTGGAGCTACGATTTACTTTCTTTTTAGTTTTTCTATCCGTTTTAAGAGGAAAATAATTTTTTTTAAAAACCTAATGTATTTTTTTTTAAAGTTTTTTATCCATCTTTTCCTTTTATTTTCTTGGTTTGATACTGCTTCACACCCAAAAAGAAGCGAGCGACGTCTGAGTTAAATTTGGAGGTAGCATTCTTTTGTTTCTCGCGATGAAGTAAGACTAAGCTCACAGGCTTATAACTCTAGGTTGGAACAAGTTGGTAGGATCCCCTTTTAACATCCACATATCCCACAAGGTGAAGGATAATTTAGGTGTTAATAAATAAATTAAGTATTTAATTACAATTATACCAATCTCCTAACTCTATATATAGGGACTTGAGTGTAGAGGAGAAGTGTGGATAATGATATGTGTTAGTGTCTCTCTCTCACTCTCTCTCTAAGTCTCTCTTCCCTTTCTATCTCTCTATCCCCCACCCCCCCTCATTTTTTTTCCCGATAATTTGAGAAAAAATCGCTACACAAGCCGGCCATTTGCTAGACGAGGCCTGAAACCGCCCGCAACAACACGGGAACCAAAACAATCAACACGGAACAAGAAAACAGAAACAAACCGCTCGCCTCAAGACCCGACAAAACAAACAAAGAGAACAGGACCAGAAAAGACACGTGGGTAAAAACACCAACACGCAAAAAACCACCACAAACAGGAACCCTAGCTGAAGAAAAACCTATCTGAAAAAAAGACAAAAGGCTAGCACAAGAACCGGGAATGGGGTTGAAGCCACAACCCAAGCCCCACGTCATATCATCGAGCCAGAATGTCTGCCACCATAGCCAAGTCGAAGCCATTAAAGTTGAAGCCCACCTTTTCTCCTATCTATATTGCCTGTTCTACTTCCAGGATCCTCACATCATACTCTTCTTCCGTAATCTTCTGGATTCGGTTTTTCCCATTCCATTTTTTCCGCTTTCCAGCTTTCTTAGACGATTTTTCAGCATTACTTGTAGGAGACATATCCTTAAGGAAGTCCTGCAACTCCGCTTCTCTCTTTCCCTCATCTTGCGCTTGATCGCTTTTCTCTCTCTTTTTGTTGTGCAGAATTTTTCCTTTTTCCTCCAGTTCGTGCTAGTCCCTTCCAAGCATGGATCTGAAACTTGTAGACTTTGCGGCAAACTATCCTCAACTTGAGAATCCCCGATTGCTGTTGTGGGCTCGAATCCTGGAGGGAATTCAGGCCTTGATGTTGTTGACTCATTATCATTGTTGCTTCCCTGAGTATCAGTATCAGGCGTGGTTATCTGAGCTTGATATTTTTCAGTTAGAGCTTCATCATTTTCAACCCATGGCAGAAGTAGAGGAGGATGTGCCACCTGCTGTCAGGCGTAAGGCATGGCTTGCACGAGTGATCGCTGCAGGGCCCTTCATTACTATTTAAATTTGTCACATACCTATAACTCTCTATAATTGTATGGATTATATACGAATATATTGTTATATTGAGTTCTTTCATTGATTATTTTGAAGCCGTTATATTAGATCACAAAATTGCACTAGACTTTTTTTTTTTTCCCCTTTCACAATATTATTATTGTCGAAATAGCTTCAAGTTTTTGTATAGAATTAAAAGTTGTCTAATATTATAGGGTTATTTATGCTAAAGGTCCATATATTTTGTCAATTACATCAATTTAGTCATTGTACTTTTAATTGTGTCAATTTAGTCCATGTACAATTTAAAATGTGTCAATTTAATTTTTCGGTCAAATTTAAGTTAAATTAATAATGTAATTTTAAACAATAAAATTATGTTAGATAAAAATAACTTATTATAAATTCCTCCATTTACTCAATCTAACCTACTTGCGGCGAAACCATTAAATTTGCATTAAAAACTTAGCATAAAATTTTTCTCTAAGGATCAGACTAACACATTTAGAATTGTATAAGGACTAAATTAATATAATTAAAAATATAATAATTAAATTGACATAATGAATAAAATATATAGGCCTTTAGTGTAAATCACCCAATATTATATAATGGAATGAGTTGTTTTTGGACCACTTAATGGAATGAGTTCAAAAAATGTAAATTGGTAGTGTCCAAAGATTTAATTATATTAGTACCTACCCGCCATTTGCATGCCTAATTTTCTGCTGTTCACCAAACCATTACTGGGTCTTATTTATTTTTAAATATTAAATATTCATATATATATATATATATATATATATATATATATATATATATAGGAGTGGCTAGAATGAGGATAAAAATTCTATGACAATATAAAAAAATTAAATCTACACCGTTAGATCTTAAGAAAGATTGATCAATGATTCTAAAAGACTCATTGTATCCGGAGCCCTACTACCACCTAACAGTCACCACCACCACCACCCACCACCACCGCTGCCACTCCCGCCACCACCACCCATGTCGGACGCTCATCACCACCGCCACTCACTATCACCGCCGCTACCGCCACCGCCACCGCCACCCATCTCTCTGTTTCCATCCCTTCCCAGATCCCTACGATCACCACCACCATCGCCACCACCACCACCCTTCCCCACGTCGGCGCTTCTCTCCGCTACCCCCACCGGTGGTGGCAGGTGACTGTGGCAGTGGTGGCGGATGACGACGGTGCTAACCGTTGGGATTTGAGATGGGATGGAGAGAGAGATGCGTGGCGGTGGCGGGAGTGGCAGAGAGGAGCGGCGGCGATGGCGAGGACGGGTGACGGTGGTGATGGCCGTAGGGATCTAAGATGGGTGGCGGGCGAGGAGTGGCAGCGGTGGTGGTAGGGCTTCAGGCACGATGAGCCTCGTAGAACCATTGATCAATCTTACTAAGATCCAACAATGTAAATTAAATTTTCTCACATTCTTACAAAATTTTCATTTTAATTCTAGCCACTTATATATATATAACATGACTTCTATGAAAGGCTGAGAGATGAAAGACTGAATTTTATGCTACTTATTTATCAGTTGGGAGAAAATTGATGTCAGCAGTTAGATAAGTGGCTCAAAATGTTCTCTCTAAGACCTACTAGTGCTACGTTTTTCTTAATTTTATATATAACCTAAGAACAAAGATCACAAGTGTAATCCGAACAAAGTACTAATGACATTAATGTAAGTGGTAGATTGAAGAAAGTTAAAACCTTCAAAGATGTTTTTCTGAAAATTTGCTATAATTAAGAGAAAAATGATTACTTTTGAGGATGAATTAACTATAATATATATATATATATATATAAAAGAATAAGAGAAAAGGATGACGATTAGAGAGAAAATTAGGGTTTTAGAAAGAATTCGAGAGAAAGAGATAGAGGGAATTGATTGGTAGAGAGAGAGAATTTAGAAAAGAGAAAATGTGTTTGTAATTATATTTGCTTCATCTCTCAATTACACTATACGTTCCCTTTTGTGTCATCAATTAATTGTTGAAATTTTGGACTTAATCGATTGGGTTAGCTTGAGAAGATAATGACGAAAGCTCGGTTTATTATAAGATAAATGGGTCTATATGTAATTATGTGTTAGCCTCATTGTGACATGGGCTTAAGGTGGATAAAAGGCCCATTTATAACACATGAACTTGTGATAGGGAGGCCCCTGTGTATGTCTATATAAAGGGGCTACCCCTCTCCCCACATAATTAATTCTAATCATCATTTTCTCCTAAACCAAGGGAATTACAAGAGAGTTTTTCTATTTTTTTCTCTTTTCCTAATTGGTGAATATTGTTGTGGATGAGAGGAAGTGCGTCTCAGTCTTAATCATTGGTAGTACTTAGTACATAACAAATATGGATGTAAATGGTATGTTCTAATTCACTTATATCTTTGTTTAAAAGGAAAAAAAATCTCTGTTATGTTTTAAGTATTAATCTTACATTAATATGCAAAACTACATTGCCTGACTCACTAACCAACTAATTACCATTTTCTGAATAACTACTTCCTTTATATATTACATGTATCATTGTTTCATACCAAATGATGTTCTAACCCAAAACCAATTAGTAATGAGTGGAATAGCTCCTTAGGTATATAAATTGGTATTCTCTCTTTTAGCTCACCAATGTTGGATTCCATTTTTCTCCTTTCTTTGACTTGTATCAAACCACCATGCTCAGCCACCGTCGTCCTCGACAACTTCACTATAGGTAGCTTCAGTCTGAGTAAGTAGCCATTTTCTCTCATGGATGGCTTCACTTTACTCTAGGTAACCCTCTCCTAGGTAGCCCTTTCCGAAACTTGGGCCCGTTACATGTGGCTTGTCAAGCACGGCCATTGAGCGCAGTCCGTCTCATACCACACCGAGCAGGACTCCAGAGTACGGTCCGTCCAGGCAAGCGCAATTCTCATATATAAATTAAAAGGTTCTGTACAAACAGTATCAAAGGTAATCAAAAATATTGGCCCACGGCCCAAAACCAATCAATCTAATAAATGAAATCCAAAAAAAAATTCAAAGAAAACTAAGTCACAAAATTGATCCGGTGCCAAACTAATCTTTGAATTTCTCTTATCACCCAACCTTGTTCCATGTCCAATTCCTTGAAGATTTGCCCGTTCCTAATTGTCCAAATCATGTAGACTGTCGCAGCTAAATATGCCCGTCTGATATGTGACTCAAAAAGTCGACTCCGAATCTTCTTCCCAAACCAGTCGAAACATTTCTGAAAGTCTGTGAAGTAACGAATTCCACTCCACTTACAAATACCAAACCATACCTCTCTAGTCCACACACAATCAAAAAACAAATGCTCGATAGATTCACTAGCTTTTTTACACATAGCACAACGACTAGCTAACATTACTCCTCGTCTTTGTAATCTATCCTCCATCAACAAACCACCCGATACAGCTAACCATAATACAAAACTGTGTTTAGGGAGAGAGAATTTACCCCAAATTGTGCGCCCCCAGTGGTTTTCCTCTCGATGGGCTCGCAATAAATGATAGGCCATACTGCATTTAAAATGACCTTCACGAGCACAGTACTGCAACGCCCGCCGCACTTCCTGAATCGAATCAAATTTGGCAAGAAGCCTGTCCCGACATTTTATTAACGTTTTCCAATGAGGAGAGTCATTTGTCATTGCATCCACCTGCCAAAAATCACCCTTTTTCATATAGATCTCATGAATCCATCGAATCCACAGTGAATCCTTCTTTTCCTGAACAAGCCAAAGAGTACGCATTACTTAAGCAAGGTTCCAATTTTCAATTTGTTTAATACCGAGTCCCCCTTCATTAAGTGGCCAACAAAGTTTATCCCAAGCTCGTGGAATAAAAGCCCGGGATTTCTTCTCCGTACCACCCCATAGGAAAGCAGAGAAGAGTCTTTTGAGCTCCTGCACCGCAACTTTAGGGAAAAAGAAAAGATTACCCCAAAAAGACATAACACTCATTAAGACCGAATTTACCAATTCCCTTCGTCTCGCATAAGAGATTTTACGATGATGCCAACTGAAAATACGCTCCTTTATCCTATCAAACAAAGGACCAAACTAATCAACTTTTAGTCTAGACCCCGAGATCGGAATGCCCAAGTATTTGAGAGGAAGGACCTCAATACCGAACCCCCACCCCTGCACAATAGACTCATGGTCAACCTGATTTACTCCCGCAAAGCTGATACATTTCATTATATTTGGCTCAAACCCAGAAACTTGGGAAAAATTAAGGAATTTCCCCCAAATAGCTTGAACTGAGTCTCGATCCCCTCTAGCAAATAGAAGAAGATCGTCGGCAAAAATCAAGTGAGTTAAATTCAACTTCCGGCATTTAGGATGAAATTTATATGATTTATCAGATCCCACATCTGTAAGTACTCGCAACAGATAATCCATACAAAGAATAAAGAGATATGGAGAGATCGGATCACCTTGCCTCAAACCACATGCGCCCGGAAAGAAACCCACTAGCTCGCCATTCATCTGGATTGAGAAAGTCGGAGTCATGACACACAGCTTTATCCAGTCAATGAATTTTGCTGGAAAATTCAGGCCTTCAAGCAAATCAAAGAGAAAATCCCAACTCACAGTATCATAAGCCTTCCTAATATCAATTTTCATGAAGCACCGAGGAGACAAATGCGCCCGATTATAATGCTTAATGATCTCCTGGCTCAATAAGATATTGTCGAACAGCGAACGGCCTCGAGCAAATGCTCCTTGAGCAAGATTTGTAATCTTATGCAGGACTTCACATAGCCGATTTGCTATGATCTTGGATATGAATTTATAAAGAACATTACAGCACGCTATCGGCCTGTACTCTCCAACTACTTGTGGATCGCGGACCTTCGGTATGAGACACAATGTTGTGGTATTGAGACTCCTCAAGAGCTTTCCTTTTTCAAAGAAATCTATCACCGCTCAAGTGACATACTCCCCTACAATCCCCCAACAGTGCCGATAAAATTTCGCTAGGAAACCATCTGGACCAGGGGACTTTGAGACCGGAATGGACCACACCACATCTTTAACTTCCTACGGCGTAATAGGACCGAATAAACCTTGCGAGTCCACATCAGTAATCAAACTCCCAGCTCGAATCAAATCTAAGTTGACCTTGCTCACATACGCACGCTTTGTGCCTATCAAATTCGTATAGTAGTCAACGAAAACCCACTTTACCTCATCTGGGTGCTTAATTCTAATACCCTCACTATCCAAAATTGTCCATATGCTTTCTTTCACTATTACCCTCTCTTAAAAGTCATGCTATATGTATATAGAGGGTAGAATTATTATTAAAAAAAAAAAAGTTAATGTTATAAAGAATTCACCAAAATTTGTGATCATTATTTAGTACAAGTCACATCACTGCTTCATTAATATATTTTACTGCCTCCATCAATAATAATATCTTATATATATTATATATATATGACACAATTGTTATGAGAATATAAGAGGGAGAGAGGGGCGAATCTTGGCCGTCCATTGCAATGGATGGCTAAGATTAGCCCCTATTTTATAAATTAAAAAAAAATTATCCATCCCACCTCCCCATTTCCCCGCAACCTGATACAGACTAAAGGAGGTTCCATCCAAAAACCAATTGGCAATGGGTGGAGTAGCCCCTTTAGTATATAAATTGGTGCTTTTCTTTCTTACCCACTGATGTGGGATGCGGAATGCGGGATGCCCCCCGTTTTTATCTTTTGCTCTGATACCAATGATACGGGTTAATCTAGGAAGGGTCGGTTTGCCCCTCGAAAACCAACGAAGTAATGAGATTGAGAAGAAGGGAGGGAGAGAGAGAATCAAGAATTGGAGGGAGGAGAGAAGTAGTACAATTTGTATTATCATTCAAACAAACAACCAATTAACTACTTGTAACTACCTAACTATTGCAATTCATACAAGAGAATATCGCTACTCTTGGTCTTAGGTCTTATTTCCTAAAATACATTGTATCACAACCCTTCTTTTCTCTCTCTCACCCCAACACCCGCCTCCGCAGCTTCTCCTTTGTGTCTCTCTTCCAATACACTTTCTCTCACCCCCTATAACCCTTCACCCCCTCCAGCCACTGCCACCGCTGTCCGCTGCCCTTTGTTTTCTCTCTTTTTTGCGGCGGTGGCAGGTGGTTAGGATGAGAGAGAGAAGGTAAGGGTTCCAGGTGGGGAACGGGGGAGGTTGAAAATTTTTTATTTTTTGTTTTTTTTTATCCCATAAAAAAGACCAATCTTGGTTGTCTATTGTAATGTACGACCAAGATCTTTCCCTCTAACACTTTTACCTTCTCATAAATATTTTATTTAACAAAATGTTTAGTACATTTGTTTTTTAAGAAATGCAGATGATCCTTGCCCCAACATGATATGCTTCTGATCCTCGTGTACCTTAACTAAAGGTGCACATGGTTTTGGTCATTTTAGGTTTACAATAAACATGGATAGGGTCGGTGTCAAGGAACCATCTTTCCCAAAAGCTTAAGCTGATGGATGAAGGCCCGGGATTAGTTTTATAATCTAACATGCTCCCTCATGCGAATGCCCGGTTGAGCTTGAAGCATGGATACTACACAAGCCTACAACTTGTGCTTAAATTATGTTAATATTGAAATTAGGGGCTGTTGAGATTCGAACTCGTGACCTCTTGGCCATTAAGACTCCGATATTATGTCAATGAACCATCTTTCCCTAAAGCTTAAGCTGATAGGTGAAGGCCTGGGATAAGTTTTATAATCTAACAGTCGGGCTAGGTTTTAATCATTTTCAGTTTCTCCATATTGTTGGGTCGGATCGAGTGTGGATGAAGTTATTTCGGGTATAGGTTACTTAATGTCGAGTCATCCTAATTTTGGGTCAATATTGGGGTAGGGTTGTTTGGGTTTTAGGTCATTATAATTCTATTATTTGGTGACCTACTTTTTTTTTTTGATAATTAGGAACAAAGTTGCAATACAAAATAGGTCACATGAACAAGCGAGGCAAAGAGAACCCCAAAAATATAGGGGAACAGACTCAGAATCTAGAAAATATCCAAAAAGATTGGAAAGTAAAGCAAAAACAACAGGAGCCAAAATATGCAGAACATGGCTAGAAAAGCACTGGGTGAGACGCACTCAAAAAAGACAGCGAGTTATGACAGAGCTGGAGAGAGATTGACAGGTGACCTGCTTGTATAAACTATTTAAAAATTTTTGAGTATATCTCAAATAATTATAATTTTACCAATAATTTTTGAGTAATCTTTTATTATTTCATTTGTACTCCTGACAAGTAATAACTTCATTGAATCTTAAAATCTGGATTCAGGTCATTTTGGGTCAGATTGGCTCAAGTTAAAGGTGGGTCAAGTGGGGCCAAATTGAGTATCGGGTTAGTTTCAGATTTTCGGATCCAATTATTTAAGTCAAATTTTCGGTTCGGGTTAGATCGATTTATGCGTTTTTCAGATTGAGTTGGTTAGCCATGTCTACGCACGACCCAACCCATAGCAAATGGGTTGAATTGGGTTGGATAAAGTTTGTATGTTGGTTCTAATGGGGTGGATTGATTTTGTATCCCTCGATATTGGGTATAATTTTGGGCTACCGAGAGGGTCTCAGTTGGTGACGTCTCCTACCCATATGGTCATTGCCCAGGGATCAAGAGTTCGATTATCGCTGATGATATACTCATAACTTACCTGCTCATGGGGGCTTGTGGGTTGTTCTCATGGGCCAGGGTTAGTTGGGGTAACCCAATTCCTTGTCACTAAAAAAGAATTTTAAATGAAGCCTTTCATATACAATAAATTATTGAAATTTTAATTATAAAACTTATTAATATCAATAATTGATATTTTAAAAATCACAACCCTAAAATTTTGGGGCCTCGAACAGTTGCTAGACTGTTTGGGGTTATGTTTGGCCCTGTGGCTACCCATGGATAGGCTGAAAACAACATGCAATATTTTTAGAAGTATTTATATTTTAGTACTCCAATATTTTTGAAAATAATAAAAAAGAACCTGACCTTTTTGAATTAATAAAAAGGCCTTTAATATTTTATCGTATTAATAAAAAGGCTCCTAAATTTTTGCCGCATTAAATTAAAAAGGCCTTACGCATGAGAGCGGTATTTCTGTTAATACGATAAAAATTTAGAGGTCTTTTATTAATTCAAAAATGTCAGAATTCTTGTTATTATTTTCAAAAACGTCATTGTACTAAAATGTAACTAACCCATATTTTTAACATAAACGTCAAATTTTACTAATTAGTGAATTAAAATGATATCAAAAATAGGTTGCAAATCATCATGCTATAAATGAGAGTTGAGTTGTCTAGTCTCGCGTCATCTCAAGTTCAAGCCAAGTGTAAATGAGCCAAGATAGCACCTAATGTAGCTCGAGCATATAGGATTGCAAGCCGTAGTAATCTATTTCATACAATTTGTAAATCTAAATGTCACAAACCGAGTCAAGTTCGAGCTGAATAAGTCGAGTTTGAGTCTAATTGAGCTTAAACAAGCCTAAGTCAAAAACTAAATAAGGCAATCTTATCTATTAGCTTAGATGGGAAAAACAGTCGAAACGATGTCCAATTAGTTCTCGAATGAGCGCAAAATTTTAGATGAAACTGGAAAACAGCTAGTTCTCTACGGCCAACTGCAAAACTCAAATGAAACAGACGGAAAGGTGCCCAACTCTTTCCAGAATGGTCGGGTGCAAAAATACGGATGAAACAGACCGAATGGGGCCTAACTGGTTATGGAAAGGTTGAGTGCAAAAAATTCGGATGAAACGGAAAAAAAAAAAAAAAAAAAAAAAAAGCATTCAATTGTTCCCTTAGCAAAGACTTGTACGAAACGGCATTTTCCTTCGTCCGTGATTGGCCGTGCCAAAAGCTTGGATGAAACACAAAAAATGATGCCTAATTGGTTCCCGAATGTCCAAGAACAAAAGCATAGACTAAAATAGACAAAATGGTGCTAAACTAGTTCCCCAAAGCCCAAGCGCAAAAGCTTGGACATACTTACGCCCAACTAGTTCTTGAATGGCCAAGTGCAAAAACACGGCCGAAATAGATGAAATAATGTCCGATTGTTTTCGAATTTTTGATCCCCGAAACTCAAATGAAAGAAAGTAACGATGCCCAATTAATTCCACATGGTTGAATAGGAAAAAAAACCTAGAATGAAATAGACAAAGAGGCATCAACCTAGTTTTCGAATGGATGAGCGTCAAAACATGAATGAAATGGGTGAAACGACACCCAACTTGTTCTAGAATAGCTGAGCGGAAAAACTTGGACAAAACAGAAGAAACAACGTCCAATTGGTTCTCGAATAGTTTAGCGCAAAAACTTGGACCAATCAGATAAAATGGCATCCAATTGGTTCGCAAATGGTTGAGCTCAAAACTTGGATGAAAAGGCGCCCAATTGGTTCTGAAATGAATGGGTGCAAAAATTCTCGCTATTATAGGGTTCGATTCCGGGCAGCTTCTTTAGCCCCGAAAATCATCACCTCTAGGCAAACCTTACTTGGTACTTAATATAATATTAATACTTTGAACATGATAGAGAATATAGCCTCGAATTAGACTAGGTATAAGTCATTTAGAACATATTATTTACATCCATCTTTGTCGATGTACTAAGCGTTATCAGCGATTAAGCCTGAGACGCATTTTCTCTCACCCTCAATAATATCAAACAATCAGGAAAAGAAAAAAGATAGGAGAACTCTCTTACAATTCCCTTGATTTAGAAGAAATAAAACTGAACAATTGTGAGAAGGGGGTGGCCCCTTATATAGACAAACATATGGGTCTACCTATCACAAGCCCTTATATTATAAATGGACTTTCTTAATCCACCCCAAGCTCATGTATGAGTCTAACACAATTAGATATAGGCCTATTTTATATCATAATAAACCGCGTTTTTGTCATAATCTTTTTAGACTAACCCAATCGATTAAGTCAAACAATTAAATTCTTCTACGTACCAAAACGTGGGAAGCTCAATCTTTTGACTTTACAACGTGAAAGCCACCAAGCTAATTTGAGGCCTCTAACTAAACAAAGTCATAATACAGCATTTCAACATCTTAAAACAAATTATTTATTTAAGTATATAATATATATATATATATATATATATATATAAAACAAATACACGTAATTTAATTATCCAATATAAACATAAGTTACTAAAATATAGAAAATAGTTATGCATTTAATTATATACGTCAACAACGACTTAAATGTTATTATAGAGGTTTCCCATGCAATACACAGTTGTGATTGAGTTTTAAATAATTATATTTATATGTGATAATTGATAAGTTATATTATTAACATAAATAAAAATAGAGTTTGCCTATACAATAAATTATATACATTTAAATCAAGAGAACACAGCTAATTTTATGATAAATTATACATATTAAATAGATATAGATATAGATAGAGAAGTGGAGTTTAAGGAAGGAAGGTGTGATAAACTAGAAATTCAAGAATGGGACAGTGGAGAAGTGACGTTCTTATGAGAGGATGAGAGTGTAAAAGGGTTGAATCCTAACCCTCTATGGTAATGGATGGCCAAGATTTGTTAGACATTAAAAAAATAACAATTTACGGCCAAGATTTGTTGAGTACTTAAAAAAATAATAATAATTTCCCTCCCTTACCACTTCTTGCTTTCTGCCCCATAAAGAGGTACGGGTCATAAATTGTTATTTTTTTTAATATCCAACAAATCTTAGCCGTTCATTAAAATAGAGGGTTAGGATTCACCCCTCTCACGCTTTTACCCTCTTATAAGAATGTCACCATATATATATATATATATATATATATATATATATATATATATATAATAAAATGTATTAATATTATATATTTTCAATTATTAACTTGTCAACTCTCAATTTCTCCCTATGTATATAAGATGTCACCTTGGCTAGAATACATGCATTTTTTTGATAGTTTAGCCACCACCCACCACCGTGCCCCATGGCAAGTTTCGGGTTGTTCCGCCTCCTCATGGCGGCTTTACAAGTATATTTGCTCGTCTTCACCACCGTTGCAACCGCCGGCCCGGCATTTAACTACAGCGATGCGCTTGATAAAAGCTTGTTGTTCTTCGAGGCACAAAGGTCTGGGAAACTACCAACTAATCGAAGAGTCAATTGGCGCGGCGATTCTGGCTTAAAAGACGGCTTTTCTAAGAAAGTAATCGTCGTTCTCTCGAGTTCTCGTCTTACTTTTGACACTGATCATGAGTTAGAGACACCGTATAAGGAATACTACGTTTCTTTTAGAGTAAACTTTGTGCTGTTATGCGTCTTACTTTTCTCCTTTTCGCCCCTTTTTGTGTCAGCTAACTCGATTTAGGATTCCTAGTGCATCTGGTCCGAGTATTTCGAGTACTATTTGACCTAGCAGTTTAAACTTTTGAAGTGATCGGTTTCTCGATACTTTCGTAGGTGAACCTAGTAGGAGGTTACTATGACGCGGGAGATCATGTAAAGTTTGGACTACCAATGGCATATAGCTTGACAATGCTGGCATGGGCAGCGGTCGATTACGCGCGTGAGCTACAAGCATCAAACCAAATGGAGCCCACTCTCGAGGCCATTCGATGGGGCACCGAATATTTCCTCAAGGCTCATCCCGAACCTAATGTTCTCTGGGCTCAGGTATGTCTTATGAGTTAATCAGCCAAGTTCGAGCTCGTCAAGCTCAAGACATTATATGGAGTAGTCCACTAGAATTATATGTAAATCTGTTTTTTTTTTTTTAATAAACTCCAATATGGGATTTTTATATGGGCATTCTAACGTTTTAATATATGCCGTAAAAATATGAGTTCTAAATTTTTTTTCATTTATGTACTCTTTACTAGAAAACGGTAGATTTTCAATACGACTCTATAGTGTATAAGGACCTTCTGCCTAGTAGATTTTTATAGTAAAATGCAAATATGATCCGTGATTCTAACAAGATATTTAATCATCGCTATTCGACTGCAGTGATATTTTTTTGTCAAAATTTAACAATTTTTTGCCGAAAATGCTAAAGTGGCATATCTATATCACGAAAATTATATTCCATTTCAGTATTTTTTAACAATTAAAATTGATCAAATTCAAACAAAATTTTATCTAACTATGCTAAACGATGCCTAATCAGGTGACAAAATTTTCAAACTATAAAATAATTAATTCTATATCAAACAGTTAAATCTTAAGCTATCTAAGTAATAAATTTCCTTTTTTTAAATATGATGACAGGTTGGAGATGGAGAGTCAGATCACTGCTGCTGGGAGCGCGCCGAGGACATGACGACGCCAAGAACGACTTATCGACTCGACTCGAGCAATCCTGGCTCAGATCTGGCTGGGGAAGCCGCAGCAGCTTTAGCCGCGGCTTCCATAGCCTTTGAACCCTACAATTCTTCTTACTCTTCTCTTCTCTTACTCCAT
Source organism: Simmondsia chinensis (assembly GCA_018398585.1). Classification (NCBI taxonomy): domain Eukaryota; kingdom Viridiplantae; phylum Streptophyta; class Magnoliopsida; order Caryophyllales; family Simmondsiaceae; genus Simmondsia; species Simmondsia chinensis. The sequence continues at coordinate 3,773,838 of JAGTTD010000014.1, forward strand.
GCCAAAGAGGTACCAAATCTATACTCTTCCAATATCGGATCAGATTCAGTATATTAATTTTTTAGTTTATAAACTATATGAGTAATTCTTTAGCTTAAAAGTTACATATATGTAATAAAACATTCCAAATGACCATGTAAAAGAGCGTAAAACGTATCGTTATTTGTTTGTAACCCCACAATCTCCTGAATATTCCCCTCGTCCGACCCACGACCTACAATCTTATACCGTTACTTATGCAGACAAGTTGGACTAGGGCTCTATTTTACACATTTACACACCGCGGTTTAGAATATTTTATTAACTACATGTAACTTTTGGGTTAAATTTGTCGAACTTTGACAAAAAATTTGTCAATCTCTACTCTCTCGCAATTCCAGTGTGGGATTCAACTAAACTTACATGTGGTATGAATGCAGCTATTCTTGTTTGCGGATAATTATAGAGGGGAATACGATGAATCCATCCCATCAGCCAAGTCATTTTACCCTTCCTCTGGCTACTCGGTTAGTTACATCCTCCCCTCACCTCGGTCTGTAAATGATTTGAGTCGACTCGTCACAAATTTTGAAAGTTACAATTCTACTCACTTTGAGTTCAAATTAAGCCGGCTCATTCAATTAAATGTGCTGAGCCAACTCTGCCCGAGCTTGCAAGCTTGTGAAGTTGAAATGAACCAATATTTTTACACAACAATTGAGTCTAAACAAATCATCAAAACGAGCTAAGTTTAACACTAAATGAGTCGACCTCGAACTTGATCGAATTTAAATAAACCTAAACATGACAAGCTTATCCTATAGCAAGCAGAGCTCGAGCTCGAGCTCAAAATCCTTCGCTTGACAAGTTGCAAGCCTAGACTCGAGCCTAATAAGTTTGGATTCAACCCGCTTATTTATACCCTTACATTTTTCAACACTATTTATATTTTCCTTTACCAATAATATTTACATAAAACCCCATAACTATTACTTAAATTCAAAGTGACCCCGCAATCTTTATGGTTTAAAGGAATATTATTTCCTTATTTAAAATTTTTTTTTTGCAAAATATTTTTAATCAAATATCACTTTTTTCCTTAATATTATGTCTTTCTATTTAAGGAAAATGATTCTATTTTATGTATCTGTATGTGCTTTATAATTGGCGGAGTTAAAGTTGAAGTGAATCATATAACATGAGACACCTAAAAAATGTTTTCTTCTTAACGAAAGAAAGAACCTTTTCTTTCTACGAAGAAAAGAAGGCAAATATTTTTCATATTTATAATTATTGTTATAAAGTTATGTAAAACGATAATAAAATTAACTGACTTCCTGAGGAATAGAGCGTTACTTTTGGCCAAAAGGTCCGAAATTCGATTCCCCCCTTGAACCCCTCCCTGAGGAATCTTTAACTTAACTGACTTTTATAGTGTATAGGTCGTTGCATAAGCCCAGATTTACCACATAACTGAGTTCCTCGTTAGTTAAAAAAATAATAATAATAAAATTAAGATAAAAATAATTTTCTGTCAAAATAAACAAAGCCTAACTACCGCTGTGTGTTATGGGCTCAGGATGAGCTGTTATGGGCAGCAGCATGGCTATACCGCGCGACGTATAATGATTACTACTTGCAATACGCTGCGTTTAATGCGGCAAATTTGGGAGGCACTGGAAATGCAGTAAAGTTGTTCTCTTGGGATAACAAATATGCTGGCCTTCAGATTCTTCTCTCTAAAGTATGAATCTTTATGATTCTACAAAATAATTATTTTTATTCATTTTTCTATAACTTTTATGAAGGTTATTTACGATATTTTTTACAACAGTAAGGAGAAAAAAACGCTAGATGAGTCTCTTAGGGAGAGCTCTACTATGTATCAGCAAATAATAAGTAGCTTGGATCTGAACTAGGCACTTGTGAATCTGTGGCCACTGAACTACTAAAGAAATATGATATCCATCAGCAGTTGTATTTAAAAAAAAAAAAAGTAACATCCCTAGTGCTCCAAGAGCTCTCGCCTAAACAAGGTCGGGAGGAGTGGATGTACACAGCATTCCCTCTTCAAGGTGCTATCCTGAAGGATGGCTGTTTTCGAGAACTCCCAACCTGAGAGGTGCAACACGAGGACTTTCCAGGAAGTCACACATCTTAATACTACTCTCGTTCAAACATGCTTAATTTAAGAGTTCTAATGAGATCCTGTACTTGTGTGTTGATACCCTCTTAGGTTAGTTGTGTTTATGACATGTATATATAATATGTCAATTTGGTCATTTTATTTTTATTATATCAACTGAGGTCATGTATCGCTTCAGAAATATCTATCCTAAAGGGGGTAAGACTGCGTACATCCTTCCCCCTAGAGCCTGCCATGGCGGGAGCCTTAATGAGGCACTAGGTGGTTGTTGTTGTTTTTTTTTAATTTTCGTTATCTCAATGTAGTCGCATGATTGAGTTGAAGTTGAGTTAATAACATAATTTTTAACTGTCCACTCATATTAGATGCAATGAACCCGATACCAACCCACTCCGTATCCCAATTTATACTCACTCATGACTTGACCCACTAAAAATTTTGTCTCTAACTTGTACACTAAATTTTATTGTATAATTAAATTGACACAACGTAAATTATAAAGTGATTAAACTGACAGTATAACTAAAATACACGAATCTATAAAATAGAAAAAAAACCAAATTTAAAAGCTTCTTATTCTTTTTCTCAAATATAACGACAATGAGTAGGTACTGTTGGAAGGAGGAAGAGAAGCATACGAGAGCACACTAAAGCAATACAAGGCCAAGGCAGACTATTATGCCTGTGCTTACATGCAGAAAAATAACGGTTTTAATGTTCCCTTCACTCCAGGTAATTATGTCCCATTTTTTGCATTTTCTTCCTCTCGATTTTGTTAGGAACATCCATAAATACTGAATTCTAAATCAAAATAGTAAACACTGATAAAGAGGATCGGGGGAAAATTAATTATAGAACTCTTCTTATGTAACATTAGTGGCAGATTTAAAAAAAATTTTATTAGAAGCAATGGTAAGAACATATTATAAATGATATAATTAGTATTATATGTAAATTTATATTAAGATGATTAAAATTAAGAAAAATAATAATATTAAAAAAAAAAAGGTATTTGGATATGATGGTATAAAAAAATATTACAAAACTTAAATACATAAAAAATGATTTACAACACAAAAATATTTTTCATCTCGATGAAAATTTACAAAAGTCGTTGGGTGCAATATTAATTTTTTACAAAAAGGAACGACAACATCAATGTTTTTCACCGAGCCTTTAGACCCGACCCACGGTGTTAAAATATATAAGGTCCACATATAAGCCGAAGTTCTAACTCTCTACTCTTTATATATTGATCTTGTTAGGACCACCCATGAATTTACCGAACCGCAAATCAAAATAGCACACACGAAATTGAAGGGGGTGGGGGAAAATTTAAACACCGGAATTTACGTGATTTAGTCGAAGCTTACATCCACGGAGGGAGGAGCAACAATATTCACTATTAATCGAGGATTACAATTTTCACTCTTACTTGCTTACTTACAATACCAGCCAAGAGCGTCTATATATAGATCTCTTACAATCGAAGCTACCAGAAGCTAAAGAGTCATGTCATTAACACTAGCCCTAATAAATCCGGCCAATGATTATAACGGTTACCAAAAACGAACAGTCTCCACACTTAACAGATCTCTTATCTCTTACAACTCTATCATGAGATTCAACCGGACTGTTATCGGAAGATCATCAGTCTCTACACTTAACAAATTTAGGTTCGGGTTCGAGTATTTAAAGTTAATAATGAAATTTTAAATAATAAAAGAATAATATTATGCAGGGGGATTAGCATACTTATTGGCATCAAATAATCTACAGTATGCAGCCTCAGCTGCATTTCTGCTAGCCGTTTATTCTGATTACTTGGCTTCTGCTAACGGCTATGTTGATTGTCCTGACGGCAAATTACAACCCCAACAGCTCCTTCGTTTTGCTAAGTCACAGGTGCGTAATTTTAACAAAATTTTTCTTTTTTTTTTTATTTTTATACTTTATGTTTTATTATTTAAAATGTAAAATAGGCACTAAGGCACCGGATCTCGTTAGAATTTAGAAGTTAAGCATGCTTGGACGAGAGTAGTACCAGGATGGGTGACCTCCTAGGAAGTCCTCGTGTTGCCAACTCTATAAGGTTGTGGGTTCATGGCTGAAGGGGTAAGGCTGCGTACATCCACCCCTCCCGGGCCCCCCCTCCGAGGGAGCCCTTCGGCACTCAGGATCTGCGGGGGCGGATGTACACAGCCTTCTCCCTTCAGAGTATTACCCCTAAAGAGAGGTTGTTTCCGAGTGCCCCCAACCTAAGGGTGAGGACTTCCCAGGAGGTCACCCATCCTGATACGGCTCTCGCCCAAGCACGCTTAACTTCGGAGTTCTAATGGGATTCGGTGACTGCGTGTTAGTATCTTCTTTGGTGGGTCTGTTGTGGTTGTTGTTGTTGTTTTATTAGTTAAAATAAAAATTGCAAAATAAAACAATATGAAAAAAAAAATGATTATAACAATTAGAAAATTTATCAGTTAAATATTATGAATTCTGGTCTTTTATTACCCCTAATGTTTCAAATATGTAAAGTTGAGACCGATCGCGGATCTATTATTATATAAAAAAAGATTGATCTCCTTCTTTGATCACACCGGCTATCATGCTGGAACTGAAAGCTATTGGGAAAGGCAAATCACTTCGCTTCTTTGAGAAAGCTTTTTCAGAGGACTTTATTATTGTTTCTATATAATTTATGTATGTATTAGGTTCTTTTACAGATGTAAATAAGCCAAGCTGTCGTGTTCAAAAAAAAAAAAAAAAAAAAGCCAAGCTAGCTCTCGAGCTCGAATAAAACTCGAAAGAGTCATTGTGTTTAGCTTATCAAGCCAGATTTGAGCCTAATGAAGCTTGAGCTCGTAGGCTCACGAATCTAAATGAGTCTAAGAGAGCCTATTTTGGTATTAGTTTAAATATATCCAGTCGAGACAAGTTTGAGCTCGAATGAGCTAAGCTTAAATGGGTCCGAATAAATAAGCCTAAATTCAGGGTAGATCAGAGCTCATCGAGCTAGGTTTGACTCAACCAAACTGAGCTGAGCTCGTGCTTGAAATTTCCTAGATCAGTGAGCTTCTGATTGAGATTAATGCAAAGGAGCTGAGCCTTGAGCCTGATGAGCTCGAGTGCGGCTCAACTCAAATACTCTCCTACGCTCTTTGGTGGCCTTTTTCGAGTTTAGTCTTTTATCACTTAGATAAATTTGGTTTTTTATCTCATTTAATATTGTGAAATTACGTCACAGGCGGATTACATCCTGGGTAAAAATCCACAGTCAATGAGCTACTTAGTCGGGTTCGGACCCAAGTACCCAACCCACATTCACCACCGGGGCTCATCTATCCCATCCATATCCATCCTTCCACGCGTGTTAGGGTGCGTGCAAGGATTCGAGGCCTGGTTCAACAATCCAAAACCCGACCCAAATGTCATATACGGAGCCCTAGTCGGGGGTCCGGATAGCAGTGATGAGTTTGTAGACGAGCGGTCCAATTACGACCAAAGCGAGCCCACAACTTCGGCATGTGCTCCACTTGTTGGCCTCTTTGCTAAGCTTCATGCATGCGCATTCTCCATCCCAGGTCGCGACTCTCGTCTTATTCTTATGTCTCTTCATTAAATATATGATCTGTTTGATTTAAAGGAAAATATTTCTATTGCAGAAAATTTTTCTTCTCGGACTATTTTTAATCAAAAATATAGATTTTCTTAGAAGTTTTTATTTTTATAGTTAAAGAAATTAAATTTATTCTGTAAATTTGTATAATGTTTTTGTTTCGCTAAGGTGAGTAAGAAGCAAAGTATATGTCATGAAATTATGACAGAAAATATTTCCCCGAGCATGAAGGAAAATGTTTTTTTTTCCCGATCATTGAGGGAAAGCCAATTTCTACTCAGTTGATAAACACGTTACCCATATTTATAGTTGTTGTTACGTAATTATGAAAGGAATAATCGGAATAAAACAAAAATATTTTCTATCAAAACAAACGGAGCCTAAAAGAGGGTTTAGAGGCTGTACTAGTAGGATTAGACACGAGTCCAAAGCAACTGGGGCCCTAATTTGTTAAGGATTCCTGTTAAAATTAGTTATACTATTAGCTTATTTCTACAGATATCACCGTTTATAATTAAAAAAATAACTACCGATTATTATAAATGTATTACATTAATGACCCACATATTATTTGTCATATAATTTTAATTTTTTTTTTTTATGTTGGTAAAGGCAGGGGAGGGGGTTCACTAGTGAGGCTCGAACCCCGACGCTCTCACACGGCAACCGGGCACCTTACCACTAGGCTACGAGCTAGTTGCTCTTGTCATTATAATATGAAGTACACTATCCAAAGTGTGCATAAGCGGGTTATGACATCTCGATTGACAAAAATTGTCATCGCATTAATTGTAGATTGGTCTTGATTCGAACCTCATCACCAATGAAAATTGTGTTTACTTGCTTAATTTCTTAAACAAGCTCATAAAACCTTCAATTACAGCCATTTAGTATCATCTTTTACTATATATTTTAGTTGCTGAAAAACTAAAATGAAAACAAATTTTTTTATGTATTTCGTTCATCAATTTCACTTTATAAAAATTTTGAATACCTGAGTATTCTGAACTGTAATCTCATAAATCTTTGTGTTATTCTTTCTTGACAGATAATAGTTTCTCGAACGTATCTAAACCAACCTACAAACCGAGTAAGTAAAAAATCTCAATATTATACTTATTTGACATGTTATCTCTTTTCCCCTTCCCGTATTTGATGTCATTTAATTTTTACTTTGATCTTTGGATGCATATTGATGTACGGATGTAACTGAGCAGAGTCAAGTCGAGTCAAGCACCCTCATGTTCAAATTCAAGCTCGATAAATCTTAGTAGTGTTGAGTCAAGCCGAGCACCCCTTTGAACTGGAGCTCAATGGATATCCATTGTACTTGAAACAACAACATCAACGCCCAGTGCCTCAAGGGCTCCCGCATAAGCAGGGTCTGGGAGGGGTGTGATGTACGGGGCCTTACCCTTTCAGGGTGATACCCTAACGAGAGGCTGTTTCCGATCCATTGTAATTAGATACATAAATTAAATACAAAAATTAATGTACCATTAATATTACTCTTTTTTTTTTTTTTTGGGTATAGTCCTTGGTATTAATTCATGGAGATTGTTGTTTATGATTTTTTTTAAGGACATTGACACGAAAGGTCCATGTACTTTGTCCATTGTGTCAATTTAGTCGTCCTATTTTTAATTGCGTCAATTTAGCCCTTGTACAATTGACGTTGTGTCAATTTGGTCCTTGATTTAGAACTTACGTTATGTTATTAATGAAATTTTTAACAGTTCGACTATTTTTTGAGTTAATGGGTGGATTTATAGTGGGTTACTTGCATTGCATCTATCATGATTGTGACATTAAAAATTATGCTAATAACTTAACTTAAATTTGATTAAAAGACTAAATTGACATAATAAATTTAGAGATACTAAATTGACACAAATGAAAGTACATAAACTTTTAATAAAAATAATTTTTTTAAACTTTGTGAATTTTCCTTGAATTTGTAGGTTCTAAATATCCCCAAATATTATCATCAAACACATCATCATGTAATACTCAAAATTCAGGTCATTTTTGGGTATCATTTTTTATTATAATTTTTTATTTTTGTACCACTAAAAATTAGATTTTAATAATAATTTTTCTAATTTTTAATTTTAATTTTTAATTTTCATTCAAATAGAGAAAAATCTAAAAATAAGAAATCAAAATTCTAAAAGAATTCTTAATAAATGATATTTAGTTTCTGAAAAATGAGAAAACATAAAGAGAAAGTAGTATAAACAAAATTGTTATACTAAAAAAAATTTTAAGATATAATAAGAACAACCACAACTCAGATATAAATTGATACGATATAAAATATACAATGATAAAAAGAATAAAATGTTAAATTTCACCTCGTCTTTAAGCCCAACCCACAGAGTTAATACACATGAGATCCACATATAAACCTAAGTAGGATTTCCTCTTCAAATCAATTGGCAATAGTTGGAGTAACCCACTGCACTTATAAATTGATCTCTTCACTTTCACAACTCCAATGTGGAATTCTACTATATAGACTCACATGTGAAATTCTCAATATAAAAAAACTAAATTGATACAGTAAATAAAATACAAAGACTTTTAGCGTAAATTATCTTTTAACGATTTTAGAGTGTATAAATATTGTATTTTCAAAGCAGGTTCCCCGCCTTTGAAATCACCAGCACAGCAACATGCAGCTGAAGCTCCAACGTCTAGTAAGTTTAATTCTTTTCAAAAATTAAATGTCACTTTTTTTTAAAAAATTTTGAGCAATATTATACATATATTATATCTAAGAGGGTACCAACACGCAAGCCCTGGATCCTATTAAAACTTCAAAGTTAAGCGTTCTTGGGCGATAATAGTACCAAGATGGGTGACCTCTTGGGAAGTCCTCTTATTGCACCCCTCAGGTTGGAGGTTCTGGGAAACAGCCTCTCTTCAGAGTAGCACTTTGAAAGGAAACACTGCTTAGGCGGGAGCCCTTGGGGCACTGAAAATGTTGCTTGCTTTACTATACATAAATTATATATACCTATAATACGCTAAGAAAATTCTTAGGACGCAGCTACTAAAGCTCATAATCGATTAGGCCCATTTTCTCGATAATTGGTGTAAAAGCCCAATTAGGGCCCATTTATGTTTGTTCTGGGGGCCACATTGATAATTTATTTAACCGAGTTCAAGAAAACTTGATAAGCTTAACGACTCAAGTCTAAAGAAGGGGTGTACAAGTCATTAAATTAACATTTGTGAGCAGTTTAATAGGGGCTCGTTAATGGCTCGTCAAGAACCATTAATAGCTTACTACTAACTTGGGAATGCATCATTAATGGCTCAGCTCGTTAGCAAGCTTGACTTAATAACAAGGTCTAATAGAAGTGAGCTCAATGCAATAGCAAGTTTGACTCGGTAACAAGTTTAAGTCCACTTGATTAGACTAATTAATGACGCAAATTGAGCTCGGTTAATACTTATCTAGCTCAAGTTCGAACAGGTGGATGCTCATGACTTCTCTTATTTATTTTAGGTCAATATAATATAAGAAAATCACTACAAATAAATTCTTAAATTCTCATTCAGTATTATTTTCATTTTTATATTTGTATTTTTTTTAAAAACCTAAATTTATTATTTGTGAATAACTTGTATTCCTTTTGATTTCTATTTTTCAAGCCTTTAAAAAATTGGGGAAAAAAAAAATTAAATACGAGAAAAGTTCATTTCAAATTCTCAAAAATCAAAAATTCAAAACAAAAAATGATACCGAATAGACCTTAATTTTCCGGTTTTTATTACTAAGGAAAGAAAAAAAGCACATTCATATAGAAATTAAAAAAAAATTAATCATTTATAATCATGTTTGTTAGAGTATAAAACTAATTTTGAACCTCCACCCACCTTCTTAAGCTTTTCGGATAGTTGTTCATTGACATGGTATCAGAGTCTTCTTGACCAAAGATACGAGTTCAGTCCCAACGGCCCGACTTCTAATATTAACTAGGGGTGTATTTGAGAAAGCTCGGGCTCGGCTCGGCTCGGCTCGATTCAATTTAAACTTGGCAAGCTTCAAATTAAACTCGCAATATTTCAGCTCATTTAAACTCAATATAGGTCCATTCAATATTTCAGCTCATTTAAACTTGATATAGGCCCATTTAGGCTCGTTTAAGCTCAGACTCCGCTCATTTATGCTCCAATTTAGCTTTATTGGGCAATATTTAAACAAATATAGTATACTAACAAAAGCTTGCTTAGGCTCGTTTAGGCTCACGAGCCTACGAGCTCGAGCTTCACTAGACTCAAGCTCGGCTCGATAAGCTAAACAATCCAGCTTGGCTCAACTTGAGCTCAAAGTGAGCCGAGCTTTTCTAGCTTTGACAACTCGCGAGCCGGCTCGGCTCATTTACACACCTAATATTAACATGATTTAAGCACAAGGTATAATATGTGCCTGTGAAAATCCACGCTTCAAGCCCAACGGACATTTGCATGAGACAGCATGCTAGAGTATAAAACCAATCATGGACTTTCATCTATCAGTTTAAACTTTTAAAGTAATTAATTCCTTAACAATCCTTTATCAAAATAAAATGTATTCGTTGCAACACCCTAGAAATTAAAATGCAACACAAGATATGTCTTCTTGAAACAACAATAACACCAGTCCAGTGACTCATAGTGGCTCCTGCCATAGCAAAATTTGGGATGCAAGATGTACACAGTCTTTTTTTTTGATAATTGAGAATATACTCATATAAAAAGAGCGCAAAACAAGCAAACAGCCACACTTGCGGCTCAAACCTAATAGACGGCCCACAAGACACCTCAACACCTAAAACACCGAACCGGGAACACCTGACAACTCCAAACCAGCAGAACAAGGGCGCAAAGAACGCCACATGAACCCCACCCTCAGAAACAACAGACAACTAATAAAAACCCACAAACTAAGACAAAAAAGAAAAGAAAAACCCACAGACCCTGATTTCCTCAAATATGAGAACGCGAGCGCAAAAACACCAACACCCCATAGAAACCAAAAAGACAACGCGACAAAATAGAAAAAGGACTAGCAGCCACACCAACACAAGCAAAACATACGAGCCGCACACACCCTACAAGAACACCCCCAAAGCAGCAAGAGGGAGAAGGAACCCGAAGCAAAGAGAACAAAGGAAAGCTGACTCTAAACCCTACAAAATGCTACCCGCAGGAAAACTGTTTTCGAAGAGCCTTATCCACAAGATATATCTTCTTGATTATCATGAAATTTATTATTTCATTTATGGAAATATAATCAAATTTATTTAATTTTACAGCTCCTCTACCTAAAGAGGCACCAACACCAAGCCCTGTAGCAGGTGAGTGGATTTAATGTACTTCTGTTATGTTAAAGTCCAGGGTTCATTTACTAACCACTAATGCAACCGGATCCCATTGCAACTTCGAAGTTAAGCGTGCTTGGGCAAGAGTAGTACCAAGATGGGTGATCTTCTAGGAAATCCTTGTATTGCCAACCCTATAAGATTGGGGGTCCTCGGAAACAGCCTCTCGGCAGGGTTACACCTTGAAGGGGTAAGGCCGTGTACATCCATCCCTTCCAGACCCCGCTTATGCATGAACCCTTAAGGTAATAGGTCTGTTGTTGTTGTTATGTTAAAGTCCAGATTGACCAAATTATAAAAAATTATGAGGTTATTTACGCCAAAAGTTTCTGTACTTTGTCCATGGTGTTAATTTAGTCCCTCTACAATTCAAAATGTATCAATTAGGTCTTAAAAAAATTTTAAGTAAAATTTTTAATAATTCGGCAGGCTTAAATTAAGTAAATGGATAAATTTATAATAAGTTGCTTGCATCTAACAAAATTTTTTCATTCAAAATTACGACATTAACTTTACTTAAATTTAATCAAAGAACTAAATTGACATCATTAAAAGTGCAATGACCAAATTGACATCATAGACAAAGTATATGGATCTTTGACATGAATAAACAACAACAACAGTTCCAGTGTCACAGGGGCTCCCGCACGAAGCAGGAACTGGGGGGGTGGATGTAGGCAGCCTTCCCCCCTTCCGGGTGGAAGAGAGACTGTTTCCGAGGACCCCCATCCTGAAGATCGAGTCGTCATGAGAAAATGGTATCCTGGAAATCATGGAAGCCACAAAGTATCAACTTAGGACACCGTGTTAAACTAGCAATATAAAATATACCCCACAGAAGACAACTACAAGGCACATAGTATAGCAAATAGTACATGGCCAATAATAGACGAATAATCGGGAAGTAACTAAACAACAGATAAATGCACTGCCTGGGTTATGACTGCCTAGAAATCTTAAACTACCAATCACTCGCCGCACTATTCTACGCTACCACATCCGCTACCCCTATGCTAGCCCTCCATCGTGCCTTATCTAAGGCCGTCTCCTCCCTTAGGTTTAAGTGGGTTAGGGCGTGTCTGATCGTCTCCAGCCAACTCCTCTTAGGCCTGCCCCTCCCTCTTCTGCCTAGCGTAGTATGTAGTTGTTCACACCTCCTGACTGGGGCTGTAGTCGGTCTCTTGCTAACATGTCAAAACCATCTTAAGCGATGCTCTCTCAATTTGACGTGAATAAACCAAAATTATATATTTTTAAAAGCATTTTTCAAGGAAAATCGCTATTTTTTATTATTTTCGTAACACCTTTTTTTAAAGTCAAACAACCTCAAACTCTAGAAAAAAGTACTTTTCTGGAGGGAAAAAAAACTTTTTTTTTCCAAAAAGGGCCTTAATCTCGTCTTATTCGAACTCATAACTCAGGCACGTTTAGGTTTGTAAACTGTAGAACCTAATTATTTTTAGATAATTAGAAATTTCTATTAATCATCGAAAAGTTAATAGAAAAAGACATATCGGTACTAGTAAATAACGACAATCCACTTGATCGAGATAATCGTACCACAAATTTGAAAGTAACGGCATGGTACAACTTCTATGGTGAGAGCATTAAGTTAGTTTACAAGGTAGACGCAAGTCCAGTGCTGTATTACATCTAGTTGAATAAAGCTAAAGATGCTGGTGCAGTGTTTTATTATCTTCCAACCACACAAGTAAGAGGTTTTGGGTTGAAAACTCATCACCTTTCTCCTAAGTGTTGGTTTCCCTCGATAAAATGAAGTATTCCTTAACAATGTAAACAAAATAGTTCAAGTCGACACTATTAAGTGTGGAGACTGTTCATTTCTGGTAATCGTCATAATTATGGCCGGATTTATTAGGACTTGTGTTAATCGCATGATTATAGGTATTCCAACAGCTTCGGTTGTAACATGCCTATTTATAGGCATCATTGGCTGGTTGTTAGGGTGAGCAAGTAAGAGTAAAAATTGTAATCCTTAGTTTATTTAATGAATATTGTTGCTCTTCCTCCGTAGATGTAGACTTCAGCTGAACTACGTAAATTCTGGTGCTCAAATTTTCCTCATTCCCTTTCAATTTGTGGTTCTGTAAATTTGTAGGCGGTCGTACCAGACGTAATTGAACTAATACTCAACTATGAATTGGATCATCCAAGCCAAATTAGAGTTAGTTCAACAACCACCAAAACAACAACAAAACAACAATTGCAGTGCCTCAAAGGGCTCCCGTATAAGCAGGGTTTTTTTTTTGGGGGGGGGAGGTAAATGTACGCTGTCTTCCCCCTTCCGGGAGCTGCCCTGAAGAGAAGCTGTTTCCGAAAACCTTAATCTTAGAAGCTCCAAATTAGAGTTGGTCCAAGATAAAAACTCATTATTGAAATTTGACTTGGTTTTGTGATTCTGCAGTGGATTACGCAATGCAAAGACCAAAGTCAGGAGGCACAAGCAAGAGCTATCAGCATCTCAATTTTGTGCAACTGCTCTTCTTAGTCTCTCTAATTGCTCTGCTTTAACCTATGAATTTTGAATTGTAAAGAATTTTTTTTAAGATTTTTTTTTTTTTAAAATTTTGATAACTTGTTTGTGTAGTCTTGGATGTTGCAGTGCATTACGCCAAAAATACTTGAAACGGGCATAATGTTTGGAAAAAGATTAAGAAGAGCATTTGTGACATACTTCAAAAACGGGCCGAATTAGTCGATGTCAGTGACATAGCAAGTAATCATGAAACTCACATCCTTGATCCTTTTTTCAAAATATGTTGTCTTTTTCGTAAAGCATTTTATGTATATTGCTCTTCTTAATCCAACTTGCTTTCGAGCTCCTTTTCGATGGATGCGCTGGATTTTATATCTAGAGTTTTCTAACCATAAAAAAAAAAAGGTGCTCGACCCGTCTAAGGGTTTACATTTACCGAGTTCTATCTTTGTTTTAATCTCTTTTTTACTTTCTTTTTTTAGTCCAACTCTATTTTTACTGCAGCATGGCAAATCAATGACAGTTTTACAAAACGTGCTTACGGACACTACCTTGACTATGAAGAAAAACATGACAAGAAGAGAGAGAATATTAATCAAACACAATTTTTTTAAATGTCAAAACTTTACTTCATAACATTTTCCTAGTGTTCTATTTCCTCAATATTCAAATTACTAGTAGCCCATCATAAGGGCGTCCTAGCTGGTAGCGGTCATTGCCCAGAGGTCAGGAGTTCGATTCTCGCTGAAGATATACTCATGACTTACCTACTCATGAAAATTGTAGACTTTCTCATGGACCGAGGTTAGCTGAGGCAATCCAACCCCTCGTTATCAAACAAAAATTACTAGTAAAATTTGTATAACTTTCAAGGAGTTTCTGCAAAAAAAACTCACCTTAAAATATTATTTTTTCCATAACCACCACAAATTCTTAAGTTTCCAAAAAACCACCTCAAAAAGGCTAAAAATTTTCAATTTAGTACCTTAAACCATATTGTTAACTATATACCCAAAAATTACGTGACTACAAATAAAGCATGGGTTAATACTCATCACTGGCAATACATTTACCTGTTCCCCTTACCCCACCTAGGTTTGATCACGACGCCACTTTAAAGAGAATAAGAAACCTTGGCAGAAAATGTTTTTGCAAACTTACGTACTTTAAATCATGCTTAATACACTCATATTTTTTTTTGATAATTAGGGACAAAGTCGCAGCACATAACAGGCCACTCGACTAAGCGAAACCTGAGTGTATTAACAGTGTAATTTAAGATGACTGATTGAAAATTTTAAGACTTAAAAGCAGTTTCTTGAAAAATTATAAAGTTAACAATAATTAAGTGAAAGATAACGGAAGTAAATTATTATTAAAGACCCTACTTTTTATAATAAACTTATGATTTATCTCGAGGCCCTGCAGCAACAAACTTATACCAAACCCCTCTATAACAGCAAATGACAACCACATCATATACTCCCGATAATTCAATCATAACCTGTAAACCGGCCAAGCCGAAGGCACATCAACTTGCCTAAGTTAAGGGTCAACTATCAAAGAACCAATTACCCCAAAAGTTGAACAAACAAGTGAACACCGATTAATGGTTTTATACTCTGACAAGCTTTTATACTCTATCAAGCTCGAACCTCACCAGGTCTTGGAGACCATGAACAGGCTTCACTCATTTGGACTCGAGGACAACCTGCCATGAGCTCTAGATAACACTCGTCTCATTTAAGCTCAACCGGGTAAGTTCATCCCAAAATTATCTACCGTCAACTAACATCTACAACAGAAAAATTCGAGAATATAACAGCAAATAATAAACTTGAACAAAATTGGTAGATAGCCCCATTATGGAGCTTAACACTCGAAAAGCAACAAATGCGTTCATCTAAGGAGTCTGTTCGCCAAAAAAATTCGTAAAGTGGATTCGAATTCAAACATGATTAAACATTAATCTAAAACTGCTAAGAATAATACCTATTCGCATATTTTACTCAGTCATCAGCGAATGTAGTCTTCTTTCCTGCATATCACATAAGAAAAGCATCTTAGAACAGCTGGGTCAACATAATTTTCAAAGAAATGAGAGACAGGAACAATATTTGACCAAACCTCTTCTAGAAAGAAAAGTGATTTTAAATAGAAGCGAAACTCATTTTTCTGTTTTTAACCCTATCTAAAGAACTTTCTAAAAATGTACTTCTAAAAGATCGGGGTTTTTTTTTCACAATATGGCCAAATAAGACGAGGTTCAGGTTTTCCAATGCTGGTTGAGACACAAACCCAGACTAGACCTGGCCATGTGTCCTAGGACCAAGATTAGACAGGTAGTAGTTCAGTCCAGTCCCTCAGAGTCATTGAGTTGGATATTTACCACTGAACCCAATGCTTAAAAACTTCTGGGTCAATTCAATGCAGATAAACTTTAAAACTTAAATTTTATCAGAGATCGAACAGTTAATGGTCTTGCATGTAATTGACAAGAAGAGTCAGCGTTGCAATGTATAGCCCCATACGGCAATAACGCACAATATTCAAGTCAAAATCCAACCATGTTGTATCATATGGGAGTTTATCTCTAGTTCCTTGTGTTGGTCAACTCTTAACTCACTCAGATTGTCTACTTCAACGACACACTTGGATGCTAAGGGCTTGCTTGGTATTTGTCTTTTGTTTGCAATTTTCAGTTTTGCAGAAATTAAAATCTAGTTTTGGAAACTTCGTCTTGTCCTTTGTTTTCTGTTCTTAATTTTGATTCAAATTAGTGAAAAACTAAAAACAGAAGGAACAAAAATCAGGGAAAAAAAGGTTTCCTATACCTAGTTTTAGATTAAAAAAACCAAAAACTATGAAAAAAATACCATTCAGGCCTAAATTAAAGCAAATGGGAAAGTTAAAATTTGGCAGAGAACACACAGTAAATGAATAAAATGGAGAAAAATTACCAGTGCCAGATGCACCAATGTTGAATTTGTTAGGTGTTCCACGACCTCTGCCACCACCTCGGCCAAAACGGCCGCCACGACCACCGTCACGGCCGCCACGTCCACCTCGGCCGCCACTAAAACGACCACCACCGTCTCTTCCACCACCTCGGCCACTGCCTCCACCATCACGGCTATCGCCTTTAGGCCTTGCCTCTTCAACAGTTAGGGAATAACCATCGAGTTCCGTTCCACTGAGCTCTAAAGCTTTGTTGAAACTGTCACTGTCCGTGAAATCCATGTATGCAATCCTGCAAATTCACAAGGAGTTTATAAGGGATACGCAACAATATATGGAAATGACCACTACTAGCCGACACCGAGAATTTCAAAAATAGTGTTTCAACCATAATTTACACAATATCACATTGATTTAGGCTTGATTACATCAATATTGAGAAAAAAAATCATTTAACATTCTAAAAATTGATTTCAAAAAAAAAAAATAAAAAATCATATTAGTAGAGTTTTTGAATTTGTGGTTTAAGTTTCTCTTGTCTACATATGGAAATGACAAGTGTGAAATGTACTTCAATCGAAAGGGAAAATAACGCATCACTAACACGACGTGCAACACCGTGTGTAATGAAAACCAAGCATTCTACTTCATTCCATAGTAATTATCACCTATGACTTTACGAAATTAAAAACCAGGGGAGATGACTACAAATTTAGAAAATAATGCATTGATTCAATGATCATTAGAATAATATTTAGACAATATCCACCAAAACTTTGTAAAAATTTTCACTTTAAGGTAAAAGTTCAACAGTTGGACTTAGGCTCCGTTTGTTTTGACGAAAAAGTAGAATCTAAGAATTTATTTTTCTTCGGAAAAGATTTTCCAAGGAAATATAAATTCCGAGTGGGATTTTCCGTTGTTTGTTTCAAAGGAAAACTCAATTCCCCATTGTGATGTCCTTTTGTATGTTTTAAAAAAATATTTTTCACCAATCATTTTATATCTTTTTATAGGACAACGTAAGTAATAATACAACATATATAAAGTAAAAAAATAAAAAGCTAACTATAAAGCTGTATAACTTAGAGAAACTGCTTCTTAGGTACTCTAAAATTTAAGCATTTATCATCTAAATACTCTGTCATTTTAATATATACAATGAGGTGTCATAAGATAAGAAATTTTATCACTTTGTGTATATACTGTATTAAAATATGGTAAATTTTTATTAAAATTCGACTAAAAAATTCGACTATTTTTTGTCGAAAAACTGATGGTACAAATATTATATTATCAAAAGGTCATCCACATTCTAACAGAAATTACTTTCATATAATAAAAAAATATGCCATGTTAGTATTTTTGGACAAAAAAAATTATTACATTATGATGTATGATACATATAGATTGCTATTTTCATTTAAAATATACTAAATTTTGGCAAGAGATACCTGATTTATGAAAAAAAATTTAAACTTTAGGGTACATCATTATATATTACTAAAATATTATAATACCTATGTAATAAATGCTAAAATATTACCTAGATAAATATTATATAACAATTCAACTTGATTAAAGTTGTTCTGTTGCAACAATAACAAAATAATATTCAAGCTACTTTTAATTATTCAGTCTAATTCTTGTCCGATGTTGTGATGTTAAATGCCTACAGTGCAGTCTGGTTGATTTTGATTCGATCTCAATTTGCATGATAATAATCGCGAAGGTTTTAGAGCCACTTAGAATCACGACTTCCCCCGTTTTGAAAGGGAAGTCGTTTTCCCTCATTTGAGGGAAAAGGTTTTCCGTAAGCTAATGACGCGCCAAACAAAGGAAAAGGGAAAACCACTTCCTAGAATGTGGTTTTCCCCTGAAACAAACGGAGCCTTAATCTTAAGACTCAAGGGAATGTAAAATTAAAGCGTCTTTTGTGCAATCATTAACCAAAAAGCCATATCCAGAAGTTGCAAGATACGAACCCCTTGACACCGCCAGTATCATAGTCTTTTGGGATTGAAATCCTCGTAATATCTCCACAAGACCCGAAATACTCTTGCAAAGAGCTCCTCACCTGCCAAAAGGAAACGTAAAAAATTTCAGTTACATTTTCTATACTCTCTGGCAGTTGGAGATGCACCCATGGAGTCAAATTGAACATAAGTAAAGGAACACCCTGCTTCAGCGGGAGCCCTTGTGGCATTGGGACGGTGGTTGTTGTCTTAAGTAAAGGAACAACATTTTGTGGTGAGGATGCAACCATCAACCGCAATTCGACTCCATCAGAATTAACAGATATAGACATGTTACCTCATCCTCTCCATTAGACTTATCAAATCCTCTCACAAAGATTGTGCCAGCCGCTGCTTTCCCACCCTTCTGGAAGGAGTTGTACTCTCTGCCATGACAGGCACAGTCATCAAAAGTGTTACAGGGTTCATATGAGGCACAAGGCTATTATTTAGTAACCAGGACGAGAGTACTTAAATAAACTGCATGTCTGTATTAAAGTCACCTGCTCTGTGGAGTGTATGCACCTCGTTCACGAGCCAAGTCCAGTCTTACAGGGCGATTCAGCAACTCTTGACCATTCAATTCCAAAGCCTGCAAAAGAAGAGTCAGTATTGCATTTCGCATAGCCGACTATCACAAATAGACGTAATGGCATACTAGCATTGCTCGACATTCTACTAGGTTGATTCATAAATATTTTAACAGAGATGGAAGTTGGAAAGCGCAGGAAAACCAAAAAAACATGAGTCATCAACCACAAAACAAGGGGAAGTATTTTCCAGGTTCATTAAAAGCAATTTTTTTAATCAAAATACTGAAAACTTTTGCAAGATGCACACACCCTAACCTATGCAAGCAATAATTTCTTCTGCTTGAATTACTAAATGCATTATCCCCAGTTATTCTGGATGTGTGTCGGCACATTGCCATCTAAGCTGCAGGTTCACTCACTCCCACCCAACCTACCTAGAGTTGATTGGGCGATAGACTGAGTTGTTTGACACTAAGATAAAGTAAGAGCTTGTTGTCAAATTACCTCCTCAGAATTGTGCTTATATCTTATGACCGTGTGGCATTACACTATAATATGGCTTTGACCATTTGATCTTCCCCCACCCACAGGTCCACACTTGATAACAGAATAAACAAAAAAGAACGATCCAATATGGACACACCCATCTAGTACCAAGACAACAGGCCACAAGAGTTAATAAATCAAACCTACCCGGATACAACCATTTGACCATCCAAAATCCATGTTAGAAAAATAACATAGTAAATGGAGAAACAAACCTTTTTTGCAGCTTCTGCTGTGGCAAAATCCACATGCCCAAACCCTTTGAACTGACCCTCTGGGTTTGTTGCAAACCGGACCTCGACAACTTCACCCGCGTCTTTAAAGAAATTTTCACTGTAACAAATTAAAAATAATTATAAGGACACTAATCAGTACTGAAATAAATTAAGCAACGCCTTCAGAAAATCAGACACTTACACATCAGCCTGCTCAACACTAAATGAAAGGTTCCCCACAAACAGTGTTTTTGATCCTCCGCCATCAGATTGAGGAGTGACTGGTGCTTTTGGCTGCATGAAATCAACCATTTCAGATCCACAAAACGAGCACAGACTGCAGTAAAAACATAAATATAAAAACAGGTACATACAGTTTTCTGTGCGGGGGACTCGGTAGCTTTAGCATCCACCATTTTCACATGGGCATCCTGCATATCCAAACAAATGTCGTGAAGAAACTGCAATTCTTTATCCTGCTGGACTCGCAGAATTAATTGAGAAAGTGGAGAGAATGGTTGAAACGTGTATTCTTTTTTTAACACAGTTGACATGTGAATTCAACACAAACAGAAGATTGCCAACTTCATTCAACCACCCCCCTCTTCTAAGTGCAGGTTAAGCTATCAAACAAATTGCTATCTGTGGCATCCTGGAAGCAGAGTATAGCTATGCCAAGAACACACACGAATTTTAGAAGAACATTAGTTGCTTTTAAGCATTATGTTTGCGAAGAATTTATTAGCCATACAATCATATATTTTATACCCTACCATTATGCACCTCATTACAGAAGTACATAAACATTACACGACTGAAAAATGCATTTTGGTAATGTGACTGTAGCATTTCACGTAATTGTATTTATTCTATTCCATAGTAATAGCAAGAACGCACAGAAACACAAGTAAATGCTTTGCTCATCATCAAGCTAGAGTACAAACCCTTTTCAACAAGGGTCAAAAAACTTACCTCCCGCTATACAGGATAGCTAAGTTAACTTATTAGGATATACATAAAATAGAAACACAGATAGAATTTTGCCCTTATGCTGCTAAGACTCAGGTCCGAGAGTTGGAAATGAGTATGTTCAGAGATCAAGCTCAGCTACTTTCTAAGGCTTTCTATATTTTTTATTTTCTAATCTCAAGTGCATAAGTGGTATCGGACACAGGTAAAGGGCTGGAATGGAGAATCTGGATAATATAGATGTGCACTATCCACCAAAGTGTTTAACTATTAATTTTTAGAATGGTTTCATTACCTTCTTCTTTGGAGTCTTGGCAGGTTCTTCACTTTCTTCCTCTTCACTCTCATCATCAGATGACTCGTCAGAACTCTCTTCCTTGGATGCTTGAACTGCCTGCTGAAACGAGCCAGAAAAAGAAACATTACATTAAAAAGATTGTAGTCAAAAAAATATAATTCACCAGCTTTCTCAAATTGTGAATCTTGTGGTAGGTGTCACTTTAAATACAACACCTCGGGACATGGGACAAAATTGACGGGAAAATAACAATGAAAAAGGGACCTGCGCCTTCTTATTGTAAAGAGAACACCAACCTTTTTGTTAGTCACCTTAGAGGGTTGTTCTTCATCACTATCCTCTTCATCAGATGATTCATCTGAGTCACTGCTTTCCTTGGAAACCTTCACTGGCGGCTGCAGTCAAAAAACCAGAAATCTTAGAAAAAGCCATGCCAATTAAGTCGTCAGGTTTTCTAATATTTGAACAATTAAACAACGGTCATGATATTGTCACACAGCTAACCAAATCGACGCTTGCACCCATAACTCACCTTTTTGGCCGGCTGCTTCTTGGCAGGCTCATCATCAGAACTTTCCTCAGAGCTCTCCTCCTCGCTGCTGCTCTCTTTCTGGCTGGCCTTTTTGCCAGGTTTTGCAGCATTGGTCACAGGAGCAGGCTGCATCAATGGCTATAATTCATTAGACACATGCCCACATAAAGAAGAAAGCAAGCCCAAAAATAGGAGTATGTATACAGGGAGAAATGTTTGCACCTTCATTTTTTTACTTTGAGGCTCTTCATCACTTTCGTCGGACCTTTCCTCCTCACTGCTGCTTCCATCAACATCCATCTTATCCTGATTCAAATACATGCAAATCATATAAGAATGGCATTCGCAGCTCAATACTTCAGTATATAAACGATAATCAATTATGGGAAAGAGGATTGAAAGTCAAACGTATGTAATTCGATCAGGGAAGAAGCGATGCTTGACAAAAATAAGAGAACACAAAAGCTAGGACATTACTAGACTAAGCAACAGGAGCCAGCCACAGATACTTTTTATACTTACAATACCCTTAAAAGATCAATGTTTGATTAGAAACAGTCCAAGACACTGTATACCACCAGTCAGAAGAACTAAAAACATGAGGGAAATCATTAAAGTCAATTATCCAATAATGTACTAGACGGGAATTTAACTCAATCCAGATGGCACATTGAAACTACATAGGTAGGAAAGATGCACTCTAAGAAAAACAAAGGATGAAAATTTTAATATTGTTGCAGGACAAAATCCGGACTAGCTTCTATACCTTTGCAGCACTCCCAGAGGTTGTCTTCTTTGCTGACGCAGCAGTTTTTGCTGGGACCTGTAAAACAGAAATAGCTTTTAAAACCAGAAGCAAAATACTAGGATGTTTGAGAGAGAAACGGAAGCTGAGATATCAAAATGACTTCTAACATCACTGATTTCAAACTTCAAAATCACAGCATCCAGACAACAGAGGCATGATTTGACTGGGATGAATAATTTGTAAGTGATTAGTTAGATTTTTCAACTAAACATAAACAAAAAGCAATTTATATATATTCCGAGACTAATATTGCCAAACCATTCATAAATGATAAGCTCAGTTAGATTAAAGTAATTTGATAAGCATGATTAATGAACTCACAGAAAAAGCAATAACTCACAAATCATCACAATGGAAGCACAAGAGGACACACAGCTGCCTCAACATTGCAATAGAATACAAAGAAACCTAAAAAGCTCACCTCATCTTCATCTGAGTCAGTTTCATCACTATCGGAATCGTTCTCACTGTCATCCTTTGGTTTGGCTTTCACAGCATTTGAGACAGCTGGTTTTGTCACTTGCTGGAAAATAAGTTACATTATATCAACAACCAAGGTTAAAGAAATGACCGAATTCAAGTTCTACAACAATCCCACAAGATTTGTTACCCACCTTTTCTTCCTCGGAATCACCGTCATCAGAAGAGCTCTCATCTGAGTCAGAACTTGATTCCTTTTTACCTTTTTTAGCAGCCATGGAACCATTCTTCACAGCACCAGCCGTTGGCTTTTTTGCTTGAGGTTTCTGCAACATAGGTTTATTAGAATAAATTTAGACAATAATGACAAAGTAGAACAGTAACTGAATTTTGATAACCAGATAATGCACTACAATAATACAAGAAAATAAGAAATAGATGTGTACTTCATCATCAGAAGAATCTTCTGAATCTGAACTGTCACTCGATTCTTCTTGTTTCTTCGGAGCTTTCAGAGACCCATTTTTCACAGCGGCAGTAGGAGCCTTTTTTGCCTGAGGTTTTTCCTGCGTATGTCATGGAGTAACTAATTAGACATAGACCATCACTTTATTATTTAATGCTAATTTGCATCATCTAAGATGAATCCATTATACAATGATTCCAATAATATCACACTCACATCTTCAGAACCAGTATCTGAATCAGATTCATCACTAGAGGAGTCATCTTTTTTGCTGCTCTTTACCGCAGCAGCAGGTTGCTTCTTTGGTTGAGCAGTCACTTTGGGTTTATCCTGCACATACCCCAGCTCAACAGTATAAGAATGCTACCACAAAGTACAAATACATCATCGAAAGGAAGTTATACCACTTAAAGTCCAAAGATCGCAACTATACACCCTGCTCACCTCACCAGAAGATGAATCATCACTGCTCGATTCAGGAGCAGCTTTCTTTGGAGGAGGCTTAGTTTTCTTTGCAGCTTTGACCTAAAATATCAAATCAAAGATATCATGATACAAAGGAAGCACACAAATACAGAGACCATGAAACAGCACAGAAAACTCTCAACTTTCAAGTATAATAGCCATTAGAAACCTCTCGTGAAAGAGGCCAAACAAACAAGCTATGCTACCCCATTTAGACCCAGCTGAGACGCCACAAAGCCCCATGGGGGGCAACCACAGATGAAAATGCAAAAACAAGCTGACAGAAAGACACTCACAAACAGACATCTTCAAAGAATAATGAAATTCTCAAAGGGAAAGGGAGAAAATTTACAGAGAAACAACATAATGTAAGTGACATACCCAAAACAGGGTATCATCTCTAACAATGAACTGCTTACCATCAACAATCAACAAAATGCAAACAATATCAAATAACAACGAATATTTATTTATAACAGCTATTAAGCATGGGTAATTCAAGTCTCCATCTTGTCCTAAAGTCCCTATGTCCAATCACAACGAGGGTACTTCAAATTACCAGACAATGGGACACTTTGAATGAGACCAAAACCACATAACAATGTAAGGAATAAAACCGTAAATCAAAGCTCTAGACACAATCCATGTCCAACCCTCATAAACGTGTATGAACATCATAGCTAAAAATAAGAGCAACAAGGAACTTAAGGTTCACCTTGGGCTCATCATCGGATTCTGATGATGAATCATCGGAGCTACTGCTCTCAACTTTCTTGGGAGGCTGCTTCTTCTGCACCTTCTTGGCCTCATCTTTCTCCACCTTCTGCTTCTTTGCGCTCACCAACTTAACAAGTTCATCCTCGGCCTCCCTCTTACCTAATACACAAACAAAGCAAAATCAAGAATCAGCAATGCATAAAACCAAACCTGAGTTATTTACACCGTTGGTCCCTAATGCTTGTAAAATTGTTCAAATTGGTCTCTCATTTTTGTTTTTGCTCAAAAAAGTCCCTAATGTTTGTAAAATTGGTCCCTAATCTTTTTCACGTTCAAAATAATCCTCGTGTTCTATTTCACAACAAAATTGGTCCCTCCCTCATCTTTTTAAATTATATCTGACTCCATTCACCAGACGGGACCAATTTGTCAAAAATTAAAACATTAGGGACCTTTTTGAACAACAAAACATAAGACAAGGACCAATTTAAACAAACTTACAATTATTATAGACTACTTTGAACAAAAACTTTGTCAAGAAACCAACTATCCCAAAAGCTTAAGATAATGGACAAACAAGGCTCTATTATCATATCAAAAAACCAACTATCCCGTAAACTCAAAGCTAATGGGTAAAGACCCAGTATTTCTTTCATACTCCAACAAACTTTAAAAACATAAGAGAACAACAATATAAATAACTCAACCAAACATCAAATCTCTGCAAAAAGAAAAACCCAAATTCATAAAATCAGAAACCTTTCTTGCCAGATTGAGCCGCGGTAACAGGAGCTGCATCAACCTACACCATTACACGCAAAAACAACCGTTCAATCAATTGACGAACAACAAGAACAATAAATTGAAAAGGAAAATGAAATTGAAAGATAGAAAAGGAGCTTACTTTAGAGGATTTCTTGCTCGACTTGGCCATGCCGAAGATTAGGGTTCTTGATTAGGTTTTCGAGTTAGGGTTTTGGAAAGGGGAGGCTGCGGGAGAATTCAAAACCCTAGCTCTAGGGTTTAAAGAAGTGGCTGAGAGCTTGATATTCGTAGCGCCTTTTATAGACGGTGGAGATTGGAGAGGACCGCAGGAAAAATATCTTACGTATACTGTGCAATTCATTAGTAAAATTTCGGGTATAATTCGTATCTTGGACACGTATCTGTAGTCAATACAACAATAATAATAAGTCCAGTGCTACAAGAGCTCTCACGTGAGTAGGGTCTGGGAGGGGTATGATGTAAGCAGCCTTACCCCATCGGGAGGATACCCTAATGAGAGGCTGTTTCCGATAACTCCCATCCTAGAAAGCAAGATGGCATAAAAAGTACGGAGAGCATGACAAGTATGGAAGCATCTAAGCAAGAGTAAAAAAGTGAAAGCAACCAAATATCTATGGGAGATAGCCTACCTAAGGGCAACCTGCAAGCATATAAATGGTGCAAGCAATTAGAAGCAACGCATATATGCGCATAAACAAATAGGCATGTAAGAAGCCTGGTGGCGCTAATACTAGTCTAAAAGTGCTCGACGTTTCTTACCCCGTTATATCTGTTACCCTTATACTAATCCTCCATTGAGCTCTATCTAGGACCATTTCTTCACTGAGGTTGAGATGGGTGAGGTCTTGTCAAATTGCTTCCATCTAATTCTTCTTTGGTTGGCCTCTTCGTCTCTTCCCGTCTGTAACACGGAGTTGTTTGCATCTCGTGACAGATGCAGTGCTTTGTCTCCTCGTAACATGCCTAAACCACTTCAAACGTTGCTCCCACATCTTAGCCTCAATTGGGGCCACGCTTAATTTACTTCTTATGAATTCATTCCTGAATACAACACCACCACCAGCAGACTCAGTATCTCAAGGGCTCCCGCCTAAGCTGGATCGAGGGGTGGATGTACGCAGCCTTACCCTTTCAGGGTATAACCCTACCGAGAGGCTGTTTCTGTGGACCCCCAACCTTATAGAGTTGGCAACACGAGGACTTCTCAGAACGCCACCCATCCTAGTACTCCTCTTGCCCAGGCACGCTTAACTTAAGAGTTCTAATAGGATCTGGTGCCTTAGTGCTTGGTGAATGAACCCTAAAAAGGGCGTTTATGAATGATTGCCAAAAATATGATAAATTATACGTTTTTTTTTTTTTTTTTTTTTTTGCTTTAATACTTGTTTTATAACACGCATTCGTATTTTTCCTAAATAAAAAGCAAAAAACAGTTCAAACTAATGATACTTAAACCTAACTTAAGTATTGATACTACATATTTTTGCAAACTTTATCACTTCAACTTCAAAATTATTGACATATACGTTATTTTACCTATGTATTGTGGTTCTTACTGCCGCTACTATAGGTAATACCGTCAGATATAAGTCAAATTTCATAAAATTATATACATTTATACCCTATAATTATTTAAAAATAAGTTGTTATAGACATCATTGTAATCATATAAATTTTTTTTTAAGTCAACGAACTTTTGACTGAATGTTTCATGTATAGAGTCGAATAATACACGAACATATTAAATTTCGTTTAATTTCCACGATATTTTAGTAACCGTGCACGTTTCTGTATTTTTCTGTTTAAAAATAACGTTTATGTATTATTATAGTAAGACCTTCTGAACTTTACAATTAACCACAACTTATCCCAGCGCTTTTAATTTCAAAAAATAGCCCCTTGAATTTTACAATTAAATACAACACACTTCATGCACTTTTAATTTCATAAAATAGCCTCCTATAAACTTTACAATTAAACACAACACATCCCTGCACTTTTAATTTCATAAAATAGCCCCTCTTAACTTTATAATTAAACACAACACACCCCCTGCACTTTTAATTTTATAAAATAGCGCCCTCAACTCTATTATTATACACAACTCACCCCTTCTACATTAAAAAAAAATTTTAACATTTCTAATGCCCCAAGAGCTCCCGCCTAAGCAGTGTCATGGGGTGGATGTACGCAGTCTTTCCCCTTCAGGGTGCTACCCTGAAGAGAGGCCGTTTCTGAGAACCTCCAACCTGAGAGGTGCAACACGAGGACTTCCCCGGAGGTCACCCATTTTGGTACTACTCTTGCCCAAGCACGCTTAACTTCAGAGTTCTTATGGGATCCGATAGTTGGGTATTGGTACCCTCTTAGGTCTTTTATAGATTAATAAATTTGAAATTTAAAAATATACAAAATTTAAAAAATCTTTAAAAATTATGACAAATATTTGGAAAAATTATGATAATATTTTTTAACTTTAATAAAAATTAAATTAATAAATTTAAAATTAAAAAATTTATTTATAGAAAAGATAGAAATTTATGTTTTTTGAACAAAGGTAGAAGCTTCATATTTCTAAGCAAAAAATAAGAGGATTTTTTGATATTTAAAATAAAATAATTATTTCAATTAATTATAGTAAAAACATTATAAACTTAGAAGATAATATTTTTTTTAAAATTTTTATAAAAATTGCTATAAGATAAAATATAATTTTTTTTTTAAATGAATTCTAAAATAAGATTAAAAATTTAAAACTAAAATAATGTACAAAATTAAAATTTTGAAAATAAATAATAAAAAAATACTTTTCAAAAAAAACATTGAAAAATAAAATTTAAAAATATTATTATATTTTTTCAAGCTTATTTGCAAAAAATATTTTTCCGTAATTTGTTTTTATTTTTTAATTTTAAATTTATTAATATCAAAGGAGTGTGTTATGCTTAATAACAAAGTTCAGAGTGTTAATTGTATGTAATAACAAAGTCAAGGGGCTGTTTTTTGAAATTGAAAGTATAGGGGGTGTGATGAATTTAATTACAAAATTTTATGAGGCTATTTTACGAAATTAAATGCGTAGGGGATGTGTTGTGAATGTGATTAATAGCAAAATCCAGGAGGTCTTATTATATTTTGTCCTTATAAATAAGAAGGTAAGATATATGTTTTTTCCTTATAGTATATGATGAATGTCTTATAATACGTATTTGTATTTTTAATTCATTTCGAATATAAATGATAGTAGAAAAAAATCAATATTTATAACTGAAATAAATATTCATATTTTGTGTTTTGCTGAATTTATTACTAAAAAGAAAACATAAACAAATCTAGTATGCTCTGATACCAATTTGTTAGGAATCAATCTTAATGCGGAAGCGTGGACCCTGATAACTTGATTCGATTCAAATAATATGACTCACACAAAACGAGCAGTAAACAAATATGGAGAAAGAAAGAACAAAACAAGAACACACAATATTTACGTGGAAACCCCTCTACAATCGGGAGGGGAGAAAATCACGGGCGGAGATGGAGATTCTTTATTAACTGAACAGAAGAATTACAACGACACTTCCCAAACAAGATATATGGAAGAATTACAATCACTCCCTCTGAACTCTCGTAGCACTCGAATATCTTGGAGGAATTACGAAATCACCTATTTTTCTTAATGGCGACTCACCTCACTTTGATTGGATACGTATGGGAGAAACCTCTCACAAAAAACTGAAACCCTAAACCCTTATTTATAGAAAATAATTAGGGCCGGCGGAAAACGACTCCCGATCGATCGGCCTCTTTACTGCCAAAATTCCGAATCCTTTCCTTAAATCACCCGATCGATCGGCATTCCCTCCCGATCGATCGGTGACCACACGGCAGCCCCATATAAAATAAAACAAGTAATTTGAGACATAACCTAACAAATCTCTACCTTGGCTCAAATTACATACATAAAAGAATTTTCTCCATCTTCTCCACAAAACCCCCACACACGGGGTTAACACAACGAAGTACGAAACCTAACCGTGCGAAGCTTGAACTTCCTATTAGGTAGAAACTGAGTGAACATATCTGAGAGGTTATCAACAATGCCAATCTTTTTCTCTGAATTGGCTCTTGACACATCAACTGAAACAGCCACCCGCTGCTGAACTGTGTTACTGAACTGAACTCCCTCTGGCTTACTTACCTGACCTAAATCACAAACAACTGATGACATCTTCTGTGAAGATAACAATAATGAAGACTCACCAAACGTGACACGTCTCGTCAGGAATTGTTTGAAGAGAAAACCTTTATGCTTCACATAAAACCCTTGTTCATATACCAGCAGTCCTCTGGATTGACCACACAAAGAGCCCCTTACACTGTGCTCAGACAGACACCTATCACCTGAACGATCCAATCTCAAACGTCCTAAATTTGTGATCTCTGATTCTGTCAACAACAAGGATGATGAAGATACTGCAACAGATCTAACAATTGTGGGACCGACAAGCTCATACAACGTACCTGACCTTCTGCCCTTCATAACTGTCAATGCACCCTTAACGACCTTCAAAACTCCACCTTCAGCTGTGTACCTGTACCCTTTAGATTCAAGAGTACCCAAAGAGATGAGATTTTTCTTCAAATCAGGAACATGACGAACATCGCCCAAAACCCTGATAGTGCCATCGAACATCCTAAAACGAATTGTTTCTATACCCAGAACTTTGCATGGATTATCATTACCCATCAAAGCAACTCCACCTCGAACAGACTCGTATGTGGAAAACTAATCCCAGTTGGGACAGACATGATAGGAGCAACCCGAATCCAAAAACCAACTATCTTTCAAGTTGAACTGAGGTTCAGACACGGACAAAAGAAAATCTTCATTCTCAACACTAGCTGCTATGGATCTCTGGTCAGACCTGTTATCTGCTTCTAATTTTCTCTTAAGCTTATAACAGTCTTTCTTAATGTGCCCTTTCTTATGACAGTAGTTACAGGTTAGGTCTTGATGCCTAGACTTAGACTTGTTTCCACTATGATCATACTCGGATCTCCCCCTCACAAATAAACCACTACCTGAGTTATAAATAGAATCAGATAATTCCCTATCTACTCGTTCTTTACTCAGTAGGTTTCTCTTAACTTCATCAACAGATATGGTTTGTCTACCCCCATAAATCATGCTTTCGACAAAACCCTTATATGAAGTAGAGAGAAAACATAACAACAACATTGCCTGATCTTCATCCTTAGGAACATCATCCAATTCTTTCAAATCTTGAATAATTGAATTAAATTCATTGATGTGGTTCTTACGTGACATACTTTCTGTCAAACGAAACGTGAACAACCGGCGCTTAACTGCGAGTTTGTTGGAGACAGACTTGAAACAGAACATATCCTGCAATTTCTCCCACAACTCCTTAGCGGTCTTCACTTCTAGAACTTCTGTCAAAACGTCATTGGTAAGACACATCTGAATTGCTGTGAGCGCCTTCTCATCCAACTCCTCCCATTGTGCTTCTATAAGATTCTCTGATTTCTTCTCTTTCTCATCTAAAACTTTCTTCAAGCCATTATGGGTCAAGAGGCCCTTAACGAGAACTTGCCATAAGCTGAAGCTCCCTTGACCACCAAACTTCTCAATTTCGGATCTAATTGCGGACGTCATATTATCAAATCGAAATAAATAGGGCTCTGATACCAATTTGAAAAGAAAACTTAAACAAATCTAGTATGCTCTGATACCAATTTGTTAGGAATAAATCTTAATGCGGAAGCGTGGACCCTGATAACTTGATTCGATTCAAATAATATGACTCACACAAAACGAGAAGTAAACAAATATGGAGAAAGAAAGAACAAAACAAGAACACACAATATTTAGATGGAAACCCCTTTACAATCGAGAGGGGAGAAAACCACGGGCGGAGATGGAGATTCTTTATTAACTGAACAGAAGAATTACAACGACACTTCCCAAACGAGATATATGGAAGAATTACAATCACTCCCTCTGAACTCTCGTAACACTCGAATATCTTGGAGGAATTACAAAATCACCTCTTTTTCTTAATGGCGGCTCACCTCACTTTGATTGGATACGTATGGGAGAAACCTCTCACCAAAAACCGAAACCCTAAACCCTTATTTATAGAAAATAATTAGGGCCGGCGGAAAACGACTCCCGATCGATCGGCCATTGCCGATTGATCGGCCCCTTTACTGCCAAAATTCCGAATCCTTTCCTTAAATCACCCGATCGATCGGCATTCCCTCCCGATCAATCGGTGACTACACGGCAGCCCCATATAAAATAAAACAAGTAATTTGAGACATAACCTAACAATTACTTTAACCTTTAAATTATTAATTGTACCGTATTATCTATTGTGTGAGATTAATACCAGGGTGGATCATCTCCTGGGAAGTCCTCGTGTTGCTGACCCTATAAGGTTGGGAGTAATTGGAAACAGCCTCTCGGCAGGAATACACCCCGAAGGAATAAGGCTGCGTACATCCACCCCTCGCAGACCCTGCTTATGCGAGAGCCTTTAAGGCACTGGGTCTGTTATTTTTGTTGTTGTTTTATCTATTATGTATTATATGTCTACGACTGTTATTGTGTCTCAGACAAGACCTCACCCACCTAAACCTTCGGGTGAGATGGTCTTAGATAGAGCTCAATGCGGGGCTAGTATAAGGGGTATCAGATGTAGCGGCTTAGAGTAGGATAGTCCAGCTTATTAGTGTTATCACTAGTGTTTCTAGGCCTTTCACTTCCTCTTCGGCACACTTATGTGCGTATTTGATCTCCTGATTTACTATATGTTTATCGGCTTATTTGCAAAATGCTATTTCTCTGCCTATTATTTACCGAGCTTTTGCTTTGCATTAAGTTGCTCATAATACATGTCTTCTGCTTTGCCCTGTTCATATGCTTATTGCTCTCTTGCTACTAGGCTGCCATGTTTCGATACTGCTAACAAGCTTATCACGTCGAGGGTCCTCGGAAACAGCCTCCCTTCAGGGTAGCTCCCAGAAGGAGGAAGACTGCGTACATCTACCCCCCTGGGAGACCTTTGAGGCACTGGGTTTGTTGTTGTTGTTGACTGTTATTGTGTCTAACATTATTTTTCACTTTTAGAAGTCGGGGAATTTTTTACCTACATTTTCGTACATATAGCCGAATAATATGTGTACATATTAGATTTTGTTTAATTTCCGTATTGTATTATGCTAATAGAGTTATGCATGTATTGGTAGTAAAATATGATGCATAAATTAAACGGTATCTAATAAGTACGTGTATTATTTGATAATATATACGAAAAAATCGGCCAAAAGTTTGTTGACTTATAAAACCAAACAAAACAGCCGTAAATAATAAAGTACCATAAATAACTTGAGAGTTGAAGTAATAAGTTTAATAAAATATATAGTATAAATATTTAATTTCGTTATAGATATTGATTATTTATTTTTTTAGATGAAAAAATAAAGATACGTGTGATATAATATGAGTACTAGAGTTTCCCCGCACGATGTACGGTGTGAATTAAATTTGAAGTAATTATATTTATATGTTATAATTGATAAATTATATTATTAACATAAATAAAAAATAAATTTTGCATGTGTAATGACTAATGTACAGTTAAATTAGGAAGGAGAAGAGAGTGGAAGTGAAGTGATAGCCTATAAATTTAAGGTTGGGGAGATGGAGATGTTTGGAACAGGGCCCTTCTAATTAATATATAGTATAGATTATACGAATACACAACAAAATGGGTGTTTTGCCATAGTATTGGCAGTGATATGTAAATGCGTTTTTTAAACGAAAATATATGAATACGCGTTCAAAATGTGTATTATATGCAAATTTTACTACATATCTTCAAATATGCATTTGATATATATAATTTTTTTTGTTAGAGCATTTGATATATATATATATATATATATATATATATATATATATATATATATTGCTGCGGACCAGTTTCTTAGTTGGGGGTTATCGGAAACAGCCTCTTTTCAGGGTAGCCCCCTAAGAGGGAAGGCTGCATACATCTATCCCCCAGATCATGCTTATGCGGGAGCCATTGGAGGCACTGGATTTGTTGTTGTTGTTGTTATTGTTGTGTGTATGTATATATATATATATATGGGTTTGTTTGAGGTCACATTGATTGCACTTTGTTTGTCTTTTTTTTTTTTTTTTTTTAAATAATATTAAAAATATTATTATAATTTATGACTGTTATATTGTGTCTTCTAATTAAAATATAATATTTTATTTGTGATTAATGTGCCGTGCAGCTAATTTGATGTTTTAACTATTAATTGAGCCGAACAATTTAAATTATGTTATGAGACACGCACTGAATCATAGATCGGGTACCTAATTATTAATAAGGCGTAATGGAAGAAAAATAAGACACGAGATTTATGTGGTTCGGTCGAGACCTACATCCGCAAAGGAGGACAGTGAAAATCACTACGTGATAGAGGTGTTATAGTAGTGTTTTATTTACATTGTTTTATTCTCCTTTTCGCTCACTTTACAGCATCGAGCATAAAAAGGTCGTATTGATAGACCTCTCACTATTGTAACAGTCAAAAATCCCATATATCACTATCATATGAGCCATTAAGTGCGGCATTTGAAGGTCTCGAATAATACGAACGTTAAACATGGTTGTTAGAGGATACAATCAGCCTTCACACCAGAAGGCTTAACAATTACAAGCCAATCAAATCTCTCGCCCAAAGACTAGTGTTGATCACAAACAACCTTTGCCATAGTAGTCGCTCATGCTCACCTTCAAACATCAATATCGAATGCTAACTCTAACTGAAGTTGCATAGAGCTTTGGTTTGTCAAGTATTATTGTCAATATGCTTGCTGGATTCTTGCTCCCACTTATTATCTCCGGACACAACTAACTTTCATTTGGCAAGCGTTCAATAGAATGATATTGAATCTCAATGCGCTTAGTTATAGCATGAAAGGCAATATTTATAGCCATAAAGACTGCACTTGGACTATCGCTGTATAAATTCTCCCTCTCGATATTTACTTCACAACTTCGCAAAGGGACTCCAAAGCCACATAGTTTCTCTCGTTGCTTCATACACAATACATACTCTCCTCTTGCTGTTGACAAAGCAATAATCTTTGGTATAGTTTAACATTACGACACCACACTACATCGAAACGTATACACATAACCAATTGTACTATTTCGACTATCTAGGTCGCCAAGCTAGATTAGCATTAAATATCATAAATTTAAACCGATTAGAAGTAAAGCAAAGACATACATCAACAATACTTCGTAAGTACTGCAGGAAGAACTTTATTGCCTCCTAATGCCGCTTTTTAAGATTATTTGTGTATGGACTCTCACTGCACGAGCAATATTTGGTCAAGCACAAACAATACACAAGAAATACAACTTATAAGGCACAGGGCACCCTATATCTTCTCATGTTCTTCCTCTAACGTTGGTGCTTGATATTTGTTAGGTTAAAAATGATTCCATAGATGAGTTCCCACCGGTTTTGGCTTTATCTATGCTGTATTGCCTCTAAACTTGTGCCATGCATTCGATCTACAACAACTTTAAAGTACCAGCTTCGCTATTTGAGACAGTGGGCTTGTCAAGTATTTTCCTCATGAGTCCCAACTCATGGCAAATGGTCTCGACAATTATCTTTCGAGATTTTTTTCTCTCTTCGATATCATACCTTGCAATGAGCACGCCATAGACATATTTCATTAGAATAACACACGAGGAGTCAAAATGCTTGATATAACAACAATGGTCTTCTTGACACCCGATGTAACTGGCACTGCACATGAAATTGTCGAATTTTTGTCACCTCAATAACATAGTTCACTTTGGATCATACAAACTTTTTTTGGTGTATAAAGCATATGCTTTTTTGTATACACTACGAATCTTCCAGGTTGGTGTATATAGATGTTGCAAGGAAGTGGGTTTGACATCCAATTGCATGAGGTGTAGACTCTTTTTGTTGCCGTTAGTCTTAAAACTAATTCGATTATTATATGCTTCACCGTTGGAGAAAATATCTCATATTAGTATGTTTCCCGTTGTTGTTGGATACCTTTCACGAGGAGCCTAAGCTATGAGTCCTTCACCACCATCAAGTTCGTCTTCCACCCTAAGCCCACTTGTTATGTAAATCATACTTTATAGTACGTGACTACGTTAACTCCCAAGTAGATTATCGTGCTAGGATTTTATTTCATATTTTGCAATGAGCCTCCACTCGATAGCATGTTCATCTCCATGGCTTTTTATTGTAACTTTGTTGTTCTCCTTTGTTGGTCATGACAGTATAGTTGCCATGACAATGTAGTTAATGGATGGCAACTATCATCATGGGCGTCTAACGGTTATTGTGAACCTCATCAATGGTCGGTTATGGGAGGAAGAAGAGCAACCATTGAAGCCCCTCATCAATAATATAATTACTAGGACGTTGCAAGAAATAAAAGCAAAATACAAAAATTACAGTAAAAATACAATGTAAATACAATAATACTAGAACTCATATTTCAACATGCCCCATCTAATTAACCAAATTTAGATGTGACTCGAGCATTATATGATTCAGCCAAATTAAAACCCTATCCGATTTGAGCAGAAACTCAAAATGACTCAAATACGTGTTGATGAAATCTTAACCGAAATCCGACCCTAGTTGAACCTTTTTTCGGAAATGATTTAACCTGATTAACTTAAAACTCGACAAGATTAGTTATTGAATTACAATTTAAACCTCCAATTTTTCAGTTAAACAAACAATAAAATTTTAATTTTATCATAATTTCAATGCCAGTAGAATTATTTGCTAAAAAATTCCATGAGAATTAAAATTAAAATTTCAAGTTTACAATCTAATTCCTATTCCTGCCAAACGTAATCCAATATTGTCATCTTGTAATAGATTTATTCAAATTTGTCGCTCCTTTTTGTTTTAAAATATCTCAATGTATTATTTTATAACAAAATTAATTTCTCATCTTTTAATTTTTACCCGATATAGGTAATTAATGCGAGACTAATTTGATAACAACATACAAAATGAAGGACTATTTTGTGAAAAAAGGAGGGATAAATTCGGAAATTTTTTTTACATTAATAATATTGTGGGGGAGGGATGCCAGAATTGAAACCGCGTTCTTTGGTCGGTCAATCGCCACCCCAATTACAGGGATAAAACATGAATTAACATCTGAATAAATTTATGAATATCATAAACCAATGGAATAATTAACTCAATTAAAATATATAAAATTTATTATTTATAGATAAATTACATATTAGTACCTTGAGTTTCAATATATTAATTTTTTAATTTATAAACTCTGTAAAATATTTTTTTAATCCAAAATATTATATATATTTAATAAAATAGTCAAAATAGCGATGTGAAAAGGTGTAAAACATGCCTCACTTTTATTATTTTACAACATTAGTTGACTATTTTATTAAATATATGTAACATTTTGGACTAAAAAAAATATTTTACAAAATTTGTGGATTAAAAATTAATACACTAAATTTTAGGACACTAATAAGTAATTTACCCAAAATATTTAAATGACCTAAGAGGGTACCAACACGCAAATATTGGATTCCATTAGAACTCCAAAATTAAGCGTGCTTGGGGGAGAGTAGTACTAAGATGGGTGACCTCTTGAGAAGTCTTCGTGTTGCACCCCTCAAGTTGGGGGTTATCGGAAACAGCCCTAAAGGGGGAGGCTGTGTACACTCATTCCTCAGACTTTGCTTAGGTAGAAGCTTTTAAGGCACTGAGAATATTGCTGTACCCAAAATATTTAAATGATGAAAATTATCATTTTAAGTTATTTTTTTTTCCTTTAAAAAAAAAAAACCCATACACCGCAGGCTCTCCTAGAGTACCGTCCAAGAAACCGCTTCTCTTCCTTCTCTCACCACCGGAAAACCGACCACCGTCGCCGGCGTTCTTCTTCACCAGTCGCCGTAGCCGTTCACGGGGCCTGGTAACCGCTTTTGAACCCTAAGCACAACAACGCACCACCGCGGCTTCGAATCGGACACCGCTACATCCCGCCGGGCCGAGGTCGTCCGATTTTCCCGCACCATCACTGTCGCCGGGAGGACCATAGGAGCACCTCTGAGGTTAGGTCAGCTCTATTCTTTATTCCTTTGCCTCTTATAGTCTCTGTTTACAGTACAAAATTGTTAAGAATTCAACGTGTGAGTCTAATGTAAATCCT
Organism: Simmondsia chinensis; assembly: GCA_018398585.1. Taxonomy (NCBI): domain Eukaryota; kingdom Viridiplantae; phylum Streptophyta; class Magnoliopsida; order Caryophyllales; family Simmondsiaceae; genus Simmondsia; species Simmondsia chinensis. The sequence continues at coordinate 3,811,480 of JAGTTD010000014.1, forward strand.
ATATTGGAGTTGTGAGGGTGAAGAGATCAATGTATAAGTCCAGTGGGTTACTCCAACAAATATAGCCCCGCATCAAAAAATACAAGGGAATAATACCAAGTTATATATCAAGCGGGCCGCTCTACTGATTACCAATTGATTTTGGGATAGAACCCTACCCGAGCTGTAACAAATCGGCAATGGATGGAGTAGTCCACTTAGTATCGTTCCCTTGTAGTTTTCAAAGTGAGACTATTTTGTACTATAACAGTCTCAATTAGGGCTTCGATCTGGCTGTGATACGGTTGTTATGAGACTCAAAATCTTAGACATGGGTTAGTAAATAAGGGTAAGGATAGAGCCTAAATGAGTGTATAGGCTGGAAAATAATATAATAGCCCAATAGGAGGTAGAGCGGGCCCAACTGAAGTGAGGGATAACCTGAATAAATAGACTCAATCTTGTATTGCAAAGGTATGAACGAAATCATTGTTTCCTTCTATCTTGTCTCTTTACACTCATTAATTTCAGTATTTTAATGCTTTGGTTTAATTTTCAGTATATTTCATTTTCAATCCGTATCAAATGGGACACGAGATTTATGTGATTCGATCGGAGCCTCCGTCTGCGGAGGGAAGCAACAAAAATCACTATATAATAGAGCTATTGTAATAGTGTTTCACTCAGACGCACTGTTTTCTTCTCCTTCTTGCTTACCGCACAACACCAAAACATAAGAAGGTTGTACTTATAGGATTCTCACCACCGTAACAGCGCAGAAACCAATCATCACCAGACGTTACCACCATAAGAGTCACTAAATATGCCCATTTGAAGGGTCCCAAATAATACTAGCGCTGAATATGACTGATAAGGGAGAGAAGCAATCCCTACACCATGAGGCTTAACAGCTACAAGCCTATCAAACTATGCTGAACCACGAGTTCATGACTACTATTAATGTTGACATATAAAGAAAGAAAGAATGAAGGAATAATTGTTGTAGAGAAATGCTAAAATATCATGTTTAGCAGATATATTTGATCAAAATTAGATTTGTGTCGAAACATTATATCAAAGTCAATTGTTCTCTAGAAACATAAAGCTGACTAAAGTGAATTTCTATTTGGTGAGTGTTTATGGGGAGAAGTTTAAAATTCAATGTAGTTAGTATTAACTTTGTTTCAAAATGTGATGTTTCAATGGTTCAACACACAAACAACACACACACGCATGCGCATGCGCGCCCGCGCGCGCACACACACACATATATATCTTATATCTATATATTTGTGTAAATGTTTTCTCTGTACGAGACTAGTTGCTTTCCCGCTTCTACTCTTGCATCATGCAACTGTCGAATGAATTATGTTCTACTTTGGATGCTAGATAATTTGATTAGTTGAAGGATTTGTTTCTACTTTCTAGCTCATTCCTGTTAGAATGTTCATTTTGTCATTGCTCTAGAGTTTTTGAAGATTAGTTTCGAGATTGTTTGGGTGCAGTATAAAACTATTGCCTTGCCAAGATCACTTTTTCATAATCACTTTTTTAAAAGCCGCTTCCACAAAGGAACATTAACTAATTAAATTGTTAACTTTTGCTTCTAATTCTGCTTCATAGATGATGCTCTATTTTTTGTTTCTTTCTAAAAGCAAAAGGAATAGGCTTCCTTATCATTTAAAAGCTACCTTACATCTTTGCCAAACAACTAAAAGATTAGTCAGATGTTTTTTTTTAATTAAAAAGCTCCGTTTTTCTCTTTTATAGCTGGGCCAAGCAGGCTTTTCCATGGTTCAACTTCCTTCTTGTCTTGTCTTTCACCAGAGCCCTCATTTTTGTCTATTTAGATTGGTTCTGATGCGAATAGGGATTCTCCAGCTGCCTTCAGCAATCTCCGCGTTTGGAGGTAATCTTCTCATTCTTTCTTGCTTTAATATCTTTTATGCTAGTTGGTCTGTTGAATTTAATAGTTTTGATTTAATGTCAATATCTATAGCTAATGGAATCCCAGACCCTGCCTTGGTGGGATCCTTTCAGGCACTGGGATTGTTGTTGTTCTTATCTGCAGCTATTGGAATGAAATTGTGGTTCGCTGTCCCGTAGCTTGTTGCAGAAGAGGGATGTCATGGTTGTTATGTAAGGGTTGCGGTTATTGCATTGGATTTTTTTTAAAGGAACACAAGTTTATATTTGCAAGAAGCTGAATGGATATTTATATGAATGTTGGTTCTTTTACCTTTTTGATAGTTTAAATAGATAAATGCATTTATGAATTTGTTTCAATAAATGCAATACAAAATATATGCATTATGGACGCTATTACAAAGTATATTATGTAATGGCCAATTGTGTAACAATTAGTTGAAAATCCGTTGCTTAGCTTACATTACATAATAATCTTTATTTGATTTCATTTGTAGCCTTTTTTTTTCCCGATAATTATCGGCAAAGCCGTAATACATACCGGACTTCGACAAAGCGAGACCACAACCATCCCGTAAACGGAGATGGGTACAAAAATCCAGAACAAAATGGGAAAAACAGATGCCAAGACAACGGGACAACATCATACAAACAGGAGAGGACCAGAAACTAGCAAAGCACTAGTTGAATCCGAAGCAGGCACACATACAGCCACACCTCCCAGTCAAAGACAAACAACCTCAAAAGGGTGGAAAACAGGAGAGGAAATTCTCCCCTCCCTTGCATTGCAAGCAAGGTACTAGACATGGGGCCGGACAGGGGGTACCGAGCCCACAACACAAGGAAGGGGAAGGAAAATCCAGAATGGCGAGTGAAGTCAAGAAGCCTTTTGAGGAATTACATTGTCCATGAAACAGAGGTGTAGCAAGTGGTTCACATCAACAAAAACACACCCGGACCCTACTAGACTAGTCCAGAGAAAAATTGATGTTGGTATGGGAGAGCTGTTGACACGGGGATGTTTGTCTGGACCTGGGCAAAAAGCACAAACAACAAATTAAAAGAAAAATAAAAATAAAACTAAAATTAAAGCACCAACGGAGACATGTCAGCCGGCTGGGGGCGGCGATGCGTCGGCACCGGGACACGGCGGCGCAGGATGGAAACCGGCAGCGAAGTGGGGACCTCGGCGGCGAAGACGGGTCAATGGGTACAGAGCTTGGCGATGGAGGTGGAACTCAGCGGCGGAGATGGAGCTCGACGGTGGAGGTGGAAACCCGGCAGCGAAGAAAGCAGAGGGGGAGGGCGGTGAGGGGAAGTCGGTGGTTTGGCTTGTGAGGAGGAGACGAGACAGGAAGGTGGGGGGGGGGTGAGCAGCCGGCCGTCAGACACATTGAAACCCCAGGCACCAGCGAATGGGTCCACCGCTCCCCCCCCCCCCCCCAAGAGGCATTTCGCAGGTTTTCGGGAGAGAGGGATTTTAGAGAACGTTATTTTCATTTGTAGCCTATGATCCAGCTTTAATAATCTAAATCCCAGGTGTCTGATGGGGGTGTTATTTTGTGTTAGTGTTGGATTAAATTTACTTTTGTCATTGTAATGCTATTACACAGTGTAATGGAATTTGAGCTAGTCGTTATGGGATTAGCTGTTATGTATTGATGCTCTTTGTAGTTGCTTCCACAGTGTGTGTGTATATATATATATATGTGTGTGTGTGTGTATATATATACATGTGTGTATATATATATATATATGCACTAAATAATGTTTGGAAGTGATTTTATATGTTAAAGTTATCAAAAGGGGTAAAGGTGACCACCTTTTGCATTAATGACCGCAGCCTATTATGTAAGTTCCGTGATGTCCCAACCACAATAAGACAACGTTCTGTAATTTAATTCGATGATTGTGGGCTTTTTCATGATTTTGTGGAGCAGATTATATGGAGGTTGAGGATCTATGTAGTACTATTTTTTTAAAAGTTCCTTCCACACGTATGATGAACTGGCTTTTTACCTTCTGTTTTCCAGCAGATAATTCAGGGGCATGCTGTGTTACTGGAAATTTCTCTCTGCCTGGACGCAGGGCATCCAGGATTTCTGTATCTAGGAAATCAAAATTTCTGAAGGTGAACTTGAACTACAATTTTGGCCTACAAGATCTTCTGAAGGTAATTGGAATTATAGCCTCTTCACTACTAGTTTTTGTTTTTAGAGTTTACATACTCGTGATCATGGAATTAAAAAAGACCTTTATATAGTGGGTTTTGAGTAACCATGACTGTTATATAATGATACTTTTGTAATGGCTGAGAACATATATATTGTATCTTATCTACTAAAAATATATTTACAAATGTATTCACATAGCAAATCTATTGAAAGAGTATAAAAATTAGCGAATTCATACAACTATTTGCAGATTCTAAATCTTAAAAGCAAAAGACCCTGACGCTATTGCTGCAGTTGTTGTGCTATTGCTGTGGTTGTTGCGTAACTTCTGTGACACCTCGCTTCCATGATTCTATTCGCGACCTTGATATGTTCCTGTAGTGTGATATAGTTCCATGCCTATGACCTTGCAACTCAGAGATGATGTTTCATATCAATTGTTAAGTGCTTGAAGTAGTCGTTGTGTGAAGTGTTTCACGTCAGAATAGCGGCAGAACTATTATCTTTTGGGTTTCTTAAAATGTCGGCATGCAAGTCTAATGGACCTTGTTGGGGGTTTATCCCCTGATCATAGTTGCTTGGACTCTCCATTTTGCCTTATAGTATCTTGTTAGATAAGAATACTTGAACATTAGTATAGCACTTGGACACTTCATATTACACCAAAAATATTGAAAAATCTTAGATAATAGTTGAGTTTAACTTCTAGACAAATGCCCTTGTTTCTCATAGCTCTGGTCTCTAGTGTTTGAGCAAATATATACAGTGTGTTGTCAATCAGGTCTCTTACTAGTGTAAATTTCGAAAAGGTCTTATTTGATCAGTAATGGACTTCATGGTGCATATTTATTCTATTCTATCTATAAATACTCATAAATGTATGTATATGCAAAAATGGTTATTCATTCAAATATTTGCAAGTACAGAGCCACAAAACTACGTTGTTCCCTAGAAAACCCAACTTGATACAACCTAGAGGTTCGTGATGCATTCACGCAATTGCTATTACGATTGCAAACCACGATATGATTCCAAGGTAGAAATCAGTAAGAAGTGCATGGGTGGAAAGAGGCCTAAATTTCCTTGGGTTGTCAGAATTTGGATCGCACTTGTTTAGTCTTTGGACTTTCCCTTGTCTTAGCTGTCTCCTTTCGAAATTCAGGATCAGTTGGTTAGTTGGGAGCCTGGATTCAAGTAAAGGACGTTATATAACAAATTTTAAACTTGCTGTTGTGCTGTTACATGGTGGTACTTCTATAATAGTCTTTCAAATGCATATATATTGTGTTTTATTTACTAAGCATATTTATAAATGTACTCACATGTTAAAAATTATTAAGCGATTATTGAAAAGATGCTATGGTTATTTATTTCAAGTTTTGCTAACATAGGGCCTAAAAGCGACACCTTGTTTCTGTAGAACAGCCGCTTTGACTGTTATGTTACCTCAGACAAGTGATTCAATTCCATGGCTGAGAGGACATCATCTTTGTGTTGCTGATACTACTACTACTAGTGAACTCAATGGACTATTAATTGACGTTTGATTCTTGCAGTATGGTGCTCACAAAGGACATTACCAGGCTGTGTCAAACAAGTCAATAAAGTGTAAGCGAATATTTGTTTCAACATGAAACTGTTATGTTTCTCCCTATGGTACCCAGAGTCGGGCATGACAGTCGACCGTGGGTATGTGTTAGACTTGGATATTTTCTTAGATTTTTCTATGTTTTCAATCTAATTTGAAGTATTTGAGTATCATTCCAACATCCAAATATCCTTATCCTATATGGATATTACAAAGTGGAATGGAGGGGTATAAATGAGCCGAGCCGAGCCGAGCCTGAGCTTGTTAGGCTCAGGGCTCGGCTCGGGGCTCGTCAAGCCGACAAATTTGGGGCTTGAGCTTGGCTCATCAAAGGCTTGGGCTCAGCTTGCCATGGGCTCGAGTCGAGCTCAAGCTCAAGCTCGTCCAACTTAAAGTCACCCACCTTGGACCATTTTAGTTTGATAGCACAATTAAGCCGGAATTAAATGGTAACACAAATAATATAAATGTAACTTTTATCAATTAACTTAACAAAGAAAAAACTTTTATCAACTATATATCACATACTAACACTAAGCGATATCAAATAGATAATATGCATAACATTTACATAATATATATGTATATATACACACAAATTAGAAATTAAAAAAAAAAAAAAAACCCTGCATTCATAGAACAAAAAAAAAAAAAAAAAAAAAAAAAAACCTCATATTTTGTTTTCATTATGTGTTTTATTCTTTAAAGTTTTGGAACAAAAAAACACTTAAAACTAATTTAGAACAATGAAGCATGTGTCTCTTGAGCTTCATGTAATTGGAATGAGGTTTTGGAACTAGCAGGACTAATAAATCCGTCAGTAGCTAGTATTTTTTGATTTATGGGTTTGAATGTTTAAGTGTGTAGGTTTAAAATTAAACCAATTAACTAAATATAAATTTGAAGTTAAATAAATATTAAATACTACTTTTTATATTAAGGCTCGTTTAGGCTCGCGAGCTTACGAGCTCGAGCTTTATCAAGCTCAGGCTCGGCTCAATTAGATCAACGAGCCCCCTACGTCACGAGCCTGCTCGACTCATTTACAGCCCTAGGTCAAAGTAACTATGGCTTCTCCAAGTGTGTGTTGGAATGGTCAAAATCTTGCTAGAACAATAATGTTTTAATCAAAAAAATTACTGCTATGAACCAAGATATCCGAGTAGCATTGCATGAGTTAAAAGTCCCTTTTTTCCTTATTTTTTAAATGAAAGTCAAATTTTGGAGCCAAACTTTCTCCATGGAATTAAAAAACGGCTGTTAGATTGCAAAATTTGAGGTATCCATTATGTTGATTCATCGTTGTGTGATTGTACTTTTGCAGTGGCTTTCACAATGCATAAGTTGTCCTTTATTTGTTAGAATATGCCTATAAATGTATTTATTCTTAAAAATAGGAGCATAAACATTAGTAGATTATCCATTCTAAGTTTTGCAAACATAAGCCTTACTAGCAACTTATGTTTCGCTTAAAAATGTAATGTGATAGTCAGCTGCAACCCATTACGTAAAATTCGTGATGCACTACTTGTTGGACACTGCAACTGCAAACTGCCAACTGTGGTTTGATTTTGTGGACCTGAGAGGATTTGGCCTGATATTTTTTTTTAATAGAAGACCAAGAGTAAGCTCTTTGAAGTTTATTTGGGATGGGAACTATGGTACCACCCTCAAACCCTAATATTGTGAATGCCTGTCCGCAGTTTCTCGGTTGAGTTTGTTGAGTATGTGGTCTGATGCTAAAAAATTCTTGCACTTTGTTTCCATCCTCAAATTAAGGGCTTGTTTGACCAAGCTGTGAAAAAAACTGTTTTAAACATTTTTTTGCAGACGTAGCTTTATGGAATCATTGCTGCAGTTTCACCTAACAACTGAAGTTATTGGGATATTATTCCTTGTTTTATATGCAAGACGGAGTATTTCTTTGTTCATTGACATTCCTGTTTTTGTTCTAGTTTGCAATGACAATGGTGTTATGCTCTCCTCTACATGGGATCAAAATAAGTTGCGGAATGCCATTGACTTAATGGATTTTGAGCTAGCTATTATCTATTGACCGATATGTGACAATACATTTGAAATTGCATTATGCATTTATATTGTATTTATTTATTGAAACATATTTAAAAAATATATTTAGAGGTTAATGGGTCATATAATTTTATTCATTCAAAATTTTGCAAATCCAAGGCTTAAAAGCAGCTATGTTCCTTAAAAATCCTAACGTGGTCAACATGGCTGGATTGGCAACGCCCTTGACACGACTCTTTTTCTGTGCGACCTTGACTCCGAGCTGCTAAATGAAGTTAATCTCTTCATTTTGCTCACTGCGTTTGTAATTATCACAGACATTCGCATCCAGAGGAGATGTGTTGGCATCTGTTGCATCCGGTTCGAGCCAGCAAAAATTTCTAGTGCTTATTATAATGATCGGCGATGGGATTGTGTTAGTGGACCGAGGAGATCTGTTGCTGCAAGATCGGACCTTGTGAAGAGTGTGACCCCTAATGCTGTTCCAGTTCCAGGTTTATGCCTATATTGGTCTTTTCTTATCATTCTGTAAATCACAATTCATGGTCATGTCACGGTCATGATGTTGTGGAAACAGGGTGTCATGGAGGTTGCATAACACGTCATTGGAATCACGTAACATGATGGGTAGCTCCATGGAATCAAGTAGTTGTTATGAGATTAGCTGTTATGAAATAATCTGTTTTTATAGTGACATCCATAATGCATTTATGTTGTAAATTGTGTATTCAAATATATTTGTAAATATATTTACATGTCAAAGCTATCAAAAGGTTTATGAAAAGTAATGATTATATGGCTATCTGTACAAATATTTGCAAACATTGTCCCATCAGAAAACCCTACGCCACCGTTGTGACCTGTTATGTTACTTCTGAGACCTCCTTCCCCTGCAACCATGAACCGCTATTTGATTTTATGGTTAGCTCAAAATCCACCATGTTACGCAATGCCTCCGTGTTTTTTCTTTTGAATCCGAGATCTTGTTTGAAATGCAGAATTTCGTCTGGGGCCTAAAGTTAGAGGAGTTTGTTTTTATGCTGTTACTGCTGTGGTAGCAATTTTTCTGTTTGTGCTAATGCTGGTGGGACATCCCTTTGTGCTTCTGTTTGATTGGTATCGGAGGAAATTTCACCACCTAATCGCTCGAATATGGGCAACATTAACGATTGCACCGTTCTTTAAGATCAAGTTCGAGGGATTGGAACATCTTCCCAGACCAGATATGCCCGCTGTATATGTTTCAAATCACCAGAGCTTTCTCGACATTTATACTTTACTTACGCTCAGGAGAGATTTCAAGTTTATTAGCAAGACTGGGATTTTCGTCTACCCAATTATTGGATGGGCCATGTTTCTTTTGGGAGTTATACCGTTGAAGCGCATGGATAGCCGAAGCCAATTGGTAAGCATATGTTTGTTTAGACTGTGGAATCAAATTACAGGTCCCAGTCGCATAATAGTTTCACGGATGTCAATAACGACCCGTGAAGACTGATATGTTTTTCTTTTAAGGGAATATAAGTTGATCTTTTGAGCCTTATGTCTACACAACTTTGATTTGGTAATTATACGATTATTAATTTCTAAAACCCTTTTTATGGGATTTTAACATATGGCGCAAGCGCACGCATATATATTTAATAAATAAGATACAAAACATCTATATTATGAAGGCTGTTACAGAAAGTACTGTTAAGGCCAATTGCATAACCACTAGCTCAAAATCTGTCACATTATGAGGTGATCTTTCTTTGATTCCACAGTCTTGACTTACAATATGTACTCTTCTCTCTGTTGTCAATTTTTCTTTTTAAGAAAATACATTATATTCATGTAGCAAGTATATACAAAGTGTTGACGATAAGATGTAGTCAAAGATGAAAGCAGCCAGAAGTTGATGGTGTCTCCTACTCACGCGGTCATCGCCCAGGGGTCAGGAGTTCGATTCTCGTTGAAGATATACTCATGACTTACCTGCTCATGGGGGCTTGTGGGCTGTTCTCATGGGTCGGGGTTACTTGGGGCAACCCAATCCCTCGTCACAAAAAAAAAAAAAAAAAATAAAAAAAAATGCAGGAAGTACATATTTCAAATTTACAAGTGCAGATTGGTTTTTAATAAAATGGATCTTGTAACTACATGCACCTTAGAATTGCAATCTTAGCTTCCCCATTTTGTAGTATTAGATCGAGAGATCATTTTCAACTGTTTGTAGACGCTATATCTGTAGGACGAGTGAGAATAATTTGTACCATAAATCCATGTGACTTGACGTCAGACTTGGACCAAGTCGACTAGGTATATCCCTGAGGATAACTCGTATACGAGTTGAACTGGTCGACTTATGGTAACCTGACCACACTGAATCAGGTCAGATTTGAACTAAACAGACCCACCTGTGAATCAATTTCGATTCATCAAAACTGGCTCGTTTCAACTTGCCATGGGCTATCCGTCAAGACTGTCGTCATTCGAGTTTCACTCAAGGGGTGAATTTGGTCGGCCCACCTAGGCTACTGTGTCAGCCAAGTTTGAGTTTTATTTTCTAATTTCTTGTAGTCAATGTCTTTTTTCAAATATTTTGGGAAATCACCATGTCATATCCACTCATGTAGGAGTGTCTCAAACAATGCATGGATCTCATCAAAGGGGGAGCATCCGTATTCTTCTTTCCGGAGGGAACTCGGAGTAAGGATGGAACATTAGGTTCTTTCAAGGTGAGTTATATCAGAATTTTGGTTATATCTGTACATTACAGTTATGATGTCTCATTTATGCAGACAATGTCTCATTTATGTTCGTTAAAAAGAGTAGGACGGGGAATATAAGTTGTCTTTAAGCCTTGCGTTTGCAAGATTTCAAATGCACGGTCACATTAGTTTTGTTCCTTTTTGATAGTTCTGACATCATTTTTGGATGTGTTTTAGTTACAAAAAGAACTTATAATAGAAGAATTAGGGATTTTGAGCTAGACTTTATCCGATTTAATAACCTCCATAATCTATATATGTTGTACTTCATTTATTCGAACATATTGATATTGTATTCACATCTTTAAAACTATCAAAAGGTTTGTAAAAATTAGTGAACTTACTATTCAAGATAAGGATAGAAAGCAGCTATAAAAACGAGCATGATTGTTGTGTCAACTAACCAACTATTACAAAGCTTAAAGGGTTAGGCGAAGGCTATCTTAAACTCTAATATAACTCTTTGTGCAAATGTTCATTGGGCTTGAAACACGGATAGTGTAAGAGGCCACTTCATAACTTATGCTAAAATTTTATCAATATTAAGAATGAGGACTATTGAGATTTGAACGTGAGACCTCTCGGTCACTGGTGTTCTCACACTGTGTTGGACAGTCAGGTAACTTTTACATGAAAGATCATGAATGGCTTTATACTTGGGATTGCTTCGCTAACATGTTCTATCGATTTTTGGTCCTCGGTTTTCAGAAAGGCGCATTCAGCGTTGCAGCAAAAACCGGAGTACCTGTTGTGCCAATGACGATCATGGGGACTGGCAATATCATGCCAGCTGGAAGGGAAGGTTTGTTGAATCCTGGGTCTGTACGAGTTATCATACACCCAACTTTGGTTGGAAACAATGCTGAAGCTTTGTGTAGGGAAGCCAGAGATGTTATTGCAAATACACTTAACCGCCAAGGCTAAGGAAACCGGTTTATGTATTACGTATCAAGAGCTCTAGCTTTTGGTGGCGTAACCGAGAAACACAAGCGGGAAGGTACATTTCTTGAGTTGCTAATCTCGTTTTTGTTTGGCATCGGGTGCTTCTCGTTGCAATGAGTATGAAATCAAGTTGCGGTCTGCTATTGGTATTGCAGTGTCCTGAAAGTATAGAATTTTATGCATAAGTATTGGCAGAATAATGGAATAGATATACAATTTGGGCTGCATTTAAACATTTAAAATAGTGTTGAGACTAAATTAGTATAATTAGAAGTTCGGGGACTTACCAAACGCTGTCACCGGATCCCACTAGAACTCCAAAGTTAAGCGTGCTTGGGCGAGAGCAGTATCAGGATGGGTGACCTCCTGAGAAGTCCTCACCCTTAGGTTAGGGGCACTCGGAAACAGCCTTTCTTCAGGGGTGATACCCTGAAAAGGGAAGGCTGCGTACATCTGCTCCCTCAAGACCCTGCTTAGGCGGGAGCCCTTGGGGTATTGGGTATGTTGCGTTTTTGCTTTTAGAAGTTCGGGGACTTAACTGTTTGGTCAAGTTGTGAAAGAACTACTTTTTTAGAAACACATTTTATAGAAGTATCTTTGTAAAAAGTGCTTTTAATAGAGATATTATTATTTGATTTAGTTTTGGTTCTGCTTAAATGCTGAAAATTAGCTTTTGTTTCTATTTAACAACACTTTTCTTTTTGGGCCAAACACCTTTAAATTCAGAAAGTGTTTTTCTTGAAAAAAGTACTTTTTAAGAAAAGAAGTTTGGTCAAGCAGATATTAAAAGAAAGAAATGTGCAACACGTTTTAGAGAAAGAACAAGAAGCACAAATGAAACTTTTGAAGCACATTCTCTGTCAAAAAATCCGCTCTTTTGTTCTTTCTCAAAACATGTTATTCTTCTTGTATATATAACTAATAGTATATCAGTATTATTCTTTTTCAAAACGTAGTGCTCTTCTAAGGTGATTTTTTCCGTTGACTTAATTTTATAAATAATGTTTCATTTTTTACTTTTTAGGGTTGAGGGCCCTTAGAAACGGCCTCCGTTTACTATTGGACCCTATAGGGTAAAGGCTGCGTACATTTCACCCCCTCGACCTTGCCCTGGCGATAGCCTTTCAGACACTGGGTTTATTGTTGCTTCAACTGTTTTGATTTGTATAGCTAGCTAGGGTGTGGTTATGATAGTGCTTTTTTTTTTTTTTTTTTTTGGTTTTTTTTTTTTTTTTTGGGGGGGGGGGGGGGGGGGGGGGGGGTTAGGAGCATTCAAGATTTTGATAAAGTCAAAAATGGAAATAATATTTTGGTTTTTGCGAAACAAGAGGTACCGAGAATGAGACTTTCGAATAAGTGTTGCTAGATTCAAATTTCCAACCCTGTTTATATGTCGGAAACGAGAGATTCATACTCAGTTTGCGTATTCCGCTGCCCGAGTCGTTCTGGAATGATATCATAAGGGTGGGAGTTTTGCTAGTTGTTTAATTTAGTAGTTTTTGAACTTGTTTTTGTGTTTAAACATGTTAATAGTTTAATTTATTTCAAGTTGATGTCGTCTCGGGGTTTGAGTGTTTCTCATTAGTAATTACTGTGCTCTGTATTGATTGTGTCATGTCAGATTTTGATAGCCTGTTCTTCATATAATCATTCGTTATTAAACTATGTTTGTTTATGACCTTTTAAAGGAGATTGAATATTAACGTTACTAGTTTACAGTGCCTCAAGGCCTGCACCATTGTTATTATTGTACTTTAGTGTTGCTTGTATGCTTGATATTGCTTTATTAGACTTAGACTTTTACAAATATTGTTCCTTCTTCTTAGGGTTGAAAGCCCTTCGAAAACTTCTTTACAGGTAGGGATAGCAATGGGTTGGGTTTGGGTCGGGGTCGGGTCTACCTCTATCCAGATCCAATCTAGAAAAAATCCGACCTAACCCAAATACGATAAAAACCCATTTATTTATAAAAACTCAATCCAAATCCAAATTCATTAGGTGGAACGGATATCCGACCCAAATTCATGGCCCATTTCAAACTTAGAATAAGTTATGACATTATGATCTAATAACAATAATAATAATAATAATAATAATAATAATAATAATAATAATAATAATAATAATGCAACAGTTATACCTTAAAAATCGATATTTAGACAAGTTGGTACATCTTTTTTTCCTTTTTTTAATTTAAAATTTATAGAATAATAATACAATATTGGCCAATTGTTTAAAAGCCTTTAACCACTAATTTTTATATATTTGTTGCATTATGTTTTTTTACAAAGAATATTATAGTACTAGACCAAACTCTAAATATGTTGACATAGTAAAAAATTATTAGAATATGGTTTTCCTTGTTAAATACTTAAAATTTAGTAATGGTTGGGTTTGGGTTGAATTTGATGTCATCCAAATCCGATCCGATCCAAAATTTATTTATGAACATTCAAATTCAAACCCATTTAAAATTTATTTTTTATGGATGGATTTGGATAAAGATCCGCCAAATTTGAATCCGATTGCTATTCCTATTTACAAGGTGTTACCCTGTAGGGGTAACGCTGTGTACAACTAATCCTGCCCAGACCTTGCATTAGCGGGAGCCTCTTTGAGGCATTGAGCTGCTGTTGCTGAATGTCAAAACGAATAATATTTAATATTCATATGAGAAAGACAATGTGTTTTAAAAGAAGAAAAGTTCAAACATGTTCTTTTTAAATATATTGCATTATTCTTTTCTTACATTGTAAAAGAAATAAAGAGAGATGGCTCCTTAGCAAAGTTGAAGGTTGCAGTATTTCAAGTTCGAATCAGATCGAGGAGGCTCGTCTGTAATGTATATATTTCCGTTTGTCATTATCTATCTAAACAAAAATGTCGGAGTATGAAAATTTTGAAATTTCAAACACTCGCTATTCATTCGGTTTATGAGGCATAATCATGCTCTAAATAATTAATGCCGCAAAAATTATCTAAAATTGTGATTGTAATGTTTCACACAACACAACTGGTTCTCAGAAAAATTTACCACTACACAACTTTTAACACAATTAAAATTGTAACTTTCATGACATAACACAACTATAAATACTAGAGTTATTTACAACCGTGGCCCTAATGTGTTTAAGTTTGTTCAAATTTGTTCCTGATCTTTCTTTTGGTCAAAACTGCCTATAGTATCGATAGCAATAGCTGTTTTTCCAATTTGTGGATCCCCAGTTATAAGTTCTCCTTGGCCACAACCTATGGCAACGGGGTTTTAACCCTATTTGCATATGCTCGTGGTGCACTGATTTACGTTCAATAATCCAAGGGGCTTTCACTTCGACACATTTTCTCGTGATCGCTTAGAGCCCCTCTTCCATCAATAGGTACTTCGAAAATTGTCATTTTGACATCGTTCTCTCAAAAATTTACCAATTAGCTCAGTGTTTCCCTCAACACAACTATCACAATTTTGTAGCACAACTAAACCACAACAAAAAGGAAAGGAACGTACCCAGTGCCTCAAGGGCTCCTGCCTATACAGGGTCTGGGGGGGGGCGGATGTACGCAGCCTTCCCCCTTCAGGGTGTTAATTTGAAAAGAGGCTGTTTCTCAGTGCCCCCAATCTAAGGGTGAGGACTTCCCAAGATGTCACCCATTCTAGTACTACTCTACCCCAAGCACGCTTAACTAAAACCACAACACTAAACAATAATACCAAATAGAGCCCTTGCTTTTACTTCTCTCTCAACCATTAGACTTTTAAGAAGCTCCAAAATTGACCATGTACCGCTTGTCCCTTAGGGACATAGCTTGGTAACGGAGAACGCTAGAGGCCAGAGAAGCCACCCGAGTTCGATCCCTAACCCCCCAGCCGAGGGTTTGCCAAATATTAAAACAAAAAATTACTGCTTTTACACCAGTTCTCAAAAAATTTTACCACGCATCTCAACTATTTTTCCATAATATTCTCGCGGTACATATAAAGCCACAACACATGAAAGAAAAATGTCAAACAAAAGCTATTATATATGCTTAACTCTTGAAGGTGACAGCTAACTCAACTGGTAAAATCTTTGAGAGGTGGTGTCCGAGACTTGAAATTGAATCCCGCCTTCATTAATGGGAGAGGGGTTAAGGGAATTGGTGAGGGTGCGCTCTATTCAGCCTATGTGGCTTATTTACTGTATGTACAGTAAAAAAGAAAAAGAAAAAGAAAAAGGAAAATGCTTACCTCTCAGCCATGAGACTTTGAATAAGCTCTAAAATCTCTCTTCTCATTGCAGAAGCAGATGATGGTGTCACCTCTTCCCTCACATCACAAAGCCAGAACTCATCCTTGCCCTTACCCCCATCATTTTTGTAACAACTGCAAATAACCCTCGCGATCGCCGTAACGAACAAGCCGCAGTCGTAACCGTTTAGTTGTCGTGGAGCTTCTTTGTACTCGACATAGTTGATATCGGATTTTGAACTGCCCATGAACCTGACTATTGATTTGTATAGCCTCTTTGCGCACCTGCGTAGGTGGATCCGATTAATAAGTGCTAAAAATTTCACATGTTCCAATATAGAAGATATAATATGGAAGAGGTCGATGTATATGTGTCATGGGCTACTCCAATTGATAGTGATTAGTTTTGAAATAAAAACTTACTTGGGATTATATGTGGATCTCAAACCCAAACTCCTCCGGGCAAGTTTTGGGCCTGATGAAATTTCACATGGCATGAGAAGCTGGAGATGTCCGATTGCCGCTTTATGCCTTCTATATGCTTGCTTTGTGCCGATGCTTTTATGCTTTTACGCTTAGATGCTTTTTGCTTTTGTACCTTTTATGCTTCTCAGGTTGGGGATTCCCGGACACAGCTTCCCTTAGGGTAGCAACCCGAAGGGGTAAGGCCGCATATATCCCACCCCCCAGATCCTGCTTTATGCGGGAGCCCTTGAGGCACCGGGATTGTTGTTGTTGTTGTTGTTGTATGAAAAGCTGGAGAAGTCTTGGTTAAACTCGAACTTTAACCGCATTTAGGCTTGACTGAAGCTCGTTTCTCAAACTTAGCGCAGTGAGGCTTAAACTTGGTTTAGAAGACATAGTCAAGGACAAAATTTCTGGACTCATGGTGGCTTGTTTAGGCTTGCTAGCCACCGGTCTTGAGCTGAATATCCAACTAGCTCACAAGCGCCTAGGACCTAGCTCAGTTCATTCACCATTTACATGCGTAAAAGCGAAGCTTGTCAGGTTCGAGGTTTAGGTAGCCAACATTTCACTCATCTCAAAGTCCTTCAAGCCTAGGCTCGTCATGAGCTCAAGCTCGGGTTGCCTTGGTCAAGCAGACTTGGTGAGCATTGAGCCAAGCTTGGTTTGTTTAGAATCATTAAGGCTCGAACCTAAACTCATTTAGGCTCAAGCTTGACTTATCGAGGCCTAAATTAGGCTTCTTATGGCTGTTCAAGCTCATAATTAGCTCAAAATTGTCCAAGAAAATCTTATTTCGGCCCACATGCCAACAAGTTAGAGCTTTATTATCAAGTTTAGCTCGCTTAAGTTAAAGAGTGGGCTCAACTTGCCTCAAGCTCGAAATCAACCAAGCCTTTCTAGCAAAACAAGAAGTCGGCTTGCGAATTCTCGGCAGGTTCATTATTTAGTCACCATGAAGACGTGGTCTAGTCTGTATTTCTTTATTTGTATAAGGTAAGGAAACATGGCCTAGTCAGTATACTCAATTTTGGTTTCAGAATCGCTCTATAAATTTGTAGAGCCTTTCGGCGTACCTGGAACTTGCATTTTCATAGCTAAATCGCAAGTTCTTTCAAATGCCAGTAAACTCCAATGGCTACTGCCTTTGGGTCAAGTTACATCTTCTTTATTGACAGCAGGGTTATAAATGCACCGAGCCAAGCTTGAGCACAACAAGCTCAATGCTGCGCTGGCCAACCTTTTGATCGTCTCAAGCTCCCTAAGCTTGGAGACTTTAAGCACAAGCTTGACTTGGCTTGGTTAAACCAGAACCTGACTTATTGATCTTCAGGCCCAGATCAGTTTGCTTAGGCCCAATTATGCCCAAACAGAGCTTGTTTAGACTCATTTCGGCTCAAGCTTGAACTTGCCTCGTTTCGGCCTATTTAAGCACATTGGGCTCATGGATCTAACTATAAACATGTAAAGGATTTCAGCATACCTGGAGTTTGCGTTTCCATAGCTATCAAAGTGGACAAACACACTGCGAGTTCGTTCAAACGCTAGTAAACTCCAATGGCTACCGCCTTCGGGTGTCGTAACGTCTTCGTTGTCATTGACAGGAAAAATGACCAGATTTTTGGCAGGTAATTTCAGGGGTTCAACGAATGCCTTGAGACTTTCTTCATCTGGACAGTTCTGCACCCAGAAAGCAATCGAAGGTGGAACGAGGAGGATGTCGTCTGCAGGGTAACATGAGGATAAGTAGCTGAAGTAGAACTCGATAACACGATCATTCAGATAGTAGGGCCCACTGAGTATGTCCAGATCTGATCGTCTGAGTACAACATCGTTGTAGCTAAGGATCATTTCATCTGAAGTGGATTTTCCCATTTTGTGATATCAACCTCCGGCAGTTTCTGATGCAGATCCACTGAAACAAAACCAAAGATGAAGAATCAATTCATTGCATCCATGGCAGTTAAAATCCAGCAAGCGAGGAAATCAGTTTGGGCTGAGGTTGGATCCTCCAGGTTCAAATCATTTCAGGCCTGGATCATGAGATGCTTGACCCTAACCCTAACTGGGGTCATAAGCAACAATACATGTCAACATTGTTCCTTTTTCTCCCAAGAAAATTCGATTTTGTTACACATAAATAAGTGAACAATAAGCAAATAAACTTAGTAGTTTTTAAGGGATAAGAGTTATTGCAAAGAAATTTTCATAAGAGATTGAACAAAAACCTAATATGCAAGTGGCTTGTGAGTATCATCAATTGATTTGCTAATCAAGAGTCTTATTTTGAGTTTATATTATAAGCCTGGCTAGATGGAAAACATTTTTCAGCTAAGTCTTTGTATGTATTGTGGTAAAATGAAAAAAAAAAAAAGAAAAAAAAAGAGGCAAACTAGTCACAGCTGTCATTCTTCTTGAAATTATTTTAGAAAAAAGTTGCTTGAGAAGGTGATTCAGTTTGAGAAAAGGAACCAGAAAAGTACAATGTTTACTATATATCAAAAGAACAATATATTATAGAAAAAGAACAAGAAACGCCACACGTTTCAAAAAAGAACAAAAGGGACATTGCCTTCATATCGGTTGCCACATCATATGTTATGCCATCCCTTTCAGCCTGACAATGTGTTATCCTATAATCTATCATTCTCAAAGATTCCCTAAAGGGGCCCCGGGCTTATATGTCATTATTTTTTGACAATATTTTTTGTTTGTCACATTATCATTTTGGTTGGGGTGATAAGCGAACACAATTCGTGTTCTTTTATTCTCCTTGTGCATATAACGGACATTATTCACTTGTAGTCCCTTTTATCAAAGATTATAGTAAATCTATGGCGCAATCCCTAAATTTGTTTAACAGAATGAAGTTCAAGGCTCGTAGAACTTCTAAATTGACAAGTAAGAACTCAAAGAAAACTTGAAGATCTCGAATTATTTGCATCATCAATCAAGAAATTTGTGACAAGAAACATGAACACAAAACTCTATTCTTTTAAACTGCCAATAACAATATCAAAGGACTACAATAATTGATGCATTCATCACATTCACAACTAAGGATTAGTTGTTAATTAGCTGTAAATTAACTATGTGCCATGAGTTAATCATAAAGATCTCCAAAACTATTTGTAATACAGCATGTCAACGATAATAACATCATTTTCAAATTCTCCCTCTAATATTTTTTCCTCTCTACACTAATACCAATTCTCTCTCTGCCAGTTCTCTCTTCCTCCTCTTAACTTTTCTCATTCATAGAAACATTAATTCATCAACAGACGTCATACATGAACGGAATCCAGATAAATCGTAGACAAGAAAAAAAAAACGACAGTTATAGTAAATATTTGCAAACCACCATGAATTCGGACCAAGGACACAGAGATTAACTCAACTTCTGCCCCTTCCTTGCTTTTTTGAAACATGCCCAGATAGATATATAAGCCTGGAGTAATAGAGTAGCCCAATAGGTAATAGACGGGTCTAGCTTGAGAAGCGGGATAAACTTTACATACAGAGGTAGGGATTGTACTAGCAACTCAATCAATGAAAATCAATGTGCTCTTTTATATCTTCTTCCTTATCCTTTTAATTTCAGTCTTTTACTGCTTTCATTTAGTTTTCAGTCTATTGCGATTCTAGTTTGTACCATTTTCTGACGTGAATAGGGCACGCTTGCAATTCAAAGCCAACTTCAGAGAAAATATAGCTAATAGTATCATAAATCTACAGCAGAAACCCTAAATTTGACCAACAAAACTAGGTTTCTCAAATTGAAACTCTAAATTGACATATAAAAATTCAAGGAGGTCTTGAAGATCTTCAATTCGTCACATCATCAATTAAGAAAACCAACACAAAATCCAAATCGATTCAATTGAACTAAAGAACATCAAATTAACATCAATCCTCAAATTTGATCAACAGAATTAGGTTAATGCTAGTACAGAATCAAAATTGACAAATAAGAACTCAACTAAGAATTAAAGAACTCGAATTCTTGGCATCATCAATCAAGAAATTAACGAAATGAAAATCATTCAACCGATAATTGAGAAATTCGAAACTTGAGAACCTCAATATAAATTATAAAGAGCTGAGGAGTTGTTTTTCTCCCACGGTTGGAGCTCAAGCCTTTGCAACACAAGCGTCTCTTTGTAACATTTACATATAATGCACATTTTGAACCCGAACTTAGAATATATTTAAAAATTATGTTTATTATTGTTAATATTATGATAAAATAATAATTTATTGATGTTATCTGTATAGACTCGTATTATAATATATATTTATATTATATTTTTCTAACTTAAAAGATATATAGTAATAGAAAATAATTGATACTTTTAACTAAATTAGATATTAATATTCTATATTTTGTTAAATTTATTAACGCTATTGTAATTAACATTATTTTTTACTTTTATAAGTCAATAAACTGTTATCCGACATTTTTTTTCTGTGTATGTAGTTAAATAATGCATGTATGTATTAGATTCCATTTGATTTCTGTACTGTATTTTGCTAATAGAGACACAAGTCATTTCCTAATTTAGAATCAAAATGGTTTGCCAAAATAAATGTTTAATTACATTATAAATAGTGAGGATTCGGTAAATCAATTTTTTGGCTTGTGACTTTTATGTTTCAATTTTAAAATTCTAATAATAAATATTTTTTAATCCAAAGTTCAACACAGAATTTATCTTCCTAAATTATAGTGCCGCATGACATTTTTCAAACTAATATTTTTGTTATACCTAAACTATTCCACCTCTTTCAGTTTCCTGTGAAATAATTTTAAGTAATCTGTAGTAGATACTCTTATTTTTAGTGAAATAATTTTCCAATTACAACTTAAATAAATCAACTTTCATCAAACTTCTATGATTGTTTGTGAGATATTCTCATGGCAACTATTAATACGAGCTCATCCAAAAGTAAAGTTAACAAAATTTGATAAACCAAACACAATAGAAACACTGATTTTTGAGATGGGTTGAATTTGTACTGACCCAATTAACCGATTAAAGCATTTGATTTGAATTGAATCAACATATTTCCAACACGACTGATGTATTTATTTAGTTATTACGAGTTACATGATTTATTCAAGTTGCTTTAATTTCGACATATTATCTTTTGCAAAACATTTTTGCATTCATAGCATATACATCTTAACCATAAAAGCGCATAATTAGTATGTTAGTGAATTAGAGAATTAATATATAACAATCGAATGATTAGCTATGTAACTCAATACAGTTCATTAATTGGATGAGTTAATAAACATGATGAATTCATCTCCACTCTTTTTCATGAATCCCTCATATAATGCAAACACAAACATTACACGACATGATATGTTTGCCACCCTATCGAGACTGGAAATGAAAATAAATAATATAAATCGTAGAATTTCAATCCAATAAATATACTTTAAGCTTTTTTTTTTTTTTTTTTTTTTTTTTTTTTGAAAATCACAATAAGCAAAACCATTTTCGCCCTAAGTAACGCAATCAAGACATGATAATGGTTAAAGACAAACTCGAGCCAAAGACATCATACTTAAGAATGAGAAACCTTAACCGCTATACTAATCAATGTCGCTCGTTACTAAATATGCCTGTACAATATTGAGATCAGTTAAAATAAATAATTTATGAACAAAACTTAAATCAAATTTTTACACTTACCTATACAATCAAATCTCAAACTTCTATCCACACCTCTAGATATTCTCCGCCTTATCCGCCTGTATCGGCTTCGGGTTTATGTACTCTCCGAGTAGGATTTTTCTCTTTACTTTTTATTCCTTGACAAACCGCAGGAAATCACATGCATTGCACACGGGAATAACCTTCCCCAAATCCCAATAACCCCTCCATGAAGAAGGCAGGATTCAATCGCAAGCCTTGAGCACCACCTCCCATAGTCTCGGCAAGTTTGCTATAACAAGCTCGTACATCCAACGAGAGATTTGTTACGATCTCCTAGGTATTCTCTACCAACCCACCAGTGTTAGTTTCAAATACAGGTAGTCCCGGGTGTTGTAAAAGAGATCTCAATTCTCGATATGGATACTGTCGGGTTTTCTGTAAAAACGAGAGATTCTACCAGGTATTCTCTACCGACCTACCTGTGTCAGTTTCAGAAACAAGTACTCCCGGGTTTTCTATAACGACCTTGTACGGTACTGGAATATGGGCGTCTGATGTCATGGGCGGAAGATCCTCATAATTTTCGAAACTTGGACTCGACAAAAGGGGCACCTTGAAACAGCAGAGGAGCACCGACGACAAAGCACGTGACCACAGGGAACCATTGCAATCTCGACTTCAGCACTCAAGCAAATCCGACACTGCCACGCCACCTTGGCGGTATCGGCTTCTTTGGCTGCTGAGTCAGCCTTCTCCTGCATTTAATTAGAAACAGAAGATAAAAAACAAAGTACATGGTAGGGATAAAATCTACAAAAAACATAAGCACAAGTTGTAGCCCGGAATCGAACTGTAGAAAAAATGTGACCTTTCTAAATTAGGCCGTTCCATAATAAATGTCACCTCTTTTATTTTTATTATTATATAGGAGTTACTTTATTTTTTGTAAGATGGTACAGTTTGACATATTTGCTTCCTTTTTGCATGAAAAACGTTGGATATACTTTATTGGGATATTTACACCAAAAGGCTCTATACTTTGTTCATTGTGTCAATTGAGTCCTTGTACAATTCATATTGTGTCAATTTGATATTTAGAGTAAAATTTATGTTAAGTTAATGAAATTTTTAATGCTCCGGCTATTCGTTTGGTTAAATTGCGTCAGCATGTGGCTTTGTAGTGGGTTGTTGGCATCTAATGTGATTATGCTGTTAAAAATTAAGTCAATAACTTAACTTAAATTCAACCAAAGGACTAAACTGACACAATATAAATTGTAGAGGGACTAAATTGACACAATTAAAAATACACTTTGGTGTAAATAACCCTACTTTATTTGCCCCAAAACGATAATCTCACTAATGGCGCCCCGGATCCTTACGAGCAGAGAATGATCAATTCTGCTACATTCACCCTCTGCCCTGATTTTGAATAGACTCCATATGAAACAACCGAAAATCAGAAACCCATGTTTACGTAGAAAATTTGGAAAGCTGGCAATTTTTAATGCGTGTTCTTGGAAGTCATGGAAGTTTCGAAAATTTTCTTGGAAAACTTTCAGGAAGCAAATAGGCCTTGAGTTTATCAAAAGCTATTGATATAAAACACAAAGGGTCTGGAAAATTATCAAAATCTGGGAAATTTTAACGAAAAGAACACACGAGATGTAACTAAAAACTGAAAGTTACCGACCTGCTCAAGCAAGAGTTCTGCCTGAGACTCCTTGAGCTGTTCCTGCAAGGTTAAGTTCGTCCGAAGCAGAGATTGTTTCTCCACATCCATGCCGATCCCAGCAGTAGAAAGCATCTCATTAACGGCATGCACGAGCTCGGCAGGGGACACTCGTCCGTACTGTAGATCTTTACCCGTCTGCATATATTCATAGATTTATTTCATCAGCCCAATAGTAGATCCGAAAGGATAGACTTTACAACAATCCAAAATAAATATCTAGTTCTAAATCTTTATTCTTTATCCCTGATCTTCATTGGCCACCTTTTGATCAACCTATTATATAATGCTTGACTTGCCCAACTTTCGAGACATTGCAATCCGCAATTTGAATCCATGTTCTACTTAGCAACATCTATAAGCAGCCCCAACATTGCAATTTGCAATTTGATTCCATGCTATACATAGCAACATCCATAAGTAGCCCTAAAGGCGCCTCTGCTCAATGCTGGGGATATAAGTGCGAGTTGAAAATCATCAATTAACTCGAAGGGTTCAACTCTTTTAAGCTCGAGCAGAGTTGAGCCAACTCTTGCAGCCTCGGAATCAAATTGCAGTTTGCAATCACAAGGAATCACATTGCAGTTTTTATACCATTTCAGTAGTTTTAACATGAATATACATCTATAAATATGTTTCTGTATATGTATATGCTAACTCAAGCTCTGTTGCATAATAGATGTCATGTTTTGCAAAAACCTTTACTTGATTCCATATAAAGACGGCCCAAATCCAAATTCAAAGCAATTACTGTAAGCAAGTTAGAGATACCAACCCATATTCAACCTGATCCCAAAACCCTAATGCAAACAATCTATCTTCATGTAACATTCGTAGTTGTATTATCACGTCATTAGAGGTGGCCACGGGCTGAGTTGGGCCAGGGCATGGGCCCGCTAGGCCCGCACTATAGTGGGCCGGGCCGGGCCTGGTCCTGGCCTTGGGAGCTCAGCCCGGCCTGGCCGCTACAGTAGTGGGCCGGGCCGGGTTCCGGGTCGACCCGACCCACTAACCACCTCTACATGTCATCAAAGTTCGCAAGCCCTAATAGAACATTACCAGGTCTTTCTAACAGACCACACAGGGTGACAAAACTAGAACTGGTTCCCATCAATACTCATACATGGTATTTATATCGAAAACTGAAGCATGGAGAAAAAATTACCTGCATAAACGGTTTTTTGCTGCTTCCAGTAACTTCTGGAGCCACGGTATTCATATTGCTTCCTGAAGCTACACGAAAATCCTCTAACAAAGTTACCGAGGCCCCCTCACCGTCCACTGATATGCTTCTGAAAGAGAATACCTGTGAAGAAAGTAGCATCTCTGAGACTCCTGGCGCTGTCTCGACTCTAAATCTATACAGAGATTGTCCCGCTGAAGGCCTGACATTTTCAGGAACTCGACCATATTTCAACTTCTCTCCATCTCGGGAACGCCACGCAACTATTTCACCCATGTAAAATGGTCTTAGAGGGTGAAACTGGATCTGAGGCGCATCTCGAGCAGATATTTCTTTTCCAGCCAGTTCACAACTTCCTCCCCAAGAACCTTTTCCTTTCCTATCACGAGAAATCCTTAGAATATCGATCACTGCGTTCTCTGAGTTCTCGGGACAGAGAAATAGATACCCAAGAGGCAATGGTGTAGGAAAACCAAGAATGTCACTCATGACAATGCCAATTACGTCAAGGACCGATATATAACTTGGAGGTTCAGAAATTAAAATATGGGTCTCAGCACGGTTAATGTGGTAAAGAGCTCGGTGTCGGGATCCATCCTCCCACTCAGGGATTGCAGAGTTCTTAGCAACATAGGTGATGTCTACAGAATTGGGAAGAAGCAAAAAGCGAGTGTAGATGCGTTTAACGAACTGCAGCTTCTCAGCAGCTTCTTTGAGTAAATGACGTATTCTCTCAGGAGAGGAACTGTTGAATTCGGAGAGATAACTTCCGGCATTGTTAAAAATCTTGCATACCGAGTCTTGAAATGATGCGTTTAAGAGCTTTTGCTTGATCAATGCCAGTGAAAGGGATCCGATACTTTGCATAATGTGCATAGGTTCCTCTGGATGTAGTTCCTGCCAAGAGAAATAGGACCATCATGCAATAGCTTTTAAGATACCAAGAAAAATCTTACAACAATATGGTGTAAATCAACCGTGTAGGGACAAGTGTTCAGCCTATTCGAACTCAAACTTGATAGTCTTGATGAGTTCGAGCTGAGTCATAAACAAGTTTCTGACCCTCAATTTGAACTGGGTTGAATAAGGTTCTCAGTATGCTCGGACTTGGCTCAACTCTTTTGTCTAATTAAGCCAAGTTGAGCTTTTGCTATTAAGCTGAACATTTTTAGCTACTCGACTAAGAAAAGGAGCTAATGTAAAATCCATGAACAAAAAATCATTTAGAGCAATCCTATTCAAGCATTATTAAAGAATACCAACCTGCTATACATTATTGAAGAGATGGGAAGTTGATTAAATAACCTCAAGTTTAACATAAGATTATGCTATCAACCACTGGATTATCTTATGTCAAAATGGTTGTTATTTAACGAGTTCCTCAAGCTACCAAAGTACTGTAAATGATTTATTATCAAGTTACTATCAAGCAATCAAAAAGCTATAAACAAGAAGAGCCAAATGCCTGCTCGTTGAAGTTAGTGAATCTGCGCAAACTCAGCTTGTTTGCTTATTGAGCTGCCAAAACAAACATGAGCAAGCCTCGATCAATACCAAACATAAGTCGTTTATTGAGTGCTCAGCTCGTTTTCACCCCTAAGCAAAAAACTAGAGCTCAAACGCAATAGTTAAAGTAGGGTATGATACCTCCACAACAACGTCAGACAACTTTTTGATGCTCAAAATTGAACAAAGCCTTTCTGGGATGCCGGGGTGGACGAATCTTAATCTGGAAGAGTCGATATATTTGATAAACTGGGACCCGTAAGAATCAAGGTATACACATGACCGTGCGTGTATGAGCCGGTTTCCATCATCTGGGACCACCGCTTCCCAACCCCCTGACGTATTTATTTCATCAGTTTCATTGCAAATGAAATGCAAAATTTCCATAACAGCACAGAGCTCATTCGGATTGAGTCGTTGATAGCCACATGCTTTTTGGAGATTCAAGAGAAGGTCCTTTGCGATTGCTACTGATAGAGATTCTCGTAAGCCCAAATCTTTCAGGATTCTCACGAAAGGTAGATAGAGAGTCGGGAGTTCAAATGCAAACGGTGACAAGTTTACTGTTAGACGCACAAAGAGATCGTCTGGTTTCACCAACCGTGTTCCATTGGCTGCTGGCAGGAATGCAATCTTCTGTAATTCCTGTATGTCTGCAAAAGGGGGACGGACTTGGTCACAATAAAGTTAAACGATGATCCATTGCGATGAATCTTTGGCTCAAATAGAGCTAATTTATGCATATCTGATGGGCTATAACCATAGAACCAAATAAAGACTATTATGTAAACCATTGTAAATTTTGAGTTGGTCATTACATGATTAGCAATTACAGGACAATACTTTCGTACTTCCCTCCATAATGCATATTTATTGTATTTTAATCATTAAAACATACATATACATATGTTTCCATGTAAAACTACGAAAAGGGAAGCAGATTCAAATATTGTATGACTTTTCATTCAAATTTTTACAAACACAATGCTTAAAAACAATTTGTATTCCCTAAAATATCCGACGCTGCTGCCACAACCCATTACGTAATTCCCACAACGCTGTCCATGGCTTTAACACATTAACGTTTCTTGATTTATCTATGTACTAACTTGGGAGGAACTGATACAATAGTAATGCCATCTGTTAAAAGATAATAGCTTTTCAAAAAAGCACTTAGATAAATTCATTGAAACTTGGTGAATAGATATAGATAAACAAGTTCTGATGTAGGGCCATATTCTTCATAAGGGTCGGAGGAATGAGATTGTTCACTGAGACACTGTTTGTTAGGACAAGTTATCTACCCAGAAAAAAAATAGTCTAGAATCTAGATAAAGTTTTACTCTATTGATCTTGAAGAAAATATAATTCCCTAAATATATGCCTTAGCATACGGGGTTCAAATACCAGTACAAACCAAAAACCCAAAACAAACTTCATTATTTAGTCTAGGACCAAATGGGACCAGTTACTATTTGGTCATGTCCTCGGTCCCTGATTCTGTACTGGTCAAGGAGTCAAATCCCCTCACCCCCCCTGACCCTACTTACCTAAAAAGACGGTCACAAATTTTTTGGATGAAAGTGAGGAAATTACTAAAAAAAACAGATCAGCTTTGTGTTAGAAAACTGGGCCTGGAGTCATTATTCTCATATCCCTTTAATAGTTGTACATGTAAGTACATCCATAATTATGTTTTAATAGGTAAAAATGCACTACTATATATGCATCATGGAAGCTATTAACAAAATACTTTTGTATAATAGCTAGCACAAAATCTGTTACGCAATGGCCTACCGCTTATTCCATGTCGACAAGATTTTTTGTTGATACGCAGAAGTAATGCGGAATGCAAGCAAGAGAAAAAATAGGAGGCTCAAGACCCGCAGGTTCCACCTACGTAAGTTATTCTTGAGAACTTTTATCGACCTAACATAAGTAATCATCTAGTTTGGAAAACTTCCTATGACATCCAATAAAGGCTATTACATGACATAACACCAGTTATGTAATGCATTTTGTACAATCCATTACGCAATTAGTTGTCACATAACGCCACTTTAGTAACAACCTTCATCATCCACATATATGATATTTTATTAGTTCAAGGACATAGCCTAGTGGTTTGGAACTCCGGAGGCCAAAGGCACCACGCGGGTTCAATCCCCGCTAGAGGTATTTGTCCTCTCCCCACCTTAGCAATATTAAAAAAATATGATATGGTATTAACTAAAACATATTTGCAGATATATTGCATGTTAAAAATGGGTATAAAAACTGATGTATGTATGTCTATTCTTTCATCCAAATTTCTACAATCATAAAGACAAACGCAACCAATGTTTTTAAAAAGAAACAACTTGATAACCGCAACCAGTTATGCAAGTGTTCGCAACACCTGCTACCGCAATATTGTGACCGTTCTACGAGTGTGAAATTAGATTTAATTCCAGGGGACTAGAGAGTCCTTTTGAGAAAATTCTAACAAGGAGAATATAAAGACTCGGATACAAAAGGAGCATAACATACCTGTAGAAGAGAGGGAGCCCCAAATTTTATCAAGGTACTTCATGACCTCACACGATGCATCTTCAACTGTCATAATGTTTGATGCAATTGGCCAATGTGCAAGTGTATCCCCTCCACCATCTCTTCCAAGAACCTGATACCATGATTATTAAATTTTGGGGAAAAAGGGGATAAAAGAAACTTTATTTCCTTTAGCAAGCAAGATCGGGGAATTGAATCAAGGGCCTCTTGACCCCAGCATTACATTCACACGGTAGCATAATAGTGGCAATTGCGTGGAAGTGGGTGCTCCAGATGTTACATTAAAAAATTGCTACTATTGTATTGTATTTTTCATGGGAACGTTAGTTGCTTTCAAGCCCCACGATTGCGAAAATATAGGCATAAAATCATTAGTTTTTTAGGAGTCAATCATTAGTTATATACCCCTTTAAGTTTGTAACATATAAATATAATTTGGTAGAGGAAATACAATATATACGCATTATGAAAAGTTTTACAAAAGTATCATTACGCAAGGGCTAACCGTGTAACAAATAGCTTCATAGCAATTAAGTAAAAGCCGTTTTCATTTTGTTCTATTGTCATAGAGCTCGCAGCCGTGAGTGCTCTACTACCAAACCAAGGCCTCACTGATTGATAGGAACAAACTACAACAACGAATATGGAACTTATAGAAAAGGGGAAAAAAAAGTCACATGTACATAATGTAATGGCCATTATGCAACGGTTTTATTTACTAAGGGTTTATTTAGCCCAATTTTGAGACATGCTTTCAAGAAAAGCGAAGCATATTCTGCAAAAACATATTTATAAATGTATTTATCTGTTAAAATCTTATAAATGGCATATAAAAATCTATGATCATATGTTTATCTATTCAATTTTTTTACAAATAAAAGGTTTAAAAGCGACTTATATTCCCTTAAAAATACCCAATCTAATCACCAGGACCTGTTACATACGTCCCGCTTCAACAACACTCCTACAGCAAACCGCGACTCATTCTATGGTAACAGCCTCTATGATTCCACGTCCCCAACTTTCAACACAAAATTGACTTGTGGCAATTAAATTCACTAGGATTAGTAGAGTTTAACACGACACAAACACGTATGAAGCTAACACTAACTCATGACTCGACTTTATGTAACACGAACCTGATATGTTTATCATTTTTAAGTAGATTTATTTGCTATGTTTTGTCACTTTTTAGGGCAAACAAAAATTCAACACAACTGATTGCACTATACTACCATATAATACATTATCATTCTTACCTGCAAATGTTTTAAAACCATACCGAAAGCTGGAGGGCTCCTCAGGTACAGGGCTCCCCAAGAATACTCAGGTGGAATGACATTTGACCTCGAAAGAATAGGAGCACAACTCCAAGCCAACGGCCAATCCTTCAACAAAATAGCTTCACTATATGAACAAAGCACTCTCTTTCCCCCTCTTCTACCGCTCACATTCGGGAAGCCCCTCTGTGCTGGGACACATGCAATCTTTCCGAGCGTGCTGCAGAAATCGTTGCTGTAAAGCACGGCGAAGTTTGAAAAAACCGCCTCCAGAACCGATTCAGCTAACAAACATATTTCCAAAGAGAGTTCTTTCTGAGAGTTCGCTGACTCAGTATCAAACTGACCAAGATCTCCACCATTTTTCATGCATTCAGATCCAAGAAATTCGACCCGTTTTGCACACTCAAGTATGACATCAGGTTCTGTAGCCACCCGGAGACCCAGCTTCCTTAAAATTCGGAGCCACTCATCTGTACTGAACCGCTCCCCAGGAAATCTCTTTCTCTCACCAGAAAATACAGACATTAGTAGAGTATCACTAGGGTCAAATAGATCTTGTGGCCTAGACAGATCCAAAGAAAATTCATCGGAATTTTTTACAAATTTAGTCTCCTTGAGAGCGTCCACAATGGAAGTATCACTTTGGAGGTCTTGCCAGTTCGTATAAACATAGATCAGAATATCTTCCTGCTCATTCTGGGTTTTAGATTCATAACCAGGCAATGCAAACCGTACTAAGATCTGTTGATCACGCAGCTCAGGGACCCCGAGTGCTCTAAGCAATAAACCTTCTTCTGAATCCATGCTGTAGGAAAGACAATGCTCGTCAGAAGGCTTCAGGAATGAATTTGACGCAATCACACAAATGTCTTGCCCATGTAACCGGGTATACGTGCCCACAACAGTTTTATATATAGGCAACGCTTTGAGCACTTCAAGTTCTTCCCTCATGTAGTTTGAGCTATTAGAGGAAAAATCTGAGACAAAAAGATTCAAGATCTCCTCGCGATTTGAAGCTAGACAGGATGGTATCTCGAGGAAATAGCCTGCATGTTTAGCAGCAACAAACTTTGAAGCAATCACTTGCCCTAATGATTGGCCGAGTGCAGGGAAACAATCTAGCAAAGCGCATTCAAGAAAACTGGGATCATAAATCGGTATGTTGCACTGGTTTAGAAGTGTCAACAGCCAAGGGTATCTACTTTGAACGTTTTTGAATCCCAAGAAGTATGGCTGTGTTGTTTCTGGTAAAGCTTCATAATCAACAGAACATTGGCCCAAGGGAAATCCGCTTAGTCCGGTTTCTGATGCATCTGACAAAAGAATATTGTTGTCCTCGGATGCAAGTGCCACAGGGGGTGGAATAAAAACAAGATGACGCTCCTGAACACGACATAAGACGGGCCTACCAAGAAAAGCAGGAATTAAGGGCCACTCAGCAAAAATCGAAAGATCATCTGATGAAACGTTAAAATTTCTCCAGAAGAGTCTTATCCATTCAGAGCTTGGACCACCTTCACAGCTAGAGCTTGTACTCTTCTGCCATGAAAACCATGGAGCCATATTTGAATTCATCACATGTTTCACCCAGCTTTCATGGAAAAGCATTCGCATATTGTTTGCCAATAAATGAAACGAAAATTTGTGCAATTTCAACAGTGGTTGAAGCAAATTGTTGGAAAAAATGTTAGCCAAGACAGGTCGGTCCATTACTTTCAAGTGGATGAACTTTCCCAATAAAGGCATCATCAGTAACTGTTGCTCTTCGTCGCCAACCCAGAGATCAGTGATTCCTAGTTGTGCCAAATGGTTTTCAGCAGTTGGACACGGTAAGCCTCTCAACTCGGCAGCTACAGCCAAAAATTTATTTCCGCGATGGGAAATGCCACTGCCACCATAGGCAGTGAGAGAGTTCCTCGAAATCAAAGGTCCACCATTTTTACCAATATCTTCAACTACTCCACGGCCAAAATCAAATAGGGCTCTGCCTAAGCTCGTCATCATTTCAAGTGCATCCGCTCCCGAGTTTGCAGGACCATGAGTAGCTACACCATGAAGTCCCCGGATGTTCTCCGATGGCATCATACTCCCTCCCTGTTCTTGGTTTACTGTATGAAAGAAGTCTCCCAATGTGCTCAGTTCAGTAGTCTGAGAAGATTCAGTAAGCTGGATATCTGATAAGCAGTACTCAAGAACATCAACATAGGTCTCCACTGACCGCACAACTATTGATGATGAGGAGACCCTAAGAAGATCACGAACCATTTTCGGTTTAATCTCTCGAACTGTAATCCCAACTGCCTGGATCTCACTTATCAGATCCCACGGTACTGAAAACACGGGGTAGTGCTCCTTAACAAAATCACAAACCGTAGCAGGAAGCAAATCATCGCCCACGCCATTTCCAGGCTGAGAAAGAAACATACCTTCTTCAATCCTAACAACATTTCCCGAATAGAGCTGCCACACCGGAAGGTCAGCAACACGAACATAAAATGGCTTTATCACATGTTCAACTATGCATTCCCAGTCTGCTTTAGGCACTGGTGCTGTCTCCGAATCACCATCACTGGGAAATTTATTCAACGTCTGTGAATAAGACTTAGGCCACAAGGAATATAGCTGGTCGTTGAATGGCTTCAAAGAATGAGCAACTACACGGGCAGTGCTGGGATCATCTACTGATCCTGAAAGCCCTCGTCTTACCTTTTGGATTTCCATCACCATTTCAATGTAAGAATCACGGACACAAGCCATCAGTTCCTTGTTCCATGCCTCTATCAGCAGATTCCCAGCATCAGGCTGGGCCTCGATTCCTTCCTGGTTTTTGAAGAGATAACGACCTTGGTTATGGCGTACAAGGAAACATCCCAGAACAGCAACGGGCATGTTTATATTAGCAGACAACGGCAGAGGAGACATAATGCAACTTGGCAAACCAATTTCAGGAGGATGGCCATTCCGGGACACGTGAACTGCAACTCCGGCCAAAGGAGTGAGGTTGTATGCCAGATAACGCCTAACCCAAGATATGCAAGTGAAACAATCAGCAAATACAGCTCAAATTTAACATGGACCTCAGCTCCTGAGAAAGTAATTAGTCTTAGTAGTTGGGTAAATTTTTTGGACCCCCATAACTATTGCTTCAAAGTAACCCCTACCACTTTCAATACCATCGGAAACAGCCTCTCTTCAAAGTTGCCCTCTGTAGGGGTAAGGCTACGTACATCTCACCCTCCCAAACCCTACCTTGACAGGAGCCCTTTGAGGCACTGGATTTGTTTTTGTTGTAGTATCAATTTACCTAGTTTCGCGATTATGTCCAAATTTTACTTCATCGGCAACCAAAATTACATGTACATCACATGATCAGTTTAAATTAAACGCTCACATGATTTTCGGTGTTATGAAGTTAAAAAATTGAACACATCTGAACTAGGGAGTCTAATCAATACAAACTGATAGATAAGGGATCTATTCGAGGATATTGAAAGTTGATGGTGTCACTTTGATTTAAAGCAACAGTTTAGAGGGTCTCGAATATGATACATTGATACTTACCCTCGTTAATTTAATACTAACTTGACTCATATATGTAATAAAGACAATAAGATGGAACATAAAGAAAAAAAATTATTGAATGGTAACTTCTTTGACGTACCTATCAAGGGCCATGTTTCTTGTTTGTCCTGAACCCAAACTTGTAACGATAACCCATCGATCTGCAACTGTGCTTTCTCCGTGTGAACAATGGATGTCTATCACATGCATTTTTGTGGCAGCGTTGGAGCTTCCAAATATCCTAGATATCTGGAACTTTCTCCACTTCTTTTCAGAAAAAGGATTCCTCGCTGGAGCAGAGGATGGGTCAATGCGTGCTAAATAATCCTCACGAGGTTGTTGACAACCTTCCTCCCATGTTGATAGTGACACCTGGCATTCATCATACAGATACAATTAAATAAAGAATGTTCATATTTCCACTAGCAACTAGTATAAAAAAATAAGACATATTTAGCAAATAATGGAAAGATCTACACTTCTTCTCAAAATCCACGCCAAGGATGCAGTCTAAAGCCACAAAAAAAAAAAAAAAAAAACTGACATAATATGAGTGAAAATGGAGTCAGGACTTGTGGTACTTTTCTGTAGTTGATGATTACAACCCAGAGTACATGAATCAAACGGGTGAAAATGGTGCATAGCTGAATTTAATTCCTAAGTTTCTCATTATGGCCTTTTTAAAATAAACACTGGTATTCATTCAAGATCCATGCATACTTGCAGTACCTTTGGGAATTGGCAGCACTGTTAGCTTAACCCAACAAATTCGAAGCTACTATTCTACTAACCACAATGGAATCAAATCGCGGCTCACGGTTGCGATATCATGAAAGCAGGTCACAGAACTTACGTAATATCAGTTCCTTTTAAGAGAGAATAAGTTGTTTTTAAGACTTCCGTTTGCAAAAATTTGAATGAGTAGTCATGCACATTTTTTTTGCACCCATGTGATAGTTTTTGACATATATTTATACACATGCATCATGAAGATCATTATAAAATTGCAATTGTAGATCAATTATAACAGCTTGCTCTAAAGTTCGTTACATAACAAGTGTTACGTCATGTAACAGCCTTTTGTGTAACTTCACAAGCCAAAGTATCATATTCTTGACTTGTTCATTTATCAATGCTGCAGATGAAAAATCATCAGAGAGTAATGAACTACCATGCACCAAAAAACAATACCTGCAGAAT
Organism: Simmondsia chinensis; assembly: GCA_018398585.1. Lineage (NCBI taxonomy): Eukaryota > Viridiplantae > Streptophyta > Magnoliopsida > Caryophyllales > Simmondsiaceae > Simmondsia > Simmondsia chinensis. The sequence goes on from JAGTTD010000014.1 coordinate 3,846,244, forward strand.
TGACTTCAAATATAAGAGTACACGAGATCCTTGTTCTATAAATCTGTCATACATCTGCATTATTCTCTTGAATCCATCTTCAGATCCTTCTTTCATAAACTCTGACGATAATGGCATGCGAATAACAGTGGAATCAGATGACCATGCCACATTTTGACCGCCAAGCATGGGGTTGAATTGATCATGGAAGCGCTTGGTCAAATTGGTGCCTGATATTATACAAATGAAGCATTCAGTTCATAACTCTATCTACAAAGTCACTGACCTCCAAAAAAAATATATCAAAGTACTCAAAACAAGAAATTAAAGGAAGTCAAGACAATCCAGTCATTGAACGGAGCAACATGTTAATACAATTATCCCCTGCAAGTTTCCTATAATCCTTAATAATTCCCACATTTTGCTCAGAAAAGAAGACACCAATTCAGATATATGCATGCCATTGTGAGAAGCGATAACGGAATATTAAGCAACCAATAAATGCTGGATAGTTTTTATATCTCATTGATAGTTTTTAACATGAAAATACAAATATAAACATGTTTCAGTCAAAAATTACAATATATATTCATTATGGATATCACTACCAAAGGCATAACAGTGAATCACTGAAACATTCGCTCAAAATCCATTACATAACGCCTTTATTTGATCCCATGCCTTGGACATTTCTTGAAACATATCAACACCACAAAAAAAGGGTCCATGCTCTCAAATATTTAATTTCCGAAACTCGATACATAATCAGTAATCCTAACTTAGAGAATAACAATAGCTTCTTTTTACCGTGTGCAGGATAATACAGAATAATAAAACAAAACAGATAGTTTATATGATTCTTCCAAAAGTTCCGCTGTAAGATCAGATGCTGAACAGAATTTTATGAAAGAGTGCAAATGATGTCCCGAAGTTTCTTGTAAACTATGCGTGGAGTTTGTACCACCCCCTCTTGAACATACCAAAAATATGCAACAGCTCCTCCATTCGTGGTGAAGATTCATAGACACCAGACCTCATACATAAATAAATTGATCAACATCAAATCTACTTTGAATGGTGATAAAAATTGCAGGTACGGGGTCCAGAATATAGATTGGACGGCCAAATTATTCAGGTTCAGTATGATACTGGACCAAATTAGCCGATTTGCCTGGACTAGTATTTTAATACTTTGATATGTTAATTGCTCTATGCAGATCAAACATGCTTGACCATAGACCACACTAAGAACTAGGACCGAAACAAACAGCACCTGCCAATCCTATACCGAATAACCAAATCCAGATTGGGCCTTCAAATCTAAATGTATTGGAACCCTTAGTTGCAAGCATATGAATAGGTAAATAAGCAATGGGAAGACGAGCCCACTTACCACTCAAAGAGAATACTTTTGCTGCAGGAGACTGATTTGTGGGAGGAGAAAGCACCAGACCATGGGGATCAAATATGTAATAGTACCCCGCAGACACAAGTGATAGAAGATCACACACAGAAAAACTGCTAAGCAAACCTAAACCATAATTAAGGGTATCACCCCGTAATCTCCAAGGAGGAAGGAGTTGCAGACTAGTGACTTCCTCCTGGCTCAAGCTAGCCCCTTCAAAGATGATCAGCAAAGCTGGCCCTTGGAATTCACCTGCATGATTAAAACCAGCAAGTAAGCTCGGCATAACCAATGCATGATAGAAAGAAACAAGTAAGGGCAATTAAATACTGTAAAGGCCATTACACAATAGATTTTGAGCTAGTGCTACACAATTTACTATTGCATAGAGAGACTTCTATGATGCATATATAAACATATTTATAAACCTATAAACACATTAAAAACCATCCAAATGGCAAAAAAGTTGATGATTCTATTGCTGCTCATTCAATTCTTTGGAAAGACAAGTCTTAAAAGCAACTTATATTCCCTCATAAAATCAAATCGCCTCAACTAGTTACATAACGTACGTAATACAATTGCAAACCATGATTTGATTCCATGGCATGATACAAACATTTTGATTGAGTCATGCAAATTTATAAGAATCTAGTTTCTTACTTAAAATTACAGAACAAGGAAAGCAACCGAATCAACATTTTTAAGTAGAGTTAATTACCAAGATTATGTTGCAACAGAGATTGGCGTGGATGATCCCTCTTATCAAAGATAATATGCAGCTTTCTTGTGTTGCAGCTGTCTGCCAACTCAAGAAGGTCAAACAACAGAAAGTTGTTGCTTGAATATAATGTCAGAAGCTCACTAATTCTTCCAAAGTCCATGCAAGGCAGGTCTTTGGCCATTTCTTCGCCAGCCAAAGACATGCAACGAAGCGACTGCACGCCTAACCTGGAAGCCAAATCATTACTTATGCTAGAATGTACAAATCTTTTCCCAATAGAAATACTGCTCTCCATCCACGGTGCATCATTGTAAACAAGATTATCTACATGCACCAGACCACCAGAACTATCTGGAATTGGAAGTGCAGAACTGGAAAACTCAGCGGGTGGCAAGTCGAGATAGCAGTCTGCAACAGCCTCAAGGACACGATGGACAAAACATAGCTGATCACTTGTCAACGGGTATCCTTTTATATCGTTGTGAAGCCGCTGGAGGACACATAAATAATCAGAAATATCAAAGCTGAGCTTCACACCCAAGGCTAAGAGCAAATCTCTGAAGTCTGACAACTCAGATGGGACCACATACAAATACGGGTGAAATTTGACAGGTGAGTCAAATGCTAAGGAATTTGGTGGCACAAAACCATCACCAATCCAAACCCAGGAAACTCCCTGAAGTGCAGCTCTAAGAACTTCCAAGTCCTGAGTATCAATATATTCCTGCATCATTGAGTAAAGTGTCGTTACTCCTTTCAGCAGATCAGCATTAAACACATCCTCGACACCTGAATCTAACTTAAAATGGCTATAGCATTTGCTCAGTTCAATTAACTGAGCTGATAAAACCTCTGTCTTAGGATGATCTAGCCAACCCAACTTGCCTTGTACAAATACAGAACAGCATTCACCATCCAATACATGCATAGTAGATGACACTATCCACATTTGTGACTTAGGTCTCACAGTTCTTGGAGCTGCCACTTGACCGCTGGTTTTAAGCCATGGAAGGCCTTGCAAAGGCGGATCAACAAGTATGGGGCACCACGGGATTGTTTTTAGTTCAGACCAGAATTCATCCCCCAAATTATCATTTTTCAGGCTGCCAAGGAAGTCAAAGTTGTGATTATCCTCAAAAGTTGAGAAATCAACAGACTCCCCACCTTCATTCCTGGCATGTTCATTGATTGATAACATGGCTCTCATAGTATCAAAAGTTCCCTCTCCTTCATCTGATGAGAGCTTTGATCCTACAACATCTAAACAGGCAAGAAACCTCCTTCCATAAATGAATGTTTCTGGATCTCTAGAATCATTTAATATTGATATTGTCCGTGCACAATCAAGCAAACCAGTATAACCCAAGCTTTGCTTCAATCCTAGGCCAATCAACATTTCCAGAGTTTCAGTGTCCGAAAATTCATCAGATGGGAAGTAAACATTCCTGTGCAGTAGCAGTTGCAGCTCAGAAACACGTGGATCATAGAGCCTGCCAAATAGATAAAGTGAACATCCATTAGAAAAGGTTTAGTTCATAGTTGTAGGAAACTCCTAAAATGCTAACGTTTCACGATTCGGAAAAGCGATTCTGTGTTTCAAAGTCAGATTCGCGTTTCCAAAGCATTTCAAACTCGACAAAAACACGATTCAAACAATAATGGAATCATTTTGATAAAAAAATACTTATTAAACAATTTGTTAGTTAATTATATCACTCGATTTTGAAGAATGATTGAATTGTGTGGACATGTTGGAGTCAATTTTGTAGATTTTATTCATTGGAGTACTTAATTTCCTTTGTTATTGCTTAATATTGACTTTGTTTTGATATTTATGCTTCGGCGACTCAAATGATAATACTTCATTACTTTTTCCTGTGTATCTAATATATAATAGTATAAGTTCTCCCTCAACGCTCCCAACTTAAGAAACTTTTATGACTGCCCGCTCCTGCTTCCGTTTCCGCTCCCGCTTCTGCAACTATGGTTTAATTAGGAATATACATACATACATACATACATATACATATACATACATATATATATATATACAATTCTTATGAGAAGGTGAGAGGAATAGATCTTGGTCGTCCATTACAATGGACGGTCAAGATTGCCCCTTTTTATTAGATAAAAGAAAATAATTTCTCCCTTACCCCTTCCCTCCCTCCCCCTCCCCCTCCCCCTCCCCACTCCCACCCCACCGCCACCCTTCCTTTCTCTCTCCAGCCGGCGGCGGGGTGAAGGGATATGGGGGAAAGAGGAAGGGGTATTGGAAGACAGACAAAAGAGGGGGGCGGCGGCGGGATGAAGGATTTTTTTTTTTGGGGGGGGGGGGGGGATATTGGAAGAGAGAGAAAAATGAGGGGCGGTGGCCGGCGGTGGTGGACGGTGGCCGGTGGCGACGGGTGGTGGGGTGAGAACAAAAGAAAGGGTTGGAGGAGGGAGAGAGGGAGGGGGAGGAGGAGGAGGACATGGGGCGGGGAGAATTTTTTTTTTTTGGTACCCATAGAAGGCCAAGATTAACCCCTCTCACATTCTCATAAGAATTGTGCCCTACATATATAAAGCAACATCCCCAGTCCCCCAAGGGCTCCCGCCTAAGCAAGGTCTGGGGGGGTGGATGTACGCAGCCTTCCCGTTTCTGGGTGTTACCCTAAAGGGAGGTTGTTTTCGAGAACCCATATATATATATATATATATATATATAGGGGTGTTTGTGTGTAGAATATTAAGCTAGTATAAGTTGTCCTAGAAAGCATTGCAATAGTACAAAGCACTCTATTGGTGAGCATGGATTTTTCAGTAGCTTTGACAATATCTAGACTTACCGTAGCATTAGTAGTTCTATTTGCTGATTGTTTTTATCAATGTCTTTGTAATGCTCAAAAATTAATTCTCTTTTATGGACCACAAACAGTACATGGTCGCACTATGGTGTGGATGCAGTGTCGTGGAAGCAAGGTTTCACAGCGTTACATAACAAGTTGCAGCAATTGCATTGCGATTTCTAAAGGAACTTGATAGAGATTAAGCATCCCTGCGCCTAATCGAGGGTTTCCTAGGCATTCCCATGCCTTAGGAGGACGGTTGAACAGCCCTGTGTGCCCAACCAACTAAGTATCCCTGTACTTAGCTTTAAGCAGCCCTGTGTTTAAGAAATTTGAAAAGAAGTGAATTTTTATTCAATAGTATCATGATCTCCATTCAAGCTACGTTTACATCCCTATTTATAGAAATATAAAACTAGAGTCTTAAAGGGAAAAAAACTCTTTAGAGATAATAACAAACTAATCTAAAACTAACATGATAAACTCCCAATCCAATAATTAAAAAATAAATACAAAATCTAATCCTAATATCTAACCTAATCACAAGCTCTAAAATATAAAAATTTACAACAGCATAATCTTCAAATATCTTCAACGTAGATCTCATTCTTCTCTCCTCTCTCTCTATCAGAACTTAGTTGCTTTTATGCCTTGTGTTAGTAAACAATTGATTGAAAAGTCATACAACCATTTATTCTTATACCCCGATTATAGTTATTAACATGTAGATACATTTATAAATATGTTCCAACAAATAGAATATAATATATATTTATTATGGAGGCCGTGGCAAAAATACCGTTACATAATGGCCAATCATGTCTCTACCATTGGTTTCTAGGTTGGGGCCAGCGAACACAACCTCTATTCAGGGTAGCACCCTGAAGGGATAAGGCTGCATACATCTCACCCCCCCCAGACCCTACTCAAGCGGAAACCCTTGAGACATTGGGTTTGTTGTTGTTGCTGTACATAATGGCCAATCATGGAACAATTAGCTCGATTGCACAATATGTATCCTAGGTCAAAGCTAACAAGGCACAAAGTTACAGGATGCGTATTGCTTCTTACCACTGTTTAGTTATTGACAATAGATAATCTTGCATTATGCTGTGACAGATGAAGTTCAAATTTCTGTTTTGCTTTTCCATATGCCAAACAGAAAATGCCTACTAAGACAGTGGCCTCAAATTGCTCACAAAGAATAATTACTTTTTTGCAGCTTCTCACAGGAAACAGAGAACAGAATTTGCACTAAGATATACAAGAAATTCCGGTTCAGTGATTATAGGGAAGGCCATGGTACCTCGTACTAAATGTTGCATAAAATAATTGAAGGAATCATTCCAAATGCATTATATCGATGAGATGTCGTACAAAAATTCAACCTGGAACATATAGTCTTGGCTCATCAAACTTCCACTAACGACTTCATAAACATGTTTTGTTCCTTTCTAGGCAGTGGTAACAAGATAAAATTTGCCTAACATTTATTAGTTTATTTGATATTTTATATATATCCTAAGCATTTGTATATACGGCTATAATCTTGGCTCCCATCCATTGATGTTTCACATGCATCACAGTATATGCATGCACTGGTCAAATGAAAATTTTATATCAATATGAACTATGGTACCCTAGGGATGGTTTGGTTGGGTGCAGAAAGGATAAAAAGGAACCCCTCTAATCATTCACTTATGAGAAACATTTGATGGCTGGGGGATAAAAAATGGTGCAAGAGAAAATGACCTAAAATGGGGTGAAAAGCTTTCACTAAAAAGGATTGAAGCAACCATTCTTGGTGCAACAAGGCCGTGCACTTGGAATTTGAACTCCTGCCCCACAACAGCACCATTATTTCCATCTCAAAAGCCTAGGAAAGGGGGGTAGATGAAGTCATTTACCTAGCACGTGATACTTTTCCCCTAAGTCTATCCAGATATCAACCACACTTGACCATTACTTTTGGATATTTTTAACCACTTGATGTTTACCCTTCAATTATCACCTTTTAATGTTTAACACCCTATTTTTAACCCCAAAGCAAATATGAACTCAATATTAAGAGACAATAAAACACCAGACGTAGTTTACATAAATAAATACTTTTTTTTTTTTAAATAGGACACTGGCAACAGCCAAAGTGACAAAGTCAGATTAAGCAAAACTGGGTACAGATGGATAAGTATACCTGCATGGCTGTTGCCACAATCCATTGGAAGCCAAAACAAAAGGAGTCACAGAAAGTGCGTCTTTAACAGAAGGATCCTCCTCAACCAAAAGTTTCAGATCATGCAAAATAGAAGAAACCGCTCCTTGTGATGAAAGAAATCCCGACATGCGATTGAGTACAAAATTTTTATAGAACTCTGCCTTAGAATGTTCTTGAATATTCAGATACTTCTTCAAGATAGCTCCTTCTTTATCTGAATCTGTACGAACAAAGTCATCACCTAAAAGATCCTCACGCACACCATTTGGTTTAAGCCATTTCATGCTCTTGCTCAAGCTCACCAATTTACGGCTTCTGAATGACTCAAACATAGGAATGCACTTCACAATCTCTATATGTATGTCATGCATATCACCTTCGCAAAACCATTTTGACTGCAGAATAAAGCTCCTTAATTCATGCAGCTCACCTTCTGAGACATCAGTGAAAAGCCCCTCAACATTTTCTATATTATCAGCCACAGCCAAGAATGCATTGAGAATGCCAGAAGCAGTTGGTGACTGCACATAATTCTTTAACTGGGGATGTTCAATCGGCAGGTCATGCCTCAGAAATAAGCATCCTACTTTCAACAGCAACGATGAAATATTCTCACTCCACCCATCATCGACGACAATATTTGAATTCTCAACCAGTTGCATGAGAAGGTTATTCCCAACCGGCAAGATAGGCCACTTACAAAAAACTGAAAGATCGTGACAGCTTGAACCTAGGTAGCTCCACAGCAATCTCATCCATTCTAAAGAGGGATGACGATCATGACCAGGAACCCATATAACCTGTTTAGCGTTTTGCCAGTCCACAGGAACTATCCTGACGAAGAGATTTTCGAGCAACTGACATGACAAAAATGATATATTTGAACCCTCGCCTTCGGCTATGTCACACAACTTTGAGTAAACATCCTCAGGAATATTCTTATCGACCAGTTGACCAGGAATAGAAGACTCTAGAAGACCATATTCATTTCCACGGGCAACATAAATCCTTGCATCCACCCCTCTTGGATTAAATGTTGTACATAACCCATTAGCCAGAGGTACCAAAGGCAAGCCAAGCAAGCAGTCTGATGTCACCGGTCTTCCCAAGTCATGTAAACAATATTCAAGGGATAAAACTAATGCATTCCTGTCACTAAATTTACGTTTATTTCGAATCAACAAAGATCTTAGCAACTGTGGTGTTAAGAAATGTAATGATGGTCGAACTTCCACAAATTTCTCCACAATCTCTCGAGAAACAGTCACCACAGGTAGACCAACATTAGATAAAGATTCAGTAAGTGGGAGCATCTTGTCAAAACTATAATCAGGAAATAAGGCATGCTTTGCGGAAATCCATTGACGCCCTCTTGCTTTCGTGTAAAGGACACGAACATCAAAATCTGCAATAAACATGTAGAGTCTCTGCACCATAGATGTCCAAGGTTCCATACCAGTCCTAGTTGGCCAAAATGAAAAGAATAAATCACAAGGTCCAATTTCCATTGCCAACTTTTCAAGCAAATGACCATAGGCAGGGGCAGCTACATGCTCAAGGAGGTAAATATTCCACTCGGAACGCTTTTTCCCACCCCCTGCCATGTCATTCCCAAACCAAATGTCCCTCCGGTTTGATGACAACTCAAAATAGGCGTTCACATGGACTGGAAGACCGGTGCTGATTGGCAGAGGCAGGAAGCAGAATGCACGACTCTCAAAATTCTTACGACATCCAGCAGAAAGACTGAAATCTTGAAGCGTATCAGAAAAAGTGGCAAGATCTCCTTCAGCTATATCACCTGATTCTCCTTCAACCTCGGTAGACTGCAAGTATGCAGCAAGTGCAGCCCAGGGAATACAACTGCTTGACCTGGTTTTCATGAAATTCTTTGGTCCACTGCCTAAACATTCACTCATTAACCAAAGATGCGACATATAATTGGATGAGCGTTGTTCTCTCACCAAAACCTTCTGGCATCTCCATGGCAAGTCCCCACCAGCAAACTTGCTAAGCTTATCAAAGAGCTGATTTTTATCCATGTCACACTTCTGACTCGCCTGAATATAGTTGAACATATGGTGCAGGGCATGAGGTCCACATTCTGGCTCAACAACAGAATGCCTTTGGACACGATGAATAAGATGCATTTCAGAACTGGATCCGTCCTTAACAAATATGGAAATAGACTTGACTCTGCGTAAGAAAAGAAGAGTCTCAGGAACAACCTCCGAGAAAGAAGAGAAAAGTGACATAACATCTTCAGGAGCATATCCTTCTTTTTTAATTTGACTACGTGGAGCAACATTAGCAGTCCTAAGGGGGAAACGGAAGAGAGTACCAGGAAATGGCTGCTGCAGATCACAGCCGAAGTGCAAAAATGGCGTAAATTGATCTGGAAATTGTTCTAAAATCCTTCTCCCTGCAAACTTAATCCGCAAGCCAGGGTGAGATGGAGAAATCCCAGGCAAATTACATGCATGTGGATCAAACATCACGATGTTTTCCCCAGATACAAATGAAGGAATATCAGTAAAGTGATATACACAGTTGAATCCCAGCCCAAATCTACCGATTGCAAAAGGCTTTTCTAGCTTGCTGTCTTGTCCAATTCGTGAAATAGCATAGAGATCTTGCGGGGTAAAGACAGAATCATTGTAACAATATAAAGCAGGCCCCTGCCACTCTGCCATCTCGGGAGAGAGCACAGATGAGGTCCCATACTGAGTTTTATCTAGTAGAAAGGTGACCTCTGAAGCTCCTGCATCCTCCGCATTTTGGACCAACTCAAATAAAATGCCAGGTCCATCAGCATACATCTCAAGTATGTGTTTCAGCCTAGTTGTCAAGGCTTCGTGCTGACCAAAAGCCTCAGCTGCCCCAGATAAACTCAAGTTCATCGAGTCAGCACTCTCAGCAAGCAACAACCTGCGAAGTGAGCACACACCGAGCCTCTCTGCAACATCATTTGAAATATTTCCATGCACAAATTTTTGAACAGATCTCCTGGCAGTCAGCGGAATCCCACTTGCATGATCAGATATGTTGTCAGAATCTTCTGAACCAAGCAACCAGGGAGCATCATTGTAAACTAAATCAGATGCAGGAAGGAGACGATTAGATGAATCAGGCAGATAAATCTTTATGTGCTTGTCATGAAGCTGACCCTCAGCCAAATGTTGCACAATCAAGATAGCAGCTGTAAGTTCCTGTGCAGTCAGAGGAGCATCTCCTTTCAGCGCTGCCATTCTACATAGAATATTTGCATAATCACTAGAACTCAAGAATTCCCGGACACCAAGCTCCAAAAATAGCTCTCTGAACACAGCTAAGTCAACAGGTACAACACGAATATAAGGAGCCAAATGCAGAGGACCACTAAGAACAACCTCTTCAGAAGTGGCAAACCCATCCCCCACCCAAATCCATCGACATCCTTCCAGAACTGCTTTAACAATGTCCATCTCATCTGAACCAATCATTTCTGTCAGTCTAGCATATATTCTTGGCATTGCAAGGGCTAATTCCTGGCGAAAGAGCTGATCGGTCACAATTTCATTATTCTTACCAAGTTCAAGGATTTGTGCAGCAATCACACTTCCACCAGGTGGGGAAGACCACCCAAGATGATTGGACAAGACTGTTGAAGAACATTCTCCATCCAGTATCCTCATGCTCGCTGAAACAAGCCACAAGTCATTTCTCAATCTAACAAGCTTTGGAGGGGCAACTTTGGATGACACGGTAGGCCATGGTAAAAACTGATATGGAGCAGAAACGAGAACTGGACACCAGCAAATCACGCGGAGATCACTCCAGAACTTCTCCAGGTCTGATTTCAAATGTCGAGGTCTAAATGCAGTTGCTGCTCGTGACAGCATTCTGTTCACTGTTCCTTTGTCATCGCCTAATAATGAAGTTACCCACCTATGTGCATTTGCCTCTAGGTATCCAAGAAGCACTTTTCCTCTTAAATGTGCCTTATGCGCATCTTCTTGTCTTATCTGTTCTATATTATGAGCACTCTGTAATACCGTCTCCAAAGACACAGAGATCCTCAAGCCTAAACCCTGAAGCACATCGAGAACATCCGACTCTTGGAAAACACCAGATGGAAAAAGATCAGCATCGTCCAGCAACGCCAGCAGCTCTTCATTACGAGGATCATACAGGGCACCAGGACGCCTAACAACACCACTATTTGTTGGTACAAATTCTATACCCATCAATGCCTCCTTGAAACATGAATCTTCAGAGCATAACTGTGGCAACTCTCGCAAAACTGACAGCATAATTTGGTCACGGTCCTCGGGTTGTAAATTTTGAACTCTGCTAAATAGCTGCCTTCGATAAAGATGTGCCTTCTTCATTCTCTCCAACCTATAGTATCTACTTAATACCTCATCTTCTGTAGCAGAAGAACTGCAAATGAATTCACTGCCTAATAAGCAGTTTGGCACACTGATTGGTGGTAGGTACTTTAGAGGATCAACCAGATCAGCAAACTGAAAACCTTGAGCTGATTCCCTGCCACAAACTCTATAAACTGGAAGAACTTTGCACTTCCATATATCAGAATCACCCATGTACCCACCAATATACCACTTTGGATCGAGCAGAAAGCTTCGCAGCTCATCTCTGTCGTCTGCTTCCAGATCAGAAAGAGGTGTATGCAAAACGCCACCACTTGAAGTGACAACATCAAATATCGATTCCAGAACAGCAAGGCCATCAGCATCACCGACGTAATTGTGCAGATCATGATGTTCAACTCCATAATTAGGATCCAACATCTTACATCCAATCTTATCAAGGATGAGCCTCATTCTTTGTGAGATGTTTGCAGCATCAAGCAATTTCGACTGTCTTGAAGGTCTGTACAGATATCCGGTAGTGGACGGTAAGATGGGCCACTCATCAAACAAAGATAAGCTCTTGCATTGATCCCGAAGATATTGCCAAAACAAAAGAAACCAAGATGAAGTTGGATGACCATTATGGCAGCCTTTGTTATCCCATAAAATTTTTCTTTTACATCTCCAATCAGGAAGCAAAATCTTGGGCAACAGCTGGACAAGATGTTCAGGATTGAAGACAATGAGATTGGCTCCAGAAGACTCTGCAATAGCTATAAGCCTACTCATAATATAGTCAGGAATACTCTGGTCGATTACTATATCAGATATTCGTTCAAGCAGCTTGTACTCCAGCTTGTTGCAAATAAAATATGATATACCTTTTGAAGCTTCAGATAAGGATCCAAACCTGCCATTAGCTAGAGGGAGCAAAGGTAGACCGTATGCATGTTGCCCCACATCAGAATCTATGAGATCCTCAAAGATGTATTCTAACAACAGAAACTTTTGAGAACTACATAGGTCGTTCACTTTACCACATTCACGAAGAAAGCATCGGACAGCATCAGGAGTGACTACTTGTTGCTGATAATTTGCCATGTATTTCAGAAGCATATTATACAAAGAATTAGGCAAACGAACAACTGGCACTCCCAGATGGACAAGAACATCACCAAGTTCCTTGCTACTTGCGTACTCCTCATCATGAAGAAAAGCTTCAACAGGAGAAACCCATTTTCCCCTTTCTATATCTGTATATAAGACAGGAGACTGACAAACATTCTTATAAATATGCTCAACTAGTATATTCCATGGCTCTTCAAAGTCACCACTGGGCCACATCGAATAGTAAGATTTTGTGGGACCTAAAACACCTCGCAAACCAAGCAATAAATGTGTAAAAGCAGGAGCAATCACATCCTCCAGAAGAAGCCTGTTCCATATAGATCTGACTTTTCCACTTCTGTCCATGTCTGCACCGTACCAAATCCCACGACGATTTGAGGAGACTTCAAAGTAACCATTCACATGCACAGTCAGTCCAGTTCTCACAGGTAAAGGAAGAAAACAGAACGCCAGACCATGCTCGTCACCCTGTATAATACCACATCAAGGCAAATGAATGAACACGACATACGGACATCCAAATCCTTCTAAGTATCAAAACAAGAAATATAAGGTGGCTGCTGGATCTCAAGGCATTAAGCAAATCAGAGCGACTATTTACCCAAATAAAACCCCAAACTGCCACAAATAAAACGCTCAAACAGTCAAGACCTCTGAGGAAAAAGTCCAGGAAATTCCTCTCCAACATAAATCGTCAACTCCATCAAATAGGAAGCCTTGAATTCATTCCCTTCTAGAAAATATACAGGCCCAATTAAGCAATAAAATAAATTTATAACACCCGACAGGGGCACCTCCAAATCAGATTATCACCTAAGAACATACACATAGCTAACTACAAGGGTATGTGCACTGCACAAACTATGCTTTCATGATGATATAGAACAAAGCCAAAGAACATGATCACTGATTATCGTAACTTACTTCTGTCGCATCATCAGATATAAGGGCAGCCACAGATGCCCAAGGCAGAAGATGAATATCATATTCTCGGGAGGCCGTGGTAGCAAAAGAACTGATCCTACTGGAAGCTGATGCCATGGACTGAACTATGTAAAAAGAATCTGTCTTCTTCTCAGTTGAGGTTCCATTCGCACTCTCACTTACAAAATCTAGTGTAAAGGAGTCCATTTCACCGCTAGAAACATCAGACTTCGACAATCTCAGAAGCAACTGGCGGTGCGAAATTGTATTGATGTCTGCAGAGCGAACAGAGCATGAATAAAGCTTTGTCGGCCCAGTTTCCCCTGTATTCCAAATATACATTTCAATTGATAACATGCTTTTCAGAAAGAGCAAAGAAAACACCCCTTCTTCGTAAAGCTGAGTGAACATGGAAGAAATATCGTCTTCTGAATAAGCCTGCCTTGAAAGCTTACTTATGGCCGCCTGATCTGCATTCCTCAAAGGAAAACGAAATAAAGTTCCATTGAAAGAACTTTCCATGTCGCAACCAAAAGCACAATATGGAAAGAACTGATCTTTGTACAGCGATATAGCTGAAGAATTGACATACTCAATTCGCTTTCCCGGGTTCGCAGAAGAAACATTAGGAAGGTAAACACCTTGCGGATCAAATAGCACCACATATTTTCCGCTCACAAAAGATGGAAGATCGGTCAAATGGTACACTGAGTTGAAACCAACCCTGAAGAGACAGAACACATTGATGAGTGTCACTCAGAAGCCCGGTCCAAAAATTTCACATCTCAAGGTTCTAAAACCAAAGAAAATTCGACATTCTGTTCACTTTCTTCATAACATAAAAAGCAACAGAGAAGGGATGAGTTAGAAGGAAAGAACTACCAAAAAACAGACAAAAGGAAGGCAATACTCCTAAATGTAGCAAAAAGGCTACCCTTCAAACATGCAGCCCCCACCCACCCGCAAAGCCACTCCACAATTCTGCGCACACTCTACTCCATGGCATTGAAGGATCTCCAAAACCGATAATATTATGCTTCGAAGTGATGGAGAAATTGATGAGGATGCCACACAAAGTAAGTTGGATGAAATGACGAAATTTATGGAAACAAAAATTCTAATGGATGAAATTTACACCTAGTATGTTTCATGGTTTTGAATGTAAAGGATATGAGCAAGTTGAAATGGATTTGTAAGTACACAATAAAAAGATACAGTTAGCAACATATATGTTCGAAATTAGTCCCTATGACCAAAATTAGGTAAAATATAAAAAGACGATGGGCCAATTTCGTCAGAAACTAAAACATCAAAAATCATTTTGAACAAAAGAAAGGATGAAAGATGAGTAGAGCAGAGATGAGTGCGTTAAAATGGATTTGTCAGTACACAATAAAAAGATACAATTAGCAACATGTACATCCAAAATTCATCTCCATATGGTGACCAAAATTAGGTAAAATCTAAAAAGAAGATGGACCAATTTCATCATAAACTAAGACATCAATTCGAACAAAAGAGAAAATGAAGAACTAATTTGAACAAAGTTACAAAAAGTAAAGGACCAACTTGAACACATTTAGAAAGACAACGGATCAAGGGTATAAGTAGCTCAGAACAAAAATAGAATCACCTTTATACCAAGCTCGAGATCGTTGCCTTCATCCCACACAAAATTAGTCCCAAATGGTGACCAAAATTAGGTAAAAACTAAAAAGACGATGGACCAATTTCCTCATAAACCAAAACATCAAGGACCAATTTGAACCCAAAAAAAGGCACTAATTTGAACAAGCTACAAATATACAAGACCAATTTGAACAAACTCAAAAAGATATAGAACCAACAATGTAAATAACTCAAAAAAAACGCAATCAAATTGTAAGATAGACGAGATCGACATATAAGCTCACTGAGTTATGAGTTACAACCTAATGCCGGTTTGCTTTAGAAAGGAACCTCACTAGGGTTTATATATAGGCCTCATATATGTCAACTCCGCAGCGGCGGAGATCAACTATAATAGAAATTATTATTTTAGTACTTCGGTGGGCGCAATTGGCACTTATCTCTTATATCACTTGTAACTACACAACACAATTAAATATATTTGAATACTCCAGTGTGGCCAATTGCCCACTCTCACTTGTAACCACTGCAACTCCGTGCAGTGGAGAAGTTGTTTCCGAAGCGCCGCAGCTCTAAAAATAACAATAACAATATTTATGAAGCAACAACAACAACAAACATCAAAAAATCAACTGATCAAACACATAAACACAGGGGGAGAGAGAGAGAGAGACAAATGTCTATTACCCAAAGCGACCAGTCTTCCAAGCCTGACCATGCTTACTACTCCCCCCAACCCTAGAAATACTAACAAAATCCTCCTCCGTAAAAACGGCGTCGTTGTAAGCCAGCAGCGCGGGCCCCTGCCACTGCGCTAGGGTTCCGGCGAGCAAGGACTCCGCGCGGTGGCGGCGCCGGTCAAGGCAGAACCTCACGGTGGTGGCGCCGGCGTCGTCGGCGTTCTGGATGAGCTCTTTGAGCACTGTGGTTCCCTCTGGATAATTCAACAGTACTTCGCGAATTCTGCGTGTTAGATCGACCTTTTGGCCGAAATCTTCGAGGAGAAGAGACTCCATTGATGATTGTTCGATTTCAGATGAGATTCAGTGAGAAATCATTGGATTGAATTGGTGGAGAAGAGAGAGAGGAAGAAGAAGGGGGTGAAACGTCGGTTGAATGCGTCAGAGTTCTTTGGGTAAAAAGTAGATCGTTTGGCCAATTGGGCTCGAGTTAGATATCTCATGGCGGATACTCCAAAACAGCCTCCCGTTAAGATATTATTGTACAAAAATAAAATTACGTATATTTTACCCATTCCAAACCTTGC
Organism: Simmondsia chinensis; assembly: GCA_018398585.1. Lineage (NCBI taxonomy): Eukaryota > Viridiplantae > Streptophyta > Magnoliopsida > Caryophyllales > Simmondsiaceae > Simmondsia > Simmondsia chinensis. The sequence continues at coordinate 3,862,701 of JAGTTD010000014.1, forward strand.
TTACATGGGAACCCTTTAGGCACTGAACCACTTATTGTTGTTAGACTCGAGTTAGATATAATAGAATGTTTGGCTGTAACGACTAGCTGTTAGGTTATTAATAGTTGTTAGTTAATAGGTAATGTATTTGATAAATTAAGATAAAAAACACAGGCAACATAATAAATATAATTTGATTACATATCATTTGAAAAGCTAAAAAAATCGAAGAGGGCACTAACATGCAGTCACTGAATCCCATTAGAACTCCAAAGTTAAGCGTGCTTAGGCAAGAGTAGTACCAGGATGAAGTCCTCACCCTCAGGTTAGGGGCACTCGAAAATAAGCTCTCTTTAGGTTAACACCCTCAAGAGGGAAGGCTGCGTACATCCGCCCTCTAGACCCTGAGTAGGAGGGAGCCCATGAGGTATTAGATATGTTCTTTTTTTATCATTTAAAAAGCTAAATGCTAAAATATTTAGCTTTTGAAACGTTGTTTTTCAAAAGTTAAATATTATGAAAAATGCTAAAAATAAAATGCTTACCAAACAGCATTATTAGCTGTTTGACTAGTCAAGCTGCTTACCAAACATAGCCTGAAAAATTATGACTCACATACCTTGAGATTGAATATTTATCACTTAAGTATTTAATATTAAATGGGGTACCTTATATCATAATTTGATTAATGTTTGTAAGAATTTGGTCAGTTTTATACAACAAGTGCTCATATAATGCATAATTATGATAATATATATAAGTCATATGTCAATATTTTTATCAAAAATTCAGTAAATTGTGATAAAATATTCACCAAATATTAATATAAACTACCTCAATATTGTCATAATAATGTATTATTTTCACATTTTTTGGCAAAAAATTATCAAATTCTAATAAAGATGCTAGGCTGTGTTTGGAGCGTGGAATTGAAAGCTGGAATTAGGGCTAAGACTAGAATTGAAGCCCAGAATTTCAATTTTGTCGTTTGATTCACCTGCTATAGTTGGAATTACAACTCCACTTTCCAATTACACGGAATTGGATTTTAACTGAAATCAAACTTTCCAATTCCTTATGGTAGGAGTAAGGAATTGCAATTACATATTAACTCTATTAACCTAAAATTCAAAATGACCCAACTTGATTAACCCAATCCAAATAATTTAAATTCAAAATACTTAGACACAAACTAAAATTTGTCATGAACCTCGAAATCACCCAACTCAAATGACTTGAACTCGAAATGACCGAAATCACCTTAACTCAAATTCCGAAATGACCCAACCCGATTGATTTAGAACTCAAGATGACTCAAATCTATAAAATGAAACCACTTGACTTGAATATGATGTAAACAAGTTGAGCCAAAGTGAAAATGACTCGACCAAATTGGCCAAAAATTTAATACGATCAATACCCAAAATTACCCAACCCATCTTAAACTCAGCCTAAGATTACTCAAAATTTGAAATGATACAACTCATTTGTCCCAAATCTAAGATGACTTGAGCTTGAAACGACCTAAATAAACTTAAACTCAATCTTAACTATCATGAATCCTGAAAACATGCAACTCGATTAATTAAAAATCCGAAGTAACTTGAGCACCAAATGATTTGACACGATACTCGACCTGATTTGACTCGAATATCGAATAACTCAAACTCAAATTGAATCACTCCAACCGTAAGAACTTGGGCGCAATGTGAACCTTTCCGACCAAAATCGAACCATAGTTGATTTAAAACTCAGAATACTCCAACTCAATTGACCGGAAACCCTCGATGATTCAAGTCATTACGTAATTATAATTTCGACATCTAATTCATTCGATGAACCAAACAATGGAATTTTTATTCTATCAGAATTGAAATTAGAATTGCAATTTCACAGTCAAATTCTAATTTCATGTGCCAAACAGAGCCTAATATTTATCAAAACCGTTTTCAATTTTAGCAATTTTGAACGAAAATTTATCTAGTTTCCACAAAATAATATCTTATTCATAAAATTTAAAACTTGAATGTATCTAATTGATAAAATGTTCAAAACTCAATACTCATTGAATATATTGATAATTTCCCTTAAATATATTATTAGCATAGCAATCCCACAACTGTCGACGATTCAATCCTAATAAAACTTTAGTTATGTAAAATCTTACAATCTATAGATATTAACCGAAATTAAGGGATAGCATTGTAATATGATTTACTTAGTTTGCCTTGATTTTACCAACGTATACAACAATAGCAATTGTCCCAATGCCTCAAGGGCTCTCACATACATAGGGTCTTAGGAGGGTGGATGTACGCAGCCTTCCCCCTTCAGCGAGCTACCCTGAAGAGAGGCTGTTTCCGATGATCTCCAACCTGAGGGATTTTACCAACGTATACAAAAAAAAAATTGATAAAGAACTTACTATAGTAGCTTGAAATAAAATAAAGTTAAATTAAGCATTTATATACTATCAATGAATTTAAATTAAGATTAGTTTTATGTTTGATCGTTAATATAAAGTTCGATTGACAACATATATTTTAAAAGCTCTCATATGACTATTGTATCATAAAATAACACATCTATGTTGCATTATAATATTTTTATCGTATTTGATTATATAAACATATATCTTAAAAGCTCTCGTGATTATTGCAACGTAAAGTAACACATTTATGTTGTATAATAATATTTTTATCATCATCATCATGAAACCCAGTGCCACACGGGCTCCTGCTTGCGCAAGGTCTGGGAGGAGTAGGATGTACGCAGCCTTACCCCATCAAGGCGAGACCCTAACGAGATAATATTTTTATCATATTTGATTATATTTCTTATATATACACCCATGTAAGTTAAAGTTTGTTTACAAGTTATAAACTTTATAACTGATTTTAAGACTAAAAATAATTAAACCATATATTTAGTAGGAGACCGAGGACTGCACTTGTCAGGAGAGCACCTCCTAACATGTACAGTGCAGTGCTCAGTCTATAATATGGAGTTGTTCGCATCTCCTGACAGGTGCAATGCTCGGTCTGCTCCTAACATGCCCAAACCAACTCAAATGTTGCTCCCGCAGCTTATCCTCGACCGGGGTCACGCCTATCTCAACCTCAGTAAAGAAATGGCTTAGATAGAACCCAGTGGAGGATTAGTATAGGGGTAACAGATATAGCGGGGCAGGAACGTCGAGCACTTCTAAGCTAGTACTAGCACCACCAGGCGTCTTGTATGCCTATCTGTTTTACGCATTTCTGCCTTGCTTCTTGTTGTTTACATCATTTATATGCTTGCATGTTGTCGTTAGGTAGGCTCCCTTCCATAGATGCTTATTGCTTTCGCGTTTTGCTCTTGCTTAGATGCTTCCATGCTTGTCATGCTCTCCATGCTTTTTATGCCATCTCGCTTTTCAGGATGGAGGTCATCGGAAACAACCTCTCATTAAGGTATCCCCCTGATGGGGTAAGGCTGCGTACATCCTGCCACTCACAAACCCTACTCAAGCGGGAGCCCTTGTGGCACTGGGCCTGTTGTTGTTGTTGTATTTAGCAGAATTTTAAGATTCTCGATTCGATTCCACGATTTCAATTATGAAATGTCAACCTCAAGTCAAATAACGGGGGTGTGGAGCAAGCTGATTAAAATCGGGTCGGTCCAATCCAAAATCGGTTAGAAACTAGACTGGGGCGAATCAGACCGATTTTGAGCAGTTTTTCATCTAGCAAATGCAATTGTAAAAGAGAAAAGTTTCCGTACAAAAATAATAAACTTAGAAATAATGATTGATTTATTATATAATTTAAGAATAATTATACAAGATATATAACCAAAGAGGGCACCAACACGCCGTCACCGGATCCTATTAGAACTCCGAAGTTAAGCGTGCTTGGGGAAGAGTAGTACCAGGATGGGTGACCTCCTGGGAAGTCCTCACCCTCAGGTTGGGGGCACTGGGAAACAACCTCTTTTCAGGTTAACACCCTGAAGGGGGAAGGCTGCGTACATCCGCCCCCCCAGACCCTGCATAGGCGGGAGCCCTTGAGGCACTGGGTATGTTAAAAAAAAAAATGCAAGATATATATATAATTAATAAATAATTAAAATAAATATTCAATTTTCTAAAATTTAATGTTTCTAGGTACATGTAGTGTACATTTTTTTATATTAAAATTATTTACCTAAGATATATAATGTGAGATTAGTGTTGATTAGTCTTCGATCCGATCTTTGAGTTTTCCAATCTAAGATTGGATCGGTCTTATATACTAGAACCGAAGACTAGACTAATATGCGGTTGGTCCCATCCAATCCTCACCGAAATGGCCAATTCAATAAACTAGTTCAAACCGCTTTTGATACACCCCTAATTATAGCTAGAGTGAAATTGAAATATTATTGTTTAGTTAATTATTAACACCGAGTGTTAGAATTATACAGTTGAAGCATTTCAAGCTTTGGGTCAGGTAGGGTCAGGTTTCCATAACGATCACATTTTGTTTGAGCTATCTCCAATTTCAGGTTTTGGGTCAGGTAAGGTCAGGTTTCCATAATTATCACATTTTTTTTGAGTTATCTCCAATTTCAATGTGCTTGGCCGATAGTAGTATCAGGATAGGTAACCATCTGGGAAGTCCTTATCCCTCAAGTTGATGGTACTCGAAAACAGCCTTTCTTTAGGGTACCACCTTGAAGAGGGAAGACTGCATACATCCACCTCCCCTGAACCCTGCTTAGGCGGGAGCCCTTTGGGCACTGGGAATGTTGCTTTTTATCTCCAATTTCTAGTTAACTCTAGTTAAGTTTTAGTAAATTAGACCATTTCGTTTTCAATTCATATCAAAACTTTAATAATCATGTTGGGTCATTTTGAGATTCAAGTTAGTACAAGTCGGTTTTGAGTTTATTTAAGTCATTTTCGTGCTAGAGTGATAGGTCCATTACGAGGGACTAAGGTAGCTATCTAGGCGAATGAGCAATTGTTTCAGTTGGTTAGGTACCACCTTGTGTCTAGGGACACGACATATTCGGCACAAAGATGGAAGAGGAGGTGGACCGATGATACACTGTCACGACCCCAAACATAGCAGATCAAGGGTCAATGACTTATAAACCAACTAGGGAATGTAGGTGAAATACCCAGAAACTTTATTCTAAATACGTTTAATATTATAACGGATAACACACGATACAATTCTTGGAGTTCAAAACCCAAAGCAACAGCTAAGACATCCAAAAGTAAACATATTCCTATATAACCAAACTACTAACTTATAAAATATAAACGAAAGTCTTTTAAGGTGGTAACCACTTCAACCATGTAGAAAGTAAGTTTCTTGAACTTCCTGATCCAGCTTACTGTGCCTTATCTGAAATTGATGAACAATAAGGTGAGCGTAAAGCTCAGCAAGTAACAAGATCGTCAACAAAACAAGGATCAAGCATTATATAAAAGCATGGACACATTAAAACATAGCTGAAATCATTTACTAAAAATTAATTCTGAAAGCTTAGGAACACATCAACTGAATTATTAGGCTTTAAGCTTCTTGGTTGAGGCTGCATATAATCCCTGCAACTGGGCTCAGAATTGGCTATCATAATTGGGTCTCTGGCCAACTACAAGTTATGAGGAACGTTCCAAATAGTGCACTAATAACAGATAGGGTATAATTCCCCACCGAGGGCTCAGAGATGTCTTTCCCCGTCATCATAGGGCACAACCCACCGAACAAAGTACAAAATATGTTGAAGACTCCACATGTGACTCTTGTGGAATCCCACATCGGAGTTGAAAGAAAGAAAAGATCACCTTATAAATCTAGTGGGTTACTCCACCTATTGCCAATTGGTTTTAGGATGGAACCCCACTTGGGCTTATATGTGGATCTCATGTGTTCCAACTTCGTGGGTTGGGCCCAAAGGCCCGATGGAAATTTAACATGGTATCAGAGCGGGTTGTTGATCCCGATCTCATGTTTGTTGCACCTTGTCCTCATGAAGAGGAGGTGCATTTGTGTTTGGTGCGCAAGGGCCTCTCCAGTATGTTGGATCCAATTGGATCGGAGAAGGCGAGGTGTACGTTTGTCATAGACTCACATGTGAGGGGGAGTGTTGAAGACTTCACATGTGAGTCTTGTGGAATCCCACATCGGAGTTGAGAGAAAGAAAAGATCACCTTATAAACCTAGTGGGTTACTCCACCTATTGCCAATTGGTTTTAGGATGGAACCCCACTTGGGTTTATATGTGGATCTTATGTGTTCCAACTCCGTGGGTTGGGCCCAAAGGCCCGGAGGAAATTTAACAAAATATGTTTTATGTTTGCACATCATAGAATAGAACATGATTCAAATTATATTTCCAAAAATTTCATAAATCAAAGCCTTATACCATAGCCCAAATTCCACATTTCACAAACTTAGTCAAAATGTTTGATCCCCTTTTTTATTTTAAACACAAAGAGGGTGAACATGTGGTGCACAAACAAGTATTTTGAGAGTTTAAGAAACTATTAACATATCAAAATACTTTAACAAAAGAGTGGAAGAGTTAACGAATAAGTTACTTACTAGAAGAGACAAAGCTTTCCTAAAGTTTCAAGCACAAACTTTAGTTCTTTTCTCTTTTTTCTTCTCTCTCAATTCTTATGAACACTTTTGAATTTTTTGATGGTAAGGAGAGGGGCTAAAAATGGGTATTTATAAGGGAGGGTTTGTGTGTTACGGTGCTTAAAGAAGAGGAAAAGGGGCTGAAATCTGGTCAATAATTGAGGCTTGTCAAAGTTGATGGCTGAGATTCTTTTCTTGTCAAAGTTAATGCTGATTTTTTTTTTTTTTTCAGAGTTGCTAGCTGATTGGTCAGGGTTGATGGCTATTAATGTTTGGTGGCTTTTCCTTTTTCTTATCAAAGTTAGTGACTAAAAAGTAACTTCCTTTGTCAATTTTGGGGCAAGAGGAGACTTAATTTTGGAGCTTATTTTGTTTAAGTATAGGGAACTTGAAACTAATGAGACAAGTAAATTATTTGGCCATCAATTACAACTAAAATTTGAGTAATCACTCATAGTTTATTGATAATTTGTGTGGGAATACTTGAGTCTTAAAAACAAATTTAAATTCCTTACATCTCTTCCCCCATAAAAGAAGTTTCGTCCACGAAACTTATGTACCTGAATCATCAAACAGAGAAGGATACTTTGTGCGCATTTCATCTTCACGTTCCCAAGTGGCTTCAGCTTTACTGTGATTACTCCAATGAACCTTTACTAGGCTTGGGGTTCTAGACTTTAGTACTTGGTCATTTTGTTCAATGTTTTTTACCGGATGCTCTTCATAGGAGAAATCACCTCTTATTTGCAAAGGCTCATGTTGTAGTACACGATTTGAATCGGGCACATACTTCCATAACATGGACACGTGGAACACGATATGTACGCCGGATAAAGACGGTGGTAGTGCTGCTTTACAAGTTACTTCATCCACTTTCTCAAGGATTTCAAAGGGACCAATGTACCTTGGGCTTAACTTTCCTCTTTTACCAAATCTCATTACACCTTTAGTTGGAGACACTTTCAAGAAGATATGGTCCCCTACTTCAAAATTCAATGGTCTTCTTCGAACATCCGCGTAACTTTTTTGACGACTTTGAGCCATTCGAAGTCTTTCTCTGATTAACTGAATCTTCTCTACTGTAATTTGTAGGATTTTAGGACCTAAAAATTTCCTATCACCTATATCGTCCCAATACACAGGTGATCTGCACTTTCTCCCATATAATGCTTCATAAAGAGCAATTTCAATACTGGAATGGTAGCTATTCCTATAAGAGAACTCAATTAGTGGTAAATGATTGTCCCAACTTCCTGCTAAATCCAAAACACATGCTCTAAGCATATCCTCCAACACTTGAATTGTCCTTTTAGATATCCCATCTATTTGAGGGTGGAAGGCTATACTGAATGCAAGTTTGGTACCTAATGCCACTATAGACTTTGCCAAAATTGCGAGACGAAATGAGGGTTACAATCAGAAACGATAGATACTGGAACACCATGCAATCGGACAATCTTATGCAGGTATAATCTGGCAAATTTGTCCGGGTTGTAGGTGATCTTTATGGGTAAAAAGTGAGCTGATTTAGTCAAACAATCTACAATTACCCAAACTACATTATGCCCCGTGCTGTTCTCGGAAGCCCGACTACGAAATCCATTGCAATATTTTCCCATTTCCATTCTGGTATAGGCAATGATTGAAGCTCAGCTGCTGGCTTTTGATGTTCCGTCTTGATTTGCTGACATGTCAAGCATTGAGCCACAAATTGAGTAATGTCCCGCTTCATATTGTTCCACCAGTATCTTTCACGAAGGTCACGATATATTTTCGGTCCGCCAGGGTGCACAGAATAACTTGAGCTCTGAGCCTCTTCTAGTAATTCCTTCTTCAACTGAGAATCATTAGGAATACATAGCCTTCGTTCCCCAAATCTCAGGGAACCATCTTCATGAATCCTGAATTTGGTTTCTTGACGACTTTCCACATTATTGCGGATTTTACACAATTGAGCATCAACCTTTTGGGCATCTTTGATCCGTTCTATTAGGGTTGGCTGAACTTTTAGCTGAGCAAGAGAGCTTGAATTGTTCCGCACTTTGACTTCAATATCCAGCCTTTGCAGGTCTTCAAGGATGCACTTTTACTTTGTTAATAGACGGGCCATATTTTCCACATTTTTCCTACTCAGGGCATCCACGACCACATTTGCTTTTCCTGGGTGATAATGAATGGTGAGATCATAATCCTTTACCAGTTCTAGCCACCTACGTTGCCTTAGATTCAATTCCCTTTTGCAGAAAATGTACTCAAGACTTTTGTGATAGGTAAAAACATTACATGAAATCCCATACAAGTAATGTCTCCAAATTTTGAGCGCGAAAATTACAGCAGCAAGTTCTAAGTCATGAGTTGGGTAGTTCTACTCATAGGACTTTAGTTGATGGGAGGTGTATGCAATAAATTTGTCGTGTTGCATCAAGACACAGCCAAGTCCTCTCCTCGAAGCATCGCAGTATATCGCAAGTCCCTCACAGCCAGAAGGAATAGTTAATATAGGAGCAGAAACGAGGTGTTGTTTGAGCTGTAGGAAGCTCTTTTCAGACTCTTCATTCCATTCGAATTTAGCATTCTTTCGCATCAATTGAGTCAGGGGAGATGCAATCATAGAAAATCCTTCCACGAATTTACGGTAGTATCCAACTAAACCAAGGAAGCTACGAACCTTAGTCACATTAGTAGGTCTGGCCCAGTTAATGATAGCCTAAACTTTTGTGGATCTACTGAAAGTCCATCGCTTGATATCACATGACCTAAAAACACTACCTTCTCTAGCTAAAACTCACACTCTTTGAACTTGGCATAGAGCTAGTTTTCTCAAAGAGTTTAAAGGACAATCTTTAAGTGCTTCTCATGCTCTTCATGATTTTTTGAGTATACCTGAATGTTGTCAATGAATACTACCACAAACTGATCTAAATATTGGTTGAAAAGCCTGTTCATCAAGTCCATAAAAATAGCAGGTGCATTAGTCAATCCAAATGGTAACACTAAAAACTCATAGTGCCCATATCATGTCCTAAATGTTGTTTTAGGTATGTCCTCTTCCTTGATTTTGAGCTGGTGATATCTTGATCGAAGATTAATTTTGGAAAAGACCTTAGAGGCTTACAATTGGTCAAATAAATCATCAATCCGTGGGAGGGGGTACTTATTCTTTACCGTCACTTTGTTTAACTCTTGGTAATCTATATAGAGCCTCATACTGCCTTCTTTCTTTTTCACAAATAGAACAGGTGCACCGCATGGAGATACACTTGGACGAATGAATCCTCTGTCCAATAGTTCTTGTAACTGTATCTTCAATTCCTTTAATTCAGCAGGGGCCAACCGCTATGGAGTCTTAAAAATAGGTGCAATCCTTGGCACAAGGGCATAGAGAATTCTATCTCTCTATCTGGAGGCAAGCTAGGAATGTCTTCCGGAAATACGTTTGGGAAGTCTTCAACAATAGTGATATCCTAACTTAGGACTCTCTTTGCGACTTCTCTAACATAACACATATATCCTTTACATCCTTTCTTCGTAAGTCTACGAGCTTGTAAAGCGGATATTGTGGGTGGAGAACTTTGGCGGCTACTACCTTGGAATGCAAACTCAGTTTGGCCCAGAACGCAAAATGTCACCTTCTTTGCGAAACAGTCAACAGTCGCATGATATGTCGCAATCCATGCCGAGAATAATGTCAAAATCATGAATATCTAAGACGATTAGATTGGTTGGTAGAATCCTATCTTCAATTTGAATTTTACACTCCCTACATACATGTCTAGCGATCATAGAGTCTCCCGTTGGCATTTCCACACATATTTCGATATCTAAGTACACAGGATTTATGCCAAGTTTTTGAGCCAGTGTAGGAGACACGAAGGAATGTGTTGATCCAGAATCAAAGAATGCATGGGCATAAAGCGAGGGTAGACATAAAGTACTTGTCACCATAGAGTTAGAGCCTTGCACATCTTGCTGACTTAGAGCAAAGACTCTACCTTGAGCTTAAAGTTTCTTTGCTTCAGCTTTTTGCATACTTTGCTTGTTGTGGTTGCTTTTAGTGCTATTTATCATATCTGGGCAATTTGCAATCCGATGTTCCATGCTACCACACCTAAAGCAAGCCCCTGTCTTTCGATAGCACTTATTTCCAGCATGGAACCTGCCACATACATGACATTTACGGTTCTCGGAAGAATTCTTGTTGTTGGAAGCCGGAACATTTTGCTTTTTCCTGGAGTTCGTGTCTCCTTGCAATGTTGTGTTGACTCGATCCTTCCTTTTTAAGTCTCGGGCTTGTTGGTTTTCTTTGAGTTCCCGCTCGACCACAGAAGCGGTATCGACCACGTCTCGGTAGGTCTTGTGTCGAAGAGGTACTACACGAAGCTTGATATCCGGCCTTAGTCCTCTTTCGAACTTTCTGGCTCTAGTGTAGTCATTCGGGATCACATGGGAGGCAAAAGGAGATAGCTCGGTGAAGCGCTTCAGATAATCACATGTTGTCTCCTTGCTTTAAATATATGAATTCAACCGCCTTTTGCTCTCTTAGCACTTCTGGGAAGAATTCAGCATTGTAGAGTTACCTTGAAATTCTCCCATGTCTCTGTTTTAGGAAGTTGTGATTTAGTTAATTTCCACTAATCTTTTGCCCGATCTCGCAGCATAAAGGCACTAAATTTAACATTTTACACGTCAGTACACTCTAATACTTCAAAATACTCCTCTATCTCATTCAGCCAGTCAAGGGCTTGTTGAGGATTTCCATCACCAGCAAAAGATGGCGGATTCATGCTTTTGAACATCTGAATAGCTTTATGAGCTTCCGAAGCGCCTTCATCGTGCATCACATCTTTAGAGGTCTCTCTGCTGACGTGCATGCCAATTTGCTTAGCTAATTGCTGAATAAAATTTTGTGTCAAAATTTTGGGTAAGGAAGCATCAAGGTTCCCACTACTATTTGCCCCAACTTGGTTAGGCCATTTTCTTCGGCCATTTGAAGGATGGGTACATCCTCATTATCATCTGAAGGGTTTGATGGATGCTTCGACATCTTATCTTATATAAACCTGACAAACCAAGCTTTAGTATTAGAAGAGGATATATATATCCAAAGATGTTTTGACGTAAACTCTAATGGGGATGCAAACTAAATAAGGTTCCCCAAACCCACTAGGCTAGAAACTTGCTCTGATACCATCTTGTCACGACCCCAAACATAGCAGATCAAGGGTCAATGACTTATAAGCTAACCAGGGAATGTAGGTGAAATACCCAAAAACTTTATTCTAAATATGTTTAATATTACAACGAATAACACACGATACAATTCTTGGAGTTCAAAACCCAAAACAACAGCTAAGACTTCCTAAAGTAAACATATTCCTATATAACCAAACTATTAACTTATAAAACATAAACGAAAGTCTTTTAAGGTAGTAACCACTTCAACCATGTAGAAAGTAAGTTTCTTGGACTTTTCGATCCAGCTTGCTATGCCTTATCTGAAATTAATGAACAACAGGGCGAGCATAAAGCTCAACAAGTAACAAACTCGTCAACAAAACAAGGATCAAGCATTATATAAAAGCATGAACACATCAAAACATAGCTGAAATCATTTACTAAAAATTAATTCTGAAAGCATAGGAACACATCAACTGAATTCTTAGGCTTTAAGCTTCTTGGTTATGGATGCATATAATCCCTGCAACTGGGCTCAGAATTGGCTATCATAATTGGGTCCCCGGCCAACTACAGGTTCTGAGGAACGTTCCAAATAGTGCACTAATAACAGAGATGGTGTAATCCCCATCGAGGGTTCAGATATGTCTATTCCCGTCATCGTAGGGTACAACCCACCAAACAAATTACAAAATATGTTTCATATTTGCACATCATAGAATAGAACATGATTCAAATCATGTTTCCAAAAATTTCATAAATCAAAGCCTTATAACATAGCCCAAATTCCATATTTCACAAACTTAGTCAAAATGTTTGATCCCCTTTTTAATTTCAAACACAAAGAGGGTAAACGTGTGGTGCACAAACAAGTGTTTTGAGAATTTAAGAAGCTATTAACATATCAAAATACTTTAACAAAAGAGTGGAAGAGTTAACGAATAAGTTACTTACTAGAAGAGACAAAGCTTTCCTAAAGTTTCAATCACAAACTTTAGTACTTTTCTCTTTTTTCTTCTCTCTCAATTCTTATGAACACTTTTGAATTTTTTGATGGTAAGGAGAGGGGCTAAAAATGGGTATTTATAAGGGAGGGTTTGTGTGTTACGGTGCTTAAAGAAGAGGAAAAGGGGCTGAAATCTGGTCAATAATTGAGGCTTGTCAAAGTTGATGGCTGAGATTCTTTTCTTGTCAAAGTTAGTGCTAATTTTTTTTTTAACTAGAGTTGCTAGCTGACTGGTTAGGGCTGATGGCTATCAATGTTTGGTGGCTTTTTCTTTTTCTTGTCAAAGTTAGTGGCTGAAAAGTAACTTCCTTTATCAATTTTGGGGTAAGAGGAGGCTTAGTTTTGGAGCTTATTCTGTTTAAGTATGGGGAACTTGAAACTAATGAGACAAGTAAATTATTTGGCATGCAATTACAACTAAAATTAGAGCAATCACTCGTAGTTTATTGATAATTTGTGTGGGAATACTTGAGTCTTAAAAACAAATATAAATTCCCTACATACACACTAAAGCTAGAAGAGATTCCAATATACCTTAACATAGGGAGGGTCACGAGGGTGGATCAGATACAACATTTATTATCCGCCTGTAACATTCAGTGGTGATTGTAGGCCACCGTGGGCTAGCCACATTGACTATGAAAGGAATCGTGGCCTTTACGACCCTTTTCTTGGTGATATCCCTGCTGGTGACCTTAGCCTGCATTAGCCCCCTGATAGGCAGTGGCGGATAGGGCAGTAAGTGGATTGGGTTCGAATGCTAAGTCATAAATGCCATAATTCACTACAATCCCAAAAGCTGGGGGGTTAAAAATATAATCATCAATCAAGGATCTTGACATGCGCATGGAAGCAAGTTATAGTTCATGTTTATTTGTTTGGTGAATGACCGATCCAAATATCATTTTCACGTGTTCCCCAAGTGGCTTAGGAGTTAGGTTTGGTGTAGATGTAATTGAGAACAGAACGGTCCAATGTGCTAGATGTCTAACTACAATGAGTTAATTTATGTGAACCCAAGTAGTAAAGTTAGGGTTTATATAAATCTGACAACCAGGGTTGATAACGTGCCAGAGGTACAAAAGAGAACCATCAGTAAAACTCGTGAGATCACGATCAATGAGAATAAAGAGTATCTATATGCTAATTTCATGTGTTTACTTTTTGGTGATCAAATAACTCGTTGAGTTTGTTCAAAGTGGTCCATAATTTTTTATTTTTTTTTTGGTTTAATAGTCCTCTATGTTTAAAAACTTGTTCAAATTAATCCTGTGTTTTCTCTTTTATTCAAAACATTCTATAATATATTATTAATGATAAAATCAATTTCTCTCATAGCGATCAAAATTAAATAAAAAAAAAAAAGAGGTGAGAGATCAGCTTTATCATAAAATAAAACACAAAAAGCCACTTTATACAAGAAAAAAAATATACATATATAAACGAACAATTTAAATAGAAAATTTATATTGCCAGAGGAAAAAATGTTAATGTCAGAGCAATTGGTAAAAGCAAGAGCTAACTTAAAAATATTAAATTGCTCTGATATTAGCGTTTAACCCTAGCATTATCATTGGCCTTTCAGTAAACTTATAAGTATTAGAAACTATACTAAATCAAAAAAAGAATCAATTTAAACAAGGGTTTTACAAAAAACTACCGTAATTTCTTAATTTTTCAAAAAACCATTTCCAAAAGTCTAAAATTTTTGAAAACCACCTTAAGTAACATCGATAATTGTTCGTATCTACCGGTAGCTTTTACATAGATTTTAGAGTCTCGTTAATAACAAGTTAAAGTGTCTAAGGTAGCAAAACATTTTCAAAACCTGGAGAGGAGAGGAGGCACATGAATGAATACATTATCAACTTAACTACTTTTTTTTTTTCGATAATTATCGGCGGAGCCGAAGAACAGACAGGCCGCTCGATAAGATGAGGCCTAGGCCACTCCGTAAACGGAGGGAGGAACAAAAAGGGAAACAAAAAAAGCAACAAAACCAAAACACCCAAAACCCGACAAAACTGACACCGAGCACACGCAACCCAAGACGCACACAAAATAAGCACAGACCGGGAACCCAAAAGAAAAAGAACCAAACCACCCGCGCAGGAAATCGAAGCAAGACTGAACCTCAACCACAAAACCACATGCCTCATTTAGCCAGCAGGTCTACCACCGTGGGTGGGTCGAAACCATCGAAATTAAATCCAACTCGTCTGCCCATGTCAATTGCCCGCTCCGCTTGAAGGATCAGCTCATCATACTTTGCTTTCGAGATCTCGTCATATCGATTCTCCCTATTCCGTTTCTTCTTCTTCCCAGTTGCCTTTGACGATTTTCCCCATTTTACCTCCTTCCCCTTTTTTCGTTTGCCTGATGCCTTGTTATTTTTCGGCGTACTTTTCCTAGGCAACATGTCCTTAAGAAATTTCTGAAGCTCCCGCTTTCCACTCTCTTTTTTCATGTGCTTCAGCGCTTTTCTCTCCCTTTTTGTCAGTGGTCCTTTTCCTTTTCTTATCCCATCTCCACTGGGTCTCTCCATACAAGACTCTGACGTGTTCAAGGTAAAGGGCTGAAAACCTGGAGGAAACTTAGGTCCCGAGGACACAGAATCATCTTCACTGTTGGAGTCACGGGTTACATTCTCAAGATGCGATAGCTGAGCGTGAGGCTGATCTGAACTGGCTATGTCACTCTCCACCCATTGGAGTAGAGGAGGAATATGTTGGTTTTCACGTACAACCTGAATTGGAATATGATCATTACATTGTGACGACGGATGGAGAAGAGAAGCATGCGGCCAGCAGCATTCCATAGACCACCTACCAACATACTGACCTTCAATGTGGATAGAAAGCTGACCCCGTGACAGCTCAGCTATGCTAACACCGTCATACACTGGCCTAATAGTGCGACTTCCATGATCCCCATCACTCAAGACTCCTATCCTATGAACAGGGGAATGTTGAGTTAGTGTGGTAGGGCGCACTAGGGTAGAGCATCGATGTTCTGGGTGCGGACTCAATGACGAAGAGGTCCGTTCTCTATCTAATTTGGTCGATGCAGCTAAAGCAACAGCACTAGGTGAGTAATCTGAAATCAGCTTTGTCCTACCCTCCTTGACCAGGACCAATCGGGTCACTCCATTAAAATGGACTTGCACCATTTGATGAATCAGTGAAGGTGAGCATGTTTCGATGAGAAATCTGGCAGCATCAATGCATCTCATAGCTGACTTCCTCAAGTCCGCCTTGACAAACTTTCCCCATAATCTCGCGAGGTCAAAAAAGCATTCCTTAGTCCAGCATTGGACAGGCAGTACAAAAACCTCGATCCATACTCTTCTGCTAAGTGAGCCAAGGATCTTGCCAGAGTATTTAGAAACCTTACTGAATTTCCTAAGAAGAATCTCGCGATGAGGGCTGAGGTAGAACTCCACAGTCTCAGCGGAATCACAGACCAGGACGAAAGTGTTGGTACTTAACCCTTTAGGGGTTAGACCGTGGAGGTCGTTCTCTGTGATAAAGGTGAGAATACTATCCAGACTCACCTCACCTGATGTGTGCGCAATAACAGACCGCTGAAGCCAATCCTCCACATTCTTGTTGGTGTTTGAAACCACAATTCTTGGAATGTCAGAACCCATATAGTCTTTGGTCTGAGTAGGAGGGGTCACATCCTGATCATGTAAACGGCGGGTGTCTCTGTTCTGCTGAAAGACTCTTGAACGATACTGGCTCCGGGCTGATGACTCAGTTGATCTTCTTGGTGGGTTAGCCCATTCAACCCTAAGCTTGGATTCCACCACCCATCTACCATTCATAGATGAAATTGCTCTAGCAGCTTCCCTCGGATTATGAAACCGGACAAAATCATACGAGCATCTAGACCTCAGCCTCCTCTTAGCAGGAACAAAAACATCATAAACTGACCTGAAATTACGGAAGACATACTTGAGCTAGGAGTTTGTTGTTCTCTCAGGTAAGCCGTCAACGAATGTGGACACCGTTTCTCGGGGTATTGGCATTGGTCTCCTGGTGGGTCTGTTGGTGGTGGTAGGAGGAGGGAGAGAACGAAATTTTTGGATGAAGAGGTATTTAAGTGGAGAGATGGTGGGAGGCAATGGCGATGATGGGAATCCGGTGCGGGGAGCCGGTGGCGGTGGCGATGGTGGTGGTTTGTTGTTGGTTAGGAGAGAGGGGAGGCGGCGTGGTGGGGAGAGAAAATGGGTGATTAGGGATGATGAGGGGGTAAAGCGTTTTTGATGGAGAGACAGAGTAATGGAGGCGACTTGTGGTGGTTGTTGGTGTAGATGAAGGCCGGAGTCTGGTGCGGGAAGCCGGTGAAGAAGACGAAGGTGTTGGGGAAGACGGTGGCAGAGGTTGGGGTTAGTGATGACAGATGGAGAAATTGCTTGTACAACCTGAACGGCGAGGCGACGGCGATCCCGGTGGTGTAACCCCGGCCCCCAGATTCCCGGTGACGTGCCCTCACACGCCGGACCTTAGCTGCGCGTGGGGAGCCCTGCAACTATTCGTTGTGAGGGGTAGAGAGAGTACTTCACTACTTTTAACTTGCGCTTTATGTGCATTTAAAAGATACAACAACAACAACAATAAAAGTGCCAACGCCTCAAGGGACGCAGGGTTTAGGGTGGATATATGTAAGCTTCCCACCTTTAAGGTGCTACCCTGAAGGGAGGCCGTGTTTGAGGATTCCAACTTGATAAGCATGGCAGCATGGAAGTACGAGAGCAACAAAGCACAAGAGTAAAACATAGCATAAGGCAAGTATTATGAAGTAAAACTCAATAGAAGGCAACTGCAAGGGAAATAGACAGATAAGCAAATAAATGCATAAAAGAGGAAGTCATATAAGCATAGAAATACTAGTGTTAGCAAATGTACATTTAAAAGATAAAAAGAAAAAAGCTAAAATCCAACTGATACTCATGTAATATATAATGAATAGTTAATAATATGACTTAAGATGATTGATTAAAAAATTAAAGACTGCTTAAAATTAATTTTCTTAAAAATTTTAAAAATTGTAGCAGTTAAGTAAAAAATGATTACTTTTTAATCAAAAACCTCGTACCTCCACATTTGAAAACTCAAAACCCTCCACTCCCCACTCTCACCGTCGCCGCGTCAGCCTCGCCACCGCCTCTCCGCCTTCTTCCGCCGGTGCCGTCGAGCGTCACGATTTGAGCTTCGCAATCGGTATAGTCAGTACTCTCTCTCTCACTCTCTCCCTCTTTTTCTCCCCTTAATCTCATTGTACACTTGTAATGTTGAATCTTAGGGACAAGAGATCCTAACTTTTACAGTATAAAGCTAACCCTGTGCTTTCGCCTATTAGCTTAAGCTTTTTAGATTTGTATTTTTTAACATAATATCAGAGCCTTATTGACCATAAGATCGCGATTTTAAATCCCAAACAGCCCCCTTTAAAAAATAACATAATTTAAACAGATGATTTGGGGTGGGCATGTGCAAAATCTACGTTTGCTTGAGGCAGCATGTTAGAGTGTAAAGTCAATCCTGTGGGTTCACCCATTAGCTTAAGCTTTTGGGATTGGTAGTTTGTTGACATGGTATTAGAGTTTTATTGACTAATAGGTGGCGAGCTCAAATCCCAACCGCCCCCTTTCAATATTAATAATAATATTGATAATTTTAGTATATGATATGAGGGGGGACTGGGAAAAATCCACTGTTTAAGCCCAATGAGCATTTGTGTGAGGGGGCATGTTAAAGTATAAAGCCAATTTTAGGTCTTCATCCATCAGCTTAAGCTTTTGGGAATAGTGTTTCTTGACTTAGTATCAGAGTCTTTAAGAATAAGGTATGAGGTGAGCCTAGCAAAATCCACAATTCAAGCCTAATGAGTATTTGCATGAGGGGATATATTAAAGTATAAAGCCAATCCTGAGTCTTCACCCATTAGCTTAAACTTTTGGATAATTGGTTCCTTTGCTTGACACTAATATCCAATCTCCATTCCCGCTTACCTAAAAGACGCATTTGTGTGAAGTACCCGTCTTTTCTTTTGGTGTTTAATATTGAATACATTTATTTGCACCATTGCTCCCTCATGCTTTTAAGTTTGTTCAAATTGGTCCATCATCTTTTATTTTGTTCTAATTGGTTCCTCATCTTTGTAACTTTGTTCAAATTGGTCATCATCTTTGTAATTTTGTTCAAATTAGTCTCTCATCTTTTCTTTTGTTCAAAATGGTCCATAATATTTTAGTTTATGACAAAGTTGGTCTCCCACACAGTGACCAAAATAAGATAAAAATTAAAAAGATGATGAACCAATTTTGTTATAAAATAAAACATTAGAGACTATTTTGAACAAAAAGACGAGGTACCAATTTGAACAAACGTAAAAACATTGGGGACCATTTTGAATGAAAGAAATGACGAGGGACCAATTTGAATAAATATGAAAACATCAAGGACCAACGGCGTAAATAACTCAAGTTCTGATTGATAAAAGTTGACGTTGAGCTCTATCCCAATATGAACCTTGCCAGTGTCAGTAGTGCTCAAGCTGTGTGCCTCGTGAAATCGGAATCGCAGTTCGGTAATTGGTGTCATAGAAGGGGTATATTGTGGACATCATGTAATTATTCATGACTGTCGCATTGGTTTTTTTTTTTTTTTTTTTAACAGCGTATAAGTTGCTTTAAGCCTTATGTTTATGAAAAATTTGAATGACTATACAATAATTAATCTTCGTGCGTTTATTAATATGTTCTACTACCTAGAAAGTAATACGCTCAGGTTGGGGGTCCTTGGACACAACCTTCCTTTAGGGCAGCACCCTAAAAGGATAAGGCTGCGCACATCTTACCCCCCCTCCTGACCCTGCATTGGCGGGAGCCCTTGTGGCACTGGACTTCTTGTTGTAAAGTAATACATGATGCATTATGCATGCCGTTACAGAAGTACTGTTGCGTGATGGCTAATCCAAACTTTCACTTTATATTTACAAAATAATGCACTGGAATTTTATGTTTTGATTTATTCTCAACTTTAATGCCTTGGTTTGATGAAGATTAACCTAAAAGTAGGAAACCAAACCAATTGGTTTTTGGGCTATTAGAAAGACGTCTAAATGTTATTCTTGCTACTGGATTGTAATTCTTTGGTGCATTTGGCTAAAAAGAAATGCAATGTTTGTCAAAGACTAGAACGCAATGATATAGGAATAGGTGGTCTTTTAGGATCCCTTTGGGAAAAAAAGCTATGGGACTTTTGTAGAGAATGGTTCTAGCTTTTCGGTTTTGTTTTGTGGCTTTTCTTGATTTTGAGGCCATCTTGTCCTTAATACTTGTTCATTCTGTCTCTTTTAATAATGCTTAAAGAATGATTGGAGGGTTGTTAGGACTAGAGGTGTAAGCAAACCAAGCATATTTGTATTGGAATTCAATCAAGGCTAGTTTGGGTTTGTTGGGGCTTAATGAGCCGATTCTGAGTAGGCTCGATAATCTTAGCGAGCCGGTTTCGAGTAGGGCGTGGTCAGTTCATTAAAGTTTTAAGGAAAGTTTGATAATGTCTCACTAAAAGCTTATTAATTGTTTGGTATTAGCTCAGTGATGGATCGAGTGTCTCGTTAATTGACATCCATTTGATGTATGGAAATGACTAGTAGGTCAAATAGCTCAACTCAATGACGACCATGACTAGATAACAAGATTACACTATGCTAATGACCTGAGCTGAGTCAAGTCTAGATCATGTTTGTATTTTATCAAAGTGAGTTGACACAAGGTCTTAAGAACTCATTTAAAGTTTATCTTGAACTTGAACTTTGTTCAAACTTACCCGATTAAGTTTGGAAAAGGGATGCTCAGCTTGATTCAGGTCGTTTACATTCCTAGGGACAACTCAATGTTTCCTCATTATTTGTTTTATCTTTTGTGATTTGTTTTTCTTTTTTCACTAAATGACTGCTTGTATTTAATCATTACAGATTATGGCATTATTTGTAAAAGTACCCGTTCGTGTATGTCAACGAGAGAAAGCTGGGATATTGTATGGACCTAGATTTACGAGAAGTCTTGCTTGCGGTCGAAGATCTTTGGTCTTATCAGCAAGCATGTCAAGCACACCAGCAGAGAAACTTTCGGCCAAATCAAAAGACGTTGGATTGCCTATAATGGTACTAAGCACTTTCTTTTGCTAAGATTGTTTGTGTATTTATAAGCTATCTTATTTGGATATAGTGTCTGTTAATATTGTTTATTCGGAGTGTGAATGAACTGAGACAACTTATTAGGCTTGAGGATTTGCTGCTAGTATCTTACTCCGCTTGAAACTCATTGAGCTTGGGGATTTTGGAATCGAGCTGGCTCATTATAAGCTCGAGCTCAAACCTAACTCGATAAGATTCAAGGTAAACTCATGGTGCTTTGGCTCATCTAAGGTCGAGGCTCATTTTTATTTAATCAGACTCAAACTTGGCTTCATTAGGCACAATTAGTTTATAGTTATGCTCAAGATTGTCTCGTTAGGCATGTTTAAGCTTGCAAGCCATCAAGCTCACACTCAGTTTGTTTAACTGAGTGAGTGGCTTGAAATGGCTCGAGCTTGAAATAAGTCGGGGCTTTTGATTCTTATAGCAAGCTGGAAAAACACGTGAAAGGGCTAATGTTTGGATAAAAGAGCAACAAGCGTTTGACCTTTAACTAACCTATAGATAAGCAAGTCCGCCATGCCTTTTTCTTCAAAATTATGAGACATGGGTCCAACCCATAAATGACTTACAACAGCTGGGACACGGGTTTGACCACTGTTGAACCAGGTTATGGGTTTCACGGGGGGTCGATACAAGTTGAAACAAAGAAAATGACTTGTGACCCAACCCATTACAGCAGATAGGTGGAATCAAGTTGACCCACCAGTGTGGTCACCGGCGGAGCCAGACATAAACTAATGAGGGTATTTACCCCCAGTTATTTGTAATGTTTTTCATTAATAATATTGGTTTATATCATTTGTTCTTAGTAAAATACACGATTGCACCTAGTGATTTTTATGAATTTTCTCCAAGATGAAAAATATTTTATGATATTTTGTAACAAAATTATATTACTAAAGATTTTTTTTTTGGTATATGAGTTTTATAGTGTTTTCTTATACTATCATATTCCAGAACTTTTTATTTTTTTCTGCATATTAGTGTATGCCTTTTTTCTTAATTCTAGTTTTCTTAATATACATTTGTATACACTATTAAGTATGTCACTTGTCCTATATTTTCTCTACCTATTGCCCCCATTGAACAAATTTTTGGATCTGCCACTGAGCTTCAT
This sequence comes from Simmondsia chinensis, assembly GCA_018398585.1. NCBI lineage: Eukaryota > Viridiplantae > Streptophyta > Magnoliopsida > Caryophyllales > Simmondsiaceae > Simmondsia > Simmondsia chinensis. The sequence continues at coordinate 3,884,803 of JAGTTD010000014.1, forward strand.
GGTCTCGTTCGGATTGACTCATACCTAAGTCGACCCGACTCTTTGAACACCTCTACACCTGGACACAAATTTGTGTTTGATTCTCATACCCTCATCCAGGTAACATAGGTTGTGAGTTGTGGTTTGTGGGATCTCTGCACAAAATCAGTTACAAACATAGAAAGATCAAACACTTGGTTCTTGAAGATGAAATTTTCAACGTTATCCAGGGGGTATCGTCAATGAACTAGCAGAAAAACCTACAGCTTCTCTCACTTGCATGGCATATGACCAAAAAATACATGTTATGCAGTGACAAAGTTTGGCACTAAATTGATGATAATCAATCACTGGAATGATATTGGACATCTAAGATAGTACAAAAATAAATTGATAGGATTCAAAGTATAGGAGTTGAATTGGCACATTTGACAACGTACAAGTCGTATAATATGGATAACTTTTTTTTTGGTCAATAATGCTAATTCACAGGTGAACAGTTGCTCTGGCAAAATGGGGAAGGCAGTTATTGAAGCTGCAGTTTCTGCTGGCCTTCATATTGTTCCGGTATCGTTTGGAGCTGAAGAGGATAGTGGAAAGTCCGTTCAAGTTGCTGGCAAAGAAATTCAGATCCATAGTCAATCTGAACGAGAAGGCGTTCTTGATTCAGTATTTGCCGAACATCCTGATCTGATCGTGGTTGATTACACAGTACCTAGTGCAGTGAACGGTAACAGTTTGCAGTCTTATCGCTATGAAAACCCATCCCGTGGAATTAAGTCATGGTTCACAGTTGTAGTCGCCTTGTCGCGAAAACAGGCATTATGGGCTACATAACAGACTAGGGTAATTAGCTGGCGTTTTAGGAACATAATGTGCTTTTAAGCCTTCTATTTGCGAAATATGAATGCAAAGATGTACGATAATTAATTGCAATAATTTTTGTAGTAGTTTTTACTATAGTGAATATATTTTGTGCTTTTCATAAATAAAATGCAATATGTATAATTTTGTAGGTCATTACAATATTATCGTTGCATAACAGTTAATCATGTATCAACTAGCTCAAAATATGTAATTAGTTATGGTGACGACATTGAGTTTTAAAAAACGTAAGTTGCTTTACAACCATATGTTTACAAAAGTTTAAGTGACTGCCCATAGAATCATTGTTATTTATACCCTTATTACAGTGTGTAAGTTGTGATATACATTTATAGGTACTTTTTAATAAATATAATGCAGGATATGTGGATTGTGTAGGAAATTATAAAAGTACTATACATAACAGCCAATTGTATAACAATTATCTCAAAATCTGTTATGTAATGATCATTTATGTTATGAAACAAGCCTTGCTTAGTTCCATATTAAAAGTTGTAAAAGGTTCTTAGAAACGAATTATTTACGGTATTCGTTCGAATTTCTACAAAATATACAGCTCGAAATCAACCTAAGTTCTTCTACCCTCGCTATTGTCGCAGCCACTTATCTAAATTCTGTAAAACTCTGCTTTTACAAGCAAACATCGATTTGGTTCCATGTTAACAGTGGTTTTTAAGTCGTGTTCATTGTATTTTTAATTTTTTTCTTGCCGTGTTTTTTGAAAACGTGATGTGTAGATAATGCGGAGTTGTACTGCAAAATAGGAGTTCCCTTTGTGATGGGAACCACAGGCGGAGATAGGGACAAACTGTATAAAACTGTCGAGGACTCCAAGGTTTATGCTGTAATCTCCCCCCAAATGGGAAAACAGGTCAGCATTGTTCACTATTATAAGTCTCGTATGACTTGAAACTATGGAATCAAATCATGATTCACAATCATGTGATGGTTAGTCACAGGGTTGCAGAAGCGTTGTATTGTGGATGTTACATGAAGGGTCACCATGATCACAGTCTTTTACTGGAGCATGAGTTGCTTTTAAGTCTCATGTTTGTAAAATGTGAATGAATAGTTATACAATCATGAATGTTTATTTCATTTAATAGTTTTTAACATGGAAACATGGAAAAATCGCAATCCACAGTTGCAAAATTGTGGAAGCCACCGACAACACATAGTGGCTTATGACAATTGGGGTGGGTTTTGCTGGAGGAATATGAGTTATTTTTAATCCATATTTTTGTGAATGTTTGCATGAATAACCATGTGATCATTAACTCTTGTACTTTTTATATAGTTTGCAGTATATAAACACATTTATAAATGTTTTAATACATATATATGATTTAATATATAAAATATGGTATATATGATTATCTTAGGCTGTTGAAAGAGGACAATGACGTAAATGCTGCTATTTATTTGACTCCACGCTAGAAATACATTTATAAATACGTTTTGGTAAATAAAATACATGTGCATTATGGAGGTCATCACAAAAGGTACCATTATGTAACAGCCAATCATGTGACAACTCAAAATCTGTCTCATATAGCTATAATTCTATGCTTGGGGGGGGTGGTGGTTGCAGTTGCACTGAATGAATGAATTCTTGGTTGGTCTTGATTAGGTGGTGGCATTTCTTGCAGCCATGGAAATTATGGCTGAGCAATTTCCAGGAGCCTTTGCTGGATATTCTCTTCAGGTAATATCAAATATTTTACATTTATCATGTCTATGTTATTATGAGTAGAGGTGTTAATGAGCTGGAGCCAGATACTCAATTTGCCAACATTTTTCTTGGCTTGAACTTCGCTCTGAGCCTGAAAACTGTGGGCTTGAATTTGGCTTGCCATAATTAGGCTCAAATTCCGCTCTCAGGACTGAATTCGGCTCATTTAGGCTTGAACTTAGCTCAATTGCACACATGTAGGCTCATAATTTACATCATAATTGCGGCTTGCCATAATTAGGCTCAAATTCCGCTCTCAGGACTGAATTCGGCTCATTTAGGCTTGAACTTAGCTCAATTGCACACATGTAGGCTCATAATTTACATCATAATTGCTCGTTTAGACAGGTTGAGGCCCATGAGCCTTTGAGCTCGAGCTCTTGGCTAGGATTCATGAGTGAGTTGGGCTTATTTGCGCCTCTAATTATGAGCATTGTTTCAATTATAATAACACTAGTAAGTGCTGAGTGAGCAATCATGGAAATTTCCAAGGCAAGGAGCTTGTATGATCATTATATACGGAAGCTTATTGAAATTTGACTATTGGTACTATTTAAACATAACCCTTTAAAGCAATGCGACTAGTAGGCACTAATCAAGAAATTTTGATTATACATTTCTACTTTTTGAAGATCCTTAGCAGATAAGATCAGCAAAAATGAGTCCAGCACATAAATGTCTATACTTGAACAGACACTATTATTCAACAAGTAATTGGATTACGCCAAAAATGTGAATCGGCCAAGATATTCTTTCTTATCCGACGGTTGAGATTAGTTTCTCTTAGTTTGATATGCGTTTCAAACTGAGTTTAACCGTCAATGTTGATTCGTGTTTATAAGCATGATGTGCATGCATTTTAGGCTTTTCTTGCGACTATGGTTTCAGGGGGTTACTGTGGTTGCGATTGTGGTGTTGCAAAAAGCGGCATTGTGTAATACTACAACTAAGCTGATTTTCATTATGTAATGCTGCGTTATGTTTATGGCAATTATCTGTGCATTTGCTCAAGAAACAACGCAGTAGTTAGTTATACAGCTGATGTCCCTTTGCTTGGGTTGTTTTCATTGTTGCTTTAATTTTCGCGATACTAAAATGTATCAAATAAGGTTCTTTGACATTGGCGTGACACTGAGACACTTCATATTAGACTAAAGCACAAAAAAATCTTAGAAAATAGCTGAGTTTGACCTATGGATGTACACCTATGTCCGATTTTCATACCTGAGTCTGGGTGAAATAGGCGGCGGTATTTCATTTATATTGCTTTTGTGACATTTGTAGGTGATGGAGTCCCATCAATCCAGCAAAAATGACACTTCTGGAACTGCAAAAGCTGTTGTTTCATGCTTTCAGAAGCTTGGGGTGGATTTTGATGTGGATCAGGTAATTGCCTATTGAGTGGGGTGTTTTTCTGTCCAAACTCAAACTAGATTAGACTAGGCTGAATCGGACTGAAAATACATTAGATTTTAGACCGGATTGAATATAACGGTCCAGGTTACGGTCCAATGATTGCTTTGCCCCTTGTAGCCGATGCCAGCCTGTAGAAAAAAGACTTGGATGGTTGTTGCTGCTCTTCTTTTGATGTATATGGATGTCGATGGGTTGAGGTCGGTACATGCGGTGCCTAACCATACCCGTCACCCAAACCCGCCCTATTACCTGTCACATTTATAAAATGGATACCCACACCATCCCAGTGGCTACAAACGTACACCATTACCCACCCTATTACATGCAGATATGTAATGGGTCTTTAATACCCGCCCTGTACTTGCCGCATACCGGTCCTAACGTGGATACCAAATGATTATTCAATTATGCACATATAGTTATTTAATAGTATTTTTGTGAAATCTAATTATATTTTGCTATAATATTTAACACAAAATTTAGTAATTAAATTGAGCACATTCCTCCCCCCCCCCCCCCCCCCTATTTTTGAATTAGCAAAATATAAATTGAGGTAGGTATGAGATAAATATGACGGGACGGTGGGTGGGGTGGGTATAATATTATATCCATACCTGCCCAATACCGGTGGCAGGTATTGTCATGTATACCCAACCTGTACCTGCTACCGGTCTCACTAGTGCTCATACCAGCCCCAAACAGGAGGGGGGTGCCCATGGGTAACGAGTTTTACATGCGTGTTGCTATCTAACACTTCAACATTTCCCGCTTTTTCCCCCTTTAATTATTTGCTCTCGACCTTAGCAGATAAAACTAATTCGAGATCCAAGGCAACAGATTGAGATGGTAGGCGTCCCGGACGAGCATCTTGCTGGTCACGCCTTCCATATGTATCATTTGGAATCACCTGATCATACGTAAGTTGTTTTCCTCCTGCCAAATTTGTGTTGATCGATTTTGTTAATTTGATCTCTCACTCATGGTTGCAAGAAGCAAAAGTGGGAATGGAAGTGGGAGTGAAGGAGCGATACAGTCATAAAAGTTTCTAAGATTAGGAGCGTGCGGAGAGTGTTTGTATTGAAGTATAGCAAGTATATATAGAAAATTATTGAAATTGGATGAACTGAATCATTGAAGCATAACAGCTTAAACCAAAGTTAATACTTAGAAGTAGCACCTTCAATTGATATGATTATCCAACAACTTATGCAATAAGCCTAGAAGAAAAACATATTGGCATGCAAAAGCTATTCTTTCTTATCCGACAATGTCAACCATTATTTTAATTAAGTTTTTCCTAAGTTTGATACGCGTTTCGTAGGCAAATCTAACTTCGAAACTCCAAATTGAGTTTTTGAGTAAGAAATGTTGGCTTTTTAGACATTTTCTTCATCTATGTTCTGCCTCTCACTATGAGCATAAAACCGAAGAAAGGCTATTGTGTTTCATAACAGCTACTGAACTAGCCAGTATATGTTGTGCTTTTGAAAATTTTAAATGACCTTCATAATGTATTTATATTGTATTTTATCTATTAAACATACACAAAAGTGAGTTTAATTGAAAATTATTAAAAGATGTTTAAAATTAACGATCATGTGACTTCTAATTCAAGTTTCGTATCTACAGGCTTAAAATCAGCTTATATTCCCTAAAGAAAACTAAACGCGGTTCCTCTTTTAGTTATACGACGTTCTCAATGAGACCGTGGAACCCTAATTAATTCCATGACTATGAGCTAAGGGGGGAGTTAATCTGGTGTGGTGCAGGGTTTCATTTGAGTTTCAGCATAATGTATGTGGGAGATCCATTTATGCAGAAGGTACTGTTGATGCTGTCATTTTTCTTGCAAAAAAGGTGCGCCGTTTATTCCATTTCTTTCATTTTCGTCTATTGAAAATCCTTTGAATTTTTTTCTAACATATTCGGTAGCCACAAAACTTGCATGATGCAGTGTGGAGGGTTTACTTTAAACTAAACGATTGATATGCACTTGATTATGATTGCTAACGGAGTTAGAGACTTTTGAAGAAATTGAAATAGAGGGTCTAAAATAGATACAAATTTATAGTCAGAAAGGATGTTTGGTGAAATTGAAAGATGAAAGGGTCACTTTGGTTTGAAGTAATAGTTTACCAAATGTCCGTGGTTTTTTCTTTCTATTATTTTCCGTGTTCGTTCATCTTTTTTAATGTAATCTCCCTCCTTTTCCCTATATGGGGCCGAGGGTCATTTGAATATCGAGCCAAACTGTTCGATATTAGATATGATCTGGGTTTGTAGTAAGGAGCATCTTTAAAGTATTAAAATGGTCGTCTGTATCGAAACCCAGACTAGCTAAATAACTCCGTACAAGATTAGATTGGTCTAATTATTATCTTGTTCAGTCCTCATTCCAATGCTTTCGTCCCTCCATGACTTTCGTGTTGGCTTATTAAGGTCTATAGAAGGTACCTCAACCAACTTGGTTACCGAAAAATATAACTCGTCAAAATGTACCTCAAACATGAAATGGAGTTTATTTTACTATCTGGGTTCCTGATTTTTAAGTTTATTCAAATCGACCATTCATCTTTTCTTTAGTTCAAAATAGTCCCTAATGGTTGTAAATTTATTAAATAAAAGCTATTGTTTGTAAATTTGTTCAAATTAGTTTTTCATCTTTTTTCTTGTTTAAAATAGCCTTTTATGTTTTATGTTACGACCCAAATTGGTTGCTTATTCTTTTAATTTTGACCTAAACTTGGTCACTGGATGAGAGACTAACTTTGTCATAAAATAAAACATTAGAGACTATTTTAAACAAAAGAAAAGATAAATAGATTAACTTTAATGAACATGTGGAGATTAGGCACCAACGGAGTAAATAACTCACATGAAATGCCATGAATGCAGGTTCAGTCCAAGGCGGAAAAGCGCATTTACAACATGATTGACGTCTTGCGTGAAGGAAACATGCGGTAATGATCAAACGAATCAAATAACGATTTTGATTCTTCTTTATTAGTCTCGTTTCTCCTTCACAATTTTGATTATCGGGTGAGAAATGGAATCAAATAACGAGTGCCATTTAATGTAACGCTAGTTGTGTGACGGAGATGAGTCTAGCCATATGTGACAATCGTCTTGTGACACTCACGATACCCTGGCTTTCCTTATGTTTTAGGACATTGTTTCGAATCCTTTTATATTTTCAATTAATTCTTCAGAAACTAAAAACTGGGATGGAAATGACTTCTTTTATTTATTGATTTCATATTTTTCAGTTGGTTCGACATAATTCTGTAGCATTCATCCCTTTGAAAGGGAAACATTTTATGTTAAACCGAATGGACCATTAATGGCACTAGTTTTGAATCTCCAACCTTGCTTCTGGTTTTTAGATGTAAGAGAAGGTTGAGGATTTAAACTTGCCTTATTAACCTCTCGTCTTGAGATCTCAAGTTTATGGTTGTGGTTCCGAGGCATATTTGTCTATTCTGTTACGGAGTCGTATTTTGACACCGATTTCTTTTGTCTCCAGATTATTATACCCGCTTTTTAAAATCTACCATAATTTCTTAAATTTTTTAGCATTTTTGGGTTGAAAGCTTTCGAAGCACTAAGATTGTGCCCATGACAAATGATGACTGTATGGACCTAGTGGACTACGAGCTATAGGGAGGGTATTGGAGTGTACTTGTTTTAGAAAATTGGATTATTCGGGGATGGAGGATGTTGAAGATGAGACGGAACACGGCAGTACATCACACGCAACATGCGAGTCAATCGAGTTTGCTGATTTCTAAACCGAGTCACAACAGAGGTTTCTATACAGCAGATTCAGTACAGCCGAAATTAACTAGGGAATGATAGTAAAAGATTGAAACCTCAAGCCAAAGGACACAGTTAATCTGATAAAATGATCTTGTCATGTAGCTATCGTGTTAAAAGATAATATTAGTATTCTACGAACAATATGAATAGGGTTCATCTACCAAACATCAAGGCACTAGATCTCATTAGACATTCGAAGTTAAGCGTGTTTGGACAAGAGTAATACTAGAATGAATAACCTCCTGATAAGTTCTCGTGTTGTCAACTATATGATGTTGAAAGGCCCTCAGAAATAGTTTCTTGGTAGAGTTATACTATGAAAAGGTAAGGTTGTGTACATTCAACCCTCTCAAACTCTGCTTATGCAAGAGCCTTTAAAGTACTAGGTCTGTTATCGTATGAACAATATGAAACATCGAAAGATATGTTCTATCCTCCTATGAGAAATAAGAAAGATTTTTACAAAAGATTCATACTTGTATAAAGTTTACTTGAATGAATATGATTGAGAGTAATATTTACTTAGTAATCGTAATTACCATTTAATGTATAATATGTTAACGTAAGACAAAATTTGCTTAGGTTTTGACAGTATTGAAAAGTCTATTGCTAGTTGTTTAATTACATGGCATGCAATAGAGGAACTGCGTTTGTTTATTTAAATTCATGTAAACGCTTGATTGGCCATGTTCACAAAAATACTTCCAAGTACTTCTATTTTAAAAGGCTTTCTTCTCTTGCTTAAAAGCAGAAAAATAACTTGCATTCCTACTTCAAAAACACTTTTCTTCCCATGTCACACACCCTCAAATTACAAATAAAGAAGCCTAACTCAACAAGCGCTAAGCTTGGCATTTTTTAACGCAAAGATTACATAATATCACAATTTGTGCCACATAATTATGCATGATCAGACCACAAAAAGGTGCAATAAATCAAACAGAAAAGCATGAGATTAACCACCCGTGCCTTAAAAAGGCACCCACCAAGACAGGTTCTAAGAAGGATGAGATGCACAAAAAAGCATCACATAAACTATAAATGTGACACGTCCATGAACCAAAAATATCATAAGTCGATATTTTAACAGTTGGATAAAACCAAAATAGCCCCTGCAAGAAACAAAATTACTTGCAATTGCCATTCCAGACAATAACAGTCTGCAGTGTCAAAGCAAACAAAATCAACCCCCCCCCCACCCCCCCCCCCCCCCAAAAAAAAAAAAAAAGCCATTTCTAATTACATATAATTTGCTGAAAAAATACGAGTAAATTCTGTACGGATACCTTGAACTATTACCTGAAATCAAACTGACCCTTACAATTCTATAAAGCACATCCCAGATTATCAGTTCATATCAATTAGACGCACTATAATCTCGTCCATATCTTTTAACTCCATCACCGGCCAAAATCACATACGTATCACATGATTAGCACAAATTTAAGCCTTCCATGTCGGATCACGTGATGTACACATTAATTTTGGCTGTTGGATAGGGTTAAAGAAATTGAATGGAATTGCAGCAGAAAAGTCTAATTAATACGGATTGATAGTCATAGAAAGTCGAGTTGAGGGAGTCATTTTAAATTTATTTTAGCAATAGTTCAAGGGTGTATACGGTATTTACCCCAAAATGAAACATACAAGGAGGAAAGAATAAGGGATATGGCACTTTCACAAAACAGTGTTAATGTGAAGGGCCTTGAGCAATGAAGTCGCCATTTGTTTCACCAAGACTTGGCCCTGCCCATCTCGTCGTTCCTCGATCAGATTCTGCAGTTTCTGGGGAAGATCGTTCTCAACAATCAACTGCTTCGGCCTCGGATGGTGCTCATAGACGGCCTGTATCGATGTATAGCTTAAGGTAACCAACAAAGACAAACTAGAGTTGCAAATCGGCGTTGAAATAAAAGCATTGATATCTGGAAATGTTAAGGGCCTTTTGGCAAGTTGCAAAAAAATTGCGTTTTCTATAAAGCATTTTTTGCATAAGCATATTTGTAAAAAGTGCTTTCAATAAAGATATTTCTTCTAAAAAATTTTTAGTTTTAACTCTTGTTTCTACTTCTATTTAAAAGGACTTCTAATCCTAAGCCAAACACCCTCGAATCCTAGAAAAGCTTCTTTTTTCCTGAAAAAGTTAATTTTTCCATAAAAGAAGCTTGGTTAAACATGCCTTTAGACTCGGCCTGTCCCACTAGGGTATAAATAACTCGAGGTGTGCTCAAACTTGTAAAATTGAAGGATCAATATGCCAACACTTAGCTCTACTTGAGTAGTTGAAGCTTGAGACTCCAAAAGACCATACTTAGTTCCACTCACCATGAGCTTGCACCCAACTTGGTGAGCTCCAAGCTGAACTTGGCTTATTTCGGTTTGTTTAGATTATAGCTCAGCTCATTTAGACACAATTAAGCTCTTAAGATTTGACTAATTTAGGCTCGTTGAGGATAGTAAATAGCCAAGCCCAGGCTTTACGGTGCATTAAGCTCTACTTAGCTAAACAAACCGAGTTCAAAAGATTTGATCGAGTCGAGTCGAGTCAAACGAGCTAGCTTGCAAAGGGCTATAAGAGACCCAAAAACAATATAGCATTTAGAGGCTCTAAACTACAACAAAGACGTATGATTCTTGGATATTACCCACACATGATCCTTTCCCCCAAATCCGGGCAACATAGTTATCAACTACCACAATGTTATGCAACCAAACACTAAGCTATTCAAGCACAACACATTATGTCAACCATTGACCAACCAAAACATATATCGATGGGAAACACATAACAGAAAAATGAACGAAATGTAACCTTGATCAACTTAAGCAAATTGAGGCGAGCAATGGCATCCTGGTGATCTAGCTTTGCAATCAGCAGTGGTGTCAAGCCATTTACAGCTAATGTTGTGTTTATTCTGGGCGATTTCCTGCATCAAGGATTTAACATGTGAGCATAGGGGTGTTTTTCAGTCAAGATCCTTATCCGTACGGACCAAAAAACCTAAGGATCGGACCTAACAATACTAATCTAGTTCATTTTTGGACCACATCGACCAGTTCAGTTTCGCTTATGGTACAAACCAGTATTATTAACACTTCATGTATATTTAATGCTCCAACCTTAGACAGACCATATTAACACTTCATGTATATTTAATACTCCAACCTTAGACAGACCAAATCAAAGATTTGAGTAGAAACATAGAAATCCTATTTTGATACAGTAAAGGATCAGCCAAAAACAACTGTATTTTCATTAGAAATGGGTTTTCAGCAAAACATGGTCTTCATGTTTTCTCCTTGGTATTAAGATTTGGAAAAAAAAACATGGTTCACTTGTATGCCTTCATAATTGAAATGTTAATACATTGGTGTTTCCAAAATTTTCCTAGTGTTGTTTAGTCTTTCATTTCATCAATTGATCACGCCTTAGTTATCTATTTGATTACAACAATAACAAACCCAGTGCCTGTAAGGGCTCCCGCAAAAGCAGGGTCTGGACATAGTTATCTATTTCATTTCATTTAAGATTTAAGAAGTGAAATTGAAATCCTTTTTTATATTTTTTCAATCATTCGTCAATCAGCTCTTGTGCACGAAGGAGCTCTTCTTGTTCTCGAATCAGCTGTGGGGATTTATGTACAAAGACCGGTGACGTCCAAAATAGCTTGTCCTAACATCGATTTCTATGTCAGCAGTTTTTTACTTATGGAATTGTCGATCGCCTACCCATTCGTGCGTGCAGGCAGGTAGGATCGGGGCATTCCATTTTTTCTACGAAGGGCTCAGTAGACCAATCGTACAACAATTTGGATTATCCACTAAGAATATCACTTAAACGAAAACTTAGGTTGGGCTGGACATAGGTCATCGAAATACGAGCACATATAAAGATTAAGGCCTCATTTGGTATGCAGGAAGTAGAAATTCATGGGAAGTATAGATTCGAGCTTTTGTTTGGTTGGAAGGAAGTTGGCAGAATGCAGAAAATAGAAATTGCTTAGTAATTTTCAATTCCTTCAAAAAGTAGGAATTAACTTACCTAGCCCCCCTAAGCAAATTCTAATTCCTTCTTTTTAACTAGCTTCTCCAAGGAAGTTCTATTTCCCATTCTGGCAATCAAACATATTTCACCCATTTCCTGTGTAGTTGACACAGGAATTGAATTCATAGGAAATACAACTTCCCGTAGGAATTCAGTTCTTGAGGGAACCAAACGAGGCCCAAGGATTGAACTATCCAAAACCAGACAGTTAGGTGCAATACAACCCAATGCCTCAAAGGGACTCCTGCTATAACAAGATTTGGGGAAGGTAAGATGTACGCAGCCTTACACCCCTACAAGATGCCATCTTGTAGAGGACGGGACAGAAAAGTGGCCCGATTCGATGTAAGAGGTCGGTTAGGTCCAATATTAGTATAAAAGTTAGACCGCACCATAGACCAGCTCGGTCCAAACAGGGGACCCAGTTACCTTTACAGGACAGAAAACTGGCCCGATATGCCAGTTAAGACAGGTATTTGTCCACCTCTAGTAACATATGCCTCTTTAACAAGGAAAGAGAGAGGATTTCATACGTTATTATCTTCAAGAAAGGCTCCAATATGTGCACGAAATGCCGTTCAGGACAGTTCTCGAAGAATTTAACCAGCTTCTGGACCGCATCTTTCTTAAGCAAGGCTTGTTCAACTTTTCGGTTGTCGTTGTCATGTGCCAAGCACACTGCAATGGAATCTAATGCAACTACCGACCAAAGCTCGTCATTGAGCAAGCTCAAATACACATCCAACCCACCATGCGCTCGTAATTGCTCCCTTGAGTTACGCGATGCATGAGCCATGTCACATAACAATGGCAATGCATATTGTTTCAGGGGAGAATCTGACATGATGAAATTCATCAGATGTGGAATGACTCCGTTTTCAGCTGCTTGCTCCTGTCTCCTCTTATTTATCTTGCAGAGATTGAACAAAGCGTTCAGGACCTTCACAAAAACAAAGTAAGTTAGAAATAGACAGTTGCTGAGAGGCATGGATCAAATAAAGCTGTTATCCAAACCAAGTTAAGCCTTGTTCCACTAGGTGGGTAGCCAATTGACTCAAAATTATGAAATTATGATGATAGGATCCGGCAAAGCTTTATGGTTCACTCTCAGCAGAGTTTAGACATAACATATAGTAACTTAAATAAGACAGAAAATAGTAAACCTCGTTTGCATTTCAAGTACTGGCAAAATGGTAACTTAAATAAGACGTAGTGTGAGATGACCCATTTGATATTGCAACACACTTCCACCATTGGTATATTCAAGAGAAAGATTGATATTGCCGAATGCTTTGCAAAGACCTATATGATAATTAGCCTCTGAGATGGTTATTAACCAAGTATGCGATGGTTATAGCCTCTGAGATGTTTGATGTTCACGATGACGGAGATAAGATGTGTATGTTTCTATACACCCGAACCTGAATTGCTTGCCTCAAACCAAATAACTAAACTAAGCGAGCAGAGCCCCTTGCCACTATGCAAATCAAAATTCACCAATTTGTCAATGAATCTTATAACATATATTAAGTTACAAACTCAAACAGGTATGCTTGGTAATATCCTTGAGAAATGACCCATTTTTGTTCCACAAACGCATTATACATGACTGGTACAAAATACAGCATTGAAACTGCTCATATATTTCATTAAGATACTGTTAGCAGACAAGGAGCCCAGTCGTCCTAGCTGCAAACTACCACGCAACAAAGGGAAGAAATACTACTAGTAATGATAAAAGATAGGATTAACCACAAAAAAAAAAAAAAAAAAGAATTCCAAGATAACAAACAAGTCCGCAGAATATGGGACCCCCATCCCTGCAAGGAGAACACAGAATTGAAGCGGTTCCCAGTTGTGGTTGCACTATGAAGTAACACATCTTGTTGCAGCAATTGCAATGGGTTCTCAGAAGGGCACATAAGTTGCTTTCGAACTTCATCATTCCCAAAAACTTAACATGAAAAGTCATACAATAATTAGTCTTTATACCCCCTTGATAATTTTTAACATTTACATAAGTTGATAAATATGTTTTAACATATAAAATACAACCCCTGTATTATGAAAGTTGTTACAGAAGTATTAAGTAGTGGTCAATTGAGTAATGGCTAGATCAATATCCATACGTAATGCTATCAAATTACGCAACCACCTTTATTTGATTCAATAAATTGGAAAAATAATGGAGACAAACAGGGAGAAAAAGACATTCTGTATTCCCAACAATTGACATGCAATTAGCAGGATCTTCAGATACAAACATGCAAGTAATACCTCATGATGGATTTGTGAGATAAGTGGACCCTCCTTCAGTTCAAGATTTGGGATAAGGTGTTTGATCGCATCTGCTCTCTGAAGATTCTCCAAACAGTTGGGGTCGGTTGACAAATGGTTAATGCACTTCAACAACTGCAAAAACCAAATATCAACATGATAAGCCAATCACAACCAAATCATAGTTGAATGAAACAAGAGCGGGCAAACGGTAGCAAATAGTCGAAAAAGTTCCCAAGGTTAACAACATGGAGGGAGCATTGATTATCAAATATATTAAACAGACACATGGAAAATTATGGAAACTTCATTAATTGAGCCATCAAAGCATAAAATTTCAAAACAAAGTTAATACCAAGCACTAACCAAAAGAACATGTTCTACACTTCCAATCACTTAAGTGGATAAAACGAAAAAAATTGAGTCCAGAATACAAAGATCTCTTCTTAAAACGATAGAATTAGCTAGAAATTCATTAGATAAGGCCACAAAACGAACCCATACAAGGTATTCTTTCTCAACCAAAAAATTCAACTAATGGTTGAATCATGTTTCTCTTGCGTTTGATACGCATTTTAAATGAGAATCTAACTTTGAAATGCTAAAGTAAATCTTCTATAGCCTCATGTGTTATTTTCAGCACTCCCTGCGACCGTAGACTCAATTCCAAAGGGAAATGTAAGAATCCTACTTCAACAGTAGTGGCAATGACAATAACAGTGATGATACAGGAATACTATACCTTAAGAAGAATAGGGGGCTCAACCCGGTTGAACATGTGGAAAAGGCGAGTAAGCAAGCTTTGGTTACACATGTAGGACTTCACAGTAGTATCGGCTTGGGCAAAGTCTAATAAGAGCTCCGCTACCTTCTCAAGATATTCCCGAGCAACATCTGCATGCATTGTAGACACCATATTCGAAAGCAAGCCTGAGGACGTTGCACTTCCAGGTCTAGCATTCAAAACACCTGATCCAGAAAGTACGCCTGATGCTGTCTGAGATGCAAGTCCAGATGTAGAGGCAGCTCCATCATTAGAAGGTAGTTGTCCTAAAGGTGTATTGACCGTTTTGTTTGATATTCTTGGTGCTGCTTCACCATTTCCGTTTTCTCTTCCACGTCCAGATGCCTCTGAAGATCAACAGTTAAAAATTTTTAATCCATCATAATATTCTCCAAGTGAGCATGTTACTGAACCTGGATCCTATTATGAACCCAGAGAATATGAAATACAATCATCACTACAACAAAATAGTAGGATTAGGTACGACACTCATTTGGAGGTAACCCTACTACACTAATGATAAGTAAGTTCTTTTCTTGAAAATTTTCTTCTTCACCTAGTCTTCCTTAAGTAATTTCTCCACTGAAGTGGGCTTCAAACATTCCAAGTTCAGGACATACTAACGCCGCAAGATAATCAAGGAATTAAACTACGTAGGGATGCAATATTATTATTAAGCACAATTTTGTAACATAGAGAAGTTATATTGCAATACGGTAAGATGCTTACAGAAGTCCCTTCCAAATTACAAATATCATTCCACAGTTTGCTAAATTGTTCAACAAAAATCTTGTTCTAGGTTAGCTAGTGTTGGGTATGTGTTGGACTTGGGGACAAGTCAAGAGGTCATATTTGTCTATTTTCTAACCTTTTTCTATTTCTTGGGTCTAATTTGAAGTGTGTGAATGTAATACCAGGGTCCTAATATTCTTATTCCATGCATAATAAGATAGGATGGAGAGTCAAGTTAAC
This sequence comes from Simmondsia chinensis, assembly GCA_018398585.1. NCBI lineage: Eukaryota > Viridiplantae > Streptophyta > Magnoliopsida > Caryophyllales > Simmondsiaceae > Simmondsia > Simmondsia chinensis. The sequence goes on from JAGTTD010000014.1 coordinate 3,900,709, forward strand.
GTCTTGGTAACCATTGCCCTTCAAGCAATGTTCAAGAGATAATATATACATTATTTGCACGTGTTTTAAAAAGTATTGTGACAAATGTTAATTATTCATTAGGGAGTGCATAAAAAATAAGAAGGGGTATGATGCTCATTAAATGATGTGTCAGAGAATGAATTCATCCCAGTGAATGGAATATAGAGACAAACTTGAACAATTAAATGCTCGTTCCCATTGTTCCAGTGGCAATGGTTAGCACTACCTTCAACAGAAAAGAGAACTTTGACACGACTAGAAGTGAAAAAGTACCTGCAAATTGTGCCATCAGAAAATCGAGTTCACCATTTGTCCTTTTTTCGTTAGTCACATGCAACAATGGAACTATATTTTCATGCTTCTCAATGCCTGCTATGTGGCGCATATATTCCAATTGACCTGAGAAATGTCGTGAAGGAGGTTCCTTTTCCAGCAAACAAAGAAGAGGTCTGACTTGTTCTTGTGGAGTAGATACCACAGTAGAAAGCCCATTGGAAACACCTTCTATAGACTTTTGAGACCGGTCCATAGATGTTCTACCAGCAGGAGCGTAATCTTTAGATAAAAGACTTCCAAATTTCTCTGAAGAATCGCTTAATTTTAAAGCAGCCGAGGCTTCAATATCGGCAATGCTGGACTGGCGCCTGTCTGTATCAAGTGCACCGTATCTGTACTCGGTTTGACTGGCATCTTGCTTTTGAAAATGCGACACGGATGCCCTTGAGTTTTCTTGAATTCCTGCAGATGAACTGCGATCGGCTGTATGTCTTCCTCTAAGGTCAAGCTGGTCATTTCCAGATTGCGACGCCTCACACTGAATGAAAACAGGAAGGCTAGGATCCAGTGGCCCTGAACGTGGCCGTGGAACTGAACCATCTGCTTGAAATCCAGCACCAGAAGTAATGGAAGCAAGCCGGGTTGCCTCATTCAAGCTATGAAGAGTATTGACCAGCCTCAGCAAAATCCCATTTTTTGCAGCTATCCGGCAGAAGTCATTTGAAGGTTTTGACCTCTGGAGCTTAAAAACCTGCAACATGCCATCGATAGCTAGATGAACCATTTCCCTGGAAAGAAGTTAGCTTAATTAATATGCATTTCAATTCCAAGAAAAATAAATAAATAAACAAGTAACATCACTATTACAATGATATAAACAGGCAACTAACCCAACTATAAATAAAATGCAGTTTTTGTCGACCTACTGTGCAAGGCATGTGTGCCCATAATTATCTAAGTTAACCAATTTCAAATTTTTAGGTCAAACAAACAAGAATTATAAGCATCACTTTGATATGCAGCCAAGAGACTGCCAAGCATAAATAGCTAACAAATAACAGCTGGATGTCGGGAAATTTCACTACTACGATACACATGAGTACAGCCAAATTATTTCATATGTGGGCAATTTTCCGTTCTCAACATCTCATAATTTCTATGATTTAAAAGTAAAATACAGGTAGTTTATGCCAACTTTCAAATTTTAAAGCTTTAGGGGCATAAACGGAGGAAAATAGAAAGAAAAAGGCTTTCAAATAGTAAGCTACTTAAAAATTGAGCATCCAGGGACTGATCTAGTGGTAAGCTACCCGCCCCCCTTGGCAGGTGGCCCAAGTTTGAAGTCTATCTCCCCCTCCCTAAGTTGTAGTCGCTATCTTTTGAAAAACTCTATCTCGTCATTATTAGCATATCAAACATCTTAATTTCTGTTTGTTCCCTCTTGACTATCCCTGCTTCTTTTAGTTAAATCTCTCTCTGTCTTTGTTGTTAAATATTTAATTACACAAATTAAGGCTATTGTCCTTATAAATTATTGCTATGAAATTACACATTTCGGGTACTGGAACATTCAGAAAAGGTAATTAGAACGACTTGTTTTCTGAAACATCTTTGTCGTGAAAAATAAGAGGAAAGGAACCAGAACAAGCTCAAAGCTCGGTTGTGTAGATCAAATTACTAAGATAATTCTACATCACTTGGTTTTATATTATCCTATTGAGTCAAACATGCTTCAAAACTACAAAATCTAAATATATTCCTCCCATGTGAAGTTATAGATCCAATTGGTCATGTGCAACACAAAACAAGTCTCATTCAGACTTTAGTTGGCACGTCAAGCATCAGCTAATGTTCACGCTTCTGAAGTGGTATCAGTGCCTTTGAGTTAGGAACACATAGCAATTAGCGAAATCTGATAATGAAGAATAGCACATCTACAACACTAATTGCAACAGTTCTCAAAGAACGCTAATTCAAAGCAGATAAAATCATGCACCTGTGCTTTGCATAATCAGGCTCCAGAAACCCCACCAGAACAGGTATTCCACGGCAAGCTATAAACATCTTCAAGGTCAAGGGGCTGCACATATCACGCCATCGCCATCAAACGATATCAAAAGGCAAAGTTGGGAAAAGCAATCCAAAGAAAAACAGAAGTCAAATAAAACATTGATAATGATGCTTTGGTGTTTCCACATCACGTTAAGACGCAAAGGATTGACTCGTCATAATCCGACCCTCCCTTGCAAACTTGGAAAAAAGGTGAACAAAATGCATAATAAAAGGATCTACACTTTCACACTGTCTTTGTACGATAAATCGTCACAGCCATCCCGTGATGCCATCAAGAGGGTGGCATGAGAATACTGGTCGACTTACATTTTTGGATAAGCCAATCTAGCTTTCACTAACAATGTCATCACTATGAGAGAGGAACAGAAGGCAGGACCCATAAGGTGACAAAAGGATGGTGCGGAGCCCAAAAAAATTCTATTTTTCTATTTCTTCCGCAAGACTATAAGGCCTATTTATGAAAATTTCCAAATAATTTGTTTATGGTAGCATATTGATTTGTAGGGTTCATTTACCAGGCACTAAGGCACCAGATCCCATTACAACTCCAAAATTAAGCGTGCTTGGGCTAGAGTAGTACCCAAATGAGTGAGCTCCTAGGAAGTCCTCGTGTTGCCAACCCTATAAGGTTGGGGTCCTTGGAAACAGCCTCTCGACAGGGTTACACCCTGAAGGGATAAGGCTGTGTACATCCACTCCTCCCAGACCCCCCTTATGCGGGAGCCCTTGAGGCACTAAGTCTGTTGTGCTATTGTGTATCATATTGATTTGTGGTAAGACTTACACATCATGGACCCTTGTGTTTGTTTGGCTTTGGATGGTGACACATTAGTCCAAATCTGGATAAAACAAGACTAAATACTGATAGAAATCTTAATGTAGGACTAAGGACCAAATTTAGTGCATTTGGTTCAAATTTTAGTCTAGCTCAATATTTTATCGCTTTTGAGATATTTACCACTCGAAACTTGGATCAAACTGTACCAGACAAAAGACCAATAACAGTCGGAAGCCAAGACCAAAGATTAGAACCGACAAGTGACCACCCTATCTTGAATAATGTTTTTTCAAACCAAATAAAGGAAAATTATTTTAGATTGTGCTTGTCCTATGAAAATACTTTCCCCTATAAAATATTAAGATCAGTTTTCCCAACCAAACGAAGCCTTAGACATTAACTGTTAGCGTACTTTATTCTGTTTCATCCATTAGTACGACCATGTCGTATTGTAAACCCGTAAATCCACAAGCACTCGAGCATTTATCAGGTTTCCATGCCCCCTTTTTTAATAGTCCCCTTAATGAATTTTGTACACAACAGAGTTCACAAAATGAAAGCAGTCCATGACTCATCATGATACCCAATTTATCCACAATACTAACAGAAGATGTACAGGAAGAATGAAAAGTTGAAAAACCCACCTGAACTGACATAGCTGCTGGAGGAAATAAGCTGCTTCCATGCGGACTTCACGAGGGCGATCAGGAACCGCAAAACTCATCACAACAGGAATCTATGACAGGAATGTTAAATACAATCGCACAATTAGAAGGCGCCAGACGTTCCTCAAGGAAAAGAACACCATATGCATGTTGTACAAGAAGATCGCATCCAAAAGATATCAGTCTCAAGACCAATCGTTAAATACACAAAAATGTAGCTCCATTTTCAATTAAAACCAGAGAAGTTGAACATATCATTCAATTTTCCAGAATACCTAACTATAAAAAAGTGATTTTACTATGATTTGATTAATGAGCTTAACCTTAAAATTTCCTCTCTGTAAAGATATGCATACAAATCATGTTTTTTAGGTAAGTTCCGTAAACACTTAACAAAACGTCTTATGGGCCAAAAAATTTTGCAGCATTGCTTTCCTACTTGATACCAAACAAAACTACACCTCAACACATCAACCAATATAGATAATTACCAAGCCGACAAGGCAAGCATTTTCAAGGAAATCAGCATTATCTTTGATTATCTGGTTGATCACTTGCAGGACCGAACACATAACCTGCAATGAAGATGAATCCGAAAGCTGAAGTCCAAAAACACTATTGAAAGAGAGACAAAGTAAGTTCCATTAACTTCCACACCAAATAAAAATAAGGACTTGGACAGAGCAAACATACACGAGGTTTAGGAACTTCAAGCAACTCCAAAAGCGGAAATAGACCGTGTTGCTGAACAAAACCACTTCTCTGCTCGGGACGCTGACGGAAGAACAAAATAAGCTTTTGACAAGCATTCACAATCACATCTTCTGGTTGCTCTGGCCTTAGAGACCCAACCAACCTGCTGAACTCAACAGCCTACCAACCACAAACATCTTGGTAAGTAGGCTCTCTCACTTTTTAGTAATTAACCACAAAAGGGACACCATAAAATACATAAATTCATAGAAATTAGGGACAACACAAGAAAGGATCTACACAGCACAATATGTGGAGCTTGCTCCCCACTCCTATAACATTGTCAAAGGAGTTCTTTTTTGGTTCTCTTGACGTATAACTGTAATACCAAGTGATACACAAGGCAATAAGTCCAGTCAACGGCAATGAATAAAAATATATCATCTCAAAATCCTAAGACAATTTACACAACACTGAGCTCAAAAACCGGGAAAAGCACTTAAGCAACCTCACAAACTGGTGAACCCCACAATCATTATCAAGATTGCAAGTCTCACTGTATGGGATCATCAGGTCAAAAGTTTGTTTCACCTTCATTTTATGCAAAAGAAATCCTCCAAAACCGGGAAAGACAACCAATTCTGTTTCGCACATCCAAGCTAAGGTCTACTAGCAATGGCATCTGGGAAGATTTCCACTGCAAGAAACCCACTTCGATTCGAACAATGAATTCTAGCTAGTGAGATATGTTGATTAGGAATTTTCTGAGCACCAAGTCGAAGTTGTTCTTTCAATCCAGCATAAAATTCGTTAAATTACTTCAGTAAATTCAAGTTTACTTGTGCTTATTTTAATACGAATAAACTCCATCCAAAACAAACTAGCAGAGGCTAATGCTAGAAGCCAAGCTTTGATTTAAATCACTGGAGAGAATCATTCTGAACCAAGCGCTAACTAGGGCTAACTTGAAGCCAGTATATAAGATGCATGGACAATCTTTTGAGGAAAATTCTTCTACAGCATAACCAGAATGGAGCTACGGACCTGCATGGATGTTGTATAAATATTATTTAATGCAAGTCTGCAGATGAAATGGCAGCTTATTGCGAAAAGATGGTGCTTTCTAACATAAAGGTCACAACATCAATGTCGATGTTGTTTCTGGTTTTAATATGACAAATTATTGACCAGAACAAATACTAATGAGTCCAATATTCCAGAATTTCAGCTGTTTGTTCAGGTCTGTGTTAGAAAGCCATAAGTCACTCCAACACCAGCTACATGATCCACAGGTTGGTCATAGGAACAATAGCCCAAAATATAATGGCCCGTCATCTGAAGCACTGCGAGTTAAGACAAGCAATCCCAGCAATAATTGAAGCACCATTCGTCTCCCCACTCACCTATATGTATGAGGCGTGCTCCCATTAACTAATAATTGGGTTTTGAAAATGATTTTTTTTTCCTTTTTTGTTATCAATTTTCACTCAAATTAGAAAAAAGTGCAAACAAAAACAAAAGAAGCTATTTCTAAAATATAGTTTTTAGTTTTTCAACAACCAAAAAGTGTAAACAGAAAAGATACCAAATTGGTTGTTTAATTATACATAAAATCAGTTATTGTTTGTTTCACATTTGTTTTGAATTTCCAAGTTAAATTCCAAATACATTTCCATTGCTATTTTAAATTATCCTCACACTACATCACTATTCTTCTAATTGCTTTCTTCAGTTTATATAGCTTTCATTCATATGAAAAACACCAAAAGCGGAGTCCAAATCACAACATTTGGTATTAAAGCCAAACCCTGATACCTATGATCACCAACACCACCACAATTGACATCACCGAAATATCACAATTCTAACAAACGGCTCCCGCGACAAATCATCCACCAGCAATCCTATCAACACCATGGAGTACCTGGAGACTCATTTGAGAAACCCAGGAGAGAGTTTGTAGACATTCAAGACCTTTTTTGAGTTAATGTATAGAGGAGAAGGGTGAGCAAGTAGATGTGAGGCAGGAAGGCCTAGAGAAAAGCATTGATGAGATGCAGGACCTCCTAACCATCATCACCAGAAGGGTCTGAAACGATCCACCTTCATCTCCATTCCCTGCAATACCCTTCAAGGAAGGACCTTCCTGCAGAGGTAACTTAACCAATATGTCTCCAACCGAGGTCCCACCAAATGACTCAACCATTGGAGTGTGTGCTAGAGACCCAAAAAACCATACCATCGCACTCCACCAGTTTGGCTGGTAAAACATACCGCCCTTACAACTCCTTGGCCCAAATGCTCCTTTATACTCTTTCAACTAGCCCCATACACCCACTTCACATCACCTGGCCAAACCCTTTACCCACAGATTTTTCCACACGACATAACAAAAACTGAAATTTGCAGCCCTAGCTTGCCTACCTTTCCTAAACTTGAGTTATTTTACCAGCGCAAACCCAAGAGAATGGATAAAGAAGGTAGAAAATATTTTTTAGTTACACAGTAGAAGAACTAAAGATTGGACTTGCTAGCATGTATTTTGAGAATGAGGCATATACTTGGCATCCGGGTATTGCATTGAGAGGAATTCTTTGACGTTGGAGGAACTAGAGATTGGAATTTTGTTTTCTTGCTTTCTAGAAGGACCTTTCACTGATTGGACCCTATAGCCAGATAATGCTAGAGCACGTTGCAGCTGTCAGACAAAGAAGGGTGAACCGTAAATAATCATTGAACTTCTACCAGTTTCCAGCTTCAAGGCCATCCAACCTGGAAAATAATCACCTGTGTGGTCTTCACTCTCTTGACTTCGAGTATACCGGCCCAATCATTGAACTTCTACATTCACGCAAAATTAACTCTATATGCAGATTATTCAGCAATCTAGACAATTAGCACACTTCAAGTATGACATTATTCATAAAGTGAAATAAGGAAAAAGGGCAATGAGGACTCGATCTAGCCTAGTGGTAAAACATTACTATGGTTGAGGCCCAAGGACATCAGGTCCTAGACCCAAGACTAAGCTCGTTTATTTATCAGAATAGGAAAGATACAAGAAAATATTTATACTAACTGGAAAACTGTATACCTGAAGGGGAAAGAGATGTTCTCCTGGTAGTCTGTCATCCATCTAAGAAACCAGGACAAATATGTAAATACTTCAGCAAAAAAGTTATTGAACAGAATGACAAATAAAGGGTAAAACACAACCTATAACCTACCAGACTACTGTCAATATCAATAAGATTCTCAACCACAGCACGCCTCATCATACGAAACAGGTTACTTTCATTAGCTTGCCCCATTTCATTCTCCATCTGTTTCTGTTGAATAGCAGCTCTTAACTTTGTTGCCAAGTCATTCTTTCGAGTCTCAAGTGTATCATTGCCTTGATTAACATTCGATGTGGATGCAGTTGCTGAATTATCAGCAGCTTGATCCTCTGAGGTTTTATCTAACGGATGAAACAAATCATCCAAAGATGCATCGCCTGGAGTGTCACTGAATTTACTAAGCTCGTCCCCGCCAGAAACACCATTTTTATCAGCCTTGAAAAAAGGTCATTAAACAAATCAAACACAGAATGTTTGGATGAAGACTATCACTACACATACAAATCCAATGTACTCTTTCAAGACCATGGACCAATTTGTAACAGCCATTGAAGAAAATAAATGTAATGACAATATAACCAAACAAAGTTCTACACCACTATTGTCGATTCAAAATCTAGAGCTTTAGAGGCAAAGGAGGATATTTGAGGTCAAAAAATCTCAAGACAAATAGAGTTTTCATTGCTTCAATTAATACCAGGTGCAATCAAACCAGTTTCGGGGACCCAAAATAGACCAAGTTTATTTTCATTACTTTTCCAAAGAAAGAACATGACGGGTTTTCCATCGAAGTTAATTTATTTTTATTTCTTGTTTCTTATTACTTATTTGAAAGAGAAAAAAGGTAACAGTTGAGGGAGGATTCCATGTTTTATCCACTATAAACTTCTCCTCTTGTCATTCACAAATGGCTTTTTGCAACAGCAAATCTATCTTCCGTCTGAAAGGGTGAAAACTCAGAACCATGGCAAGAGAGAGCACACAGAATTAACTAGACCTACATGACTAAATCCATTTTCCATCCATGGAAAATGAAACCAACAATGCACAACAACAGCTGCATCATCAGCCAAATAAAAACAAAAACAAGTTCAACAAATTTGAGGGAAAAAACAAAAGAACTTCTTCGCCAACCTAGGGGGGGCATCCGTGATTCCAGAAACAGGTTACAGTAGGTGGCAGAAAAACATGTACAAATTCCAGCCCAATCATTCGCCAACACCCCCACCCCGGGGGGACCCACCCAAGCCCCGTATTTGGTGGAGTCTCCAGCATTGGGCTACCGACCAGGATATAAAGACATAAGAGATCAAAGTTGGGTCCAGCAAGGTTGAAGCAAATTAATAACATCATTTGGAACACAAACTGTAGCAAGCCAAGTTTGCTACAAGAAGAACACATCACGTTATGGCAAAATAGTAGTAGAACACCTAAAAGAAAAAGTTTACCTTCTGTGAATTTCCATCTTGATTCCTAGGACCAAAACTGAATAAACTATTCATCTTAAGTACAGGGCTACTTCTCCGTTCAACCTTTCCAGCTATGGCATTCTTCTTCCTAGACTCAGGAGATCCCACCTCAATATTCGGCGGCATTTCATCTGGAGAGACATTGTGTGGCTTATCGTGATGCTCTTGAGAAGTGATGACGGCCATATCTTGTGAAGAACCGGAAGCAACAGGAGGTTTATCGTGAATGGCAAGCGTTGGAACTTGGTCTGAGGAAACATCTTGTGAAGTTTCTGCATTGTCCCCACCACAGGCATGATCCTCAATGGATCTACTAACGTCACCTCCGCCATTTGATAAATTCTCGCTTCTAGAAGCCTATGCATTTAAGAATTTCACACTTAAGACACAAGAGAAAGGGGGAAAAGAAGTTGGAAATGGAATAATAAACAAGATAATAAAATCTAGGGGCGTAAATAGGCCAGCTCTCTTGCAAGCCAAGCTTAACTGTCAAAACTCACACTCTATGGTTCACAAGCCTAGGAAAGTTCAATAGAGCCAATCTTGAGATAAGAGTCCAAAAGTGCACAAATGATAAAAATTCAAGCCTCAATAAACCAAACAAGTTCAAACATAAATGATCCTGAACAAGCCCAAACCTCAGCCTAAAAGAGATGAGCTTGGGTCCAAAGCTATTGAGTTGTGTTCGAGCTCAACTGAGCCAAGCCTATCTCGAGCTTAAAGTCTCCAGATTGTGAACTTCAAGCCACGCTCAAGCCAATCACAATGTCGGCAATCGCCAAGCCCAATGGCCTCAGGATCAGACTGGGCTCATTTACACCCCCAATAAATTCAGCTTCTGAGATCATAACGAACGAGTTGCCAATTGACTATAAGCCAATTACAATAAACTAGCTATATTTAAAATATTTTCTTTCATTAATATTCAAACACGTTCAACTCTAAGAGCAAAGATTCTTACTTCCTCGCCCAAAGGGCTTTCGGTGGGGGTATTATCATCACCATTTGGTATTCCTGTCTTTATTGATGAATCTTCCTGTGTGTTCCTGCAATGACAAGGACATTTTTAAACCCTAAAAAAGAAAGAAGGTTAATACGACTTAAAAAGGTGATACAATGGGTAATCAAAGTATCATAAGCTCCACTGAAATGACACCATATCAAGAAACCATAGCACAAAACCAAGAAAGTGACAGAAGCTAATTTTTGCTTGCATATGCGACACAATACCAGTAAGGGACAAAATAACTGCTTTTACTAGAAAAGACTTTCCATTGAGTTAATACTAGAAAGTGACAGAAGGGCGCTAATTTTTGGTTGCGTATGCTATATGATACCAGCAAGGGACAGAATAACTACTTTTACCAGAGAAGACTTTCCATTGAATTAATAATAGATAGTTCTTTATTCTTTTAATAAATAAACAAGTCACCGATAAGGCAATGAAGGGATACATCCTGAGAACAGAAGAATATGCTAATGAGTTATCATGAAGTTTGATTTTTTTTTTTCCCCTTTTTTTTGGATGGGGGAGAAGAAAGCAAAGTTAGAGTTCAGAAAGCTTTTTTTTTTTTTTTTTTTTTTTTTAAATCAGTGTCAGAAGGCTATTGGCTTGAAGGGAAGGTTTTGTCTCGTTGTCTCCTCTAGGGTGTTTTCATGCTATGGCTTACTCTTTTGCGCTCTTGCCCTATTGCTCACAGGTCTACGGGATGCGATGAAGACAGATCCATCCGGTTGGGGGTCCTCGGAAACAGCCTCTCTTCAAGTTGACACCCTGAAGGGGTAAGGCTGCACACATCTACCCTCCCCCGCTTTTGCGGGAGCCCGTGAGGCACTGGGATTGTTGTTGTTGTTGTCGTTGTCAGAAGGCTATTGAAAATGAAGGAAAATAGAGCTTCAGTCCAGGAGGTTACTTAAAAAGGCTCATCCTTTTAGGCATCGACATGAATCCATTAACAAATGCACGAACTGCTTATATTGGCATGCCTCGAGCTAGAGGTGTAAATGATCCAATTCACTCGCGAGTAGCTCTAATAAAACTCGACTTGAACTCGAATCAACAGAGTTCGAGTATCAAAACATACTCGATTAATAAACGAGTACAAATCAAGTAGTTTAATACTCGACTCAATACTCTATTATTTACTCAACTCGATACTAGAATCGGTACTCGACTAGATATGTGGTTTTATTTGGTATACTCAAGTTCAACTTGATAATTACATGTACCCAAATAAAGTTTGTATTAATTAAAGAGGAATTGGGTATTTAAAATATCTGTGATTTATATTTTTTTGGTTAACATGTAGTGTAAGCAACAATTGTGTAACCGAGTTGAGTATAAATAATGGTTGAGTATAAGGAATAATATTATAATGGAGCAAACATATCGAACCTTACTATACGTAAACTCAAGTCGAATCGAGTACTCGAATAGTTAATCGAGTATGAATTCGAGCAAGATTTAATACTCGACTCGAGTTTAAATTCGAGTTCGAGTACCTTACAATTAATCGAGTAATACTATACTCGACTCGGTTACACCCCTATCTCGAGCATATAACTCCCAGTACAACTAAGAATGTGGCGAGGGCCATGAATCAATTACTAGGGTTCAGTTAATCACAGATTGCTTCGAAATCAAATCCTAGCACCATCAAAAATTTAAGGGGACAAAAAGGTTGACTTTATGATTAGAATACAATAAACATTCTAAGGGATTCTCCACTATGCAGATCAGCGCATGGATCAACTATGCCATGCATTCATTAAGCTTCAATGAAGCTAGTTCGTTCTAAAACCAAGCCAATTGTCTTGTAGGATCCGACCTCTTGACATTGCAAGCTCCCATCAGCTGATGCATTATCATAGGCCATGGATAGGTCAATGCCTCACACATCCAAACCATTTGAAAAGAATTATCCTCAGTTTAGGGATGAACCCAAACCAGACCGGACAAGCATGCCTGACAGACCGAACAAGGCCTATAAAGAACTGATACATAACTAGTCGGGTCCTCTGTCCTTGTATTTAGACCTAAGAAATCTTCAGCCTGCCACAGACCAAGATTGGAAAAAACATCAATGAAGATCGGAAGATTATTTCTCTAGCCCCTTTACCTAAACTCTTCACCATCAGCCTTCTATCTCTCCCTATTCTCTCTTACCTCGCTCAAAATAGGCAGTGTGTCACAATGCTTTCTTAAATATAAAAATCAGTGGCCAGCCTGCCCATCCGAGATGAGGCTCTTCGGTGCCACAACACCGAATATGGTGGAGAATTTCCGAGGGTTGTGCACCGGAGAGAAGGGAGTCGGCCAGAGTGGGAAGCCCCACAAACCCAATGATCTTCAAATCAAACCCCCAAAAAGCAACAGTCCACCAATATGTCCCTCTTGATTAGACAACAAAAGCCAAAACACACAGCCTGCCCCCTCTTTTTGGGGGTTGCATTTGTATCTTTTCTCTACTTCTGTGTCTCTCTCTGTTATTAAGCCATAAAGTGAGAAGTTTTATATCCTTTAGTATAGCCGACATATTTGCTTCTTAATCTTTGCAATTTCTCGGTTTTTCTACTGTTTAATTTTGTCCACAAATGGAGCCAAGCAAAAGTGTGGGAACTAAAAAACTATTATAAATAGAGAAGAAGAAACTCTATGCAGTCCAACCAGTCTGGACTAATTCGATCATACTTTCAGTCAGTATGATTCGAGACCAGATGAGTAGATTTGGTCTTGTTTGCTCTTTACCGGTCTTCTATTCCATCATATATAACAGTTAATTTCCCTTGAGTTTCAGCAGGAATTTTGCAATCACACAACCTGGAAGCACTTCTACACGTCATCCAATCCTCGTGAACCCTGTGTGACATATCCTAGTCAATTTCTCCATCAATTTGGGGAATTAACCCGAAAATGTAAACACTTATTGCTCTTCCAAATGCCCCCCCCCCCCCCTCCTTCGCTATAGGTCATTTTTTGCTAAACTTAAACTCCACTCAAGTTCTGATCTATCTAAACAGGGAGAGACATCTGAACAGTAATAGCTTGTAAAAAACATATACTAAAGTTCGCAGAAATTTTGATTATTTTCCATAAAAATGTCAACAAAAAGTAGCAGCAGAAGGGCCAATAACGGTACCTCATCGCACCACTAGGAGGAAGTGCGGGCTGCAAAATACGCCTATAACAAATCCAAGGATGAGAAAGCAGTGTCTTTGCATCAGGCCTCTGTCTAGCATCCTGAGAGGCAGAATGTAAAGTCATATTCAGAGAATCATATCCAATACCAGCTTGGTGCCCAATAAAAAGTCAAGTCAAGTCCGGGGTTGTTTTACTAAAAACTACCTAAATTTTAGATACAGTTTTCAAAAACCACCTTTATTTTCTAATTTTTCAATGTCACATCTAAACTTTATAAAATTTTTCAATGTCAAACTTTAATATCAACGCCATTGAGGTTCATTAATTTTTGCTAATGTGACTTTTGAAAAAAAATAATAATAATAATTTTAAATTTTTGAATTTTTATTTAAAGCAATTTTAGGATAGTTTGGATAATTAAAAAAAATTTATTTCATATGCCTAAAAATTTGTAAATATTTAAAAAAAAACAATTTTTATATTTTAAAACAAAAATTTATTTTCACGCCAGCAAAAACTAACAAATGTTAACAGAGTTACATTAAGGTGTAACATTGAAAATTTTTTGAAAGTTTAGATGTGACATTAAAAAGGCAGAAAATCTTGGTGGTTTTTTTCAAACTTCATCTAATATTTAGGTGGTTTTTAGCAAAAAAAAAATTAAGAGAATATGTTTGATGGTCATAAGGGGTAACATCTGCACTTTAAATATAACATCTGATCTTCCAAAGAGTTAATGAGGATAATGATTGAACTTTTTTTTTTTTTGGCATCAACAATGACTGAGCTTTTGACAAGGCAAAAATGTCTTTGAGAGCTCATATGAAAAGCTCATAATGCCAAAAAGTAAGATATGGGACATGAAATCACATGTAGTCCATCATGTAACATAATGGCCATTCATCGATTTCAAGCTAGCCATTGTATAGCCTAATGCATATATAAAGCATATATAAAGTAATTTATTTATTAGAACATATTAACATGTCAAAAGTTATCAAAAGAGAATTAAAATTAATGATTGTATGGTTATTCATTCAAACACTTGCAAACATTAGGCTTCAAAGCAACCTATATCCCTCGATGTGATAGCCATGACCATTGACCCATTCCATGACACTTACGACCCTAACCACAACATGAACGCGACCCACTTAATCCCACACTAAGAGGAAATCTGTACATCACTTATTGTTTGAATTGTCTTTTCAATCTACCATTCCTATTTAGAAACGACCATGTTTCACAAAACCACATCTATACTCAGCTACCATCACAAGGTTAAAATTGCTTCCAAAATCTTTCAAGATTCATTGAAAATGCTACGCTTCCAGCATCCAAGCATATCTTAAAGACATCAACATCCGACAGAAAGAAACAGCGACAGATTCTCCATGTGAAATACTAGAAATAGGGTTAGCACGAAGGTGAAACTTAAAGCAAGGTGTTGCAACATTCAATACGGTACCCAATGAGGCAGAACTACTAAGTAGATATTTACTGGATCGTAATTTCTGTACCCTTACCTTCTTAAAGCACTGCCGCAGAAAATCAGTAATATCAGAAGATAGTCCATCTGGAATAGGAGGATGCTCATCCTAACAAATAAGATGAAGACAAACGTTCAGTCATACTAGTATCATCCTAATTCTTCTTCATTGCGCTACCCAGAATATTACCCATAAAGAACTAGAGGATTTCACATATAGAACAAAGTACAGCGTCAATAAAGCTAAGACGAGAACAGGCAACGAAAAGGGGAACTAAAGGAATGTTATTACTGACTAAAATGACCCCTGGCCATGTTCTGCTAATATGGAAGATCACAGCAAAAATACAGAGTACAGAGAACCTGAACAATGCGGAAAAGAGCAGGCATAGGTTGTAGGTCATAATAAGGAGGGAGACACGTAAGAAGCTCAATCACAGTACAGCCTACACTCCAAACGTCTGATGCAGCACAAACCCCTGCCATCTCAATAACCTGCAAAATTCTATTAGCCATAAGAATCATCATAAAAACTTCAGAAGCTTTGCTTCATAACACAAACATTACAGTCTATAGACACCAAATATCTTCCAATGCCAGTCACGAACTGATCATGAAGCCATTAATAACCGTCACTATTTAATAAGAGGGCACAACATCATTCAGAGCAAACACCTCCAATGTACAAAAGCCACAAAAGAACCAAAACCAGAAAATTTTAACACATTGATGAGGCAATATGAAGAGCAAAAGTAAGATTGCAAGTGCATTTACATTAATTGTTTGGGTTCAATCTTTGCAAAATGATTTAAAGAGCTGGTAGCACATGAGCAGAAACCGCCAAAGCAAATGATAACAACTCTGAAAAAATAAGAAACTGAGCTGTCTAAAATTCTGTGACAAGAAGAAAAGCACCTCAGGAGCCATCCAGTAAGGAGTTCCAACAACAGAGTGCGTGTTCACATCTGCCTCGGTCAATTTCGTGGCAACCCCAAAATCAGCAAGTTTGACCAAACCCTGAGAAAAAGAGTTACATTAGGCAAGTACTCCGGAAGAACTACCATCAAGGGCATGGGGAAAGGATAGAGACGGAATCCCAGGAAGACTACCTGAAATGATAGACACAATGAAGCAGGACAGACTACACACAGCTCAGGCAAAACAGTTGTTTTTATGAGTTAAAAACAATTGTTAAAATAGAAGAGTAGTATTTCAGCATGCAGATATGTGTCCAATGTGAAATTAAAAATAGTGAATCATGTACACGGTCTTATCAGATTGCATGAAAAAGATAGGGGGAGAGAAGCTCATGAAGCAAAAGGCGTACAGTTCTATCACATGACAGTTCATACATGCAGTCACAAAGATATGCCTCAATAGGAGTAGCATCAGCTTTGTTGTGCGCCCAAAGAAAAAAAAAGATAAAAAAAAAAAGAACAAAAGAGGAGCATCATCTCTAACCTCCATAAAGCAAGTTGAAAAGGAAGTACGAAAAAAGACTGATAAAGATGCTACAATGAAAAGTGATGTAACACAGATGACGAGGATTAATGATTATAAAAGATTTGATATTTTATTAGATTTGGATAGGTTAATTGATAGAACTAGATTAAAATATATCTTTTCGGCCAATAGGATATTTAAGTTTTTATTTTTTTTGGTGGCTGGGGTTTTCTTTGAGAAGGGCAATTTCAGTAAAAAGGGATATGTACCACTACACCATGGCAGTGGCAGGGAAAAGATATTACTTAGCGGTAGTATCACGCACAAGTGGCTGCACTGGGGCAGCAGCTACGGCGGCGAGCTCCAGAACAAGAGCTCTAATACCAAATTGATGTAGCACAACTTGTTAATCGAAAACACAATTCAATTTTTATTCATCAAAACATCCAAATAATGAATTACAAAGCTCAATTTATAGAAGGCTAAACCCTAAAAGGATATTAGATAAGATAAATTCTAAACCTAATAGAAAACTATTAAGATAAATATGAAATAAACTAAGAAACTACCTCTCTAAATAAAAACAACAAATAAAAACTTAAATATCCTATTGGCTAAAAAGATATATTCTAATCCAATCTTATCAATTAACCTATCCAAATCTAATAAAATATCAAATATTTTATAATCATTGATCCTCTTCATCCTTGCTACATCAAAAAGATAGGATAAATCCACAAAACTCCTATAACATCATGTAGGGATATGGATTCTAACAAATGGGAATGCATAACAAATAAGTTCATCAATGACCGAGTCTTCTAAAGTAACATGACAGTTCCACCGAGCGCAAGACCATAAAAGGGTCACTGAATCAAACTTTGCATGTGAAGCAATTAGACCCAATCTACTCAAAGTAAACACGCAGAATCACCTCTTTGGTGGTCAATATATTTGCGCCCTTAATATCACGATGGATCACTCCTTGTTCATGCAGGTAAACCAAGCCTTCCAAAACCTGAGCAATATAATGTGCAACAAGTTGCTCCGGAAATGGTCCAAATTTATTAGGCTTAATAATGTTTGCAAGTGATCCATTTTCGACATACCTAAAAATCAACATTCAGAACTAGACATGAGCATTCCAAATAGTAAAGCACAGAATGTAGATCAATCAATCGAGATCCAATTAAACTTGCACTTACTCAAGTATTATGTAGAGATGACTCTTTGTCTTCGAGGATCCAAGATATTTTACAATATTTTTGTGGTTAAGATTCTGCAAGACAATCACAATATCTTTAATAAAAATGTAAACTACATAATAACTAAGAACACATTCAATAAAAATGTAAACTACATAATAACTAAGAACACAAATATATACTCTGACCCACAAGTCCACCCAATTTCTACAATTCCACACCCCATATCTAATTTTGACAGGCATCTCCAACGTTAGTTTACAAACGCAATTCCACCATGTTAATCAATACATTGAAAAGGTAATGCAATGATGTCAGCAAACATTAGAAAACTCAAGCAATGCAAGGAATTCAAAAAATAACTAATCATCAAGGGGATTCCACGTGCATGATATTATTTACCAAGACCTCATGAAAGTGTGAAAGAGATTGAAGACTACATATGACAAGCTAATACAAGAGCTTAGTGAAGAATAAGGAACAAAAAGCAGACAAATCTGACAAAAATAAAACAAAGAAACAAAATGCAGAGAACTTATCATTGATCCAAGTAAACCAGAACAGGAAAATACCTTGAGAAGATCGATCTCTTGCTGGAGATAGATGCACCCAAACAGCCAGGCAATAATCACCACAACGGAGAAGAGTCACGAGTGAGTATTTTTGTAGAGAAGACGGTTAACAAGCAATGGCTCCAACAAATGCAGTAAATATAATAACCATTTCGTTTCAGGGGAGAGGGGCTCAGCAAATGTATGACAACATACTCACATAATTTCCATAAATAACTATCTGCAAATTGTAGATACAAGCTTCAATGTTGTTTTCAGATTTTCTTTGAAAATTTTTCACTTAAAACACCACAATTTTTAAGTTTTTTCGGAAAACCACTTCCAAGAGTCCTTTTTTCCCCCCTCAATCAACCACTTAGAGAGATGTTGTTAACTATCCATTAGTAATCACATGACTTGCATATGGGCTGTCAAAATGGGTTTTAGAAAAGTAGAGGAAAATTGATGTACAAATTGAAACTACTCAACCTAATAATGCCCTAACACCAGCACCAACCCAACAGGGGGATCTAGGCCCGTCTCGAGTATTATCCATGCCCAAATTTTTTTTTCCATTTTTTGGCTTAGAAACAAGTTTCCTCCCACCCAGCTTAGATCAACATTCCTATTGTTGCTGTCACATTTTGCCTTTTGGCCATTTTCCAATCCATCCATAGCTTTGAACTGTAAATAGTAGAAATCACACATTGCCTGCGAGAAAGCTGAGAGAAATATTTGCCCTATTTAGAAACGAAAAATAGTTTTCTTTTCCATTTCCGGCTTTTCTTTTCCATTTCTATTTCGAAAACACGTTTAGGAATGGAAAATCAGTAACAATTTGCAATACAGAAAACTAGAAAATGTGTCCAAATGGGGTTAGGGGTGGTAACACAGATACAGAGAATGAGTACCGATTATTGGAGCAAGCAACCAGGTAGGGTTGGGCTTGGGTAGCGTTAATATCAGGTCAGATAAATCTCATGTCTAATTAAAACGGGTAAGGCTGGTCTAGGGGTCTGGTCAATCTACGGTCAGGTCAGGTTTCAAGTTGACTAATCGAGTTATTATTTTTGCTCGTAATCCTTTCTCATACATGAAAATATATTATATATTATTTTCAATTATTATTTTGAACTTGCAATACATTAAATAAGGAGGATGAAATATTTAGATATTAATTTCGATTTAAAAAAAAAGATAATGGAACCTTAAACTTAGAGAAAAAATGTATATGTTGATTTGAGCAAAATATTTGGATAATGAATTATTTCTCATACATGAAAATATTTGGCTTCCATGCACAACGATAGTTTCCCATTTATGATAAAAGCTCAACTTTTGTATAAATTAAATCGCAATAAATTGGGACATTTTGGGTTATAGATAGGGTATGTTTTGATTATTGGGTCAGCATAGTTCGAATCTAATTTGGCGGATGGTTTTTGGAAGGGTCAAGTCAAATTCCGGTCAGGCCGTTTCGGGTCTAGGTTCCCAATAACCTTTGCATGTTTAGAGTCTAGGTTGGGTCGATGGTCAGAAGAATCGGATCGAGTTTTGCCAAGTCTAGCAATTATTATTTGGGATAGTGGGAAACACTAGGGGGTTTGGAAAACAGTTTAAACTATTTTGCAACTTTTCTAATCAATATTGGAAATTTGGAAAATTACTTTCCAACTTTCCTGATTGGAAAATTGACTTTTTGAACAATTACTCCAACAATTCACTTTCCATGCAAAATTTCAAAGAAAACTAGAAAATTCTCTATTTCTAAGTACATTCTATTTATTAAGCAGCACACATTAATGATGGTTCAAGACAAACAAATAGCGCTTCTAAACCAAAAGAGAGAGAGAATTGGGGCCTTGATCTCGGGTTGGGTACTGGAGGTGTACAGGCTTAACATCTTGACCAAGTTGAACTTTTGCATCATTTTCCTCTTTATAGAACCCATTTTAACTACTCACATGCAACAAGCATTATTATTTATTGACGGTCACACTACATTGATTGAAAAAAGTGGTTGATTGAAAAAATTAGGACTTCTAGAAGTGGTTTTCCAAAAAATTTAAAAATTGTGGTGGTTAAATGAAAATTATCATTTTTGAATATATTCTTTGTTAAAAACAAAAACGTTATTAAGATATGGGCAAACAAATCTACCAATTAAATGCAAAATTTTCACGAAATTGAGAAAAGCACGGTAAAGATTCTAAGGAAACCTCTGGAAAAAGAATGGGTTCTTTTGGGTTGGGGGGGGGGGGGGGGTCTTTTTTATTTGCTCGTTCGTTAAAAACCAATATTGTATTTAAACCAGCTATATCCAATCTTGATCAGCCTTCCACCCCCAGCCACAAGTCAACCCATATTTTGCCACATACGTAGTTTCCATCGTTCAAGAACTGTTCAAGCTCTCTTTGATCTTTTATTGACTAAATCAACCATTTTTGAGTCAAATAAAAAGAACTAGAGGATTCCATATAATGCAACTGATTATTTTCCTAACATGTAATGCAACACAGAAAATAATATTTGCCTAATATTCAGTCAATTCTAGGTAGGCCATCTTGAAGGTTTTCTTTTCCGAGAATTACCGGGTTTAGCAACTTCTATGTTATGCTGCCAAAAGCTTGCATGACAACGCTCTTAAAAAGCAACAATTCTTTATGAATGCATCCAAACTGATTGGAGTATCTTTCTCCTTACTACATCTACAACCTTTTGACGCTATTCACAGAAAACCTGCTTTATTATAATTTATCTTCTATTAATTATGGCAAAAGCATAGTTGTTAAAATCGCGATTTGATTCTACGATCCTACCTTAGTTTATCGATCCAAATCGCTAAAAAAATCGCACTCAAGTAGAATCGGAACAAAATCGTAGTAGAATCAGTAGAATCGTAATGGAATCGGAACAGAATCGCAATAGAATCGGAATACAATCGGAACAAAATCGCGATTCTATGAACGATTCTACCGATTCAAGCAAAAACAAATACATGCCCAATTGCATATTTGCAAGTCTAGAAAAAGGATAAATAAAATAAAATAAAAGGTCAAAATTTCTAAAAAAGGGTTATTTATTAAAATCACCTAAATTTTAGATACAGTTTTAAAAAACTATCCGCATTTTCCAATTTTACAAAAAACCACCTAAACATTCCAAAATTTTTCAATGTCACACCTAAATGTTAATTATGTTAAAATCCGTTAGTTTTTCTTAGGTGGCATTAAAAAAAATTTAAATATATACAACTTTTAAAAAATTATTTTCTCTTTTTTTCAAGAGTCAGCATAAATAATTTATTTACATATAAAATAAAAACTTACGATTCTCGATCCGATTCTACAATTCCGATTCTATTGACCCCTCACCGATGCTACGTAGAATCCCAATTTTGATAGCCTTGGGTAAAAGAGAAAGCCCCAAAGATGACTCTCAATATCTACCATCAAAAGCAAAAACAGCAGTGATTGCCACTCCTCATTGCATAACATTATGATCCTAATCTCAACCACATGTTTTGTCTATCTCCGTGTAGAAGGCTAAGGTATTTCTACCTTCATTTTTATTTCTGGTTTTATATTTCTTGTTCCATTTTTTGTATACCATTAAAAATGAAATTATAGGTTCATAAGATTAATATATGCGGGATGAAATTGCTAAATAGTAATATTGACTAATAATAAATAATAATATTTATATATGAACAACAAGAACAACAATACTAATGATAAGTGATAACACTTAATCACCGTCAAAAAGCAAGCTCATCAATCATACAAAACTAGATGTATCCTAAGCCTTCTATAAGTATAGATTTTACACTAATGCAAAGGTATCCGCGAGGATGCAGAGAGGGATAAGAGAGATACTAGGATCAGACCATGATGATGTTGAGATCCTCTTGGGCAATATTCTCCAAGGACACTTGCTTAATGGCAACAAAATCCCCATTCTCCAAATCTAAACCCTGGTACACTCGGCCATATGCTCCCTTTCCAATCTCATCTCCAAGCATCTGTCCCAAAAACTTTTGCAGTCAGAATAAGAAAAGCAAATGCAATGACAACCACTCTATCACACCAAATACGAAAATAATAACTCTCAAAAACATTTGCCCTTGACTTAGCAATGTACAAAAAACACTAAATTTTAACAGATAGAGTAAAAGAGATTTCAATAGAAAAAAAAAAAAGATAACTCTAGGTTAAGTAAATCGTTAAGTTGGAACACAAGTGGGTGAGTATCTTGTCTTTATGAGACCGTACAATAAACTCACATTAAAAAAAAAAAAACCTAAATAATAGTTGGGATCATAATTAGTAAAATACGGTACAGTAATCAAACAAAATTTAATATGTTAATGTATTATTTGACTCTACATAAAAAATTCGGTCAAAAGTTCGTTGACATATAAAAGTTTATATACAACTACATTCGTGTCTCTAACAACCCCTTTTAAAATAATGGTAGAGTAGAAAGGAATGTAATTATATCAATTTTCACTTTTGTTTTATGGTGTTACCTGTGATAGTGGTAGTAAGAAGCATGTTACATAGTAAAAAATAATGTATAAGTCAATAATTTCAAAGTTCAAGTGTCAACTTTTACAAAATATAGATTATAGATATCTAACCAAGGTTAAGCATGATTATTTTCAACCGATCTTTTTACTTTTTATTCGGGTAAAATACAAATACGTGTTCTAAAATGTATATTATACAGGTAACATAAAAAAATACATATTTTACCGTATTTTTAAAAATCATACGTAAACGCCCTTTTAAAAAAGAAAAATACGAATACGTGTTTAATACGTCAATTATACGCATATTTTACTGTGGTAGAGATATAGCCACCGACTTGCCAGTGTACACAAGAGCCCAAATTTTACATTCAGCATATACACTGAACAAAACTTCAAACGCAAAAAACAAAAAACCCTATGCCAGGTAAATAGTTGAACTAAGCACAATTGAGTGCATATTCTGACCTAATCGGACTGGACAATTATTTATCAGAACAAGCATTAAGCGATTCCAACATTTTCTAAGCAGAACCCTAAAACCCTTAAATATGCGGAAGGTGACTTACGTATTTGTTGTCGGGAGTCTTGGATTTGTGGAAATGTGAAGTCGTCATTTGGCGAGACATTGTGCTCTCCCGTCTCTCCCCCCTATCAGAGAAGGAACGGTTAAATTTCTGAAAACCCTAAATTTGACCCTCCATTAAGAGGTGTAAGCTTTGCCTTGTAAAGTCGTCATTTAACGCTCCAACATTTTCTAATAACGTTTATTTTGCAATTCTAGAGGTGTACTGGTTTAAAATTCTTCGTTCTTGATTGTTCAGCAACTTGATTTAATGGAGAGGCAACAATTTGTCTAAGTGACACAAAAAGCAAAAGGAAATCAACAGTTAAATCCCTTGAGTGAAAGCTCCGCACTTCCAACGCCTTGCAAAGTTAGACTTAGGGTTTTGGCAGCGGATTCAATTAATCAGCTTCTATACAATTTCCCCTTCCGACTACGCTAACCACAACAAACCCAGTGCCACAAGGCCTCCCGCTAAAGCAGGGTTTGTGGCCTTACGATCACCCTAGATTCCGAAATCCCTTTCCACTCTTCTTCTCACTTTCTCTCTCTCTCGTGCTTCATTTGTTTAAAGGGAATTTTCCTTTGGATAATCTTTTCCAAGGATAGCCAAATTCTAATTTAGATTTTCCCTTGTTTGTTTCGAATGAAAATATTGATTCTAGAATGAAAGAGAGAGAGAGAGAGAGACTTCAACCAGCGACGGCGAGCAGAGCAGCGAACGCCGATGTCGAGATGCCACGATGAGGGACGAATGCGACCGCAAGGGCCAAGATTGAACCTCAAGCCTGAAAATCCTAACGAAATCGAAAAGGCGAACGCATTGAAAACCCTAGCGAAATCGAGGAACGAGAGAGAGAGGAGGAGGAGGAGGAGGAGGAGCAGGAGGAGGAGAGTGCGGGTAGAGAGAGAGACGAGAGAGCATCAGTACAGCGGGTGCGGGGTTGACAAATGTGTCGTTTTCGTGTTTATATTAATTAAAGGGTTTTAAATCTTGCTTAGTATGTGAAAAATAGATAAGAAAAGTTTTAATTAGAGGTGGTCGTGGGCCAGTCTGGGCCGGTTTTGGGCCGGACTCACAATCGGGCCGGGCTCCTGGCCCAGTGAACCCGGCCCGTCCCCCTTCTCTTTTTTTAATATATATATGTATATTAACATACAATATAATTATAATAGTGACTAATAAAATTATAAAAATATACAATCACTTTGAAAAAAAAATAATTATAATTTATTGATAAATAATATAACATACAAATATAATATAACAATCATAATTATAAATATATTAATGTATCGTAAATTGTTTAAAAATACAACTATGATAATATGATACCAATATTTAAAATTATAAGTATATTTTATAAAATAAAATATATTATAAGAAAGTATAATTATAACAATATAAATAACTTAGTGTAAACTTGTTGCGGTTGGTGCGGAACCTCGTTTCCTCGCCCCCGTTTCTTCTTTCTTACAACCGCTTCCTTCTCGACCACCTCCTCCTTGTTTTAACCACTGGGTTAGCTTCACTCACTACTCGAAGCGCCTTATCAATCGAGGCCAACGTCAGGTTCACCTCGCGATTTATGACGAGCTTTAGAAGTTTAGCCATGTGATTTTTTCTTCTTTTGTGAGTATTCAACACTTTCGTATAATGTACACCAACGTTGACACACCTCACACCAAAACTTCAACTTTGTGCAGTGTTGATACGCATTATACGAAAGTGTTGAATGCTCGTAATAGGGGGGAAAGAAACACATAGCTAAACTTCTAAAACTCATCTAAGATCACGAGGTGAACCTCACATTGGCCTCGACTGATAAGGCGCTTCGAGTAGTGAATGAGGCTAGCCCAGTGGTTCAAAAAATGGAGGAGGTGGTCGAGAAGGAAACACTCGTACAAGAAAGAAGAAGGCGGGGCGAGGAAACGACTGTAGCTCTAGCACAGTTATTCAAACTTCTACAAGCATAACACAATTGAAATTTCGAACTTATGAGATTTGTCGTAAAAATATTGTATGTAAGTGAGTAGAGAATAGAGAATTGAAGAGATTGTTGCGTGGCCAAATGAGAAAACCCCAATAGCTTTTTGAGCTGCTGGTATTAACAGTGTCACACTTATTGGTTAAAAAAAAATTTTAAAATTATATTAATAAATTTAAAATTGAAAAATGGATGAACTTTAAAATAAATTATGAAAATAATTTTTTTGGAAAAAAATATGAAAAACTGAAGTAAAAAAATATTATCACATTTTTTCAAAAAGTTATTTTTTCATTATTTTTTTTTAATTTTTTATTTTGTAAATGTTTAAATTTTAAACCTACTTAAAAATTATTTGAAGCAAAAAAGTTATATTTAATGTCATAATAATTTTTACCAAAAATTTGTAAAATAATTTGTATCTTCTAAATTTGTAATATTATTAACTATTAATATAATTAATTAAAATATTATTATTTTTATAAACATAAAAAACTACCCTTTTTTGGTAAAAATTCTTAATTTTTGCCTAAAATATAAAATATTATTCTAAAAACAAAATTAAATACTTAACCCCTCACTTTTGCATGACAAAATAGTTAAAAAAAAAGGTTTAATGTGGATATAGTATTTGATTTTTAAAAGAAAGGGGGTTTAGTAATTGGTTTTATTTGTGAAAGAGGTTTTCTATTAATAAAACAAAAGACAAAAAATTTTGCGTGATTTACCCTATGAACAATAAGCAAAGTATTATATTTGGCTATAGCTATTAGCTGTTAATGTTTAACGTTTAGCGATTAGCTGTTAGCTAATGGTTAGAGGGACAAAATAATAAATAAAATTTAATTACGTAGTGTCTAAAAAATTAAAAGCTAAATTATTAGTTTTTGAAAAGCTAAATGATATAAAAATTACTTGCCAAATACAGTCAAAATAAAACATAAATAAATAATTCATCTATCTTATACATTATTCTAAAGACCCAATTTCTCTCAAAAACCTCCAAACACAAATTTCAAGAATTATAGGCAATGACTTCCCTATTAATGAATTCACATTTGCATTTAAGTTGGACATTTGCATTTTTTTTTGAACATTTGCGCAGAAGGTTTTGAGTCAACAAAATTTATATAACATTTTATTTTTTTCAAATTGTAAACACTCTTTGTGTATCGTACGGGATAATATTAGTATACATTACACATGATAATAGTTGTTTTCTTTTAAAAAGGTATATAAGGTATAGAGGGTATATATTAATTCCCGCCTTTCTCTACTCCCTCTTGTTTCTTACCTCCACCCTCCCTCACGGCGGCCGTCTTACTCTCCCTACTTTCTTTGCTTGTGCTCTCTCTCTCTACTCTATTTCCTAAGATTATTCACAGAATATCGAAAAGGAGACTGGGCAAAAAAAATAAAGAATATCGGAATTTACGTGATTCAGCCGAAGCCTATAGTTACGAACTATTGCATATGACGTTTCAACTCTCAGATTGATGTCAACATAGCGAAATCTGGTGGTCGACCGATTTGGGGAGAAGAGGGAGGTGGCGTTTGTTGCAACAGTGTTGGGATTTCTGGGAAATTAGGGTTTTTTGCCTTTGGTTAGCTGGTATGTGCCTAAATATCTAATTAAATATTTGAATCTATAGCTTAATAGGTAGTATAGTAGGCCCCGCATAGAGACGGGGTTATCTATAAATAGAGGTAGAAATTGTATCACAAATCCCTTTTTTTTTTTTTTTTGCCAATGGGGAATCTGGCTCATGCGGTGACCTACACATTTAAGTCAAGGATTCTTCAAGGAGAGGTTCAAGGAGGGAATCGAACTCCAGACCTCTTGGCCTAAAGCAACACTCTATCCTCTTACTTGCCTTCTACAATTAACCCTTGCTTGGCAACGGGGCAAAGGGGGGCAAAGGGAGGTAAGGGTAAAGGGGGGTAAATTTCTACCCCTGTTTGACAAAGTTGTTCGAGGAGTAAAGGGGGGTAAGGGTAATTTTTTTAAAAAATTGACATTTTTACCCTTATTTTAACTATAACTCTCTTTACCCTTACCCCTTTACCCAATTGCCAAACAAGGGTAACTTATTTACTCCTCTTTACCCTTACCCTCTTAATTTGACATATCCAAATAAGGGTAGAATATTACCTTACCTTCTCCTCTTTTACTCCTCTTTACCCTTACCCTCATTTACCCCTCTTTACCCTCATTTACCCTGTTGCCAAACAAAGCATAAGGCAAGGCCCTGGTGGGTAACTGTATCACAAATCAATCAATAAAATCAAATGTTATCTTTTATGTTTAAAAAAAATACTAAAGGAAATCAGCGAAATACTTAATTTGAGTACGCATCAACCATAGTCAACGGTTTTGGGTCGGGTCTTCAGATTATGTCAGAACTCAATTAATGATTTTTTTTTTGGTGGTTTAGTCCTACAATGGTTGAGGATTTACCTAATCCAATAAGACCTCGAGCGGGAGAAAATTGTTGGGCTTATAAGTGGAATCCTGTTGAATTAGATCTTTGATGCGCAGTATCTTATCGAATTAGTATAATAAAGTGATATATTCTGAATTAGTGTTGGATTTTGTATAAATTGGGCCCTTGGCCCTCATTTGTGAGTAATGATCAAAAGTAAACTTCTCATCTTACCTCTACTTCTCATCTCCTTCTTCTATTTATCTCTCTCATCCAACTCTAACTCACCCCTAACCCTAACCCTAGGGTCATTACACCAATTCGATGTAACATTTGGTATCAGATTCAGGAACGAGCTGCGTACTGGCTTCAATGGCGGACGGTACTTGCAGCGTGTCGGACGTGCGCCGCCTTGAGGGCCGCCTGGACGAGTCGGAGAGCCGGAACGACCAGCGATTTCACGACATTGATGCTCGATTTGAGTCGATTCAAACAGAAATGTCATCTATGATGGAGATCTTGCGCGATGTACAACAGACCTTGCGTCTAGGTCAACGTCTTCTCCATCGCCCGGCCGAGTCGGTTCCGCAACCGCCACCACCACCTCCGGTAACGAATGTTACTCCGGCCTCTGGTATGGACTCTTCGCCCTCCTCTCCATATCAGATTCATACACGATTCTTCAAAATCGATTTTCCTCGTTTTTCCGGTGGTTTGCTTATCAAGAATTGGATTTGGAAGGTTGAGCAATTTTTTGAAATTGATTGTACTCCTTCATCATCACAAGTCCGAATTGCTTCTGTGCACTTAGAGGATGATGCCCTAGAATGGCATCGTGCTTATGTGAAAACCCTAACTCGACTGATTACCGATGTATCTTGGTCGGAATATTCGTCCTTATTGATTAGTCGATTTGGTCGTAGTTATGAGGATCCAATGGCCGATCTTATGAATTTGAGGCAAACCGGTTCAGTTTCGTCTTATCAAACTCAATTTGAACGTTTAATGTCGCGACTTCCGTTAAATGAAGAACAACTAGTTTCTTGCTATGTTACCGGACTTAGTGATTCCATTCGTTACACGGTTTTAATGTTACAACCGAGTACCATACAGCAGGCTATGCGTTTATCACGATTACAAGAAGACAATTTACATTCGGGGGCCCGATATCCGCCTGCTGGCGCTGTCAAACCTCCCTCTTCCCGGTCCGGAGCACCATCTTTCGCTCCCTCTTCGGGATCTGCTGTTCGTCCTCCGTCCGAGCCGAGTTATAATTCTCGACCGTTGAAACGTGAAGGCCGTACAATTTCCGCCGCCGAAATAGAGGACCGTCGCGAACGTGGCCTTTGTTTCTTCTGTAGTGAACCTTTTGTTGTTTGGGGATGTGGAGGACTCACCCGAGGACTTGACCGATAGTGAACTGGGGGATAAGACCGTCCCAGACTCTAGTGAGATGCCTCAGATCTCGTGTAATGCTTTAGCGGGCCTTTCTTCTTACAGTACCATGCGTATCACGGGATACCGTCAACGTAAGGCTATTCATATCCTCATTGGCAGTGGTAGCACGCATAATTTTCTTGATCGTGCAAAAGCTCGGTGGTTAGAGTGTGTGACGGAGTCGATTAGTTCTACTTCCGTGGTTGTGGCTGACTGCTGCCGTTTGCTTTGCCAAGACGTTTGCCGCAGTTTTCAATGGAATGCACAAGGCTATGAGTTTGCTTGTGATGTACTTCTTCTTGAATTAGAAGGATGTGACATGGTTCTTGGAATCCAATGGCTTGCTTTACTTGGCCCAATCTTATGGGATTTCGAGAAGCTCCAAATGTCGTTCCAATGGGCCAACAAATCTTGTGTCTTGCGTGGTCATCCTCCGGTACACGGGCATGCCGCTGCGACGGCATGTAGGCACAATCTCGGATGGGCACCCGAGCGTTCTGCCGCACTTACCGGGTCATCAATGGACTCCTGAGGCTGTTTTGGATCGACGATTGACGAGGCATAGGAATAAAGCTGTTACGCAATTTCTCGTCAAGTGGAAGGATCATGGGGTTGAAGACGCTACTTGGGAGGACAGCTATGAGTTTCGACTTCGCTGTCCCGCCTCTCTTCCTTGAGGACAAGGAAGCTCTCGTCGGGGGGGTAATGATGCGTAGCATCTTATCGAATTAGTTTAATAAAGCGATATATTCTGAATTAGTGTTGGATTTTGTATAGGGCCCTCATTTGTGAGTAATGATCAAAAGTAAACTTCTCATCTTACCTCTACTTCTCATCTCCTTCTTCTATTTCTCTCTCTCATCCAACTCTAACTCACCCCTAACCCTAACCCTAGGGTTGTTACACCAATTCGGTGTAACAATCTTATTTATAAGGTAGAAAATTGGGCTAATTCGATTTGCCGAAAACATCGTTGTGGCTCAATATATACAATGAATTTGTATATGTTGACATTATGCTGAGAGTCGAGACCTCTCATGTAATTTTACAGGGCTGTAGTGGACTTGTTATGCTCCCTTATGTGGATGTAGCTTCAGCTGAACTAAATAAATTTCGATGTTCTTGATTTTACTCGCCAATCCCCTTTTGTTTGTTATTGCTATTTGATTTGGAGGTGTTATTGGAACTTTGACAACTATGGAAAGGGGTGCATCCATCCCTAAATGCATAATTACACGAATAATCATCTCGCCATCGCAATTTTTCTTTTTTGGTTAAGAGTTGAATGCTTCAATTGCCATTTCTTGTTTATACCAATTTTAGCGAGGGATGAATTTATTTAGTGTCCATGATGACTTTTTCTGGAGGTGTTATTGGAACTTTGGCAAGCTGCGATGCATAATAATTATTTGGGTAAATTACATATTAGTACCTTGAGATTTGGTATGTTGATTTTTAAGTTCAAAAAATTACGTGTATTTAATAAAATAGTTCAAATAGCAGTGTGTAAAGGTACAAAATAGGCCCCTTCTCCAACTTCTCTTCCTTCCCAATGTAATAAAATAGTGGTTCAGGTGTGGGATGAATGGAGTAGCAATGGGAATGGAGGAGTTATTAGCAAACATCAGCAAGTTTTTAATTATTTAATACCGTGGTTTGGATTATTTTATTAATTACATGTAACATTTAAACTAAAAAATGATTTTACAAAGTTTATAAACTAATAAATTGTTATACCAAACGTTAGGGTACTAATATCTAATTTACCGTAACCATTTTTTCGATCGAGGGAGAGTTTTTACTTTCTCCCATTATAATGTCCTCTGTTTCAATTTCCTTTCTAGGTTCTACATCCCTTCAGTAAACAATGGCCAAAGGATCCCACAAGAACCGAGGTATTTTCTATCGATTGATTTTGAGAACAACGATATTGATGCTTGAAAATGCTACTTCTCTTATCCGGAATGTGAACTATGTGAGAATGAGCTTAAAATTATGAGTTGCTATCAGGCTCAAAAGGATCGAAGACACTAGTGAAGTGCAACAATAGCAGAAAGAAAGCTACAAACAATCATCTTACCAAAGATAAGTTTGCTCGAAGCCAGTCTCCAAGCTCATCAGGTTCGAAGCAGAGATATCTATTTATTTATGTCCTTCTACATTGCATAATGAGGAAAGGAGAGATTGATTTTGTAAACAAGTAAAGAGGAAAACGTTGTTCAATTTACAGCGTAATGCATAAGTGAATGTTGGGTCAGCAGGAATTCTAATGCTAATCCAACTTGAATGCTCATTAAGGGTCATCTGACTCACTGGTTCTCAATGTACCGTCTTAATTGTTGACACACCTTTTTAAAGCAACAAAGCAACAATCCCGGTGCCCCAACGGCTCCTGCCTAAGCAGGTTCGGGGGTGGATGTATGCAGCCTTCCCCCTTCAGGGGTACAACGCGAGGACTTCCCAGGAGGTCACCCATCTTGGTACTATTCTCGCCCAAGTACGCTTAAGTTTGGAGTTCTAATGGGATCCGGTACTTGTGGTCGAGACACCTTTTTGATGATAGCATTTGTGATTTGTGGTCATTTATTGTTGAGATTATGATTTTTGCCATTGATGTTATTCTAGACGATGTACATGAGGAGCAGTTGCGCTCCATGGCTTCAGACGATGAGGCAGAGCTGGATGAGGAGGAAATGGAAGAGGATGAGGAGGTTTTAGTTCATAAAGAGCCTTCAATGTATGATAATTTATTAAAGAAGCTGGGTACTGACAATGACTGGAGTACAGACATGAATAAAGATAGGTAATGATTCGATTGTGGCCTATAATATTCATTTCATGGAGGCCCCTGGCACACACTCCTTTGTGCTTGTTTTGTGCTAATTTGCGTCCAGTATGGTGTGATCATAAGAAATTTCCTTCTTTTAAATTTGACTTAATGTTTCCAGTTTCTGGAAATTATTTCTGCCAGCATCAATGTAAAATAAATCAACTAGTATGTTGATGTCATTCACCAATGTTGTAATTTAAATATGACTTTGATCTGGTGCCACAGAAAAGGAAAGTACTTTTTTTTTGTATTGTAAGAAAAGCTTGCTCATTGTTTATATAAGGCAAACCCAGCAGGACGTTTAAACTGTTCAATGACATTTGGTGTGTGTCGGGGGGCTGGTGGTTAGATCTGGGTGGGGGATAAGTTGGTTTTTCTTATCCTTGCCAGCCTATGAATTGGCTTCGTCCCTCAATACCTGATTGCACTATAGACTCCAAATAACTTATGTTCCTTGATGTACATAAGCATTGCTTTATCCTTTTCATTTTGATTGAAAAAAGAAAGTATATTAAGAGTGGAAAAATCTACGTGAAGAGAAGACGTCCTTAAAAACATACAAAGCAAATAAACCAAAAGACCAAAAAACCAAAAGTTAGTGACATTAGACCCTCCAGTCTATCTATAGATCAACCAAGGGTAAGGTAGCCAAACTCTCAAAACTCTTTGTCAAAACAGACTCATGAGGACAACGTTTTCCTATAAGAAATTTAGTGGCATGCATTGGTCTTTGGGACTCTTTGTTCAAACATTATCTTTTCCTGTTTCGTCCTTTTTATCACTGGCGTAAACTTTGCCTTACTAATATTTGAACCTACAATCACCAATTTTTGTGGTCATTGACACTATGTGCTTAATTTCTATGCAGGGAATCAGATAACGAAGATTGTAATGTCTCAGAAGATGATGATCGAGATTCTGAATTATCTCACAAGTACAACGATGAAGATGATTTAGAAGGTAGAGTTACTGTTACGATCAACATTTAGTTCTTTGCAAGTTAATTTTTTGTTGGTACAGCCGGCATCACATGTTCAAATTTCTTTTCTCACAAGTCAACATTTTCTTTGCGGGGTCTATTACATGTTTTATCTTACGTTACTTCCTATTTTATATCCATGCAGTTAAGGAGGATAAAAATAAAACTGTTTCTGTTCTTTTTATACGGTGTTGCTTGTGCTGATGGAAACTATATATTTGATGATGTCTCGAGTATGAAATTATGTTATGGACAAGTTTCTATGATGTATTAAATTTGAAGCTCTGATGCTCTGCTGTGTTGGGATTTTTTGATTTATTCTCTTTCTAGATTCTTGAAATGAAGATAATGGACAACTTAGAGAATTAACTGTGGTAGCTCATATCAGCGTTTCTGCTTAGATATCTTTGTTTTCTAGTTATGCAAGTATGTTTTAGTTGTTCCCGGTAAATCTGTCTGGGCTTGTTAATGTTTATCCCTACTTTTCGCCTTTGGTTAATTGAAGCTCATATAGGATCTTCCTAATGTTAGTTAACGATAGTGGCATGTTTGAAAAGTCGATGTTTCTTATCCTCAATGTTTGGTATTTCATATCTGTGTGGGTTTGCACTATTGTAACCAATGCTGCCAGCTCGTTTGACATGTGGGAAGATATCAGTTATTGATTGGCAGAATGGTTAATGTTTGTATCATTGCAACATGTGTATTAGATAATATGCTGTGTTGGTTCTTAAACTGGTTCTAGAACAGTTAGAAATGTCTTATCCTGTAGGCTAACCTGCATAGTTGATTGGGTTGTTTCTTGTCCAGAAGTCATTTTTTAGTGTTGCTCTTCAGTATTCCGCTTTTCATTCATTTACATTTCACCATTGTGTACTCACGGTTTTTGCTTTTAGGCCCTGATAATGACTACGGTAGCAGTGGTGATAGGGGAACTAAGCTGACAGAACATTCTGAAGAAGACAGTGAAGCCTCTGATGCTGTTGCAGATGATGATGTCTCTGATTTAGAAACAGAGTTGGGAGATAACAATCGTGGTTCTGTTGCTAGTGCATCACAAAGCCATAGGTAGTTTTCAATTATGAATTTTGTGTTTATATGATTGGATTTCCTTTTCTTTGTTCTTATTTTCTGACAATTGTATCTCCCTTGCCTTTGACTTCTACAGTATATTGCTCATTCTTTCCTGAACATTAAAGATATGTTAAGTTTCTGCAATTCCAGCATTGAAATATTTGGTGCTTTTGTTGTTTTTAGTTCTTATTTATCATGTAGTCTCTGTTGCTTGGAAAGACTTCTTCTCAGTAACACAAAAATGGCAGCAGTTACCTTCCATTGTACATCTTTCAAGAAATTTTATGCATAAATTTGGTAGTTGATGCATATAGCTTTGGCTATAGAGATCGAAGGCACACTTCTGGAGCAGGAGAAAATTCATTTTTCTTTATTGTTTCTATCTCTACTCCTTTAATTTATGAATTGTCTTGGAGGATTTCTGCCGCTGTATGTAGTACCGTTTGGTTAGGAATCTGGAAGCTATTAGTCTTAATAAATCTTAATTGTCTTTCATCATATGGATTTCAATTTGTTTCTTCTAGCCATGGAAAAAAATTTCCTGCCTACAACCAATGTTTGACAATTCTGTTACTAAGGGAACCTCAAGTAGAAGGTCAAAACTGTTCGTTTTGGCCTTCAAGTGGATGGCTTGGAGCTCTGATTAAAGCTTGCTGTTGTTGATAGTTTGCATTTCTGAATGACTGGAATAATTATTTTTGCAATTTGAATTGGTGCATAGTGATGCTCTTTCTGCATCTATCTTTGATGCTTTCTACCTTGCTGAGTCTCTGTATTGCTTTGTTCTTGTAGTTCATTCAGTCTTCATGTGGGGCACAAGTTGTCAAAAAATGACATTGACCATCTGTTGAAGAGGAAATGGAAATATCGATGGGATATACCTGCCTTTGATATGAAGACTTGCAAGTGGATGGAATAGGAGAATGTTCTCTGAAGGTATCTTCTTCTAATTTCTTTCCTTCCTGCCTTGCAATGCATATTCCAGTCTCTGTTTCCTTCATATTTGAAGGACTATTAATTCTATTCTTGTTTGTTTTTGTGGTTTCTTTTGGTGGATGGTGCATGGGTTGCACTTCCTAACATTTGGGTTGTTGCTTTCATTTTGAGTTATTGGGTTGATACTGAGTTATTGGGCTGTTGCTTTCGAGATATATGCCTCCTGTTCTAAAACTGATCACCCGGCTTATTCCCCATGAAGAAAGATTTTGTGGGATTGCCACAATAGGATTCATGTGAATGTTTTCTGCCTTTTTCCTAGTAATCATGTATATCCATTCTGAAGTAATCATTTGCGATAACTGATATAGCACCAAGTGAAATAGAAAGGGCGTATAAACAACATTTTGGCCTTTTGGTGTAACTACTGGTGTTTCACTAGGATTGCATTCTTTTATCCAGTTTGTTGGTCTCTTTTGGATACCAGGTTCTATCTTTTTGATAAGATAGGAAATGGAGTACTTGTGATGAATTGTTTCTCTTTCCTATGAAGGGCATTAAGAGATGATCCATGTCTATAATGGGGAGAGATGAGATGAACAATTCTACTGCCACTGTCTATGAGTATGACTCTCTCTCTTGTATTATGCAATGGATTTATCTCTCCCTCGTGCAATGAAATATTGGATTAGTAACAAGTCAAGCGAAAGTCTATACACTTCTTGACTAAGTTGTTACTGCATTGAGGTAAGATTGAATGATAGAGCAGTTGTAACCATTATAAGCATTGAAATCTTCATGTTGTTTTGCATTGCTGGCTCATTTGATTCAACTTTTGGAAGATGCATGTTCAGTCGCTCATGGGCGTGACATAATGAATATTGTTGTCCAGGACGTAGTTGCTGCTGGTTATGGTCTGAAGCTGAAGTTGTACAAACACTGGTTAGAAATCTATCATGCAGCAGGAGGCAACGATTTTCATTCCTCCAGGCAAAGAATCTTCTTCTCCTTATGTAAGTGAAGTTTGTTCTTCCATTACTGGCACCATATTCTTCCTCTGTTCCCTGAATATAAATTTTCCTTTCTTTTGATGAATGTTTTAGAAGGGTCAAATTAAAAGATAAAAAGAAATACCTCCCGGGACTGTGAGGAGATTGACGATGAGATATCTTTTTTTGTGTTGGTTATTGCTTCACATTCAACCGGTGGGTTTGTTTGACGTAAATGGACGAACAGCACCCCAACAAATAATGTGGATATTTGGAAGTCCTTGCACCTATCTCACAGAAAATACTTTTTCATGTTCTCTGACTTCCATTAAGTGGAGGTGGATTGAGGATTAGGCTGTTAGACCAGGTTGGAAGTGTATCATGTTAACTTCTATTTTGAAATTTTTTTTTTTATGAATACAATACGACACAATCATAATTATAAATATATTAATGTATCATAAATTGTTTAAAAATACAACTATGGCAATATGATACCTCTATTTAAAATTATAAGTATATTTTATAAAATAAAATGTATTATAAGAGAGTGGACAACAACAACAACAACAGTCCCAGTGCCTCGCGGCTCCTGCAAAAAGCAGGGTCTGGGAGGGGTGATGTACGCAGCCTTCCCCTTCCGTGGAAAGGAGACTGGCTGTGGTAGGTGCGGAACTTGTTGGAACTTTTTTTTTTTAATTCTACTCTCTTATAATAATAAAATGTATTATTATAAGAGAGTAGAATTATAACAATATAAATAACTTAGTCTAAACTTGCTGTGGTAGGTGCGGA
The DNA here is from genome assembly GCA_018398585.1 of Simmondsia chinensis. Taxonomy (NCBI): domain Eukaryota; kingdom Viridiplantae; phylum Streptophyta; class Magnoliopsida; order Caryophyllales; family Simmondsiaceae; genus Simmondsia; species Simmondsia chinensis. The sequence goes on from JAGTTD010000014.1 coordinate 3,937,176, forward strand.
ACTTGTTGGAACTTGTTTTTTTTTTTTTTGTACATTTTCTTGTATTTAGTAGTGTATTATACATGTATCTTTTGCATTTATTTCTAGGCATGTTTTTAGGGATGTGTTTCATTTTTCTTTCCTACTGTGTAACCGGTCATTTAGTTTTAGGACATTCAATTAGTAGAATCAATTAGGGTAGTAAATTATTGCTTTGATTCTTAGCCTTTTCATTTTTCTTTTGCTTAGTATATATTCAAACCTTGTTCATGTAAGAAGGTATTCAAAAATATAATATCAATCCTTCTTTAATTCAATCTTGCAAGTGTAGTTTTTTTCTTCGGTGAATTCTTGTTTTTTTTACATGGTATCGGAGTGCGTGTCGATCTCGGGCTAATTTTTTCTCTTTGTTCGTCTCTCCAGCCAAGCAGCGAGGTTTTGTGAGTTGTTCTCTTCCTTTTCCTTGTCCTTGTGTTAAGTCTTGTGTTTTAGCTTCGTAAGATATGGCGGAGACTAATAATGAGAATGTCACTCTTAATGCACAAGTTAATAACAATCAGATTTCCGTGCCGGCTACCACGATAGGGGGAGCCGTGGATGTGAATTCTCCATTTTATCTTCATCCCTCTGATAATCCGGGTTTGGTTTTCGTTCAAAATGTTCTAACCGGCCCGAATTATCAATCATGGAGGAGGTCTATTTTAAAAGCTTTTAAGGCAAAAAGGAAAATAGGGTTTCTTGATGGTAGCATCCCCAAACCGGATGAAAATTCACCGGAATTTGACAATTGGAGCACGTGTGACTCAATGGTTTCAACTTGGCTTTCTATCTCTGTTTCAAAGGAGGTTAATGAAAGCATTACTTATTTAGAGACGGCACGGGATATTTGGTTGGACTTGCATGAGAGGTTTTCTCAAGGCAATGTTCCACGTATTTACGAGTTAAAATGTGAGATTGTGCATTTGAGGCAAGAGAATTCACCCATTTCCACTTATTTAACAAAATTGAGGTCCCTATGAGACGAACTTTATACGCTCATTGAGATTCCACCCTGTACCTGTGGGCATGCAAAATCGTTTTCCGCAATTGGAGATATGGAGAAACTTTTGGATCTCCTTATGGGTCTTGACCCATCGCTTTCTACTGTTCGGTCTCAACTTATGAACACAAAACCCTTGACTACTGTTGGGAGTGCTTACTCCATTTTGTGTCAAGAAGAAAAGCAACAGTGTGGCAGCAGGTTCAATTGTGCAACCCGAAGGGGCTGCATTAGCAGCAAAAGGAACGAATGGGGGAGGTGGTTTCCCACCCTCCTCGAGTAATTTTCCACGCTAGAATAACCGTGTTACTTGTACTTATTGTAAGAAACAGGGACACACGAAGGAAAAATGTTTTAAATTGATAGGATATCCACCCGGATGGAAGGAACAACAGTCGAGAGGAGCAGCAGGGGATGCCGCAGCAGCTGTCACGGTTCACAGTGGAACCGATCCAACTCCAGCAGCAACCGACAGCCCTATTGTCGGTTTGTCGGGAACCCAATATCAACAGTTACTGTCCTTACTTGCCCCGGCTCCTACTTCACCTAGTATAAATCTGACAGGTTAGGTTTTTAATTCGAGTCATAGTTGGATTATTGATTTGGGCGCAGCTGACCGTATGGTTTCGTCCTTGTCACTATTGTTTGATGTGTCCCCAAACCGAACCATGAGACCCGTGAGGTTACCTAACGGGACTAGTTTGTCAGTCTCGCATATAAGGAAGGTCCAAATTTCAGATAATATTGTACTCCATGATGTATTGTATGTGCCTGGTTTTCATTGCAATTTATTGTCGGTGAGCAAACTTACTCCTGTTAAAAAATGTAAGCTGACATTTTTTTCCTTATTTTTGTTATATTCAGGACCTTCAATCGAGGATGCTGACTGGAGCGGGTAGGTTGAGTAATGGGCTATACTTGCTGGAAGCTGGGGCGGTTGGTTCGTCAGCTCATATGGTTGGGAGTGCTAAAGAAGCAGTGTTGTGGCATCGACGGTTGGGACATGTCGCTTTCAATAAACTTTCTTTCTTTCCACATTTGAATATTAAAGGGACTAATGTCGTTTGTGATGCTTGTCATTGTGCCAAGCAAGCACGGTTACCATTTCCTTTGTCAGTTTCTAAGACTCAAAGTTGTTTTGAATTGATACATTGTGATATTTAGGGCCCTAATAGAGTTTTGTCTTTGTCGGGTGCACGTTATTTTTTGACCATTGTTGATGATTATAGTCGTTGCACTTGGGTTTATCTTATGAGAGAAGTCCCAAGCTCATGGACTCCTCATGAATTTTTGTCGCATGGTTGTCACACAGTTCGGTTTGCAGGTTAAAGGAGTGAGAAGTGATAATGGCCAAGAATTTAAGTATGGGCCATTGTTGAACTTTTATGCGTAGCGTGGGATTCAGTTCCAAACATCGCTAACAGGAGCGCCTCAACAAAATGGAGTTGTAGAGAGGAAACATAAACACATGTTGGAAGTTGGTCGTGCTCTTCGTTTTCAGGCTGGTCTTCCTAAAAGTTTTTGGGGTGAGTGTGTATTAACGGCTGTATATTTGATTAATTTGATGCCCACTTCTTTACTTGCTAACAAGAGCCCGTATGAGGTTTTAATGGGAAAAACTCCGTCGTATGGTCACTTGAGAATTTTTGGATGTTTATGTTATTTTCGTGTTAGAAACCGGTATAACGACAAATTTGACAAACGGGCTTCATCCGGTATTTTTGTGGGATACCCACACGGTCAAAAGGGATATAAAATTTATAGTTTGGATGACAAAAGAGTAATTGTGTCAAGGGATGTTTGTTTTTTATGAAGAGTCTATGCCATTTTTGAAAATTGATGAGTTAAATTTGATGCCGGAAAACAATGATCGTCATCCGTTTGATAGCATAGAAGCAGACCCAGTCCACATTGGATTGGACCTGCAGCAGCCGCGCCCACTGTCCGAAGACAGTGAGCAGTTGCCGGTCACTGACCAGGTGGTGGACCCGGCCAGTGAACCGGCCGCAGTCCCGCCGCACCCGAAGGGGGGGAGTAATTTGCACAGCGAAAAGGATGTTCTATGTAGAGGTAGTAGGGTTCGTTCTATGCCGATTAAATTTCAAGATTACATAACAGAAGTGCCGTCTTCTATAGCCCATTCACCAACTCCTGATCCATCAGCAAACTCTGGTATTTTATATCCAATTTCAAATTTTGTCTCTAACGTACGTTTTTCTAATGCTCATTCGACTCTTTTGAGTGCCATCACCATGGGTGATGAGCCGAAAACTTTTAACCAGCCTGTACAGTATGGACATCGGAGAGAAAGCAATGGAGAAGGAGATAAAGGCTCTTCAACAAAATCAAACGTGGACACTCGAAGAGCTACCGAGTGGGAAACGGGCCATTGACTCAAAATGGGTATACAAGATCAAATATAAGTCTGACGGATCAATTGAACGATACAAGGCTCGCCTCGTTGCCAAGGGGTACACTCAGGTTGAAGGTATAGACTATCATGATACTTTTGCTCCAATAGCCAAACTTGTGACCGTTCGTTGTGTATTAGCCGTAGCCTCGGCTCGTAGTTGGATTGTCCAACAACTTGATGTGAATAATGCTTTCCTTCATGGGGACCTAGATGAAGAGGTCTATATGAAGTTGCCACAGGGTTTTGACCGTAAAAATGACGGAAAAGTTTGTCGTCTTCGAAAGTCTTTGTATGGGCTTAAACAAGCTTCTCGTAATTGGAATCATAAGTTCACCTCGACCCTGGTTAGGATTGGTTTTCAACAATATAAGGCTGATTACTCGTTATTTACTTATATGTATGAAACAACTCTTATGGCGGCCCTCATTTATGTTGATGATGTCTTGATAAAGGGTAACAGTAAAGAACATATTGACAAGGTGAAGGGGGTTTTGGATCGGTCCTTTGGTATAAAAGACCTAGGGTTGGTCAAATATTTTTTGGGTATAGAGGTGGCTCGTAGCAAAGAGGGTATCATGCTTAGTCAGAGAAAATATGCCCTTGATATTATCAGTGAAGCTGGAGTTTTAGGTGCCAAACCAGTGTCCACTCCGTTAGTTCAAAATCATTCCCTAGGAGACGGTGTAGGGGAACCTGTTGGTGACAGTGGACAATATAGACGCCTTGTGGGATGACTATTATATTTAACAATTACCCGTCCTGACATTTGTTATGCTGTGCGTGTGCTAAGCCAGTTCATGCATGACCCTCGTATGCCTCATCTAGATGCAGCTGTGAGAGTTCTACGTTACTTAAAAGGGACACCGGGAAATGGTATTTTTCTTCTTTCTGATTGTGATTTGAAACTTCGAGCTTATTGTGATGCAGATTGGGCTGGTTGTCCTACAACTAGACGCTCTACCACAAGGTATGTTATGTTTTTAGGGGCATCACCTGTCTCTTGGAGGTCCAAGAAACAGAGTGTGGTTTCTCGTTCCTCAGCTGAAGCAGAATATCGGTCTATTGCAACCACGACTAGTGAGATAGTATGGTTGCGTCGGTTATTATGTGATCTTATCGTTTCTACTGATAGTCCTGCTTATTTATTTTGTGATAACTAGGCTGCCCTTCATATTGCTTCCAATCCTATATTTCATGAACGAACGAAGCATATCGAGATAGATTGTCACTTCGTTCGTGAGAAGCTATTATCAAAGGAGATCGCCACGGCCTATGTTCGGAGTGGAGAACAAATAGTGGATCTTTTCACCAAAGCTTTAGGCCACCCAGGTCACTCTTTATTTGTTGGCAAGTTGGGCATGGTGAATTTACATGCTCCAACTTGAGGGGGAGTGTTGGAACTTGTTTTTTTTGTACATTTTCTTGTATTTAGTATTGTATTATACATGCATCTTTTGCATTTATTTCTAGGCATGTTTTTAGGGATGTGTTTCATTTTTCTTTCCTACTGTGTAACCGGTCATTTAGTTTTAGGACATTCAATTAGGAGAATCAACTAGGGTAGTAAATTATTACTTTGATTCTTATCCTTTTCATTTTTCTTTTGCTTAGTATATATTCAAACCTTGTTCATGTAAGAAGGAATTCAAAAATATAATATCAATCCTTCTTAATTCAATCTTGCAGGTGTAGTTTTTTTTCTTCAGTGAGTTATTGTTTTTTTTACGGAACTTGTTGTATTGGTGCTGCGGTCGTTTCCTCGTCCCCGTTTCTTTTTTCTTTGCAAGTCTTTCCTTCTCGACCACCATAATTATAAATATATTAATGTATCATAAATTATTTAAAAATACAACTATGACAACATGATACCACTATTTAAAATTATAAGTATATTTTATAAAATAAAATGTATTATAAGAGAGTTGAATTATAACAATATAAATAACTTAGTCTAAACTTGCTGTGGTAGGTGCGGAACTTGTTGTACTGGTGCTGCGATCGTTTCCTCGTCCCCGTTTCTTCTTTCTTTGCAAGTGTTTCCTTCTCGACCACCTCCTCTGTTTTTTTAACCATTGTATTTATATGTTATATTATTCATCAATAAATTATAATTATTTTTCGATCAAAGTGATTGTATATTTTTATAATTTTATTGGCCACAATTATAATTATATTATATGTCAATATATATATATATATAAAAAAGAAAGGGGGACGGGCCGGGTTCACTAGGCTAGGAGCCCGACCTAATTGTGAGTTGGGCCCAGAACTGGCCCATGCTGGCTTATGACCACCTCTAATATATATTTAAAGAACTTTTTTTTGTGTATATTTATTTAATTTTTTTTTTATCAAAATGACCACCTCTAATTAAAGAGCTTTTCTTATTTACTATTAGAGAGCTTTTCTTATTTACTTTTCGCATATTATATATAAACACGAAAACGACGCATTTGTCAGCCCCTGTACTAATGCTCTCTCGTCTCTCTCCTTCACCCCAACTCTCCTCTTCCGCCTCTCTCTCTTTGTTCCTCGATTTAGCTAGGGTTTTCAACGGGGCTCGCAACTCCCCGATTTCGCTAGGGTTTTCAATGCTTTCGCCTCTTCGATTTCGTTAGGGTTTTCAGGCTTGAGGTTCGATCTTGGTTCTTGCCGTCGCATTCGTCCCTCATCGTGGCATCTCGACATCGGCGCTCGCTGCTCTGCTTGCCGTCACTGGTTGAAGTCTCTCTCTCCCTCTCTCTCTCTCTTTCGTTCTAGAATCAATATTTTCATTCAAAACAAACAGGGGAAAATCTAAATTAGAATTTGGCTTACCTTATTGGTAATTAATTGGTGGTATTTTTGCAGGCACGTAATTATTTCAGGTTGGGGTCCCTGGAAACAGTCTCCTTTCCATGGAAAGGGAAAGCTGCGTACATCACCCCTCCCAGACCCTGCGATCTGCGGGAGCCGCGAGGCACTGGGACTGTTGTTGTTGTAGAGAATTTGGCTTTCCTTGGAAAACATTATCCAAAGGAAAATTCCCTTTATTCAAATGAAGCACGAGAGAGAGAGAAAGTGAGAAGATGAGTGGAAAGGGATCTCGGAATGTAGGGTAATCGTAAAGCCCCAAACCCTGCTTTGGCGTGAGCCCTTTTGGCACAAATTAGCCCAATTTTCTACTTATAAATAAGATCTAATTCAACAAGGTTCCACATATAAACCCACCAATTTTCTTCCACTCGAAATCTGATTGGATTAGGTAAATTCACAACCACCGTAGGACTAAAACACCAAAAAAATAATTATTTGAGTTCCGACATAACCTGAAGACCCGACCCAAAACCGCTGACTACGGTTGGTGCGTACTCAAATTAAATATTTCACTTATTTCGTTTAATTTTAGTATTTTTTTAAACATAAAAGATAACATTGATTTTATTGATTGATTTGTGATACAGTTATCCACTAGTGCCTTGCCTTAATGGTAGAAGGCAAGTAAGGAGATAGAGTGTTGCTTTAAATCAAAAGGTCTGTAGTTCGATTCTCCCCTTTGAACCTCTCCTTAAGAAATCCTTTACTTAAATGTGTAGGTCACTGCATGAGTCAGGTTCCACATTGGCCAAAAAATAAAAAGATTTGTAATACTGTTCATACCTCTATTTATAGAATAACCCTGTCTCTATGCGGGGCCCACTATACTACCTATTAAGCTGTAGATTCAAATATTTAATTAAATATTTGGGCACGTACTAGCTAACAAAAGGCAAAAAACCCTAATTTTCTGGAAATCCAAACACTGCCGCAACAAGCACCGCCTCCCTCTTCGCCCCAAATCGCTTGACCACCAGATTTCGCTATGTTGACATCAATCTGAGAGTTGAAATGTTGCATGTAATCTTTCATAACTATAGATTTCGGCTGAATCACGTAAATTTCAATATTCTTTATTTTTTTTGCCCAGTCTCCTTCTGTTACAGCCCAAAAAATGAAAAGGCACATCCCACATCGGTGGGGGACTAAAAATAATACCAATTTATATACTAGAGGTGCTACTCCACCCATTGTCAATTGGTTTTGGGATGGAACCTCCTTTAGTCTGTAACATTGGTATCAGAGCCGTCGATCCTCGGATCGATTCCAAGGGGCTCGGGTTTGGTATTGGACGGACCTTGCTTCGGAGTCGTGCTCGGTCCGGTATGGGACGGATCGTGCCCAATGGCCGTACTTGACAAACCACTTATAACGGGCCTAAGTTTCAGAAAGGGCTACCTAGGAGAGGGCTACCTAGAGTAGAGTGGAGCAGTCCTGAGAAAAGGGCTACCTAACTCAGAGTGAAGCTACCTGGAGTGAAGCCGTCCAGGGGGGGAAAGGGCTACCTAGGAGAGTGCTACCTAGAGTAGAGTGAAGCCGTCCAGAGAAAAGGGCCGCCTACTGAGAGTGAAGCTGCCTAGAGTGACAGCCGTTGAGGACGACAGTTGCGGAGCGTGGTGGTTTGTTACAGCCCAAAAAATGAAAAGGCACATCCCACATTGGTGGGTGACTAAAAATAATACTAATTTATATACTAGAGGGGCTACTCCACCCATTGCCAATTGATTTTGGGATGGAACCTCCTTTAGTCTGTAACATTGGTATCAGAGCCGTCGATCCTCGGATCGATTCCAAGGGGCTCGGGTTTGGTATGGGACGGACCTCGCTCCGGAGTCGTGCTCGGTCCGGTATGGGACGGATCGTGCCCGATGGCCGTACTAGACAAACCACTTATAACGGGCCTAAGTTTCGGAAAGGGCTACCTAGGAGAGGGCTACCTAGAGTAGAGTGGAGCCGTCCTGAGAAAAGGGCTACCTAACTCAGAGTGAAACTACCTAGAGTGAAGCCGTCCAGGGGGAAAAGGGCTACCTAGGAGAGGGCTACCTAGAGTAGAGTGAAGCCGTCCAGAGAAAAGGGCTACCTACTTAGAGTAAAGCTGCCTAGAGTGATAGCTGTCGAGGACGATGGTTGCGGAGCGTGGTGGTTTGTTACAACCCAAAAAATGAAAAGGCACACCCCACATTGGTGGGTGACTAAAAATAATACCAATTTATAGACTAGAGGGGCTACTCCACCCATTGCCAATTGGTTTTGGGATGGTACCTCCTTTAGTCTGTAACATTGGTATTAGAGCCGTCGATCCTCGGATCGATTCCAAAGGGCTCGGGTTTGGTATGGGACGGACCTTGCTCCGAAGTCGTGCTTGGTCCAGTATGGGACGGATCGTGCCCGATGGCCGTACTGGACAAACCACTTATAACGGGCCTAAGTTTCGGAAAGGGCTACCTATAGTAGAGTGGAGCCATCCTGAGAAAAGGGCTACCTAACTCAAAGTGAAGCTACCTAGAGTGAAGCCGTCCAGGGGGAAAAGGGCTACCTAGAGTAGAGTGAAGTTGTCCAGAGAAAAGGGCTGCCTACTTAGAGTGAAGCTGCCTAGAGTGACAGCCGTCGAGGACGACGGTTGCGGAGCGTGGTGGTTTGTTACAGCCCAAAAAATGAAAAGGCACATCCCACATCGGTGGGTGACTAAAAATAATACCAATTTGTATACTAGAGGGGCTACTCCACCCATTGCCCATTGGTTTTGGGATGGAACCTCCTTTAGTCCGTAACATTGGTATCAGAGCCGTCGATCCTTGGATCGATTCCTAGGGGCTAGGGTTTGGTATGGGACGGACCTTGCTCTGGAGTCGTGCTCGGTCCGATATGGGACGGATCGTACCCGATGGCCGTACTGGACAAACCACTTATAACGGGCCTAAGTTTCGGAAAGGGCTTCCTAGGAGAGGGCTACCTAGAGTAGAGTGGAGCCGTCCTGAGAAAAGGGCTACCTAACTCAAAGTGAAGCTACATAGTGTGAAGCTGTCCAGGGGGAAAAGGGCTACCTAGGAGAGGGCTACTTAGAGTAGAGTGAAGCCGTCCAGAGAAAAGGGCTACCTACTTAGAGTGAAGCTGCCTAGAGTGATAGCCGTTGAGGATGACGGTTGCGGAGCGTGGTGGTTTGTTACAGCCCAAAAAATGAAAAGGCACATTCCACATCGGTGGGTGACTAAAAATAATACCAATTTATATACTAGAGGGGCTACTCCACCTATTGTCAATTGGTTTTGGGATGGAACCTCCTTTAGTCTGTAACATTGGTATCAGAGCCATCGATCCTTGGATCGATTCCGAGGGGCTCGGGTTTGGTATGGGACGGACCTTGCTCCGGAGTCGTGCTCGGTCCGGTATGGGACGGATCGTGCTCGATGGCCGTACTGGACAAACCACTTATAACGGGCCTAAGCTTCGGAAAGGGCTACCTAGGAGAGGGCTACCTAGAGTAGAGTGGAGCCATCCTTAGAAAAGGGCTACCTAACTCAGAGTGAAGCCGTCCAGGGGGAAAAGGGCTACCTAGAGTAGAGTAAAGCTGTCCAGAGAAAAGGGCTGCCTACTTAGAGTGAAGCTGCCTAGAGTGACAGCCGTCGAGGACGACGGTTGCGGAGCGTGGTGGTTTGTTACAGCCCAAAAAATGAAAAGGCACATCCCACATCTGTGGGTGACTAAAAATAATACCAATATATATGCTAGAGGGGCTGCTCCACTCATTGCCAATTGGTTTTGGGATGGAACCTCCTTTAGTCTATAACATTGGTATCAGAGCCGTCGATCCTCGGATCGATTCCAAGGGGCTCGGGTTTGGTATGGGACGGACCTTGCTTCGGAGTCGTGCTCGGTCCGGTATGGGACGGATTGTGCCCGATGGCTGTACTGGACAAACCACTTATAACGGGCCTAAGTTTCGGAAAGGGCTACCGAGGAGAGGGCTACCGAGGAGAGGGCTACCTAGAGTAGAGTGGAGCCGTCCTGGGAAAAGGGCTACCTAACTCAGAGTGAAGCTACCTAGAGTGAAGCCGTCCAGGGGGAAAAGGACTACCTAGGAGGGGGCTACCTAGAGTAGAGTGAAGCCGTCCAAAGAAAAGGGCTGCCTATTTAGAGTGAAGCTGCCTAGAGTGACAGCCGTCAAGGACGACGGTTGCGGAGCGTGGTAGTTTGTTACAGCCCAAAAAATGAAAGGGCACATCCCATATCGGTGGGTGACTAAAAATAATACCAATTTATATACTAGAGGGGCTACTCCACCCATTGCCAATTGGTTTTGGGATGGAACTTCCTTTAGTCTGTAACACCTTTCGTTAGTGATTATTATTATAATCTTAATTTAAAGTTTCGATATTCTGTCAATAATCTTAGGAAATAGAGGAGAGAGAGAGAGCACCTGCAAAGAATGTAGAGAGAGAGAGAGACGGCGGCCGCGAGCGAGGGTGGAAGTAAAAAACGAGAGGGAGCACGGAGAAAGGCGGGAATTTATTTATGCATATTCTTAATACCTTATATTATATATATTTTTTTATAAGGAAATAAGTATTATCCTATGTAATGTATATAAGTTATTTATTTATGTTTTATTTTGACCATATTTGACAAGTAGTTTTTTATAGTAATTTTTGCAACATTTAGCTTTTTAAAACTAATAATTTATTTTTTAATTTTTTATATGCTATGTAATTAAATTTTATTTATTATTTTGTCCCTCTATCTATTAGCTAATAGCTAAACGCTAAACGTTAAATATTAACGGCTAATAGCTACAGCCATATATAATACTTTGTTTATTAGTCATAGGGTAAATTATGCAAAATTTTCTATCTTTTGCTTTATTAATAGAAAATCTATTTCACAAATAAAACCATGCCCCCTTTCTTTTAAAAATTAAATACTATATCCACATTAAACCTCTTTTTTTTTTTTTTTTACACTATTTGTTCATGTAAAAGCAAGGGGTTAAGTATTTAATTTTATTTTTAGAATAATATTTTATATTTTTAGACAAAAATTAAGAATTTTTAGCAAAAAAAGGTAGTTTTCTAAAGTATAAATATTTTAATTAATTATATGAATATTTAATAATATTACAAATTTAGAAGATACAAATTATTTTAAAATTTTTTGGTAAAAAATATTATGACTTAAATATAACTTTTTTTGCTTCAAATAATTTTAAATTAGGTTTAAAATTTAAACATATACAAAATAAAAAATTAAAAACACTTAATGAAAAAATAACTTTTTGAAAAACGTTTGAAAAAATGTGATAATATTTTTTTACTTCAGTTTTTCAAATTTTTTTCCAGAAAAATTATTTTCATACTTTATATTCAAATTCATTCATTTTTGAATTTTAAATTTATTAATATAATTTTAAAATTAACCAATAAGTGTGATACTGTCAATCCCAACGGCTCAAAAAGCTATTGGGATTTTTTTTATTTGACCATACAACAATCTCTTCAATGCTCATTTCTATTCACTTACATACAATATTTTCACGACAGATCTCTTAAGTTTGAAGTTTCAATTGTGTTATGCTTGTGGAAGTTTGTGGAAGTTCGAACATTTGTGATAGAGCTATGGTCGTTTCCTCGCCCTGCCTTCTTTTTTCTTTACGAGTGTTTCCTGCTCGACCACCGCCTCCATTTTTTTCAACCGCTGGGTTAGCCTCGAGGCACCTTATTGGATGAGGCCAATGTTAGGTTTGCCTCGCGATCTTCGATGAGTTTTAGAAGTTTAACTATGTGTTTTTTTCTCCCCTATTGTGAGCATTCAACACTTTCATATAATGCATATCAACATTATACAAAGTTAAAGTTTTGGTGTGGAATGTGTCAATATTGGTGTGCATTACATGAAAGTGTTGAATGCTCACAAGAGAAGAGCAAAACCACATGGCTAAACTTTTTAAACTCATCAAAGATCATGAGGCGAATCTGACGGTAGCCTTGACCGATAAGGCGCATCGAGCGGAGAATGAAGCTAACCCAATGGTTAAAAAAACAGAGGAGGTGGTCGAGAAGGAAACACTTGCAAAGAAAGAAGAAACGGGGACGAGGAAACGACCGCAGCGCCAGTACAACAAGTTCCGCACCTACGACAGCAAGTTTAGACTAAGTTATTTATATAGTTATAATTCTACTCTCTTATAATACATTTTATTTTATAAAATATACTTATAATTTTAAATAGTGGTATCATATTGTCATAGTTGTATTTTTAAACAATTTATGATACATTAATATATTTATAATTATGATTGTGTTGTATTGTATTTATATGTTATATTATTTAAAATTAAAAACTAAATTATTAGTTTTAAAAAGCTAAATGTTGCAAAAATTACTATAAAAAACTATTTGTCAAATATGGTCAAAATAAAACATAAATAAATAACTTATATACATTACATAGGATAATACTCATTTCCTTATAAAAAAAATATATAATATAAGGTATTAAGAATATGCATAAATAAATTCCCGCCTTTCTCTTTGCTCCCTCTCGTTTTTTACGTCCACCCTCGATCGCGGCTGCCGTCTCTCTCTCTCTCTACATTCTTTGCAGGTGCTCTCTCTCTCTCCTCTATTTCCTAAGATTATTGACAGAATATCGAAACTTTAAATTAAGATTATAATAATAATCACTAACGAAAGGAGACTGGGCAAAAAAAATAAAGAATATTGAAATTTACGTGATTCAGTCGAAATCTATAGTTATGAAAGATTACATGCGACATTTCAACTCTCAGATTGATGTCAACATAGCGAAATCTGGTGGTCGAGCGATTTGGGGCGAAGAGGGAGGCGGTGTTTGTTGCGGCAGCGTTGGGATTTCTAGAAAATTAGGGTTTTTTGCCTTTTGTTAGCTGGTACGTGCCCAAATATTTAATTAAATATTTGAATCTACAGCTTAATAGGTAGTATAGTAGGTCCCGCATAGAGACGGGGTTATTCTATAAATAGAGGCATGAACTGTATCTCAAATCTTTTTTTTTTTTTTTTTGGCCAATGTGGAACCTGACTCATGCAGTGACCTACACATTTAAGTAAAGGATTTCTTAAGGAGAGGTTCAAAGGGGAGAATCGAACTCCAGACCTTTTGATTTAAAGCAACATTCTATCCCCTTACCATTAAGGCAAGGCCTTGGTGGGTAACTGTATCACAAATCAATTAATAAAATCAATATTATCTTTTATGTTTAAAAAAATACTAAAATTAAACGAAATAAGTGAAATACTTAATTTAAGTACGCATCAACCGTAGTCAGCGGTTTTGGGTCGGGTCTTCAGGTTATGTCAGAACTCAAATAATAATTTTTTTTGGTGTTTTAGTCCTACGATGGTTGTGAATTTACCTAATCCAATCAGATTTTGAGTGGGAGAAAATTGGTGGGTTTATATGTGGAACCTTGTTGAATTAGGTCTTATTTATAAGTAGAAAATTGGGCTAATTCGATTTGCCGAAAACATCGCTGTGGCTCAATATATACAATGAATTTGTATATGTTGACATTATGTTGAGAGTTGAGACCTCTCATATAATCTTATAGGGATGTAGTGGAATTGTTATGGTCCCTTATGTGGATGTAGCTTCAGCTGAACCAAATAAATTTCGATATTCTTGATTTTACTCCCCAATCCCCTTTTGTTTGCGATTGCTATTTGATTTGGAGGTGTTATTGGAACTTTGACAACTATGGAAAGGGGTGCATCCATCCCTAAATGCATAATTACACGAATAATCATCTTGCCATTGCAATTTTTCGTTTTTGTTAAGAGTTGAATGCTTCGATTGCCATTTTTTGTTTATACCAATTTTAGCAATGGATGAATTTATTTAGTGTCCATGATGACTTTTTTTGGAGGTGTTATTGGAACTTTGGCAAGCTGAGATGCATATTAATTATTTGGGTAAATTATATATTAGTACCTTGAGAACCAATGAGGGCACCAACACGTCGTCACCGAAGCTGAGAGTAGTACCAGGATGGTTGACCTCCTGGGAAGTCCTCACCCTCAGGTTGGGTGTTTAGGGAAACAGCCTCTCTTCAGGTTGGCACCCTGAAGAGGTAAGGTTGCGTACATCAGCGCCCCCCAGACCCTGCTTAGGCGGGAGCCCTTGAGGCACTGGGTATGTTCCTTCCTTATATATTAGTACCTTGAGTTTTGGTATGTTGATTTTTGAGTTCAAAAAATTATGTGTATTTAATAAAATAGTCCAAATAGCAGTGTATAAAGGTACAAAATAAGCCCCTTCTACAACTTTTCTTCCTTCCCAATGTAACAAAATAGTGGTTCAGGTGTAGGATGAATGGAGTAGCAATGGGAATGGAGGAGTTATTAGCAAACATCGGCAAGTTTTAAATTCTTTCATACTGTGGTTTGGATTATTTTATTAATTACATGTAACATTTAGACTAAAAAATGATTTTACAAAGTTTATGAACTAATAAATTGTTATACCAAACTTTAGGGTACTAATATCTAGTTTACCGTAACCATTTTTTTGATCGAGGGAGAGTTTTTACTTTCTCCCATTCTAATATCCTCTGTTTCAATTTCCTTTCTAGGTTCTACTTCCGTTCAGTAAACAATGGCCAAACGATCCCACAAGAGCCGAGGTATTTTCTATCCATTGATTTTGAGAACAATGATATTGATGCTTGAAAATGCTACTTCTCTTATCTGGAATGTAAACCATGTGAGAATGAGCTTAAAATTATGAGTTGGTATCAGGCTCAAAAGGATCGAAGACACTAGTGAAGTGCAACAATAGCAGAAAGAAAGCTAGAAACAATCATCTTACCAAAGATAAGTTTGCTCGAAGCCAGTCTCCAAGCTCATCAGGTTCGAAGCAGAGATATCTATTTATTTATGTCCTCTGACATTGCATAATGAGGAAAGGAGAGATTGACTTTGTAAACAAGTAAGGAGGAAAACGTTGTTCAATTTACAGCGTAATGCATAAGTGAATGTTGGGTCAGCAGGAATTCTAATGCTAATCCAACTTGAATGCTCATTAAGGGTCATCTGATTCAGTGGTTCTCAATGTACCGTCTTAATTGTTGACACCTTTTTAAAGCAACAAAGCAACAATCCCAGTGCCCCAAGGGCTCCTGCCTAAGCAGGGTCGGGGGGTGGATGTATGCAGCCTTCCCCCTTCAGGGGTGCAACACGAGGACTTCCCAGGAGGTCACCCATCTTGGTACTATTCTCGCCCAAGTACGCTTAAGTTCGGAGTTCTAATGGGATCCGGTACTTGCGGTCGAGACACCTTTTTGATGATAGCATTTGTGATTTGTGGTCATTTATTGTTGAGATTATGATTTTTGCCATTGATGTTATTCTAGACGATGTACATGAGGAGCAGTTGCGCTCCATGGCTTCAGACGATGAGGCAGAGCTGGATGAGGAGGAAATGGAAGAGGATGAGGAGGTTTTAGTTCATAAAGAGCCTTCAATGTATGATAATTTATTAAAGAAGCTGGGTACTGACAATGACTGGAGTACAGACATGAATAAAGATAGGTAATGATTCAATTGTGGCCTATAATATTCATTTCATGTAGGCCCCTGGCACACTCTCCTTTGTGCTTGTTTTGTGCTAATTTGCATCCAGTACTGTGTGATCATAAGAAATTTCCTTCTTTTAAATGTGACTTAATGTTTCCAGTTTCTGGAAATTATTTCTGCCAGCATCAATGTAAAATAAATCAACTAATATGTTGATGTCATTCACCAATGTGGTAATTTAAATATGACTTTGATCTGGTGCCACAGAAAAGGAAAGTACTTTTTTTTGAATTGTAAGAAAAGGCTTGCTCATTGTTTATATGAAGGCAAACCTAGTGGGACGGTTAAACTGTTCGATGACATTTTGTGTGTGTAGGGGGGCAGGTGGTTAGATCTGGGTGGGGGATAAGTTGGTTTTTCTTATCCTTGCCAGCCTTTGAATTGGCTTCGTCCCTCAATACCTGACTGCACTATTGACTCCAAATAACTTATGTTCCTTGATGTACATATGCATTGCTTTATCCTTTTCATTTTGATTGAAAAAAGAAAAGTATATTAAGAGTGAAAAAATCTACATGAAGAGAAGACGTCATTAAAAGCATACAAAGCAAATAAACCAAAAAACCAAAAGTTAGTGACATTAGACCCTCCAGTCTATCTGTAGATCAACCAAGGGTAAGGTAGCCAAACTCTCAAAACTCTTTGTCAAAACAGACTCATGAGGACAACGTTTTCCTATAAGAAATTTAGTGGCATGCATTGGTCTTTGGGACTCTTTGTTCAAACATTATCTTTTCCTGTTTCGTCCTTTTTATTACTGGCGTAAACTTTGCCTTACTAATATTTGAACCTACAATCACCAATTTTTGTGGTCATTGACACTATGTGCTTAATTTCTATGCAGGGAATCAGATAACGAAGATTGTAATGTCTCAGAAGATGATGATCGAGATTCTGAATTATCTCACAAGTACAACGATGAAGATGATTTAGAAGGTAGAGTTACTGTTACGATCAACATTTAGTTCTTTGCAAGTTAATTTTTTGTTGGTACAGCTGGCATCACATGTTCAAATTTCTTTTCTCACAAGTCAACATTTTCTTTGCGGGTCTATTACATGTTTTGTCATCTTACGGTACTTGCTATTTTATATCCATGCAGTTAAGGAGGATAAAAATAAAACAGTTTCTGTTCTTTTTATATGGTGTTGCTTGTGCTGATGGAAACTATATATTTGATGATGTCTTGAGTATGAAATTATGTTATGGACAAGTTTCTATGATGTATTAAATTTGAAGCCTTTATGCTCTATTGTGTTGGGATTTTTTAATTTATGCTCTTTCTAGATTCTTGAAATGAAGATAATGGACAACTTAGAGAATTAACTGTGGTAGCTCATATCAGCGTTTCTGCTTAGATATCTTTGTTTTCTAGTTATGCAAGTATGTTTTAGTTGTTCCTAGTAAATCTGTCTGGGCTGTTCATCCCTAGTTTTTGCCTTTGGTTAATTGAAGCTCATATAGGATCTTACTAATGTTAGTTAACAATAGTAGCATGTTTGAAAAGTTGATGTTTCTTATCCCCAATGTTTGGTATGTCATATCTGTGTGGGTTTGTACTATTGTAACCAATGCTGCCAGCTCATTTGACGTGTGGGAAGATATCAGTTATTGATTGGCAGGATGGTTAATGTTTGTATCGTTGAAACATGTTTAGTAGATAATATGCTGTGTTGGTTCTTAAACTGGTTCTAGAACAGTTGGAAATGTCTTATCCTGTAGGCTAACCTGCATAGTTGATTGGGTTGTTTCTTGTCCAGAAGTCATTTTTTAGTGTTGCTCTTCAGTATTCTGCCTTTCATTCATTTACGTTTCACCGTTGTATACTTACGGTTTTTGCTTTTAGGCCCTGATAATGACTACGGTAGAAGCGGTGATAGGGGAACTAAGCTGACAGAACATTCTGAAGAAGAAGAAGACAGTGAAGCCTCTGATGCTGTTGCAGATGATGATGTCTCTGATTTAGAAACAGAGTTGGGAGATAACAATCGTGGTTCTGTCACTAGTGCATCACAAAGCCATAGGTAGTTTTCAATTATGAATTTTGTGTTTATATGATTGGATTTCCTTTTCTTTGTTCTTATTTTCTGACATTTGTAGCTCCCTTGCCTTTGACTTCTACAGTATATTGCTCATTCTATCCTGAACGTTGAAGATATGTTAAGTTTCTGCAATCTCAGCATTGAAATATTTGGTGCTTTTGTTGTTTTTAGTTCTTATTTATCATGTAGTCTCTGTTGCTTGGAAAGACTTCTTCTCAGAAACACAAAAATGGCAGTAGTTACCTTCCATTGTACATCTTTCAAGAAATTTTATGCATAAATTTGATAGTTGATGCATATAGCTTTGGCTATAGAGATCGAAGGCATACTTCTGGAAGAGGAGAAAATTCGTTTTTCTTTATTGTTTCTTTCTCGCCTCCTTTAATTTATGAATTGTCTTGGAGCATTTCTGCCACTGTATGTAGTACGGTTTGGTTAGGAATATGGAAGCTATTTGTTGTAATAAATCTTAATTGTCTTTCATCATATGGATCTCGATTTGTTTCTTCTGGCTGTGGAAAAAAATTTCCTGCCTACAACCAATGTTTGACAATTCCGTTACTAAGGGAACCTCTAGTAGAAGGTCAAAACTGTTCGTTTTGGCCTTCAAGTGGATGGCTTGGAGCTTTGATTAAAGCTTGCTGTTGTTGATAGTTTGCATTTCTGAAGACTGGAATAATTATTTTTGCAATTTGAATTGGTGCATAATGTTGCTCTTTCTGCATCTATCTTTGATGCTTTCTACCTTGCTGAGTCTCCGTATTGCCTTGTTCTTGTAGTTCATTCAGTCTTCATGTGGGGCACAAGTTGTCAAAAGACGACATTGACAATCTGTTGAAAAGGAAATGGAAATATCGATGGGATGTACGTGCCTTTGATATGAAGACTTGCAAGTGGATGGGAACCGGAGAATGTTCTCTGAAGGTATCTTCTTCTAAATTTTTTTTTCCCTGTCTTGCAATGCATATTCCAGTCTCTGTTTCCTTCATATTTGAAGGACTATTAATTCTATTCTTGTTTGTTTTTGTGGTTTCTTTTGGTGGATGGTGCGTGGGTTGCACTTCCTAACATTTGGGTGGTTGCTTTCATTTTGAGTTATTGGGTTGATACTGAGTTATTGGGTTGTTGCTTTCGAGATATATGCCACCTGTTCTAAAACTGATCACGCGGCCTTATTCCCCACGAAGAAAGATTTTTTGGATTGCCACAATAGGATTCATGTGAATGTTTTCTGCCTTTTTCCTAATAATCATGTACATCCATTCTGAGGTAATCATTTGTGATAACTGATATAGCACCAAGTGAAAGAGAAAGGGCGTATTAACAACTTTTTGGCCTTTTGGTGTAACTACTGGTGTTTCGTTAGGATTGCATTCTTTCATCCAGTTTGTTGGTCTCTTTTGGATACCAGGTTGTATCTTTTTGATAAGATAGGATATGGAGTATTTGTGACAAACTGTTTCTCTTTCCTATGAAGGGTGTTAAGAGATGACCCATATCTATAATGGGGAGAGATGAGATGAACAATTCTACTGCCACTTTCTATGAATATGACTATCTCTCTTGTATTAGTGTGCAATGGATTTATCTCTCCCTTGTGCAATGAAATATCGGATTATTGACAAGTCAAGCGAAAGTCTATACACTTCTTGGCTAAGTTGTTACTACATCGAGGTAAGATTGAATGATACAGCAGTTGTAACCATTATAAGCATTGAAATCTTCATGTTGTTTTGCATTGCTGGCTCATTTGATTCAACTTTTGGAAGATGCATGTTCAGTCGCTCATGGGCGTGACATTATTGAATATTGTTGTCCAGGACATAGATGCTACTGGTGCTGCTAGTTATGGTCTGAAGCTGAAGTTGTACAAAAACTGGTTAGAAATCTATCATGCAGCAGGAGGCAACGATTTTCATTCCTCCAGGCAAAGAATCTTCTTCTCCTTATGTAAGTGAAGTTTGTTCTTCCATTACTGGCACCATATTCTTCCTCTGTTCCCTGAATACAAATTTTCCTTTCTTTTGATGAATGTTTTAGAAGGGTCAAATTATAAGATAAAAAGAAATACCTCCCGGGACTGTGAGGAGATTGACGATGAGATATCTTTTTTTGTGTTGGTTATTGCTTCACATTCAACCGGTGGGTTTGTTTGACGTAAATGGACGAACAGCACCCCAACAAATAATGTGGATATTTGGAAGTCCTTGCACCTATCTCACAGAAAATACTTTTTCATGTTCTCTGACTTCCATTAAGTGGAGGTGGATTGAGGAATAGGCTGTTAGACTAGGTTGGAAGTGTATCATGTTAACTTCTTTTTTGAATTTTTTAATAAAGAGGGTGAAGATAGAGAGGGAGAATATGCATTGTGGTTCTGTAAGGGACATGCAATGAGGACCAACTGTTTCCTTAGACACAATCCAACCAATCGGAAAACACCAAAATATTATTGTTTTTCAGTCACATTGGATGTTGGCAAGGGAAAAACTATCGAGGAGAATATCTGCTGAGAATTATGAGACCCAGAAGACAAGCCATAATATGAGTATATGCTCTAAGCAAATACTTGGAGAATGTAATCTTCAAATATTGTGATACCGAATACTAGTCAAATGTGCCTAACCACTGTGATAACTGCACATTGCAAGGTCTTATTTTCTTGTTTTGATTGTGTGAAGGAAAGAGACATGCCTACTTTTGTTGGAAAATAAGAATCTGTTTGGGCCAGTAAGGAGTCCTAACTAGTCTTTTGCCTCTAGCTGAGGCAAATGTAATGTTGCTTTGCGGATAACCTGTGACAGCTATGATAGTGCTGTTCTAATCCATGGGTAGAGGCTTTTTCCAGTGCATGCCTGTAAAGTATTGCCATGTAAATTTTAAATTAATCTGTACTGTGAGTGGTCCGTCTAGGCTTACTTGAAGTCCCCATTAGGGCACTTGATCCACCCCATGCTAGTTGAGCCCCCTCAACCCCTCGTACCCAACTTATAGATGGCATACTTGGACTGTAAAAGAATCTCATGTAACTGTGTTTTAGCATTTGTTTTTTGAGCATAGACATAATTGTGAAATTTCAACTACTCATGTGAACATGTTGCAACGGGTGCATTATTTGTTTGATGTCCCAGCTTCTTTTGATATGTGAAGATGGATCTTTTGCAACAACTTCGCCTGTGGTATATTTATATGAAATTTGGTTCTGGGTATATTGTATTCATAAAAACAAAAAGAATTAGAAGTATATTAGTCCATGTGATATGTAAAATGGGATCCGTGTTTCATCTGATTTCAAACTTGCTGTACAAATCTGTCCCTTCTTTTTATAGGCAATAGCTACAGAGATATACTACACCATAACAAGAGGCCATTCTATCTAAGAGGCTCTGATGAAGACTCAAGTAGCATGGATGCATACGTTATGCACGTGGTGAGTAGGCTTCTCCTTCTAATGAATATGCCAGTTTTCTATGGTTGCTGCTGTTTGATAATATTTCCCTTTTGCATTTTTTCTCCTAGCTTAATCATTTGTTCAGAACCAGAGATCTTATAACAAAAAATGATACCAAATTGGCAAGGCATCAGGAAACCAGGAAAGAAGAAGTGTTAACTAGTGATAGTTTCCTTGATCATGGCTTCACCCGTCCAAAAGTAAGTCTTCAATGCTCCAACTGCTTGTTTCATGGTGTATTCTAAGGCAGACTGCTGGCTGAAACCTTGTTGTCTGGATATCTGCCTTTATAATTTGACATGGAAGAGTTTTTGAGGGTAAGGAAACAAGACCTATGTCATCTGTTGGAAGAAAACTTGAATAGTAAAAGTTATTCTGTTTCTTCTCTTCCACCATCTCTTTCTCTTTTGTCACTGTATCTCTCTGATGTTAAGCGTTGGTATGCTTTTCATTTATTTGAATGACCTTTAATACGAGGGATTCGACATGATGGATATGAGAAGGATATGTCCATACGATAAGAAAGGCAGGTCTGAGCACTTTAGACTTGGCTTTAGTGGTTGTAGTGTACTGGTTGCATTAGCCGTCTTTTCATGTTTGATAGGGTTCAATCAATCAACAAATGTGTGTGTCTGTTGGGGCTTGAATAACTGCATGGAGTAGTTTGCTTCTGATTCTTGATCATGTGTAGAAATGATAAGTTACCCATGCAAAAAATGTTAATATATTTAAACTTCTAGTTCCGTGGAGGGCAGCCTTTGCTTTTGCAATTGGTCGAGGAACAAATGCGTTAGAAATATCACACTGAATAACCTCTACTCAGAATTTTCATTTTCTTCCATTATTAGTGATTATATAATGAACGACTCTTCTGATTTTGTGTCTGTAAGATGGGTTTCCTTAGCTTTTATGTGATGGAGATATCAGTGAGATAATTGACAAGGCAACCGATAAAGCTTTGGGGCTTTCTTGTACAGTTTTTTTTTTTTTTTTTTTGGTGATAACAAAAGAAATAAAATTAAGATAGAAAAGATGTACAAAAATATTAATGACACTGTGTCCTTAATGAAAGAAATGGAAGCTTTATTTTGTAGGGGTATAGTCTAGGGCATGTGGCAAGAAGAAAGGTGTCTATCTCTCATGTCTCCCTACTCGGTCTTTTTTTTCATGAATATTTATATTTATTTCTTTGATCAAAAAATTATATTTATTTCTTACTCTCTTGAAACTCATCCATCAGCCTTCTACTCGGTCTATTTTTCATGACTATTTATATTTATTTCTTACATAAATTTATTTCGACTCCCATTTTCATGCTACCATTTCCAGACGTCCATGGCCAGAAGATTTTATAATAGAAATTCTCTTATAGGACTGGAGTACTAAATGATATTTAGAGCATTGTCAATCAATGTTTATGTACTTTATAAAGCAACTACGACAACAACGTGCCTTAGAGAGGACCTTGCCAACCCATATAATTAAATAGAAAGTTAATTTATTGGGTCTAATTTTAGAGAAGTAGTCCTAAAGTTTTATTGATATTTTGAGACGAGAGAGAAAAATTTACATATGAATTTATCTATGTACGTTTTTTTCAAGTCAATAAGCTTTTGACTGAACTTTTAGTTGAATGTTTTATTTATAAAACTAAATGATTCCTGCACGTACTAAACTTTGTTTAAATCCCGTAACATATTTAATTATGGTTACAAGAATGATGGGGATCCACTGTCTTTCTGACATCTCTTCATTTGCTGAGCAGTAACTCATTTCCATGGGAGGTGTCTAATCTTATATGCAGGCATTTCGATTCAAGTAATATAACTAATCATCTAATAAGTCTCTTCTTATAAGAATGATATACATTTTATATGTGAATCTATCTTCAAAATACAAAATTGCGTGTTTGAGCATGAAGCATTTGCATTTTGGGAGTTTTCTACAACTACTAATAGGACTTTATACTATAGTGTTCAATGGGCTTTTCCACAAAGATGTTTTCAAAACTAATCTATGTTTGACAAAGGCATATTCACGGTTAAAGGAGAAAATCAATGATTTTTTAAAGTCTATTTGCTAGTATCTTTGAAGTGATCTTTTGGTTCTCAATGTTTCATCATTACATTGCAAGTTGTCAGATTTCTTAAAGAGATTGTATTACACTTTACCAGAGTTACTTTCTTATCTTTTTTATCAATTATCTGCATGTTGTTAGTTATGTCTTCGGCTTTCTGTAAAGGTGTACTAACGTTAAGGTACTTTTGCTAGGTTCTAATTCTGCTTCCATTGGCTAGCATTGCACTTCGTCTTGTTCGAAGACTTATACAATTGATTCCTTCAACAAACAAGGTCTCAGATTTTACATTATTCTATATCTACATGCCATACTTTGTTCCTTTTTGTTGTTGTCTTTTGTGCCATGTTTATGTCAATACATGTTATTATTGCTAGGTTGTGGTTCTGCCTACATGGGTTGGACCGGGCCTGAAAATTTGAGGGCCCCAAGTGAATTTTATAATGGAACTGTCGAGCACGAGTAAGAGAATTAAAAGAAAATCTATACACCTATTTTGTGTAGAAAGTAAAAGATTAATAGTTTGTAAAATGTAAGTATCAATTTTCCATCCCAGAAGTGCAAAAATTCAACATACAAGAAATAATATTTGGACATAATTTCTATTTTTATTAATCTTTAGTTAGATGCAGTGCAGCTTATCTAATATTATACTTCTTAATGATTGTATATTGAATTAATTAGATAAGATTTAATGATCTTCATCTTCAAAACAAGTTTTTGCATGAGAAAATTGTAACTGATATGATTAAACCAATCTGCACATGGAAAAAATTATATATTTGTTGAATAGTCGAACATTTTTTTCTCAGTTACAGTTAGACTCTGTAATAGATCTTCATTCAACATTTTAAATTCTAAGGAAAAAAATCCTATTCATGTTAGAAAGCACCTCATATATTTGGAATATTTCAGGGCTGACACAATACATTTTCAACATAATATTGGGTATAATCCATGTCGTCAAATTGAAACCACTCTAAAAGATTTTTCATATACTTGAAAATTTAAATTTATTTCAAAGTGAAGAAATAGTTTCAGTGTATTTGGAAAAAAGTTAATTCTAAAGATTCTTAATTAACTTACAGTGTCAATTTTAATGGCCTTTTCTTCTTTTCTGGTTGGTAGTGGTTTTAGAAATTGTCAATGAGGTTAATTAGGTAATGTTTCTGTAATCTTAGAACTATTTATAAGTAGACTTTATCATTGGAGCTCTTAGTTCACTTTTTTATTAGCAGAACTATTCAATTTGAAATTGGGGCCCTTACATTCTAATTTAGGGTCCCTTGATTAGGCCCTACCATGCTGAATCTTTCGCATTCTGTCAGGGCCATCTTGCCCGTGGGGCTGGTTAGCATTATTGGTTACTTACTTTCTCCTTGTTTTTTGCCGGGGGGGGCCATTGGGTTACATGGTGCTCTGGTATTCTATTCTCTGTTGAGCTGGTTTTGCATGTGCAACCATCTCTAATGGAGGAATTATCAAAGGTTCTGTATGTTTACCTGGTATCCATGTCTGAATTGGAGAATATGCACGTGTTTATATAAGTTTTTTCACGCGTGTGTAGGGCGCCTCTAAACCTATTCAGCTCATATTTTATGTGACCACTCTAACTTGTTTCAATTCACCTATGCCCATTAAGTATTGAGCTTTATTTTTATTATTTTTGATAAGAAAAGAACTTGTACAACAATATGTAGGATGCATAATCTGTTAAGATCAAGACATCCTCAAGGAAAAGAAAAACACAGATAGGAAAGCCCTTAGTCAAAGTTGTATAAGAAAAGCCTCGAGAACCTTTTTTTTCCTAGAGAGCATCTAGAGAGACCACTTTATCCCATCGAAATTTTGCCAGCGTTTGTTGGTCATTGGAAGTTCTTGTGTTCCTTTCCACCCAAAGACAACCAAGAGCTGCCACCCTTTGGAAAACAAAGCTATACTGAGGGAAAAATTAGGTTTTGCACGTGGACAGCCAATCTTATAGTGGGAAGTGTGTGCGAGCATCTTGAAGGAAAACTCCAATTGTCATATTTTAAGCCTTTGCTTTAATTCCTTGTTATTTTTAGGTTAATGTGGAGTATATGGATCGATTCTACAATGAATTTGGGGCAGATGTTGAAGAAGGTGAAGTTGAAAATGCGTCATCAAAGAATAATTTTGATCCTCAAATTGCAAAATTGCAGAAGCCTTCGAAACCTCATGATTATCAGGCTCTTTTTGGGGCCAATAACAATGATCACTTTATGATCGGGATTAAATTCACTAGGTGCGTGCTTTTCCGTTTCACTTCCCTTCATATGAAGTTTTGACGACGTTAAAAAATCTTCAGTTTGTTCCTCCTTGCTCTCTTGCTCTCTCCCTCTCTGTCTCATTTGTTTGTTGTTTGGTGGTTTATACATCATGATAGATGGCATAGACTATAGAGCAAATCATCTTTATGTGTTAAATACTCATAAAATTCAGCCTATTTACAATGAATCCAGTTTCATTTGACGGGAGAAGGTGGGACCTTTGTCAGCATTTTACGATTGATTATTATACTGTCATGCGTTGCTAGTTATAAGAGAAGCTGCTTTTTTCTTCTGTGTCGTGCTGGCCCATTACTTTATGTGTGTGCTTGGTTCTGCCTCTTATTATGCACAGATTATATCTTGGTTAGTAAGCTGCTGTTTTTTTTTCCTCCCGTTGCAGGAAAAGCATAAAGTTGTACAGTGATTTTTATTCCTCAGACATGATTGTTGCTTCTCCTCTCGGTTTGATCACGGTAAGCATGTGGATTCAGGCGGAGTTTTTGCTCAAAGTCTCTAGGCTACTCAAGCTTTGAGTCAACCACGAGTCTAGCTAAATGTTGGCAAGTCTTGAACTCAGGCGTGGGCTGGCTTAGCTACTCTAGAATTGGTGCATGTATAGAATGGCTAATATTACTTACTTCATTAGTTCTTTGACAAGTTTTCGGTTAATGCTTTTTTTTCACAACGATGTGCTTGTGATAGAAAATTGGGGAAGCTGAGGTTGACAAGGAGAAGGATGTTGATTATCTTTCTTCCATCGAGGTGATCCTTTCTGAATAATTTGCTATTACTTAGTGACTATTATGGAATTGTATTGCTGTGTTGCGGGGGCAGGATTTCGTGAAAAATAAATAACGTGTCTGACAATTGCATTGGGTTTCTTAAGGGAACATAATTTGCTTTTAAGTTCACAAAAAACTTGAATATATAGCCGGACAACTTATTAATATATACCTTTTTTTATAGTTTTTAACATATATTTATATATTTACTTTAGTAAATATATATTTTCATTATTCAGGCCGTTAAAACAGTACCATTAGTAGTGGCTAATCATGTAATGACTAGCCGAAAATATGGTACACAGTGGCCGTTATGCATGTCCTTTATTTGATTTTATAGTGACGACTAACATCTGAACTTTTTTTGGAACATTGAATGTAATCAATCACATGTTTTACTTATATGTGCAGATTCTAATTATAGATCATGCAGATGTAGTAACAATGCAGGTACGTAATACTATTATTATGTATAACCAATGTGTGCGGTGTCCAAATAACCCTAATTTGACATGTACTTGCTGTTGTATTATTTGTTTTGTGATGGGAATGATATTTGCAGAACTGGTCTCATGTCAACACAGTTATGGAACACCTGAATCGCTTGCCATCTAAACAACATGGAACTGACATTATGCGTATTAGGCAATGGTAAGTTTACTGTGTTTATGATTTATTCTACTGTAGCTTAATTGACCCTTTTTTGTTTTCCTTTGTTCAGGCCTAGGGGCATAAATGAGAAAAGCAAAGCCCAAGCTAGTCTGATTTGAGGCTTGGCTTTCCAATATTCTTGGCCTGGGCTTAGTTGAATCTTGTTGAGCTTGGAGACTTTGAGCTCTATGTCGGCTCGGTTGCTCCGACTTGACTTGTAAAATTCTAAGCTGAGCTCCCTTCACGAAGCTCATTTGGGCTTAATTAGGCTTGAGCTCGCCTCTTCAGGATAGATCACAACTCGGTTGGGCATATTTAAGCTTGTAATTCATATCAAGATTGGGTCACCGAGGTTTGTTTACACTTGTGAGCCTTGGGCTCGGCTTGCTAGAGCTTGAAACAAGACGAACGTTTTGGGTCTTGTGACAAGCCGACTCGTGGGAGCTTTTGAGTCAGCTTCTCTCTTTTACACCCCTATCATAAATATGCAAGATTGTTGTTCCGCTTCTTCTTGTAGCTATTTTCTTGTGTTTTCTACTTCCTATAGATGTCTAAAATGTTGTTAATCACAAAGTTTTCATTGCTTATATGAGATTGTAGTATTTGCTTGCTATATCACTTTTTGCTTGAATTAAGTTCCCATTGTTGAATTTCACAGGTATCTGAATGAGCATGCACAGTTTTACCGCCAAACAATTGTACTAAGTTCGTATTTAAATCCAGGTATTTGAATTTATCCGGTTATTGGATACAAGTAATCGATGACAAGTCATATACACCATTAGGGTAATCTATTTGTTGGTGGCAGACATTGATTAGGGGTTCATTGTTTTTGAGCTCAGAATGAACCACACCGAATAGGATCAAAAACCAAAAGAGGCCCGAATGAATACCAAGTAATACTGGTCTGGTTGTGAACAATTTCGCCGATTCAGTGCTAGTTTCAGTCAGGATTGTTATTGTAACACGTTAAAGATGTGCACTAGTATGATTGAACCGGATCAAACGAGACTGAAGACATGTAAAGGACCAATCCAAACCAAGAACCGCATTGAATAACCGGTTTGGTTGAGACCCAGATAAATAATCTGTTTTGGTGCTGGTTTTAGGTCCGGACTGCCCTTGGCCACTGCTTTGAACTGTGCCGGCTTTGAAACTTTTAGACATGACATACTAGTATTGCTTTATCTATATCTACTAAGTTTTACACACCGGACAAGTTGAAATGAAGTTTTTTTAACGCACGGCAATAGGATCCATGATCTATTAGTGTCTGGCTTATGCATCGACATATATCTTTTTTCATGCAGACATAAATGCTTTGTGGAATCACAATTGTGTCAACTTTGAAGGAAAGGTAAGAAGATATTTGATTAATATTGTAGAAGCTCTGGTGTTTGCTCTGCTTCTACAAGCTTTGTCCTGCTTTTTAATGAAGTCAAAACCACAACTAGAGGTGTCAATGAGCCGAACTTAACGAGACAAGGCTCCACTTGCCAACATTTTGCTTGGCTTGGGCAAGCTTGCCTTAGACTGGTTGTTTATGATAGTTGAGCTCAGGTGCAGACCACTCTGAGCTAAACTTGTTTTTCTAGATTTATTTAAGGTTGGTTTGGGTTTGCTTGGGCTCGATTAGGCATGCACTTGACTCAATTGTGCACATTTAGGCTGCGATCAACCCGTTTAGGCTCGTTAGTTGCTGAGTTCAATCCTCACGGAACTTGGGCTGGCTTGAGCTCAAAGCGATTCAAGCTTTTTGAGCTTTATAATGAGCCTCTCATGATGGCTTATGATCTAGTTTGGCTTGTTTAGACATCCAGCTCCAGTTTCTCATTTACCTAATTCAATATACACTTCTCTTTATAGCTACGGCTTTCATGCGAATATAAAGGCGTCCTCTCAAAAGTTATACTTCAAGTGCGTCAGGTGCGTATTTCTTGTAGGTCCTTTTTTATTCTTGCACGTGTTTCTTGTTTCAGCGATAGTTGCTGGAAATGTTTAAAATCCTCAAATATCATGCTTAGAAACTCGATTCAACGTTTTAAAGTCAAGTTTTAAGCTTGAAATGCATTCAGACTTAATAGAAATGCTAGTAGCATTGCTTGGATAGAAAGAATTCTTTTTGTGGACTGAGTGATATATAGTGTTATCTGATGACTCTGACTGTTTATTTAACCTGAATAAGAGACTTACGACATTCTTCGAATAAGAGACTTATGACATTCTTTAACCTGAATAAGAGACTGACTTTTTTTAGTCATCTTTTTTGGTCTTGTCCGCTGAGTCTTCAGAGATTAGAAGTGTAGAATTGAGTTATCTGGCTTGTAACTAGTCTTAACTTTGTTTTAAAATGTTTTGCTTGAAGGATCAATTAATGCTATTTCAATAATTTAGGCTCTACTTGGTTTGACAGAAATAGTTTGTTGTCCTATCTCAGTTGTTGTTTGCTATGAATAGCTAGTAAAAATAGCTTTGGGAGAAAAATCTTTTCCCACATCAAAGAGAAGACGACTTCCTTTGAGTCTCAGAGAAAAGGGAATGGGATTTCCCTTCATGAATGGAAAACCTTTTTCATTTTGATCTTATACTCTTAGTCTCAAATTGATCATGATTTATATACAAATGTGTATAATAAAATTGGATTTCTATATTGAACAAAACAAAATCTCAATTGACAATAACTGTTCATTGAAATTTTTTGTAGGAGTACAATTTCCAAGAGAAGGGAAATGCTTTCTGTCCAACTAAACGGAGCCTTATTAATATATATATATATATATATATATATATATATATATTGTTTGAACCGAATAATATATAGCTGATTTACTATAAAATAAACACTAATATATATCTGAGTTACTATAAAGTAAACACTTCGCCCATGTAATCTTAGAACTTTATATGACGGCTTGCACTAATTGCTCTTGTTTGCGCTTTTTGCAACTATGGTTCTATGTATAATATAACAGCCTCAAATTGATATCTATATACACACCTTTAGAACTCAGATATACGGATCCCATTAGAACTCCGAAGTTAAGCGCGCTTGGGCGAGAGTAGTACCAGGATGGGTGACCTCCTGGGAAGTCCTCACCCTCAGGTTGGGGGCACTGGGAAACAACCTCTCTTTAGGTTAACACCGTGAAGGGGGATGGTTGCATACATCCCCCCCCCCAACCCTCCCCTCCCTTCCCCTCCCCTCCCCCAAGACCCTACTTAGGTGGGAGCCCTTGAGGCATTGGGTATGTTCCTTTTATACACACCTTTGGATATTACCCAAAAATTAGTGCTAGCATCTGTCTCTGTTGGAGGGGACTTCTGCGGAAACCTTTTGTGTAGTTTTAACTTTGCCTGTTCTTGGTCTGGCAGATATACAAGCGATTTGATTCAGATTCAATAATGGAAGCTGATGATGCTCGTTTGCAGTATTTTGTTCAAAAGGTTGACTCGTATACTTGAATTGTTGCTTTTCTTGCTAGGGAATTATATGGGATGTGAAGTGCCGTCAATCGGCATTGTGTTATAAGAAATGAGTAGGTGATCCATTGACATGGCGTCACTGTATTAGAGCCACTTTGATAGAGGTCTTGTGTTTGA
This sequence comes from Simmondsia chinensis, assembly GCA_018398585.1. Classification (NCBI taxonomy): domain Eukaryota; kingdom Viridiplantae; phylum Streptophyta; class Magnoliopsida; order Caryophyllales; family Simmondsiaceae; genus Simmondsia; species Simmondsia chinensis. The sequence goes on from JAGTTD010000014.1 coordinate 3,967,962, forward strand.
ATCCCATCAACTCTCCTCTTATTAATATTATGGCATCAACATAAGGTATCAAGTGAGTTTGTGCATTATCCGTGCTTCAAGTCCAGTAGGTTTTTGCATGAGGAGGTATGTTTAGCATATGGAACTGTTCCATTTAGCATATGGAACTGTTCCTTACCCTTCTAGTCAACAACTTAAAATCTTCGGATAGGTGGTTCCTTTACATGGTATACAAGCCTCTTTGTTTAAGAGGTCTTGAGTTTCAATTCCAACACCACCACTTTTAATATTATTGAGAAGTTCACACAAGGAATGGTGTGTGTTTGTGTATATGCTTTAAACCTAATGGATATTTGGATGAGATGGTATGTTAGTGTTTGAAATCATTTAGTGTTCTTCACCTAAGAGCTTAAGCTTTTAGATAATGGTTCCTTGTATGGGAGAGAGAAAAAAAAAGGTGGTCTTGCAAATGAAGCAGCAGTAATTTGATTGAGATTGAGAGCAATGATCTTGCATGGTGATGTTAGAAGGATTTTATGGCCTCAAAATAAGTTGGTGGTTAGACATAATCATCAATCTAGCCCTGTAGTTTTCAGTATGACAGAGACTAAAAACTTCAAAGGTTTGTAAAAATTTAATGATTGTGTGACTATTTATAAAAAAAACTGCAAACTAAAAGGTTCAAAGCAACTTTTTTGCTTTGTGATTCATTATGGGGGTCGTGTAGTATTTGCCATCATTGTTAGAAATATCGGATGTCTTGAATATTACATAATAGGTCATGATGAACGTGCTTGGTTTTCTAAGGGAGTATAAGTTGCCTTCTAGACGTTATGATTGCCTAAATATGAATGAATAACATTACAATCATCAATTTTTGTGTCCTTTGATAGTTTTTAACATGTAAAAACAATTGTAAATATGTTTTAATTTATGAAATACTGCATGCATTCTCTATGGCAATAATATTTTTACATACTGATTAGTCATCAACTAGCTCCAAACCAATTCATGGTGGTTTTGTTATGTGACCTTTGCTGTGCGCTATGTAATATATGCGGCAACCCAGATTTCAAAATAAGATTGCAAACTGCAATTTGATTCCATGGGGTATCAACCTTTTGTCGTGTTGGCGGCGCTTCAGTAGATGCTTTACTTATTTAATCTTCCGACTCGTGTATGACACAGGTTGATCTTTTTGTTGCAGGTATTCCCAAAGATAAAAGATTCGATTCAGGTACTTCTACATTTGCTGGAGCCATTCTTCTCGATTCTTGTTTTGATTTGAACTAATCTACTATTCGGTATGAACTGAAGGATAAATACTGTGCAAGTCCTCTGAATTGCTTAAATTTATAGAAGCATCCTCAACTGTTATCTTCATCAAACATGCTGTCAAACTATTAGCTTGTATTCACTAGACTCTTTACTTAATTTCCTACTGGCATTTATTACCCTCTTCATCAACCAAAATCATGTTAATATCATGTGATGAGAAAAGGTGGCCTTTTTGGGAGCTTTGTGGACCAAGAGCTTCGGGGGATTTGTTGATATAGTCTTAGCTGATTTACTGAGGGGCTGGAGGGCTTTGTGTTATTTGTTCCTTGGTTGTGTTTTGAGGACATCTTGTCCTTCCTCTTTGCATATTTTCTCTCAATGATATTTCTTTTTTCAATAAAATAAAATCATGTGATGTGAAGGGTCTAGTTAAAGCTATTGAACTGATCCACATGTGATTTTGGCTTTTGATAAAGTTACAACTTTGGGCAGAACTGAGAAGGGTGTACCCTTTTTTTTTTTTTTTTTTTTTTTGTTGATCAACAAGAAGGGTGTACATGATGCTAATTAATTATTAATCCTTGTGTTTGATAAAGTTGAAAGTGTTACGGTCATGTTTAATTCGTGCAATAGTTCTCTTAGGTAGTATTTACCAGAAGTTAAATTGTTGTATTAGTCTAAGCCTTCATGCTAATATTCAGTAGCAAATGTGACAGAGCTAGTGTGGCACATCAGCTTAACATTTTCATTTCCTCTATAAATTATATTCTGCAGGGTGGAATCATGCTATTTATAAGTTCCTACTTTGAATTTGTCCGGCTTCGAAATTTCTTGAAGTCCCAAAATGCTTCTTTCTGTCTGCTTGGGGAGTAAGTGTTTCTGTTGACAGATTATTTCCCTGTGAAATTACCTTCTGCTAATCCATCTTCAATTTCTTTTCTTCTTTATTGGTGTAAATGAGTTGAGTTGAACTTGAACTTATCAAGTTTGCTTGCCTAGTGTATTGACTTCTTTTTTTGCCCGAGAACCTAGCTCGATGAGCTTCAAGCCTGCATTGCTTGTTTAGGCTCTCATTTAAGCACAAAGTGAGCTTGTTTTGGCTTATTTAGGCTTGAGCTAAGCTCATTAAGGCTTGAACTTAACTTACAATAACACTTTTAGGCTCGTAATTTGGCTCGAGATTTAGCTCATTTAGGCTTGGAAGTCTTTGTGTCTGAGCTTTGGAAAACTCCAACTCAGGTTGCCTAGCTAAACAAACTGACTTAATCTGGCACAAGCTAGAGAGGTTTGAGCTAAATGACTAGCCAAGTCTTATGGGATCCTTGGCTCTGTTAGTAAAAAGCAATGTATATTCCACATTTTGTACATGTATTAATACTTTCTCCTAAAAAGGATGCTTACGTATAATTTTCCAATAATACGATAAAATAAGCATTTTCTTGATGTTATCCATGTAATACACACAATAAGACACCTATCCCTTTTTTTTCCATTTGAAATATAATGATAATTCAAAATATCAATTAAATGTCTATATTTTATATTTTGCTACTTTTAACTCTCAAATTATTTGTTGTATCATCATTTATTATGTGTTATGCTTCTGCCACCGCTATTGTGACTGCTAGTATTCTTTGCGTTTATAAGAAAACAAACTTTTGATAGAAATTCTCATATATAAAACTAGATAATACGTGTATGTATTAGATCACGTTTAATTCTCGTATGATATTTTGCAGAAAGGGCTTATTGGTCCTTTTGAATCATTTACACATGGATGTTTGAGAATACTTATTGTACTCCCGGATTGTGTTAGGTATACCAAGCAAAGTGATATCTCCCGTGCAAGAAATTGGTTCATCCAGGGACAACGCAAAATCATGCTTTACACGGAGAGGGCCCATTTTTATCACAGATACAAGGTTAGTAACACTATCATGTGGCTCTTTAACATTAATGTAGTGATGAGCTCTGAAGGAACTTTGGGGGGAACATATGACTACGAAGCGTGGAATGAAATCGTGGCTTAGCCGTGTTACAGTCAGGGTCACAGTTTTGCAGAAGTGGGGCGTCGCGAATATTACATAACAGATTATGGTGATTGGGTTTGTTGAGAAACATAAGTTGGTTTTAAACCTTTTGTTTGCAAAAGGCTGAGTGAATAATCAAACAATCATTAATATTTATCTCACTTAGGTTGGTTTTAACTTACAAATACACGTACAAATCCTTTTTAGTAAAAAACACAATATATATGTATTATTAAGGCTGTAACAAGATGACCATTAGTCAACAACCATTGCGTTACGTTATGTAATGGCCTTCATTTGATCCCATGCTTTGAAGTGCATCTTGGCATATAATAAATTTCCGATCAAAAAAAGAAAAGAAAAGATCATATCCTTGATTAACATGCGAGGAAGGGCCTGTAATATTGGACGTAATAAGAAGCAAGCTCATGACCATTACACTTGATCTGTACTATTAAATTATGCCATACACAATTATTTCTTTTAGAAGAAATTGTTGGATCATTTAATGAAAATCTTGTTTTATTAGAGTTTAATGTGGAAAAAAATCAAGATAAAATCTTAGCGGTGTACATACAAAGTAGCAAACATTGACGATTCACGGTCCAGGATTGCAGTCATAGTGTCGCAGCAGCAGGGTTTTGCAGATAATATTTAGTGGGTTGCGGCGATTTAGTTGAGTATTTTAATGGAGCATAAGCTACTTTTAAGCCTAAATTTGCAAAATTTGTGGACGAATAGCTACTTAGTCACCAACTTTCTTGTTTAATCAATTGTTTGACATGAAATACGTTTATAAGTATGTTAAAATAAAAGTAATATAGATTATAATATATATGGATTATGGAAGCCATTGTGAAAATATTGTTACATAATAGCTAATCGTATAGCAGCTACCTCAAAATCTATTGCACGTAACAACTTTTACTGTTTTTTGGTCAGAATAACAATTTTTACTTGATTCCGTGAAAAATGTATACATTGATTTTTATATTAATATTTTTTGATCATTGTAATGCAGATCAGAGGCATTCAGAATTTAATTATTTATTCTCTGCCTGAGAGAAAAGAATTTTACCCTGAGGTGAGCATGTTTTTCATCAACTTGGATCTGTATTCCCTCGCCCCACTCCCCCGATAGGGGAAGAACTAATGTAAGCGCTCCATTAAAACTGACGGAAAAGATTTTCCGTCACATTTCTGTAGCTTAATTGTATAAATAAGTAGCAATTCCTACTTTAATGGGGATTATTTTTCTTCCGTAGAGGAGAAGTTGACTTTCTCTCGGAGAGAAGGAATGTCATTTCCTTTATAGAAGGGAAAACATGTCCAATTGTGATATCCTACTTCAACCTCAACTAGATTAAATGTAAATTCGATATAGATATAGATAATAAAATTATTTTCCTTAGTTAAATAAACAAAGGCTTTTAAGAAAAGAATATTTATTGATGAAAATGTTTAGAGAAGAAAAAATTTTCCAAGAGGAAAATGTTTTCCTTTCAACCAAATAGAGCCGAAACCTTTCATAGGATAACATGTGTAAGATTTTATGAAGTGTAAACTACTAGATGATGTGTACACATGATGAAATTGGGGTGGGGGAGGCTGGTGGCCGTGGTGGTGACAGCGACCGGCGGGAGCTCTGGGGTGGAGGCGGAAAGAGGATGATCTATTTGTAATTTAGTTAAAAGATTACGGTTATTGTGGTCTTTTGGTTCAATATATTATTTTTTAAATATTTTCGTTTTCTTTTTCTGGGAATTGTCGCTTTAGCAAAACTTAACGAACATCTGACCCGTCACTTGGAGGGTAATGTTATCGAATTTCATGGTATCTCTAAAACATTTTAGAACCTCGGGACACCTAAAAACTATATTGCCAAATCTTATGGTACTTGGATAAAATTGTCCGAGAATAGAGTTTGACTGTCTGCAAATGCAGGTTATTAATATGCTGGAGGGATCTCAAAACATGAGCTGTACTGTGCTGTTCTCACGGTTTGATCAGTTCCGAGTAAGCCTCTTTGCTCCTTTGCCTTTGTAACTCTATATTTCACTACCATGTCGTTCTATGGAATCAAATCGTGATTTGCAGTTTCGATAGTCATCATCCATTTCTTAAGAACATGAGTTATTTTTATGCTTTTTCCGTAAAACTTTGAATGATTTTGTAATATTTTAATCGAATTTTACGGAAATATAAAAACAACCTCAATAATAACAGACCCAATGCCTCAAGAGCTCCCGCATAAGCGGGGTCTGGGAGGGGTGGATGTACGCAGCCTTATCCCTTCAGGGTATAACCCTGCCGAGAGGCTGTTTTCGAGGATTCCCAACCTTATAGGGTCAGCAATACGAGGACTTCCCAGGAGGTCACCCATCCTGGTACTACTCTCGCCCAAGCACGCTTAATTTCGGAGTTCTAATGGGATCCGATTCCTTAGTGCCTGATAAATGAACCCTAGACAAACAACCTCACCACCATCCAATAGTAATCTTTTCCTACAAGCGATCCCATATTGATATGTGTAGTACTTCTCTTAAAATTCGCCTTCTCCAGAACAATGAGTATATCTTAACAAGCGCCATGACAACACTATTCTTTTAACAAAAAAGGGTAAAAACAGGCTCCTAGGATTGCTCTCTTTTGAAAGGGAATCCTAAGGCGTCAGCCCGAGAAATAGTAATAAGGGCTCGAGAGAGAGCATGATCCCAAACCGAAGCACCATGTCCAGCATTTTCTATTCAATCAACTGATACGATGCTTCTTAACATATCCCGTTTCTTGAAACATGTAAATATTCAAGTTCTTACGTTATAAATGCATAATTCTTTACTGTTATAATTTTTTATCGTATAGCTTGAAAGAATTGTTGGAAGCAGCGCGGCAAAGAGGATGGTGTCTTCAGATAAGGGCCTCTTCGTTTTTTGCTAGCATTTGGAGTTCAATGGATTTATTATATGTATTTATTGTTTTTTCAGTAAGAGGGTTGATAATTTAAAATTTATTATAGGATCTTAATTTAAATTGGTTTTCACCCTTAGAAATTAAATATTTATTGTTTTTTTTTTTTCATTTTTAATTTTGCTGTAATTGCTTAACAGATAACAGCCTCGTTAGGCATCTGATTTTGAAGTCAATATGCATATGTTTGTGTTTTAGATTTTTTTTGATAATTAGCAACACGATGGCAATACAAATCAGGCAGTTCATATAGACGAAGTCACAGTTAACCCACATAATAGCGAGAATCAAGAGATAAAGACAAAAAATAGCCCAGAAAAAATAGGACAACATGAGAGATATTTGTGTTTTTTAGATGTATTTCTTTCTTTTTACACTGGTAATGCGTTTAAAAGTGATCCACTATGATCCTAGTGGGGATTGAACTGTGTAATACCGTTGGCAATCGGAGAACTCAACCACTAGTCTATTTTCTTAGGGGATTTGTGTTTTGATTGTATTGGAATTTTAACATTCTTTGTGAAATTCAAGGGATTTTTTTTTTTATTATTATTTACGTAATTAGTTCTTATAATAATGTATTTTGTTAATTTGGTTTCTGTATTTTTAATTGGTGACCTAATACTAACTCTCCTAACCATATGAAACCCAATAGAAATCCTCAATCCAGCAACCTATGATGCTATTTTGAATGATTAAAAAAAAAAAAAAAGAGAGACGAGAATACTAATTCAAAAATAATATTACATAACCTATTTTTGATAATTTAATTGCTTCATATCATACATATATGTGTGTTATAAAATTAGGAATATAAAATAGTTTAGAATATGATTTCATAATAACATAATATAAGGGGTGATTAGGTTGGTAATGTATCTTGAATATAGGTATTAAGGAGATTGTACTACATTTGTCGAATTGTTATAATACGAATAATAATCGTTTTAAATTGATGCAATATTATTCCCATAATTTTGAGCTATATGCTTCTGGCATTTGAAGTCCTTCGAAAACTTTCTTATAGTGTCATTATCAAGTCGTCAATACAAAATAGTTGTTATCACATTCATAAGAAACATATAAAGTCTTCTAGAGAGTGTCGTATTTATTAAGAATCTAAATTTAATGGGATAATTTACTGATAAGTATGGTCCCTCGTAACCAATTTCCCATCTTTATAAAAAATATTGAGCTACAAGTTGTGCTTTATATATAAATGCCTTATTTCATGTGTAGTTTGAAAATTTTTCATTCTCGAGCATCAAGACTACAAAACCAAAACTTGCATGTTTTTATGGGAATCTCATTTCGTCTGAATCACATCTTCCGCTTTTACCAATCATTTATCTATTGATATTCTTAAACAAACTTTGATTTTGGCGTTAGGATTATCGTAGGCGTAGCCTTGATAACTGCATCTACTATTGGCCAAACCTCTGCTCCGCTATCGTTTGTTAACCCGCTCACCTAGCCCCTCCTTCACCAACACTCTATCCCCGTCGTTAGACGGCGAGAGGTCTAGTAAGGTGACCAAAGATAAGCGTGGGGTGAGAGGGTGGTCGGCTAACCATGATTCTATTACAAATTTAAACCAATATGGGTTACGTGTCGTTTTTCTATTGGCATTAGTTTTATTCTATTTTTTATGAAATAATTATTTATAATAAGAATATTTTGATCTTTTCATAAAAGTTTAAGGAAATTGTATGCTGATGGTTTAATTTAAGTGTTATTTCACCGTTATTTATGAATTGAAAGTTTTCAAACATAAACTAAATATTAATTTTTTTCGAAATTTGAGGAAATAGAGTGTAATTTAACACAACCACTCGTAGTTTTTATTGCTTGTAATTAGAATATAAACGAATGGAGTAGTCTATGTTCGTTATTGGGCTCAATAGCTGATAGAGCCAAGTTATAGCAGGCTTGATAAGCTTAATGATCCGAATTTGAATAAGGAAGTGCTCGACTCGTTAACATTCATGAACACTTTGATAAAAGTTTATTAAAAGCAAGTTAAAACCTCATTTAAGAGTTTGACATGAGCTCATTAATAGTTAATATTAACCCGAAAAATAGTTTAATAGTTGCTTGAAGCTCAAATAGCTCAGCTCGATAAGGAACTCGACGTGACAACAAGCTCAACTTTATTATAAGCTCGATTTCTCTCCATTACGAGCTCAAATCAGCTCTATCATCCTAACAAGCAGAGCTGAATAACAAACACAATAAAATCTTATCAATTCAAGCTTGAACAAAAGTTCACGATAAGAGCTCGGTTCAAACCCGAGCTCAGGTTCGAATACGAGGCACTCGACTCGGCTCGTTTAACCCCTTTAAGCCGGACCGGGGAAACGTCACTCGCCATCATCTCAGAGAGAGATCGCGCATATGAGTCTCAGTTGATGGTAACAGCAACGGAGCAATGAGGCGGTTACTTGCGTTGTTCGCGGCGGCGGCGACGACTTTTCTTCCTGCGATTTGCGCCTCCGGTTCCGGCGGCGGCAGCTACGGGGGAGATGGTACGAACAAGTTCGAATGGGAGTTACTTTCTGCTCGAAATTTCTCAGACCAGATCCGTCTCCACTCTATTGCCATTGTTCTTGTCACTGTGCCATGTCCGTGCACTCTTTCTCTCTCCTCTATCGCATGAACTTGAATTGTCATTGAAGTTGTATTCTATGTGCGATTTTGCTGTACTGTTGTATGTGTTAGAATTATTCATGTGTCTTCACCTATTAGCCGAAGCTTTTGAAAGAGTTGGTTCCTTGATATGGTATCGGAGCTTTGTTAATCAAGAGGTTAAAATTCGAATCTTAACAACTCCCACGCTAAAAATATTAACTTATAATTTATTTCAAGCACAAGGTAAGGTATGAGTGGGCCAATGCATTATCCACATTTCAAGCTTATTGTCCGTGTCACTTTGCCTTGTCCTTAAACACATTCTCTTTCTTCTCTTTCTCTGCTCCATCTCATGAACTTGAAGTCTATTCTATATGAGATTTGATTGTTGTACTGATACAATCTAAAATGGAAAATAGATTGAAACTAAACAAAAGCTGTAAAACACAGAAATTAAAGGGAAGAGAGAAAGAAAGAAATGACATGATTTTCATTACTTAAGTTGCTAATGGAATAAGTGTTCAATAAAAAGTTGCTAATACAACAGGATGCCTATTTATAGGATTTTCTTCCCCCTCTTGGGCCGAAGCCGTTCCTATTCTTTGCGGGCTATCCTATTACTCATGTCCTATATATCTATTTTGGGTATGTATCACGTATTGTTGCATGAATGGAAATGACATGACCTCATCCACCTTAACCTAAATGAGGAGATGGCCCTAGATAGAGCTGAGTGGAGGGTTAGCATAGGTGTAACCGATATAGCGGTTTAGGATAGAGGAGCACAGCTAAGCTAGTACTAGCATACTTAGGCTTATATGTATGCCTGTTTGATTATACTTGCTATTACCATGTGTTGGTTGCTTGTTATTTTGTCGCTTTATTGCTTTATTGCATATTTTTGGTTTATGCTTTCTCTGTGCCCTTTTCTTATGTTTTTATGCTCTTATGCTTTTTGCTTTTCTGGTTGGGGGTCCTCGAACACAGCCTCCCGTTAGGGTAGCATCCTAAAAGGGTAAGGCTACGTACATCCCATCCCCCATACCCTACGTATGCGGGAACCCTTGATGCATTGGGTTGTTGTTGTTATCATCTAGGGTTTTATCAAATATTTATTTTGCGAGTCTTGTTTGCGACTGGTTGTTTGGCTTGGTTGAACTTAAGGGTGTAAATAAATCGAGCATTTGATGAAATACTCGTCTTTGGAATCGAGGATGGCTCATTCATGTTTGATTTCAGGGCTCCATAGATTAAAGAGCCGAGTTGAATGGTGAGCTCAATGAGATGAGTTTGAAGGTGGGAGTTCGGCTTGTTAAAATTGATGATAAGAGACTGTAAAGGAGCTTGATAGTTCCTTGGTATTAGCTTAACAATGGGTTATGCTCAAATAGCTCGGCTCGATTAGACTACCGAGCCAAGCATTGAGCATATTAGTGTCTTGTTAAACCGAGCTTGAACAAAGGTTTCAAAGCTCGTTTAAGCCTTGGGTCGAACTCAAGTTTGATAAAACTTGTAGCTCGAATACAAACGAGGGGGTGCTTGATCGACTCTATTCATTTATGTTACCTCTTGGATTTTGTGATTTGAAACTTTGGAGATTAGTTGAGCAAATACATCTCGTCTTAGGTACTTTCTAGAATTGTATCTAACTCAAGTGAGCCCTATGTCACCCTCCGCCTATCCTAGTAGAATTTTTACTTAAGTAGGCGTAGCATTGTAGAATACTCTAGGAGGATCTAGTACGTGCTAGGGCCTTCCGGAGCATTCATGGGTGCGTTGGACTTAGATGCATGTATAGGGGAAGAGGCATGTCCCCTGGCATGGAGAGACGCGTCCCTTGGGCCCTTGACAAGGTCCAAGTGCACGGACCTCATGAAGGGTCATGTCCCTTCCCAAGAGGCGTGTCCTTTGACAAGGGGAGATGTGTCCAATGAACCTTGACATGGTTCATGGACACGGTTTTCCCAAGGGGGTCATGTCCCCTCCTTGATTCATTTGGATTCATGTACCTAGCTTTGATGCATTGCACACAGTTTGCACAAGGGGTTGTGTCCCAACCGTGTGGATGCATGTATATATTTAGAGTTGTGTGTTTTTGTGAAGAGTTGTATTCTTTCATTATAAATATGCTTGAGTATAAATAAAGATGGCAAGGCATTTGCCAAGGGGGATCAAACCCATTCATCCAAACTCTCTCTCTAATTGTTCTAAGTGCCAAACGTGTAAAATTATACTTGTGTGCTCATAATTTTCCTCTACCCTTCCATAATTCCTTTCGTTGCCTTATTATTCACATAAAGTGTGTCTTGTGCATGGGGGTTGCCTGACTTAGCGAGGGACTTTCGGAGTGAAGTTAAGTGGCACACGGGCCTTGACAAGGGTATCAAGAGTCATCCCGTGACACCTAGCTCCTTAGGCTTGAGGCTCGAATTGTCTCCATTAAGCTCAGGTTGGGCTTGAGTTGGCTTGATTGAGCTCAAACCGAGCTCGGCTATCTCCAAACCGAGCTTGCGATATTTGGGCTTATTTAAGCTCGATCTATACTTGTTTTGGCTCATTTAGGTTCAAGCTCAACTCATCTAGGCTCAAGTTGACTTGGTTGGGTATATTTGAGCTAATAAATTGTATTAACGTAAGCTCATTTAGGCTTGCTAGGCTACAAGCTAGAGCTTGAGCTCAGCTAAATAAGCTAAACGAGCCGAACCGCCTCGGCTCGAGCTAAAAATGAGTTAAGCATTTTGAGCGGCAAGCCGGCTTGGCTGATTGCCACCCCTACTTTCGTATCCGGACTGGACCATTTACGTCTGAGTGCTCGAACTATTTGGGGTGTGTTTCATGGAAAGAGCTAGTTTTCGATATCCTTTTAAGGATAACCAACCCCTCTGCACGCACGGTTACACAGGAACATGCCAATTGGCCCCTTGTGGGTAGCTAGGTGCTGGACATGGTTTAGCAACACGACTTTCTAGGTTTCTTCCCTTTGTATCGAAAATTTGAAACATGGTTTTGTTCTCTATTTTTTGTAGTTAAGGGAGTCTTTTTTCATATTTTCTAAATATTTCTAAGATTTTCCCAATTTTTCATTTTCCATGGACAAATTGAGATAGGAAATGAATAAAGTTTTCTGTAACTAAAGGCATTTTTAGTTTTGCGTGCTCAGGGTCTGGGGAGACTCGATCGCTAATGAAGGAAATATCACATGAACTGACTAAAGATCAAGAAAGTTTCAGTTCCCTGAAGCTGATGCTCGTGTATAGAAACCGTGATAAGGTGGTGGCCGATTCTTTAGGTGCCACTGAGGGAACGACTATCGTGTGCTATCGCAATGCGATGCCTTATAAGTACCAAGGGAGGCTCAGGACGCAAAGTATATTATCTTCAGTTAGTTATCTGATGTCGCTTGCCCCAGAAGAACTTCCTCTGCAAAAGCTTGATACCTTTGATAAATTTGAGATGTTTCTTGCATCGGCTGATAAGGTTGTGCTTCTCAGAGAATCTTGTGGTTGGACTGAGAAATTGTTAGCACAGGCACGTGGCAATGAAAGTGTGCCAGGTATGTCCTGTTGGTAAAATAGCTTCTTTTTCTCTTCCTTTATGCTTACGCCATGGACTGAAATCGGGATTCTCTCTCGCATTGCAATGTTGCGGTGGCAAGGTGCAGCGGACATTATGTGATGGGTCATATGTTGATCATGTTTGGGTTTTAGAGAGAATATAGGTTGCTTGTTTGAAATGACTTAATACCTAGTTCGTTCCAAGTTTCAACAAATTCCTTTTTTAATCTTGAAGTCTGTCCTTCTTTAGTCTGCAATTAGTCAAGGACCAAATAGGAAAGTGAGTTTATGGACTTGACTTGTCCACATTACTCAGAAGAAAAAGTTTGACGGGTCTTGGGAAATGTACCTGTCCAGCTGCATATAGACCAAAAATTCCAACTGCCTGTGGTTGTATTTAAAATTGAATTGGCCCTTTTTCTTCTTTTTGGGTGATATGGCATAATTGGGTAACAAAGACGGGAAATAGGTAAGCTTATCTTTCTATTTTTGCCCCTAACATACGATAGACTGACAGAGGGACCAAATTGAGTACAAAATAAACTTCAGAGACCAAAATAACAACTTCGTAAAAATTTAAGGACCAAAATAGGTGCTCGAGAAAATGTTGAAAATATTTAGTGGTAGACATTACATGATTTTGTTGCTATTTATTAGAATTTGTTTTGTGTAAGAGTGTGAATGAACCAACCGTTCAATGAATTGTTATGTTGAAGTCGATTAAAGTTCGTTCTTGTTAGTTTTGGTGGTTTAGTAAGTAAACCGGCAAGCTCGATATGCTTATGAGTCAAGTTGATGCAAGTTGTGCTCAACTTGTTAAAGATAGTGAAAATTTTGATTGTTGTTAGGAGCTTGTGAATTACTTGTTTTAGCTTGATAATGGATCACTGGTGGCTCGTTAATACCTTAACTGATAGTTGTTTGATACAAGATAGCAGCTTGTTAGTAGCTCAAGTAGCTTGGATCCATGGCAAGCTCCTCTTGATAACAACCCTATCTTAAAAAGGAGCTTGACTCTGCTTTATTAAATTAATAAGAGCGGAGTTGATCTACAAGCGTGCAAGTATCTTACTGAACCTAGTTCAGGCAGAAACTCAGGACTTGTTCAAAGTCCAGCTTGAACTTGAACATCAACTTGTGAGAACTAATTGAGCTCGTGTTTGAGCAAGACAGAATTCGTTTGGATTCAGTTCATTTATATGCATAGTTGTGTGCTAGTAGCAGTTAAAACTTACACAGACTGCGCAAGCCCCAGTGAAGATAACAGGATAAGAGTTAGCAAAGAGAAGATAGATCAATGTCTAGACTCTAGAGCTAGTTAAACTGTCTTTAATGTAAAAACAATAAATCAATTGTTTGTATGGAAACTTGCTTCAGTGTCAGACCAACATTGTTAAACAGGATGTATTCATAATATGATGGTACCAAATCGTGGTTCGTGGTCTTTGTCACAGTTGTGTTCGAGATGTCGCAGACATTAGTGCTTTGTTTGGCAACTGGGTAAAAGGGGGTAAAGAGGGTTAAAGAGGGGGAGGGTAAGGTAATATCTTACCCTTGTTTAGATATGTCAAATTAAGAGGGGTAAGGGCAAAGAGGGGTAAATGAGTTACCCTTGTTTTGCAATTGGGTAAAGGGGTAAGGGTAAAGACAGTTATAGTTAAAATAAGGGTCAAAGTGTTCAAATTTTTTTAAAAAATTACCCTACCCTCTTTAACCCCCAATTTGGGGGTTAAAGAAATTGGGGGTCCCCATTACTCCCCTTTACCCCTCAAACAAATTTGCCAAACAAGGGTAAGCAATTACCCCTCTTTACCCCTCTTTACCCCGTTGGCAAACAGGGGGTAGGTATTAGGTCCTAGTTGTTGCTTTGGATGAGATCCCTGATCAGTTATGTGAACATCCCATTTTGTAATGATGGATTTGTCAAATGTTCACAATTTAGTTTTCTAGGTGGTCTCTTTTCGACTTTGAGCCGAGAAACAAATGGAACTCCTGCATCAACAGGGCAGAAAAATCTGAAGGTAGCTTCTAGCATGGAATCAAATCATTGTTCATGGTCGCATACATTACATAATGAGTCACGGCATTATGGTTGAGCTCTCTAAGGGAACATAAAATGTTGTTAGGGTTAAAATTTTGCAGAACTTCAAATGAATGATCATATACAATCATTGATCTCTTCACATGTTAGCACTTCTTAACAATAAGTTTATATGTGTTTAGTACATAAAATGCAATACATATGAATTATGGAGGCCGCTACAAAAGAGCCATTACATAACGAGTGACTTCCTCTATTACCCATTATGCAACGGTTGTTACTTTATGTTTCATGACAATCTCTGATTCCATGGCTTGGATTTCTAGTTGCATACTGTAATGAAGCTAATCTTGAACTAAAAATAAATCCATGCGCTACTAATGAAACCACAGTTTTTGATTTTCTGGAACAGGATGCAGGAAATCACGTGCTGACCTGTGGAGTGGAAAAAGGCTTTCCCGGGATTCCTTGGGCCGGAGATTTCAGCTCTGGAAATGGAACGGCCCACTGTAGGAATGAGGAGAGGCCATCAGTTGAAATTACATGTAGCTCTGAAGAGTACAAAAAGTTCGAATCATTCTTGTTGAAGTTCATGGCTATTGCACGAGATCAGTTTCTTCCTCCTCAAAGGCAAAGATACGGTCTTGTTTCAGACAAAACATTACTTTCGTCTCTTGACATTGAAGAGTCTGGTCCATGGTCGTTGATTGTTTCTTATGCGGGATGTCCTGGTTGTTCGAAGGTACTCAAAGACGAGAATGACCTCCACGAAGTTGCAGAGATGCATTATCTTCCTGTCATGGAGGTAAGATTCTCAGGGATACCGCAGCACTGTTTCATCTTGTTTAGAATTTGTAGCACATGGTCATGTTTGCTCTGGCTTCATTTTGCATTGTTGTCAAAGTATTGTAGCTTTAGTTGTGGGGGGGAAAGAAGACAGTTGATTTGTTTGGTAAAATTTTTTAAGAATTTTTGTGGAAGTGCTGTATAGAGTATCAAAATGACAATTCAAGACAACAGTCTAATTACTTCTATTATAATATGTTAATGAAATAAGAACGATGTAATAAATTAATCTTGAATTATTACTTATAGAAAATCATCTCAACAAGTTAAACTATATTTTGAAATCTTTAGAAATGTCGGCAAACTTTTCCTTATGAAGTTTTTGTTTGAATTATTTTAATAGTATCTTTAAATAGTTTTGTAATATATTAAAATTATGAAGGATAAAGTTGTCTTTATGGTGCAAAAACCACTGTTTTGGGAACCTGCTTGTATACAAGCACCCTACCCCCAGCTTTCTCAAGAAATTGGTTTTGAGAAAGCGTCTTTCCTAGCCACATTTTTGAAAAATACTCCAAACACCTATTTTTCCCCAAAGTCTGTTGTAGTAATTCTCCAACAGCAGTTTAAATAGCTAGCTTAAGATCTGTTACATAATTGCCTCTATTTGGTTCCACGGTTTGATCAAAGCCCTCAGTTTCATGTGGATTTTATTTAAACGTGTTCCAAGCTTACTGATATGTGGATATTCAATCACAAAATGCAGCTGGTCAATAACCAAAATGAAGTTGGGCCAGAGTTACCTGCTAATAAGCCATCGGTAATACTTTTTGTGGATCGATCATCTGATTCAATTGAAATTCAAAGTAGAAGTAACGAAGCGCTGGGCGTCTTTCGGGAAGTAGCACTGCAGTATCAGAATTTATATGGAATAGACGGACAAAACACCGATGGACACAGAATATCCTCAGTCCGAGCATATCGAGCATCTAAGGATCGGTATAAGGATCACAGGATGCTGCTATCCCCATCACGTCAGAAGATGAAGTTCACCGATAAAATGTCTGTTATGATCATAAATGACGGAAAGCATGTAAAATTGGGTGATGTGGGCCAGGATTTACAAGCTAGTTCATTGCATGAGATTTTGACTAATTTGCTTGGGCGTAAGAAGCAAGCCAAGTTGAGCTCACTTGCCAAAGAAGCCGGTTTCCAGCTTCTTTCTGGTGATTTAGACATAAAGATATTGGATAGTTCATCGTCTCAATCCGGGAGTCAAAGTCCACCTTCAACCGAGCATTTAAATGAGGTTCCCATTGAAAGTGCTATCTTATCATCTCAATCCGAGAGTCAACGTTGGCCTTCAACCGAGCATTCAAATGAAGTTCCTGACAAAAGTGCTATCTTATCGTCTCAATCTGAAAGTCAAAGTATTGTATCGTCTCAATCTAAATGTCAAAGTCAACCTTCAACCGAACATTCAGATGAAGTTCCCAATGAAATTGCTCTTGATGTAGCAGAGGATCAAGGATCTAAAAGTTCGTCTCTGAAGCTGCAAACCGGACCTATAGAGCCTCATCATGAAGATGTAAATTTAGAAAGGATAACTTTTGTACACGGCGACAAGTTAGGAGATCTGCACCGTGATTCCCGAGATTTTACAATGTCTTTTTTATTTAGCGACTGTGACTACCAGTTACTCGGGTCTCTAGCAAATGACTCGAGAGTACCGGCTATGGTGATCATAGATCCCTTATCTCAACAGCATTATGTCCTCTCTGATTTGGCAAATTTTAGTCCCGTGGATATCACAAGTTTTATCGATGGATTTTCTAAGGGCAATCTTAGTCCTTATCAACGATCAGGACCTGTGCAGATTGTTTCAGAGGGTCCACATCCTCCATTCATTAATCTTGATTTTCGTGAGAAAGATTCTATTCCTCACGTTACAACCCAAATGTTCTCTGAGTTGGTTATCGGTTCGAGCCAGCTCAATGTTAAAAATGAGAGCAATGCTTGGCATAAGGACGTGTTGGTTCTTTTCAGCAGTAGTTGGTGCGGATTTTGTCAAAGAATGGAATTAGCTGTTCGGGAAGCATTTCGGGCCTTCAAGGGCTATATGAACACAATTAAGGATAAATCGAAGGACAGAAAATTTGTCATTTCCAATGGTGAGTACTCTTCCTCATGGAGTTAAATTACAGTTTACGGGGGAACATATGTTGCTTTTAAGCCTTATGTTCAGAAAATTTTTAGTAAATAGTCATACATCTATTAATTTTATCCGTTTGGTAGTTTTTACTATTAAATATATACACACACATACATAAGCATT
Organism: Simmondsia chinensis; assembly: GCA_018398585.1. Taxonomy (NCBI): domain Eukaryota; kingdom Viridiplantae; phylum Streptophyta; class Magnoliopsida; order Caryophyllales; family Simmondsiaceae; genus Simmondsia; species Simmondsia chinensis. Next base: position 3,985,560 of record JAGTTD010000014.1, read on the forward strand.
ATGAAGACTGTTATAGAAGTATTATTAAGTATAGGCCAGCTGCGCTACAACTAGCTTAAAATTTGTTACGTAATGCCACCACGGTCATTTACATGTTTTGATAATAACAAGAGGTTGAATTTGTGGCAGAGAATTCAGATGATACTGCAAAGGTACCAGCCATATACTTAATTGATTGCACGCTCAACGAGTGCAGTTGGATCCTCAAATCATTTGGTCAGGTGAGTTTGATATACTGGAAATTATCTTTCATGCTATTTTTGTTGATTGGTTGTCTTCATAATACTGAAATCAAATCGTGGTTCAAAGTCATGTCTCTGTTCCTCATAAGTGATTTATTGGTTTTGGACCAGACCAGTTGCATTCTGGTCTACGTTTTTGGTTCAGTCCAGTCTGGTCTTAGTTCGAATTTAGAGTAACAGCATTCTTTAAAGCATTAGAATACTAGTTGTGACCGAAATTTGGAATGAACCAACTAATTTGGTCCCAGTCCGAGCTGGAAAAACCGGTATTATTTGGTCCAACGTAAGTTGGGACCAATGAAAACCTTTTCAGAGCTATTAAAAACTGGATGAGAGTGAGTGTTGAATTATAGAAATTGTAACAATGGTTACGTAATGAATTTTGAATTAGCTTGTCGTTATATGAGGGATAATTTCGTTGTCCCTCCTTAATGCTTTTGTATGTATTTTATTTAATAAAACATGTTTACAAATATGTTTACATACTAAATTCTATCAATGATGAACTGAAGTTTATAATTGTATTGCTATTCATTCAAATATTTGCAGACATAGAATCTAAAACATCTATTATTTAACAAACCGACCTTATTGCCCTGACTCATTATATAACATCGGTAAACTCTTTTCAGCTCATGGAATCAAATCCCAATTTACAGTTGCGGTCATAGTGTTCCATTTGCAGTTGTAGATGTTATGTAATGAGTTATAGTGATCGTGTTGGACGTGTTAAGAGAATTTAAGTTGCTGTAAAGCCTCTTGTTTTGCAAAAATCTGAATGGATATTAAAGAGATGAAAGCCTTTGTCACAGAACTAAATCATGATTCACAGTTCTATACAGTCATGGTAGTTGGATATTTTAAGCCAGTCATGCGATTGTGTTTGGTTTCTAAGAAAATATAAATTGTTTGTAATTATTATCCAAAAAGCATAAAATGTTTTTAATCATTATGTTGGCAAAAAGTTGGGAAAATAGCCATACAATCACTAATCTGTATATCTTTTTGAATGTTTGTAACATAAAAATATATTCGCCAATTTTCATACTTGTGAGATAGTTTTGAAAATATACGCATTGAGTCCATTACAAAAGTATTGTTACTTGATGGCCAGTTGCGTAAGGATAGTTCAAAATCCATTATGTAATGACCTTTGCATTACATAACACCCTTTATTTGATTCCATAGTCTATATCTGAATACTATGTTAATATTTTTTTTTCATATTTTTTTTTTAAATTTGCAGAGGGAAATGTACCCAAATCTAGTGCTATTTCCAGCAGAAAGGAAGAATGCTGTCCCGTATAAAGGGGATTTGATGGTTAATGATATAATCAAATTTTTAGGCAATCATGGAAGCACTTCTCACTATCTTCTCACTCATAAAGGTAACCTTTTTTTCTATTTTCCATTTATTTGCTGAATATTTTGAGCCCCATTGCCTTGGGGCTCGGTTCACTCTAAGTTTACAGTTTATGGATTACGGAAACCACAAGCCATTTTCTGTTTGTAGTTCTTAAGAATTAGAAAAAGAGGAGCTTGGGGGGGGGGGGGGGGGGGGGGGGGGGGGTGAGAGAAGAGGTTATGAAATTGTCTATGTCTTAAGGTTCTATAGCCAAATCATATAATTTCATGAGTCATGGGGTTGGGGAATTGGGGGGGGTGGTGGAGGGATGATTAGGGCTATATATGAGTTGAGTTAAGCCCGAGCTTGTCAGATTTGCTTGAGCACATTTAAGCTAATAAATTGTATGAAAATGGGCTCATTTAGGATTGGAAGCCTATGAACTCGAGCTTCATTAGGCTCGAGCTTGGTTTGGTAGGCTAAACGAGTTGGCTTAGCCTAGCTTGAGCTTGAAATAGTGGAGCCTTTCAAGCTTTATGACGGGCTTGCGAGCTGATTCTGCTCGTTTACACCCCTAGTGAGAATTGTGGTGGTGGGGATGGGCGGTGGTGGCAGTTGGTGGTGGTGTTTGTTGGGCGGGATTGTGGTGCTTTGTAATATAACCGCTTCTTATGTTCAGAAAATCAAGGAAGCACCTCTCAATATCTTCTCAGACACAAGGGTGGACTTTTCTTTCTTTGTTTCTTTCGGGTCCGAATTGTGAATATTTTTATCCACGTTTTTCTGGGCTAGTTTGGTATCGCTTTTAGTCTACAATTTATGAATTATGAAAAACTGAAAGCCATTTTCTGTTTTTAGTTTTTAATTCTTAGAAAGAAGTCTCAAACTTCTAGTTCATAAAATAGACCCCTGAACATTGTAGTTAAACACAAGTCACTCCCTGAACTTTATTTCTAAATACAACTCACCTCCCGATATTTAACTTAACTTCTTAAATTACAATGTTAAACATAACTCATGCCTTAGTATTTGGGTTTGTTTCTGTTTATTCCTGTCCTTAAGTTCTGTTGAAGCTCATCCTAGCTTGATTAGGTTTTGATGAAGTCTTGAATTAGGGATTAAAACCTATTTCTTTCCCTAAAAGACCTCTATGCAAATGTTGTAACTCGTTTCATAATATCGGTGAGTGACACTGCATTTCTTTGGCCTCACTAGAATCAAATGAGACACTGCATTTCTTTGGCCTCTCTAGAATCAAATGAAGGACATTATACAAGGTTGTGGATTTTGAGGTAACCGTAACAATATAGTAGTTTTGTAAACACCTTCGTAACATGTGTGTGTGTGTTTATATACTGTATACGTTGTGTTTTATTTATTGGAACATGAATATGAATGTGTGTATATACTTAGAATTTAGTAAAATAGGTGTTATGAGTAACGAAGGATGGCTTTTCGTCCTTGTTTTTGCAAATAAAAGATTTAAAAGCAACTTATATTTTCTGGAGAAAACACTGCACAATTACCCGAACCAGATACATAAAGTTCCCGACCCCATGACCATTAAACTCCATTTTGATTCCGTAGTGGGACCAAAACTGCAACCATGATGTGATCATGGACACTGGTTTGATTCCGAATGTTCTATTGGCTTTTCTTTTTTAAAAAAAGTTCACCTCATGCTTTATACCTCCCACCTAAACCTACAGGAGGAGATGACTTTAAATAGAGCTTAGTGAAGGGCTGGCATAGGGGTAGCTGATGTAGTGGTGTAGCGGGGTAGGATAGAGGAGCTTATTTTGGCTAGCACTAGTACCCTTAGGCTTATATGTCTGCCTGTTTGGCTTATGTGATATGTTTGGGAGTTGTTGCATCACCTATCGCCTATTGTTGCTTCATGCTTCCTTTATGCTTACTCTGTGCCGCTGTTCTTGCTCTTGTTCTTACTGCTCTTGCTTTTATACTTTTATGCTTTTATGCTTCATGTTTGTATGCCTGTATACCTCTTTTCTTCTCAGGTTAGGGGTCCTCGGATACAGCCTCCCTTAAGGATAACACCTTGAAGGGGTAAGGCTGCGTACATCCTCCCCCTCCAGACCCTGCATATACGGGAGCCCTTGAGGCACTAGGTCGGTGGCTGTTGTCACGCTTTATACCTGTTCTTCCTACTTGGCTTGTCCATGTCATCCACTTATGCCACGTCATCCAATAGAACAAGCAGCCATTTCAATTATAAAACGAACGACACTTCATTAAACTGGGTAATTTCTTCCCTTTGGATGACTTGGCAAAAGTAGGTGACATGAATGAGCCAAGTCATCAAACATACGTTCTTATTTTGGTCCTTGACTGACAACAAACTAACAGAGGAATCAAAACAAACGTAAAATAACTTTCTGGACCAAAATCGCAATTCCGGAGAACTTCAGGAACCAAAAGAGATATCGAGTCATTCACATTTTCAACGTTGGGAGATATCCTAATCTTTACTTCTCTTTCTTTTTCTAGGAATCCTATGGACTGAAACCGAAGAGAAGGTCAAGAACCCGTTCCCATCTGATGTTACATTACTGACAGAATCTTACGAGGAATCTTCTGACGACCATTACAGATCCCTTACGAAGAACCAAAAAGATCAAAACCAAATCAAATACAACGGCCAGACTGCAGCTCGCTATAATGTGGTCGTGGGATCCTTCCTAATTGCGACAGAACTGCTATCCGGGATGAACCCTTTTAGCAACACGCAGATCCTGATCGTCGGTTTGGATCCCAGTCTCGGATTCAACGGTCTGATACTGAATAAACGCATCAGCTGGGAATCTGTACCAGGAATCATACAAGCCAGTGTTCTAAAAGACGCTCCACTGTCTTTCGGGGGGCCAGTTATTCATGGCGAAGCGCCTCTCATTGCCTTAACGAGAAAGTCTCTAGAAAACAAACACCCAGAAGTGCTCCCAGGTGTTTATTTTTTGGATCAAATCGAGACGGTCCATGTTATTGAAAAGGTTAAGGCCGGGAATGAATCGTCTGGGAATTATTGGTTCTTTTTCGGGTATTCGGGTTGGGGATGGGAGCAGTTATTTGGTGAGATTGATGAAGGTGCTTGGATTCTTCAACATGGCTCTGTGGAAGATTTGCCATGGCCTTGAGCACTGTGAAATGAACTAAGCTTTTAATGAACTGCTTCAATGCAGAATTGATTGAGGCTCGTTCGTGTCTGTTTTAGGGGCTCAATGAGCAAACGAGTTAAACTTGAGCAGGCTCCGGGGCTGAAGGAGTCGAGTTGGAATAGGAAACGTCGAGCTTGTTAAATTTCGGGAGCAACTTTTTAAAGACTTGTTAAAAGTTAATTATTTGCTCGGTTTTAGCTAGATAATGACTAATTAATGTGCGAAATGAGGAGGTTTAATAAAAATGAAGCATCGGAATTCATGTACTTTTTTCTCATACTATTGGTCAACACGAACACAGCTCGTTTATCAAATGATTTAGGAAGCTTTAATCCTCATACAAACTAACCATCCTCTTTTGAGCTACTTTTTGGGATATATTTCGACATAATATTTCTATATTAACATGCATTTTATTAAAGTTTGTCGTCAATTTAATGTCATTTTCACCGCATGATTAAATTGGATGTACAAGCACAGAGATCTATAGTGTAAATAAACTAATTATTTATAGAGCTATTTACATCAAATTATTCCTTTAATAGTGTAATTATTATGCAATTATTCCGATAATAACATATTTTCTTCACAGCCCAATTATATAAGATGCAATCAACTCTATGCAATATAAATTAAAGTGAAATTAAATTAATATAATTAAAAGTGTAAGGATTAAATTAACACAATAAACACTGTAAATAGACTTATAACGTAAATAACCCCTTTTTATGTAAATGTAGTTGAATTATTATTTTTTTTAAATTAAAAAGGTGATATTTAGATGGCTGTTGGGGAAGACGATTAACATGAGGCACTAGTTGGGTTTTTGGCAGGTGTAATATAATATAAAAAACTATAATTAAATAATTCAAAATGTAACTTAATTTTCTCCTAATTTCTCTCTAATCATCCTTTTTATTTTTGTATTTTTTAAAATTAATTATTTTATTCCACCAAATTTCATCTATTTAAACCCCACAAGTTATGAACTCCCATCAAATTATCATTTTGATTAGTGTATTTGTGTATGGCTGACAGTGTAGACATGACTGTTCACTCTACTCACTGTCAGAATCAGAAAGTCAGTCCCCCTATTGGATTCGGCTCCACTCGGAGACCAAGAGGGAGACCTGCTGGGTCCAAAAACAAGCCCAAGCCACCGGTTATTATCACTCGCGAGAGCGCGAATGTCCTCACAGCTCATGCCATGGAGGTGGGGCCAGGGTGCGATGTCAACCAGAGTCTGGTCGAGTTTGCCAGTAAAAGACAGCGTGGAATTTGCATATTGAGTGGAACTGGATGTGTCACTAATGTGACTCTCAAACAACCAACCTCATCCGGTGGCAACACTATCGTGACATTGCATGGTCGGTTCGAGATCCTGACTCTCCTCGGGTCTGTCCTTCCCCCACCAGCCCCACCAGGCGTGGCAGGGCTCACCATTTACCTGACTGCAGCCCAAGGGCAGGTAGTAGGAGGGGTTGTTGTTGGGCCTTTAATCGCCTCAAGTCCTGTTGTGATAATGGCAGCAACGTTTATGAATGCCATTTTTGATCGATTGCCACTTTGTGAGGAACAAACAATGGCGGCACAAAACCATCAACACTATCAAAATAACCACCGCCACCACCATCACTACCAACACGTCTCGGATTTGTGTGGCATGCCACAAAGTTTGGTGCCCAATGGCACTGGACCGCCACCCGAGACGTACCCTTGGGCGCCATCAGGGCGACCATCGACAAAGACTTAAGAGGATTAGCGTTACTAGACAATCTAATTGCTAGTTTCTTTTCTACATTAAAGATTCTATTTAATTTATTATATTCAAAAATACTCTATGTATCTAATTAGGTATTTATTTGGGTGTTCATCGATATGCCAAAAGATTATTAGTTTATATTTATGATAATACTAAATAATTGTCTTTGAACGATTCAATAATTTTCTTTTTATATATAGTAATTAAATTAGATACCGGCAAGAATATTACGTATAAAATAAACATACTCATATTGGATGATGCTTTTTTTTTTTTTTTTGTATTATTTACACCAAAGGTCCTTATATTTTGTTCATTATGTCAATTTAGTCCTTATACTTTTAATTATGTTAATTTAGGCCTTTGATCAAATTTAAGTTAAGTTAAAGTCGTAATTTTGAATGACAAAATTATGTTAGATACACGCAACTTATTATGAATTCATCCGTTTACTCAATTTAACCCAATTCGTGACCGAACAATTAAAACTTTCATTAAAACTTTAACATAAAATTTTCTCTAAGGACCAAATTGACACATTTTAAATTATACAGAGACTGAATTGACACAATAGACAAAGTACAAGGATCTTTAGCGTAAATAACCCCTATTTTTATTAACAAATAATTTAATAATTATTTTTCTATGATTTAATGAATTTTTCAAATCGGGATTGAAAGCTTCACTGGCTCAGATCGAACACCATGAACTACAAGTGTTCATAGTTGGGTTAATTATATCAAAAAGTATTTCAATTCTAACCTTTACTGTCACCCAAAAGATAGATTAACTGCCTTCGATAAACCGGTTATTCGGTTCGGTTATATGCTGGTTACTGGTAATTGGCAAAGTAATGCAACGTCTCTTTCAGCCTGTTTCATGTAATAGGATTTATTGGTTTTCAAGCGTCCAAAAAATACGTTAAAGTTAAAATATTCAATAGAACCATGAGCGTGTAACTAAATTCTAAAAAAATTAAACGTGCGTTGTTGTCAAGGAACCAACATTTCCCAAAAGCTTGAAGGGTGGATATTACACGGTTCCATTTAAGGTTGTAAATTAGCCAAGTCGAGCCGAGCCACAACTTGCTCGACTCAGCATGTTAACTAAATAAGACCAGTTCAGTATCAGTATCGATATCATTTATTTAATCGAATTGCGTATATATGCTCGGCTCGATTCTTTTACTAAATGAGACCGGCTCGTTTAATAAATGAGTCCGGCTTGGTACCAGTATCATTTAGGCTTGATCATTTGGTGAGCAGGCTTGTTGAGCTCTTTTGGCTCATTGGGCTCATTGGGCTCATTTATTAAGATTGTTAGACTCGTTTATATTATTATTACTTGGATTGCTAGAAAATGGTAATAAAACAAATCATGCATGAAAATTAGAAATAAAAAAATATATATATACCTATAAATTAATTCCACAATCTATTCATGAGAGCCAATAATTGAGTCGGCTCATGAGCCAATAAACGAGGCGGCTCGTGAGCCTTTCGAGCCAAGTCGGCCTCGGTTTGATTTGGCTCATTTATTTAAAAGAGCCGAGTCGACTCTCAAGTCGACTTAGACGAATCTGAGCCAAGTCAAACCGGCTCGCGAGCTGGCTTGGCTCATTTGCAGCCCTAGTTCCATCTTATACCTTGTGCTTAATTTATAATTAATATTGAAAATGTGAACCTAGTGGGATTCGAATTCGCGACCTCTTGGTCAAGAAAGCTCTGATACCATGTCAAAGAACCAACTTTTTCCAAAAATTTAAACTAATAGGTGAAGACCCAAGAATAGTTTTATACTATAACAGCTGTCTTATTTCAACCAATATAGACAAATGAGCATCACTAGGTTGAAGCAAAGTAATGTTCAGCGAATATTTGGGCCATGACAATGAAGCGTGGTGACTCTATGGACGAAGACGAGTTAGGGAGATAAAAAGATAATGTTGATCATTGCATCCCCTCGGGTTAGGGGTTCTCGAAAACAGTCTCCTTCTAGGGTACTACTATGAAGGGGAAAGACTGCATACATTCACCCCCAGATCCTGCTTAGGTAGGAACCCTTGGGACACTGTGAATCTTAAAAAAAAAAAAAAAAAAAAAAAAAGCTAAATTAAACAGTTTATGAGATAAATCACTTATATGCTTATAAGGTATATGCCTTATTGAACAAACTAATATTATGAATATGTAAAAATAGGGCCATTTACATCAAAGGTCCTTGTACTTTTCTCACTGTGTCAATTTAGTATATATACTTTTAATTGTGTCAATTTAGTCCCTCTATAATTCAAATTGTGTTAATTTAATCCTTTACTCAAATTCAAGTCAAATTAATGACGTAATTTTTTGTGGCACAATTACATTAGAGGTAAGTAATTTACTAAACATCAACCTTTTGACTCAATTTAACCCAACCCATGGCCGAACCATTAAAAATTTTATTAAAAACTTAGCATAAATTTTTACTTCAGGGACCAAATTGACACAATATCAATTATATAGGGATTAAATTAACACAATGGACAAATAATCCTAAAAAATATTATTATTTTGGTAAATTGTTTAATTGAAATAGACAACATCACATATCATTGCTGTCAAGTTCAGTACAATTAACCACATTTGTAGGTTCGATATTTCGGTTACATAACTTTTTCTCTATTAGTAAAATTTGGCATGGGAATTAAACTAGAGTTGATACATAGGTGTATTATTTAGTGTTGTCCATAAAAATATTGGTCAAAAATTCATTGATTTATAAAAGTAAAGAATAATGTTAATCACAATAGCGATATCAAAAATATAACTTATTGTAAATAATAGAGTACAATCAATAATTGAGTGTTAATATGACAAATTTATTAAAATATAACATATGAATATATTTAATTTGGATGTAAGTATTCATTATTTTCAATTATCATATATTTTTGAATTAAAAAAAATGCGAATACATGTTATAAAGCGCGTATTATACAGATAACAAAAAATTACATATTCCACCGTATTATTAGCAATTATACGAAAATGTCCTTTTAAAAGGAAAGTATGAATAAGTGTCCAAAATGCCTATCATACATGGGTTGAGTTATCTACACCAATGATTCCTATCATTTTTTAATCAACAATTAATCTAGAAATAACTGAACTATCTGTCAATATTCTAAAAAATAATCCAACTCTATTTTTTAACCAAAAAATAACCCAACTTTAACTTTTCTACCAAAAATAACCTAACTCTTAACTTTTTTTTATCAAAAATTAAGCAAACTTTAAATTTAATATAAAAATAATCTAACTCTAAAAATTTGATTTGAGAAATACTAAATTGTGGTGCGTGGTTTGATGCTCTGACAATATATTTTTCTTTTACGTATTTTTTGTTTGACTTGTTCTCCGTAGGGCTGCAAATGAGCCAAGCCAGCTCAAGGGTTTGGCTTGGGTTCGTCTAAATTGACTCGAGAGCTTGCTTGACTCGTTTAAGGGCAGCTCACTTAAATAAACGAGCCAAATCAAATTGAGGCTAACTCAGTTCGAAAAGCTCGCGAGGCGGCTCATTTATTGGCTAATCAGTCAGCTCGATTATTGGCTCGATGTCTACATAGCGGAATTGAGTTACATATATGTTTTTTTTTTTAATTTCCAATTTGCATATATGACTTATTTTATTACCCTTTTTCTGAAAATTCAAGTAACAATAATTATAAATGAGTATAACAAGCCTAATAAATGAGCTTATTGAGCCTAGTAAATGAGCGCAATGAGTCGGCAAAACTCAACTTGCCAAATAATCAAGCCTAAACGATACCAATACGGAGCCGGTCTCATTTAGTAAATGAGCTGAGCCGAGCACAGATATGCGGCTCGGTTAAATAAATAATACCGATACTGAGGTAATCTTATTTAGTTAATGAGCCGAGTCGAGCAAGCTATGGTTCGACTCGGCTCATTTGCGCCCTAGTTTTCTGGTTGTATCCCTTTGTTGTTTTGCTTGTTCAGTGCCCCGGGATATTTTGCTTTTTTGTGGGATTGTACTCAATTATTGAAAAAACGTATTTTTAGTTTGGTTAGGTGGAAAAAGGAATCAAGCCAAACCAAAAATACATAAAAGAAAAATATTTTGTTGGAACTTTATATCACGCGCCATACTTATCCACCAATTTAGTATTTTTTAAAATTAATTATAGATTTTGGTTATTTTTTTGGTAGAAAAGTTAGAGCTGTGTTATTTTTTTGTTAGAAAATAAAGTTGAATTATTTTTAGATTAATAATTGTTTTGAAATTGATTTTTATTGGTCTCTCATATTTTCTTTTTTTAAAAAGCAATCTTTAATATTTATAAGTTTGTCCAAATTGATTTCTTTTTCTTAATTTAAAATAATATATTTTTTTTTATAAATTTGTTTTTTTTTTAATTTTTATTGAAGTTTAGTCACTACATGAGAGACTAATTTTATTATAAAATAAAATAGTACATCACAAATTTTATCAAAAGAAAAAAAATAAAAAACTAATCAGTTAAAGTTACGAACATTAAAACTCATGTATTTAGAAAAACATTAAAACTCATTTTAAACAAAAGAAAAAAAAATTGTTATAAAATAAAATACAAAATATCAAATATATAGAAGAAAATAAAATTGAGATTTTCTTCTTCTCATTCATCCATTTCTTGTATATCAAAACAACTTACAATTGCACGAATTTATAGACAAAATTAAGGAGTACTATTTACATTAATGCATTATTTTAGGTTATCAAATTCAATGACGGATCTCACAATAAAACTAAAAATCAATAGTAAATCCTCTGAATATACTATTTTATTGTTATTCCTTTGACTAATAAATAAAAATATAAATAATTATATCCTGAATTAATATATTATAAAATATTAAATGACCATAAAATATTACAATATTTACAACAATAATTAATTTGAATAAATTTAAAAAATAATATAAATTAAATATTTTTTTAATTTCAAACGGAGCCTCAGAATTTTATCACTCTTGAATTTGCTCAGCTCCCTCGTCGTTGAATGTCTGTATAGATTTCATTCGCTCGATCCCTGCGATCTACCCCTTTGTCTCGCCTCTCTCTCTCTCTCTACACTCTTTCCGAATTAGGGTTAGGGTTTCTGAATTAGCGAGTCCTGAAGAACAATGGCCTACGACGACGATCCGTAAGTATCTCTCTCTTTCTCCTCTCGAATTAGGGTTAGGGTTAGGGTTTCTGAATTTGTGTTAATTGCTGTGTAATTGGTTGAATTCGTTCGATTAAAGATGAGATTATTTGTCAGGTACCGCGATGAGGACGGAGAGCCTCTGATGGACTACGATGATATACAATCGGATGAGGATCAGCCGCGGGAACCGCCGTTGGATGATCTTCAGGATTTTGACGCTGATGATGTGGACGGCGGTGATTGGCGGCAGGATCAATCGGAGCCGTCGCATTCGAAGGCGAAGCCGCGGAAGCGGTTGGTGAAGAAGAGCGAGGATCGTAGTAGTATTCCACCGGAGTTGAATGATTTCGTTGATGATGACGTGGCAGATGGGGGAGATGTGTCTCCGGCGTCATTTGTGAGGGAGGAGGATTCGGATGATTTGTATTCGAATTCGGGGTCGAATAAGAGGAAGATGAAGGGGATGGGAATGGGGGACGGGGGAGAGAAGAGGAGGAAAGAGAAGAAGATGAAGAGAGAGAAACATGGTGGAAAGGATAAGGGGAAGTTGAGTATGAGACGGCGACAGGGTGGGGAAGAGGGTGATCCTGAGATGAAGGAGATGTGGGATACTATTGCTGGGGGTGATTCTGAGGTTTGATTTTCACTTTGGCTTTGTGGAAAATTTCGATTTTTTGATTGAAATCACGTTTTTGCTTTATGGTTTATGAGTTGTTCTGGTAATTGAATTGAATTTCGTTGGGTTTTTGTTGTTTGGTTCTCGGGTAGGGTAAATTAGATATTAGTACTTTGAGGTTTAGTATTGTGAAGTTTTTGGTTCACAAACTTTATGAAATAATTTTAATCAAAAAGTTACATGTATTTAATAAAAAAGTTGGATGGGATGCTGATTTTATACTCTTAAGCACTCGTGTTAGGACTATATTATTAAATATATATAACTTTTGAACTAAAATATAACTTCATAGAGTTTGCGGACTTAAAAAATTGATACATCAAACCTTAGAGTACTAATGTTTACCCTTTTCTTTTTCTTCTTTTGAAATTTCTATTAGCCATGCCACTTCGGTTTTCCTTCCGGGAAGTCTTAGTTTGTTGAAGGAAAAGGCCTGTTAGTTTGGCTATTGAATGTGCTGCTTTTGTACACTTAATGGTGACTAGAAAGCGTTATTCAGCACGTTTTGGGTTTTAGTGGCCGTTAAGCATATGTAATACACTCAAATTGCATTTGATTCGAGTATCCATTACACATGAAGAATTATTTGGATCATGGGAAAAAAATTGTTTGGTTTAATCATTTTTTGTGGCATATTTGTGTAATTGAATTGGTTCACACTTGAACCATTTATCTACCTAGATTGGAAATCAGTTTCAAGCTTCCATACTGCATATGCATGATACTTCTGAGTTTTCTAAAATCTATTTCTGGACCGACAAGTGTGTAGAGTTTGCAACTTCGGGTTCTTGTTATGGATATACATTTTGATTTGCTTTTGACCTTATCACTTGACTAGTATCATTCTTTCTCTTATGCATGACACAAGAATTCCGTTTGTTGATCTCCCTTCTTTTTGTGTTTGTTGTTTTAGGCTTTTCTTCTATCAAACATGTGAATTTAAGTGATTTTTTGTAATGCTATAGGATGATCGAGAGGTTGCAAGGACGGTAGATGATGATAATTTCATAGATGACACTGGCGTGGATCCTGCTGATAGGTACGGGAGTGACCATGAAGCAGTTTCTCCCAGTCGTTTTGCCCAGGTGACGTTTATCTAAACTAAACATGAAGTATATTATTGATTGCTGAATTGGCCTATGCCTCGGTGTAGTCTTGGATTTTCAGATTTTCCCAGTTTCATTCACCTCATTCTCTCTTCTTCATGTTATCTATTTATATGCAACACTCGTAAAATGATTTCTAGACAGATTCTGAGTCATTTTTGGGCTTATGGCAGGCGGAAGAGGGAGAAGAAGATGATGAAATCAAAAATCTTTTCAAAATGGGAAAGAAAAAGAAGAAAAATGAGAAAAGTGCTGCGGAGATTGCTTTGTTGGTTGAACAGCTGATGGCTGAGCTTGAAGTTGTAGCTGAAGAAGACGCCCTTCTGAATACACAAGGGAAACCTGCCATTAATAAGCTCAAGAAGCTGCCACTTCTTATGGAGGCTCTCTCAAAGTACCGAGAGTTCTTACTTTCAGTTTGAATTTTTTTTGTTTATGCCTTCCTCGTAAAGGATACGTAATGCTAATAACTGCTGTGGATCCAGGAAGCAGCTTCAGCATGAATTTCTAGATCATGGAGTATTGACATTGTTGAAAAATTGGCTTGAACCGCTCCCTGATGGAAGCCTTCCAAATATCAACATACGTGAAGCTATTTTGAAGATTTTGACTGATGTAATGAGGGGTCAATACTTGTTTTATGTTTTAAGCGAATGAATTTGCATGAGTTTTGTGGATATTCAGAACATACGCTGGGTTTTTTGTGCAGTTTCCAATCGATTTGGATCAGTATGATAGAAGAGAACAATTGAAGAAAAGTGGATTGGGAAAGGTTTTACCTTGATTTTTGTTGATATCATCATCTGTGTGTAACTGATGAATATTCAGAAGCAGTTACCATTTTTGCGTTCTCTGTTGCAGGTCATTATGTTTCTGTCGAGGTCTGATGAGGAGACAACATCGAACCGGAAGCTTGCCAAAGATTTGGTGGATAAATGGGTAAGTTCTTGCAAGGATTGACTCCTTACAGAGGTAGAAATTACCCCCTCCCAAAGAGATGCTCTTCTTTGTATGAGAACAATTAGCTTAGTGGGGTATATGCTGTTCTTATCGGAAAGTGGTCAAATATGATGTGCATCTATAAATAGCCACATTAGATGAGGGTGTTTGGACATCGATATGACACTTAGACACTTCAAACTAGATAAACAATGTAGAAAAATCTCGTGAAACAGCGGAATCCAACTTCTAGACATGTATCTGTGTCCAACTCTCGTATCTTAGTCTGGCCTACATAGTTATTTTATTTGCAGTGACGGTCAAAATGCAGCTTACGAATAAGAAGTAGAAATGGAAAGTGGTAGTGTTTCTTTCTAGGTGCTGTGGTATGAGTACGCAAATCAGGCAGTGCTAACGCGGGGAATAAGAGTAAAGTTGGGGATTTGCTGATGATCTTTTGACTGGAGAGAACATGTAGGAGTTTGATATGGTGGTTTTGTTTTTTGACAGACTGTATCTAATTAATTAATTGATCTATTTAATGCAGAGTCGTCCTATTTTTAATAAGAGCACAAGGTTCGAGGATATGAGAAGCATTGACGACGAGAGGGCTCAGTACCGTAGGCCATCTGTGAAGAAGTATGTGCATGATTTTTAAACTACTACTTAATATTTCCGCATTGCTATTCCTTCTTTTCGCTATCTTTATCGTATATATGGTTTTTTTCGGTTTTTTTTTTTTTTTTTTTTTTGTTTTTTTTTTTTTTGTTTTGATGATCTTTGTTGTTTGATGCTTCTACAGGCCAGCAAACAGAGCTTCCGGATTGCAATCGAAGGACGATGATCTTGATCTACGTGATTTCCCGTCGTACGTTTGTGCTCTTCTACTATGATTGTTGGAGTCTTTTCTAGAATTCTCTTCATAGCATATAAAATCGTTCTTGCTTGAATTTTTGGGATAATTGATTTCTGACTAGTATATTTTTGAATGTTATGAAGGGAACGGAAGTCGGGGCAATCTTCTTCCCGGCTAACTACAAGGCCAGAAGCAATGTCAATGGACTTTGTGATACGGCCTCAGTCCAAGATTGATCCCGAGGAAATCAGAGCCCGAGCTCAACAACAGCAACAGGATGAACGGCGTATCAAGGTTAGCTCTTGTCCTCTTTGTAATATGAATCAATCTGATTGTCAATAATTTGTAACCTCTTGGCCGTAATTATGATTTGGAACCATTGTTTAGTGCTAAATGCCAAGCATGTAAACAAGCTGAGATCGAGCTTGGGGGCTCGCCAGGCTAAACAATCCTAAATGATTTAGTCTCGTGCTAGCCTAGCGTAAATGAGTCCATCTCAAGTCTCAAGTAGCCTAAATGAGCACACATTTCAAGAATGAAGTTGCCTTTAAGATTCTACTTTGAGATTATGGGCTTGTTTGGCCTAGATTCTTTTCTAGAAAAAAAGGTACTTTTTTATGAAAAAAACACTTTCTTCAAGATTTTGGGACGTTGAACTTGGAAAGAAAAATGTTTCTAAATATAAGCAGAAGCTGTTATTTTTGGTTTTAAACAAAAGTAGAAAGATAATGTTTTTCCGTTAAAAAAGAGGTAGAAGCAAAAACTAATTATTTTTAGACAAAAATAACCTTATTGAAAGTATTGTCACAAAAGTGTATATGAAAGAACAGTTTTTTTTCATAGCTTGGCCGCTAAACTAGCCCAACTTGAGACTAAACGAACCTAAACGAGCAGTGGTAGGCTGGCTCGAAGCTACTGAGCCCGAGTTTGAGCTCCAAGTCTCCAAGCGTCAAGCTAGCCAAAGCGTTGATGAGTCGAGCCTTTAGCATGACGAGCTTGGAATCCACATATTATGATCAGGTTTACGATGCAAGTTTAATTGTGTCTATAGGATCCTAATCAAATTTGAGTTACATGATGTTTTGCAGATGAACAAGAAGCTTCAGCAATTGAAGGCAGTGAAGAAGAAGAAGCTTCAAGCTACAAAAGTCAGTGTCGAAGGCCGTGGCATGGTCAAGTATCTCTGATCTTTCCATGTTAGCCCGGTAACCTATACGCCATCAGTGTGCTCGAAAACATCGAACTTTGCTCTTTATACTCCCAACGAGCCCAACTGTCTTATGTGATCCCAATTCACATTTGCCTATTCCCTCCTTTTTCTCGGGTTCGTAAGTTGGCTTCCGTTACGAGGTCTCAACTTTAATTGTGTTTTATTATTAGATCAAGGCCTCGTTAGCGTCAGTGGACCTTCGATTGTCGAGGAGACGAGACGAAAGCATTCCCTTTTTTTTTTGTTTTTGTTTTTGTTTTGTGCTGGAGGCAGATATTTAATCCGATTTGATCTTAAGAATTAAAGGGGGGTGGCTGCTTTATGTTTTTGATTTAGGCTAAGTTTGGCTACAATTGTTAGGTGTTATGGGAATAATGCTAGCTTTTCTAAGCCTCATTGTACAATAGTCTTGGTGTGCTCTCCTGTTAGAAGTTCCATAACATTGTCATTTATTTTTATCTTTATTTTTTCTGCATTTTCTATGAAAACTGGGAAATTACTTGAATATTTCAAAGGTTTTTTTTTTTATTGAAAATCATTTAAATTTTAAATTTGGTTATAAAAAATCACCTTGATTTTTTAACTTTTAATGTTATGTTTGAACTTTTTAAAAAAATTTTAATGTCACATTTTAATATCAATATTGTTGATATCTGTTAGTTTTTATTGATGTGATTTTTGAAAAAAAAAATTTAATTTACATTTAAAATATTTAAAATATCTAAATTTTATAAATAATTTTTATATTTAAAAAAATTTAAAATTCCACATTAGCAAAAAAGTCAACAAATCTCTTTTGGTGTTATATTAAAGCGTGATTTAAAATATTTTAAAAAGTTTAGATATAATATTAAAAAATTAGAAAATTTAATTGGTTTTTTGAAATTGATTAGGTGATTTTTAATTTAAAAAAAAAACCTCTTTCAAATTTCAAATAGCATGAGAGTTTTCTACGAATTTGTGGTTTTAGTTAGTCTGAAATATCAGCAGAGTATTAAGGGCTGCTTGGTGTTGTTTTTTGTTTGTGTTTTTACATTTTTTTCAAAGAACTAAAAAAATAATGTTTTAAAATATTTCTTTCTGGTTTTCTTTTGTGGTTTTTTCTTAGTTTCAGTAAAATTAAAAATAGGAAATAAAAAACAAGAAATAAAATTCTTTCAAAATTGGTTTTAAATTTTCGGAGAACTAAATACTGTAAATAAAAAAATGATGGGAGAGCCAATTGATCTTGAGTCCTCAGAGACTTGAGTCTTCGAGCTGAAACACATAAATTTTAGTGTTCAATATTTTCAGTAATTCCTTTAATTTTGTGTTAATTATTTTGATTTGTAGTTCAGTATTTCATAATGGTCCTAACATATAGTTGTCAATGTTTTTTACTGGTTAAAAAACTATTAAATGAGATTAAAAAAATGAATGATTGTACATCTTTTCCTTACGCGTTTACAAATTTAGGATTTAAAATGTAACTAAATGTTCTCACACTCCAACGAAGTTTATTTATTTATTTATTTTTTTTAACTAAAGATCACTTAAGCTTTAGATACAGTTTTAAAAAATCACATAAATTTTCTAACATTTCAATGTTACACATAAACTTTTCAAAATTTTTTAACATTATACCTCAATTTGAAACCGTTAACATCTATTAGTTTTTTTGCATGCATGGCATTTTAACAAAAGAAGAAAATAATTAAAAAATTTTGGAATTTTATTTAAAATATTTTAAAAATCTTTACAAATGTTATAAACAATACTTCAAATATTTAGAAAATTAATCCATATATTTAAAAAATATTTTTTAAAAATTTTACGTCAGCAAAAACTAATATATGTTAACATTACATTAAGGTCTGGAGTTGAAAAGGGTCAAAAAGTTTAGGCGTGACAGAAAATTAAAAAATTTAGATACTTTTTTAAAACAACGGCTAAAATTTAGCTGGTTTTTATAAAAAAAAAAAAACCCTAAAACCTATTAAATAAGGTATTAAACTAAATGATTATATGTCCTCTATTTTAAATTCTCACAAAATTAAAGCTTAAAAATAGCTTATGATCGTCGCAACCTATTATGTAACATCCACGACACCTTGCTTCCGTAACACTGTAACTATAAACCGCGACGTAACATCCGAAAAAGGATCAAAACAATATAACAGAAGATTACCTCATCACTTGCGCTGCATTTGTCTTCTCAAGTTCCCAAGAGGACCATAACCCGCTTCGTTAGCCCCTCGTTCGCTACACCCACAGCTGCTAGTATTCAAGTTTGTACCGCACGTGAGACACAGCCCTTTGCATCGTGGATCGCACACTGCGTTTATTGTGATCTCGAGGTGCACCATGTCTCGAATATGCTTCGAGATATCGATCGTTTTCTCTTCAGGAGGAAAGTGAAGCCGATCATCCAGATCGATGGTTGCATCATCATCTTCTTTAAAATCGGTTGTTTTAGAGCTGGTCTTGGATCTTTCTTCGCCGTATATGACTCCCATGTTTATCGTATCTGGATCTTCGATGGGTTCCTCAGTTAATAGAAGGGTGAAATTCGAGAATACGCTCTCAGCTGCTGGCTGTCCGCACCTTCAATATCAGAAATAATGCAAGCTAATTTTAACTTCGACAAGAATCGGAATCATGCACATTATGAGATATGATGCGGGGGTTCAAATTCAAAAAAATCATGTAATTGAGTCGAGCTTGCCAAGCTCGAGGCTCAGCTCGGGCTCGGCTCATCAAAAGCTCAGACTCGACTTATTTACGCTCTAATTTAGTTTCACTGGACAATATTTAAGCAAATATATTATACTAAAAAAGGCTCACTTAGGCTCGTTTAGGCTCGCAAGCCTATGAGCTCAAACTTTAATAGGCTTGGGCTCATCTCGATAAGCTAAATGAGCAGGCTTGGTTCGGCTCGAGCTCACAACAAGTCGAGCTTTATGACGAGCGGGCTCGGCTCATTTACATCCCCACATGTGTGCATGATTTTAGCTAATGAAGGAGTTAAACATTTCGCCGAAATCACAATAAGGTGTATTAGATACAAATTAATAGTGAGAGAGTTACACTTGATGAAACTGAAAGTTGAATGGATCGCTTTCATTCTAAGCGATTGTTCAAGTGGCGTGTACATACACACCAAAGTGTGCAAGTGGATGTGGTTATGTAATGGCCATGGCATAATGGTTGTCATGTAATAGATTTTAAGCCAACAGTTAAACAACTGGTCGTTATATGATGGATACTTTGTTATCGGCCTCCATACTGCATACATATAGTTATTACACATAAATAAGCCCAGATACATGCTCTATGCTACAGACCAGCTTCTCAGATTGGGGGTCCTCGGAAACAACCTCTCTTCAGGGTAACCTCCTGAAGGGGGAAGGCTGCGTACATCTACCCCCCAGACCCTGCTTTTGCGGGAGCCCTTGCAGGCACTGGGTTAGTTGTTGTTGTTGCTATTGTACATAAATAAGCCCAGATGTTCCGAGAGATGATACTGACTCGTATCCACAAAAAGCGCAGCAAAGTCCAATAATATGGTTCCTTATGGCTCCAAAATATTTACAGATTATCACAGAATACAAACTAAATATTCTCTTGGTAAAACATAGATAACAACTGTGACTTAGAGGTGTTAAAAAAAAAAAAATTATGACTTACGGACAAAACTTTCTTCAAGCCGGAAAAACTTCCTTTCTAGAGGGAAAGACGTTTTTAATCACGCATCCTTAATCTCACCTCTACCTCAAATAACCAAACATGAACCGCAATACAAACTTGTACATGAAATTATTTTCCGTAACTAAAACAGGATATGTTAAGGAAATAATTTTAATTGAAAATATTTTAAGATATTTTGAATAGAAAATATTTTTTGCCAACCAAACAAAGCCCACTTCTATGCCACAGCTATCGGTAATTGATAAAGTGAAACCACAAGGTCTGCCAAGTGTGATACGAGCTGCTAGGTGTAAGTTGTACAACGAACAACAACCAATGGACTTCCATCAAAGCAGGGTAAGATCTACCGCACCCTGTAGAGAGGTGGTTTCTGAAGGGCCCCTAACCTTGTAGATAGGTGTAAGCTGTCTTTGCCAGCAATGATGATCCAAGTTATCCCCTTCTTTAGCTCAAAAGGCTTGGATTGTTTTAAGGGTTATTTACATTTTACTACGTTGATATTTTTGGTAATTATAAAAAGGACCCTGACGTTTTAAAATTATTAAAAAGGACCCCGAGGTTTTATCGTTTTAATAAAAAGGACCCTCTCCGGCCATCTGACGTCATTTTGAAAGGTTTTTGAACCATCTGGTTTATTTCGATTTGACCTGGATTTGCATAATAATTATCGTGAAGGTTTTTGGGCCACTCAGAATCATGATTTTTCCCATTTTGAAAGGCAAGTCATCCACCCTTATTTGCCAGAGATGGTCCTTTTTATTAATATGATAAAACCTCGGAGTCCTTTTTAATAATTCCAAAACGTTAGGGTTCTTTTTATAATTACCAAAAAGGTCAGGGTAGTAAAATGTAAATAACCCTTGTTTTAAGCTCAAGTCAAGTTTAGGCGACTCATTCAGCTAAGTAGCAGGCTTTAGCAAGTTGGGCCCAAGCCTAAGTTAAAGCTTGGAATTGACGTCGTATAAGCCTAAAAAAGCTTACACAAAACCCATCTTGATCTAAACAATAAGCCTTTTTTTTTTTTTTTCCTTTTCACTTTTTGCTCACATAAATAATAAGCTTAGAGGTGCCTTTATGAGCCACATTTAAGTCTTAATAAGCTGAAATGTAGCCAAAATGAGCATAGACAAATCAAGCTCAAGCCTAAACTAGTTTGAATAAGACGAGAATGACCTAAAACTTGCCAATCCGGATTCAATTCAACTGAGCTAAGGCAAGCTTGAGCTCATGAGTCAAGATCAAGCTTAACGTCTCAAAGCTTGGTGAGCTTCAAGCCAAACTTGATCTGAGGGCAAGTCGAGCCTCAAGCCTGTCAAGCTTGGGATTGACTTAACTCACCTAGGCTCTTCCACAAACACTAGGTGAGACTTGAGAGCTTCACACTTCTAGCAACCTTACTAACTTGACCACTGTAGATTAAAGAAAGGATGTCACTTTTTTTTAAAAGAAGATCTGTAAATTGGTTAAAGGTGTATTACCATTCCTTTTGCTTTTGGTTCTCCTCATATACATACTTTTAGCGCAGCTTAGTTAGGGTATCTTCTTCTTCTCTACAATGCTCATCACTCTGTTCACTCCTGAGCCATTGCTAGAGGCCTAGAATACAAACTATGTCAATGAGAACAACAAAGAAATTCTCTCTTTAAAGCTCAAGCTTGGGAAAAAAATGAGGTGCAAATGAGGAAATGAGGCTCAAGCGTGTGCATAAACTTGCCGAGTCTCGAGATTTTAAGCTTGAACTGAACTCGGTTGTGCTTGAACCTAGCTAGGTACATTTTGAACTGAGCTCTACTTGTTGAGGTCATTGTAGGCTCAAGCTAGGTTATTCCGGTTCAATTTCTTCTCATTTGTGTGCTTTAACTTGGCTCATTGGCATGCTTCTAGTCACATTGGTTGTTTGGGCATGCGAGCGTGTGAGCCTGAGATTTACCAGGCTCGGCTCAACTCACTTAGCTAAAAGAGTCGGCTTGATTCAACTTGAGCTCAAGACAAGCTACACCTTTCAAGCTAAATAATGAACGGGCTTCGTTCATTTATACCCCTAGCAGAGACAACTGACTCAAGAAAAGTTAAACGCACAGTGAATCAATATAAAAAGGCATGATTCCAAATTTGACACTGTATTATGTCAAATTTCACACAACAGAATTAACGGAGGGAAATACCTATTACAGCCGAGGGTGATGACAGTTCTGATGATACCATCAAGTCTCAGTTTATGCTTCTTCCTGGTAACATCAACAGAGACCAGCACTGGTGTTCCATCCACATGATCTTTCACAGCTTTGGTGACTCGTAGTCCCATGGAGGATGCCCTCGATCTCGAGATCTCAGACGAAAGTTTTCCAAGCCCAAGTCGTTCCAAGGTCGTGCAATACTCCGAATGCAAGATTGATGGATTTCTTTTATACACAACCGCCCCCTCCCACGGTGACCCCTTAACTTCATCCTCCACCCAATCAAAATCGATAGTCATTTCTTCATCATCATCATCTTCTTCTTCTTCATTAGAAAATGTTGATGTGTTACTGCTTCCTGTCTTCACCGAATTTCTTGCTAAGAACACCTTTGAGAAATATGATGGCCTCCCAGAGATAGTTTTCCAAGATATACAAGGGATTTTGTATCTGTATCGCGTATATTTGGAGCATGATCTAGGAGGACATACAGGCGATGTTTGCAATTTTGAACCACATGCCCTAAATCGAGATCTTGAGCAAGAATAGGGAACAATATTTATGGAGGAGAAAGAGAGTAGTATAGACATTCTAGATGGCCAGTTTGATTTTGGTTCCGTTCACTACTGGCTTTGGTTGGGGGTTGAAATGAATCCTTGTATGATGGTTTGTGTATGTAAATGAGCTCTTGATCTAGTGGTAGACGACTATTAAGATTGAAGCCGAGGACAATAGACCCTAAATTCAAATTTTCGATCCTACTGACCCAACGAAAAGAAATTTTGCTTAGTTGGCCATTTAGCTGATGTCTTCACAGCCTGAAATTTCAAGGATGAGGGTGTTATAGGAGGCTAAATCTCCTGCAACAGAGTTTCAGAACAACAGAGAATCATTACAATACAATTATGTGCAAATAAAAAAAAATTAAAATTAATAACTAAGAAAAAAAATCTCTGACAGTTACCATTAGGTTCGGTGTAAAACTTTTGGAGTGCCTGGAGTTTCTGTAATGTTTTTGAGCTTACTTTTGATTTTGCCTTTCCTAAGTACCTTCACCACCATAAAGTTCAACCCACACCATTTGTGGTAGTTGTTTGTTGTGTTCAATTAAGTAAAAAGAAGCACCAGAGGAGAAAAATCGATATTGTTTAGTAGATACTAGGGACAAATATGTCCAATAATGCAAAAATTATGAAGCAACCTTACTCATGCTTATATGTGGATCTCACACATGCAATCTGTGGGTCAAGCCCATGGCCCGAAGAAATTTCACACATTCTGAATTTCCTCTATGCTATGTTGTTGAATTGCACTCATAATTCCTTTTAGTAACTAGAATCCACTATGTAAGGTTTTGGGCTTTGATAAAAATTTCTCCTACGTCTTGTCGGACTCAACTTCCTTTCCGAAATTCTTGGTGTTTGCACTCGGTATTCGTTATCTGTTCCAGGATTCCCTGACCTAACTTCCCCTCAAATTTGGAATTTATCACTATGTGAGCTCCCACCATTCCCTCATGTGCACAAATTCGTTCAAATTAGCCCCTTATCTTTTATTTCATTCAAAATGGTCCCTCAAATTCCGTTATTTGACAAATCTAGTCCCTCACCAAGTTACTCACATCACATTAGATAACCAGGGAGGTGTCGATTTCCATGCCACATGGTATCATGTGGGATAAAAGCGAATAATAAAAATGAATTATTTATTTCATTGGCTCTTAATATCGGTAAGTTTGTTCAAACTGGTTCATTGTGCTTTACTTTTTAATTAAAGGATACTGAAAAAAAATTGAAGCAATCGAAAGGCCTAGGGCACAGAACATCATCCGAATCCCTCCTATCATTCCTCGTGCCAGCTAAAACATAATCATTCACTCATTCATACACTCATGGACTTCAAATTCGAAGCTAAATTTATTGCAGAAATGAGAAGCAAACTCAAATGCACCAAAACAAAGATGAAATTGAAGCAAGCAAGCAAAAATTCAGACATAGAGAACTCATTCAATCATTCATGGATTCTGAATTCGATGTAAAATCCGCTGCCAAAGACGAAAAACTGGGTCAAATTAATCGAAACAATCAAGCAACCATTCATACAGACACAGAGAGAGAGAGAGAGAGAGAGAGAGATTACAGTTACAGAGTGGCCTTGGTTTTGAATGGAAACTGGCTCTTGCTATCCTTTCCCTTCGCCTCTCTCAAAGATAACATTGTCCCTAAACTTTGTTATTAAATATAATACAAACTATAAATTTCTAAATTTATAAATTCTTTTACACTTTATAATTAAACATAATACACTTTTGATACTTTTAATTTTATAAAATATTCCAATAAACTTAGTTATTATGCACAAAATACTATTTAAACTTTACAATCAAATAATGCATCATCTATACTTTCAATTTTAAAAAATAGCCCATGAACTTTGTTATTGCGCACAACTCACCACTGAACTTTATTACCGAACGAAACTCACTCCTTAGACATTAATAAATTTGAAAATTAAAAAAAATACAAAAAAATTTAAGAAAAATTTTGAAAAATATAATAATATTTTTTTAACTTTGAGAAAATTAGAATAATAAATTTAAAATTAAAAAATATATCAAGTTAAAAGTAAGGATTTTTTTACTTCTATATAAAAGATAGATATTTTATATTTTTTAAAAAAATAGAAGTTTTATATAAGCAAAATATAAGAAGATTTTCTAATATTTATAAAGATTAATTTTTTTAATTAAATAATTATAGTAATAGCATTGTAAATTTAGAAGATTATAAAATATTTTTTAAAATTTTTATAAAAAATATTATAAGATAAAATATAATAATTTTTTTAAAAATATAAATTTTATAATTAGATTAATAAGTGCAAAATTTAAAAATAACATGAAATTTGGCTAGATTGTATCAGTAACAAGTAAACCTTTTTTTTCCAAGATTAATAAATATAAAATTTAAAAACAGTACAAAATTACAAATTTGAAAATAAATTATAAATAAATATTTTAAAAAGTTGAAAAACTAAAGTTAAAAAATATTATTACATTTTTTGGAACCTTTTTCAAAACCAATTATGAAATTTACAGACGGCCGAGTGGGAAAGAGAGCGTGTGTAAGAAAGGGAGAAGGGGATTTATAGGGAGGGGGAAGATAGAATAAGAAGAGATATAGAAGGAAAATTTTTTTTTTTAATACTCAATAAATCTTAGCCATCCATTATAATGGATGATCAAAATCTTTCCCCCTCACCTCTTATAGAAATATATATATAGAGAGAGAGAAAGAGAAAAATTAAGTACCATTTCCTTTTTACATTGGTAAAGCTTAGGAAAGGGGGATGTTGAATTCAAATCCGCATCCCTAATTAGCCAATTGTCAGCCCAATCATTGGGACAGCTCGGGAACTAAAAACTAAGTACCACTACCTTTGCATGATTGGGTCATTAAAATTGTAGCGGTACATAAAGCGAGTCTTAGAAATTACAATATTATTTTGTATTTTTTATTGGAAAATATTTGTTTGAAATTAGTATTTTCTTGTATACAATAACAAATCCAGTGCTTCCAAGGGCTTCCGTAAAAGCAGGGTGTGGGGGGTTAGATGTACGCAGCCTTCCACCTTCCGGAAGCTACCTTGAAGGGAGGCTGTTTTTAAAGACCCCCAACCTGAGAAACTGGTCCGTAACATAAAGCATGGAATGGAATGTATTTTCTTGTATATGAAAAGGAATGTACTGCTTATATACTTCAGTATCTTTGTACTAGTAGTTAAATGCATTTTAGGAAATAAATAGCTAGCAGTACCCACCTGTCCCTCACCATCTCTTGTCATCGAGTACTCCACGTGTTAATTTAGAATAAAAATCTCATATTAAAATTGTAAAAGTTAAGAGATAAATTTATAAGTTTAGTGGGTTATTTTATTTAATGTCAGTTGATTCTATGATAGAACCTCACTTGACCTTATATGTGGACCTCGTATATTCCAACTCTGCAAGCCGGGTCTAAAAGGCTCGGTGAAATATAACACTTGTAACTTGAGCTGGCAAAATTTCACACGACACGATAGCATGATATGGACACGACATGAAGATAGCGGATTTGGGTTGGGGGTTTTGAAGGCGGGTTGAATTTGGGTTGACCCGTTTAACTCATTTAGGTAATTGGGTTAAATTTGGGTTTGACCCCTATAAACTGTTTTCGACACGATTAATCCGTTTATATAATTATGTTAGGCATTTAATTTATTGATAATATCAACCCTAAAATGCATTATTAACATGTTTGTAAGTTAAAAAACTAGCATTTAATGAAAAAAAGTCACCAATATAATTAAACAAGTTACCCATTTAATAATTGGGTTGGGTAAGGATTGAGAATTCCTAACCCGTTTAATAAACGGGTCGGGTTTGGGTTGACCCCATTTCTAAGACCCTTCACATAGTACGAATACGAATACGACATGACACGACACATTTGCCACCCCTACTTGTAACCGGCCCATTATGTATTATAAATAGATGAGTTTATTTGTTGAATGAAATCATCCATTTCATTCAAGTTTTCTGTTTTGTTTTCTTTTCGGCTCCGTTTGTTTCAGGGGAAAACCACATTTTAGGAAGTGGTTTTCCCCTTTTCCTTTGTTTGGGGCGTCATTAGCTCACTGGAAAGGTTTTCCGACCGAAAACCTTTTCCCTCAAATGAGGAAAAATGACTTCCCTTTTAAAATGGGGGAAGTCGTGATTCTAAGTGACTCAAAAACCTTCACGGTTATCATTATGCAAATTGAAATCGAATCAAAATAAACCAGACTGCACTGTAAACATTTAATGTCAACATCGGACAAGAATTAGACTGAATAATTAAAAGCCGCTTCGATATTACTTTGTTATTGTTGCAACAGAACAACTTTAATCAAGTTGAATTGTTACATAATATTATAGAACGAAATTATTTAGGTAATATTTTAGCATTTATTACATAGGTTCTGTGATATTTCAGTAATATACAATAATATACCCTGAAGTTTAAAAATTTTCTCATAAATCAAGTATCTTTTACTAAAATTTAATATATTTTAAATAAAAACAGCAATCTATATGTATCCTATATCATAATACAATAATTTCTTTTGTCCGAAAATGGTAATATGACACATTTTTTTTATAATATATAAGTAATTTTTGTTAGAATGTGGACAATCTTTTGATAATACGATATTTATACCACATTAATTTTTTGGCAGAAATTACCCGAATTTTAATAAAAATTCACCAGATTTTGACACAGTATATACACCAGTGATAAAATTTCTTAGCTCATGACACCTCATTGTATATAATAAAATGACAGAGTATTTACATGATAAATGCTCAAATTTTAGAATACCGAAGAAATAATTTTCTTAATTTATACAGCTTTGATAGTTAACTTTTTATTTTGTTACTTCATATATGTTATATTATTACTTATGTTGTCCTATAAAAAGATATAAAATGATTGGTGAAAAATATTTTTGTAAAAGATACACAAAGACATCACAATGGGGAATTAAGTTTTCCTTTGAAACAAACAACGGAAAACCCCACTCGTAATTTATATTTCCTTGAAAAACCTTTTCCGAAGAAAAATTAATTCCTAGATTCTACTTTTCCGTCAAAACAAACAGAGCCTGCCTTAGTGTTTGTTTAATTTCATTCTTAGAATCTTATTAGTACATAAATTTTTTTATTCTTAAAGTATTTTCAACTAAAAATATTTTTTCATGGAAACTTTGTCTTTTTAGCGAGAAAATAATTTTATACTATAATTTTGTGTAGGATTTCCCTTGACCGTATTAAGATTAAAATGGGACATATGATTTCAGACTATCACTGAACTGTATGAAATTGTTTTCTCCATTCATCGAGAGAGGAAAAATAAAGGTGTAGAGCTTCAATCGCAACATTATTAATTTTCCCTTTGACGTTTTTTAGCAACTTCATCTTCCACACTTGACATATTCGACATTCTGATCGAGAAATGACGAGTTCTTATATTTTTATGTGGGATCTTATTAACGTGAGCTGCACTCAAGCTCAACAGAGAGAAGAACCAGATAGAAAACTTTCTTGTCTTGTGTGTTTTACCACTCAATATAAATAGCTATATATGAACCCGATATCGCGTTGGTTAGAAGACGATGTTTTCTCGAGCAACGGGGTGAGGCTGGGCTTTTAGATCACTAGATGGTGCGTAAACTTTGATATAAACCAAAGGAGGTCGGGAGATGTATCAATTGCGTCGTGCTTCATTAAACTCCGTAGTTTCATAATGTATTTTCAGGTGTTGATTGACGAAACTCCCTAACAGCCTCACTCCCGGCTTTAGCATATTATCCCTTTCCACTGCTCCTAGTCCATCCTTTCCAGTGATGGGTATAGCCATGTAGCATCTAATGGTTTTTGCTTGTGAATCAGATCTCGTTTTACGAGGTACCTGTTTTGTATTAAAACTGTCGCTAATTATCAAAAAAAAGTAATATTTATATATGAAGATTAATTAAAGTGACTAATCAATTTGCTAACAGTTGAATACCAAGAAAGTTGGACAGGAGACATGTAGGCAGACGAACTATAGAGAGTGAGAACCTTGAAGGAGTTCAATTACACCCTTAATTTCTACAGGTAAAGAGGGGAAGGGTAAGATAATATCCTACCCTTGTTTAAATATATCAAATTAAGAGGAGTAAGGGTAAAAAGGATAAATGAATTACCCTTATTTAGCAATTGAGTAAAGATGAGTAATTGAATTACCCTTGTTTAGCAATTAGGCAAAGCATTAAGGGTAAAGATAATTATAGTTAAAATAAAGGTAAAAGTATTCAAAAAATTTTAAAAATTACCCTTACCCCCTTTTACTCCCCAATTTAGGGGTTAAAGTAAAGAGGGGTAACAAATTACCCCCATTACCCCTCGAACAAATTTGCCAAACATGAGTAAAAAATTACCTCCCTTTACCCCGCTGCCACACAGGGGGTAAGTGGCTCAAAGAACCAGTGCTTTATTTTAGGATTATTTACACTAAAAGTCCTTGTACTTTTTTCATTGTGTCGATTTAGTCCCTGTAATTTTAATTGTGTTAATTTAATCCCTCTACAATTCATATTGTGTCAATTTAATCCTTTGATCAAATTTAAGTTAAATTAGTGCTAAAAAAAAAAGTTAAATTATTGATAGAATAATCACGTTAGATGCAAGTAACACATTCAATTTAACTCAATTCTTAGTTGAATCATTAACAATTTCATTAACAGTTTAACAATACTTTTACTTTAGAGACCAAATTGACACAATATAAATTATACAAGGACTAAAAGACACAATTAAAAGTATAAGGACTAAATTAATACGATGAACATAGTACAGGAACCCTTAACACAAATAACCCTTTATTTTATTTATTATTTTTAGGTATGTTCTAGATTTTTGAAGTATTTGTTTGATTTTTTATCAGAGGCTTGTGATTTAGTTTTTCATACAGTAAGTACAGGAAAATAGTTTTTAATTGTTCGGGATAAAAAATAAAGCAGCAGATTCAATAACATGGGCTACAATGAGAGCTAGGTCTCATCATATTAATAAAAAGTGGCTTAAGAGTATGTTAACGAATTGATCCGCTATAGAAAGGACCATCGTCTCCACCTAATATGAACTACGAGATCATCTCGAGCATCCTGTGGAGCGACTCTTGATCGCTCTATCTTTGGTTCTTGAGTTGGACCTTTTACCAATGTTCAATTCGACTCGATTAACGTTCGAAGTAACAACTTTAACATGTATTAGTAAAAAGTGGCTTGAAAGCATGTTAACGAATTGATCCACTATAGAAAGGACCATCGTCTCACAAGAAATAGGCGATGCACCATCCTTGCTGCTACGTACGTTGACCTTGACTTGACAAATTCTCATAGGAACTACGAGATCATCTCGAGGATCCAGTGGAGCGACTCTTGATCGCTCTATCTTTGGTTTGATTTGGACCTATGCCAATGTACAGTTCGACTCGATTAATGTTCCAAGTAACAATTTTAACATATTAATAAACACTGAGACTCTAGAACAACGAGATCCAGTGTTTGAATCTCTTTAAGAGCAACCTGCTTACCTATAACGCATAAATTACTAGTTCGAACCAAAACCCGTAATGGGGTAATGGACTTTTCTTTTAAGATGGTAAGAACGTACAACAATGTCTAATAAGGGCCACCAACATCCGAAGGTAGGAAAAGATAAGCTTCGAACCCAAGACCTCATACTTATGCAGTGGATAGCGTGACTACTATACCAAACCCAATAGCTCAACTTGTAGCAAACTCGACCTGTAAATCGGTTATTCTTTGGTTCGCATTCTAATCTCTATCGGTCTTCAGTCTTTGGTCCAGTCCTGGTTTAAACCAATGAACACCCGAAATTTCACCGTCCGAAAAATCCAAACAAAGTCCAAGTTGTTAGCATTACACTCAAACAACCAAACCTCAAAACAACGTCCAACCAAGCTACAACACCAAACACAAGCAAAAAACAAATAACCAAGTCTCGCAGTCTAAGTCAAATCAAGTTCCAAGATTAAGTTCTGAAAACATACCGGTTTTTTACGCACCCTCAGCATAAGGCGTCTCAACCTCGGCACTCTCTCTCTCTGCCTCCTGAACTTCCTTCTCGGTTTTACGCCCTTTCTTCGACTTATAATAAACACTCATGAACGTGCCCACTGCACCGTACTTTCTCCTACAATGCTCGTAAAGCGTAGCGTCAAACATTCTCCAGAAACTCTTCTCGTCAAGCTCAGACACCGCGTACTGGGGTTGGAAGCTGTGGTTTTCGATTAGCCACTTCTCCATCTTGCGGACAGCCTCTGCACCATCAAAGACCTCACCGCGTAGGACAGGGCCTGGCGCATAGTAGACGCCAACATCGGTGTACATTTGAGCGTAGGGGGAGTCGCCTTGGCGGCGTTGGAGGTCAAAGCCAGGTTCAGGGTAGATCATTGTCTTGACTGGGAGTTTGAAGAGCCTGTGTGGGCAGAGCCAGATGGGGTAGACCTGGAAATTTGGGACGATTTGGGTTATTATTAGAAGGGCGTCATGTTTGAAAAACAGAACGAAATAATGTTTATTATATACACAAAATGTCTAACAAAAGAACGCGTTTTGAAGCTCAGTGATCTCTCGGAAAATCCAGTGTGATTAACCTATTTTATCAAGTCCGCGACGCTACAACCTGCCCAAATATGTAACATTGGGTTTTCCGAGGGGAACTAAGTTGGAAGAGTAGCCATACAATCATTACCTTTTTGCTTGTACTGTAGTTTCTAACATGTAAATATATATATAATTATCTATCGGTAATTAAATACATATATATACATTTTGGAGGCCGTAACAAAAGTATTTTTACGTAATGACCAATCACGTAACAGCTAACCCGAATTATGTGATTCAACAGTCCTGACGTATTAAGTGATCTCACTCCAGTGTCCAACTTTCATAATCTAGTTTAAGTAACATAGATTGCAAGACAAAGTAAGGGTCAGTTTGGCCAGGCTTCTTTTCAAGAAAAAAGATTTTTATAAGATTTGAGAGTGTGTGACCTAGAAAGAAAAGTGTTTTTAAATAGAAGCAAAAATTTCTTTTCTGCTTTTGAGCAGAAGCAAAAGGATTATGCTTCTTCCTTAGATTAAAAGGAGAATCAAAAACTATAAATTTTTTGGACAAAAATAAACATCTTAAAAGCATTTTTTTTTATGAAAAAAGTACTTCTGAAATAATAGTTTTATCACTGTTCGGCCAGATCAAGAGAGAAGTAAGTTTACCTCCATTTCGCGGTGAACCCACTCAAGAGCATCTCCAACCTTGTAAAGAGGCACGAGCATATCCTGAATAACATGATTCTCATGGTAGTAGTTTCTAATGGCGTCACCCTGAGTAGCCTTAAGAAGTGAAACCTTCGGAGGCATCATCCACCCGAGCAAAAACCGAAACCAAAACTGATCCCCGAATGGAAGAATCAACTTTCCCTCCCAATACAATGACCTCGTATGCCTGTGATAATACTCCCTTGTCGGAATATACTCAACAAACTCCCCTTTCTTTAAGGCTTTTTGCGCGTGTTGGTAGAACCATGGTTTCCACCACCAGCCACAGTTGTTTATCACGTTCCCCTTCTTCTTCGCCTCTTCTTTTGAGGCATACCGCCCAGTCATGAACACCCCCTCATGGGGAGTGTAGACCATTCCCTCGACAAAGTCGGGGACCTTGTTCGGGTTATCTTGGTCTCCATCTCGAGGAGCGAAAGAGTCCATGTATCCTTGCGCAAGGTCGCCTAAGTTGCCTTTCACGGGCATGTATGTGACCCTCATATATTCTTTGACTCGGATGAGCTTGATTTCAGCTGCAACAAGAAGCCCGAGTGTCCCTTGTGACCATGGGATAGCGTAAAAGAGATCAGAGTATTCGTTGTCCCGTGTGGCTCTGACTAAGCGACCGTCAGCTAAGACGATCTCATAAGCAACGACGGTGTCCGAGAAAAGTCCGTAAATGTGGGAGCTTCCCTCGATTCCATAGCCGTTGATAAGGCCACCAACGGTAAGATCGTCTAGCTCAGCAACCACTGCAAGAGAGAGATTCATTGGGACTGTGACTCGGGTGATTTGACCCATATTCACTAAAGGCTCCACTCGGGCAATCATTCTTTCTTTGTCAATTTCGAGAATGTTTCTGAAAGCTGAGAGGTCGACCTCAAAGTGACGAGCACGTTTGTAGTCGACATTCCTCATTCCGACTGCAATCCATGGTTTTCTTGCGGTACAAACTAGACCATCTTTAGCAGGGTTCCTCTCCTTGAGGCGTTTCATAACTTTCTTGACGTTTTCATCGTGTTCCTTCTGACGTCGTTTGTATGACTTCATCTCGGATTTGAGGTCGCCGAGATATATGAGAAAGTACATGGTGAAGGAGATTGGGAGGACGATGAAGATAACCGCAATCCATCGAAATTGAACAAAAAAGTCGACCAATCCCTTCTTCCTCTTTGGGCGCAAAGGAACCTCCAAATCCGACATCTTTGACCTAAAAAATGTAGAAAATAAGCTTCGTAAGCCACAGGTTACTCATGAGGAAGAAGAACACACTTTGCATGCAATGGAGCAAAAAACGTAATGCAACGCAATAGAATATAAACATATATTTCAATTCTTATATATACATTTCACAAAGAAAACAACTATTATAATAGATTTGGGCGTGTTTAGTATAGTTTTTGGGTTTTTGAAAACAAAAGACCATATTTTGGAATCGAATTTACTTGGTTTTTGGTTTCTTTTTCTATTTGTTTTTACTAATTTGACTGATGTTTGAAAATAGAAAGCAAAAAACCAAAAAGCTGTTTTCAAAAGCCAGTTTCTAGATTCTTAAAGGTCAAAAACTACAAATAGAAAATGATATCAAACATGCCTCCATTACCGTGCCACATGCTCTTCCTACCACTAGTTAGTTCCACATCTCCGTATAAATTTCGATTTAAATTCTTAAAGGTATCTTAGGGGTGTAAATGAACCAAACATTCAATCCACTATTCGTATGTGAAATCAGTTACTGCTCATTCGTGCTTCCTTTGTAACTTAATCATTAAACTTCACAAGCCAAGCTTGAATAGAGAGTGCTCATCCCATTAAAGTTCATGAACAATTTGTTAAGGGCTCGATTATGGACAATGATGGTTAGTTAGCTTGAATAACTCATCAAATGCAAGTTTATGCAAGACTAAGGCTCATGAGCAGCTGAAATAGCTTGGTTCAATACAAGCTCGACTTAGCTCGATGCAACCAACAAGCTAAGTATTGAGCACACCAGTATCTTATTAGACTAAGTTATCATTTAAGGTTCAGCTTGAAATCAAACATTAATAAGATCTATAGAGCTCAAACAAGGAAGTACTCGACTCGACTCAATTATACCCCTAGGTGCCTTTACGATTGCTACATGGAACTCTCACTCCACTAGCTAATGGAAAAACACCACCATAGAAATCTCAGTCTATGATACACATGATTCTAGCTTAAACAATCACAGCTTAAACCAAAAACGAACCAAAAATTCCAAACACAATACATGAGGGTAGAGAAATGATTTCAGAATTTCATAGTTATCTTCAGTATCTAAGAACTCATTGAATAAAATTTCCAATCATCAGCAGCAAAAAGCTTGTTTCGACATTTTTTTTTTTTTTTTTTTTTTTTGGCTGGCTATTCTAGATTTACCATCTACCACTATAAGTGGAGAGACTACATTTCGCTGTTCATATTTTAGATTTAACATCCTATCATGAGATAACATATAGTGCAAACTCTTTCAGTATTTTCCGATCCAACTCAGTCAAAACAAAGTCATACAAGCATTACAAGAAGTAGCAGAAATGTAGCAATCCCAGTACTCAAAAACAAGCTAAAACACAAAGCAGAACACTCTGTATTTCAAGTATTTTTCTGAGATTTTTCATGGTTTATTTTTTTCCTAACTACTTCCCTCAATTTTTGTACTCTTTCTTTCAAAGAACCAATTATTCTAGAAGTTTAAGCAGATAGGTAAAGGCTCAGGAATGGGTTTATGCTCTAACATAACCCCCCTCTTTCTCACGCAAATGCCCATTGGGCTTGAAGCGTTGGTATTGTACAGGTCTACCTCATATCTTGTGCCTAAATTATGTTAATATTAATATTGAAAAGGGTTTGTTAAGATTCGAACTCATGATCTCTTGGTCGACAAAGTCTGATTCCATATCAAGGAATCAACTATCCCGAAATCTTAAGTTGATGGATGAAGGCTCCAAAATGGTTTTATACTCTTAACACTTTCCTTCAATTTTTTCCAGAAAAAGAGGGAAGCAGGTCACATCAAACAGCAAGAGAGGACGGAAATCTTTACGGATCCAGCATATTCAAAGATCAATTCAGTGATGGGAAAAAAAAAAAAACCCTAAACACACAAAAACTGGATCCTGACCTTCATGCAAGGTAGCTAAGATGTCGAAAATCAAAATTTTCAAGAGATTGAAACTGTGCAAGCAATTTCTAACACACAAAACTAGATCAGAGCTAACAAAAACACCTTAATTCAACTAACATTTGAACTATGAATACACTAGCTTGAGTTGAAATGCAACTAAATTCGAAATGCAGCACAAATCTTAGCAATTACAGCACAAAATAAGGTTAAAACCGCAGAAAAAGAACAAATTCGAGTTGAAATTGAAAATAGATTCAAAATGCTTCAAATACATATCAGTTTCAGTACTGAAAAACATGCAAAAATCACAGAAAAACAGCAAAGCTCCTCAAATCAGCACTATTAGAGCAAAGAATTTGAATCCAAATGCAAACTAGCTTTGAAATATAGCAGAACTATAACAGTAACAGTACTAAAAGACAAGCAAAAACCACAGAAAAACAACGCGATTGCTCAAATCAACACCAAAACTGTTAAATTTCACCGGGCCTTTTGGACCCGACCCACGGAGTTGGAACAAATGAGATCCATATAGAAGCCCAAGTAGGCTTCCATCGGCAATAGGTGGAGTAATCCACTAGGCTTATAAGGTGATCTCTTCCTTCTCTCAACTCCAATGTGGGATTCCACAAGACTAGCGTGTGGAGTTCTCAACAAAAACACCAAAAATAACAGTCAAAATGTAGCAATCATAGTACTCAGAATCAAGCCAAAACCAAAAAAAAAAAAACAAAGCGATTGCTCAAATCAACACCGAAAAAGCAAAAACAACAGTCAAAATGCAGCAGGAATATAGCATTTACAGTACTCAAAATCAAGCGAAAATCGAAGAAAACCGCCATGATTTCTCAAATGAACACAATCGGAGCAATGAATTAGAGCAAACACCACAGAAAAACACCAAGACTGCTCAAATCAACACCAAAACAACAAAAATAACTGTCAACATGCAGCACAAACATAGCAATTGAAGTACCAAAAATCAAGCAAAAATCACAAAAAAAAACACCACGATTGCTCAAATCAACACCGAAACAGCAAAAATAACTGTTAGAATGCAGCACAAATACAGCAATTATAGCACTCAAAAACAAGCGAAAATCGAAGAAAACCGCCATGATTTCTCAAATTAACACCAAAAGAGCAATGAATTAGAGCAAAAATCACAGGAAAACACCAAGATTGCTCAAATCATCACCGAAACAGCAAAAATAACTGTCAAAATGCAGCACAAATACATCAACTATAACACTCAAAAAAAGCGAAAATCGAAGAAAACCGCCATGATTGCACAAATTAACAACACTAAAGCAATGAATAAGAGTTCAAAAGAGAGAGAGAGCACCAAAGAGAAAAACGAGGAGAGAGGAAGATGGAACCAGAGAGGTCCCGACACAGAACAGGGGGAGCAGGTGAAAATGGGAGACAGTGTGTGGAGATATAAAACGAAGATGGTGATGAGATCTCAATATTCTTTTTATTTATTTTCTTAATCACGTGATTTAATAATAAATATAATATTAATGCTGAAAATATTAGTTAATTTTACTACAACAACAGATCCAGTGCTTTAAGGGCTCCTGTATAAGCGGGGCCTGTAGGGGTGGATGTACATAACCTTATTCCTTCAGGGTGTAACCTTGCCGATAGGCTGTTTTCGAAGACCCCCAACCTTATATTCGTTAATTTTTATAACAATAACATATTCAGTGTTTCAAGGACTCCTGCATAAGCGTGCTCTATAGGGGTGGATGTATGCCGCCTTACCTCTTTAGGATGCCGAAAGGCTATTTTCGAGGACCCCCAACTTTATAGGATTGGCAACGTGAGGACTTCCTAGAAGGTCACCCATCCTGGTATTACTCTCGCCCAAACATACTTAACTTCGGAGTTTCAGTGGGATCCGGTGCATTAGTGCCTAGTAAATGAACCCTAATTTGTTAATTTTTACTTATGTAATATTTAAAAAATATTTTTTAAATGTAAAATTATTTTTCTAAATATAAATTTTTAATATATTTATATACTTTTTAAATATCTAGAATTATTTTAAATGTAAAGTTTATTTTTTTTTTTAAATCACACAAGCAAAAGCTAGCAAATATTAACGACGTTAACTTTAAGATATTAAGTTGAAAATTTTTAAAAAGTTTAAATAATTTTTAAATAATTTTAAAAATATTAATAATTTTTTAAAATTATACTTAAAATTTAAATAAGTATCGGTAAATAAACTCAAATTAAAAAGCAGGAAGAGGAATCTCTCCGATCCGGCAGCTGCAGCCCACTAACTATTTATTTTATCTAATTTTCTTACTTAGTTAGTAGCGATATTTGATATTATAATTTTGGATTAAATAAATATTAAAATTCAAATTTATAAATAAAATTTTTATTAAATAATTTATTTTTAATTGCTCTAAAATTAAAACTAAGAAAAATAAAATAATAGCAAAGGAAAGCTTAATTTATATAACTTCTTATTATTAAAAATTTTGGCACAAGCTCGGGAAGCAAATGAGGGAATAGAGTGTTGTTTTAAATCAAACGGTTTAGAGTTCAATTCTTCCTTGAAATTTTTCACGAGGAATCTTTGACTTAACTAACTCCTATGATATATTGATTGGTATATAGATCAGAGTCTATCAGGTAACTGGGTTCTTTGTTGACAAAAAAAAAAAAGCAAAAGTAAGTAAAGATCAAAGACATTCCTTAAATTTTTTTTATTATATACATATAACTAAAAAACTAAAAAATTATTTCATATTAGCTTATAAAATATAATTTAAAAATTCATATATATTAGTTTATAAAATATATTTTAAAAATTAATATATATTAGTTTATAAAATATATGAAATAATTTTTTAGTTTTTGAGTTATATGTATCTAATAAAATAGTTCAAATAATAATATATAAATGCGCAAACTTGTGATTTTTTGTTGAAAATATTAACATCTGTATATTTAAATGTGTCTCTCATTTATATCTTCCTTATTAGTAGTAATATAATACTATAGTTTTTGTATGAGATAGTTCGAATAATAATATACATATTATCGTCTCCTCATTTAAATATGCCCCTCATTTATATATTTCTTATTAATAGTTCAAATAATAATATACATATACCTTTTAATTTAAAAGTTATATGTATTTAGCTATTGAAATTAGAAATTTTAAATTTTAAATAAATTAAAATTAAATAATAATTTAAATTAAAAATTTATTTTATTATTTTTTTTAATTTTAAAGATATAAAACTTTTAAAAAAAATTGGGCACTGTTGCATGACCTTGGAAAAGTCGTGCAACATAGGACAAGTTCTTGTACGCCCTTTGAAATGTTGTGCAACAATAGATGAATAGTAAAATGTGTTATTTTGCTAAATATTTTTTAAATTGTGCCAATTTGCTTTTTTTTTTTTTTAATGCCATTTTGCTAAAAAAGTCAGATGTTAAATAAGGTAAAAAATCCTTAATTTTTTTTTTTGGGTAAGTTCTTATATTATTGCTTAGAGTAAATGTTAGTTGCTCATATTTCAATTTGATTACACAAACACTTTTAATAATTGACTTAGGTTGTGTTTGGTTCAATTTTTTAATAATTTAAAGCTGTAAAACAGTTCTACTAGCCATAAGGTTTACAATTAAAATAACAAAAAAATATTTTACATCTTTTTCATAATTTATTTCAGAAAAATATTTTAAAATTACTATATTAGCATTAAATCTTCACCAATACGACATAAATTAATTTTTATACCATTTTGGGTCGAGCGCACCTGCCACCACCACTTTTACCCTCATATGTCGCTCAACTCACCACCCGCAACTATCATTTCTAGCCATTCTGCAATTCTTCTACCTAGTTGATTTATACTATTAAGTGGTTTATTTGTGATTAAAATGAGTTATTTACAGTGTTGGTCCTTATGTTTCTAGTTTTATTCAAATTAGGCCCTCATCTTTTATTTTGTTCAAATTGGTCATTCATCTTTTAAATTTGTTGAAATTGATACAGTTTATTTAGATTGTATCTAAACTTAGGAAGAGAATATATGAGGAGAAGAAGATTAGAGAGAAATACGAGGAGAAGAGTAGAAGATAGCAGGTGAACAAAGATTACAAGACGATAAGAATAATATGAGAAGTTTAGAGTTTATTTCATTGGATATCAAACTCAGTGCATCATTCAAGTATTTATAGAATATTATTGGAACAATCTAGAAATGTTAACCACCTTTTCCCCCAAAATATTTGAATCACATTCTAGAATATTCTTGAACAATCTAGAATCTAAGTTGAAAATAAGGTGGGAAAAGGAAAGAGTGTGTAACAAAATTAGTCTCTCATTTTTTTTTTTTCTTTTGTTCAAAATGGTCCCTCATGTTTTATTGTATTATAAAATTAGTCCCCATCTTTTTTAATTTTTACCTAACTTTGGTCACAATACGGGGACTAATTTTGTCATAGAACAGAATATGAGAGATCATTTTGAACAATAGAAAAAACGAGGGACTAATTTAAACAAAATTATAAAAATAAGAGACCAATTTGAACAAAAACAAAGATGAGGGACCAATTTGAACAATTTAAAAAAGATAAAGGACCAACGGTGTAAATAACTCTGATTGAAATAGATACGTTTTTATTTAACTTGTATCCAGCTACTTTATTATTATAAAAAAGATATTTATACACTCCACAAACAAACATTTCACTGTAAAAAAATATAAATATTAAATAAACAAATTGTACTGAAACAGATAAGCTGAAAATAATAAGCTAACATAAGATGAATCGAACGCATTGTTATACTAATTATACCCTCAACTACAAATTTCCGAAATTCCTTTAACTTTGTCAACAAGAAGAGTCACTTGCACACAATAATATGATGTGTCGTGAAAGGACTAATTTACACCCAGGCCGGTCAAAACCTCAAGCAGCACAACGAGCCACTTGCAACGGTTAAATTTAGAGGTCTCTAAATTATAACATCCTCACTTTCACGTAAAAATAAATTTTTATCTTCTTATTTACTAAGTAATTTATGTTTCAAAAAAAATATAGATATATACTTATAACCATTTTAAATATTTGTTTCAAACTCTAAAACTCTCCAGACTTGCGCAAATTTAGACGAAAAAATGCGTATTTGATTATAACCAATATCATAACTAA
The DNA here is from genome assembly GCA_018398585.1 of Simmondsia chinensis. Taxonomy (NCBI): domain Eukaryota; kingdom Viridiplantae; phylum Streptophyta; class Magnoliopsida; order Caryophyllales; family Simmondsiaceae; genus Simmondsia; species Simmondsia chinensis. The sequence goes on from JAGTTD010000014.1 coordinate 4,026,164, forward strand.
GATTTAGAAGCGGTTATTTAGTAAGAATCTTTTTGCTAATTTGCAAGGTTGAGGGCGGTTTGCCGCTCGTCTATGCTCTAATCTGTTAACAGTGGATTGACTGTAAGGGTCGTGAATGTAGGATCATTTTGAAAAAGAACCATGTAGATTGGTTTTCAATCATTGCTGCATTGTTGTACTTTATTTTTAGTTCGTTTTCTTATCTTGTAAGGCCGGAAGACCCGTAATTGGCTTTATACTCTAACATGCCCTGTCACACAAATTCTCGTTGGGTTTGAAGCGTGAATATTGCACAGGTTCACCTCATACCTTGTGCTTAAATTATATGTTTAAGACTCCATAAGTCAAGTAAATATCTCATATCGGAGTTGTAAGAACGAAGAGAACAATATATAAATCTAGTGGGTTACTTTACCTATTGGCAATAGATTTTAGGATAAAACCTCACTTTGATTTATACGTGGGTCTCATATACTCGAACTCCATGAGTTAGGCCTAAATGTCCAATAAAACTCTACATTTGAACTCATACGTAAATCTCAAACATTAACTTTCGAGATTAAGTTTAAAATTAGACGAAATCTCACATACCACTCTTTTGTAATTATTGTACTAAATTGGTATTAGTTTATTTATTTATGTAGTTTTAATACAGTAAGAAAAACGCTAGAACTACTAAACAAAGTTAATAAGACCTAGTGAATCGTGATACACAATCTAGTGAAATTAGTTTTAGTTTATTGCCTCATGCTACCTTATTATTACTAATAATAACGACTTGTTAATCAATTTTGGTAATGAAAAATGAAAATATCGTGCGTGCACGTCTCCATAGTCAGGAAAGTACTTTTGGTCAACGAGGCTCTTATACCATGTCAAGAAACCAACTTTCTCAAAAGCTTAAAGGCTCGTTTGGTTGACACGTGAATTGAATTCCCAGGGGAAGTTGTATTTCACTTGAATTCAATGCATACGTCAACTTCCCAGGAAGTAGGTAAACATGTTTGGTTGTCAGGATAGAAAATAGAACTTCCTTCAAGAGACTACTTAAAAACGAACGAATTAGAACTTACCTAGGGAGGACTAGGTAAGTTATTTCCTGCATTCTGCCTATTTCTAGCAAATCAAACAAGAGCTTAAATTCATACTTTCTATGAAATTTTACTTCCTGCATCTACCTCCTGCATATCAAACGAGACCTAAGCTAATGAGTACAAACAACAAACCAACAACAGATTCAATGGCTCAAGGGCTCCCACATAAGTAGGGTTTGGGAGGGGTGGATGTACGCAGCCTTACCCCTTCAGGGTGTAACCCTGCCGAGAGGCTGTTTCCGAGAACCCCCAACCTTATAGGGTTGGTAACACGAGGACTTCACAGGGGGGTCACCTATCCTTATAATGTTCTCGAACAAGCACGCTTAACTTTGCAGTTCTAATGGGATCCGGTTACACTAGTGCCTCGTAAATGAATAAAGAATAAAAATTAATTTTATAGTCTAACAGTTCGTAAAGGTAACGGAGACAAGGGGGGGCCTCTAATAGAAAACCATAAATTATCAACCTAACTTACCCAGCCATAGAGGGCTACAATTTTTTTTTCTGATAATTAGCAACAAAGTTGTAATACAACAGATATCTTATATAAACGAGACTTGATTTAATCCGTAACAAAACCGAGAATAAAATAAAGACAAAAAAAAAAAGAAACATACCACAGGCCACCCCCTACATAAGCCCTTTAAAGTTACCCCCACAGAAAAACGAAATATTTTATACTTCAACTTGGAATCCGTTTGTTTAAGAGATAAATAGATCTTAGAAATCGATTGTTTACATCAAACTGTCAAGAATTTTTCTGGAATTTATAAAGTTTTTGTTAAAAAATGTTGATATGAGTATAATCTGCATAATAAATAAGCCACCTAACTTGATTTATCTCGAATTTTGTGCAATATTTGTTGGACAAATACTTAGGTGGTGCATATATATATATATATATACATACATCACAGTTTGGAGTGTCTTCTGATTAAAAAAAAAGGTTGGAAGCGTCTTCTGCCAATGCGGTCATCATCTAGGGGTCAGGAGTTCGATTTTCGCTGAGGATACACTAATGACTTACCTGCTCATGCGGATTATGCGCATCCTTGTGGACCGAGATTGGTTGAGGCAACCCAGTTCCTTATTACCAATATATATATATATATATATATATATATATATATATATATATATATTACCATATTTATGTCCATCAGCATTTTCCAATGAGTATTCATCAGTTTCAAAGAAAAATTAACCTAATTTCAATTGAGATATTTAAACAATAAAATATTTTTAATCTAAAAGCTCACACTCAAAAAATAAATAAATAAAAAATAGTCTTAATTTACACTTAAAAAGCAACATTGTTTTTCAATTTTCTAATCCACATGATAAGGTGAATTAATTTTTTAATCCAAAATCTGATTCGTTATATCACCGTTTTAGCATATGATATTATATTTTTTATTTCATAACATCAACTTTCTAATATATGATATTATCTCTTAGTTTATCACATCCGTTTTTTAGTATATGACTTTACCTTTTTCGATGTATCATGTATGACATCATATTTCAGTCGTGTAACATCATGTTTTTCTAAATCTATGTCAGGGAATTACTGACAGTTGGACTACAAAATTATTTCACTGGACAAAAAATTTCAAGTTACATTTTTATAAAATAAAAAATAATGGGCAATGTTATTGCAAAGACAAGATCGTTATTACTAAAGCGAGATTATAGTTTTCAAGACAATTTTGTGACAGTTAAAATATAAAACCAATCTTGGGCTTCATCGATCACCTTAAACTTTTGGAACAGATGATTTCTTAATATGGTCTCAGAGCTTTGTTAAGTAAAAGGTTACAAGTTCAAATCCTAACAACCCGCATTTCGAATATAATTTAAGCATAAGGTAATGAGGTGGACCTGTGCAATGTTCACGCTTCAAGCCCGATGGGCATTTGCCTGAGGGAGCATGTTAAGTATAAAACCAATCTTGAATCTTCACCGATTAGCTTAAACTTTTGAAATAGATAATTTCTTAATAATAACTCTTATTATTTATAAGTTGCATTATTATTCTGACAACGATTATTTTATTCAAATAATAACAACTCATAAATAATTAAAATAAATATCAGGATATTAAAATATAATTTTACCAATAAAAAACAAAAAAAAAAGAGGAAAAAACAAAGAAGATGAGGAGACCGAGGAGAGATCAAAGTGAGACGAATCAACAAGCCAGAAAGGCATTTGAGATTCGCTGGCTGTCACTGCTCCCTCCCCACGTGACTCCCTATCTCTCCTCTCTCTCGTCAACGTAATTGGTATTACTGTTATTAGGGGCGTGTCACCTGCCGCTTTAGTTTGTAGGATTTTTAGTACTTTTTATATAATATATTTTGTGTGTGTAATATTTGTATTTAATTTACTTATAAATATATAATTTCCTACATGTGTAATTAGTAAATCCACGTGTGTAATGACATGGATGAGTGACGTGGCACTTAAGGAGGTTAAGGTAGTTTAGGCGGTTGGATTAGGTAGTTACATTTCCTGATTTTTAGGCGTGAACTTAGGCTAGAACTTAGGAAAGGATGTGTTTAGTTATTTATGCCTATTCATGTATTTGTACCGGTTCCTTTTGTGCATTATAAATAGGTGCCAAGCACCAATGAAATGGGTAATTTTTCCTTTACCCACAAAAGATTGTGTACGTGTGTTTATGTGTTTGTCTTGTTGTTATTTGTGGCTTTGATCTTCCATAAACAATTTGTGAGAGTGTGAGTATTAATTCAATCATCTTTATTCCATTATTCACTTTCCAATTGAAATACTAAACAAACGAGACTTTGGGACTTTGGGTAGATTCCTTACCGTTGCAAGGAGATTTGGACGCTTGACTCAATTAGGGACTTTTTAGAGTGACATTGAGTGGCATCACCGGACTTGGACTTAGGAATTTAGTCATCTTGTGACAAACGTGGCATCAGAGCCAAGTTTAGTACCATGGCTGGAAGTGTATTGAATGAAGAGGTTAATGCAAGCACTTCGCTCATTGGAGAAGAACCACCAAGGGGTAGGCCCGAGACTAGCACCAAGAAATCTAAGACCAAGGATCCCTCAGTTAATAGGGAGCCCGTGGCTTTAGACACAAGGGTGTCTCGGTTAGAGGTTGTTGTTGGGGAAATTCATGAACACCTTGACAGCGTTGAAGAAGTGAGGGAGGCTGTGGTCACACTTGAAGGCCAAACCCTCACGGCTTTGAACGAGGTTAAGGCTACAATCGAGGGGGAATTACAGAAATTGTCTTCTGCCGTGTTAGGGTTGAGACAAGATTTGGAGTTAGTGAAGACCGAGTGTGCTCTCCTCAAAGGGGCATATGCGGGTGGACTAGGCACGGGGTCTGCGTCCCGTGTCAGGGTCCCAGAACCACCAAGGTTTGGGGGCAGGCGCAATGCGAAGGAGGCTGACGGCTTTCTTTGGGGTTTAGAAAGGTACTTCGAAGCATTACGTTTAGGGGATGATGCTTCCAAAATCAACACGGCCACTCTTTATTTTGAGGGGGACGCCGCATTATGGTGGAGGGTTCGCCATGGGGACATTGCTAGGGGGCATTGTACTATGGACACTTGGGATGAGTTTGTCAAAGAATTCAAGAGACAATTCTTCCCGGAGAACGCAGGTGAGTTGGCCATGAAAAGGCTTCGTAACTTGAAGCATTCAGGGTTGATGAGGGACTATATTGCTGAGTATCAGTCTCTCATGTTGGAGATCCCGGAGATGACAGAGGCTAACCGCTTCTTTTATTTCATGGATCGCCTTCAAACTTGGGCCGAAGTGGAATTGAAGAGACGGGGAGTTCAAGACTTGACGAGTGCCATTGCTGAGGCCGAGAGTCTGGTGGAGTACAAGAGGGACTCTACTAAGAAGAAAGACGTCAAGGGTGGGAAGGGGAAAGGTGGGGGAGACCGCCGTCACAAACCTCCAACTCACAAGGACAAGGGCAAGCAACATGAGGGGAAACAGGACCAGGGAAAACGCAGGGACTGCTTCTTGTGTGATGGGCCTCATTATGTTCGTGAATGCCCACAACGCAAGGCTCTCAACGCACTTGTGACAACACCTGAACCGAAACCAGAGGACACCAACATTGGCGCTATGCGCACCCTGGGAGCCATGTCCCAAGGGGCGCGCACGGGGTCGTCAAGGGGCGCGCACGCTGGGTATAGTGGGCGCGGAGCAGGGCATGCCAGGACCGAGACTGAGCATATCAGGGCCGAGATAGGGGAGTCATTGACACAGATGCTGGGACAAGGTCGTGGACAGAAGCGCCTGGCTGGGCATCCTTTGAGGACCGAGGCGCAGACACGAGCGGAGGCTTCAAGGGTTGTCAGGTCCGTGGGAACTGAGGCACGCGACAGTGGAGATCCGCATAGGGGACTGATGTTCGTTAGTGCCTATGTCAATGACGTGGAAACGAAGGCCTTGGTTGATACAGGGGCTTCTCATAACTTTGTCTCCATGGAGGAGGCAGCACGACTCAAGTTAAGCCTTGACAAGGGGGTGGGTTGGTTGAAGACCGTGAATGCCTCAACCCAACCTATCCATGGGGTAGCTAGGAACGTGCGCATCCAGTTGGGAAATTGGTGCGACACAGTGGACTTGACAGTGGTACCCTTAGATGACTTTAGGTTTCTCTTGGGGATGGATTTCCTTGATGGGGTCAAAACCTTTTCCTTCATAAAAGATAACCAAATGGTCATAACACATGGGGGGAGAGTCTTTGGGGCGCCTTTACTACGGGGTAGAGTGGGGGCTAGACTCCTTTCCGCCATGCAAGTTAGGAGGGGGATTAGGAAAAAGAGGGAGACCTTCATTGCCACATTAGTTGGGGGTGAGGGAGAGGCTTCTTCAAACATACCCGGGGAAATACAAGGGGTCCTAGAAACCTTCAAAGATGTCATGCCACCCGAGTTACCCAAACATCTACCACCTAGGAGGGGAGTAGATCATAGGATTGAGTTGGAGCATGGGGCAAGGCCGCCCGCCATGGGACCTTACCGCATGGCTCCTCCAGAATTGGAAGAGTTGAGGAGGCAATTGGGGGATCTTCTTGACTCAGGGTTCATCAGGCCTTCCAAGGCCCCTTATGGTGCGCCCGTTTTGTTCCAAAAGAAACAAGACAGTTCTCTTCGAATGTGCATTGATTATAGGGCCTTGAATAAGGTCACTGTGAAGAATAAGTATCCTATCCCGCTTGTGGCCGATTTGTTTGATCGGTTGGGTAAGGCCCGGATCTTTTCTAAGTTGGATTTGAGGTCGGGTTATTGGCAGGTTAGGATAGCGCAGGGGGATGAGCCCAAGACAACTTGTGTGACACGGTATGGGTCATATGAGTTTCTTGTCATGCCTTTTGGTTTGACAAATGCACCCGCAACATTTTGCACTTTGATGAATGAAATTTTCAAGCCGTTCTTGGACAAATTTGTTGTGGTTTACCTTGATGACATAGTCGTGTATAGCGAGTCATTGGGGGAGCATGTGGCGCACTTGCCCCAGGTTTTTCAAGTTTTGAGAGAGAACCAGTTGTACGTGAAACGGGAGAAGTGTTCCTTTGCTCAGGAGGAAGTTCAATTCCTTGGCCACCGTATAGGCCATGGAAAGATTAGCATGGATAACGCTAAGGTTCATGCTATTGAAGAATGGGGTGCGCCCACGGATGTTAGTGCACTAAGGTCATTCTTAGGCCTAGTGAACTATTACCGTAGGTTCATTCAAGGGTATTCGGCTAGGGCTACGCCCCTAACCAATTTGCTTAGAAAGAAGGTGCCGTGGCATTGGGATGATGCTTGTCACAATGCCTTCATGGATCTCAAGAGGGCCATCATGGAAGAGCCGGTCCTTTGTCTACCTGATTTTGCTTTGCCGTTTGAAGTTCATACCGATGCTTCGGATTACGCAATAGGAGGGGCTTTGATGCAACAAGGACACCCCGTGGCATTCGAGTCCAGAAAACTCAACGACACGGAACGTCGTTATGCCATTCATGACAAGGAAATGACCGCCATAATTCATTGTCTAAGAATTTGGCGTCACTAATTGTTGGGGAGTAAGTTTGTGATTAAGACCGATAATGTGGCTACGAGTTACTTTCAAAACCAGAAGAAACTCAGTCTGAAACAGGCCCGGTGGCAGGACTTCCTGGCGGAGTTCAATTATGTCATGGAGTACAAACTGGGTAAGGTGAACGTGGTGGCAGACGCGCTGAGTCGCAGGCACGGATTGGCTGCTGTTAGTGCCGTCCAGGGCACGGTCCTGGACAAGATCAGGGAGGGTATGACACGGGAACCTTGGGGTCAGACAATGTCAGGGCTTGCGGCACAGGGTCAGACACGCAGGTTTTGGTGGGCTGTTGTTCACAGTGGGCCGCCGGGTGTATGTGCCTAGGTGGGCCAACTTGAGGCGTGATATACTCAAGGAATGTCATGACACGCCTTGGGCTGGACACCGGGGATCGAGAGGACAACGGCGCTTTTGGAGGAAAACTTTTATTGGCCTAGAATGAGGGACGACGTGGAGGTGTTTGTCAAGACATGTCTTGTTTGTCAGCAGGACAAGGCTGAGTTGAAGACACCGGCTAGGTTGCTTGAGCCTCTGCCCCTACCTACCCGTCCGTGGGAGAGCATATCCATGGACTTCATCTCTGCTTTGCCAAACTCCGAAGGTATGGGTTCTATTATGGTTGTAGTAGATCGTTTGACAAAGTATGGGACATTCATTGCAGCATCCAAGGATTGCAATGCCGTTGAGGCCGCCCGCTTGTTTTTCAAGTATGTGGTCAAGTATTGGGGTTTGCCTAGGAGTATCATTAGTGATAGGGACCCTAGGTTTACGGGTAAGTTTTGGAGTGAGCTTTTCAAATTAATGGGCTCAAACCTCCATTATTCCACTAGCTTTCATCCTCAAACGGATGGGCAAACCGAGAGAGTGAATGCCTTAGTGGAGTTGTACTTAAGGCACTAGTGAGTGCCAACCAAAGGGACTGGGCACGGTTGCTTGCCATTGCCCAGTTCTCCTTCAACCTGCAGCGCAGCGAGAGTACGGGGCACAGCCCGTTTGAACTGGCCACGGGTCAGCAGCCTTTGACACCACAGCCAGTGACATCAGGGTATACGGGGGCCAGCCCTGTTGCGTTCCAGACAGTGAGGGATTGGCAGGAGAGGCTTGAGATGGCCAAGGCCTACCTAAGCCTGGCCCAGCGTAAGATGAAGAAATGGGCTGACACTAAGCGAAGGCACTTAGAGTTTAGGATTGGGGACATGGTCATGGTGAAGTTGCTGCCTCAACAATTCAAAGTGTTTCGCAAAGTGCACAAGGGGCTTGTGCGCAGGTATGAAGGCCTCTTTCCTATCATTGCTAAGGTAGGGAAAGTGTCTTATAGGGTGGAGCTGCTACCTAAGTTGAAGATTCATCCGGTCTTTCACGTGAGCTACTTGAAGCCATATAATCAAGACTCGGAAGAACCGGACAGGGGCGTGACACAGCGCGCTCCTACTGCTGTGACAGTGTCCTATGCTAGGGGCCTTGAACAAATATTGGCCGACCGGACCGTGAGGCGCAGGGGTGTGCCAAGGTACACGGAGTACCTCATTCATTGGAAGGGACAACCAGTAGCGGAAGCAAGCTGGGAGAAAGAGGATGACTTGTGGCAGTATCAGAAGGAGATTGAAGCCTTCAAGTCTGCATCACATTGACGAGGGCGTCAATGGCTTTGGTGGGGGAGAGTGTCACCCACCGCCTTAGTTTGTAGGATTTTTAGTACTTTTTATACTATGTATTTTGTGTGTGTAATACTTGTATTTAATTTACTTGTAAATATATAATTTCCTACATGTGTAATTAGTAAATCCACATGTGTAATGACATGGATGAGTGACGTGGCACTTAAGGAGGTTAAGGTAGTTTAGGCAGTTGGATTAGGTAGTTACATTTCCTGATTTTTAGGCGTGAACTTAGGCTAGAATTTAGGGAAGGATGTGTTTAGTTATTTATGTCTTTTCATGTGTTTGTACTGGTTCCTTTTGTGCATTATAAATAGGTGCCAAGCACCAATGAAATGGGTAATTTTCCCTTAACCCACAAAAGATTGTGTACGTGTGTTTATGTGTTTGTCTTGTTGTTATTTGTGGCTTTGATCTTCCATAAACAAACGTGTGAAAGTGTGAGTGTTAATTCAATCATCTTTATTCCATTATTCACTTTCCAATTGAAATACTAAACAAACGAGACTTTGGGACTTTGGGTAGATTCCTTACCGTTGCAAGGAGATTTGGACGTTTGACTCAATTAGGGACTTTTTAGAGTGACATTGAATGGCATCACCGGACTTGGACTTAGGAATTTAGTCATCCCGTGACAGGCGGCCCCTGTTTATGCGGGAAACCTTGGAAGCACTGGATTTATTATTTTTGTTGTTGTTATTAGCTGCGGTAAATGTATCGCATTGTATCGTGTTTGTGTTTGTCCTATACGAGGGGTCTTAAGAATAGGGTCAACCCGAAACGGGTTAGAAACTTTTCACCCCTTACCGAACCCAATTATTAAACGGGTTACCATTTAATTATATTGGTGACTTTTTTTATTAAATGTTAGTTTTTTAACTTATAAACATGTTAATAATGCACTTTATGATTGATAATACTAAAAAATACTTATTATATTTATAATTTTAAAATAAACTATCAAATTAATATTATTAAATATAGTTAAAATTAACTTAACTAAAATATATATATATAATAACAATAATGTATTACTTAAATGTCTAACATAACTATACAAACGGATAAATCGTGTCGAAAATGGGTTATACGGGTCAAACCCAAATTTAACCCAATTACCTAAACGGATTAAACGGGTCAACCCAAATTCAACTCGACTTCAAAACCCCTGACCCAAACTCGTTATCTTCGTGTTGTGTCAGTGTCGTGTTATTATGTCATATTAGATTTTGCCAGCCTTAACTATTATTCAGTTATGTATGGAACCTAATTGTATCGAGTCTGATTTATAAGGTATAGGATTACACTAGAGTTTTAGTGTAGTGGCTCTAGATATACACATGACTTGTGTATGTTACCATTAGCGTTAAGAAGGAATGGGAGTTGAGAAATATCTTCTGTAAACTTTAATAATATAATGAAATTATGGTACTCCTCTCTCTAGTCAACGTAATTGGTAATCCAGTAAATACACTATTAAACAAGTCGAGTCGAGCTGAATATCTTCTTCTTTAGAGTCGTGCTCGATAACCCAAGTCTTAAACAAAATTTTTAAGCTATGTTTGGTTGGAGAATAGCGTGCTTGATACTCAGTTCACTAGTTTAATTAACGAAATCAAGTTTATCATCCGGCTAAACCCGATAGCTAATTCAAATTTTTTTTTTTATTGAGGGCATATATATTAATATCGATTGCTTGTACTTTCTAATATATTATTTAGATATTATAAACATAATATTATTATCTAATATTCATATTGTATAATCAATGCATACATCTCGCATATATATGTCTTTTTAAGATTTAGTCAACAGATTTACAGAGTAATATATGACTTGACCTAACGTACTTATATACTATTATTTGCTACAATTCTAATAGAATATACATACGAAATATCAAAATAGCCTATCATTTTAATATTTTCTAACAAAAGATAATCGGAATTAGAAAAATAATGCATATATATTATTAAAATCATGTTTAAATCCAACATTTTCCAATAAAAACTTACAAAATTTACACAAAATATATTTGATTAATAAAATTTTTAAACTTCAGAATACATAATTAATAAAGTTTTTAAACATCAATTACCTTACTCGATATATATAAACATCATATACCTATATAATAAATACTGAAATTGTTAAAGTGATCATAAATTCATAACTTTCTATGAGACTTTATGGCTTTTTGAATGAAACACGGCAATTATGAAAAGGTACAGATGACATCTATTGAAAAATTTATCAAATAAAATACTCAATAAAGATCATAAAAAATTACTTAATTATAAAAAATAATATTAAATTAATTATTTCAATAAACTAATAATGTCGCAAAATTTTAAAAAATGTCATATGTACATAAAAATGTAACTAATTATATACTAAATACACATAATATAAAATTATTAAACTATATATAAAAGATAGTATTAAATTAATTATTCTTTATAAACTAATAATATTATACAGCATATACTAGTTTAAATCGAAACATAATTCCAAGCACCGATTTGAACCCCCAAGTTATAGGGGCCCTAAGACCCGAATATATATAAGCATCCTTATTTTATTTTTATAATAATTTTTCAACCATCAATTTTAACAATATTAATAAATTTTAGAATTAAGTTTTTATATGTTATTTAATTAATATTTATATTGTTAGAAAAAACATAATACAACAACAGACCCAGTGCCTCAAGGGCTCCCGCCTAAGCGAGGTCTGTGAGGGATAAATGTACGCGGTCTTATCCCTTCAGGGTGTAACCCTACCAAGAGACTATTTCCGAGGACCCCCAACCTTATAGGATTGGTAACACGAGAACTTTTCAGGAGGTGACCCATCCTGCTACTAACTTCAGAGTTCTAATAAGATCCAGTGTATTAGTGTCCGATAAATAAACCCAGTTTAAAAAAAAAAAAAAAAAAACATAATGAATCTCAAAAATATCAAAACATAATGTAAAGGACAGTAGGCTAGCCAACGTGCAGTCCAAAAATAAATAAATAAATAATGCATCATTTTCCACTTACCAGCATTATTCTGTAACACCTTTTCATATGGGTCCATGCCAACGCACCAAAAATAAAGGCAACGAAAAATATTTGGTTATTTAATTTTAAATTTCTTTATTTTGTCTCTCGTATGAATTTAATTCTTTTACTTTTAATCATATTACTTTAGTCCATATACTTCTGTAATACGTTAATTTAAAGTCTTATGAAGAAATTAAAGTTAAGTTCAAGTTATAGTTTTTAATAACACCAGGTATGTTAGATGCAAGTGACACAATACAAACAGCCTATTCGAAATAGATGCAAGTGAAACAATCCGTTTATAGGATAGCACACACACCCGTCATGTTATAGTTTTTAATGACACCGGTCATGTTAGATGCGAGTGAAACAACCTTTTTATAGAGTAACACCTTATAGGGGTAAGACTGAGTATATCTTACCCTTCCTAGGCCCTGCCTTGGCGAGAGCCTCTATGAGGCACTGAGAGGCTAATTACTATTGAATTGATAGTTCAATCGGTGTGTTACTTAGACTAAAAGTTCACTTTAATTTTAACCAATAGCTCGTGAAGTCGGTACCCTTTCTATAGAAGGTGAAAAGAATGAATAATAGATGAATTATGATTTACAATTATATAATGCCTGCTGGGTGGGGAAGGACAGAAAAATTCCCCAGTGAAGAGAGAATTCCTCAGATAAAAATTCAAAAACTTACAGCAAATGAATGAGCGTCAAAATGGATCCACTCACTGTGCTTCACGTAAATATCAAGAAGCTTTGAAACCTGCCAAAATAAATGTATGCTACTCTTTTAGCAAGTTCGAGTAATGAACCCGATAAACCAAAACGAGCCTTAACGGGTCAATCTCAAATTAAATTAAGAGCGTAAATGTGTCAAATTGAGCCAAGTTCGCACCTAATAGAGCCCAACAAGCTTAGATCAAGCTAAAATAAGCCTAATAGAAACAAACTTAGCTTGGAGTTCACCGAGCTTTGTACCAAGATCATAATCAAGCAGCTAATGAGCCTAAACAAGACAAGGATAAATTTCATTATGTGCTTACTTTGCCAAAATGAGCCAAGTTCTAGCCTCGTTGAGTTGAGCTTAAGCCTAACCAAGCTAAAGGTGGCTAGAAGCTCGCTCAGAAAGCCTTGAAGCTCGAGAAGCTTCGAGAAGGCTCAAGCCTGCAGACTTGGGCTTAAGCTTAGCTTGTCTACGTCTCTAAGGGGCCGAAATTTAACAGAAAGGAGAGTCTTTGTGATAACTGACCAATTTGGGGGATCAAGATTCAAAACTGACCTTTCATCGGCTTCAGCGTGACTAATCATCAAGGGTTGAAGAGACTAGAGCCACCAATGTTGATTGCGATCAGGACCGCAACACTCGCCGCCACAGCCAACCAAAACAATGCAGATCCTACAAATCACAGCTATCTTATACTTGGATCCAATACATATATATAGTATATTATTAAAACATTCTAGTAAACGTGTTTAAATGTTAAAGACTATCATTTTGGGTATCAAATATAATGATTACATGATATATTTATTACCTTTAGCAAACATAATTTCTACGTAAAAAACTGACATTATCAACTCCGTACCACCTCACTTACGTGATGTTGCGACCGTGATCATAAAACGCAGTTTCATACATACCTCTAGCCGCAAGCTAGATAAACTGATTTTGGATGTAATTGCTAGATGAAACAATATTTTACAAGGACCAACTCCTGAACTCTCACTTCAAATCAAAGCATTCGTCTCCACTTTTAATTTAATCAAACATACGCCATATTATCAGTTTGTATGATTGGCCGTTGTTACAATTCTGTCAAACTTTTTAACTCCAGCAATAACCAGAACAGGCGTACATTACATTATGCTTTGTGGAATGTTTGATTTAAACCAATTAAGTAAAAGGCGCAAGATTAAGAAAGCTGAACGGTTTAAAAATCCGTAACTAAATGCAATAAAGATCTATTAGGGGGTCTATTTTGTGAAGTTAAAAGTTGAAGCAGTCGTTTTAATATCAAGTAATAATAAAAAACAACAGCAACAACAACAGACCCAGTGCCGTAGGGGCTCCCACATAAGCAGGGTCTGGAAGGGGTGGGATGTACGCAGCCTTACCCCTTCAAGATGTAACCTTGACGGGAGTTTGTTTCCGAAATATCAAGTAATAATACAAAACATGCCTATTGGGTTTTACCTTTTTCTAATTGTAGTAGATCTAGCAAAGTTTGACATGATCAGATAACATAACACAAAGTCACTGAGGCAAACCCTAATATGACACGATACTACTTTTTTTTCGATGATTAGCGACACTGTCGCAGTACAAAAGGAGCAGCCTGTACAAAAAGGCCATAGTCAGCCCACCACATGAAAGTGAGGATCAGGGAGCAAATACAAAAGTAACTAAGACAAAATAGGAAAAAATGACCAAAAACAAGAAACAAAAACAAAAAATAGGAAAGAATTCAACAGGGGCTACATGCATACAAAACTTGATTTATATCATGAACCTAAAGTGATTTATATCTTTAAGCAAATTCAACAAAAACATGTTCATAATGTTTGGTCATGCTTTAAGGTAACGTGAATTCCACGTGATTATCTTTCTGACATCATACGACATGACACGTATGCCACCCTAATTGCATGTAAGCTTTATAAAGCACAATAATTTGCCCAAAAAAAAAAAAAATTTATTAAGCACAATACCTTTAGAATCAGCAGCAGCATCACTATCTGCACCATCTGCATTAGAAGCTATGGACTCGGCCACAGCATTGCGAGATCGTGGCACGGTTGATCCACCATTATCGACGTCTTCTCTAACCTTCGAATTCCCTGCTTCAGAAGCGACTATGCCTTGGAACTCTTCGCTCACAAGTAACGCAGCGAGAACATCCATAAACGACTCTTTGTTAGTCTCTTCCAGAGGACGCTCCTCGATTTCATCAGAATCAGATACATCGTCCTCTGAGACATCTGCATCAATCGCATTTGCCTTGGTCGCATCATCCTCTTCATCTTCGACGTATGCTTTGTAGGTCAGGCGAAAGAGTATTTCACCAGAATTTTTTCTACGAAAGAAATCCCAACCACCACTCAAGACGACGATCTTGTCAGTCGGTACAGTATCTTGGAGAGTTCCCAAATCAACCTGGAAATGGTATTGGATCATAGCATCAGCTTGTAAATTTATATTTTTGGTAGCTGGAGCTCGGGGGATTTGAAAACCTCTTGCCATATGGACTTAGAATCAAGTTTAGCATTTAATTTCTAGAAAATTTTATTCTTCAAAAAATAAGGAAGAATTTTTATAAAACTTTTTCTAAGTTAAATATCTTTTCCTTTTCAAGTAAGTTTTGCGAGCTTTTCTTTTTTATGTTTTTCTTTATTTTTCACTTTACTATACACCATGTATATGTTTGTTCTATTGCATATTTTATGTTATGCATCATTATGTAACTCGACTCATTTATGCCCCTAAATACAACAACAAAAATACAATGAACAAACCCCGACCTCTCCAGAACCAATAGTGATCTCTGCAAAGCCAATTGAGTCTTTCACTTGAATTTGTAGTTTCTCTTTTCGAGGGTTTGCAACAAGCATATGGAAGTCCTACATCAAACATGGAAAACATCATGCTTTTGACACAATGAAAAATAGAGGCGTTTTAATATTTTTTTATCATATTTTAAGGACAATATGTTCTTAGTCATCAACTAAAAATGCAAAAACTAATAACACAAATCCCTCCAATACTGGAGTGAACTAAAACTGAACAAGACTGAATTATTTGGTCTAGAGCCAGATCTAGTCCATTTTGTTATTTGGTCCAATCCTTGGTCTTTGCTAGCGATATTCAATCTAGTCCGGTCCAAATCTAGAGTAATGAATATCTGCTACATGTTAAAATATCGGTCTAGACTGAAACTAGACAGAACCGGGTGATTTGGTTCAAGATAGAACCGGATATTATTTAGTCCAGTCCTTCATCCAACATTGGACCTTTAGTGGTCTTTGGTCAGGTATGCTAACACTCCTTGTCCTGAGAGTACTTGCGAGGGAATTCTTTTTAGGGATTTTTTATAGAAAATCACCTTCCAAAGCAATCATTTTTCACTTTAACCATCATAACTTTACATTTTTTTCAAAAAACCACCTTAAGAAATTTAAATATTTTCAATCAAACATCTAGACTAACACCATTAGAATTACATTTGGATTACATGTGATTTTGTTAGGTTATATATAAAATCAAGGAAAACATAGCACACGTCGGTTTTAGCTTAGTAGGTAAAGCATTATGCTTAAGGTGGCTCACAAGCCTGAAGTGGGATTCACACCTGCAAATAGAGATCATATGAGGATATATTGCTTTACCAAGTGAAGTTGTGTTTATCTCCCCATTGTTTGCGCAAAAAAATGTAAATTTACACATGTAGCTTCAATGGAAAACTAACAATGTTCATGTATGTGGCTGGTTGAAAATATTTGAACTTTTAAAGGTGGTTTTTTAAAATTTTGAAAAGTTGTGTTAATTAAGTGAAAAATGACTACTTTTGACTGTCAAAAAAAAAAAAATCTTTAGACAAAAAGATCCTTTACCTGATTCCATATGGGCTCTCCAGGAGGTCCGATGACAGTAGTTTGACTGTTCTTCTTACTTCGTATAGTTTGATCTCCCAAAGTCAAAACAACAAATGGATCTGTCTTGCCTAATAAAAGAGTTTGTAATCATACAAATATACAATACCACATATTAGCGCTCTCTAGTCTCAGCACAAGACAGCTCATTTAACAAAATACAACTTAACAAAACAAATAAGTACTGAAACTCAGGGTGTTGACGAATGGAGCCAAGCCCAAGCGAGGCTTGACTCGATAGAGAAACTAAGCCCAAGCAAGGCTTGACTCAATAGAGAAGCTCATTGAGCTTCACTTATTTCGGGTTGAAATCAGCTCATTCGAGGTCAAACTCAGTTCTTTAGCCACATTTAAGCTTATAACTTAACTCCAAGTTGGCTTGTGTAAGCTTGTGAGTTCTCGAGGCCAAGGTTTGCCAACATTGGATGCTCAACAAGACTTGAACTCTAACTGCGTGAAGCACTTCAAGCCAAATGAGAAGCTGGCTCAGGAGGGCTCAAGCGCTGGCTCAGCTTATATACGCCTATGGAATCAAATTGTGGATTGCAACGCAATACAACAACCGCTGAAGCGGGTATGACAAACTTTATGTGGCGTATCAAGTTTAATGGCGATTGAATTTGGTCTTTTAAGGGAACATAAGTTGGCATTCAAGCCTCATGTTTTTACAAATTTGATAAACCAATATTTGAGCCAGGTCCATGTATACAATCTGGGCCAATATTTGAACAATCCCACCAACACATGTATTTTAAAACAAAAAGGGGAGTTGAGATAACTATGATACTTACCATAGAGAACATAAGAGAGATTACGAGCATCAACAAGAGTAACAGAGAGCTCTCCTGCAAAATCTTTGTTTTTTTCTTGAATTTCACCAGATTTTAGATCCTCAGGCACAGGGCCCACTGCCTTGCCTTTCTGGAAATCCAAAACGATCTTTTTTGGACGGACAAATAGACGGGGCAGATCTTCAGTTAGAAGTTTCGTCAGAAACCTGTTGACATGCAACCAAACATTAAACCACAAAATTTACAAAGTGAAATAACTTACAAAGGCATTATGTTTGTTCATTATGTCGTGCCAGATGTAGGTTAGCCCAAGATCGGCTAAAGATATCCTTCTAATGAAGTTCCATGACGTAGGAAAGAGAATAGATGTTTCAATGTTATTCTCCACACGCATAATTGCAATTCTCTTGTGTATTTTAGCTTGAAAGGAACGTTAAAATTTTTAAAGATCGACATATGCCAGTTAATTTCTCATGGGAGAAAGTGGTCTTTTTAGGAGCTCGTTAAACAAAGAACTTTGGAAGCTTTGCTGAAATATCCTCAATTTGCAAAGGAATTGGAGGGTTTTATGTTGTTAGTTCATTGTTTTTTATTATTGCATTTTGCAGTTTTGAGGACATCCAGTCCTTAACTTTTTTATATTATTTCCTTCTTAATATTATCTCTTTTCCAATTAAAAAAAAATGTTTAATATGTGCACATGAAAGGCAACAAAAAGATTTCATGAGTTTCAACCATCGCATATAGCTAAAAAATGTACCATCCCTTTCCTAACTTTTGGAGCATAAAAAGATGATTGCACAATCAAATTTGACAACACTGTATTAGAAAATGCATATCTTATATTCTACATTAACATTGGTTGTGCCCAAAGGTCCGACATAGCTATTTTCCAAGACTTTCCTATGCTTTTTTGTCTAATTTAGAGTTCATAAATGTCCTGTACATGTCGGAACATCCTTATCCATTACGGATATTTCAGCACAATATGGATAGTCGAAGTAATCATAAGTTGTTAGGTATGGAAACTGATGATCTCCCCAGCAATCATATTTATGGCAGGATTTATTAAGGCCTTTGATGGTGATGCTTAGGCTCCTAGAGATATTTGTGGTAAGAGGCTTATAAATAGGGTCTCTCTTCTGCTGGTATTGAAAGCAAGCAAGATAAATTATTCTGATCCTAAGTTTATATAGTAAATTTCATTGCTCGTGGACATAAGCTTCAACTGAACCATGTAAATTCCACTGTCTTAGTTTTTCCCCAATTCCCTTTATTTGTGTTTGCTATTTCAATTTAAGGTTCGGTGTTTGTGGGTGGTCCTAACACAATTTAGAAGGAACAAGAAACGTGTCAAATGTTCACACTCTTAGGGTATGGGTAGCAATTCCCGACTTCATTTAAACTGAACCAATGGCCATCATAATATCTTTTGGATCACTAATTCATATAACAAGTTTTATCTCCTTTTTTTTGTTAGGTACAGTGTCCGAGGGAATTGAATCTAAGACTGCTAGTCTTATGGCCTTAATCTTGGTAGTATTTACTACTAGACAAGTTCTAAATTTCTTATATCTCCTTATCATGAATTCAAAAAGGAAAACATGCAAAAAAGAAACTGTTCCAAATATTTAGATCTTTCAAAGTGTTTTTTCCAAGATCCAAAATGGGCAAAAGCAGAGACTATTTACTCTCTATCTGACAGCGTGGAATACGTTTTCTTTCTAGAAAACTCGTTAAAATATTTCAAAAAAGATATTTTATTCTTCAAACTATAGCTTTGTCTGGTTCTGAAAATAATTTAATTGCCTTGGCACATTTGAAGCTGCAATCTGATGGAGAATTATAAAGATTGAACTGGTTGGGATGAGTGGTACGATGGAAAATAACTTCACTCTCATAGAGAGAAAGTCGATTTTCTCCGACATGAAGGAAAGATGCCTTCTTTTAAAATTATTTTTGCTCCTCATATATGTAATATAACAAAAAAGGAGTGGAAGTGGATTATTAGTATGTTAATTCAACTAGATCAATATCAAGACCCATTAGCTTAAACAGTACTTCAGTAACTCAAGCCAGGATTAAGTACACTTACATTGAGAGTACGGGAATCGCTGATATTTGCCAATGCACGCAACAATGAAAAACAATAGAAAAGAAGAGTATTAGTTTGTTAGTTAACAGGAACTTAAAGCAAATACATAAATAATCTCACATGATCATGGCTACAAAGACTAGGGACGTCTTGCAACCGCCTTGTTATAAAGCATGAAAATTTTGGCTTGTCTGGAGCTCGAGCTTAGAGGCTTGCAAGCAAACGAACCTAAATGAGTCAATCTTAATCTAGATTATGAAACTAAATGTGCCCAACCAAGCCATGTTCAAGCTGAAATACCGGAGCTTGACCCTAATCAAGGTCAAATGAGCTCAGATCGAGCTTACATAACTTAAACAAGGGGATCTTAGCTTGGGACTCGTTGAGCTAAGTTCAAGTTCAATGGAGTCGGGCCAAGCTCAAGCTCATGACCAACTGAGCTTGAGCTGGAAGTCTTGAGAGAGCCAAGCCCTAGCCAAGCAAAATGTTGGCGAGCAAAGCTTCTAGCCTAACAAGCTCGAGCTTAGTTCTACTCAATTCACCCTAACACGGACTGCCAAAATATTATAAAATGTGTGGGACACTGACCAGATTTTTCGAGGTAAACCTAAGCTCAAGCCCATGAGGCTCAAACCTCGGCTGGCCAACATTTTGTCAACCTCAATTGAACTTGAACATGGATAGGTAAGCACTGAGATAAGCTTGCCTTGTTTAGGCCACTCAAGCTCGATTTAGCTCCAGCTTGGCTCATTTAGGCTGACAATTGGATGCATTGGGCACATTTAAGTTCCTACTCAGCTTCAAATTTGCGTTTAGGTTTATTTGAGCTCGCATATTAATGAGCTTGAGTTTTTCCGCAATGGGGCTCTACACATTTAGATAAACGAGTTGGCTAGGTCCGATCTCAAAATGAATTAAGCCTTCTGAGCTAAATGACAAGCTTGCCTACAGACCTCATGATTCAACTTGGCTAATTTACACCTCTAAACAACATTCTACAGTCAAAAACATTGGCACAATGAAGCAAAATATCAAAAAGATTTAACCAAAGCCAATGTTGGTAAGAAGTGACTTACTCATCAAGTTGAACAAGCGGAAAGGAGACAATTCAAACTTTATTTTTGGAAGGGAAACAAAGGCCCATGAAACAGCACCAACCCAAGGCTCTGTAGGAATCAACCGTAGTTTGAGCCAAAGTTCACCATCAATGTCGAAATCACGAACACCAACTGGCACGACAACAGGGATAACTCCAAACTTAAGAGAAAGCATTAAAAGCATGCGAGCACCACCAGTATACCGAAGACCTATTTGATACCTGGCCAAAATTGATTTAACATTATTCAGCAGTAAGAAAAGTTACAGTAATAAAACTTAAATGTTGCTTTACTGGTGCAGTATGCAATCAAATCATTGTTCGCAGTCGTTTTGTAGTCTAGAGTGCCATCACAAGGAAGGGGAGTGCAATCTTACGTAACAGCTCACAACGATCATTTCAGTTTTTAAGGGAACACAAGCTGCTTTCAAGCTTTATATTTGCAATACTTGAATGAATACCCATTTGATCATCAACTTTTATACCTATTTGATAGTTTATGACATGTAAATGCATTTATAAATGTCAAGAAACCAACTATCCTAAAAGCTCAAGCTTATAGGTGAAGGACAGGGAATTGTTTTATACTCTAACATGCCTCCCCACACAAATCCCCTTTGGACTTGAAGCGCAGATAGCACACAGATACATCTCATACCCTATCCTGAAATTATATTAAGAGTGAGGGATATTAAGATTCGAACTAGCAGCTTCTTAGTCAACAAGGTCCTAATACCATGTCAATAAACCAACTATCCCAAAAGCATAAACTGATAGACAAAAGCCGGGGATTGATTTTATAATCTAACAATAAGTAGAACAATTGCAAGCAAAAGATGGGTTGCAGATAACTTACTGTAAATCATTGACACGACGAGAAGTCCTCCGTTCAACACTTCTAACAGACAGCGGCTCGTCCCCCAATGAGAACTGCTTTACTTCTACTCTCTGAACATAATCAGGCTTCTTAAGATCATCAATTACAGGCTGCAACAATCCAATGATCCAATTCTCAATACCTTCCCTATAAACCTTCCACAACTTGCCCAAAACCATATTTACCCACTCAACCGACTCCTTCCTCTGCAAATCATTCTCCAAGAACACTGAGAAGCTCGTGGGCACTTGACTCCACAACCCAAGCTGCCTCTCGGCCTTGTTCCTCTTCACCCGAGTCCATATCTTATCAAACACAACACCCACAAAGAAGAAGAACACAAACAGTCCAAAAACCTGTCGGTTTATCGGAGGGGAAGGAATGGGATGAATCACTCCTAGCTGAGTCCTAAGCTTATCCACTATTGGGTCTTCTTGAAAACTTGAAAAATTAGACCCCAATTGGATAGAATCATGAGACGTATCTTCATGATCCCTATTATCTAATTCCTCAACAAATCGCTTCAACACAATGTTCTTGGTACTCCTCCCTGTTGAATTCGCCAACTCTACATTCAAATTACGGTTTCTGCCATCGGTAGTTACCATACAACAGCAAAAGCTACGATCTTTATGCAAAATTCTATAAGAACTAAACCCACCATATCTTCTTCCTACCAATAAACTACAATTTCTATCACAATTACACTTCCTTCTCCTCCTAGACCTAAACCTACTTGAATTACATTGGCAAATTGGCAAAGGAACCCGCAGAAAATGCGAAAAATTAGGGTTTGTAGTAGCAGAGAGCAAAATCATCTAGAAATTCCAAGTGAATTGCCCTAAAATCGAACTGTTCATAGCAAAAATCACGGAAATTACAACAAAACATGAATCCAAAGTAGAGTAACTAAACCCTAAAGAAACAAAATCTCCAGTACCAACACCACCAGCATAACAAACAACTTAGGGTTTCAAATACCACCCAAATAGCTTCCCCAATCGCAAAAACTTGAATCAATTGACATTATCCGCATTAAATTATGAAAAAAAACAAAAAACTCGAATTTTGAGGCGAAATTTGAGAGGAATATATCTGAAAAGAGCGCCAGAGAGAGAGAGAGAGGGTAGGGAAATTAATTAATAAATAAATTAATTGGAAAAAGAAGAAATTAGGTGATTGATTGTGTGAATCCGAGAACGAGAGAGAGAGAGAGAGAGAGAGAGAATGAAAGCCTCAAAGAGTGGAGGCGTTGGCGTGGATAATTTGAATTTTTACATTTTTGAAACGAGGTCTACGTGGGTCGGTTCCCTACTTCTTTCGCTCCTTTTGGAAACTGATTAGTAAGTGATGACAACTTGAAATAAAAATTAGGTTTTGTTGTCATAATTAGTGAATTTATGTATTATACGCGAATAATATACCTTCCTATATACTCCCTACATAATCCCTACTTACCTCTTTTCATGCTCTTTTTATATGCTCTTGACAACTTTCTAACTTTCATGCCGAGGGTCTTCGAAAATAGTCTACTATCAGGGTCTTACCCTGATAGGGTAAGGCTGTGTACATCATATACCCCCCCAGACCCCGCACAAGCGGAAGCCCTTGTGGCACTGGGAATACTGTTGTTGTTGTATACGCGAATAATATATATATATGTATTATTGTTGTATAATTTTTGATTTTTTTTTAATAATTATCGGTATAGCTGTAGTACATACAGACAACTCGACTATTCGTGTTTACATATTTTTTTTTTAAATTTGAAAAAAATTACGTTTTTTAAAATAAACCGTATTATACGTATTTTATGAAAAATATACATATTTTTTTTAAACAATTCGTTATCACTTAAAAACTGATATTCGAATTTTGAAATTAAAATTAGGTCTAGCCCAACCAACTGCTTCTCTTGCTTTGCCGTGCCAAAATAAGGTTTGAAAATGTACAATGAAATACTTTAAGGTTTCAAATTTTTATTATTTTGTTGGTTTAGATCGAAATTTACTGAATATTTTATTATAATTCATTGATTTTTTGTTAAAAATATTGACATAATTTATGTATATTATTGTATGCATGTATTAGATTTGTATTTTTGTATTTAATAGGTCAGATTCGTACAAAAATTCATCAAATTACGGTATAGAATACCCATGTGATCAAATATTGAAACCTTCTTATTGTATATATTAAAATGTCAAGGTACCTATATGATAATAGTCCAAACTCATGATACCTAAGCAATATTTTTCAATTGTTTTAGTGTCTATATACTCTAATTTGTGAAAAATGATCCGAATTTTTGAGTCGTATATTTGAAAATGAAACCGCTTTAAAAAATCAAACTCTGTTTTATTCCCGTACCATATTTAACTAATTATGAATGTTGCTCGCTTGTCTTATTTAACAAATGGATAAAGGGGAATAAAGGGGAAAAGGGTAAGATAATATACTACCCTTATTTTGAATATGTCAAATTAAAATAGGTAAGGGTAAAGAGGGGTAGATGAATTATCCTTGTTTGGTAATTAGGTAAATGGGTAAGGATAAAGATAATTACAGTTAAAATAAGGGTAAAATTGTTCAAAATTTATTAAAATTTTTTTTTACCCCCTTTACTCCCAATTCGGGGGTTAAAGAAAATGAGAGTAAATAGGGATAATGGGGGGTAACGAGGGTTAAAAACATACTCCTCATTACCTTCCATTACCCTTATTAAAATATTGCTAAACGGGGCATGTTGCCAAACATGGGGGCTAGGATTTGACCTTACTAGTAGAAGACAAGTGAGGAAACAGATTGTTGTTTTAAGCCAAAAGATTTGGAATTCCATTCTCCCCTTAAACCTCTCCCCGACAAATCATTGACTTAACTGGCTCCTGTGATATGTGGGTCACCGCATGACCTGAAGTTACTGGGTAATCGGATTCCTCATCAGGGGAAAAAAAGAAAAAAAATATCCTTTTTAATATCGAATTATTTAGTTATATATAAAAAAGTTATCTACATCAAAGTTATCTATTTATGCAAAATGATGAAAAACAACGTGGCTATATAAAATAAGCAAAAGAAATTTTTTTATCTTGTTTCAAAGCATAATGTGGCCTTTTAAAAATAAATTTCTTTATTTTTTAATACTTAAAATTTACACAATATAATATGAATTATGCAACTAAAGATAACATAAATATGTCATAGTATGTACTTCACATGAAGAAGATGAAGGTGGCAGAGATGAGGATGTTGAGATGGATGTGTGGGCACATGAGGAATGATAAGATCATAAATGAAATTATAAGAAGTAAATTGGGAGGGGCCTCAATTGAGGATAAGTTGAGGGAGCAACGTTTGCTATGGTTTGGGCATGTCAGGAGGAGACTGACTACTACTCCTGTCAGGTGCGAACAACTCCATATTACAGACGGGAAGTAGAGGAAAGGCCGACCAAATAAGAGTTTGATGGAGGCAATTCGATACGACCTCGCCTGTCTCAACGTAAATGAGGAGATGGCCCTAGATAGAGCTTAGTGGATGATTAGTATATGTGTAACCAATATAGCGGTTTCGGATCCAGGAGCACCTCTAAGCAAGTACTTAGGACCCGAGCCTTTCTGCAGGCTTGCATGATTTTTACACACTATTGCTGTATGTTGGTTGCTTCATGTTCTTATTGTTTGTCGCCTTGTTGTTCTAATGCATTCTCGTTGCTTTATAGTATCTATATGTCTCTTACGCGGCTATGTTGCTATGTGGTGTTTACTCTTACTCCTTGATGCCTGTATGCTATTTGTTTTTATGCTTCTATGCTATCCATGCTTTTTATACTTTTCAAGCTTCTCAAGTTGGGGGTCCTTGGAAATAGCCTCTCGTTAGGGTATCACCCTAATGGAGTAAGGTTGCGTACATCCCACCCCTCTTAGACACTGCTTATACGGGAGCCCTTGAGGCACTGGGTATGTTGTTGTTGTATGTCATAGTATGTATTAAAAATTGTGTCGATATAAACTAAAAATATGGTTCTTAAAATTACATCAAAAATACCATTGTGGAAATCAAAAATCACATCGCATTCTCATTATATACTCCCAAATAGCTTTTGCAATATAATCACGCTCAATTTCCATGTATTCGTCACTTGTCATCCTTCTTGATGCATTTAAATTTGTACCTCCTTGTCGATGAGTATTAGATTTCATATCCTTTGGCATTAGGCCCGGCTTGCTATAAAAAATACCAAACTCCGCATCATCATTGTTAATGTTTTCGAATGAAATTGTGAAGAGCCATTGTTACCCCGACAACCCTAACTTGTTTTCCAAATGAATGTAGCGGCATATTGCGCAGAATTCCCACTTTTTTTTCCAGATGCCAAATGTTAGCTCAGTTGTACACCTTAGTGGCGAATGACGATTACGAAATAATTCTTTCAGCCCTTGTGCTAGCCCACCGCATTCAAAATCACAAATATGACAACACTCTCCTTTAAACAGTCCAAAAAATCCAACCATATACCGCATCCTGCATCAATCATGTAATATTTTCCTGAGAGACAAATTGCAAAAAAAATAATTATTGTAACATATACGACAACGATGATAGTATAAAAGTACATGTAAAATTATGTGAGCTCTAAGTGGACCAGGGAAGCCATTTCACGACAGTTTAAAGGGCTTTTCCAAATATACAATGTCGTGTGTAGTTCCTTCTCAACCAGGGCAACCAAAAATGAACTGCGTTTCAAAGTCACAGATAGCCATTACATTTTATGTCGGAGTTCCCCTCCTACCAAATAATCGAGTTGATTTGTGGAAGACAATGCATGTGGTATGTGTGTCCCATCTACAACTCCTATACAATCCTTAAAATATGGCAAATATCTTCTTTTTTTTTTTTTTGTTAGGGGTGCCTATAAATTCGCAGTCAAGGGCTTGATAATATCAAGAGCCATATTGTATACCGCCTTTAAGACTACTGACGACTAATTGTTTCTCCAAAGTGTTGAGTTATATCTTGGAGCATTCTATTACATAACGACCTAAAATATTAAAGAACATTGCAACCATTTATTTCACAAATGTTTTAGATGTTCACGTGAGACCGTATTTACGTATTAAACTATCACATAAAAGGTAAAATACGTGCTTCTTCATCCTAAATTGTTCATAGCATCGTATGTCATTGCCTAAAAGTATATTGATAATGATCCGATATCCAAAAACTCCGATGTTTTTCAAGGCTCTCTTTCAATTTGATTAACATAACATTGACTAACACTTGACGTTGCTGCAAGCAAACTAATGTTTTGATCTCCCTCATTTTTTCCTTGCCATTATCAATCGCAGTATACAAAGCACACATTAAAATACAATTATAGAAAATATTAAATAAAGTCAAACTAACATTACCAAAAGAGGGCACCAACATGCTGTCACCAGATCCCATTAGAACTCTGAAATTAAGCGTGCTTGGGCGAGAGTAGTACCAGGATGGGTGATCTCCTGGGAAGTCCTCACCCTCAGGTTGGGGGCACTGGGAAACAGCCTCTCTTCAGGTTAACAACCTGAAGGGGGAAGGCTGCGTACATTGCCCCCCCCCCCCCCCCCCCCCCCTGCCGACCCTGTGTAGGCCGGAGCTCTTGAGGTACTGGATATGTTCCTTTTTTTTTTTTTTTTTTAAACTAACATTGAAAAATACACTCTTACTAATAAGCAATATAACTAAATATCTTTTCGGATAAAAGTAAGAAAGGACAATCACATTCAAAATTCCAAATATCCATTAACATACTACGAGTAAAATTATTCTAAAATAATATTGCATTAGTTTTTTCTTGATTGAATGCCGATGAACTCATCTCTGAAATCATGGTCGTCAAGTTCCATGAATGCTTACCTATTACTGGAAGAAGTTAAGATTGAAGTTGCATGTGCTTTGAACTTGAGATTTTACACAAGTTTCGGCCGTTATCTGACAATAGTAAGACACTCTCTTACGATGGGATAAGATGACTCTCTTTTTTTTTTTTTTACAACCACATCAGCGACATGACTCAATCACCGAGACAATTCCATTGCAACTTGTTAGAACCAAACACAGTAAATAGTATAAAAAGCATATAAAATACTAATATATTATCCAAAGGCATACAATAAAGGATGGATAATACCTGTAAGGCATGGAAACTACTAAGTACCGATAAAGTAACAACCGATGAAGAGTTACCGATGAAGTAGAGCTGAGCGAGGCACGGATCACGCTTTCTTTAAGACGGTTTCCACGCTCCTACGGATAAGCCCGATGCAGTAGGTAAACAGCGCACCGTCCCTAGGATACAACGCTTTAATGCCAACGCTCTCAGACCCTGCACTGATCTAAGAGGCCAAAACTACCAAACACTCTTAACTCAAAATAAAAGATGGGAATTATAAGCAAGTAGAAGAAGGAAAAAGCTTGTTGATCTATTTTTAAAATATCACATTTTAATCCCTATTTATAGGGTAAAACAATATCAAAGCACTAAATGATAAAGTTAATTTTTTACCCGTTGGAGTAAGCCCATCTAATGCAAACGTTACTGTAGCGAAGCTCAACTAAGTGCTTTTTGTGCAATAGTGCCGTTGGGCCAACGGCACTTTGCTTTTCCATTTTTAATTATTATTATTTTATTTTATTTTATTTTTTAAGAGGAAGAGCAAATAAGAATTTTTATTAAAAACCAACACAACTTCTATACATACAAATAGGGGCGATCATAGGTTTGGGTAAACCCAAGACCCACCCAACCCATTTAATTTGGGTTGCGTTGGATTAGTTCCTTAAAATAGTTGGGTTTAAATGGGTATATGTATGCGTCCCATGGGTCCTGTGGGTTTTATTGGGTTAATCCACAAGACCCATTATTACCCAACCCATTTAAACTTATCTAAATTAAGCATGCTTAAATTTAAGAGAAATTATAAACTAGTTACCTTAATGTTTGAGCATTTATTGTATATGTACCTAAACATTTCCACATATACAATGAAGTATCACGAGGTTTGAGTATTTTGTCACCTATGTACCTATGTTGGAATTTGATGTATTTTTGTGAGAATATAACAAATTTTATACAGAAAATATTGATACAATACTATAATTTATATAAGCCATTGTAATATTTACAAAGAAAATTACAAATTACCATAAAAATTTCATCGAATATTCATACAAATTACCTAAACATTGTCAAAATTATGTGTCATGTTAGTATTTTTGGCAAAAAAAAAATCAAATTCTAATGAATATACTAATCCATAATTGGAACTTCTTGTTCCATTTTAGCATTTTCCAACGAAAATACATCAAATTTTGACAAATGATACCTAATTGATAAATTTTAAAACTTCAATATACCTAAATGATAAAATATTTTAATCTTAAATTACCTTATTGTATATATTGAAACTGCAAGAAACCTAGGTGATAATTGGTCAAACTTCAAAATACCTAAGTGATAACTTCCCTAAAATTTTATTGGGTCCAAAAAGTTAAATTTTATTGGGTTTGTTTGGCCAAATCCTCTATTTCATTGTGCAGCCAGTATTTGAGCATTTCTTTGCTTGACAAAAATACTACTGTTTTTTTATAAAATAGAAAGCAATCTTATAAATATTAAAATTTTCAAGCCTAATATCTTTTACACACAGTAAATGATATTATTATTTTGAAAAGTTATCACTTAAATAGTTTGATAATTTATTATCTAGGTATTATAATATTTTAATATGGAAAATGTAGCATCCTAAGGTATAAGTTGTATCAATTAGATACTCTGTCAAAATTTAGTAAATTTTTGTTAAAAAATTCTAAATACAAGATTTCCATAATATATAAGCATCTTTATTAGAATTTGATAAGTTTTTGCCAAAAATGGTAACATGACAAATTATCTTAACATATAGGTAGTTTACATCAAAATTCAGTCAATTTTTATTGTAATTTGTTATGGTCTTTCCTATTTGTGCTTTTTTATGTTGTATTTGAGCAATGCTCAAATGAAATTCAAGTTTTAGTTAGGTATATTCTATTGTATAATTGGATAGACCATGTGATGAACATTTAAATATGGGTCACCATAAGTTACCCACGACCCATTAAAACCAAAACCAGAACCAGAACCAAACTTTCTAAATCTTACTAATGGGTTTTGGACCCATAACTATTGGGTCTTCATGGGTTGGCTCCATACCCAACCCTTGAACACTCCTACATACAAATATATACGTTAAAGAGAGACATGCTAATGTAACATCAATGCAATTTTATGATGGTCATTATTTGTAAGTCGTATTATTACCGTGACAATAATAATTTTTATTCTAACAATACTAACTTCCTTACAAAAAAAAAAAAAAAAAACTAAACTAAATTTTGACATATATTTTTATGCCCTATTATAGAGTTCATTTATCAGGCACTAATGCGTCGGATCCCATTAGAACTTCGAATTTAAGCGTGCTTCGGTGAGAATAGTACTAGGATGGGTGATCTTATGGGAATTCCTCGTGTTGCCAACCCTATAAGGTTAAGAGTTATCGAAAACAGTCTCTCACTAAGGTTACATCCTAAAAGGATAAGACTATATACATCTATCTCATACCCTGCGTAGATTGAAGCCCTTAAAGTACCGAGTCTGTATTTTTAAATTTTTATGCCCTGTCCTCCTTGACCCCTACCTCCCCTCACTCTATCTTCCCTCGCTCTCTCTTTTGAATTTTGAAAACCGCCCATACACTCTCACCATCTCTCTCTCTCTCTCACATCGCCGAGCCACCAACCACCGTTAACCGCCACCTCCCGGCGGCGTCATCCCTCCTCCGTCATTACGATCGCGATTGATTCATACAATTTTGATTTGATAGTCTCAGAAATCGGAAGATTCAAGAAGATTTGTATTGAATGAATTTGAGGCTTACACGGCGGATGAAGGCATAATTTTTGCTTATATACATGCAAAGAAACCCTAGTAATTAGGATTTGATTTGTTGATCGGGAAGTAATCGATTAACTACGTGAAGATCACTGGAATGCGAAGGGATTGGTGATTTGAGTGAAGATCAGTTCATTTTGAAACGATCAAATTGAAATCAGATTCGGGGTTGCTATCTACTGTGAACGGTAAAGCCATTATTATTGATTTGAGTTAGTTACACAGTTGGTTGCTTATGTTTTTAAGTTTGTTCTAACTGGTGATCTCTAGTATTTGTAACTTTGTTCAAAACTATTTTCTAATGGATTATTTTGTTCAAATTAGTCTCCATTGTCTTATTTCATTACAAAATTGGTTCTTCGTCTTTTTAACTTTTACCTAATTTTGGTTGCCATAAAATAAGGGCAATGTTAGGCAAAATTGTTATTGACAGAGCAATATCGTAGTTTTTAAGGCAACTTTGTGGCTCTCATTGCTTGTAAATCACATTATTGCTTTGAGAATAATAATTTTTGCCCTAATAATAAGAACTCCCAATAAGAAAACATTAGAGATCATTTAAAAAAAAATGCGGTACTAATTTGAACAAAATTATAAATATTAGGGACCAATTTGAAAAGAAAAAGATGAAGGACTAATTTGAACAAATTTAAAAACATTAGGGACCAAGTGTAAACAACTCATTACTGATTCTCTTGTTAATTTGAGTTCCATAATTTCCAGGGCTTGCATTTTGGTTCATATTCATAAATTCATTCTGTTGACCTAAAAATTTTGAAAAGTAAACTGAATTTAGAGGTTTTTTATTGTTAACATTTAATTTTGTTTTGTAGGTACAAGAGATAGTAAATAGAAATGGGCGTTGAAAATTACCATGTAATTGAGCTCGTTGGCGAGGGATCATTTGGGAAGGTCTACAAGGGTCGCAGGAAATACAGTGGCCAGGTACTTCACTGTTTCAAGTTAACTGCTTTTTGGTTGGAAAAAGAAGTAATTTTAAGAGCCAAAATGTACAAAGAGCTAGGGCCAAGATGTGCTCAATATTACAAAAAGGCAAGAATAAAAATAATAAACTAATAACATAAAGCCATCTAGTCCATTTGCAGATCAATTAAGGCTATGTCAGCAAAGCCTACGAAGCTCTCTGACCACCTTTTCTCTTAAGAAATTAATGGGGGTATATTGATATTTAAAAATTGTAATATTTCTTTCTAGCCAAATAAACTAGAGAATTGCAATCTCGGTTGTGGAGAATAATATTAAAACGTCTTTCCTTTTTCCGAAGCCATGGACTGTTTCAATTTGACTGTTACAAATCATGTTTCAAAATTTTTGAACTCATTCGTTCAATTTTTTCTGAAATTCTACTTTCTTGTTCAATTTTTGGGCATTGCAGACTGTTGCTATGAAATTTATCCTGAAGCATGGTAAAAGTGACAAAGACATTCAAAATCTTAGACAGGAGATAGAGGTAATTGTTTTTAACTTTTGAATAGTTGGTTGTTTAAAGTTTTTTGGTTTCTTGAGTGTTCAACGAGTTTATTCTGTCGGTATTGATTGCATGTGGTAAGGAGCCACATGTGAGTTGAATAATAAGCCCCAAATTAGAACTATAAGAAAGAAAAGATCAACATATAAGTCTAATGAGCTGTCCATCTAATGCCAATTGTTTTTAGGATGAAACCTTACTTAAACTTATATAGAGACTTCCCGTGACAACTCCTTGGACTAAGTTTGGGCTTGATAGAATTTCACACCTAGAATGTTGGCGATTTTCTTGTTTTGGATCTTCAATTTGTGGTATTTTAGCTAGTAGTTTATCTTAAGGACACTGAAAATTGATGTTATGTGTGCTGCTTTGAGGCATGTTATCTGGGGTTGACATTATGATGCCTTCATTTTTGACATGACGCTCCATAAGTTTCAGAGTAGGTTGTTCAAATCCTTCTCATGTTGTCTTTGCTAACTGAAGATTGGATTTGTTTATGGAATAAAGCCCTAAAAAGTGTTCAGTTTAGTCACTATTGCACACATTTGGTTCATAGTGTAACATCCTAGATACAATATTTAGTTATCCTTTTTATCTTCTAGAAAAAAAAAAAAAAAGGATTTTTCGGCTCTGCTGCTTCATTGCTAACTACTCAGTCCATGGCCAATTTTTGCCATCAATTCATTCCTAATCAATTTACCAGTTGACTACTTAGACAACGTATCAAAGTAAGGCTGTAAGGTGGAGGATGTTGCTGATAGGGGTGTAAAAGAGCCTAGTCTAGCATGACCTCATCGTGCTAGAGGCTTGGCTTGCCAACATTTTTGCTTAGCTTGGGCTTAAGTCCATGCTCCTCGAGCGCGGAATCATTAAGCTAAAGTCTGGCTTGTCAAAAGCTGAAGGTCCGCATAGATCAGTGGAGCTTGAACTTAGCTTGGAAAGCTTTAAGCTAACCCCAACTCTTTTAGGATCATTTATGTTCAATATAGGCTCGTTTAGACTCAACTAGGCTCGAGCTCTGCTCATTTGAGCTCAAACTCGGTTTAATAGAGGACAATTAGGTTCACAAATTTTATCGAGTTGTCTCGTTTAGGCTCTTTTAAGCTCACAAGCTTTTGAGCTCGAGCTTAAATGAGTTGAGCATTTTTGAGATTTTTAATGATTTGACTCGACTTGGCTCGTTTAAATTCCTAGGCTTCAGGCTCGCTTGCCAACAATTTTGCTCAGTTGGGGCTAGACTTGGAGCTTATTGAGCTAGGAGGCTTCTAGCTGGAGCTTGGCTTGTGATGAGTTCGCGCTATGCTTGGTTGATATCCAAGTAGAATAAATTACTATACACACTCACACACACATATACATACTTACACTAGACATTAACCAAGGAACTTTCGACTCATAAGAGTCTCTTTTTTAGTGATACTGCTGGTCACATTTCTTGACTTATCAAACAATTCAATCATTGCGTAGGTCACATTTCTTTTAAGTCTCGTAGCATTTCAAGCGTATATATAGCTTTGAAAAATTGATTCGGGCTTCTCAACATGGTACATAGTAACTATGGGTCAAAATACCTTGGTTTTCATTCATTATGTTAATTATAGCTAGTCCTCAAAGCGACTGGGGACTACATTGATTTACTTGCTGTAAATGTGGCTGTTTTGTCCTGTTGCTTGTACTTATTTTCCTGTTTATCCCCTGAAAAAATCTATTTTGAGGTTTTGCATAACTTTTTAGTACTGAAACGATTTGCTTATGTTGTTTAAATTTTCCCTTTTCTTTGTTTTGAAGAGCAGATCCTGAGAAAGCTGAAACATGAGAATATTATTGAAATGCTCGATTCTTTCGAGACAGAGCAAGAGTTTTGTGTAGTAACTGAATTTGCGCAGGTGACTTTCTGCTCACATTACATGTTGATTGATTCAGTGCAGCAGTCTTATGCATGCAATTAAACTGAAGGTCGTTGCGTTATGTAAAAGCTTGATATATTTGAGCTATCATTACGCACAACTTCATAGTGCATTTAATTTACCATAACACTTATAAATATAGTTATTTGTAAAACATATAGGAGGGGTTTAAAAATTAATGATCGTGTGATCATTCTATTTAAATTTTTGCAGACATAATACACTTATGTTCCCCTTTAATAATCCTATGTGATCGCCATGAATTGTTCTGCTGCATTTGTGGCACGCCATTTCTGCAACACTTTGATGGTGAATTGCAATTTGATTTCATGATTGGATACATGTAGACTTTGTCCAAGAGCAAGAGCACTTTTTGTAACTATTATATTAATTTGATGTTTTTAGTTGCCGTGACTTGATCTTTTCTGAGTTGTATAGTGAACTTTCTTTATGTAGGGTGAGCTATTTGAGATTATTGAGGATGATAAGTGCCTTCCTGAAGAACAAGTTCAAGCAATTGCTAAGCAGTTGGTATCACTTTTCTCTAGCTATGTTGTATTGAGATTTGAGGATATGCCACTTAGGTAACCTTATAATGCAATATACACAATGAGGTATCTGGAAGTTTCAAAATTTTATCATCTAAGTAATCCAACTAACTTTGGTGAATTTTTCTCGAAATCCAGCAAATTTTCAATGGAAATGGCTAGCATGGCACATAACTAGTGCAATATATACGTGCCATGTTAACACTTTCCGACAAAAATTTGTTCAGTTCCAACATAAGTCATGGGATTTGAGCGAAGGTTATCTATATATTGTCGAAATTTGACGAAAATTCACTAGATTCCAATAGAATATAGCCATATGTAGCCGAGATTATGTGGCGAGTCAGCGTTTTTTAGCGAAAATTCTCGTATGTTGGCAGAATGTACCTAGGTGATAAATTTTGAACTCAGGGTAGTTAAGTAATAAAAATTTTAAACCTATAGGTACCTCATCATATTATTTTGAAACATTATGTGCCTTGTTGATAAAAACTAAATTAAAGATACTTGAGTAATGAATTCCTATTCTAGTTTCGTCAACCTCCAAATTACGTGCACATCAAGTGATGTGATGTATAGGGTCTGATTTGAACAACTAGAGAAATGCACACATGATTTTGGTAAATAATGGAGTTAAAAGTTTGGATAGAATTGTAACAATGGATCTCATTGATACACACTGATAGTTGAAGGAATATATTTGATGACTTGATGATTGAGAAGGTCACTTTGATTTCAAGCAACAGTTTAGGGGTCTATAATATTTACCTATTATTATTTGTTTTGCTTTCCCCAGTCACGTACTTCAGCTTTTTCATATTTTTTTAGCATGTTAATGATTAGTCCCTTTTGCAAAATGAAACTAACATCTGAATATTCCATGGTAAAAAAATCTAGGTGCGGGCACTACATTACCTGCACTCCAACCGAATTATTCATCGTGACATGAAGCCCCAAAATATTCTCATTGGCGCTGGCTCTGTTGTTAAGGTTAAGTGATTGAAAAGACATCATTTTTGTTTTGGACACCAGTTTTTTTTTATAATTCTTCTGTACATTATATTTTCTTTGCTAAGCTACTACTGTGCTGAGGGGGTAAAAATGCTTTAAAATGGCATCAGAATGCGTTTTTTTTCTTTTTTTTGCTTTTAGAAAAAATAAAAATAGAGCTTCTCTTTTAGAGGATGTAAAAATTAGAACTTCATAACAAAATTATCCTCACTTACAATTTAAGCTATTAGGATCCTATGAAAAAATTAACAAAATTACCCACACATAATATTACCAAAAGTACTTCTTGGACGCTATGACAAAATAGAGCTATTCCTTTGCTTTTCTGTGGAAGGCCTTTATAAAAAAATGATTCTAAAATGAGTTATTTTGATTAAAGAAGTAATGTTACACCGAGGCAAACATGCCCTTCATATTTTGCCTCTTAAATCTATAATTTGTTTTGTTTTCCACAACTTGTACCTTAGAACAAAATAAGTATACTATATTCTAGAAGATGACTAATAAGTTCTTGGATCACTCCATTTAAAAGGTTGGTTTGTAAAGTAGACAGGGGCCATAATTATAGTGTTGATACCCCGATTCCAAATAGATAATCAAAATCCCCCAAAATTCTAATCTAATTGGCGACTAAAAGATAACATAATCTAGGAAAATCCGAATTTAACCTAAATAGTTACAAAATATAATGCAAACATCCTTAATCTAATTATCTAAATCAAATAGATACTAGAAGATTATCTAGGGAATATAAAATTACCAATACTTTAAAAATATGTCCTTTCATAGTATCCTCGCTTATTATGTACTTTGGTTTATTCTCATACTACATCAACAAGAACATAGTGGTTACGATATATATTTGAAACGAGAATCAGAATGATGGTGCGACATCTTTTTCTTCATATTCCGGTTGCCGCTACCTCATCTTGGTCACTGATGATTAATCTGACACCCTTGTTCTTTTGTCAAAATATATTTGTGTTTATGATAAACGCTACGCTCTTCTTATTCCTTTTGGCAAATATAAAGTCCCTGTAAGGTATTTTTCCATTCTAAGGGCAATAGTTTTGCTTCTTAGCTCTTCTTCGGATTTTTTTTTTTTTTTCCTGTTGACTGATGTCTTACTTTTGTAGCTATTAATTGCAGCTTTGTGATTTTGGGTTTGCGCGTGCCATGTCTGCTAACACAGTTGTTTTACGGTCCATCAAAGGTTGGACATTTGCTTTTACACTATTTATCCTATTTCTTTAGAGTTACGATTGAGGTGTAAATGAGACAAGCTTGCAAGGCTCGCAGCTCGTCTTGCCATTTCTTTATTCATGAGCTTTTTTAAGCTCAAGGAACGGTTGAGTACAAAGCTAGCCCGAGAAGCTTTGAGCTAGTTTTGCTTTGTTTAGGGCCACTCAAGTTCATCCAGGCTCAACTAGGCTCGACCTCTGCACATTTTGCTCAAACTTGTTAGGACACCTTTAAGCACCTAATTTATGTAGAGACTGACTCAATTAGACTTCTTTAGGCCCGAGATCCTCCTAACTCTTAACTGTACTAGGCTCAATCTTGAGCTTTCTTGGGTCATTTACGCCCCTTGTTATGACTGTTTGCTGGGTATTTTGCTCACGTTAGCTTTTCTATGTTTTCAGGAACTCCATTGTACATGGCTCCTGAGCTTGTGCGTGAACAGCCGTACAACCACACGGCTGATTTGTGGTCTCTTGGAGTTATTTTGTGAGTATATGTCATTGCTTTACAGTTTCTCTCAACAGATAGAAATCCATCCCTGCAGTCCCAATGCACTTCTCAATATCCTTCTTCTTTTATCCAAGTTTGTTTTATCAGTAAGATAATATTGGTCGAATGATTGCCGTTGTCATGGCTATCAATTTATATAGAATCAGAATTTTGTTATATAATGTAACATACTCTGAGCTAGTTATATAATTTGATCGCTACGGCATTGTAATATATTGTATACAATGCCTGGACTCCAGAACACCTGTACTGCAATCACAAATGACAATTTGATTCTCTGATTTTACTCGAGGATTGGAACCAAGTTGCAATTTACGGTGTTGTGGAGTATGTTACATAATATATGTGACATTGAACTCCACAACATGCCTACTGCAATCACAAAGGAAAATTTGATTCCGTGGTTTTGCTCAGGGATTAGAGCCAAGTTGCGATTTACGGTGGTGCAGAATGGTTTTAATTTATGTTATTTATTTGGCCACAGGAATCACATTGGGTTTTTATTTTTCCAAAGAATATAAGTTGATTTAATGTTTTGTCTGTAAAAATTTAATATAAAGCTAATACGTCATTGATTCTAGTATCCATTTGATAGTTTTAGCCTGTAAACACATTTATACTTGTATTTTAAAATGTAAAGTTAAATAAATATGCATCACGGACGCAATTATGGAACTGTCGATGCATGAAAACCATTCTCTTAATAGCTAACTCAAATTCTGTTTATATATCTTAATGACATATATTTGATTATGTAGTCGTACCTTTCAAGTGCAAGCAAATGAGAGGATGACAACAAGCAATCTACCTTCACTATAGAAGACGTTATTCACTATAATTTTAGATATTACTATTAGTTATTAAAACTCTGTTTCTATATTCATGGATGAAACAGATATGAACTTTTTGTTGGCCAGCCCCCATTTTACACAAATTCTGTTTATGCACTCATCCGGCATATTATTAAGGTATACGTTCCAAAACCTTGTGATAACTTTTTTTTTTTTTTTTTTTTTTTTTTGTAACTAGATTGTTTGAGCTAGCTTATGCAGACCTTGACTGAATGCACCATCCACTTCTAAGTTTTTGTACATATGACACTATAAGTTGGGCGCCGTAGACCCTGTGGGTGGCCCCAATGCAATTTAATACATGCTATTGCATAACTAACGATTATTACATTATAAAATTAGAGTTAACAATTGCCAGATTTGCGTACCTAACAATACCATTGTAAAAGCGTACACAATGCATATATTTTGTTTCTTATTTGTTAATGCATATTTATAACTGTATATATGTTGTAAACAGCTAAATGAGTGTAGAATATAGGGACCATATGACTATTCAATGCGATTTTCATGCATATAAGAACTAAAAGCTTATATTTCATTCAAAAACCCAAACAAAAGCTGCTACCCGTGACTTTTGAGCGGATGCGAACTGCATTCTGATTCCATGGGTGGTCTCAAGGAACTCTTTGTATCCAATTACACGATTTGGACCCTAAACGTGATGTTTGATGAGGTGTTAAGTCCAAGTGTGTTTCCAACTAAGTCAGCCGCTCATGGTTGATAGTTTCCATACTGCTAAATTATGATTGTTGATAGTATCCTTTTCGCAGGACCCAGTTAAATATCCAGAAAACATGAGTCCAGAGTTCAAGAGCTTCCTGAAGGGATTGCTTAATAAGGTCTTTTATTTAGAACTTCTTTTCTGTTGAGTATGATACTGGACCAAAGACCAGTAAATATCTAAATGTCGAGCTCAAGACCGAGCTGAATAATACGAGTCTAGTACGGATTCTGAATTTGGCCGTTACAGTTTAAGTTTTGGTTTATATGGGTGTTCTAACACTTTTAAAGATCTCATTATTCTAAATTTGGATTAGACTCGATTGGTTCAAAAACCGGTAAAGATCCAAATCAGGAAGTAAGGATTAGACTGAATAACAGCTGGTTTGGTCTGGACCGTATCGTCCTAAACTAAATAACTCAATTGAGTTTGAGTTTTCCTTCTCAATCGGTGTTTAAACACCCCTAATCCTACTGCCTTGCTTATATTTATTTATGTCAGTTTATTAATGGAAGGCTTGTGGATCAGGTTCCTCAACAAAGACTGTCATGGCCTGCCCTTCTCGAGCACCCCTTCGTGAGAGAAGCCTCACCTGATATGGAGGTAGGACCGGCTAAGTCTTGTATTCATTGATAACCTGACACAAGCATGACGCAAAGTGAACACGACATGAACTCGAGATGATTTATCATTTTAAGCAAATCAATCTAATTGGCATGTTTGCTATTTTTGTCTGAACACTAATTCGAGAAGATTGACTTATCAACATGACACGGCTACATGAAGAACCTTTTCCCATATATAGTTCTCATTTGTTTATTTACTGTCAGGTATTGTGTACAGCAGTTCAGAGGGGTGTAGCTGCTAAAATTCCTCCAACTATTCCCTCTACCACCGCTACTCCTGACAGTAAGGCCTCCTTGTGTTTCAAAATCATTAGTACAATTTACTGTGTACGCAGGGTGTCACGCATGTTATGTACAAGTTGTAGTGGTCGTGTTGGGTTTCTCAGAAGGATCATGTGATTTTAATCCTTGTGTGTGGCAATAAAGGTTAACGAAAATGCTACCTTTAGTACTTTTAATTTGATGCTTGTTATGTTACGCATCAGCCGTTATGTTTTTACATAATTGTTCTTATCTTATAATATGACCTTTATTTGATGCTTGGTTGGGAGGAAGTCCTATCCCATCTCATTTTCCTTGTTTCCATCCCAGAAGAGAATTTTCCTTGATATGGGAGTTACTTGTGTTCCTTACACATCCCAAGGAGAGGAAATCATTTTGCGTTTCTCCACTTTTCATGACCCCTCCCTAGATCTCATGCTCCTTTCATCCTAATTCAAACTCTAATGTACTAAATCACAATTTCATATAATGTGATGCAATGAATTAATTTCTAAAGCTAAATAGAACAAATTCTGAACCAAGGGATTGCTCAAGTGGTATGATACTCGGATGTAGGACCTCACGAAGTATTAGCTTTGGGGTTCAAACCTAGCATTGTGTGCATATGATTTATTAGGGGCACCCAGCAGGTCAGAAAGCGTCAACTAACTCTTCTGCACGAGGGTAAACTTTCTAGTAGGCGGTACAATTAATCTGGCCCGTTTAACCTGATTACTAATAAAAAAGTTAAATGAACCAATTTTCATAAAAAAATGTTTTTATAGAACAATTATTTTAGTTAAACATACGTGGAGGAGAAATATTTTCAGAGCCTAAATTATACAAATACATTTTGTTGCAGGAAAACGTTTGTCTCCATGTGCTTCTGATAATGGTAATCCTGAGGAGTTTCCAGGATTTCCAGATTCTAATGTTGTAGTCCCAACCGGTAGGTTGCACTTAATTTTATATTATTAGTTGTGCAAAATGTTGCTAAATGTATCACATATGTGGATGCATATACTTATCATATAACCAAATAAAGATTGTTATGCTATGTAACAGATGCTATGAAATGGTTTATTAGCTTGCCATTTTGTGATTAAATATTACTTAATGATAGATTACATTTGCTAAAAGCATATATGTAATTGTCGTGTGCCTTTCATTTGTATCTTTGAATATGAAGCCTAAAAGCATTTTATGCTCTCTAAAAGTAACCTAAGTTAGTCATTACAACCAGTTATGTAACGCTAGCAAAATTAGGACCATGATGGCAACGTGCCCACAAACTGCAATTTGATACTGTGATATTTTTTCTTCTTTCTTCTGGTGATTGATTTAGTGGGAGGGCTCATAGATTGAGTACTGAGTAGGTGGAGCTCACTATAGCACGAATACTTGATTATCTCTTGTCAAATAAAGAAGGTGAAAGTCAGGAATTGAAATGTTCATTGCATTTCAGTTTATGGAAAATTTCTAGTCTTCTAAAATATTTTCCAAGCGTCCATGTATTTGTGGAAACCACATTTGAAATTATCAACTTTTTACTGTTTACCTTGAAAAAACATAGCTTCAGATTTCCCCTCTTTGTGTATAACTCGGGAGACAACTTATGTTCTAGGCTTTCCGTTGTACCAAGGCGACAGTGTCGCTGGGTTTTTTCTCAATTTCTAATGTGTTCCATAATTGCTCATTTCAAGGAAAACACAAAAAATAGAGATAGACAACTAGAAAAATTATGTAATCTGAAAGCTCTCTTAACTGTCCCTATTATTTGTTTGGTTAGTCATCAAGAAATATTTAACTGTCCATAATCGTAGGGTCTGTTCGTTTTCATTTATTGGTTGTGGCTTCTGCTTGTTTTACACGGAAAAAATCAAATTTATTTTTATGGTTTGATGTTTGTGTTATTCCATCTATAATTCTCGAGCCTTTTGGGCTGAGAAGATAAAGTAGAATACATACATATGCATTGATCCAAAAGAATCATGATTATGCATTAGTGAGGCTATTATGAAAGTAATATTGTGGCCCAACCTACCAATCGTGCAGCAGTCAACTCATAATTTGTTATGGAATGACCTTTACATGATTCAATGCTTATAACTGGAGTTCTTAGCGTGTTTTTATCCATGTTGAGAGTACTTACTTTTGTCCAGGATGTCAAGCATTAGACAGGCTAGAAAATAATTCCCGTACAGTCAAAGGTGCAATGGCTGTTGGACAGGACAAAGAAGCTCTATCACTTGTTCTGCAACCGGTTAGAGATTGGTCAAAAAACTTGGAAGACTCAGACAGGTAAAATTAAGTTTTAATTCTCTCTTGTTACATAATTAGGGTAATAAATGAGCCAAGCTGAGTGCATGCTCACTAGGCTCGAGGCATGGCTCATAAAATTTTGCTTGGCTCGAAAGTCGCTAAGTTTGGAGACTCTAAGCTCAAGGTTGAGCTTGGCTTGGTCTAGATGAGCTCAATCCCATCTTGTCGAGCTCCGAGCTAAGGTCACCTTATTTAGGATCTTGCTTATTCGGCCTGATTAGGCTCAAGCTTGGCTTGAATGGATGCATTTGGGCTCATATAATATAGCTCGGGATTTGCTTATTTGGGTTCTTTTAGGCTCCCGAGCCTCCAAGCTGAGATTTACCATTCTCAAACATGACCTAGCTAAGCGAAGCGCATCGACTTGGCCTGAGCTCAAAAGAAGCCAAGCCTTGTGCTCATAACAAGCGAGCTTGGGTCATTTTCTACCTTCTATAAAATAATGGCTGTTGATGTCGATTCTGCTTATGGTCTCCCTTGTTTACTGCCTTCTTTCCCTTGTTTGCCAAGTCTTCCTTTGTAATTGGCAGTCACTTTGCCGTGTTTAGTAAAATTTTCAAGTGTTCTCCATCTTTTCCCCAGTAAAAAACACCTGGAAAACTAGAACAGAAAAATAAAAACATTTTCACAATCTGAACGTGCTTTAATTATCCTTGTTTGTAATTTGAAAATACAGCATCCAATCTATATAGAGAATTCAAATGCCTCAGCAGCGGGTTGGTTTTGCATTTTTTGATTATCATAGAATTATGTGGACAGGAAACATGACATCAGGATAGTACCTTCCTTTGCCTGTTGTTGGAGTTTGCAAATTTATGACATGAAACATGACATTTAGTCTAATCACTTCTGTTTTGCTTTTTTGACCGCATCTTTGTAAAGTAATACCGGAAATAATAGTGTTGCAAACTTAGGGGCGGTATTGGGACGGGAAGGATATGGGGTGGGTTAACTATTGTTTCCGTACCCACTCCAATACCGTTGGCGTATTGCCATGCGTTTCTAACATGTACCCGCTACCCGTCTCAATTACTAGCCTACCTGCTTCTGATCCATAGAAGCCCTATATCTAATGATTGAAAATGATGGGATAAACTGTAACCGTGTTTCAATTATTTTGTAGATTGGCCTTGTTTATATGACTGCTCTTGTCTGACTTTCCACAGGAGCCAAAGTGTTCTCCATTTGAATCAGTCATTGAGAATTCTGTCCAATCTAGTTGCAGCTGGTGCCATCCAACCTATTTCTGTTGATGAAATAATATTTGAACTTCTTGGGTTGAATGTCATACTACTTAACCAGAAATCAGTCGATTTTTCTGATATGGTTGCTAAGGTATGCAGTTCCTTTCCCGACCGGTATCACTTTAAAGCTGGCATTTATTCTAAACTTCAGTGAAGTTGGACTAGTTTGAAGACTGATAAAGGTCAAAATCAAGGAACAAAAACTAGACCTAGAAGCAACTGTTCTGATCCCATCCTCGATGAAATAACATGATTTGGTCCCGTCCTAGACAAATGACCTGGTCCAGTCCGATTTTGGTCGTGATTGTTAATTTTTCAGAGATGCTCATTATTAACTTGGGATGGACCAGATTGGACGAAAACTATCGGAAGTCTAAATTCGGGTCAGAGACTAGGCTGAAAAGTGATCGGTCTTGGTCTTGGCTAGTAGAAATAACCTGATGCGGTCCAGGTTTGGGTTCAGGCCCATATTTGAATACCCCTACTTGCTAGGATATAAACATGAGAAGATAATTGTCAGTAATAATTTACTGTCTCACCTACTTTCCGCCCCAAAAGAAGGGAAAAAGATTGACTAGGAGCTTGGAGGGAAATTGAATATATATTTACATTCAGATAATGTAGTTCTTTTCTAATGTTCTTGCTGCTGTATTGCTGAGGCTTGTAATCGGTTCTGTTATAATGATATTCTGTTGTGAACTATGCTACTCATACATTGGTATGGGAGTCAAACATTGATATGTGTCTAAGAGGTCAAATTCGGCTGTTCTCTAAGATTTTCTATGTTTTGGTCTATTTTGAAGTGTCTTAAGTGTCAATACTATTCTCTTAGCATGAGATTTGGAGTAACAATGTTGGCAAATAGCACTATTAAAGCTGTATTGAAGTTAAATCATTGTTGATATTCATTCAAACTTTTGCAAACATAAGATTTGGCAACAACACATCTTCTGTTAAAAAACCCATTATTGTAACCTGTTCCGGAATATCTGGTGCACCTTGCTTCAACAACAATGTGATGAGGATTGTGAAACACAGTTTTATTGCATTTGCCTAGGGCACAATGCAACATGTTGAGGCATCCAGTAAGGATCAGTGGGGATAGCTCATAGAGAGGCTGTCGCTGATCTGACATTCTGAACCAACATTTGTTTGTACCCTGTAAACAAACAGCTGGCTTTTAATAAGTAGGAAAACTAAGTTTATAACATTGAGATCAAATAAAGACCTTATTGTTATATAGTGGCTGTTAAATAGTGAATTTTGAGCTGGTTGTGGCGCAGTTAGCTTATATGTCACGTATTTTTATAATGGCTCCCTAAAACATATGCATTGTTCTTTATTTATTAAAACTCATTAAAGTACTTATATATTCTAATGATAGAAAAATAATAGAAATTGTTGACTACATGACTTTTTATTCAAGCTTTTGCAACATAGGGTTTAGAAACAACTTTTATTTCCTTTAAAAACCCACCATGAGTTTTGACATGTTATGTAACATCCACGATACCGCAACTCTGAGGCCATTGCG
The DNA here is from genome assembly GCA_018398585.1 of Simmondsia chinensis. Lineage (NCBI taxonomy): Eukaryota > Viridiplantae > Streptophyta > Magnoliopsida > Caryophyllales > Simmondsiaceae > Simmondsia > Simmondsia chinensis. The sequence goes on from JAGTTD010000014.1 coordinate 4,070,802, forward strand.
GATCGTGAGTCACAATTTGATTCCACGGTTCTGAGCCTGATGATACCATTGTATTTGTTGGCTTTCTGCAGAGTTTTTCAATCATAAAGAGGTTATTTGGCAGTGGTGAAAGCAGCACAGGTGCTTCGTGTTTCACGCAATGGGTGGCCCTAGTCGAACTGTTCATGCAGGTCATTTTCCGTTACATTTTCAAGATATATTTTAAGCCACCAATACCATAGAGACCCATGAACCATGTTAGCAGTTGGAGTCACGTGTATTTCACTTACCACATTGCATCACGTGATGTTCATATGATTTTGATTTTCAACAAAGTTCATGAAAAATGGACAAAATTGCATTAGAGGGTCTAATTAATAAAAACTAATAGTTTAGGTTTATGGTTAAAATAAAAGTTGATGTGGCCACTTTTACTTGAAGCAACAGTTCTAGCAGTGTATATTGATTCATGCATTTGTTTCTCAATGATTGATCACGGAATTTGTCATCTTGGAGCTTATTTGCAATCAATTCAATTGAACTAGGTCATTGTCTAAATTATTATCTCATGGTTAACTTGCCTTTTGTGCTATATCTTACAACACCCGCTGATTAATACCCGTGCTTTTCAAAACTTCATCACAGGTAGTTAGCTGCACTGAAGATTCAATGGGAAAGGTTCTATGTGAGTCTACCGCTTGCATTGCAGCCATGTTAAATCAAGCCGTGCAGGCCGTTAAGACACCTCCTGGTCCTGGACCTTGTAACGCGAAAGACATACTAACACAAATACTCGCGCATGCTAAAACTAGTGGTTTGGTTGACCAACTATGCTCGTGCTTAGCCACATCTGGGGCGAGCCTCATATCTGGTTCTCCTGGTTTATCTCGTGCTGCTTCAGAAGGATGTCAAGCTCTTTGGTTTTTGATTGATGCATTGGACATTTTATCACCAAAAGAAAAAGCCCACATGTTCCCACTTTCTTCTTTGCACTGTCATTTGTCTGTTGGACTTGGCCATCAGGATCGCAATTCTTGTCCAACAATTGGAATTGAATCTGAGAAGGTTGTTGAAGCTGTAACGAGAGCGTTAATCAAGTCCAAGCCCATACAAGTTTCTATCTTCTACTGCCTTCGCCAGCACGTTGTCACTGTGGTGCTTGCTGCTGTCCAGGTTTTACTATGAACACCTTTGCCTTTTGCTTTAGTCCCTATATTTGTAATTATGTGAATTTAGCCCTTTTACTTTGTGAAATACTTCTGTATTATCTAGGGTCGAGATTTTCGCCCAACCTAAAGATAGGTCACATGCCGTGCTCTTGACCAGCGGCATTATCCTCTTTGTAATTATTAAATACAAGTTTGAAATATGTTTTGATGTAAAAGATAATTAAATGGATAATATGAAAACAATTGATAAATAATCTAAAAAATTAAAATAAGTTTTTTATAAATATTGCTTCTAGTTAATTTTTTAAATAAAATGACTGGTCAGTTCATATGTATGACACTTCACTCATTGTTAGTCTTTTGTCCAAATATGATGGATATCTAGACTCTACACAACCATGACACCTTTTGTAAATTAAAGCGACTACTTTGACAAAAGTGACACATTTGGCAAAGTACAAGAGCTTAAATCTCCCTTAAAATTCTTTTTCCTAATTTGTCTGTTGCTTTGGTAATCAAATTAGACAATATCTGATCAGTTTCTCTCATTGAGACCTTGAAATTGAGTTCAAGATAACTTGAAATATTGTGTGTTTCAGCTTTTGCTGAGGTGCTGTGTGCATAGTGGAGTCATTCCGAGTTTACTTTGCGGGCTTCCCAGTTCTCTTCCCGCCACAACTGTTGTCAGTGGTGGAGGAGATAACACTCTTGTTTCCGAGATATTCTCCGTGTTATCTTTGTCCACTTCATCCTTGAAGAAAGATTCCCAAACGGACAAGCCTAACTCAAAGTCCAAGCTTACCAATGCGCAACTGCTTGTTCTTCATTCGTGCCTTCTGCTTGCAACAATAGCACAATCTTTCAAATCATATGGCAGAAACTCTGCTTTGTTTATTCTCACTACTTCCACGAAAAAGCAGCAATCTCGGCTTTCATCCCTTGCTTACCATTTCTCTTCAGATGACAGTATGAAAACCTCACTTCTACCTCATTCTGCATCAGCCATGCTAGCATTTGCGTCGATCCTATCCCTGGAGAGCGGTGCTTCTGTTGAATCCTCTGTTTGTGAGATTGGAATACCATTAGTCCCTCGTATCAGTACGCTTTCCGAACAAATCAGAATAACATCAATAGTAAAACACGAAGGAGGCTCGGGTTCAATAAGTTGTATGATTTCATATTGGCATGGCCTAAGGGATGGGTGTGTGGGGTTGTTGGAATCCCGGTTAAAGTTAGGTGGTCCTTTAGCTGCACAACAAGCTCATGCTGGCGGCATCCCACAACTTCTTCTCGATCTCTTGGGAAAAAATCATACTAGCACCGGTCCACAAGCAACCAACGGTTCACAGGATTTACTTGGGCTTTCTCCCATAGCAGTCATATGGGCTGTTTCATCGATAAGTCATTGTCTTTCAGGTGGATCGTTACCATTTAGACAGATACTACTGCAAAATGAACGTGTGAAGTCTATATGTCATCTGATATCTGAAGAGCACCTGAAGCTTATCAGATTGTGGGCAGGTCCGGGGGGTGGTAAGGGTGGGGCCCGGGACTTGATAAATGCGGTGATCGATCTGCTGGCATTCCCGTTTGTTGCAGTTCAAAACGGACCCAGTTTGCCATCTGCCACGGCGTCTGTGAGCAGCGGGTCCCTTCTCAATGTCGGATCTCCTGGTGGAAAAGTATGCAGTGAGGACGCTGGTACGGTTAAGGAAATTCAAGAAAACATGGAGAAGTATATAAAGATCCTTTCAGAGGTTTGAGTCCCTCTTCAATTAGTTTTCCTTCTCAATGTTTGGCTTTTCGACGTAGTTCCATAAAAACCCGAATTTCAAAAAGAACTATATGACGAATAGTGTCGGTTTTCTTTCACCATGGAATCAAAAGGCAGTAATGATTTTAAGTGATAGATTTTATGGTAGCCGTTCTAACGATACTATTGTATTGTAGCCGTAATTCATATTAATTATGTTTTATCAACTGAAATATATTTAGGGCAATTTTATTGCAAGGGTGATAGTGTTATTGTTAGGATAATTTTTTGGCTACCATTCTCTGTAAGTCATGTAATTACGTTGATAGTATTGACTCCCTATATTTATTTGTTAAAGCTATCAAAATGTATAAAATTAATTGCTGGTACGGCTATTCATTTATTTTTTTGTATATATACCGCTTGAAAAGGCAAAGTATGCTTCCTTCAAAATCCCAACTCAATTGTCCATGACTAGTTACAGAATATGTGAACTTCCCTGCTTTTGCTGCACCATGGCCGTTATGTGACATCGAACCTCAATTGATTGAATGGCTAAAACTATCAGAAGGGTGCAAATTCGTGTGGCTAATTATTAGAATGTTCACAAATAAAAAGGTAAAAAGAAACTTAAATTTCATTTTTCCAAAGTGATCGCAGTGGCTTGTTATGTAATCGACTCCTCCACCACAACAATTGCATGACCGCTATTTGATTCCATGGATGTCATCCCTCATTTGCCATCTATCTCTTCGAGATATTACAATTGTAAGTTCTAACGATCATTTGTTCACGGTTTTTAGGTAGGTGTACCCATCATAATTTTGAGATGTGCTGATGTGCTGGAGTTGAAAGATGTTGGAAGGCCAGTTGCATTTCTAGCCAAAATGATAAGCCACAAGTCATTAGCAATTCAACTTGTGGGAAGAGGTTTATTAGATCCTGCTCGAGTGAGGAGATTGCTTGGCATTTCGACCTCTAAAGAAGTCATCTTGGACGTCCTCATGATCGTGTCTGATCTTGCTCGCAAGGACAAGGTTAGTTATCCATTACAACAATTTTTATTCTTATTTTATGTTAGCATGGGGTTCAAACAAACAGAGCATTTGATGAACCATCGTGTTTGAGGTTGATTGAGGGGGCGTGCGGAGGGGTTTTCCTGTGTGACAATAAGCTTAACTAGACGAGTTGATACAGGGGTTATGAACACCTAGTTAAAGGCTTCTCATACACTTGTTGAGTGTGTAGTATTTGCTCGATAGTAGATGAATAATGCCCGGTCAGTGGGTAGATCAAATTATCTTATATGTTTTAGGCAGTCTTGAATGATTTATTTCTTACTCTCTTTCCTTGAAATGACCTGGAAATGAGTCTGAACACAACTGCTTTACACGCTTTTTAGGATAATCATAGCGGGTTGACATCTTTTTATAAAGCTTGAATATGGTTGTTTGTTGTTAACCAAGCAGCTTTACAATCCTTGTTTGATAATGACCTTGACTGAGCTTGATTAACAACTGCTCAAAGTATTGGTCACAATGACTATCTTATCGAATTTACTTTGAACAAAGGTTACACTCATTTTGGCTCTACTAGAACCTGAACTTATGAAGAATATTCAAGCCTGACTTCAAACGAGAGGGGTTCTCAGTGTGACTCAGTTTGTCTACACTCCTTGTTTTTGCAACAAGAAGGCGTTCAAGAAACATGTATATCGAACCATGAAATTAAATAAATGCGACTTTTGAGGTAATAATGTTACAGAATGGATGTTATGCTGGCCGTGCCACTATTTGCCATTGCACAGTAGCTATGTAATTGTACGTCTTTCATAAAGTATGTATATAACAACAATAACAAATCCAGTGCCTGAAAGGCTTTTGCTAAGGCAGGTCTGGGAAGGGTGAGATGTACACAACATTATAACAAACCCCAATGCTTGAAAGGCTTCTGCCAAGGCAGGTCTGGGAAGGGTGAGATGTACACAGCATTATCCCTACAAAGTGTTATCCTGAAGGGAGGATGTTTCTGATGTATGTATATTGCATTTTGTTTATTTAATATGTTTGCAATTGTTTTCACATGTTAAAAACAACCAAAAGGTATAGAAATTTATGATTGTTTGACTATTCATTCAAAAATTTGAAACATAAGACCTAAAAAATAACTCATGTTTCTTTGCAAAACCCAACATAATGGCGATGACGTTATACAAATATGAAATTCTAATTTTAAGCTCATAATATACGTGCTTGCAGGGTTTTTACGAGTATATTAACAAGGCGAATATACTGGGACAAGTAAAGGAGTTCCTAAGTCATGAAGATCCTAACATACGTGCAACAGCCTGCAGTGCAGTTGGCAACTTGTGCCGCCATAGCTCCTACTTTTATAATTCGCTGGTAAGTGACCAAACACAATGTTTTAGCTAAGTCTGGATTGGAAATCTGATTTGGACCGGATTACTTGGTCAACAATCGAATCAGATCCATTTTTTGGTCTCGGTCCTTGATCCTTGATTGATCTGGTTCGGTTCAGGTTCAGAAAGATAAACATCTTAGAGTTTTGTCTGAGACTAGACCGGGTGGTACTTGGGCCTATCCATGGTTCAACTTTTAGACTTCTACGGGTTGTCAATCTTGCCTGAATTAAGGATGCCAAAATTTTTGGAGGATATTTTCAAATTTGTGTGACGTTTCAACAACCACCCAGTGTCATAAGGGCTCCTGCCAATATAGGGTTTGGGGTAGTGAGATCTATGCAGGCTTACTCTTTCAAAGTGCTACCCTAAGGAGAGGCTGTAGATGAAAATGTGGCATATTGGTTAGCATTGAAATCATTACACTAACCCGCAACATGGTGTTTTGATGTCGCATCATGGTCCAAGAATTAAACAGCAAAACTAAAGTAAGATCTAAAACAGAAACAATACACATTTTAATTTTGATCTTAATATACATTATTATCATAAATGCATTCTTTTCTTCGCTATTTTAATTTTAATGTTTTTTCTTTAATCAAAGCATAGCTGAAGACTGTTTCCATCCCCCATACAAATAGCCGCTGTTTGATTCTTTTTAGCCGTGGCCCCTAAATAGTGTGTATATGTATACTCCCATTGATTGATGGACAAAAAAGAGTTTCGGATTTCAAATTTGTATGGGAGATAGTTGTTAAATTTTACAGAGTCTTTAGGCCTGACCCACGAAGTTGGCACGCATGAGATCCACATATAAGCGCAAGTGAGATTCTACATTAAAACCAATTGGCATTAGGTGGAGTAACTCACTTGGCTTATAAATTAATCTCTTTACTATCACAACTCCAATGTAGGATTCTTATACTAGACTTACATGTGGAGTCTTCAATCAATAATAGTAATTCTAGTCTCTATTGCGTTGCAAAGCTATCATGTCAGATAAGAGCTTACGCAGTGGTTTGGACCATATTTGGGAGATTACTTTCTCTAGAGTATTCAAAGCAGTGAGCTAATCTTGTATGTTTCAAAATCCTCCTTTTCACAGAAAGCGCATGGTATTGTTGGTCTTCTCGTAGATCGGTGTGCTGATTCTGACAAACGTACCAGGAAATTTGCTTGTTTTGCTGTAAGTTCATGAGCTATCTATTTTTATTTTTTGTTGCTATGCATTCATGCAGCATGAATACAAGTATAGATTTATGTAATGGAATTTAAGCTAGTCGTTGCATGATTGACCTTCGTGTAACCATACTTCAGTAATGTCCTTCAACAGTGCATCTATACTGCATTTTAGGGATATGTAATATCCTGTAAATGTATGTTATTTAGTGTGACAATCATTTCTTATACTCTGTATTTCATCATCTTAGTCTCCGTAATATTCTGAATGAGAATGTAGCGATGTGGTGGAAGGGATGCATTGTAATTATCGTAACGAAAAAAATTGATGATTTTGTCACATCGGATGAATTTAACTCATAATTTAGCATTATTTATGTCATTTTAGCTCACATGTGTTACATGTAGTAACGACAGCAATGCATCTATTGAACTATATTATTGTAACTAAAACAATGCAGAGATTAATTAAAAGTATTAGGACTAAATTAAAGCATTAGGGAAAATACAAGACCTTGTAGCATAATAAACCCTATATCTTTACCAAGACATTTACAAGTATATTCACATTTTAAAACTATCAAATGAGTATGAAAGGTAATGATTATATGTAGGGGTGTATTTGCGCCGAGCCTGCTAGACTCGAGGCTCGGCTCGAAGCTCACCAAGCTTTGAAAATTCGGGCTCGAGCTCAGCTCGTCAAAAGCTCGGGCTCGGATCCGCTCAATCTAAGCTCGGTGAACTTCAAACTAGGCTTGCAATATTTCGGCTCATTTAATCTCAATATAGGCTCGTTTAAGCTCGGGCTCGGCTCATTTAGGCTCCAACATGCATTCATTGAGCAATATTTAAGCAAATATATTATATTAAAAAAAGCTCGCTTAGGCTCGTTTAGGCTCGCGAATCTACGAGCTCGAGCTTCAATAGGCTCGGGCTCGGCTCAATAAGCTAAACGAGCCGGTTCGGCTCGAGCTTCATGACGAGCTGGCTCGCAAGCGCTCGTGAGCCGGCTTGGCTCATTTACACCCCTAATTATATGTGCATTCATTTAAAATTTTCTTTTCCTTGCTCTATATTTTCTCAGATAGGAAACGCTGCGTACCAAAATGATTTATTGTATGAAGAACTTAGAAGATGCATACCCCAACTTGTAAATCTCCTGCTTTCCCCTGAGGACGGCAAGACAAAGGCCAACGCTGCCGGTGCATTGAGCAATCTCGTCCGCAACTCAGACAAGCTCTGTCACGATATCGTCTCGTCTGGAGCCCTCGAGGTTTGTGCTTTTATCATCACTATTATGCTCTTTTCATGTTTGGGTTTTTTGTTCTCTTGGAAATGTTTATGGACTGTCCAAGTTTGATCTTCACCACGTCCAACCGTGATGGAGAAAAGGCCTATTAGATCTAAATCAAGGGCCAAGTTTTTAAAATTGCTTTTACATCTCTCACTAAAGTCAATGACTTAGATTTCCTTGATTTGGATCTAATGGTCCATATTCCCTTCTCTCATCTCTCACTGTCTCATGTGAGTCATACCGAGACAGAATTTGTAACTTGCTATCCTCTTGCGTAACGGGCAAAGATTTCTCTCCGTGGAAAGGATGATTCATTTTATCCTATATATATATAACGCGCAAATCGTAGTATGGTATTTGATTAGTGAAATGAGTCATCAAGCGACTTTATGAGAAGGGGTGCATCGACACCGCAACTTCATTGTAATAATATTAGTGTGCCAACATGGTTAAATTACATGTTTGGATTTGTCGCTGAAATTAGAGGTCTAAGAACATGTCGTGTTGTGTCAAATTCATATTTGCCTTAACATGTGACAACAAACTGAATATGTTAAGTTTGAGTTGTTAGATCTAGTGTAGCGGTTATTCAAACCTCATAATCCTCCATCTCAAATTTTGGCAACCCTTTCTAGGACAATATTGAATCTCCTTACCATTATAAAGCAAAAATCACTAAAACGATAAATAATGTCAAATTTATGTAATTGATTTGTTTCGTGTTATGCTCGGGTTTTCCTAAGTAACTTCATTATCATGTTCGGAATTTGCAGGCGTTGCTTAAAGTGGCATCCGAATGCTCACTGATGGCATTAAACCCTCCAAGAAGAGATGCTGGAAATGAGTCTCCTCTCAGAATTGTTCTCTTTGCACTTGCAAAGATGTGTGCTCACCCTCCTTGTCGGAATTCGCTACGGTTATCGGAAACACTCCCAGTGATTGCACGCCTTCGTCAGTCACTAGACTCGACGATTGCCAACTATGCCTCGTTGATTTACGATAAAGTCCATGGACCTTAACGATCGGAATGTAATAGGATTGCTTCCGATGTAATGTAAGAGCACCTCTAGAACTTGTTGGAGGATATGATGCAATGATGTTAAAGTTCTAGCAGTACTCCCCAAGCTCGAACTTTTTGAAAATCGAAGCTGATCTTCATTTCCCCACGAGCCGATGCTTCTATTCAAAGAAACAGTTATATCCTCCTTACCAATGTAAAAAATAATTATGCAATGATGCGTGGACTCTTCTAGTTTCTCTTCCTTTCCTTTCTTAAATTGCTAAATATTTAAGTCTTGTTGTCACATTATGTCATGATTTATTATTTTTAAGCGACGAAATTATTTGACATGTTTCACACACTTTGTTATGTATAAACACGAGTACACAACACGACGCATTTGCTGCAGTTAGTTCTTAGATATTGTCATGGCTAAGAATTTCGGGTTTGTTTGGAATTACTTATTCCAGAAAAATAAACGTTTTTATTTTAGAAAAAGCACTTTTTCTAGAATTTGGAGGGTGTTTGACGGACATCAAAACATACTTTTTATTAAAAATAAAAGCTGTTTTTTTACTTATAAACAGAAGTAGAATTAAAAATTTAAATTTTTTAGGACAAAAATACCCCTATTCAAACATTAAAATTATATCATACCTAATCATTTTTCAAAACCTTGACTCCCTACCCATCTAATTTGGTCCTTTTGTTAATTTGACAAAAAAAAAAAAAAAAAAAAAAAACACTTTTTTTAAATACTGACCACACACTAACAATAATAAAATAAGTACTTCTGACTAGTTAAATTAAACACAAATTGTTTCTTCAAAACAGTACTTTTTACATAAGTACTTTTACAGAAAGTACTTTTGAAATAAGCAATTTTTTTACAGCAATTCCAAATAGACGCTTAGTCTGTTTGTATCCATGGAATCAATTGCAATTAGCTGTCATGTTAAGGAGGCGGACCATGGCAATCGCATTGAATTTCAAAATGGAATAAATTGTTTTTTTCCAACCTGATGTCGAAAAATATTTAAATGAATAGTCATTCAATCATTATCTCGTATCTAACCGATTCAAAGGCTCTTACTCTATCTCATAGGGCTCAATTTGTTTTAAGCTCAAGCAGAAGTTGAAGTCGAAAAGAGATGATAATGGGGCTCAGGATCCTTTCCATTACCTATCACGGGGACCAAATAGATAACCATATTCACCCTCGATGGTCGCTGATTTTCGTACTTGCTCCTTTACTCGTTTTTATCCAACATCGTATCCGTTGCTCACCTTGTACCAATTCAACTTCTGCTTGAGCAAAAAATGAGTTCAAATGGCCTACGCTAAGAGCTTGAAGTTCATCGAGACAAGCCAAATGCAAGCATATGATAAATCAAGCTCAAACTCGAAGTTTAATAACTTGATGAGCTTCTAGCTAAGCTTGACTCATCAAAACCCTATCTTTCAATCAGAAAACAACCTAGTTTGCGTGTACATGTATGCATGTACGTGTATTTGTGTGTGTGTGTGTATATACAGACACATTACACTATATACATAATGTCACATTGTATAATAAACAACTGAAAAGTCTATATTATGTTTATTATAAATCATTACTTTACAATCATAACTGGGACTTAACAAAGTTGGACAATCTCAAAAATATGATTAGCACAGCCAAAACTCAGCTCACAAAAGAATACAAGTCCGCAGAATCGTTACTTCAATTACACGTCTTCGTTCCTAGAATTAGGGGTCTAAACGATCCAAACCTCACAATACCCGATTGGATCAAAAACTGGCAAAGGTACAAACACTGGACCGTGGATTGTATCTAGTCAAGGATATGGTCAAGGAAAAGTATTTTAATGCTTTCAAGATGTTCATTACGCTAAAACCCAAATCACACCAGACTGGACTAGACGAAAGACCAAACTGTTATTAACGGATCCAATAAGTCCTCCACCGACAATAACCCAGCCCCGTCAGGGTTTACGGCCTAGACTAACGTTGAAACACTCCTAACTAGATTTTCTTCCCACGTGTTAAAACAATCTAGGAAAAGAATCGAAAATTGAGGAGCAACGCCACAGGTATCCAATTTTCGTACCCAATTTATATATGGCAATACTGCCATAACCTATGAAATAGTATCATTGTAGCTATATTTTTTGTAACTTAGTGATATACCACATCATTGGGTACACAAGTTAGGTATCCAAACTAGGTGCACGAAAGTGCAGACCCTGCCTCTCGAGCAGCGTGAATCAGTCCGAGACAAAGGCCACTAGGTAAGGGACTCACACAGTTCAAGAAGAGAATAGAGCTTCCAAATACTCATCAATATATGCCAAACAAGGCCAATGATCAGTCCTAATTCGAACCAATGTCGAACTATCAGAAACTTCCATTCGGAAAAGAAGATGGTACCTTGGTGGTAAGAATATCAGCACGAGGAAGAAACCGATGTTCGTCTTCCTTATCTCTCTACAACCATCTTTATTATCGTCTTCATCGTTGAAGTATGTCAGATAGAGCGGTCCTGCACTGGGTGAACCACCAGCATTGCCATTTTGATGGTCATCAGAGGTATCTGACCATGTCACCTCTCTGATAAAGCCTCGATCCTTCACCATCTCCACCAGCAGTTCACCTACCACGCTCACCACAAACTGAGATAGATATCGTTCGATGATGCGAATGGTAAAGGTAGAAGGAACTTCTAGAAGCTTCACTGATTGGGTCCCGTTTATGGAAGCGGCCACCTCACCGCCTTTTAATAGAAAAAGTTCTCGACCAGTGTTGGAAGTTGTGCCACAAGCCTCCCATAAAGCATTGAACAAGTCAGTTTTATAAGAAGGAATTGAATCTTCAGGGATGTCAGGTGGGACAAGGGCGTTGAGAAACATGTCCTCTATCCCAACTGATATGCTCCGAAGATTGCCTCGGATGATTTGGCCGTTTTGTGCGTTAGCCTCGATAGAGACATTGACTAATCCAGGTACTGGTTCGCGTGGTTCTAGTTCAATCGTAACGGGAGCTCTAAAGATCTCATTTCCTGTGGCAACATTGTCTGCAGGAACAATGTCCATAATAGAACTTCCCTGGGTTGAAATGTTGTTAGGAATAGATGGTTCACCAAGAAGAAATGGGACATGACATGTTGGTATCGACCCATATGGGCCCGAGCCTGAGAACTTGAGCACAATAGCATACATGGCCAAAATTGAATCTGATTCCACTCCCCATACGCGCTTGAAAGATTCTGATTCAAATCTCAAAGTACAAGAGATTTTGATCTTCAGACCAGACATGTGTCTAAAATCAGGAATAGATGAAAAGTGCTTCCTTAGTATTTGTAAAATCTCCGAGACTTTCGAGTCCATCACTCGTAACGGCTCCTGAGGATGATCTATCCGTTTGGTGTAGGTTATAAATAATGCATTGTTATCATCATCATTATCATTATCGGGTTCTACTTCGTTTGTTATTGTTTCGCTGTCTTTGATGCCCTCAACATAGCCATATTTGTCATCCCCAAAACCCAAAGCCGGTAAAGACAATGACCATGACTGTTTCACAAGTAGGGGTACTGCCCGTTCAAGATGAATGTAAGAGGAAATACTTTCCGATTTCTTGAGATCTCGAGAGAGACGAGGGGACAGAACACTGAAGTATGAACTAGAATGTGGAGATGGTGAAATGCCAACTAGCTGTTCCCCAAGGTTTAATATGTAACGAAGTTTCTTTCCTGGAATGCATATCAACATTCTCAGGTATATCCTGCAAGTTGTTTAAAAAAGAAAAAAGAAAAAAAAAGCAATTTTAATCACATAAGCTGAAAATCAGAATATTCTTCATTAAAAAAAAACGAGTCACCTGAGTTAGGCGTAACATTTTTCAAGTAGCCTGAGTTTTTGTACTGCTTTTGAGATATCCTATATTATTTGACATGTTTTTTTTCTCCTATACCTTTTATCGATCACACTGCTAGCAGTATTAATAACAATTGACGTGTCATATTCAACCAAGTATAAAACGCACACCATACAGGAAAGAAATATCGTTTAGTAGATAATAAGGGCATATATGGCCAGGTAAACAATGGCTTTTGTCATAAATTTTCTCTTCATTTCCAGTTGCATTGACATGTTACTTGCGGTCGTTGAGGTCATTTCCTTCATCTGTATTACAGTTTTCAGGGTCGTTAAGTAAGACTTAACCTGCTAGTAAAATACCAAACAAATTGATGATGTAAGTAACTAGAATAAATCGTATAATATAATATAAGTTCCACCAAAAACATTACAAAAACTCAGGAATTTTCTTTCTCTAATCTGATCTCCAATCCTTGAGAAGAAAATCAATTGACCATGAAGCAAGTGAAGTCATCAACTAAATTAACCAATAGCAAGAGGTGAAATTCTTTTGCATGGAAAAGGCAGTAATAGTAACATTTAAACACATTTATAAATATGTTGTAATAAATAAAACACAATATATACGTTATGGATACCATTATGCAATGACCAATCTCGTAATAGCTAACTCAAAATTTGCAACATACTGGCTGTTATATAACATAACAACCATAATTTATTCCATAGCTGTCAGCTGAATCAACTGAAAGCAAGACATGAAATTCGTTTGCACGGAAAAGGCAGCGTTCATATATCATTACCTGGCATTGTCGCGGACCTCCAAATCAGGAAAATAAAGAGATGTAAATGCAAGAAGCCGAGATAGTCCGATGAACAATCTGGAGCTGTGATGGTGCATTAGCATTCCCCTACAAATGCCGAGGACATCACTTGCCAGAGACCAAGATTTCAATCCAGTATCCAGATCATGATTCTCAACAACAAAAACCATGAACTTCATAAGCAACTCGAGTAAACGTCGAGGAGGTACAGTGTCATTTCTGCCAATTCTATCAAAAACAGGGAAATATGAAGATGTTCTATAGTTTATGACAACTTTAGGGAGCAAATGCTCATCAAATGTTTGAAGCAGGTTCTCCCCAAGCCAGCAATGCTTTCGGCAGCACAACAAACGGTCGAGTAAACTAACGAGAACAGGTACCAACTTCTGGAACTCTAATACCAATTTTACCAACATCATCTGCGACGTGGAAGCATAAAGTATGAATGCGAATGCGGTACATCTACATAGAAACAAAAGCTAATGAATGAGTCTAAACCCCTCTCTATATTTCTTTTCTACAGAGGAACAGAATCTAGAAAAGAGATTAATGTAAACAAGGAACTATACAGTGGAAGACTATCAATTCGCAAAAATTTTCCAAGTTTTCCAAAATTTTTTTCCAAGGGTGCTACTCTATAGGGAGGTTGTTTCCGCACAAATCAATTAAATATTTTCAAAGTCCGAAATCAAAGATACTCAACTAGTTATGAAGACGATTTCTAGGAGGAAAAACATCTAAAAGGTGTTGCCTTTTCCTTTACATATTTATACTGTTAGGGGGGGAAAAATAACCCCCTCCTCTTCGTGCTTGTTTATTACATGGTTTATATATCCTAGAGTCTCCTTATGATTTGTGTAGGAGAAGAACATACACATGCTCCCTATCTAGATACAAGACTCTCGCATAAAATTTGTCAATTTTTCACTCGTGCCTCAAATTTACATATTAGTCGCAAAACACAATATGGCCGAGCAAATCAAGTCTAAAAAGTGTTGCCTTAGTTCTTTACATTCCATAAGAAAAAATACATAACCAACTACTCATTGTGCTTGTTTCTTTTGATGGTATTTATATGTTCTTGTGCCTCCTCATGATTCACCTAGGAACAGCCATGGGCACGTTTCCTATCTAGATATAATAAGACTCTTGCATAAAATTGGCATTTTTCTTCACTCGTGCGTCGCATTTATACATTACTCACAAATCAGAGCAGTGGCAGGGAAATTAAGATTGGATTTGGAAAAGTGAAAAAGAAAGGAACAAGAGGAAACTGAAAAACTTGCATTACCTGTATGGTATGAAAGATTGTGGAGTCCATTATAATTCTAGTAGTAGATGGATCAGTGTCAGAATGAGATGAGGCACCGATTAAAAATTTATGCAAGGTCCTGATTGCCACAGCCGTTTCTGTGCTCCAAGGAGGCATCCATTTAAATGCTGATACACAGACGAGACCATCCTCAAGGTACTTCACTGCAGATACTTCCGAACCTGACCCTTCCAATTGCAATGAATCAACACCGATAGAGCATAACGCAAGCAAATCTAGCTTCAGTGACTTCAACGCAAGAGCATCGAACACATTCGGGTAAAAATTAGATCCCAATCCTGAAACTAACTTCTTCTTCCCAGCATCTCTATCCAAAACAAACCCAAGGAAACCCAACAACCAATGAAGCACAAGCAACCGAAAAACTAGATGTTGCTGCCCTTCTTTCGACATCAGCATAAGACGTCTATAAATATCCATCTCTTGCCCATCAAACGCATCCGTAAAACTTGAATACATCATCAAAACAACATGACAAAGCAAAGGATCATAGCTATAAATCAACCCAAAGAACTGAACTTTCAACAGGGACACCTGCAATTCCAACGCAGCCGCCACAGGCATCATCCTAGACATAAATTCCATCATCCCACAAGGGGTTAAAACATGGGGCCACTCCAAAAGAAACGCCATTACCCTCTTAAGCTCCTTCAAATTCGAACCCGACATCAATTCGCCACCATCTAAATTCTCCTTCTCTTTACTACTACCACTACTACTTATCCATGGAGGAACATTGAAAGGGACCAAAGGAACAGCAGTACTAGTTATATTAGAAACAACATCCAATTTACGGACAACAATATGATAAATTACCTCCAGAAGCAATAGAATATAGCTCTGAGACGCGTGCGTGCGCTCATTCTGACACAATCCCCATAGATGCCCTACAATCTCCACAAACAAACACGGATACTCTCTCTCCAACTCTCTCAAGCACTCGCACGCCACCGCGCGAGCCTGGCGGTCCACGCTGTGGTTCGGCCGGTTGATGATCGTCAATAGAATCGCGATCAACTCCTGTAGATGGCTCAAATTGAGCGAGTTTCTAATCGAATTAACCGTCATCGTGATCGAAGTAGCAGAAATCATCATCTGCTCTTTTAGCGCGAATGTGATCGCCGATCCGTCGATCGGCGATTGAATTACAATCTTTAAAGTTTCGAGAAGCTTCGAGAGAGAATCATCGGCGCCTGCGCCGGTTCCGGAAAGCAAATCGGAGGTGAACTCGTCTAGGAAGACGAGAACGTGGAGTTTGAGAGAGAGAGGGAAGTCCTTTTTGAGAAGGGAGGAGAGAGAGTGGTCGAACACGGCTGCGCCGGCGAACAAGTAGCGGTCGCGTACGGTGCTGGCGCCGGAGTGGTGGAAGTCGTCGATTAGGGTTTCCCAGTCGGAGGGGGAGAGGTTCTTCAATGGTGGTAGCTTGTCCATGGTTTCTTACTATGCGGTCGTGGTGTGTAGCATTGCAATAGAGAGGTTCTATTGTAAGACACAAAGATAGCCGAGAAAACCTTTGACCAAAACATATATACATATATATATATATTTTTTTTTCTCTAAATATTTTTATACTTTTCTCATTATATTAGTTTAATTATTATATTTTTAATTCTATTAATTTAATTTTCTTATAATTTATAATGTATTAATTTAGTCCTTTAATTAAATTTAAGTTAAATTATTAATATAATTTTGAACTAAATAATCACATTAAATGCAATTAACCCAATATTAGTTCATCAATTTACTCAATTTTAACTCAATTCAAGGTTAAACCATTAAAAATTTGATTAACAAATTAACATAAATTTTACTCTAAGAAATAAATTGACACAATTTCAACTATAGAGGGACTAAATTGACACAATTAAAAGTACAATGATTAAATTAACATAATTGGCAATATATAGAGACCTTTAAGATTAATAACCTTTTTTTTATGAGCACTTCTTTTTTTAGGGGCAAAATATAGTAAGACCTCTTGAGTTTTACAATTAGTTACAATATACTCTATAAACTTTTAATTTTTAAAAAATAGTTCATTTTACTTTGCAATTAAATACAACGTATCCTTGCACTTTTAATTTCGTAAAATAGCCTCCGGAACTTTGTAATTAAATACAATACACCCTCTATATTCTCAGTTTCAAAAAATAGCTATATAAACTTTATTATTACACACAACTCACCCCTAAAACTTTGTTACTAAATATAACACACCCCTTAAACGTTAATAAATTTAAAATTAAGAAAAACTATGAAATTGAAAATTTTGAAACAAATTATGCCAAATATTTTTATGGAAAAAGCTTGAAAAAAACATAATAATATTTTTAAATTTTATTTTTCAATATTTTTAAAATTTTATTTTTTTAGTATTTATTTTCAAAATTTTAATTTTATTATTTTAGTTTTAAATCTTTAATCTAATTTTAGAATTTTTAAAAAAAATTTATTATATTTTATCTTATAGTATTTATTATAGAAATTTAAAAAATGTTTTATTATCTTCTATGTTTATAATAGTTTCTACTATAATTAATTAAATTAATTATTTTGTTTAAATATCAAAAAATCCTCTTATCTTTTGCAAAGAAGCATAAAGCTCTTGCCATTCTTCTGAAAACATAAACTTCTATCTTTTGAATAAAGTTAGAAAATCCCTAATTTTTAATTCAATATATATTTTTTACTTTAAATTTATTAATCTAATTTTTATTAAAATTAAAAACTATTATTGTAATTTTTCAAAACTTTTCCTAAATTTTTTTCATAATTTCTTTTAAATTTAAATTTTATATATTTTTAATTTCTAATTTATCAATGTCTAAGGGGTGAGTTTTGTTTAACAAAGTTCAATGGGTGAGTTTTATTTAATAACAAAGTTTATGGCGTAATTTTATAGAACTAAAAGTGCAGGGAGTATATTATGTTTAATTATAAAGTTCAAGGGACTATTTTATGGAAATAAAATTGCAAAGAGTGTGTTATGTTCAATTACAAAATTCAGGGGACTATTTTATGAAATTAAAAGTGCAGGGGTGTACTGTGTTTAATTAAAAAGTTCATGGGCTATTTTCTGAAATTGAAAACGTGGTTGTGGGGGGGGGGGGGGTTGTGGTTAATTGCAAAGTTTAGGGGGTTTTGCAATAATTTGTCCTTTTTTAGCCAGGTGGAGGGCTTGTAGGGTTATTTTTTAATTATTTTTTAAGGTTATAGTGAGACGGTTATTAAGGTTCTTACTGGCTTTTATTCCACCCTTGTTGAGATCGCGAATATTGTAGAAGATATTCGTAATCAACTCCTCAATTGTCCACGTTTGTTTCAAGTTTATAGATAAGCAAATCGGTCAACTGATTAACTAGCAAATGTTGGTAAAGAGAGCGTGAGCTTCACCCGTTTCAGATCAAGCTCCCTCTCGCTCTCTCTTATCCATCTCTCAGGTTGACACTTGTCATGTCCTGAGATAGTTCTTGGAACATGACTTAGAGAATTAGAAAGAATTAGAGTTTGAGGTGAGGAAGAATTGAGAAAGAGATGAGAGTTAGAGAGAATAGAGGGAGGATTAAGAGGAGTATTGAGATTGCTGTTTATCATTGAATGAGGATTACATGCTAAAGAACAACTACTTATACTAGCTAAAGCCTAAAGAGCTATCTAACTAATGTACTAACTAATACAAGAATCTCCTAACTAACTATAACAACCATACTAATGAATTACAACACATGCCTAATTACAACTAACATGTACTTAGGCTACCTTACACAATTTAGTGCAATTAAGGATTAATACAATCTAATGCATTCGAACTATCTTAGCTAATACTAATGAGTTGAGTGCTTATCTACCATATTACAATCATGACAAAACCTTTGTATTTCCTCTCTTTAAATGGTGTTTGTAAGAAGCTTCAGCCATTCCCTTAGCTTTATTTTAAAAAAAACAATAATTCCTTGTAGGTGGGAAAATGTCCCTTCTAATTGCAAAAGCTATGGCAGTGTGAGATGGGATTTGGCATTGTATTCAGAAAGGATTTAGACGTATCGATATGGAAGGTGATAATCTTATGAAGATTGAACGTATCTATGGCGGATTCAAATGTCTCGACATTTTTTTATTTTGATAATTAGCGATATAGTCACGATAAAGAACAGGTGACTCGAGTGAGCAAGGTCTAAGAGAACCCGAAAAAATGGGAAATAGAAACAAGAAAACAAGAAAGCAGGGCAGGAGAAAACAAGGCACAAAAAAACAACAACATGCGCCACATGTCTAAAACAACATTGAGAGCTCGTAAAAAGTTCAATCATATCCGATTCGTCTCCATCATAAGCCAAACCGAGCCTTTTCCCAAACTCTCATCTACGCTTCGCAACAGAAAGCTCGCTAACATCCTTGCCTTGTCACCCTTCCTTACAAACTTCCCGTTTTTTGTTTGCCACAGGGTTTGGTTTGCTTCTTTGCATTGCTCCTAGGAGATATGTCCTTAATGAATTCTTTTTAGTCCCGCTTTATTTGCTGTTTTAACTTACGCTTGTGAGCTCTTTGGCTTTTATTTGACGACACAAAGCTAGAAGCTTGATGGCATGGAATCCTCTTCCTTCTCTGCTTCCCTTTGTCAATAGACTTAGCAACAAGTGGTCCTGTTACTGGAGGTGGTTCAAAACCCGACGGGTACTCAGGTCCAGAAGAATCAGAATCAGAATCACTATCGGCATCTCGAATCTAAACCTGGTTAGTACAAGTAGAAACAGGCCCCTGGGGCATCGTTGCATCATCCAAGCCTGCTTCGATCCATGGTAAGGCAAGAGGAGCCTGAGAAGTCAAAACTGGAAGTTGGGAATTTGACTGTTGAATGGTAGATGGAATGGTCGAGCATAGGCATAAAGGATTTGAGATCCATCTCCAATTAGCTGTCCAGCAAGAAGAAGGTCAAATTAGGCCCCTATCGAGCGTCACCCATATTTATTGCAAAAGGAATAGAGCTGTAGATCGGATGGCTACTAGAGGGATTCGATAGCACTTATTTGGTGGTATTTTAGAAGGCTTTTGTGTAGATTTCAGTATGGCAGTCAGTGAAGAAACACTAGGGTTGCGTACATATGGGTAGGCCCCCTAGCATTCCTTTTACCTTAAAGAAAACATATATGCTTTTAGGGGACATGTCGGTCCCCATTTTGTTTCAATAGTTGGAGTGGGCAGTTGGCTAACCCCAACAGTCCATCAATGCTGTTGTCATTGCTGCTATCAATACCTTCCACCTGCTCACATTGCTATCAACCTCCACATTCTCTTGTTGTGTTGTCACCAGCCTCTTGACCCCCCTCCCACCAGTGCTGCCTCCTCATCCCTCTCGCGTCACTGTCAGCATTTCTCACCCCTCACGCCATCGTTAGCACCACCCCATCAATTTCGCCCCAACCATATGTACACTACTCCAAGCCCACTAACCCGTCATGTGGATATGAATTCCATATACGAAAATAGGCACAACGCAGTGATTGGGAGAGGACAACAACATGTTAGGGAATAAGGGAATGCCAACAACAACATATGAGGGTTGTGGAGGCTGATAATAGTGTGTAAGGGGCTGGGGCACGGTAGAGGATTGGAAAAGCTAATGACGACGTGAACATGGGCTTGGGAATTCGACAATGGGACATGCCAGCAATTTGGCACAATAAAAAGGAATATACACAGTGCCTCAAGGGCTCCCGCCTACGCAGGGTCTGGGGGGCGGATGTACGCAGCCTTCCCCCTTCAGGGTGTTAACCAGAAGAGAGGCTGTTTTCCAGTGCCCCCAACCTGAGGGTGAGGACTTCCTAGGAGGTCACCCATCCTGATACTACTCTCGTCCAAACATGCTTAACTTCAGAGTTTTAATGGCATCCGTTGACGGCGTGTTGGTGCCCTCTTTGGTACAATGATTATAGTAATGCGATGCTGCGGCGGCTCATCAATAAAGGACATTTCTTATACTTAATACATTATTTTTAAAATGTGCTTTTACCTCATGGAAGATATTTGGGGGGAAAAAAAAAATTAAATTTTATGATATCTAAAAAAATGTTTAAAATTTCAAGATACCTTAATAGCGCATGTTACCAACATTAATTTTTCTTTTTTTTTTTTGGTAACACCCTTGAAGTTTTTTTTCTCCTTAGAATGAAAGTTTGTGATCCATAATTATGCTAAAAAACAATGAAAATAGAGGGTTATTATTATTTTTTTTAACCAAAGAATAGAGGGTATATTTTGGTACTTTGATATTTTTGAAAATAATAAAAAAATCATGACTTTCTGAATTTTAAAAATGCTCCTAAATTGTTATCTTATTAATAAAAAGGCTCTTCTTTGGTACGATGACATCATTTTCCGTTAATAGAGTTCTCGTGACAATTGATTTTTTATTAATGTTACAGTAAAATAGCAAAAATATCCTTCTATAATCATATTTTTAAACAAAGTGAGCAAAAATAGATAATTTCTACATAACACAAAATCTCGAATTTTGTGTTTATAAAGTAAGGATAAGGGTATTGAATGATACTTTTGTAATTTTACTATAGCATTAATAAAAATACAGTTGCCACAACTACTTTGTCGGCGAAAAATACCGTCATTATGCCGGAGGGTGACCTTTTATTAATACGACAAAAAGTTAAGAAATTTTTTAGGATTATTAACACCAAAGGTTCCTATACTTTGTCTATTGTATCAGTATAGTTCTCGTAATTTTAATTGTGTCTATTTAGTCCATGTACAATTGAAATTGTGTTAATTTAGTCATTAGAGCAAAATTATGTTAAGTGTTTAATGAAAATTTTAATATTTCGACCATGGATTGAGTTAAACTGAGTAAATGTAGGAATTTGTAGTGGATTACTTGCATCTAATGTGATTGGGCTGTTAAAAATTATGTCAATAACTTAACTTAAATTTGATTAAAGGACTAAATTGACACATTATAAATTATAGAGGGACTAAATTAACGTAATTAAAATTACAAGGACCAATTTAATATAATAAACAAAGTATGTAGACCTTTGAAGTAAATAATCCAATTATTTATTAATTCAAAAACTTGAGAGCTTTTTATTATTTGAAAAAATAAAATATAAATGACACAAAAATAAACATGCAAAATTTAGTCTCTCTATCAATTTTTCTCTTGACTCTTCTAATTTCCCAGAAATCTCCATCTTTTCCCTTCAATCTGCTTCTATTGTCGGCGAATAACCGGCGCCGGCGTTCAGGCGGTTATCAAATTTCAACATCTTCATCGCAGATTTGTCGCTACATCTGGTAACTGCTTCCCTCTCTTCTCTAATTTTCCATTTGCAATCTCATTTGAGCTAAATTCTCTGTGTTTAACACAGATCTCAGGTGAAATGTCGCGGTATATCTTCGAAATTGACGAATTTTTGGCCTAATTGACTTGCATTTAGGGTTTGTAGGTTTGCTCTCGGGTGATTTGTTCAGATACTTTCAGGATTTGTGTCGGTTGAAGTGATCGGTCAGCTCGGGATGGGAATTTTTGATGGACTACCGGTTCCACCTGATAAATCCGTGAGTAATAGTGATATTTGGTTGATTGGGGTTTCCGCACAGTTTTGTAGAGCAATTGGAACAATTGTTGAAAGGGTAATGTTATTGCTACGGCAATAATGTTAATGACAGAGCAACTTTATGAAAATTTGTGGCTATTATTTACTATAAATCACGTAATTGATCTGGCAATGACGTTTTTGCCCTAGCAGTAACAACACCCTTGCTGAAATTGTCACATGTAATTTTGTTTTGAGCTCTATTTCCTTTGTAATTTCAGTAGTTGCTTTCAATATGTTGCGTTATGCTTTTCACTACCATATTTAGTGTTGTTTAAACCCCAAGTGATAGGCTTATGGGTAAGACACCTGGACTTGACACCTTTTGAAGTGTTAGTTTGGGTCTAGCCTTTGGATGTAAACAATTTCTTGGGGCTATCCATTGGTTTGCAAGCTCAACTTACCTTGTTGGCTGTTTGTGGGATGGCATGTAGCACTATAATGTAACTGTAGCCACAACATAACTGGTTTTACAATATCTTTCAACGTTATGTGATCTAGTAGTGATGTCGTAGTCAAACCTTTAGGATGCGTTAATCAAATGTTAGCATGGAAATTTCCAAATCTCGAAGGCCTTGCATTATCTACGATTTTGGTCATTTATTGTGTTCTATTTTGAATGCAGTATTTAAGGGAAGATTTATCAAGAATAGATGAGAGTTGGGCTGCAGCGCGCTTTGACTCTTTGCCTCATGTTGTCCACATTCTGACCTCAAAAGACCGTGAATCCGAATTGCAAGCCTTAAAGGAGCAGAGTGACATTCTTGAGGAAGTTGTGGATGAAGTTGTTCATGCATATCATGGTGGCTTCAACAAAGCAATTCAAAATTATTCTCAGGTATCTTCGATTCCCTCCAAGTTGGGAGCAATGAAGTTTCCTAATTATTCAATTGAAATGCGACTATTAAGTTCTCGGTGAGGATATTACCCAAACATGTTACTTCAAAGGAAGTAGTTGACAAATGCTCATTGAAGACCAAAGCTCCTTCCCAATTACCCTAACCAAGCACAACCTTATGTCCTTTGGAAATTGATTTTATTATACAAGAGCCACAACCTACAGGTTCAGCAGGGAGGTTACTAGAGATACTTCTGCTGATGGAAGACACCACCGTCTAATAGTTAAGATTTTCAGTTGTGGTCACAGTCATGGTTGGTCTTGGTCTCAGAGTTGCATAAAGGGATGTCATGGACTTGGCTTAACGGAAGTTATATGATGTAATCACCATTATTTGATTCCGTGCTGAGAAGTTCTTCCATGATTATTTCCTTTCAATTTGTATGTGGTGTCCAAAAGTCCACGGGGAAGGCTAGCTTTGTGACTGATAGATTGTAAAACTTAAATCGCTAATTGATTTACAGCATGATTCGAAGTGTTAGTTGTAGTAATCTATATTTGTTATGTCTAGAGTTTCCTTTAAGATGGTGTCTACAGTTTTCCTTTTGAGCAAATTCTTTTTGTAATCATAAAAGGTAATATTTTATGTGACCATCTTTTACTTATGCCCATTTGGTCAGATTTTGCGCCTATTTAGTGAATCTACGGAAAGTATTTCCGCATTGAAGGTTGATCTACCTGAGGCAAAGAAGCGTCTTGGTGCCCGAAACAAGCAGTTGCATCAACTATGGTATAGGTCTGTCACATTGCGTCATATAATCTCACTTTTGGACCAAATTGAAGGAATATCCAAGGTATTTATGTTCTAAAATTCGTATGGCACTTTTACTTTAGGTTGTAGGATGTGGTTCTAGACATCTTATGAGCTTCATATGCTGCGAGTCGTCAAATATTTTCACCTTTCTTTGATCTTGACTAGCGGTAGGTGCTGTACAATGTGTTTGTATGGAGGAAAGTAAAGCATTTATCCGTAGCTGCCAGTTATTTTGTAGCTTGTTGAGCTGGGCCATTCAAGTGTAGGCTTATATGTACCTGTAGACTTCAATAATACAACAACAACAACAACCGACCCAGTGCTTTAAGGACTTCCGCGTGTGTAGGGGGGGTGGATTGTACGCAGCCTTACCCCTTCAAGGTGTTACCCTTATAGGGAGGTTGTGTCCGAGGACCCCCGCTTGAGAAGCATACAAGCATGAAGCATAAGAACATACGAGCATAATGGCAGAAAGCATGATGCATGGAGCAAAAATATACTTCAATAATGTTGTCCTTTTTGAAACTGATTTTGGTAGGATTTACCTGTCTTTTGGTGTTTTACCTTGTTCTGATTGAGTGATTGTTATAGGTAGCTTGCTGATGAATACTTTATCATCTCTTTGGAAAAAGAAAAGAGGGTTGGTGGATACGCATTATGTATACAATTTAAGTGAGAGGTCCTTAATCCGTGGCAATAATTTTAGTGAAGTTGGTTATCCTTTTTGGCTTCTAAATGAGCATAATTAATATGCTCTTCACTTTGTGCTTTCTGTTGGTACATCTGGGTGTTTGTACGGACTTGGATTCTTTAGGCCAAGAAAGGTGTAAATTTGAAACATGTGGACATTACGTCACTCATTCTTCTTGTTGTGAATTTGAATAGATTCCAGCCCGCATTGAGAAGCTCATTGCAGAGAAGCAGTATTATGCAGCAGTACAACTGCAGGTTCAGTCAACATTGATGCTTGAGAGAGAGGGTCTTCAAACGGTTAGTCTCTATGTCCACGTATACTGTTTCCATTTCATGTCCTATCCAAATTTTTGCTGTCAAATGAACCTATCCTTTCTTCCTTTCTCCTCTTGAGTTATTTACTCCATGAGTTCTTAATGTTTATAAGTTTGTTTAAATTGGTCCCACATTTTTTTGTCCAAATAGTCCTTATATTTTGTGATCAAATTGTTCCCCCATCCATTGATTGACACTTGGTAAAAATAAAAAGATGAGGGACCAATTTTGTTATAAAATGAAACACGAGGGACTTTTTTTTTCCCCCCCTCAAGAAAAAACGAAGAGGCCAATTTGAACAAACATACAAACATTGGGACCAATGGGGTAATGCCTCTCTCCTCTTCCTCTCTCATCCCCTTGTTGGATATCGTGGATTGAGTTTGAGTAGTTCTCATACAAACTTAAGTGTTGATGATCCCTAATTGAGGCCTTTATTTTATTTTGTTACTTTTTACCGCTTGTAATTGGATTTAATTTTTTGGGCCAGTTATACATGAACTAGAAATGGAAATGTATGTATTAGAAAGAATTACCAATGTCAGTCGTCTCTGTCCCATATAAAATCATTCCTACTATGGTCGCTTTGGCACTAGAGAGCAATCCTAGTAAATTCTGGGCCTAGGATCTCAAATGCAGGACTTCTTTTGTTTGATTGACATACTTGCAATAGAGAACATATATGATTTGTTCTATATAGATATTCCAGACATAGCCTCTCTTTAGGGTAACACTCTGAAGAGGTAAGGTTGCTTCCATCTTACCCCCCCAGACCCTGCTTTGGCGGGAGCCCTTGTGGCATTGGGATGGTGGTTGTTGTTGTATGTAGATATCCCATGTGGATCATAGTAGCTTTATGTTTTCGTGTAGATGCTGCTCTTCACCTAATATATCTTTAAGATGCACCTATGAATAACATGGCTTTTGGGAGGTGTCTGGGGTTGGGGGGAGGGAATTGAAGTTGTTAGGTTGTGTCTCAAATTTTTTGTCCAGATTTCGAAAAGATTTCGAAGACCCTTTTTTATTCGGGTCGGGTTGTACCCGATTTCACATTTTTTTAAGGTTTCTCTCTTGTACTATATATACATACGCTCTTCCTTTTTCTTAGGGTTTTGAGACGTTTTCTAAACCAGAGAGAGGGAGTGAAGAATCTTCTTGTAATACTCCACAATTTCGATCAATAAAAGTTCTCTACCTCCGCCCGTGATTTTTCCCTTTCTTTGAGGGTTTTCCACGTAAATACTGTTGTCTTCGTTGTTCGTTCTCTTTTACCTTATTGTTTACTTCTCAGATCTCATTTTAGTTTCTAAATTGAACCCAGATCTTGGGTATTTTTCGCCTCAAAGGAGAAGGTTTAAATTTTGCTTTTAGTTAAGCAATTTTATTTCTCTTTTGGGGAAAAATAGAAAAGGTTTCTCTGGAGGCCAGCAATTTCTTTCGGTGCTAAAGCCTTAATGCTGAAAATCTAAATGTTTCTGAAGTGACTTATCGGTCATCTGTGTGGCTATTGTAAATTATTGTTCATAAGTTACACTTACCCTTTTCTAGCTTCCAATAGTTTATGAGTTTGCCTTTCTTTAGATCCTTGAAATTCTTCCCTAGCATTAATTTCTTTTCTTTCTAGAGTAATCAACACAATCCTCGGAAATAACCTCCCTTTAGGGTAGCACCTTGAAGGGGTAAGATTGCGTATATCCCTCTCTCCTCGGACCCTGCATATGCGGGAGCTCTCGAGGCATTGAGTTGGTTGTTGTTGTTGCAGTGAATCAACAAAATCTTGTTTTCCTTTTTCTTGGATAACGTATAGTCTTATATTCCTGATGAAGCATTTTGTGCACTGTTCTGGATGGACTTGGTAGTGAATGGGTAAAAATCTCTAAACATTCACTAACAGGAAGTTGTCCCATAGATGTGGGCCACAGGATTGAAAGATGGAAGGGAGATTTCTTTGAGTGTGGGGTACGGTTTAAACGATCCGAGTCACTTGCGAGTAGCTCGTGAGTAGCTCGAATAAAACTCGACTCGAACTCGAATTAATCGAGTTCGAGTATTAAAAGATACTCGATTAATAAACGAGTGCGAGTCAAGTAGTGAACCACTCGGCTCGATACTCGATTAAATACTCGACTTGCTACTTGATTCAATACTCGACTACATACTCGATTAAATATTCGACTCGATACTTAAATTGGTACTCGACTCGTATGAAGTAGTTCTTGTGTATTATTTTCTTTTAAAATGGATGACTTGTGATATTAATAGTACAATGAGAGAAGGAAGATTTAATTCCTTGTAAAAGATGACATGTTACATTTGTGATAGAGTGAAAGTACTTGTATTTTTTTAAACTTAGGTTTTGATACATATATGTTATTGATATATTGGTGATTTATAGTGTTTTTTTTTTTTTTTTGGGGGGGGGGGGGGGGGGGGGGGACGGTTGTGCATATTTGTTAGTAATATACATTTTTTTTTTGCAACATACCCAGTGCCTCAAGGGCTCCTGCCTAAGCAGGGTCTTGGGGGGTACGGATGTACGCAACCTTCCCCTTCAGGGTATTGCCCCTGAAGAGAGGCTGTTTCCAAGTGCCCCCAACCTGAGGGTGAGGACTTCCCAGGAGGGGAGCCCTTGGGGCACTGGGTATGTTGCCCAAAAAAAAAAGTTAAAATATAGTGTGGGCAATAATTGAGCATCCAAATTGAGTATAACTAATGTTCGAGTGTATGGAATAATATTGTAAAAGAGCTAACTTGTTGAACGTTCATATGCACAATAAACGGGTACTCAAGTCGAATCGAATACTTGAATAGTTAATCGAGTTTGAGCAAAATTAACTACTCGAATCGAGTTCGAGTCCCGGAGTAGTTAATTGAGTTCGAGTCGAGTACTGAGATACTCGGCTCAGCTCGACTCGACTACACCCCTAGTGTGGGGACTGGCATGGCCAGCAGAAAAAACGATCATTTGAGAATTAGAGGTTTGCTTGCATGCATCAGGCTCATATTCTGTAGCATAATGTGGTGATAGGTGTCTAAGAATACTTTCCTCGAGGGAAAATGGTTAGAGCATTTTTTATGGCTCAACTTCCTTGGTGCAAAAGAAGGGTAAGTGTCACCTCAAGCAGAAAGGTTGAAATGCTGCACAGTGAGGATATCCGACATTGACAGCCGATTAAATTATTCATGAAAACTGAGCTTTGCTCCACAGAGTGACAATAAGTTTTTTTTTTTTTTTTTTTTTTTTTGTTTGTGCTTCTTGGGAATAGTTTTTCCACACGAAGTGATTTTGACTATGCCGTTTCCGTCACTAAGTAATGTTTATGTGATGCTTGGCCAAGTTATGATGGGACCTAGAGGTTTTGACTATGCCATTCTCGTAAGAGATGAACTTGTGAAAGCACATTTGTTGTGTTTGATGGCATTACTTGACTTTCCGGCTTCCAGTATTAACAGGCTGGAGTAGTGGCTACGTTATCTAGTTCTACTTGTCACATGTTTTGATTTTCTTGTCAGCATTAGAAGCTTTGTATGACTAATTGTAATTATTTTCATCTTGCAACCTAGACTCGGCATAAAGTTCCATTAATATTTGAGCCTATTTTGTCTAATACGCAGGTTGGAGCTCTTCTAGATGTCAAATCAGAGCTAACCAAGTTGCGTGGAGTTCTGTTCTATAAGGTCTTGGAGGACCTGCATGCACATCTTTACAACAAAGGAGATTATGGGTATGACTATAAGAGTTCCTTTTCATTCTCTCCTCTTTTCTCTCTTTGCTTCCGTGGCTTACAAATCGTAAGCCCATTAATATTATATTGGATTCTACCTAACAAGCATTTTTTTTCATGGCCCCAAAAGAATAAATAACTAGGTCAATGACTTATAAGTTGCAGAAGAGTTATGATCGAAACCATAGATAAAATACTAAAATTATTTCTCCTAGATAGGCTTTATAATATGTTTTTTTGATCAACAGGCTTTATAATATGTTGAAAAACAAGAAATACAATCTTTAGGGCATGTTTGGTATGGGGTTAAAAATGAGGGGTAAACAGTACTATGGTAAGTTTACTTGGTGGTTTGTGCTACTGTTTGCGTACTGGAAGAAATTTTCATGGTCTATGCTATTAGATACTAAGAAGAAAACTTGGTTACCACCTTCTCCACTCTCTCCTTTTCTCTCTTGATGGAAAGAGCTTGGATTTGTTGTCATTGCGTCCTGTTTCAGTGATTCTGCAATGTGGACTCATGATTGGCCTTTGCCTTTTTTATGGGTTCTGCTGAAAGGATTATCATGATGATTTTTTTTCTTTATTCATTCTCTTTTTCTAACCTTCCTGTCACCTGGTCATTTAAAGCTTTTATTCCCTGAAATGTCTGTTACCAAGTTAATCACGTGATGCAGCTCAGCTTCTTCAAACATACTTGAAAAAGATGATGAAGTTCTGACAACTACAGCTGTTGAATTCTCGATGAGTGTTTCACAACCAGTGTCTCGGCGAACCAGATTAGCAAAAGGTGATAACCAAGTTGGTGGATATGGGCTCGGAGATGGATCATACAGGCCCAGTTCCATTGATGGAGGGTAAATTGAGTACCTAAACTCTGCTTTATGTTTCCTTTCCATCCCTGACTTATTTATGATCTTTGCTCTCTTTGCTATCTGCCAGCATCTTTGAGATTTGCTTTTTGGATGAAGTTTATAGTAAGTTAAGGTTCAGGATATTTGTAACTGTTTCTGTGGTATCAACTTCTGATAGATGTAGGAGAAAGGAGAAAGATATTCCAAGTTAAGAGAACATTGTGAGATTTTTATTTGTTGTTGAGTTTGGCTCTGCGTGAAGTTTCAACTGGTGCCACGGATTGGAACCTGGCACCATTATACAACATAGTTGTCTGAAAATGTAAGGCCAAGAAAAGCATTTAAATGAATTTGAATTAGCAAATTTATCACTTCATTCTCAATAAACAAGCATACAATTCAGAACATTTGCAATGTGCATAGTTTTATGGGAAAATTACACATTGCTAATTTGAGGCTTGATGAGTCAGTTGCTTAATCCACAAGTTCTGTATTTTAATTTTTTAGTGCCTGGGGTTTGGTGAAAATAATTTTGTCCGTTAATTGCAGATGATTTGAGTGGAATTTGTGAAGAACCAAAATAACCCTATTTACTGGGTTTTGTTATGACAACAAATCAAAACCAAAATACGCTTATTGAAGTACTGCATTTTGTATAATAACAAATTAAAAGACAATTGTTATTATATTTTTAAAAAATAATAGCCAATGGACACTTAGCACACCCCCTCACCCTTCATCCCTTACCCCCTCTCTTTCCCATTCTTGCCTGCCACCCAATCCTGACCATCACGTTGGTCACCCGACCCTAACCACTAGCCCTACCACACGTAATCCAAACCCTATGTTGGCTGCGACCTGTCTCTCTCTCCCTTCCTCCCATTATGTCAACGGAGTAAAAGGTATTTCATAAAATTTGTGGATTTAAAATTAATTCATCAAACCTTAGGGTATTAAGATATAACTTACCCTAGTATATTAATAAATATGTTTAGTGTTTTTTTTAATAGATCTCTCTGTTCCTATCTGTAGTCACAGACTCATAGGAATACTTAGCTATATGTTATTTTATGTACGTTTTGCATCTTAAACATCTCAGAACATTGAACATTCACTGGCCACTTACTGTTATTATTCATGCCTAACTACTACTGGGTGTTTCATGAGACCAGCACCAGATTATTAGATTAGGAGAGTATTTATTGCTTAAGATGTTTGGAGAATAGTATGTTACTCATCAAAACCTAGTATGGCTAACACTAGTTTGACATTTTTTTCATAAGAAAGGAAATTATATTGGGAGAGGAAAATATACAATGTTTTTTAGACAAGTCCTCTGAGTGAAAGAAAATACAAAAACAGTTTCCTTAAACTACAAAAGAAAGCCCTTCAACCTTTCAGTTTCTGCAATCAATCAAGGTTATTTCAGTAAGGCCTCCAAAAGTTTCCCCGGAGAGAGCGTAGGAAGGCCGTCTTATCGCACTATCTAGTGCTTCAGGAATCTTATAGAAAAGTTCTACAAACTATTATCATTTGAAATATCTGTAAGTATGAATGAAATTAACCCATTCTAGTACCATGCTGTTATGAGATCATGTTTTGGACTGAATGATAAAGAAACGAGGAAAAAGATGATTTCAATATTTGAGTTGTTGGTCATCATTAGCGTAGGAAGGCCGTCTTATTGCACTATCTAGTGCTTCAAGAATCTTATAGAAAAGTTCTAAAAACTATTATCATTTGAAATATCTATAAGTATGAATGAAATTAGCCCATTTTAGTACCTTGGTGTTATGAGATCATGTTTTGGACTGAATGATAAAGAAACGAGAAAAAAAGGATGATTTCAATATTTGAGTTGTTGGTCATCATTAGCGTAGGAAGGCCATCTTATTGCACTATCTAGTGCTTCAAGAATCTTATAGAAAAGTTCTAAAAACTATTATCATTTGAATATCTATAAGTATGAATGAAATTAACCCATTTTAGTACCTTGGTGTTATGAGATCATGTTTTGGACTGAATGATAAAGAAACGAGAAAAAAGATGATTTCAATATTTCAGTTGTTGGTCATCATTGAATTGCTCTTTCAGAAAATGATGACTCTGAGCAGTTGGATCTCCACCAACAGTTGTTACTCAGGGCTACAATGCCAATGCAGCGGGAAGGACAATATAAACATTTTTAGCACTGCATTCGTATTTTTGTGTCTTGGAATTCAGAAAGGGAAAGTAAATCTTTTCTGCGTACCTGCCCACTTCTTTTGGTCATGTCATTATTACCTTTACAAGCTAAGGTTCCTGTCTCTCCAAAATCCATCTTCCCTTGTCAGTTTCCTGTTTATCGCGTGTCAATAGGCCCTGAGAAGATGTAGTGTGTTATCTTATTTACAACTTAGTGCAGTTCTCCAAACATAGCCTATTCTACACATTTTCACACTATTGCTTGCCGTAGTTTCTTTTTCTCTTCAAATTCAAAGGCCCTTGGAAATGCGAGTTTAAGCTGTAACTGATTTAACGAATCTCAAAAAATAAAATGCGCTTGATTCCATTTTGTTCTTTTTTTTAATGTGGGATGACTTCACTTCTTTTGAACTCAAACTAATCCTTCTCTCACTATAATATATCTTGTACTGATTTAACAGTCTTAGTAGGGGTTTCCAAGTTCATAGTAATCTTGATAGATTTTTCTTAACATTCCTTTCAGTTCATATGATGTCCATGATGAGGAGGATGCACTGGAAGGTGATGAAAATGGTGGTGATAGTGGCCTTAAGAAGAGCAAACATCTTTCTTATCAAATTCCTTCTTGGCTTTCATCTGCTACCCCTGATGAGTTCCTTGTATGTTGATGTCACCTAATCAGTTGCACCCTCACCCGACTTTGCTATATCTTCTGTGTCTTTGTCAAGCTTTTGATGATTGAGTTTCATTTCCCTTGATAGGAAGCTGTGAAGAAGAGTGATGCTCCTCTTTATGTGAAGTATTTGCAGACAATGGTCGAATGCTTGTGCAAGCTTGGCAAAGTTGCTGCTGCGGGTGCAATAATATGGTACTTATATGTTGCTGAAGCCTTCTATTTATGAACATCTGTTAATGTTTTAAATGAATCTCTTTTCTTGATTTGTGTATTAAGGCATTTCCTTCACCTGTTTTGACATTGTTTCATCTTTGTAGGCTTCGGCCGTGTCCTGGGGTATGCTTCTTGTAGTTGTACTACTTAGTTGTACTACTTCTCTTCCATCTATATATTTCGCTGACTTACCCCCCCCAAAAAAAAAAAATGCATTTCCTTCACTTTAAGCTTGATTTCTTCTATTCTATCTGGTGTTTTGTCCATTCTTGCTATTGCTTTGGATAGTGGATCCCTGAGTTCTGTAACATCCTGCATTAGGCTCTATTTCCTACATTTTTTCTTTCGCTGTGCAGGTTCTCCTTCTTTTCTCTGTTCTTTTTTCTGCATGTGGTGTTGTGTCTGATAGGGGTTGGCTGTGGTGGTGGCTGACATTCCTACAGTTAAGGACTTCCCCCCTTTTAGATGCTCCATTTGACCTCCTAATTGTTGAGCTGAATGGGAAAACCCGAATGTTATTTGCATTTTATTGGGTTTTCAATTGTAGTGGCTCATGAGAAAGGAGATGAATTGGTGCTGTATGCCATGAATGCTTTCTAATCTGTTTTTCGTCATATTAGCTGCCAACTCTCTAAATTTCCTTTTTCACTGATGAATTGTTTTATGATTTGGCTGGTTAATCACAGCTAAACTGTGAATATGAGTGTCTATAATGGGGGCCTGCTGCTGCCCTGTTTCACTCCTACATTGAATCATTATGAGTTTGATCCTTTTAGGTTTTAGGTTTCTGGATTGGGTCATTCCGGGATTCTAGTTGGTACTAGTGGGGTTTGAGTAGGCCAGATTATTTCGGGTTCAAGTTATCTTTCTTTTGTGTCAATCAGGGTGCATTATTTATAGTTTCAAGTTATGTTGTGTCATGTCAAATTAAAGTTAGGTCATTTCAGGTTTGATTTTTAGTTATAACCTAATTTCGTGGATTTGGGTTTTGTAATTGGAATTTCAATTCCAATAGGTTAACGAAACAATACAATTAAACTTAATGAACCCTAATGCCAATTCCAAGTGTCAAACAGGGCCTTAATTTCAATATGGTTGTTTATGTTGATTAGGTGATCTTTCTTTCATTGGTATTGCATGTTTTAAAAGATTATCATTTGCATTTAGGTTTACCAATATATCTTGTTCTTGGTATAACACATTTGCCAATTACTTTTGCCTGTGATTATCTGAAGTTGTTTCTTTTTCTCTTTTTTTTTCTTTTGTTCTCAGCCAGAGATTGAGACCTACAATTCAGGATATAGTTACTTCCAAGATTAAGAGCCACGCTGACCTTTTGAACTCGTCAAGGCCTAGAATTGGTCAGACTGCACATTCAGCAACACCTCTACAGAGTTTGAAGGAGCGGTTGGAAACATACCAGTTTCCAAAACAAAAGCGATCTAATGGTTTATCTGCTGCTGGAGCTTTGGTGGCAGTTAGCCCTGTTACACCAGTAATGGCACCAATGGGAGCTGCACAGGCTGCTGCAAGGGAACTTTTGGATTCGATTCTTGGAATAATGATTAGGATATTTGGTGAGAAACAAACTATTTACTCCACTTGGCCAACAAAACAATGATCATGCTTCAGTGGTGAGTTACTCACTTCTGTTATTGTTGTAGAGAACCATGTTATTGTCGGAGAGCTTCTTGAATCAAAAGCCAGTCAACAAATTGAAATTAGTACTACCCCGAAGTCTATCGCGACTGATCTGAATTGGAATACTGAATCTGAGGGATCTCAGGTCACTGGTGGCTATGGCATTGGCTTTTCATTGACAGTTTTGCAGGTATGCTATTGGCTGAAATGGGATTTATTACTTCTTTTTTCTTTTCTAGATTGTTTTTATTGATAACTGAAAGGACCCTTACACATTGATACTAAGTTCTTATCTCAAAGTTCTTTGTAATTTTTACTTTTTAATTCTCTTTATGTGCATCATGGATTATATGAAAGAGTGAATGTCAACAACTTATATGTGAGATTCTCCGAGCAACCCCTGAAGCTGCCTCTGCAGATGCTGCTGTTCAAACAGCTAGACTTGCAAGCAAGGCTCCTACGAAAGATAAGAGGCAAGTAACCATATATCAGAGCTTGCTGGATGTTTTTTGCATTTTCTGCGGAGAAGACCTCATGCCTAGTTGACTTCGCATGATAAAATTCCTTTGTATATTGCAAATCCAAATGCCTTTGGATGTCACAAGTTTGATATTAGATGAATTCATGAAATTTTGTCAATTTATATGTGATTTCACCCTTAAGCAAATTAACAGGATCTTTCCTAAATTAGGCGTAAGTGGTCCATTATAGACCCAGTAGATGTCCTACTTAGGTGGGTTGTGTTGCAGTGGTGGTAGATTGGTTCATGACAGACCTGTTGTCTATTGCCTAGTTTATAAAATTGCATTGTGACAAGGCGAATTTAATTGTTGATTGCACTTTCTTCGGTACCCATTTTATTCATCTCTGGTCTAAGTTGCTTGTGATCAATGTATTAGCTGAGTGAGTGGAAATAAAAACTTGTACTGCAGTAAAATTTGCAACCACCTCTGATTTTGCTTTTCTATTTTCGGCATTTATGAGGTAAGATCCAAGCTGGAGGAAAAGGACTCCTCCATGATTGTAAATACCCAGTAAAAACAGCAAGGCCCTTCAATTTCGTTAATTAACATCAAAAAGCAACCACTCACAAAGACCATTAGTAGATGGCAGAAGATGAGCCAAAGTCTGATACTTGTGTAAGGATTTAGCAGAGGCATCTTGGGGGCCTTAGAAACAACCTCCCTTCAGGTAGCATCCTGTAGGGGTAAGGCTACGTACATTCCCGACCTTGCCATAGCGGGATGTGGGAGCCTCTTAGGCGCTGGGATGTTGTTGTATTCTTGTAAATATAAAAAGCAGTGACGGCTTGATGAATTTGTATTAATTAAAAGTGTGCGGTGGAGTCGGTGGTTGATATAACTGTGATATTGTTCTTTTACAATTCATTCCGTAAATCAATGTGTGTTGTATTTGGTTTTTAATATTTTTGATCTGCTACAAACTAATCTACGTTCTTGGAATCACTAATTTTCTTTGGTATTCTGCAACTTGAATTGTAATTGGTCTTACTGTGACGGCACATTACTGTTGTGATGGATTGAGCTAGTAGCCTGTAATCTGGATTCCTGTGCGCATTTGAGTCTGATGCACATCATCTGCTGCTTTCTAGTTCTCTTCTTGGATTTTGTTCCAAAAGTAATATCATATTGATGCTATTGTCATGCAGGAATGGGTCGGAAGAAGGTCTTACATTTGCTTTTCGTTTCACAGATGCCATGATGTCCCTCCCTAACCAAGGTAAATAGAAGGGGCTATTGGTTAATTTTCAGATTTGTTCTTCTTAGCAACGTATCTTTATTCATGACAAAGCGAAATTGCATATCTTAATTCATGTAGCCTGCCTCACTTGGTGGGAAAATAGTTAGATTGTTATTGTTTGCGGTGTAACTTTATCATGGGAACTTTGTCAGTGACTTCCCTTTTAGCATAGTTGTTCCTCAAATCTAGTTTTGCCTTGATTTTTTTTCTTCTTCTTTTTTGTTTTGTTTTTAGGTGTTGATCTCTTTCGCCAAGGTTGGGGTAAGAAGGGCCCAAGCAAGTTGCAAGAGGGGTATGGGTCTGCAGCTGTCTTGCCTGAGCAAGGCATTTATCTGGCAGCTGCTGTCTATCGTCCTGTTCTTCAGGTTTGGACCAATTTATATCTTCCCAATAATTGTTGATAGTAAATTGGTGAATATTTGCTTCCAAATTGATCTTGCTGTTGTGTATCTTTCATTACAGTTCACGGACAAGGTTGCCTCAATGTTGCCACAGAAGTACTCCCAACTTGGGTATGTTTGTAGCTTGCTTTCTCTTTCCCTTTCTTTCCTCTCATTTCACATGTAGTATGAAGCAAGACTGGTTCCTCTTGTCAACTTCTATGGTTTTGTATATTGGATACTTTTTAGGGGCAACATTTATACTAATGAAACCATGGCTTCTTATTTGATTGTGAGCTCCCTGGTTCTGTGGGAGGTGTAGAGTCAAACGCTCAATAGGAAGATAAAGTAGGAAGAAGTATGAATGCAAGTATCGATTTCATTTGATGGCTCGAGGAAAACATGATCAGAGAAAAAATAACTTGTATTGAGTGTCGGCATTTTCTTTTGTGGTTTTTCCTTTTTCCTTAGTCTATGAATCTTTTCAACATTGAAGTGGGGTGTAATATCATTTGGCCCCCACCCTTCTTGTCATCCTAGCATCTTAAGCATATCACAACAATAATAAGTTAAACTTTTCTTCCAATATTTGGAATTGGCTAGATGAATCAAAGTATATTACTATGTTTTATTATGAATAGTAGCTTACATAATCCTAACCAAAACAAGAATGTTTCTTTTTCTCATAAACCTAATTATATCTTCTGGGATCTCTCGCTATTGACATGACTACTGTAAAACTCATCCATTGTTGGGGTATACATAGGCCTCCATTGTTCAAACCATTTATAAACATGTTTTCCATCTTGTACTCAATGGTCTCGCATTCACTCTATCTTGAACGCATTCACTGATACTCCTATTTTGCTTGTGTGCCACACATTTATCATAATATTCTCATCTTGACCACATTTCATCTGGTGTTAATGCTTGCACTTAGTTGCCCATTTTTAGATCCTAAAGCTACACATGCCTAATTGCACCCTGCTGAATTTTTCCTGAAGTTTATGGGGAATAGTGAATGTCAGTGGATCCCCCTTGAAGCGACCTGGTGGAGAAACATTCTCAATTTCTTGCTTTTAATCCCTATCCTTTATTTTCCGGTTCATTTCTTTCTGATGGAATGCCTTCCCGTAGGGTCTTCATTTTGACCTACAGCCAGAAATTTTCAGACTTAAGATCAGTCGTGATCTTTGATTGAGACACTTGAAATTCCATTGTGGAACACTGCTTTTCAATTTGACATGAGACCTGTTTAGCCAGGGGTGTTCATAAAATCTAAAACCTAAAAAGAGGAACCGAAATCGAAAATTCAGAATTTAATTTTTTGGTTAACGAACTATTCAGTATAATCAATGGAGAACTTGTTAAACTGATATTACGGTTCTTTGTTTTTACTAAACTGGTTTGACCAAATAAAGTGTCAAATATATACTGAAGTAACTACGTCATATATTAGACATCATAATTAATTATTAATTAGACTGCAATCCTTCGCACCAGTAAAGAAATATTCTGGGAAAAAAAAGGAAAAATATCCCCTGTGAAAATATCATTTGTTCTAGTATACAACAGCAACAACGACAATTCCATTGCCCCATGGGCTCCCGCCTAAGCAGGGTCGCGGGGGGTGGTTGGATGTACACAGCCTTCTCCCTTCAGGGTGCTACCTTGACAGGAGACTGTGTCCGAGGACCCCCAACCTGAGAAGCGTGGCAGCATGGTATATATTTTTACTGCAATGTTTTCTAAGCCTTTTGATGAATGGTTACCTGGTTCATCAAACCTAATAAACCAGTAACAAAAACAGTGGTTCATTGTCTTTAGATGGGCGGTTACAATTACTTGATTTTCATTTTCTTCATAAATGGTTATCTAACCGATAAGCTAAACCGTACGACTAAGAATGATGAATGCCAATAGCTCTAATGGTATGACTATTCAAATTTATGGAAAAAGGATTTCGATGGTCGGCTAAATTTCTGAAATGGCTTAGCTGAAATGTGTCTGAGTGGCTGCAGATGGTGTGGCTTCTGGGTTGTCACCCTTTCACTTCAATTGGAGTAGAAAGGTAATCATCTTTGACATGTGGGTAGTCTTGTTGGTCAGCTAAATGCTTGCAGGCTGCAGTAAGCATCCTTGTTATTCTGTGGTGTGACTACCCACACCCAAAGCATTTGTGGATTGGTTGATCTTGTTGAGATTCTTGTCTTTTCTGCTTTCTCTTCAGTTTCTATGTTGTCTTCTCGTTTCCAAGCTGATGTGGCTTGAAATTTTTTTGCTACATGTACTTTCAGAAATAGAGCATTTGCTTTTTCCATGTGTCTTATGGCGATTTGTTGCTGACTCTCATGTGGATTTTTTTATTGAAGACTCTCATGTTGATTTTTTTTATTGAAGATGTTCATGTCGATTTAGTGCCGTTATCTTTGTGGACTTTCCTTCTATTTACAGGCTTGATGTACTAATATTGATGTTCCTTTGTCTTTAGGAATGATTTACTGATAGCTTTTGTGGAGAACTTTGTGAAGGACCATTTCTTACCAACAATGTTTGTTGATTACCGGAAAAGCGTGCAGCAGGCTATATCAAGCAAGTTCTATGGCTTACTAAAATCCAGTCAATTTGAATTTTTTATGAATTCTTTAATTGTTAAGTAGATTATTGATTATTATTTGAATAGAGGTCGGTTTTCGGTGACAGGTCCATTTGGATGTACTGCTTCTTTCAACTTATTTTAGACAGACTCATAGAAGTTGAAATTCGGGGCTGTAAATTTGGATCTGGAAAAGAAAACTAGGAGGGTCAGAGTAATAGACATGTGGCATGAAAGAATTGATGTCGTAGTTTAGCTTATGACTAGATTTTCCAGTGAATGGAAAAATAAGATTGATCTCTTTCTGTAGACCTTGGCAGAAGTGTTTAATACCCATCTTCATTTGCCAAGAAAAAGAGAATGTATATTCTACCGTCTTTCATCTTTATTGCTTACTGAATGATGAGGTTTGAAATTTGTTGATGTCCAGTGAGTGTATAGAATCACTGTTCCAATGCAGTTAAACTATTTCTATTCTTTTACCTAGAAATGGCATTTATCGTCTTAAGAAGCAGAAGTATTATGAACTTGAAGCAAGAATACACTGGTTAAATTCGAAATGCACTTAGAGAATTCAACTCAATAATAGGTTTAGCAAGTCAGCTTGAATGGTCCACTGAGTTCTGTTTCATGAATGTTTTGGTTGCATGTGTCATATCCTTCAACCCTTTTGACTGCAGATGTCTCATTCTATGATATACTGATACAGGTCCAGCTGCATTTAGGCCTCGGGCATATGCTGATGCCTCCTATACCCCGTATGTTGAGAAGGGCAGACCTGTCTTACAAGGACTCTTGGCGATTGATCTCTTGGCAAAGGAGGTAAAATTTGACACTATCTCACCTATATTTGATAAGGGTGTCATTTTATCAAAAATACATATGTGAGTTTTCCAGGGTCGAGGGTTAGTCCAGAATCCAATCCACTGTGCTGTTGATTGACACTAATTTTCTCCCATCTGACAGCATTGTTGTAAAGGAAAGAATGAAGCATTTCGCTGGCCTAATTTCATGCCATGCAAAGTCACTATCATTTCACTTGAATCTTTAACTACTTGTGACTTCACATTTGATGTTCAGGTACTTGGTTGGGCGCAAGCAATGCCTAAGTTTGCTGCAGAACTTGTGAAATATGTTCAAACTTTCCTTGAGCGAACTTATGAAAGGTGTCGTACGTCTTAT
Source organism: Simmondsia chinensis (assembly GCA_018398585.1). NCBI lineage: Eukaryota > Viridiplantae > Streptophyta > Magnoliopsida > Caryophyllales > Simmondsiaceae > Simmondsia > Simmondsia chinensis. The sequence goes on from JAGTTD010000014.1 coordinate 4,111,112, forward strand.
ATGGAGGTATGAAGGTTTGGTTTCCGTTAATTTATGATGACAACGTGTATCCTGGCTTAGAATTAGAATTGAGTGATGCATGATGATGGAGTTAGCTTAATTTATTTACCTTTTTCCTCAAAAAACCAAATAGAGAGGACCATGGAATCAAACGCATCCTGTTACGTAATAGATTTTGACCCAGCTCTTACATGATTGACCGTACACAATTGTACTTTGTAATGGTCTTCGCAATGCATATATATCGTGTTTAATGCTAAAACATATTTATCAATATGTTCTTGTATGTTAAAAGTTATTAAAGAGGTATAAAAACTAATTGTCATATTGTTGTTCATTCAAATTTTTGTTAACATAAGCCTTAAGAGCCACTGTTATTCCTTAAGAACCCAACATGAACTCAGTGGCCCATTAACTAACGTTAGTGATACTCGACTTTTACAACATTGTGACCATTAATCACAATTTGATTGTATGGAGAAGATGAGAGACTCGGATTATGAGGGCAAGATATTAGGCTGTTTGTTTCATATATCTACTTTGATAATGAAGTGTTTCCCTTCGCCCAAATCACTGCTCCCATCTTCTCACGCTGCTCCTAACAACTTATGTCCATTCCTCCAACTTTCTTCTGTTCCCTATCTGGAAGGCTGCTAAATCCTGTGGAAGGAGCAACAAGCTCAAATAGTGATGGACCATGTGTCCATGCCCATTCATTTACGCGTGGTATGTGGGTTAGGGCAGCCTGAAGAAATGGGTGACGAACAGGTTGTTACATGATGAGTCTTTTTGAGTTGGCACTAAATGTGCCTGACCATAACATTTGGCTCTAGAATTCATCTATCTCAATCCTACTTATCACAGGGTGGTACATAAAGCTTACCACTCGCCATCTAAACCTTACAATCACCATCAGGTGCCGCCTCCTTGCACGACACCAAAACAATCGCACCGCCACATATGATATGTTACTTTCTCCTCTTAGATTGTGTCTTCTCCTCCCCCTTGTTACCACTTCACTACTCATTGTATCCGTCTTTATTTTTCTTTCCATTATTGATCTTTAGGACCTACCGATTCCATCTGATTGTTCCCTTCACACCCACACACCATGCTGTACAATAGCCACTGGTATTAGTCAGCCTCCCTCTTTTTTGTTCGGTCATCTCGTCCCTACCCCTGGCTGGAGTCTGGTGGTAGAACGTTGGAGAATAGTGAGCAACATGGTAACATTTGAGGGCTGCTAGGTTTTCCTTGGGCTCAAAAGAAAGTAATATATTCAAGATTTTGAGTATTATATACGTGGATTTATAAGTCAAATAAAGCAAATGTGGCCTATATGTATCTTAGAATTGCTGGGGTTTGCTCCAGTAATTAGGATATTCGGGTTAACCTGAGTTATATAGGAAATGTGGACTCTATGTGTCTCTCTTTGCTTGTGTCCTGAGTTGTGTGAAATTTATTTAATATACACAAAAAGGGCAGGCAAGTGCACAAGATTAGTGCAGTGTTAGGTTTGATGTGCGTATTGAACTGATATAGTAGTATTTATGATATTCCCTTTTCCATCCCAAGATGAGTACATCTTATGCAGGGTCTTGCACCTGGAATTTGGTGAGTGGCAACAAGTAGAACACTTTCGCATTGAACTTACTGTTGAGGAAACTCACTCAAGTTACTAGGAATGAAGGTATACTTTGTGAGGCTTAGAATATTATTTATGAAGAAAAAGACAGGTAGAACTGAGAAAACGTGCTAGTGTCTGGTGACTTGTGGTTTGAATTATGAGCTTGTTGGCCACAATATGTGACTAACCAACATGAAACGTGTTGACGGACAAAGGCTCAATAAACATGTCTCTGCATTTCTTGAGATAAGCTCTTGATATACTATGCTAGATAAGGTGTTTCTATAATTTTGCTTCTTTATTCTTGCTAGTAGTTTATTAAAGTTGTTGTGCACACACTTATCAGGCGGTACTTGAGAAGCAAAGTTACATGCTGATAGGAAGGCACGACGTTGAAAACCTGATGAGACTTGATCCTGCCAGTGAATGTTTACCGAGTACCCTTTCTGAGTCAAATGTCAAATGCAGTCGCTCTGATGCTGATTTTGTTGAAACTGAGAAACAAATGAGTGATCTGCTACTGCGTTTACGTCCAATCAAGCAGGTATATATACTTCTATCTGGAAAGAGGTGTATCCTATAGTATATATGCTTCTATCTGGAAAGAGTTCTATGCTATATGATTCGCTCTACTGCTCCGAGGAGTATCTTTTGATTTCTGTAACCAAACTAGTGCCCCATTGTGGGTTCATAAAATTGTCAGAAACAAAAGGACTCCTATTTTATTGGGAATGACATCATAAAATGCTTTTATTTTGTGCAGGAAAATCTAATACGTGATGACAACAAACTTATCCTGCTGGCATCATTGAGTGATTCACTGGAGTATGTTGCGGACTCAATTGAAAAGTAAGTCCTCTTTTTGCTTTTTAGTTGTTAATGATACACTGCTCATACAAGAGTAAGCACAGAAAATATAGCTTGAGGATTCCATGATCTGTTCTTGATATGTTAATTGTCAGCTTCCTTTCAGGATGTTATGATTTCTTGAACTCATTCAGTGAAACCATTCCCAAGAAGGTTAAATCCTGTGCCAGTAGATAGGATCAGATTTATTGTACAAGAGAATGCATGATAAGAAGATCCCACGTAGTCTAACGTAGGAACTCGGCTACCTAATGCAGTTCTCCTTTAATGGGTTGCTGAAATTTGGATGCTAGGAAGCAATACTCAGAAACAACCACAAACGAGCCAAAAAGAAAAGCAAGCACCAATAAGCAACACAACATCCCAATGCCTCAACAGCTCCCGTATGCAGGGTCCTTTTTTTTTTTGTGGTTGGGGGGGATATACGCAGCCTTACCCCTTCAGGTGCTATCCTAAAGGAAGGTTGTGTCCGAGGACCCCCAACCTGAGAATCATAAGAATCATAAAAGCCTACAGTCATAAGAATCATTTCTAAAACATTGTTTTTGTTTCTCAAAATCAAAAAATTGCAAACAAAAAAAATAATAACAAACGGGCCCTTAATTTCAAACACCGATGAGCAAAGGGGCGGAAAAAATTACAAATAAAGAACTTCAATTTGTTCTTAATACGTGGTTCTTTTTATGCTGCTGAATCATTTCTTGCTTGCTTTTCTTTAAAGGCTACCTCGTACGAGGAATAAATGAAATCTCATCCATTGCAACATATATATGTGGGATCTATATCATTCTAGTTTTCCCAAGATCTCTTATTTACTGTGGGAATGAAACTGAAAAGAAGAACGACTTGCTTAATGCTTGATTGTGATGCACGGTGTTCCATAGGCTTGGAAAAACATTCTCTGCTGCATGTGAGCAAGATGACACAAAAGACAATAAACGGAGAACTTCAAAGACTGCATCCAAAAAAAGCCTTGCATCATTTGCTGATGACTACAGGAAATTGGCTGTTGATTGCCTCAAGGTCCTACGTGTAGAAGTGCAGTTGGAAACTGTCTTCCATTTGCAGGTATATAGTTTTGATACAATTAGTAGTAGGGTTGTTCAGTGGGTTGGGTATGGGTTGAATTTGGGGTCAACCCATAAAAAACCAAGAATTTTGGGTCAAATACCCAATCAGACCTGTAAAATGCATTTTTAAAGGTTCCTTTGGATTTTGGTTCTGATGGGTCATGGGCAACCCATAAATTTCTAAAGATCCATTACTTGTTCCGTCGAAGTATATGATAGAATGTATCTACTAAAACTTAAACCTAATGGGTCTTCGTTGGGAAAATGCTTGGTTTGGGTACTAATGGGTCTTGTGGGTTGACCAAGTAAAAGGCCACAAAACACATGGGTCATTTTGTATCTACTTAATAAGAACCAATTAGCTTAATAAAAACCAATCCAACCCAACCAAATCCAGATTAAGTGGGTTGGCTAGGTCTTGAATTTACCCCAACCCATGAACACCCCTAATATTTATTAGGTCCATTTTGTTATCCCACAATATGAGATTGGCTAGATAAGCATTTGAAGATAGCTTTATGTTGAAATTCCAAAACCTTATTAAAACTTAGTTTTAACAGGAAATGACAAGTAAAGAATACCTTGACGACCAAGATGCAGAGGAGCCAGATGATTTTATCATTGCCCTTACAGCACAGGTGTTTTCTTTTTCCTGTCTCTGTTGGTAGAGCCTGAAGACCAGACACTGCCTGACATATTTTCCTGGCTGCCTGAATCTCTATTTATTACCACAATTTCTACACTTGATATGTACTAAAGGCACTGGTACTTTAGTTAAATTTCACCTTGGCTGTTTGTTGCATGCTTTTGTCTGTGTCTAATAAGTATATCTTGAAAAAACATAATGTTGATGCTGGCAGTAGCACTGTGATAGACAACCTTAGCTTGAATTGCATTGCCTCGTGCAGAAATTGAGTGTTAGATGTTGGCTATTAGTCAACTGCTCAGCCACTTATATAATGTGGGTAGAATCTTAACTTTTCCTACAAGGAATGTATGGAAGATGTTTGCCAAGAGGTCCAGCCGTAATTGAATAAAATCTTGCAGCTACTATCCTTAGATATCATGTCGTCTTCTGCTGGGGCTTTTGAAGTTGTACCCTCTAATGCTATGGTGCACTATTCTATCCAGAATACTTGGGCACCGCAATGCCGTTCAGTTTTCCTTTGGCAAACTATACTGATTTTTCTTTTTCTGATTGCCAGAACTACTCCGGAAAGCATTACAATGTTGATTTTTTTCTGATTGCACAACTCCCCATGATTGTTACTTAAAGCCTGTTTCGCTAAGTAATCTTTTACGGAAAAAAATTGTTTTTTCAAGAAAAAGAACACTTTGCACGTTATTTGAAGTTGTTAACATGGAAAGGAAAGTATTTATGTAAATGTAGTTTTTCTGCATTTAAGTAGGAATAGACTAATATTGTTTCTCCTTTAGAGTAGAAACAAAATCAAAAACTAAAAACATTCTGGATAAGAATCCCCATAACGGAAGCATCTTTACGATAGTGCTTCTACTAAAGGCGCTTATGAAAAAAAAAAAAAAAACAGTTTTTACAGCTTGATCAAATTGGCCCTTATTCAATTTCTGAACTATTGTTAACTTGGTCTAGCTCTGACTATTTAATCTCGGGATTTGCAGATAACACGGAGAGATGAAGAGATTGCTCCTTTCGTTTCAGGAATAAAGCAGAATTTCATATTTGGTGGCATATGCGGTATTGCAGCGAATTCATCTATTAAGGTTTGTGCGTTTGCTTCTTATTGTATATAGCAAAGTTAAGTGTGGATAAGTTGTGTTATATATAATTTCTTGTTCTGATTGGGAAAAGAAATCATGTGTTATTTTCAGGCTCTGGCAGATGTGAAGGCAATTAACCTCTTTGGTGTCCAACAGATATGTCGGAATTCCATTGCGCTAGAACAGGTAGATTTCGTGTTTACTTTTCCCATAGTTACTTGGACTCTTCATTCTGATGTGAAGTACTTGTGTCAAATAATGACACTTGAACATTCATATAACTCTTACTTACTTTGCATTAGTCTCAAAATATAGGTAAATATAGAAAATAGTCGATGTTTTCCTTTGGATCCCATGGAATCAAATAAAGGTCTTCATGTAAAATAATGGCAGTTGCATAATATGTTTTAACTTGTATGCATTTGGCCATTACATTGCAGTTATTATGATCTTCATAATGCATATATACTCTATTTTATTCCTAAAGAAAATGCTTATGAATGTATATTCATATTAAAAATGTTAGAGAGGGTATAAAAAATAGTCATTTTAATGCTTATTTAAAATTTTCAAACCATAAGGCTTAAAGGCAATATATGATATATCCCCTTGCAAAACTAAATGCTAACCACAACTGTAATTCGACCGCGAAATGCGATTTGATTCTATGATTCCCACCTGTTCTTTTTTGTCTTTTCCAGTGAAAATTTGATTTAATCATAAGATGTTTTCCACTTGATTTACCTCTTTAATTTTTTATATATTTCAAATACTTTCTTTGGAGGCCATTAATAACCCTGGAAAATTGTCAATCACAGGCTTTGGCTGCTATCCCGTCCATTGACAGTGAATCCGTGCAGCTGAGATTAGACCGAGTCCGGACTTACTTTGAGCTTCTAAACATGCCTTTCGAGGTTCTATCTTTGCTTACGCTTATATATCAATTTTTGGTACCTTTTCTTTCCTAGCTAACGAGGCCTTAGCTTAGGCTATGTTTATTTTTGACCCAAAAAAAATATTTTTTTAGCTTAATTCTATAATTTCTTACATTAATTTTTTTTAGCTTAATTCTATAATTTCTTACATGAATTTATGGCAACAACTAAAAATACGGAAAATATTTTCATCCGTTGAAGGGAAATAGAGTTCCATTAATGAAAGCGAAAAACATTTTCCTTCACGGAGTAAAACATATTCCATCTTAATTTCACGTGATATGCATCACTTCAACCTAAACTTGGCTAAGCGTGAATCTCGTATATATTTGTAGAATGAATTTTTTTATATAAAAACTCAATTGTTATGAAAAATAATATCTTTGATTAAAAATATTATGTGAAGAAAAATTTTTTATAAGGAAAATATTTTCTGTTGAACCAAGTAGAACCTTAGTGGTATAAATACTATCAAGGTTGAGGCCCTGTGGCTGGATTTGGATCCTCTCATCCCTACCCCGTTTAGCAAAAATGCAATCATAATTTTCCGTCACTTTTGCAGGCGTTGCTCGCATTTATAGCGGAGCATGAGAACTTGTTTACTCCTGAAGAGTGAGTATATCATAACATAGTCAAATTACTTTCGCGAAAATACTTTGCCTTCATAATTTATGTATCGAAGTTGTTAGAGTTGGTGTAGTGGTTAAGCTACCAACTCTCCAAGTAAGATGTCTAGGGTTCAGAACTCATCCTCTCCCATCACCCAGCAAAGTTGGTGTCCCTGTTTAAGGAGCGCTATACTCTTCTTTCCAATGTAGAAAAAAAAGGGAACAATTGACTCTATTAGTAACCAATATTTGTAAATTTATTCAAATTGGCCCTTTATCTTTTAGTTTTGTTCAAAGTAGTTTTTAACGTTTGTTAGTTTATTCAAATTGATGCTTATCTTTTCTTTGTTTAATATAATCCCTAATGTTTCTTTTCATGATTAAATTGGTTTCTCATCTTTTTAAGTTTTACTTAATTTTGTTTGCTAGATAGAGGATTAATTTTGTCATAAAATGAACATTGAGACATTTTGAACAAAAGAAAAGATGAGGACTCAATTTGACCAGACTTACGAAGATTAAGGACTATACTTTGAACAAGAGAAAAGATGTGGAATAAATTTAAACAAACTTAGAAATATCAAGGGATAACAGAGTAAATAACTCAAAAAAAGGAACAAAACAAATTAAACACATAATTTACGTATACAGTCCTAAATGGAACAGTATAATTCCAATCAACAACCACCAAAACAGCCCCGTGTCTCAAAGAGGCTCCCGCCAAGGCATGGTTTGTGGAGGGTAAGATGTACGCAGCCTTAACCCTGGAGGATGCTACCTATAGTGAGGCTGTTTCCAAACGGGATAATTCCAATACTAAAAAATAATTGGTGTAAACTCGGTTTTTGGCTGTAGGTACACAAATCTTTTGAAGGTTCAGGTCCCTGGAAGGGAGATTCCTGCTGATGCACTAGACAGAGTGTCGGAAATTTTGTCGCGTTAGGGTACTTGCATTCGAGATGGCTATTTTACTTTCCGACCAGTACCCACAGGTACCTGCTCGTACTTTTCGTTTGTACCTGAATTTTTCCATTTTCATCCTATACTAATTAAATTTGTTGTGCATCACAGTTGCTAGGATGAGGTTCAAAAAAAAAAAAGAAAAGAAAAAGTTCCAGGGATCATATTAAAGTTCAGACAAAGTGTAAATGTGCACATATTAAGTGCTTTTTGTATATTTTTATTTTTGTGTACTTTTCTTCTATTTATGTAAATTTTTTTTTTTTGTGGGACAGGTAAGGGTTCTTGTAGCATTGCTTTAAGTCTGTTATTTTTAGTGGTGGTCATTTTTTTTTTATGGAGATGAAAATAAAACATGTTTGATGAATACGACAACAAACCCGGTGCGTCAAAGGGTTCATGTCTAATGCAAGATTCGGGGTAAGTGAGATGTACATAGCCTTACCCCTACTACCTTGCAGGGAGGCTATTTTTGAAAGGCTTCCAACCCTAAAAGAATAATATTTATATAATCCAGGTCAAAGAAAGTAGTACCAGGCATGCATGCAACAGCAGCAGACATGTAAGTCCAGGGGTGTTGTGAACTAGTATTGTTGCGTTCCTCTGTTTTAATAGTTATGTTGGCGACACGTGTTTTTAACCATCATTTAGCTCTATGGTTATGTCATCACCAAGGTTTTAGATGGATAAGATTATATCTAATTGTCTCCATTTAACTTTTCTTTGGCCTTTACCTTTCCTGTAGTGCGTGTTATGTAGTTCACATTTTCTAACGGTGGCGTTGCTCTCTCAAGGTTTCCACAATTAGAGCCACACATAATTTGCTTCTTCCTAGTATGTTCATACATTCATAATAACATATTCATCCCTGCCACTTTCAACTTTTGTGTGTGGTACCGTTTAAATGACCAATCTTTAGCACCGTATGACATTGCTGAGTTCACTACCATCTTGTAGTATTGATCCCTTCAACTCTAGAGAGAATTTTTTATCGCATAATATTCATGAAGTCATCTTTCACTTATGCTATTTTACTTTAATCCGATTGTTAATATCTTTAGCAATTTCGCTATCTTGCTGCACCATGGATGATAAGTGACATACATAACATTGATAAATTGTTATGAAGAAGTAGTGGCGGATTTATAAATTTTCTTTTTTATTTTATGGGCAGTGATGAGTAAATAGATGATAAGTGAGGTACTTAACATTATACATGAATTTATATTAAGAGGACTAATGTTAAAAAATAGGCATATACCCAAAAAAAAAAAATTAAATAAAAACAAAATTAGAGTGTTGAAATATATGATGGTGTAAGAAAATATCGGAAAACTTAGGGTTAAATCGAGGTAACAAAATTTTGTGAATGAGTTGCGTGCGAGGATATAGATCATGAGCTATTTTACAATTAAAAGTGCGACGAGAGAGTTATATTTAATTAAAAGTGTAAAGTTATGTTTATGAGAAATGTAAGAGGTCGGTAAAGTTCATGAGTCGTAAAAAATGATAAGAAGATCCAAGATTGGTGTTGAAAAGAAAAATTATTGAGATGGTGACGTGTACATGGTAAGTCGTTTGGAACAATAGTCGTTGTCTTGCACATTTTTATTCTCCAATGCTCGTTGCTTGGAGGAGCAACTTTACTCTTGGTTGCCTTACAATCGGGTCATGTGAATGTCTTGTCAAATCAATTTTAGGTCGAGCTCGAGTTTGGATCAGGTTAATCACGGGGTGGACTAGTTTTCAGATCTCCCATTTGATTTTCTATTTTTGACTTCGGTAATGTTCCTTTCTTCCTAGAAAATGAAATTATATTAATTTGTTTATCGATTTAAATTTACAAATTAAAATACATTAACAAATGACTTGTTGGCTTCGGCCAAGCTTATTTTTTTGGAGAAAAAGTGTTCTTTTTCTGGAAAAATATTTTTTCTAGAATTTAAGGATATTTGTTTGAAAAAAAAGTTTAAATAGAAGTAAAAAAATAATGGTTCTCTTTTAAAAATAAAAGTAAAAACAAACATTAAAATTTTAAAATAAAAATAATATTGTAAGCACTTTTTAAATGCTTTTACAAAAATGTTTAAAAAAATAGTCTTTTCACAATTTGATCAAACAGGCCTTTGGAAAAAGAAAAGATTAGATATTAAATTTGATAAAAAAAATTTGAATCCTTGTATAAAAGGAACATACCCAATGCATCAAGGGCTCCCGCCTATGCAAGGTCTGGGGGGCGGATGTACGCAGCCTTTTCCCTTTAGGGTATTAAACAGAAGAGAGGTTGTTTCCCAGTGCCCCTAACCTAAGTATGAGGACTTCCAAAAAGGTCACCCATCGTGATACTACTCTCACCCGAGTACGCTTAACTTCGGAATTCCAATGGGATTTAGTGACGGCGTGTTGGTGCCCTCTTTGGTATTGATATTTTAATATGTATGAGTTGTGTTAAGTATCAAAATATATATAAGAATTCAAAATTTAGAATAACTAATAAAATTAGTTAATATTTACCCAATTTATTAAATAAGGTATCAAAATATATATAAGAATTCAAAATTTTGAATAACTAATAAAATTAGTTAATATTTACCCAATTTATTAAAGACGAACAATATTTATTTAATATATGATCAAATTGGCTGCTTATTAATGTTTAAGATTATTATTTAGTTGTTAAGAAAAGGATTACTCGTACAATAATTAAACTTCAAAATATAAAAAATATATGGTTAAAAATGAACGGGCGTTTGATAAACTACTGATGTATGCCTGCATGAGATATATAAAAGCTCTGCAGGTTCAATATGTAAATCAATCGGGTTTGAGTGTGATAAACTTAACAAGTTGAGTTCAATAGGGGTGCCCGGCTCATTGAAGCTTGAAAGCAGCTTATCAAAGCTCGTTAAGAACTTAAGAGCTCATAACAATCGAGTTTAATTTGCAAGTAGCTCAAATAACTCGACTTGACAGAGGCTTGTTAACAACTCGCTGCAACCTCGTTAATGCTGGTAGGATTGCACCCTTTTACAAGATTGATAAATTTAACACTTCTATTAGGGCTATTTACATTGTAATACTACAATCTTTTTGAAAATAATAAAAAAGGACCCTTTGTTTTAAATTAATAAAAAGACCCTTAAGTTTTTGTCATATTAATAAAAAAAATCCCTAAATTTTTGTTGTTTTACTAAAAAAGCTCATTTTTAGCGTGATGATATCATTTTTTATCGGTAAAACTGACGTGCCAACTATTTTTTATTAATCATACAGTCAAATGACCAAAAATATCTTTCAATAACTATATTTTTAAACAAATAATTTCTATAAGAGTATCGGATGGTACTTTTGTCATTTTACTATATCAATAATGAAAAATAGACGTCACATCAAATTTGTCGATAAAAAATAATGTCATTACGACAAAAAGAAGCCTTTTATTTATACGGAAAAAAAAAACTTAAATTTTTTTTATTATTAATTCAAAAATAATAAGATCCTTTTTAGGATTATCTATGCCAAATGTCCTTGTACTTTGCCGATTATATCAATTTAGTTTTGTACTTTTAGTTATATCAATTTAGCCCCTGAATAATTCAAAATGTGTCAATTTAGTCATTTAATCAAATTTAAGTTATATTAACAGCGTAATTTTGAATGGTAAAATAATATTAGATGCAAGTAATTTATTATAAATTCATCTGTTTACTCAATTTAATCTAATTGATAGCCGAACTATTAAAAATTTTATTAAAACCCTAACATAAATATTTTATAAAGACCAAATTGGCACATTTTTAATTGTACAGAAACTAAATTGACACAATTAAAAGTATAAAAACTAAATTAACCTAATGAATAAAATACATAAACCTTTGACATAAATAATCCTTTATTTTATTATTTCTAAAATCATGGATCGATAATAAAATGTAAATAATCCATTAATTATCTCTCAAATAGAAACATTTTGCTCCCCAAATTGCGAAATGTGATTCGAGCTTTTCAAGATGAGTCTTCTCCTCTAGTGGTGGCCAACGGGCCGGGTCGGCCCGGAAACCGGCTCGGCCCGGCCCAAAAGAGCCGTTGGCTCTGTTGTTGTACACAGCCAACGGCTCTTTTTTTACAAAAAAAAAAAAGAATTATATATATTTTTTTAATTAAATACTTAAACCTCCCCAACTCATTTTCTCACAAAATCTTCAATTCTCTCTTCTCTCTCTATACATTCATCATCTCCCATCTTCTCTAATTTGCTAATTGCAAAATTGTGCTTTAAAGTTCGAAGTTCGTAAAGTATTTGGCTGAAGTGTGAATTTTATTGTTCTTTCATTTCGGTAATTTTAGTATCGTAATTTTTTTTGATTCGCATTTTTAGTTATTTAATTTGCATTACTACTTGCATTTTATAAATAATAATCATTTATACTAATATGGCACACAACCCTTCATCATCTGGAGCCGGTCGTGCTAGTTCTAGCTCTTCTCGGCCACCCAGAATCCCTAAAAGGACTAGAATTGTCTTACTTGATACTGAAGAACGAGCTTTTATACAACCAGACCCAACACCCCAATACACTGATGATAGCATCGATTATAACTTTTCACAACTACAAGATTATCATGAGTCAGGTAGTGGTGGGGTTGGAGACTCACAAACTGATGAGGAACCCACCCCCACCACCGATGCCCAGCCTGAAACTAGTACCTTGACTAGTAGGCGTACAACTAGTGGGGTATGGAAGCACTTTACCCTTAATAAGACAACTAATAAAGCAACCTGTAAATTATGTGACCCACCTAAGAATTTTAGCCATCAACCCGGCAGTGGGACGGGCACACTAAATAGACATATACTTAGGTGCCACCCCGAGCAATTCCCGAAAAAGAGCCAACAACGTTTAGTACAGCAAGTGACAGGTGCACTTGCTCATTTTAGGTTCTCTCAGGAGAGCAACCGTAGGGGACTAGTTAAATATATAATTTTGAGTGAAAGGCCTTTTAGTACCGGCGAAAACCCACATTTCGTCGACTACCTCCAACGAAATGTGAACCCCGCCATTGTGAGGATTCCTCGGAACACCGTAAAGAGGGACCCTTTTACGTTGTACCACAATCTTAAAATTGGGATACATACACTTTTTGCGACGAACACGAGCATGTTCTCGTTGACGTCGAACATATGGACGTCCGAACCCGGCCAACCTTATATGTGCATAACGGCACACTGGACCGATGAATCTTTCATCATCCAGAAGAGAATAATTCATTTTGGGCTTTTAGATTGCCCCCATACTGCCGAGGTAATTACGGGTGCGATTATGTCGGCAGTCCGCGATTGGGGCATAGAACAACTTATCTTCAGTATTACGTTTGACAATGCTTCCAATAACACTGCATCCATAGCACATTTAATTAGGAAAATGAGACCCATGTTAGGTGGGAAGTGTTTTCATATTCGTTGCATCTGTCACATTTTACATTTAATGGTAATGGATGGTTTAGATCTTATAAACGCATCCCTTGCCACCTTAAGATCTGTAATAATATCAATTAAAGCATCCGTCGTTAGGAAAAAAAGATTTAAAAATGTATGTAGGTTGCATAACATAGAATATAAACAATTTAAATTATACTCCAAAACTAGGTGGTCGTCTACGGTAGTAATGTTAGAGCGCATTCTACCATACAAAGACGCTCTCATGGAATTCGCCCAGGAAAATCGTGTAGAATGGCGCGATTACAACCTGGACGGTATACATTGGGAGACAATAGATGAAATTTGTAAATTTTTTAGCATGTTTAAAGATGCGACAATATTTTTTTCGGGTTGCTACTATCCGACCATGCCTCAAGCAATATCAACATTGCTTGATATTGTAAATTGGATGGTGGGTAATCAATCCAACCCCATTTTGTTCGGATCGATCACGGCAATGAAAGAAAAGTTTGCCAAATATTTTTCTGAACTACCTCTTACTTATTGCTTTGTAACTATTTTAGACCCTCGTTGTAAACGCGGGGGTTTCAACTTGTTTTGCCAATATTTTTTTTAAATATTTGCATCCTACTCTTAATGTCGACACTTTCATTGCCGATGTCGATAACGACTTGCATAATTTATTTTTTGAGTATTCTCGTAAATTATCATTTAATAACCGTAGTACTACTGCAGTAGGATCTTCCACATCTAGTGGAAGTAGTTCACACATGTCATATTTGTGGAAGCTGTTGGAGCAATTTACGCCCGCAGTAGCCCCCACGTCATGTGACGAGCTAGATTATTACTTGCGGACACCGTTGGTCCATATTTTCGGGCCGCCGACCAACCCGCATTTTGACCTTTTACAATGGTGGAACACAAACCAAACCCAATATCCCGTACTTTCCACCATGGCACGTGATATACTAAGTTGTCCAGTGTCTTCAGTAGCATCGGAGTGTGCTTTTAGTCTTGGTGGCAGGTTGCTTGGAACGAAGAGGGCAAAGCTATCGCCGTCGAGCTTGGAGATGTCCGTGTGCTTGAAGGATTGGATGCTAGCTGACGCAAGAGATCAACAGAGAATGAAGATGGATTCATCGATCGATGAAGAAGATGACCGCACAACTGATACGTCAAATGATGGCGTAGAAACCCCCCGATATGACTGATATCAAGGTTCAAAACTTTTGTATGTTAATTATTTACTTTCAAATATTTACGTCAAAAGATGACCGCACACTCCATATGTCAAACTTTATATTTTTTGATAAATAAATTTGTATTTTTAAATATTAGGCCCCAACTTTGTATTTGTATTTGATACGTTATTTATTTACTGATATTTTTTTATAATTACTTGTTGTATATTGTATTTTATTTATTACATATATTTAGTATTATTTTTTTTGAACATGTATACTTGGAAAGAAATATATTTGTATCTCATATTATTTATCAATGAATTACAATAATTTTAGTACAAAACGACTATGTATTTTTTAAAATTTTTTTTAATTTAGTTAAAAAGGCCGGGCCGCCCGCACTGTAGCGGGCCCGGGCCTGGTCCCGGCCCTGGAGGCCCTTGGGCCCGACCCGGCCCGGCCCGGTTCTCTAGCGGGCCAGGCCCGGCCCGACCCGACCCATGGCCACCAGTATTCTCCTCCTTGAAAAATTTTGCCTATTGTTAATGATATAAAACTTATGTTGTCTTTTTTTTGTTTCTGTTCATTTTTATTGGTGTTCTAGAGAGGCAAATGTTGTTACCATGATGTGGCAAAATTTTATAGTTTGGGAGCCTAGTTTCATAATTGGGTTGGCTTTCCTCCTCCTTCTATTTTGTCTGTAATTATTTCTGATCAAGTTCTATAGAGCGTCTTCGAACTTTTTGGAAAAAAAAGAAACATTTTGCTTGCCTTCAGATGTTCTAGTGCTAAAAATAAAGAATAAATTACAGAAAATTTTTCTAACTTTTGCTTCAATAATCAAAAATTTCTCACAAATAAAACCACTCGCTAAATCTCCTTACTTTTAAAAATTTTTCACTTTGCCTCAAAACAACTTTTTTTATACTATTTTGCCCCTAAAAAAAGTTATATTTTATCTAATAGTATTTTTTTATAAAAATTTAAAAAATACTTTTTATCTTTTGAACTTATATAATATTACTATAAGTATTTAAAATAATTATATTTTTATAAATTTAGAAAATTTCTTTAATTCTTTTGCTAAAAATATAAAATTTTTAATTTATGCCCAATACTATAAAACTCTTTTTAAAAATAAAATTGAACATTATATATAAAATGATTAAAAATAAGTTACATGAAAGTTAAACGATAAATTTTTAAAAGTGAGAAAATTTTATAAGTACTTTTATTTGTGAAATTATTTTTTTATTTTTAAAGCAAAAGTCAAAAAATTTCCTGTAATTTAACCAAAAAAATATATTGATGAGGAATAACACACAAGCAAGGACGCAACAGAAAACATAGAACTCCATTGATCTAACTCTCTAACCGATCACCAACTCCTCTTCGGCAAGCAATTTTCCGATGATGGCGGAAGACGGCGCCGGCGTTACGGAGGAGAGAGAAAGAGAGGAGGCGCCGGCGATGAACAGGAAGGAGAAGAGGAAGGCGATGAAGAAGATGAAGAGGAAGCAGTTACGGAGAGAGGCTGCGGCGAAGGAGAGAGAAGAGGAGGAGGCTCGAGAGAACGATTCTGAGGAGCAGATGAGGCGGCGCCGCCAGGAGGAAGAGGAGGCGGCGAGGATGGAGCGAGAGAGGAGGGAGTTCGAGGAGAGAGAGAGGCGGTTTCTCATGGCATTGGAGGAGAAGAGGAAGATGAAAGAGGAGGAGGAACAGCGGAAGCTTCTAGAAGAAGAATCGCAGGTTGAGATTCGTACTTCTAAAACCCTAATTTTGGGTTATCGGCAACGTTAGTTCCTCGTTTTCTAAATTTGTTTAAATTAGTTCTTTATTTTTTCTTCTAGTCGACATAGTGTTTTCGTTAACAGAAATTTATTAGACTTTTTGGGGCAAAGCAAGCGGGCTGGGCTTGGGCTTCTGCTGAATCCATAAGCAGGCAAGAGACGACCCGGCGATCTGAAACATCTTAGTAGCCAGAGGAAAAGAAAGCAAAAGCAATTCCTGTAGTAGCGGCAAGGGAAATGGGTGGATATGAATAGAATTTTCTTGGGGGTTAGGTAAAACAAAGGAATGAGAACTTATCTATATCTATATCGATGCCCCTAGTCCTATTTTGGCTTGTATCATCAAATAAGAAGGCAAATGCGATTTTCCATGTTCTGGCAACTTGAACAAAGTTATAAAGATAAGGGACCCATTTGAAGAAAGGTATACAAATGAGGGACCAATTTGAACAACGTTATAAATATGAGGGACCAATTTGAACAGAAAAGCATAGGGATTAATTTGAACAAACTTCAAAACATAAGGGATTGACAGTGTAAATAACTCCCCTAATTTTTCAAGATTTTGAGCTTCCGATCCCTATTCTTTCATGAAACACACTATATCTACTTGTGATTCGGTTAAAAAAGAGTGGCTAAATTTCCTTCTTCGAAGCTTAACCAGGGTTAATATTAGAAATTGGGAGGAAAATAAAGCAGAATTTGGAAAGCGGAAGAGAAGAAGAGAGTACTAGGGAGAAGAGAATTCATCTAACATTCATTCCATGCTCTTGCCCATACAAGCCTCTGCCATCTGTGTAATAGTAGTGGGAGAGAGGGGATCACTGTAACTCTAATCATCTATTAGGAAAAGAAATTATCTTAATTACTATTAAAATACTATTTACTCAGATGCGTAATTTATTTTTTCCTATAAGTACTTGTGTTGCATTTGGAAGCATTGTTTTGTCACTAGAGCGTTCTCGAAAGTGTAGTTTGTTCCATATATGAGTCTTGTTTGGTTAACACAGAATTGAATTCCTTTTGGGATGTTGTATTTCAGGTAATTCAATTCCTAGGACAAAACTTATTAGGAAGTAGGTACAAAGTGTTTGACTGTTAGGATGAGAAATTGAATTTCCAAGGGGGGCTATGTACAAACAAAGGAATTAGAACTTATTAGAGGGGTTAGGTAGGTTACTTTTTGTGTTTTAAATGGATTGAAAATTGCTAAGTAATTTCCACTTTCAATGTTCCGTCAATTTCCTGGTCACCAAACAAGAGGGCAAACAAATACCGCTTCCCAAGTTCCCGTAAATTCCGATTTTCTGCGCTTACTTCCTGGTAACCAAACAAGGCCGCGGTTTTATCTTTTTCCCGGGGATTAATTGTAGGTTGAGAATCAAGATCCAAATGAGCCCAATGAAGGTGATGATGAGTGGGAGTATATAGAAGAAGGACCTGCGGAAATCATATGGAAAGGAAATGAGATAATTGTAAAGAAGAAAAAAGTCAAGGTACCAAAGAAGAGACCGGTTCAGGAAAATGTTAAAGAGGTAAATGATGTGATTCCTTATTTTCTGCATTATTATGCTAAAGTTTCTTGAGTGTTGCATTTGTGATTGCTTTGATTTCTCCAAGGTATGGATTTATTTATTATAGTCAACTCTCCAGGAAATTGATGGACCAATATCAAATCCTCTTGCTCCACAATCGGAAGCCTTGGAAGACTACAAGACGGCGCAAGAGGTTCTCGAAAGTGTTGCTCAACAAGTTCCTAATTTTGGAACCGAGCAGGCATGTCTTATTTCTGTGTTGTTTTGTCAGCTGTTTGAAATTTAGACTGGCATTTATTTACATATGTCAAGTTTAGGTTTTCTTGCATAAATTTTTTGTTGGGTGTCTTGGCAAGCTTACATGCTTCTCGCGAATCCCATATGGCATGCACCTTGCACTCGGAAGCTTCCCTACGTGAAATAGTGTAAATTGGAGCTCTGATACCCAATGGGTTGCCCTAAGGAATTGTGTGCACCCAATAAGAGGAAGCAAACTTCAGACCTGACGCTTGATGAGTGCCAGGCCCAAGTATCATCCTACTTAAACTAACCCATTGGTTTGTTATAGCATAATTAAATGCCATTATAATTGCTTCTCTCGAGAGTCATGTATGTTGACATTTTAGCTGTATGTGCTTGCAGGATAAAGCTCATTGTCCTTTCCACCTTAAAACTGGAGCTTGTCGATTTGGGATACGCTGTAGCAGAGTCCATTTTTACCCTGATAGATCGTGTACGTTGCTTATGAAGAATATGTACAATGGACCTGGCCTAGCTTGGGAGCAGGATGAGGGGCTTGAGGTCTGTTATTGCAGCCGTTCTGTGGTTCTTGTATCCTCGGATAATTTTTATAATTTTCTCTTCCTGGCACCTATTTAAACCTTTATTTCATCTTACTGATCCTATGGCATTACTTCATAGCTGTTATCATCATCATAATTATCATCATTCACGTCATCTAAGCCTTTTGCCCCAGTAAGTGGGCTGAACTATATGCTTGATTATGGGGCCAGTAAAACCCATGGCCTATGAATAGCCACGCCGTCTGGGTAATACTTGAAGTGGATCGTAGGTAAGGGTCGGGGACATTTGACAATATCTACCCAATGGGTATGGGTCCGGTATAGGTTTCATAGTTAAGCTGCCCCTCCTCTTCCCTGCCTCACCATGAGTACCTTCAGTTTATCTCTTGTTTATGTTTGAAGTTGCACGTGTGATGTGATTGTATGGTTTATTCTTTTTTGCTTAGGACATATCAACAAGTGTATTCTACTGCTTTGATTCCCTATTTCACCATTGGTAAAATAGTATAGAAGTATGGGGTTGGGTCTAGCGAGCAATATGACGTGTATAGAGATGAGTTGTACCCTCAGGGGTGCGTATGAGGACCACTTTAATACCTGTAATGGGCAACGGGGCAGGGGAGGTATAGGGACTGTGGGGTGGGCATGGGTTGCCATTTCTGGTCAGCTACATGTATCCTATTCACCATATTTGTTGGTTCATACTTCCTTTTCAGATGCTTTTGTTAATCAGAGCTTTATTATATCCATACTTGCCCTAATTGCTTTTCCTGTTATCTTGCTACTTTTATTTTTTATTTTTAACCGAAGGTGTTCAGGCTGGCTTAGTGCACTAAAGGAGCAAGATTAGAACCTCATACCTGACAGTATATTGCAAGTTGATTAATCACAACTAACATAGAGATGGTGTAGACGGTCAACTGTTTATTATTATTATTTATTTATTTATTTTTTTAGTAGTATACCAGTAAATTGAACGTTATCCCATTCCATCTGCAGATGATAGCCTGATTTCAGAAAAGATAGACTTATGCGCCAGAGTAGTAAAAACTGCAATTTATATTTGAACTGACTTCAACTTCGAAAGAATAAATTAGAGCTCGTTTGACATAGTTTCTGTTGACGAATTTTGGTTTTTGAGGGACCAAAAACTAGGTACTGCTTTCTGTTTTCCAAAGGTGCATTTCCACTGTTGGTTTTCTTTTAGTTTCTCAAAAACCAAAAATTAAAAATAGAAAATGATACCAAATGAAGTTTTACGTAGTCTACTTATAGCTGTCATTTGCCTGTATCTTATCACTGAATTTTCCTTCCATTCCACGATTGTCATATACCTGCATGAGGTTATTTTAGCATGAGATCCTTAACAGCCACTAGTACCATGGAGAAGCTGTATTGGAAATTGGAGATGTACAGCTAATGCTCAAGCTTACTACAGTAATGATGACTTCTTTTTCCTAATGTATGGCGTTGCGTACTGATTCTCTACAGTATTATTGGCAAATTAATGCAGCTTTGATAGTGCATTTGCATATGTTTTTTATTTTTGATGCATTCTTAAGCGAGGGATAAAGTTGATGATCATTCCTTATATGTTGTACCCATGGAATTGAAAAATGCCGTTACGTAGTGAATGTTCATCTAGCTGTTATGTGGTGGTACTTTATAACAACCTTTATAATGCATTTATATTGTATTTTATTTAATGAAATATGTTCACACATGTTTTTATTTTGTAAGAACTGCAAAACGAGTTGTTCAAATTGATGATTGTATAGGTAGTCATTGGAATCTTTACAAACATAAAGACTTAAAAACAGCTAATATTCCCTGAAAAAGTTCAATGTGGTCATTGCACCTATGCCTACAGCAATTTTGTTCTATAGTAACTGAAACGGCTGTAAGAATTAATGGTCAGTAAGCCATGTGGTGATGTTGGTTTGTGTGCCCATTAGCTATGTGGGTGTTTATTTTAGTCCTTGCCGTATCCCAATTAGGTGTGCTGTGGCGGATGACTTTTAATTCGTTTTCCTACCTTTTTCTTGTAGCAATTCCTTCAATCTGTATCATATTTCTATCTCCTGTTTTGGGAATAACAAGCTTCGACATGTTGAATTAGCGGTATACTGCCCTGTTTTCAGCTGTCTTTGATTGAAGTTTGCTATGGTAATTTTGGTGGATGTTAAGTTCAAATGTGGAAGATTTATACCACTGTTTCTTTTTTAAGCTTTCCATGTGATTTTTGTGCATATTTTTTTTTTTACTGTGATATCCTCCCGCCCTCCCTCCAACTTGTAGTTCACTTTCTTAATGAAATTTTGGGTTAAGAGGTTGCGTGGTAACTACATTGATGAAAGAAGTTTATGAAATAGGCCGACCTGTAAAGCAAGAAGTGATTGTTTGGACTGTAATTTTTCTGACAGCATACGGATGAAGAGGTGGAGCGCTGCTTCGAAGATTTCTATGAAGATGTACATACAGAGTTCTTGAAGTTCGGAGAAATTGTTAATTTTAAGGTGGGCTGCCGCTTACTACATTGCTTCTATTGTTCTTCACTTCGAAGGATTTGTATTTGTTTCTATGGATGTTGCATTAATGGCGTTGTGAAGTTGCTAAGAATACTAAATCCTTGTTGCTGGCTTTTCATAGACTGCGAGACAAATTTTTCTAGTGGCTTAGTCCATGAAATTAAATAAAGTATTTCATGTAACTTGTAACGGCCCTTATATAAATTGATTTGGAGTCTTCAGTTATTTGATTGGTTATTACATAACAATAATATTTGTATTGATGCAATGCATGAATAATTTTACTAAGACATATTTATAAATGTATTGGAATGTTGAAACTACTAAATGTACTACAAGTATTACTGGACGAGCTAGTTCAATCTTAAAAACTAACCTCGATTATGCAGTGCAGTTTGTCATGATTAAATTTGGAATGTGAATGAGTTGTGTATTAAAACCATTCTTAAGTATTAATCTATTTGCTTAAACTAGGATAGCGGGGTTCCATGACATGCTATTAGAGCCCTTTCGATATGGTGGCCTTGAGTTCTAATGATAATCCCGTTTCTTACTATTAATTTAATTATAGCATAAGGTAAGAAGTAGGTATGTGCAATATTCATATTTGAAGCCGAATGACTACTCATGCTTGGAGATATGTTAGGAGTAATGAAGTCATTCCCCCCCCCCCTCTCTTATTAACTTAAGTTATTGAGCTAGTTGATTCTTTGACAATTAATTATGACATGGGATGCGAAAAAAGCTCGGCTTGTCTTCTAACAAATAATATTCTTCTTTTTTTTCTTTTTTTTTTTAATTAGGTATGCAAAAATGGTTCGTCTCACTTGCGGGGTAATGTGTACGTGCACTACAAGTCTTTGGATTCTGCTGTGCATGCTTACCAGTCAATCAATGGCCGGTATTTTGCTGGGAAGCAGGTAGTTTAGTTTTGCTTGATTTTGGGTCATTGTACAGCAATGCCGTTATTATGCTGTTCTTTATTTTACAATATCATATCTGCTCGACTCGTGTTGATGGAGTCAAATAAGTTAAATAACAGGTGTAACATAACATATTTTGAGTACGCATTTGGCTATTACATAGTGGTGCTAATGGAACATCCTTCTTAATGCATATATTTACATTTTATTTACTAAAACATGCTTTAAATAAAATGATATGTTAAGGCTATCAAAGATTCAAAGGGGATAAAATTCATCCTTATAATTCATATCCGTATTTTTCCTCCTTAGCCAACAGATCGGACTACTAGTTATACAATTAGCCAAGTCTCTGTTAAGGTTACAAAATGAAGTTCTCTTTCAAAACGTATTTCTTATCATCCAAATTTCATCCGTTGTTTGAATTGCATATCTCAATTCGATATGTGTGTTCAATGGGAATGTGATTTTGAAATGCTAAATCATGTTTATGATGAGTTAGTATTTTATGCTTTTTCTGCAACTACGGATAGGCTGGTCCACTTCAGCATGCAGCATGGCTGTCCTAACATACGAAGGGATGCACTTAGATTGGTTAAAGTATCGAATCTTTGGACTCATAAAAGAAAAGAAAGTAGTTGTTACTGGCTGAAATTTTTCAAATGTGGCGGTTGAGCTAGGGAGCATAAGACAAAAAAGTAGTGCTATAAGTGTTCCAGCCATTACATAACGAATTTTGAACTAGCCATTACTTGATTGGCCGTTATGCAGCATTATTTTTGTAATTTCCATTATATTGCTTGTATATTATGTTTATATTTGTGGTGTTTGTGCTATAAGTCCCTATACTTTGTCCACCGTGTCAAAGTAATCCTTGTATGTTTAATCATGCCAATTTAGTTCTTGTACAATTTACATTATGTCAGTTGATCCTATAGTAAAAAAGTGATCTTCAGTTGGTGATAGAGTTTTTAATGGTCAAGTCACTGGTAGGTTCAAATTAGTTCAATGAGTGGGTTTATATTGTGTCACTTGCATTTAACATGAAAGGCCTTTAAAAATTATTGCATTAACTTAATTTCAGCTTTATCATAGGCCTAAACTGACACAATGCAAATTATTCAAGGATTAAGTTGACACAATTAGAAGTAAAAGAGACTAAATTCATAGTGTGGCTATAGTACATAAACCTTTATCGTAATGTAGTTGCATGTTAACAAGTAAATAATCGTACTCATTAAATCTTTTACTAACATAAGATGTAAAAGAAATTCCTGTTACTGCAGCCTTTTCTGTAAGGTCTGTGACATCCCAATTTTGCAACACCGAGATTGCTGCTGCTAGCATGAATCGCAGCTTCACTTCTTGGCTTCTTAAAATTAGATGGGCTAACTTTGCATGTTGTAAATTAAGAATTTCGCGTTAAGATATGCATTCAGTGTGCTGACTGACTGGTTCTTCACAGATAACTTGCGAATTTGTAAATGTGACAAAATGGAAGGTTGCAATATGTGGGGAGTATATGAAGTCAAGGTTCAAGGTAATCCCACACAAGCTTGTGATTTAATATTTTTCTTCTGCTAATTATATCGGCTTTCCTCATTATGTGACTTTATTTTTCACTTGAGAAAACGGAACCAAATTGTATTTTGTGGTTGCATTGAGGTCTCAACCGTGGTGTGTGAAAGCGGGGCTTTGTAGATGTCACATAACAAGGCTTGGTGATCGAGTTGGGATTTATAAATTGCGTCTAAACCATATATTTACAGAAATTTGAATAAATAGCTACACAATTATTGATATTCATTCTTCTCTGATGGTTTCAGCATGTAAATACAATTATAAGTAAGTTGTAATATATAAAATGCATTACGGCTCCGTTTGTTTAGGTGAAAAAGTAGATTCTTGGAATTGGTTTTTCCTCGGAAAGATTTTCCGAGGAAAATTCAAATCTAATAGAGGTTTTCCATCCTTTGTTTCAAAGGAAAACTTGATTCCATAATATGCTTTTTTCTTGTATGGTTTCAAAGGAACATTTTTCACTAATCATTTTACAATTTATTATAGGACAATATAAGCAACAATATAACATATATGAGAAATAGAAAAATAAAATTAACTCAATATAACTTATATGAGAAATAGAAAAATAAAATTAACTATCAAAATTATATAAAATAGGAAAATTATCTCTTAGGTATTCTAAAATTTGAGCATTTATCATCTAAATACCCTGTGATTTTAATGTATACAATGACTTACACTGAGATTTGAAATATTATCTTCTAGGTATACGCTATGTTAGAATTTGGTGAATTCTCATTAAAACTTATAAATTTCAGTGCACTTGGGTGATAAAATTTTTAAATTTTAGGTTACATCAGAGTATCTCAAATCTTAGGGTACCTAATGATAACTTCCCTATATGATATGATATAGCTATTGGAAATGATGAAATTTGTTTTGTTGAAACGACAAAATAACATCTGGTCTTTATTTGATTATTGGGTCAAATTTTTGTTTATGTTACGACGTTAAAGGTTTGTGTTCTAATCCAGTACATTTCAGTTCAATAAGATCCGCACAATAATTACCACAAAAATTTTTGCTTCACTTGGAATCATGACTTCCCCTATTTTAAAGGGGAAATCATTTTCCTTCCAATGGTTGAAAACCTTTTGCGTTGGAAAGCATTTTGTGTTTGCAAATGCGCGACAAATAAGGGAAAAGTGGAAAACATATTCCAAGAATATATTTTTCCGTCCAACAAACGGAGCCTGCATATGCATTATGGAGGGTATTGTGAAAGTTTTTGTTATGTCGTGGTTTACTAAAAATCTTTTACATAATGCCATTACATTATGTAGTAGTCTTTATTTGTTATTGTAGTTTGAAAGGGATCTCTCTCTTTCTTTGGACTTGATGAGCTTTGCAATTTTCTTTTATGTTGGCATCATGGACTCAAATCATAGATGCTGCAATTGTGGTCGCAGTGCCGCAGAAGTAGGATGTTGCTGATGTTGCATTACGAGTCATTGTAATGGTGTTGGGTATTTTAAGGAAACATAAGTTGCTTTTAGACCTTATGTTTGAAAGAAATATGAATGAATAGCTATACAATCATCGATCTTTTTACCTGTTTTGAGAGCTTTTGATGTGGAAATTTATTTACAGATATGTTTTAATTAATAAAATACAACATATATGTGCATTATAGTGGCCTTTGAAAAACAATTAACATTGTGTAACAATTACTGCATAAGGGCTACTTGAAAATCTCTCGCATAATGACCTTTATCTGGTTCGACTGATGGTATCATGAAATCGAATAAAGGCGTGTAAAGAAGACACAACACAATTTTATTTGATTTAGTTTATTATCTTATATTATATTTAGGAAATTAGTCTTCTATTAGATTTAGGATTTATCTTACCTAATATTATTTTAGGGTTTAACTTGCTGTAAATAGAGCTCTGTAATTTATTTGTTTTGAGTTTTCATGTAATAAAATTGAGTTGAGTATTTGATTAGCAAATTGTGCTACATCGAAAGGATTTTGAGCTGGTTGTATGATTGACTATTATGTAATGGTGCTTTTGTAATGGACTACATAATTCATATGTATTGCATTTAAGCTATGAAATATATTTACAAATTTGTAAATATCAAAAGCTATCAAAGGGTATAAAACTTAATGATTGTATGACTATTTATTCATGATCGTGCAAATATAAGGCTTGAAAGCAGCTTATGTTCCCTTAAATATCCAACACGATCATTGCGGCCTGTTATGTAACGTTCATGGTGCTTGGATTATAAATGAGTCATGCCAAGCCCGAGCTCGTGAGGCTTGAGGCTTAGTGCGCCAAGATTTTCCTCTGCTTGCCATAAGCTCGAGCTCGCTGCCATTTACGCTTGGTTTTGGCTTATTTTGAGCTCAAGTATGCTCCGACTTGACTTATTGACTCTTGAGCTCGTCTTGATTGAGTACATTTGTGCTTATAGCATAGCTTAAGATTGCCTCATTTAAACTTATTTAGGTTCACAACTGTTGTAGCTCGAGCTTTATAGTATGTGCTCAGCTTGACTCAATTTTGAAACGAACCGAGCCTTTAACGGGCCCTAGTAAGCTAGCTTTGGTCATTTACTACCCTATGTGACACCTTGACTTCTATGACAACTCATCATGAACTGCTATTTAATTACAAGGTTATTTATCATAAGTATGGACGCTTATTTTTATGATTTGCAGACATGTTCTCGTGGATCAGCTTGCAACTTCATTCACTGCTTTCGCAACCCGGGGGGAGATTATATGTGGGCCGATTGGGATAAACCGGCCCCGAGCTACTGGGTGAGAGAGATGGCTGCTTTATTCGGATATACCAATCTGCATGATGAGCATTTGGATGAATTCAGTCCCAGGAAGACGAGAAGTTCCTCTAACATGGTACCTGCAAATGCCGACAGGTACGTTTGTTGAGCAGTTGCATGTGAAATAATTTCGATTAATTTACAAATATGATATTTGGAAAAGGAAAGGACAAAAAAAGCCGATGAGACCTTGGTCTAGTTACATTTTGTCTCCAGTTGATTCCGGTATAGAAGATTAATGAGAGTTGTTTTGTTAGACTTTGAAAGGGAACTAGATCTTTCTTTCTAGCATTTTTCGGAAAGTTGATAATAGGGAGAGTATGAATCTGCAGACGAAATTCTTTGTTTTCCGTCATTCTGAAGACCTATTCACCTGACTAATTTATTTTCAATCACGACTGCATGTCGGTAAATGTTATGTAACCGATCACAATGGCTGAATTGGCTTTCTTTGAGCATAAGTTGCTTTTAAATCTTATATTTGCAAACAATTGAAAGAAAGTCGTATAATCATTAATATTAATGCTTCTTTTATCAGTATGTTTCTATTAGTATCATTCCTTCTTTTTTTCTAGGTTTGGGGGCTCTTCGAAAACAGCCTCCCTTCGGGGTAGCACCCTGTAGGGCTAAGGCTGTGCACATCTTATCCTTTTCAGATCCTGCCTTGGCAGGGGCCTCTTTTGTATATGCATCATAGGCTGTTACCAGAGCACCGTCCCCCTAATGGTAAATTACGGAATGTCTAATCTATTATGTAATGACCATTATATTACGTAAAGCTCTATATTTGATTCTCTGCTATAGAAAGTTAATGCTAATGATCTTGCTAATCCATGACAGCTATCATTCAAGGAGATCTCAGTCTCGGGATTCCCGAACTGCTCGTTCTGTCGACGAAGATGATCGGAAGAGCAGAGACCGACGAAGACATAGGAAGGATAGTAAAAAGTTTACAAACCATCTCGATGAGGAAGCATACGAGGAGAAAATGACATCCAAGGATCAACATCGTACTAGTCGTAAAAAATATGATAGTGATGCTGATGATGATTTACTAGACACGGTGAAAGACCATCATGGATGCTCTGATCGTAAAAGTAGAAGTTCTTCGTATAGAAGAAGTCGATCTAGAAGCCGGGAAACATATGAAGAGAGGATGATATCCGAGGAAAATCGCCATTCGAGTCACAGAAAACATGGTACTTGTACTAATCATTACATCTTTGTTAGTAAAAAAACACGTATTGAATACGTATCCGTATTTTGCCCTTTAAAAGGGCATTCATGTATAATTGATAATGATGTGGTAAAATGTGCATTTTCTTGATGGGATAATACGTCTTATAACATTATCCGTGATTTTCTTGTTTTAAAAAAATGATTAATTGAAAATAATCAATAGTTAACCTGAGTATTAATATGTTATATTTCGTTAAATTTGTCGCTTTAACTTTCAATTATTGATTATACTTTAATTTTTGCTATGTATTATGCTTCTTCTACCAAAGAGGGCACCAATACGCCGTCACCGGATCCCATTAGAACTCTGAAGTTAAGCGTGCTTGGGCGAGAGTAGTACCAGGATGGGTGACCTCCTGGGAAGTCCTCACCCTTAGGTTGGGTGCGTAGGGAAACAGCCTCTCTTCGGGTTAACACCCTGAAGGGGGAAGGCTGCGTACATCAGCGCCCCCCAGACCCTGCGTAGGCGGGAGCCCTTGAGGCACTGGGTATGTTCCTTCCTATTATGCTTCTTCTATTGTGGCTATGGTTATCAGACAAAAGTTAAATTAATAAAATTACGTCCCTCATATTAGATTTTGTTTAATCTGTACCCTATTTTATTAACAGGGCGTGACCCATCAGACGAGGTGAAATACAACGACAGATTCTCTCACCGAAAAAGTCGGTCTAGAACTTGGGAAAGGGACTCGAAGTTCGAAAAAGGTGATAAGAACAGAGAAACGCACTTTACGTATTCAGATAGTGATGGGTCGGATTTGGATAGAGAAGAGATAGACGGGCGCCATGAGCATGAAAATAGAAGTTCAAGAAAGGCCAAAACTAATTATTCAAGCAAACATCGACATCATGAGGGAGACTATGAACATAGGCCGAAGAAGAAATCGAAGATTGAAGAAGATGATAAAAGTGACGGATGTGAGGCCGAGTATGAAGAAAAAGTTTATCGTCTTGCAGCATTGAAACGATTACGAGAAATGAGGAAATCGAAAGATACCGAATCCGATGGATTGGTGAAGGAAAGAGATGCTACTACAAAGAGGAGGAGAATATAACCATCGTCAGCGGTGTAACCAAGTCGAGTAAGTAATTGAGTATCGAGTCGAGTATTGAACTACTCTACTCGTACTCGTTTATTAATCGCGTATTGTTTAATACTCGAACTCAAACTTGGTTAATTCAAGTTGGAATCAAGTTTTATCTAAGCTACTTGTGGACAACTTGGATCATTTACACTACTAGCCGATCGTCATGAAGAAAGGTGAGATCAGGTGAGATGTCCTAAGTTCATGGAAATTTTTAGAAAATGTAGGGAGTTGTTATTAGGCTTATTTACTTTTTAGTACCTTGACTTTTATGGAAATAATAAAAAGGCCCTTGACCTTTTCTATTTATCTTTTAATACCTTAGGTTTTGTTCATATTAATAAATAAGACCCTTTCTAGCGAGATGGCGTCGTTTTTGGGGAGAAAGCTGACATGGTAAGTAACTTTAACCAGCGAATAAAGTTTATTGACGAAAGTATCTCTTGGTAACATTTTGGGCATGTTCAAGTGATTACAAAATGCTGCCGTTTTAGTGCAGATTGCATCCAAATGCTAGTGACAAGCATAAAAACGACGACGTTTTGGTTAGGGCGAATTTTGTCATTTTATGTTTCCGATATTGAGTTTTTTTTTCTGGGGAGGGTTTTATTTATTGATACGAACAAAACTTAAGGTACTAAAAAAATAAATCGAAAAGGTCATGAGTCTTTTATTAGTTCCACAAATGTCGAGATACTAAAAAGTAAATAACTTTTGTTATTAGCAGGGCTATAAGTGTTACTGACAGTACAGTGATGTCAATTGTTGTAAATAATAGCCATAAAATTCCAGTAGATTACCTTGGTAATAACACTTTTGCCTGGCGTTAATATTTCCCAAATTTTATCAGTTTCCTTTTGTGTTGCTTGAGTTAGTTCTTACAAAGAAATGGAAGATTGAAAGATACATACAAATACAACAACAACAACACGCTCAGTGGCTTAAGGGTTCCCGCCTAAGCGGGGTCTAGAAGATAGATGTATGTAGCCTTACTCTTTCAGGGAGTAACCCTGCCGAGAGGCTGTTTCCGAGAACACACAACCTTATAGGGTTGGCAACATGAGGACTTCCCAGGAGGTTGCTCATCTTGGTGCTACTTTCGCTCAAGCACACTTAACTTTAAAGTTCTAATGGGATTCGGTGCATTAGTGTCTGATAAATAAACCCTAAGATTGAAAGATACATGAACATTGCAAATTAGGAAGCCCTAATTTGGAAATGAATAAATTATAATTCATAGCAAAAAATTCTAATTTTTTTTTTTTAAAAAAAAGACAAAGCTCTTTAAGATTGCCCTCATTTGATAAGAAGACCTAAGGCATCAACGTGGATAAGTGAGAGAAAGGCCGTGCTAGACACAATTTCACGCAAAAATTTCTCATGACTCAAATTTGCCAGCTTGTTCGCATGCCTATCATATAAGGTTTTGTGTAATACTATTGAAGTATGTAATTGTGTTCATGATGCATTGGGAAAAACATGCGTACTATAGATGGCAATAGGGTGAGGAGGATACAGAGGTGCTTTTGTTATATCTGTACCTACCACCCAAATTCATATATCACCTTATTACCTGCCACGAGTATAAATTGGCTAACCATCAGGGGTTGTATACAAATCCTTACTCATATTCGTCCTGCTATTTGTTGGTATCTAACAAGTCTTTAATGCCGGTCCCATACCCCTTCCAATACGACAAACTAATTATTTATACTTTATTACATTAATTATTTATTTTTTAAGATTTAATTATATTTTGTTATCCTAATGATAGATAAATCAATTAATTATATTAAGTACATATTTTTTAATTTAAAAGTAGATTAGATACAAATTAGAGTGGGCATATGATTGGTATGATGGTTATAAGATGGGGTATCTTTCCAACTTTTTATGCATAATATTTTCATGCAAGTGCGTCGGAGGTTATCTTATTGTGATCTCGTATTATATATCTTATCTCAATTTTAACTTATAAACTTATGCTTGTTTCGTTTCATACTATTCATTTTTTGTGGTGTCCTATAACAGCTAATGTCCCTGTTCATGATGTGGCATTGATGCATAGGTTGGGGGACTGCTCCCATGATTGGTTTTGTTTTCCCCCTCCCGGACTTTTGTCTTCTCTTGTTAATGATAAGATAGAGCACCTTTGGACTTCTTTTGACCAAAAAAATATATTTTTTTGGTCGGAAAACTTATCATATATGGTCCCCATATAAACGTACAAAATAATGAAAAGGTTTTTTTTTTTTTTTACTAAAAACATACCTATATTTTAGGTGGTGTTTAAAAAATTATCTAAATTTTCTAGTTTTTTAAAGTTATACTTAAACTTTTTTAAAATTTTCAATATCACACCTTAATTTTAACACCGTTAACATCTATTAGTTTTTATTGGCACGACATTTAAAAGATATTTAAAATATAATACAATTAGTTTAAATGTAAATTTGAATTTTTTAAAATTACTCTCTTTTTTTCCAAAAGCCACGTTAGTTAAAACTAATGAATATTAACAACGTTTATATTAAGTTACAACATTGAAAATTTGTAGAAAGTTTAAGTTTGACTTTGAAAATTTTAAATACTTTAAAAATTGCATCGAAAATTAAAGTTTATTTACATATTAGTACCTCGATATTTTTTGAAATAAAAAAAAGACCTAAATATTTTTAAATTAATAAAAAGTCTCATAAGTTTATATCGTACTAATAAAAATGTTCTTATATTTTTTCGTATTAATAAAAAGCCCACTCTTCAGCATGAAAATGTCATTTTTTGTCCACAGAGCTAAAATGGCAACATCTTTTTTATTAATGCTATTGTAAAATAAAAAAAAATCCTTCAATAACCTTAATTTTGAACAAATTATGTAAGAACGGATAGTTTCTACATACTACAATATCTTAAATTTTGTACTAATGACGTAAGAATAAAAGTATTGAAAGATACTTTTGTCATTTTACTATACTATTAATAAAAAGACAGTTGACACACTAATGAAAAATAATGTTATCACATTAAGAGAAGTTATTTTATTAATATGATAAAAGCTTAAGTGTCTCTTTATTAATTAAAAAAAAAAAATCGATGTCCTTATTACTCTTAAAAATATTAAAGTATTAAAATTAAAATATAAATAACCTAAAAGTGGTTTGAGTCAAGTACGGTCATCCCCCCGTTCCTCTCTCTCTCTCTCTCTCTCTCGGCTCAGCGTCTCACCATCATTGAAACCCTAGCTTCTCTGTCACCGGTGCGTGTTTTCAGGTAAGATGACGCTTTTCACTTGTTTAATTACGATGATTTACTGAAACTTAAGGGAATAGTGTCAGAGTATAAACCCAATCCTGAGCTTTTACTCGTATGGTTACTTGACATGGTATCAAAATTTTGTTAACAAAAGTCAAACCCAACAACCTCTTCCAATATGAATATTAATATTAATATTAATATAATTTAAGTATAAGGTATGAGGTGGACTTATGCAATATTACACTTCAAGTCAACGGGCATTTGTGTGAGCAGTTATGTTAGAGTATAAAACAAATCCTGGGCTTCGACTCGTATGGTTACTTGACAGGGTATCAAAGTTTTGTTAACAAAAGTTTGAAGCCAACAACCTGTTCCAGTATGAATATTAATAGTAATATTAATATAATTTAAGTATAAGGTATGAGATGGACTTGTACAATATCTACACTTCAAGCCAATGGGTATTTGTGTGAGTGCGTAGGTTAAGAGTATAAGGATTCATTTACCAGGCACTAAGGCACCAGATCCCATTAGAAGTTCGAAATTAAGCGTGCTTGGGCTAGAGTAGTACCAGGATGGGTGACCTCCTGGGAAGTCCTCGTGCTGCTAACCCTATAAGGTTGGGGGTCCTCGGAAATAGCCTCTCGGCAGGGTTATACCCTGAAGGGGTAAGGCTGCATACATCCACTCCTCCTAGACCGCACTTAGGCGAGAGCCTTTGAGGCACTAGGTCTATTGTTGTTGTTGGTATGTTAAGAGAGTGAAACTAATCCTGGGGTTTCACTGTCCGTTTAAGCTTTTGGGATGGTTAATTTCTTTACAAAGGGGGGAAGAGGAAGAGAAGGAGAATAAGCAACTCTATTTCATAATCTATCCGACCAGTTTTGTTCTATTTCAAATAGTCAAGTTTGATTTTTATTTTCAAATTAAAGCGATTGAGTTCTTACGGTAGTTTGATTTAGGGCTGGAAAATGTGTCATGTTCGTGCTTGTGTTATGCGAGGGGTCCAAGTAATGGAGCCAACCAACCTGAACCTTACTCGTTTATTAAACGAGTTAGAAACTCTCGTCCCAATTATGGGTATGGGTTACTCATCTAATTATATGGGTAATTTTTTCATTAAATGCTAGTTTTTCAATTTACAAACACGCCAATAATACCGCCACAGTTGATGCTAGCAATAAATACATATATATTTATAATTTTTAGGGAAATTTGATGAATTTTTGTAAGAATCTAATCAATTTTATACAAAATTTTTTTATAATACATGAGTATGATAATATATATTCACTAATGCCAATGTTTTCATCAAAAAATCAAGTGATAAACTATTCACCGAATATTGATGTGCACCACCTAAAAATTACCACAATTTTGTGTCATTTTCGCATTTTTCGGTGAAAATCATCAAATTCTTATGAAGATACTAACATATTGTTGAAATCATGTTTAATTTTAGCATTTTCTAATGAATATCTAGCGATTTTTTGACAAAGGGTACTTTTTTGATAAAATTTTAAAACTTCAGGATATCTAAATGATAATTTCCCTAGTTTTTACAATAAACTATCAAATTAAAATTGCTAAATATAGTTCAAAATATCCTGTGTAGGCTAATAAAAGTATGTATATATAACAAGAGTAGTATATTACTCAAATAGTTAACATAACTATATAAGTAGATCAAGCGTGTTGAAAACGGGTTGAACAATTGAAACCCAAGTTCAACCCAGTTACTTAATTGGGTTAAATGGGTCAACCCCAATTCAACTTGGCTTCAAATACCTTGACCCAAACCTACTATCTTCGTCTCGTACTCGTTTTGTGTTATTTATTGTGTCGTGTCATATTTTGCTAGCCCTTGTTTGATTATATAAGGTGGAAGAAAATGTGTTCCCTTTTTGCTATAACCAATAACAAATTTGTGACTTTTTGTACTATGACAACAATTTGATTCCATGGTCCAAAATTACTTATTCTGTCCTTATATCATTTTTTGCAGATTGCATACATGAGTTTCTGCTAAAAAGAAAGGGTTTTTATTGGATGAGCCTTTGTTATTTGGTCGTTACATTCTCACGAGTTTTTGATGGTGCAGAGACGCCTAGCAGTTGAATTAAGACAATGGTGGATGCTGTAGCTGAAGTGGATCATGTTAGCGCGCCTGAGTTTGAGGAAGAAGCCAAGGATCCTCTTGTCGATCTCGATTTGAATGACTCAACTGAACTTTGGCTGATTCAGTGGCCTGCTAATCAGGTAGTTTGTTCTTCCTTTTCTTGTTCCTACTGTATCTCTTTAAATTAATACTGTATTTATTTTGTATTTCGTTGAACTAAAAAGTATTATAGATGTGTTTTTATGCTAATTATTCAAACTATTCATTTAAATTTTGCCAACGTTTAGCTTAAAAGAAACTTCTTTATAATTTGAATTAAACCCCCAAAGGCACTAGGGGCAGGACCCAATGGCAATCAAAAATCTGGTAAATGAAAAGACGGAAGCAAAAATAAAAGCCAGTGCCCCAAAAAAAAAAAAAAAAAAACTTATGTTATCTTGGAATGTCCAATACAATCACTGTAATCCATTACAGCCCATTACACTACAAGCGTGACTGCTAGGCGACCATGGACCATGATTTGATTCCATGCTTTAATATAATGTATTTTTGGATTGCGTAGTTACTTACGCATGCTTTCCTAATTCACAGGCCAGTTGGAGGAGTTCTTTGTCCTTGTTATTGCCTTTTCTTTGATCTACATCAGTATTAGAGTATAAAAGCATCTTAGGGACTACCTGATGTAATTTTAGTACAAAGTATGGATATCTACTTTTCAAGTACAGTTGTTATTTGCGTAATGGGTATGTTATCTATTCTTAGGGCTTTACTTAATTGCTTAAACTTTAGGAAGAATTGGATGCCTGGCATTTAGGGACTTTTGAAGTGTTGACATAATAGACAATGAGATGATGTAGATTTTTTTTTTTTTTTTTTTTTTTTTTTTTTGATTTGGTATATTGGAGCATTTCAGAACTAAGTTGTTGGCAGGATACTTGCAGCCGAATGTATGGGTGGAACATGAGCTCTGTTTAATGGGGTGAAGTGGTCTTCTTTCAAAAATAATATATATATATATTAAGAGAAAATCATCTCTGGAGAAAACCACAATGTAAATGTAGTTTTATTTAGTTTGATTTGATGAGAGCATTATTCCCTAGATTTAGTCGTCCAAGTGGGCCTACAAATGATCCAAATTCGGTCTGAGCTAGTCAAGCTTGAGGCTCAGCTAGCTGACATTTTGCTCAACTTGGTTGAGCTTGAACCAAATTCAACTGGTTTTGAGCTAAGTTCACCTCGTTTTGGCCTTTGAAGCTTGATTTAAGCTTATATAGCCCAATTAAACTTAAGTTTGATTCATTTAGGCTATTTTAGGCACGAGCTGCCGACCTTGAGCTGTAATGGGTTGCCCCCTTATGAAATTCTACTAGCTGATTGGTGCATATGCTTTACCGTACTTAGAAAGGGGAATGATTCTAAGACTGTTTGTATCCGTCAAAAGTTCTTTACAGGTTAAGGGATTACATGATCGTTCTGTTGATTTAATCTTTGGTCTGGTATTTAGACTTTTACCAGTCTCCTAGAAGACTGCTTCTATTCAATCCATGATTTGGACTGATGAACACCCCTACTCTAGGACAGTCACTTCCAAGCCAAACCAAGAAATGGTAGTTTTGCAAAGAGGACCAACAATAAACCGAATCTGGGCTGCATTGAATGTTAACTTCTGCTCATATGCAAAGGTTGTCATAATTCCCCAAATGGGGGAAAGCATTTTGAATCTTTGATTCAAGAGTTATTTCACAAAGAAAGAAGAAAGTAAACTAGATTCTTAAAATCTAATTTCCCCTTCTACCGAAAGCGTCCTTAGTGATACCCAAGTGCACATCTCATAGACTGTTTCTTATTGCAGGTTCCTGAGTTAGATGGGCAAGAATTATCTCTCAAGCTTGATCGTGATGGGGAGCTCTGCAGTTTTGAGGGGAAATCTGGTAATCAGATTATATACTTCTCTCTTTGTTTCTTGTGTAGAGTATATAATGGTCGTTACATGATAGATTTTGTGCTAGCCATTATGCAACTTGTCGTTACATAATAATACCTCCTAATGGAATCAAATAATATAATGGTCATTACATAACAGATTTTGAGCTAGCCGTTATGCAACTTTACATAATAATACTATGTGACGCCCTACCTAATGGATGTACATTATTTTCTATTTGCCAAATTATACTTACAAATAAATTTATATATGTTAAAAACTACCATCGTTGGACATAGCCTCCTTTTAGGGTAGCACGGTGAAGGGGTAAGGTAACATACATACCCCCACCCCCACCTCCACCTCTACCTAACCCTACATTGGCGGGAGCCCTTGAGGCACTGGGTTTGTTATTGTTGCTGTTGATGTATGTTAAAAACTATCATGAGTGATGTTTAAAATTAATTTACTTTCCCTTAAAAAACCAAATGCAATTATTGTAACCCGTTACATTATGTCCTTCATACCCGCTTCCATGACACTGCAACTGTTATGCTACCACGAAATGCAATTTAATTCTACAGTCACCTTAGTTGCATTCACAGCAATGGATATTGCTTAGCACATCTTGTTTAACTTGTAGTTATTATGGGCAGGTAAAGTATATAATATGGTCAGCTATTCGGGGCAAGAACGAGATGCAACTGTTTTTCTCTCCTCTACAGAAGGGTCAAGAATCGGTAAGCAAGTGAACGCTCTGATATCTGACTCGATATGTTCAAGGATCATCTGGTACTATGTTTTAGAGTTCATGTCATGATAAGCAACAGTATTTTTTATGGTGAACTAAAATTTATAGCAAATCTTTAACTCAATACAGTCTATTTGGATAAAAATAATGTCATAGTGGACGCTCTTGAATCTTGGTGAAAATTGGAATCAAAGTGATCCACTCTACTTTCAGTTTCATCAAATGCACCCCCCTTGACTATCGGTTTGTATCAATATTCTCTATTACACTTAATCTCAGATTCTCAATATTTGAACTCTTTCAGTGGTCAAAAGTCATCCACATCATTTGGTTGGTCTAAATTAGACTAGCAACAACAACAATAAACCCAATGCTTCAAGGGCTCCCGCATATGTGGGGTCTTCTTTGTTGGGTTTTTTTTTTTTCTTTTTTTTTGGTTTTTTTTTTTGGGGGGGGGGGGGGGGGGGGGATGTACGAAGTCTTACCCCTTCAGGGTGTTTCACTAAAGGGAGGTTGTGCCCGAGGACCCCCATCCTAAGAAGCAAAAAAGCAATAGAAGTAATGAAAGTATCTAAGTATTAGAGCATAGAGCACAAAAACAACAACAATAATGGCAAAGAGCAAGTATGTAGAAAGCATAAAGCAGCAATAGACAATAAGTAATAGGCAATAGCTATATCAGGTAAATTAAACAGGCAGACATATAAGCTTAAGGGCACTAGTGTAGCTAAATTATGCTCCTCTATTCTAAACCGCTTTATCGACTACTCTTATGCTAGCCTTCCATTGAGCTCTATCTAAGACCAGCTCTTCATGTAGGTTTAGATGGGTGATGTCGTGTCGGATTGTCTCTATCCATCTCTTCTTTGGCCTGCCTCTCGCTCTCCTACCCCGCGTAGTATGAAGTTGTTCATATCCCCTGACAGGGGCAATGGTCGGTCTCCCATAACATGCCCAAACCACCGCAAAAGTTGCTCCCTTAGTTTATCCTTGATCGGGGCCACACCCAATTTGCCTTAGTCTAAATTTGACCATTTACATTAAATCAATTTTAGTAGCAGAATGAGTTAAAAAAATTGTGGGAATTATAATAGATGGTCAATTTAATAAAAGTTCCATCTCTGGTTTTTTAGGGTTGGGACTTTTCGGAAACAACCTCCTACAGACTGCTACCATGTAGAGGTAAGGCTGCATGCATCTCAACCTCCCCAGACCTTGCTATGGCGGGAGTCCCTTTGAGGCACTGGGTTTGTTGCTGTTGGTCAATTTAATACAAATTGATATTCAGGGGGAAAAATGATCGATGAAATTGAAAGTTGAGGTCACTTTGATTTAAGTGATAATTTTTGTATGGTATTTACCTAATCTTACCTTCAAGCCTCAAGGAATTCCAGTAGAATTTTGAATTGTTGAATCCTGTATTTGGACCTGTATTTGGAAATCTTGCTAGATACTCCCATTTCCTGATTATGTATGACTATTATTTAAATTATTGCAAATATGAGGATTAAAAACAACTTCTTCATTTTGCCTTCGGGCTTTTTACTGTTCAAAAGAAAAAAACAACTTATTCATTTAGGCTTTTGAGCTGCCAAGTTGAGCTTCACTAGGACAGCCAGGTTCAGTTCTAGCACAAAAGAAAACCAAGCTTTCCAAGCTAAATAACAAGCCAACTTGGCTCATTTACACAGCTATTGGAGACTTTATTAGCATTCTTGTTTCATGTTATTCTCGGAATATCCCCTCGTATTCATGACATTTTCTCTATCCACTGCAGCCGGGAAGATATCGCGCCACGTTTCCCTAGTCCATTACCCAGATCCCAGCGAACTCGAAAACTTTGATTCCAACGATCAAAAACGAACACATCCGGGTTCATCTATGATGACAATGACACACTCTTCACATCGTTTGGCAACTCCATCGCGGCGCTCTCATGGATCTGCTCGTAGTAGCGGGAAGAGTTCTCTATCGGAGGCTGAGGACCCGCTAAAAACTCCAAAGAGGAAAGTTCTAGAAGAGACATCCACACGGGTTAGTGACCGATCGAACCTGGACTCTGGAAGAGGTCACAGTGGCATGACATCTTCAGTGATGTCAGAGGATTCTTGCAAGAAGTCCAAGAAGAGAGCTGAGAGTGAACAGTGAAGGTTAGTTGTGTTGCATGTTTCATTTTTGCTGGTTTAAAGGTTACATATTTTTGTGCAATGAAGGCGCATTGTTGCTTTAAAACTCTTTTTGGTAATTGAGGTTACATATTTCTCAGAATCTGTAGG
Source organism: Simmondsia chinensis (assembly GCA_018398585.1). NCBI lineage: Eukaryota > Viridiplantae > Streptophyta > Magnoliopsida > Caryophyllales > Simmondsiaceae > Simmondsia > Simmondsia chinensis. Next base: position 4,150,146 of record JAGTTD010000014.1, read on the forward strand.
TTCGATATTATTATTTATTTTACATATTGTTGCTTGCATATTTGGTATTGCTTTATTTGACTTTGACTTGATTTTATAAATATTGTTCGTTTTTGTTCAAGTACTTTTTCGGGTTGGGGGCCCTCGAAAACAGACCCTGTAGAGGTAAGATTGCATACATTTTACCCCCTTAGACTCCCCTTGCGGAAGCCTTTTAGTTTGTGTTTTTTTCTTTTTGATTTTGTTTGTGTTTCTTTTTGATTGGGCAGGAATTTGAACCAGTGTTGGCCAACTGTGATAAGAAAGGGACTAACTTTTTCATTTTAAACCATTTGGGTGATCAACCCCAGACCCTGCTTGGGCGGGAGCCTTTGGGGCACTGGAAATGTATGTATGTCGGATGATCAAATGGGATCTTTAATGGGAGTCCATTGACTAAATTTTCAAAAGCTTGACTAGATGATCAAGTTCTTAAAAAACAAATTTTCTCTTATTTGTTAATTAATAATATTATTTATTTATTTACTTATTTATTATCTAATGTAACTTTACTAAATATATATCCAGGATTTAGTATGGATAATATCAATATTTGATTCTTGTAGACAATGATCAAGGGCTTTTCTTTTCTGTCCTCGTCTGTGAGGTTTGTTGGTTGTTTGTTGCTCCTGTGGGTGTGGTTCGTGTGGTGTTTTTGCGCCCCTGTTGTGTTGGTTCGGTGGTGTTGTTCGTGTGCTGTTTGGTGCTTTTGGTGGTGTTGATTGTGTCCTGGTAGGTGCTTCTGGTGTTGGGGAGTTTTGTAGGTGGTCTGCTTGGTTCGAGTTGCGTGTGCGTCTGGTTGTTTGTATTTCGTTCATTTCATTTTAATAAATTCTCAATTTTCAAAAAAAAAATTGATATAGAGCAACCCTTATATTAAGATTGTAATATGATTTAAGTGTAGTGTCAAAAAAAAAAATATATATGATTTAAGTGATTTGATTCGGTCATGTTTATGGAGATTCGAAAGAATATTATATCAGTGTTTTCAATGAAATTGAAACATTGAATAAGACTGTATGAGTTATTTATTTTTTAAGTACTATTAAATATAAATAATTTTTAGTATAACAGAAGAGATGATTCTAAATTGGAGAATGTGTTGCACTTTATGCATTCTAGGCACTGTTATTGCAAAAGGGACACATTGAGGGCGAATATAAAGCTCATCATGAGGGTGTCTCAGTTGGTAGCGTCTTTTACCCATGCGGCTATCAGTCGGGGGTTAAGAGTTCGATTCTTGCTGAAGATATAATCATGACTTACCTGCCTATGGGGCTTGTAGGCTATTTTTATGAGGCGGGATTGGTTGGGTCAATCTAATCCCTCGTCAAAAAAAAAAAACAAAAAAAAAAAAAAAGAATATGAAGTGCAATAAAAATGAATATTTAATAGAGAATTTATAGTCAGCCCTATGAGAATACTCTTAAATGCTTTTACATTTATTCAAAAATTATGAATTTTGGTTCAAAGTGTGTAAAGTGAATGTTATTGAAATTTGAGAGGAGAAAAAAAAAATTTGTATCCTTGATTTTTTTTTTTTTTGGGGTGATGAGGGATTGGATTGTCCCAACTAACCTCGGCCCATGAGAATAGCCTATAAGCCCGCATGAGCGGGTAAGTCATAAGTATATCCTCAGTGAGAATCAAACTTTTAACCCTCGGGTGATGACCGTATGTATCCTTGATAATTGATCAAAAATAATATGAAATTTAAAATTCTAGGATTTGTATATCATTGATTTTTACACTTTTTTCATTGTGTTAATTTAATTAATGAATTTTTAATTGTATCATTTTATTTTTTGTACATTTAAAATTGTTTTAATTAAGTCAAATTAATGTTAATTTCTCACTAGTGATGTTACAATTTCAATTAAAAATGAGTGTAGATATGCAAGTCTTTAATCTGTTGACGTGGAAAACATACGTGAAGGTTAATTAACATTAAAATTTCAATTACAAATTAACATTAATTTCGGAATTAGACTTCATTGAGAAAAGGAACATACCCAGCGCCTCAAGGGCTCCCGCCTACGCAGGATCTTGGAGGGGCGGATGTACGCAGCCTTTGCCCTTCAGGGTGTTAACCCTGAAGAGAAGTTGTTTCCCAATGCCCCCAACCTGAGGGTGAGGACTTCCCAGGAGGTCACCCATCCTGGTACTACTCTCGCCCAAGCATGCTTAACTTCAGAATTCTCATGGGATCCAGTGACGACTTGTTGGTGCCCTCTCATGGGAATTAGACTTCGTTGAAACAATTTTAGTTGTACCATGACCAAATTTGACATAATTCAAAAGTTTAGGGGTTAAATTGACACAATTACCAAAATAAAAGGACTAAGAAATTAATATATTAAATTTTATGGTAGTAATTTAGGCCTTTGTTTGTTATGCTGGAAGTAGATGCGGGAAGTAAAAATTTATGAAAAGTATGGACTTTGACTCTTTTTTGGTAGGCTGTAAATAGATAGAATTAGGAGTGAACAAAAATCGGCCATTTCGGTCAAGGACCAGACTCGACCGACCATATATCGGTGCGGTCTTCGGTCCTAGTATATGGGCTTAATCCGTCTTCGGTCCGGCCCAGTCCAGTTCAAGACCGGAAAACCCGAAGACCGGACCGAAAATCGACCAACATTAATTAGGAATTAAATATTTTGTGTAAATAATTTTTATATATAATGTATATATCTAAAATATTAAATCTTTGAAAATTAAATATTTATTTTTTACTATTTAATAATTATATAAGTATCCCGTATAATTATCCTTAAATTATATATATATTTTGCATATTATACTATTTCTATTTTTTAATTTTTGGATGATAACGTTTTTCTTCTTATGATTGCACTTATTGGATGAAAAATCGGTCCAAATCTGTCCGGTTTGATGCGGATTAGTTTCTAACCGGTCTTGGACCGGACCGACCCGACCCGATTTTAATCGGTTCGGTCCTCGGTCTCATGATTTGACGTACTTTGGTCTTCATTCCGGTCCGGTTTGGCCCGGTCTTGGACCGATGTGCACCCCTAGATAGTATGCGGCGCAAGAAGGAACTTATTTAGCCTCCCTTAGGTAAGTTCTAATCCAACTGGTTTTAATTAACCTCTCGAAAGAAGTTCTATTTTCCATCCTAGAAACCAAACAAGTTTTACCTACTTTCTTAAAAATTGATACAAGAATTAATTTTTCCGAAATACAACTTCCCACAAAAAAAATTAATAATGTGACAACCAAACGATGCCTTAATCTTTTAAAAACGTAAAGCACTTGACTAAAAAAATTCCATTTTCCTTAATCACCAGACAAGTGAGAGGATAGAGTATTGCTTTAAGGCCGAAGTTCAATTCTCCCTCAAACTTCTCTGTGAGGAATTCTTGACTTAACTGGCTCCTCTGGTGTGTGGGCTGCCGTGTCAGCCGAAATTTACCAATTAACTGGGTTTTTCGTTGACAAAAAATGGAATTCCATTTTCCTTATAATGATTCTCATACTCGGGTAAAAAATCCATCACATTTCCGACTTATTTAGCAAAATGCCTTATTTTGAAAAAAAAAATAAAAAAATAAAAAGTAACCTTTTTAGAAAAATATTTAGCAAAATAATCAAAGTGTCAGAAAAAGTATAAAGGCACCATTAATAATTTTTTTTTTAACTCCTATAAGAATTAAAAAAAGCTTTTTTTTTAATTTCTATAAATATTATAAATGACACACTATATACTACTACAACTTGTAAGCCAATCGGTAGAGACTTGGCGCTATTTAACAGCGTTGGCCACACTGTAAGCCAATCGATGGAAGTCGACGTGAACGTAGTGTTGAAATTTATTATAGAATATTTATTTATTTTATTTTTTGCTTTTGTGAATTATAGGTAGTGTGCCCTAATACTATGGCAAGGCCCCAATTTTAGAATAACTTATTATTCTTGCCAAATTTTAAAAAAAAGCTGACTCAAAAAGAGTAAAAAAAAAAAAAATTTATAATAATGCTTATAGGAGTTAAAATTTTGTCTCTAATAAAAAAAAAAATTTACTCCTATAAGCATTATATAAAAAAAAAAAAAAAAACTTTAACTCCTATATAATGCTTATGAGGGTAATTTTTTTTAAAAATATATTACAGAAATTCTTTTAACTCCTAGTAAGCATTATAAAAAAAACTTTTTTTTTTACTCCAATAAACATTACCAAAAAAAAAAAAATTTACTCTTTCTCAGCCAGCTTTTTTGAAATTTGTTAAGAATAATAAGTTATTCTAAAATTAGGGCCTTACCATCATATAGTGACACATTACATATAACTCTTATAATAAATTTCAACTCTGCGTTTACTTCAACTTCCACCGATTGGCTTACAGTGTGGCTAATACTGATACACAGCGCCTTGTCTCCACCGATTGGCTTATAAAATCGTAGTAGTATGTAATGCGTCATGTATAATGCTTATGAGAGTAAAAAACAAATTTTTTCTTTTTAATTATTGTAGGAGTTAAAAAACTTTTTTCGCCAAAAAAAAAAAAATCACCATTTTAAATGGCCTCTTACTTATGGGGCCTCTAACCTTTCCTCATACTTTCCACTATTTTGCTAAATATTTTTGTAAGAAAAGTATGTTGCTTTTATGCTTACAACAACAACAACAACAACAATCATAGTGCCTCAAAGGGCTCCCATATAGGCAAGATCTGAGGAGTAGATGTAAGCAGCCTTTCCCCTTCCGGGAGCTACCCTGAAGGGAGGCTGTTTTTGAAAACTCCCTACCTGAAAAGCTTATCAGCAGCATAAAGCATGGTGGTCTGGCAGCAAGAGAATAACAAAGCATATGAGCAGGGCAAAACACAAGGCAAACAATACAAGCAAACTCAAAGCAAGCCAAACGCTAGGCAAATAATAGACAGATAAAATACCAATTGCCGATAAGCAGATAGCTAGCAAGTAGGCAAGACCGCGTATATTCACTTCTCAGACCCTGCTTATGTGAGAGCCCTTGTGACACTGGAACTGTTGTTGTTGTTTTATTTTTGTAACAATATTACTTTTAAATTTTTTTTTCCAAAATAAAGACAATAACAACAACAATAACAATCCCAGTGCCTCAGGGGCTCCCGCAAAAATGGGGTCTAGAGGGTTGATGTACGTAGCCTTATTCCTTCAGGGTTCCGAGAACCCCCAACCTGAAAGATATATTGTCATCGCATCATGGCAACTTGTGAGCAATAGGGCAGTAATGCATAAGAACAAGACATAATATAAAGTGAGTAATACGAAGCATACCGCCCTAAATGAGACTTCAAGGCAATACCATGCACCACAAGGCAAGCAAACTAAGCACGTAAACTGATAGTAAACATCTAGTAAACAAATAGACGAATAGGTAAATAGGTATACCATAATAGGTCCTATATGTCTAGAAACACTAGTAAATCGAAATTTTTCCAAAATAAAGCATTTTGCTAAATAAGAGTGACATTTCCACTCCAAAAACCTTCAATTTTCAAACGATAAACCCTCTCTCTCTCTCTCTCTCCCTTGCCCCTCTTCTTCACTGCAAGACCTTCACCTACTCATCAATGGCGTTCTCCCCCTCTCTCTCCTCCCCTCCCTTCCCTTCTCCCTCCACACACACTCTCTCTCTCTCCTCCACTTCTCCCTCTCCTTTCTTCCTCCCTCCACTCAACCGCCGTCTCTTCGCGCTCAAATCTAATCCAAACACCGCAATTCGCGCTTCGAAATCTAATTCCGCGCAATCTAAGCAAGAGAGAGAAAAATCATCGCCGGAGACGGTAGCGGTGGAGGAGGAGGAGGAGGAGGAGGAACTGCCGTGGATACAAGAGAAGGCGTTGGATTTGGTGGAGTTTACCGGCGCTGTAACACAGGCGATTCCGGGACCTAGGGTTGGGAAAAGCTCGCTGCCATGGATGCTTGCGGTTCCGATTGCTTATGTAGGGATTAGTTTTGTGATTGCGTTTGTGAAAACTGTTAAGAAGTTCAATTCCCCGAAGGAGAAGCGGCGGAGATTGGTGAATAAGAATGCGGTGTTGTGTAGATCGATTGATGAGTTGTTTGAGAAAGGGAGAGATGAGGTTAAGTATTCCGCTCTCGAGGATCTTGTGCAAAAGGTATAAAGTGAGTTCTAATGCATGATATGTGTCATTTTGTTTGAGTTATTGGCATTTGAATTTGGGTGTAAATGAGTCGAGTCCAGCTATGGATTCCGTTGTTTGATCAACTTGATTCGATTTGTCTTAACAAGTTCGAGTTGGAGATGAGTGTTACCGGGTTACTGATTGTTTGTTAGAACTTGGCTTGGTAAGATATTATTGTGCTCGATACTCAGTTCGACTTAGCTTATAATGACCCGATCCAACATTGTTGCATATCAATCTATGAGTGTAGTAGGTTACTCCACCTATTGCCAATTGGTTTTAGGATGTGTGCCAACTCCGTGGGTCGGGCCTAATCGACCCGCTAAATTTAATACACTGAAGCCCAAAACATTGTTCTTTTAGTGCAAGGGATGAAGCCACTTATAAATTGGTTAAACTCCGCACATCTTACCAATGTGGGATTCAGGCGTTACACAGCTCATTAGTCTATGGGAGCTAAATTGAGCTCAATATTGAGCCAAGTTATTTGAGGGGCTCAGGAGTCAGTTATCTTGCATCTTATGGTTGTTATTTAATGGGTTGTTTGAGTTACTAATGATTCATCATCAATTTATTGAGCTAAAGCTGGGCAATTAAAGAGCCTTGACAAACTATTCACAATTTCATTGAACCTAGCACCCCATTTTGGAACTTGGCTTGTTGAGTTTACTGAGCCTGCGCAAAATCGACTCATTAAATTACTTATAAAGGCTGAAAGACAAACATGAACAGGTATTAATCGATCTCAAACATGAATACTTCATCGAATGGTTGGTCCATTTACATATTACATCCCTAATGTCAATGGAGCCTTCCTTTGTCGTGATATCCTGTTTTGTTGACCGCTTATATTTTTCAAGTTTGGTGTAACCTAATTCCTCTTGAGAAATGGGTTATGGATGATCGTTATAAATTTTTGGAACTCCACAGTGGACTGCCTAGTTTAACAGAAAAACATGGAGTTGATTTGGAGAATTTATGTTGCTCTATCTCAAGGAGCAGGAAATGCCTTCTTAATGGTGGTCCTTATGGTTGCTCGAAACGCCTATCGTGTTTGCTCAAAAATGTAGTTCAACATTTTGAGTTTGATTTGTGTTATGTATATCAAACTGAGAAGGGAAATGTGATTCAGCCAATGCTTGAATAATCTAGATGAAAAATTAAAGGGTATACTTTTTTGGGGCATTTAGTATCCTGGCCTTATTGGTGAGTTGTTTTTCTTTTCTTTCTTCTTTTCATTGATAACTCCAAGATGACAATTGGAGCAAAGGTAGGGGCAAGAACCCCAAGGTGAAAAGAAATGAAAAGAAAGAAAAGACATGGTGTCACAAAATAGTGGATGTTGAAGGGGGCAAGATTGGACTGGGAGAAAAATTTGCCTTAGCTTCTCTATCATTATGGCCATACCAAGCACAACAACAACAACAACAACAACAAACCCAGTGCCTTAAGGGTTTCCACATATGCCAGGTTTTTTTTTTTTGGGGGGGGGGGGGGGGGGTGTTGTTGGGACTGTACACAGCCTTACTCATTTAGGGTGCTACCCTAAAGGGAAGTTGTGTCTGATGATAGCTATACCAAGCACAAATCGTGATAATCAATGTGGGCGAAAGACACCACCCAAGATCAAATCCCACTAGTAGTGAATACACCCAACCCCCTCCATGCCAACTATGCTATGAAATCGTTAGATCTCGAAACACCATTCTTTGGCAGTTATCCACGACGAAGTTTCCTTCTCTGCTTTTATGAATGCTTGATTTGGTAAGTTGTTTAGTTGTATTGCTTGAAGAAGAGAATCCCGTATGCTAGACTCCATTTTCTCTACCGCATTCGTTAAAGTCCATTTTCCTTCGAATTTCTTTTGGGGACATTTGAGGTTGGACTCAAATGGGATAAGGCTTGGGGTTGGTCGGAAGTAGTGGTGTAAAGGAAAATGACTTCTTTTATTTTTGAGAAGAAATCATTTTCTCCAGTACAAAGAGAAAAGATTCTCTTAAAATTGTTTTCTTTTCTCATTCATGTAAGAAATAGCACTGTGACAAAAGAGTACTTCCATCCTGCCAGATGGAGCCCAATTTTCATAGTTGGTTCGTTGACATAAATATTTTAGAAGTTTTAAGTCTCACTTTAAAAGGAAGCAAGTTTTGTGTGCTTTAATTCTTAGCTTTATCTCAGTCAGTTCCATTCTTTCCTTCTGTTTTCTGTTAAGACGTCGGATCTGTTTTTTGAACTGTAGGAATAGAGTTATTTGTCTCTATATTGAGCATTTGGATGAATGTTACCACATCGCAATTGCATTAGGTGATCCCATTGGAATCAAATTATGGTCTAAAACTGTGCTCATGGTTATGAGGTTGTAGAAGCTATATGATATGGCGATGAGTAATGTATCAGGTAGCTCGTAATGCATTATGTAATTACCATTACATTGTGTAACAACTTTTTTTTGATTCCACGATCCTTTCTAGATGCAACAATTACGTCATGGGCTACTTGAAGTCTGACATTTGCTGTCAATTTTAACAATAAGGGCCATTCTCATTATAAGAATTATCCCCATCACTTGATCACCTAGTGTTGGGCGTGTGTCTGGAGCATGGTTTTACTTGTAGACAACGTGGATTTATGATACTAACCTGACAAATTGTTGCGGATCTAAAAAGCTATTTTCAAGAGGCTTTGTGCGCCATTCGGTGCATGATCTGGCCTGTTTTGTGGGTTATTTTTTTGCGTCCTTGGGTTTTGTATGTGGGATATAAATTCGCCCTAAAGCTTGTGCAAGTATTGTGCTTTAAATTGCCCTGTTGTACTATCCTTCTGGAAATAGTGAAATCTCTATAGCAACATGGGTGTAAACACAATTGATTGAACCACGTAAATCTTTATGTCGTGATTATTTTCCCATACAACCTTTCTTCTTTTCTTTATTGTTTTCCTAACATTCAACCACTTAACTTTAACATATTAGTTCCTTGCAGACAGGTTTTGGTATGGAGGAAATATTGAGGAAGTATGTTCGATATGCTTTGAACGAGAAACCATTTAATGCAGATTTGGTTGCTGACTTGATTCAACTTCGAAAAGCTTCCATGCTGGAGGATTCCCAAGTTGCTGAGGTTTTGAATGATATCTCCAGACGAATTGTCAAAGACAAAGGTATTTAAGAAGCTATATTACAGGAGCTTGGGAGTGGAAGTGGGCTTGCAATTTGGATCGTTATTTGGCTCGAAAAGGATCAACTTGTTTCGAGATGTAGTTTGAGCTCAATGGCTTGCAAGCCTAAATGAGCCTGAATGAGATAATCTTAATATAAGTCTTATGCCTAAATTTTCCCAATTGGACCATATTCTATTCTAAATGAGCCTAGATTAAGCTTAAATGAGCCTAAACAAAGGGAGTTAGCAAAGCTTGCTGAAGTAGGTTCGAAATTTGAACTTAATCGCCAAGCCAAGGTCTAGCTTAGTGTCTCAAGACTTGGGTGTGAGATTCAATACAACTATCTTTCCAGAGCTCAAACTCAGCTATGAGCTGAGATTTTTCTTGGTGGTTGGCCTAATTTGAAGCATAGTCATTCCAACATCGAGTATCCTTATCTATCACAGTTACTTCATTGTTAAATCGAGAGTTGAAGCAACTATAATGCTAACAACGTTATGTATGGTTTTCAGGTCCTGTTGTGATGGATGCATCCGGTTATTCTGAAAGGGGCTTCAAGAGAAAGCTGGCTGTGCAAGCTCTCTTTGGAAAAGTCTTCTATCTTTCTGATGTAAGTCACCTTGCTTTCCGTTACTTGCAGAGCTGATGCCCTCACGTTGTTCTCTAAATTAACCAAGCTTTCATAAACTACTCATGTCCAAAATTGATTAAGGCTTGTTCGTGTGTGATTTGTGGGCTTGGTCAGTGAATTGGTTGAGTCCAAGTAGGCTCGATATGGTTAACAATTCGAGTTCAAATACATAGTTTGTTTAGTGTTTGTTTAAAAACTCATTGGTGGCTGGTGATTAGCTTGTTAATTGCTCCACGATGGATCTATGATGGCCTGTTAGTGGCTTAAACGACAACCAGTTGATGCATTTTGCTTGTGGCTAAAATAGGGCAGCTTGATAGGGAGCTCGGCTCAGTAACAAGCTCAACTTGACTCAGTTCTTTAACACCTTCACCTGACCTCACCTTGCCTGAGTTGAATAGATAAGAAAAAGAGCTATCAAAAGAAAAAAGAAACAGAAAGGAGATTTTTTTTATAATTAGAAAAGAGTGTAAAATAACCTATAACCCAGTTTAAGGATAACAATGTTGATAGTAATGGTATAGTTGCACAACGGAAGCGAGAACCAACCAGGGAGCGGGCAATAATAGAAGTTTCTGAGGTTGGGAGCATGGAGGAACTCTTATATTATTTATGAATTAGATATACAAGAAAAATTAATGAAATATCATCAATTGCGCAATTAAAGCGTAAATAATAAAACAAAGTCAATATTAAGCAATAATCAAGAAAAATTAAGCACCCCAATGGATAAGATTAAAAAAAAATGACTCCAAAATGTCCACAAAATTCAATCCTTCTTTAAATTGAATGATATAATTAGCTAACAAATTGTTCAATAAGTATCTTCTTATCAAAATGATTTCATGATTGTTTGAATCGTGTTTCTATCAAGTTTGATAGGCGTGGGAAACGTGTGGGAGCAGGAAACATTAGCATTTTTCAGAGTTTCCCGCAATTATTTCTCCTCTACATTGACAATAATAAGAACAATAATCTAGGCCTTTTTTTTTTCGCTTGAATGAATGCTTTTATACTTTCCTCTAATGCCTTATTGGAAGGTTTGCGAGCGGGAGAGATAAGGGTGATTACTTTAAAATTCGGATCTTGTGTTCCAAGATCCGTTCTGATAAATAATGTCCCTTACTGGAAGGTTTGCACTTTATTTGTCTATATATGGGAGCTGAAGACTATGAGCCTATTTGGGATTGCTTATTTTAGGAAAGAAAATACCTTTTTTCTGGAAAAAAATATTTTTTGGCAACTGAGAAAAAGTGTTTTTTATTAAAAGTAGAAGCTGTTTTTTTACTTATAAGCAGAAGCAGAAGTAAAAACTGAACAATTAAGAAAGTTTATTTTAGGTACTGTAAAATTTATTGATATATTTGAAAAATAATTTGTATATTTTACATATAATTTATATATTTTTAAAAATATATTAAATATAAAAAAATATTTTAACAATTAATAATATATTATGATATTTAGAAAATATTTTAGATATTTAAAAAAATATTTCAAATATTTGAAAATATTTTAATTTTCTTAAAAAATTAAATATTTTTAGAATATTGAGAAAATATATTATAAATATTAAAAATATTTTAAATATTTAAGAAATATTTATATATTTAGAAAATATTTTAAATAATAAAAAAATATTTTAAATATTTAAAAAATATATTAAATATTTAGAATGGTGATAGGTGATTTTTTTAACTATAAAATACTTCTGTTAGTGTTCTTTTTGGTAATTTTATAGAAAAAAAAATACTTTTTTTAACACTGGGCAAACACTCACAGTAATAGTATAAGCACTTCTTTACTGGTTGGCCAAATACAAACTGCTTATTGCAAACAATACTTTTTACAAAAGTGCTTTTACAAGAAATGCTTTTGAAAAAAGCAGTTTTTTCACAGCAATCCCAAATAGGCCCTATATGTATACTACTATGTTCTTGGTTAAGTATGTCAATTTAGTCCCTATACTTTTAATTATGTTAAGTTATATATATATACACACACACACACGCATTGGGATCAAATTCTAATGATTGGAAGTAGGATAATCCAAGATTTGTTAAATAATTGAATTATCAGGTTGTTCTATATAATACGAGATTTTATCCTTTATTTGTGAATTGCTCATTGAATTTGAATTGTGATTATGTTCTTGGACTCGTGGACCAGCTACCCGAGTTTTGTTCGAGGGATAGCTCGTTGATCGTGAAGGAAATCTTTGGGGTTACAGAGTACGATTCTTCCTCTTATATCTGCTAAAAATACTTTGAAATGTCACTAAAGCTTCGTTTGTTTTGTCAGAAAGCTATTTGGTCACATTTGTATAGTTTCATTGTACATATTAGTATTAATCCTTGCGTTACTAGAAAATGTTTTCCTCCGTATAGACGAACTTGACTTCCCGTTAAGGAGAAAGAATGACATTTTCCTTCCCAAGATGGAAACATTTCCCCTAAATTTGATTATGTGCGAACCTCATATAAATATATGTGGAATTATTTTTCTGAACTAAACAAACAAAAATTATAATAAAAGAATATTCATCAATAAAAATATTTAGAGAACAAAAACTTTACGAGAGGAAAATGTTTTCCTTTTAAACGGACGGAGCCTAAATAAGCACCCTTTTAGGGTACTTTGTCAACATGTTCTCTATCTGTAAATGAGCCATTTTCGTTTGTTACAGTGAAGATGCAGAAAAGCTAAGGATACACACCCTTTCTGAAGCCGGAGACGTCGGGGCGCTCGAAATGATGGCTTTTGATGAGTCTGATTCCGAAGATTCCGGTGATACCCCGGACTCCGTCCCCTCTGAGTAAGGGTGGCCCCAGTGGTGGCAACAGTGGCGGTGGCGATGGTTGAGGTGAAACTTCAAACATAGAAATCGGTTCTTTATCCCTTGTTCGTTTGATATGGTTTTTTGTTTGCAGTTTTTAGTTTTTATAAATTTGAAAATCATATTTTAGAAATAATATTTCTCGCTTGTAGTTTTTCATTTTTTTTCTTAATTTGACTGAAAATTAATATTAATAAAGAAAAAAAGAAAAAGTTGTTTTTAAATTGGTTTTTAATTTTTTAAAAATCAAAAGCTGCAAGTGAAAAGTGATACTAAAGAGGCCTAGTCTTTTTGTAGCATTAGTGTGTTATGCCCACAGTTGCTGAGGAATTTTTGACCCAAGTGTATTTGTTGTCTATTGACTCCTATTTAATTTTTGAGTCTCAAGTGATTTTTTGGGGTGCAAGATTAGTTTTATAAGTTTGTTTAAATCTATTTGTCGTCTTTTCTTTTTATTTGAAATAGTTAGAGGTGGCCAGTGGGTTAGGCCAATCCGCTACTGTAGTGAGCCGGGCTCTGGGTCCCCCAAAAGAGGGGGCGCAGGACCGGCCTGTTGGGGACGCCTGCCCCCCAACAGCTAAAAGGGGAGAGCAACAGTTCCCCCTATAATATTAAAAAAAATAAAATAAATATATATATATGTAAATTTTTTTTTATAAATACTTTTTCAAATTTCTCATTTCACCACAACAATCTTTCCATCTAATTCTCTCTTTTCTACTAATCCAAAGTTCTTTTGCTTTAAATTTCTGAAGTTCGAAGTTGTAACTTGTTCTGCTTGTAGAATTTCGTACAAATTCAAATTTCAGTTTTTGCTTCAGTAAAATTTAGTATCGAAAGAAATTTTATTTGTTTGTCATTTTTATTTACTGAACTTGCATTCTTAGTTGTATTTTTTCGTTAATAATTAATAGTACTATTATGGCACACAACTCTTTTTCATCTGGAGCTGGTAAATTTAGTTGAAGCTTTTCACGACCGCCTAAAATTTTCAGGACGGGTAGAGTTGTTGAACTTAATACCTAGGAACGAATATTTTTAGAATCTGGTCCGTCTCCTCCCTATACAGACACTTTAAATTGGGAGGAACAAAAACAGTACCACCACGACAAGGGTTTACCTAAATCGGGGGATGCTCAAACTTCGCAATTCCAAGAAGAACCAACACCCACCAGCACCGAGACTGAAACCCACGACGACACCACTAGTAGTAGACGTAATACTAGTGAGGTGTGGAAGCACTTCACACTAGATCGGACAGTTAATAAAGCTTATTGTGATTATGTGAACCCCCTGAAACTTTTAGTCATTTACGTGGTGGTGGGACAGGCACCTTAAAAAGTCACCTAGAGAGATGCCACCTCGAACTAAACCAAACAGATCCCAACAATATTCATTACAACAAATAACCGGTGTACTTGCTAGCTTTAAGTTTTCACAAGAAAACAATAGACGAGAATTAGTAAAATATGTCATTGGGGCTGAAAAGCCATTTAACACCGGCGAAGACCCTAGATTTGTCCACTATTGCCAAAACGTGTTAAACCCTGCCGCTGTAAAGGTTCCTCGGAACACTTTCAAGCGGGACGCATTTAAAGAATTTTTTAGAATGAAAAATGAACTTGCAAACATTTTTAGGAGGAGCACGAGCATGTTCTTGTTGATGTCTAACACATGGAGGTCGAAACCCGGTGTGCCTTTCATGTGCATAACGTCACGCTGGATCGATTCTTCCTTCATTATGCAAAAAAGAGTAATTTATTTTTGCCATTTAGATTATCCCCAAACTGCTGAGATAATAACGAGTGCCATTATGTAGGCATTCCGCGAGTGGGGCATAGACCGTAAAATTTTTAGCATTACTTTTGACAACACTACAAGCAACAACGCATCCGTAAAACAATTGATTAGGCACATAAGACCCATGTTAGATACGAAATGTTTTCATTTACGTTGCATATACCATATTATGCATTTAATGGTAACAAATAGTTTGGACCTAATACAAGCTTCTCTTGAGTGTTTAAGAGAAGTAACTATTGCGATCAAATCATCCGGAACTAGGATGAGAAGATTTAAAAATCTTTGTGACACGCATGATATACACTATAAACAATTTAAATTAGATACACAAACTAGGTGGTCATCAACAGTAGATATGTTAGAAAGAATATTACCATATAAAGATATATTAATTGAATTTGTACAAGATAGTTGTTCAGATCTTAGGTCTTTTAATTTAGAAGCAATAGATTGGAATGCAATTAGTGAAGTATGTAAATTTTTTAGTATATTTAGAGACGCTACGACTTTTTTTTTTCTGGTTGTTATTATCCTACTATGCCACAAGTAATATCTAGATTGGTAGATATTGCTGCTTGGATGACAAATAACCAATCCAACCCCTTGTTGGAGGCCTTGGTTGCCGCAATGAAAGTAAAATTTGTTAAGTATTATTTTGAACTACCTCTTACTTATTGTTTTACCACCATTTTGGATCTCCGTTGTAAACTTACGGGTTTGCAATTGTTTTCTAATTTTTTTTACGTGAAGTTAAATCCAATATTTGATAACGCAGCTTTTATTGCGAAAATCGATCAAGATTTACATGAATTATTTTCCTCTTATTCTCGAATATTATCGGCTGATAATCCTCAAGTTTCTTCCACATTTTGTGGTTCTTCCTCATGTAGTAGTAGTTTCGAAGAAAAGTTATAAGCGTGAGAGATGTTGGGCCGATTCAAGCCGAAACAAAATCTCACGTCACGTGACGAGTTAGATTATTACTTGCGGTCACCGATGCTCCAGTTCTTCTCGACACCGGCGAGTCCGCGCTTTGACATTTTGCAATGGTGGTGCTCCAACAAAACCCAATATCTCGTGCTTTCCGCCATGGCACGGGATATACTAGGGTGTCAGGTGTCTTTGGTCGCATCGGAATGTGTTTTTAGTGCAGGTGCCAGGTTGCTTGGAACGAAAAGAGCGAAGCTTTAATCGTCCAGCTTGCAAATGTCGGTGTGCTTGAAAGACTTGCTGCACGCAACGGATATGGAGCAAGACTAGCTGAAGTTAGGTTCATCAAGCAAAGATGAAGATAACAGTACTATGGATATGTCAAGTCCCGACTTACCAACCCCTGCGAGCTTAGACTAAGTAATTCTTTTTTTTTTTAAATCAAAAAAGCCCCAAGGTGCATTGTAATTCTATTTCTCTATAGTATATATTTTTATATAATATATTTGTAATTTTAAAAGGTGTAGTTGTATTTGTTAATAATTTACGACACAGTTTATTTTATTAGCTATATTTACCATTATTTATGATGGCGTTGTACTGTATTTATATATTATATAATTCATCAATGAATTATAATTATTTTTTCTACAAAACGAATGTGTATTTTGTATTTTTACAAGTTATATTTAAAAAAGAAACTGGGGGGGATTGCCGGGCCAGACGAGCCTGGGCCCAGCCCGAACAGGCCTATGGCCACCTCTAGAAATAGTACCACAACAATAACAGACCTAGTGCCTCAAGGGCTCCCGCATAAGCGGGGTCTGGAATGGGTGGATGTACATAGCCTTACCCCCTTCAGGGTGCAACCCTGCCCGGAGGCTGTTTCTGAGGACCCCTAACTTTATACGGTTGGCAACATGAGAACTTCTCAGGAGGTCATCCATCCTAGTACTCCTCTCATTCGAGCACATTTAACTTCGGAGTTCTAATGGGATCCGGTCGCATTAGTGCCTGATAAATGAACCCTAAATTTTTTGTGTTATATATTATAGAAAAATTTGTCTCATATTTTGATTATCTAATTTTAGTCATCAAGAGACTAGTTTCTTCGAAAAATAAATATTTGGGGCTAGTATGAAAAAAAGAAAATATGAGGTTTTAGTTTTAGTTTTTATAAAGTTATAAATATTAGAGATTATTTTAAATAAAAGAAAAGATGATAAAGCAGAAAGGAAATTGATTTCATAAACCGATGATTGTATTTATGTAGTAATAATGTTATGGAAATTTGAGGAAAGAAGACTTTTTCTAAACCAATAGTACTTTAGGAGGGGTGGGTGTGATGCCAAGCGAAAAAAATATGACGTTAGCAGTCAAATAAATGGTTCAAATTTTACTTTCATCCTCTCATTTGAGTCACCCCAGAAAGTCTAATAGACTATATAAGACAAATTAAATGATAAACTATATACTTAAAAATTATAAAGTGCCAAATGGTACTCTTTGAGGTCTAAAATTGGGGTTGTAAACAAAACCTCGACTTGGGCACCTTCTTTTCTCAAAATTGAGCGTGTTAAGTGTTAATAAGTTTGATTTTGAGGTCAAGTTGATGCTTAGACACAACAACAACAACAACAATAATGACAACAAACTCAGTGCCTCCATGGGCTCTCGCATAATCAGGGTTTGGGGGGTAGATGTACGCAGCCTTCCCCCTTCAGGGGGCTACCCGAAAGAGAGGCTGTTTCCGAGGATTCCCAACCTAAGAAGATGGTCCGCAGCAATGAGCAAAAGACCTGGCAGCAGGAGAGTATCAAGGCATGAGAAGGGCAATACACACGGCGAGCACAACGACAGACTGAAAGCAAGCCACATCAGGCACAAAAAAGTTGATGCTTAGATGAGCTTCTAAATGCTTTGTTATCTGTCTTGGGCTGTTACGGCTACTCATATTTTATTGTCTTGGACCAAGTGGTCATTATTCGACAAGCTATTTGAGTATGAACGACAATGTTAAAGGTGTAAGATATGCCTCTCGTTAATTTCTTTTTCATAGTCAGGGATGGTAAGTTTAGCAACAAATAATAGAAGTTTTACACTTTTCATATTGTCATTTAGAATGTTTCATTAAATATTTAATTTATGAACTAAAAAATTATTTCACAATGTTTATGAACTAAAAAAAGTGATACACCAAACATTGGAACTAAAACAATCACCCAGTGTCTTAAAAAAGCTCCCCGCCAAATTAAAGGTTGTGAGGTTAAGATATACGTAATCTTACCTTTAATGATGCTACCCTTTAGAAACGTTGTTTCCAAAGAGACCCAATCGTAAAACAATCATACTCAAGTCAAATAAAAAAGTATAGTTATTGCAAACAAATAGTGCTTAAGTTGGAGTACTAATATATAATTTATATAAAAAAAAAACCCAAAATAATATGTTCTCACATTAAAATTTTAATTTTAAAAAAATAAAAAATTACAAATAAAAGAACAATTTCAACAAGTTCTAGAAAAAGGTGCCTTGTGTCGGGTTGTGGAGTTATTTACGCTATTAGTCCCTTATTTTTTTTAATTTATTTAAATTTATTTATATTTTTTTATTTGTTTGGCCTCTCATTTTGATAATTTTGTTTAAATTGATCTTTTAACCTTTTTAGATTTGTTCAAATTAGTCCCTTATATTTTTTGTATAAAATAATCTCTTATATTTTATTTTATAATAAACTTAGTCCTCCATATTATAACTAAAATTAGGTAAAAATTTTAAAGATGATAGATTAATTTTATCATAAAATAAAATATGAAGAATTCTTTTAAATAAAAAAAGATAAGAAACTAATTTTAATAAGTTTAGAAAAATAAGGGCCTAGTTTAAATAAAATAAAAAAATAAAGAATTAATTTAAACCAAAACTAAAACAGTAGGGACTAACTGTGTAAATAACTCTTTGGGGTAGCGTCCCTTCCCTTGGATTTGTATCCTCATTTGTTGGGGGAATAGTTGGTTGAGAGACGCTTGGAAATGGGAAGCGTGGCTCAAATTCCGACGAGCTTCGGCCATGAGCTTCGTGCTTGCCTTCGCTGCCGCCTCGTCAAAACCTACGATCAGGTCCCCTCTCTCTCCCTTTCTCTCTCTTTTCTGCTGTTTCTCTTTGGAATTTGGTTTAATTCTCGACGAGATCGATATGTGGAAAAGTCGCTGTCATGAATTAAGAGGTAGTTTTGCGTATACTTTTGGTAATTTAGGGTTAGGGTTAGGGTTAGATGTGGTTTAAGTTTGATTAATTCAATTGGATTGAATGAAGCCCTAAGCTTGGGTCTTGACAAGTTGTGGGCCGATTTTGTTTGCCTGGTTTTACTGAATGGAGAATTGGGGTTTTGAATGTGTTGCGATGGATTAATAAGTGCAATTTTTGGGTTTATGACGCTGTAAGTGTAATTTTAGGGTTTATAACGCTGGAATTGCCTTAAGTTATCTGATAATTGTATTCTTTGGCCACTAGCTTTACAACAACAATAACCCCGTGCTTGAGAGGCTCCCGTTAAAGCAGGTTTTTTTTTTTTTTGGGTGGGGGGGGGAAGGGTGCGGTTTGAAATGTACATAGCCTTACTCCTACAGAGTGCAACCCTGAAAAGAGGCTGTGTCCGAAGGGCTCCCAACCCTAGAAAGCAAAACGGATCAACATTTATAAAGTCGGGTTAAGTGAAAGTCAAATCACGTCAAATGAAGCGATACCAAACATGCAAGCATGCAAACACCCATAACGGGCGCCGGGGGGGGCCGGGGGTGGGGGAGGTTAAATTTTGAAAATATTTGCACAATTTTGCCCTTATTTTGTTGACTTTTGTTTACCCACATTTTTGTTCTGGCTATAACATTACCCGCTTATAATGGCGTTTCTGGATATTTATGGGTTTGGATGAATCAATCATTGCAGTTTCGAGAATCAGGATGCGAGAACTGCCCTTTCTTCAGTATGGATAAAGATCATGAGCGTGTTGTCGACTGCACCACTCCTAATTTTACAGGGTAATTTCTTTCGCTCTAGCCCTCCCCATTCCCCATGGACTATAAAAGTAAGGCCGAGGAAACAAGACATGATAATATGATGCAAACGCTGCTCAAATTACTATGGGGAACTCCAACAAGACACGAAATGACTCGATTTTGACATGAGCTGAACATGTTTTGTAATTTTTAATCAGTGTTTACCAATTGACATGTTTACTATGTTTTGTCAAATTTATGGCCAGACACTAAGTCGGCATGAACTAACTTATTAACATGACATGCTTGCAGCTCCTAGGAGTTGTGATTTTGTTTGTTTTTGATGGCTCGATTGAAGCTTGAAATCTATCATGGTAGATCTGATTTCTACTTGGATTATCAGCTGTTTGTGTTGAATTAATTGTCCAGCTATACGTCATTGTTGGTTTGTTGAATATGTATAATCGAACTAGCTATTTGTTCGCTTTTTTAAGTTCTGGATTGAAATTGCATTTACAGTAGTAGAAAAATTGGTCCTAGAACTCATTTCTTGCTCTGATGGAAATGTTGGACTATTTGCATTTCCTGAGGAATCACTTGCTCTATAGAACTTCATTCTATTGACCCCACAAATTGTTAAACCTCTCAAAATCCTCAGAGGATGCTTTCAGTAAATTATCATAATTCATAACATTTTTCTTGTTCAGCAATCTTGCCATTTCCCATGCTTTTGGTACCCTCTCTCCCTCCCCACCCGGCTAGTTGCAGAATTGTGCTACTATGTGGTTTACTTATTCACCTTATTAATATACACAAATCTAGACACATGCATGAGCTCACTAGAACATGAACACACTCAAACATGCTCAGGCACCCACAGGACCGCCCATGCACTCAAACATTGAGAGGGATGAGTGAGTCAAGCTTTGTCTACAGACTTGAGCTCTTTTAGTTTGTTGTTATACAAGGGCATCATGTTATATGTAAAAGAACTATTTCCAAAGAAGAATTGTCTTTTCCAAATACTTGATCTTTGCCTTCTAATGTTTTTACTATCATTTAACTCTCCAGAATAATCTCTGTTATGAATCCTAGTGGGAGTTGGGCTGCTCGATGGCTAAGAATTGGTATGTTAATTCCATCTTTTACGGTCCTTTATTCTTTTGAACCTTTTTGATGATTCTTGATCCTAGAACATTTAATTTCTGATCAACTTTTACACTTATTCTTGTTATGTCAATTCCATCTTTTACATTAATATTTTTTTGATATGCATCTATAAAAAACAATTTCATTACTGTTGCTGTGGGATTAGTATTGGTGCACCCGATATAAGGTATAGGAGCACCCATCACTTGTAGAACAAGTGAGTGTCCGTTTGCCTGGTGCAACGTCGCAGATATTGGCGCTGTTGGGCGGTTGGGAAGAGAGGAAGAGGCCGGCCAAAGAAGAGTTGATTATAGAACTCACCGCTGTTCCGGAGAGGGGTGTGAACAACCTCATTTTATAGTTGGGAAGAGTGGGAGAGGCCGGCCAAATACAAATAAAACTAAAAATAAAAATAGAAATTAGTTACCGACATTTTGGCTGGACCTTGCCGACCCCAACCCAAATAGGGAGATGGCCCTAGTTTAGAGCTCAGTGCAAGTTTAGGATAGGGTAACAGATTTAGCAGTGTAGGAGCTTTGCGCACCTGTATCTACTTGTATGCCCATTGAGTACGCGCGATACGGGTTTAGTGGGGCAATCAGTGTCTGTTCTTCTCTCTCCCCCTCTCTCCCTCTCGATCTCTCTCCCCCTGGCTCTATACCTTCTCTCTCTCGATCTCTTCCACTCTCTAGTCCCTACATGCCCTACTTTTTCATAGGTCTGCGCTGTGTAGCATGTAGGAGATCCTCCCCTACGTGCGTGTTTGCTTATACCTTTTGCCCTTCACGCTTACATGCATAAATACCTGGATTGATTTTGATGCTTTTCATGCTCTTTTTACATGCTTTTTACATGCTCTACGTGCTCGTTTTATATGCTCTTCTTTCTTTCAGGCTCTTCATAACTATCAAATTCCAAATTCCAAGGATCAGGTTGGGGGTTATCGGAAACAGCCTCTCGTCAGGGTTCCACCCCGATGGGGTAAGGCTGCGTACATCCTACCCCCCTGGACCCTACGCAAGCGGGAGCCCTTGTGGCACTGGGATTGTTGTTGTTGTTGTTCTTGCTGCTGCTGTGGGTTTTTTCTTTGCTTCTTTATGTGTTTGGAGAGATGAGTTTATAATTCTTTATGCTGTATCCAGTTTTGTAACAAACACACAGTTTATGTTTGGTCCTAGGAAAATTAAAAAGAAAGAAAATATGAAGGAAAGAAAATGAAAGGGAAAAAAAAGAGAAATTTCATCCCCCCTCCTCCTATGTTAGGAGTTTGAGCATAGTTTAAGTAAAACGAAATGAGTTAAAAATTGTATGAAATGAAGAAGAGGAGAGTGAATTTGTGGATACAAGAACACACCCCTATTTGCGTCCCCGTGTGATTTTTCTTGAACTTTCCTATCATAAAGTAAGATTCCTAAAATCAACTACGTTTCCTTAGTATTTTTTTGATACTTTCTTTCTGTTATATTTTCCGTTAACTCCGAACGCAAGAAAATACTTCCTTACATTGTTTGCTTTTCACAAAATTTTCTTTATTCCAAACAAACCGTCAGTGTCCTCTTGCATGGAATCAGTTTGTTTCCATCTGTTGGTCTCTGAATAATGTATATCTTTGAAAGTGGAAGTAATGATCATACTTTGGTCTTCGATCTAGGAAAATTCGTCCCAGGTTGCTACACCCTTGCTGTCTCAGAGGCCCTTCCGGAGGAATTACAGGTATGTATTTTGATGCCTAGTATATTGTATATGTCCTTGTTTGGCATGGTTGAAGGCGAAAAAGAAGAGAAATTAAACTGTATGATTATCGAAATCCTGAGTTAGAATTGGCTACACCTAAGTTAAAGCATAGCCGCTTTGATTCTTTGTTATGCTCGAAAGTACCTGTGACCAAAAAGTGTAATTGGATGGTGCACGATACTTATACGCTTCAAATTATACTAAAAGCGTAGAAAAATCAAAAGCTAAAAATATAAGCTTCTCTAGGCATCCTTAAAGTAAAAATTGGGAAACTAAATATTCTTGATTATGGAAAATTACAAAAAATATAAAAACTTGCCGAAATATTCAAAATCTCAAAATATGAAAAGTTTCTAAAAATATTCAGAATCTTAAAATATGAAAATTTCTTAAATATAATAAATCTTAAAAGATAAATTTATATCTAGATCATATAAAAGTTATAGATATATTTGAATTCCTTATCCAAATATCCCCGCGAATCCCATATTTTACGTTATTGTCGTGCTACATCACTTTGATTCATATAGCGGACCCCATTAGCAGCAAAGAGGGCTTAGATTGTTATTGTTGCTTAGAATGATGTGAATGAGGAAAACCGAACTGTCCCTATGGGCATTTTTAGGCATATTCCTCTGCATTATATTCCAATGGTTTGATCAAGAGTTGAAGTTGATTCTTCCTCGGGTTTCGTTGCAGATTATCTGCGAGGAGGAGCGAGTTCAATACGCGCCACCCAAACGCCTGTGATGTGGAGATATGTACATCTGCTTCTCTTTGTTGTAAGGGCTCGTTCAGTGTTATTTAATATTTAGTGTTTGTTTTTGAGAAATTAAAAATTAGGTTCTGAAAACTTTTTCTTGTTTTAATTTTCTGTTTTTGATTTTTGCAAGTCTTAGGGAAAAAGAATGGAAAACAGAAATCAAAATAGGAGAGGTTTTTCCCCCCAAATTGATTTTTAGCTTTTCAAAAACTAAAATGTAATAACAGAAATGATACCGATCGGGCCCTAAGCTAATCCACTAGTGATGGGGAAAAGTCATGAACTTTGTAGTGTAATTTTGTGGAAGGAAGGCCATTTCAAACTTCAACTGGGGATATTTTGATCCTTGCCCTCTTTTGGATTGTTTGTTTTGGATTTAACCAAGCTTAACAAGTTCCGAGCCGAGAGTCGCGGTCCTAAAGTCCATGAACCGTCCCACTCCTGCAACACGTTAGCCTGCGTTATTGAATGCTTTGAACGCATAACGGTGAACCCTTTCGATCACGGGACACTGGTGTGTGCAGATGTGTATTCCCACTCAAGTACACCACAGGTACTCACACGTTGAACATCGAGTTGGAAAAGTAAACAATTTTCATTAAACTGTATATGTCTAACGAACGTCCATAGTCCTGGCAAGAGGAAATATGCCCCCCCTGCTCTTGCAATTATACACCCCGTTTCTAGAAGAGGGAAAAGCTAATTGAAATCTAAGAATTTCCTAAGCTAATGTATACAATTAGCTATCTTTAAACCAACGGAGACGACATGCAGGAGGCTCCATTGAATAAAAACAAAAAATTACAAAAATCACCCAGGCTGGTGACCGCTTGTGTGCGCTGGGACACCGGCGTAAAGGCAACGGGCACACGAATGTGCTCTTGGTCACCAGGTCATGATACTTGTGAGCCAGTGACACCGATCATGGCTTGTTTAGCCAGATTGAGGCTCATGACTTGGTACTGCTTGCTTGGTGAGCTATGGTTCGCTTACTCTACACAAACTGCGACAGAGAGAGACGTACAAAGCTCGCGTACAAAAATTTTATCCATTCTATTTCTCTATGTTGAGGAATCGACATCTCAAGCTATAAAAGAATTTTTCATTAAAGCTGTGAGAAAGAAAAAATCAATATAAAGTTCAGTGAGTTATTTTATTTCACATTAGTTAGTTTTGAAAGTTTTGGGATGATGTATTCTTACAGTAAATAATATGTAACGGTAATGCCCAAGGAGAAAATGGAAAATCATTGTAATCCTCCAACCCTGTCAAGGTCTTATCGGACTCGAACTAGGTTTGGAGGAACGTTGAATATTTGATTGAGAACGATGAATTTTGATGGATCAAGGAAAAGGGGCACGATTGCCTGTGGTGTTCTTATTAGAAATAATCTATTCCAATATTTGGCTTCTGAGTGTTGGGGAATCGGGACGACCTTAGTTTTGGTGACGGAAGTGGCTGCGGTTAGAGATGGTATCCAAAAGCGTATTGGTATGGGGTTATCCAAGTTAACCATTTTCATTCGATCGATCTTTGCAATATTGACATGGGTCGTTAATTTCAAAAATTGTTAGCCTCCTCTAAAGGGTTTTCCCCTGATATATCAATTCATGATAAAATTTTAAACGAATGAAATCCCAACCTCCTTTGGTAATAAATTAAGGGAAAATAACTTGGGTAGTTTTGAAACTACTTGTGGAAAAAGCATATGATAGAGTTGGGTGGCCGAAAAATTATGTGAAGCCGCAAATGAATTTTCATCGAAAAATATTTTTGAATGGGGGAATTATGGACGTATAAATTTCCGACACGTTGGTTTGCAACTTGAGGCGTGCAAAGTTGCATTATGACGAGCTTGTTGGTTTATCTTTCCAAAGCTACAAGGTGGGATGAATGATTGAGAGACGGGATTTTATAGTTAGAGCTTGAAATTTCAAATTTCAAGCTGGATGAGGTTCTCGCTTAGATCCCGTGGGTTTTTCCCTCTAATTGAAAGGGAGTTTCCACGTAAAATCTGTTTACGTTATTTTTGTGTTACTTTCTGGCTTTTGTTTCTCTTGTGTTGTATGATTTTTATCGACACTAAGATATTATATCTAGGGATGTAAGCAAGCCAAGCCAAGCCGAGTGGAGTACTCCCTTGTTCGAACTTGAACTTGATAAGGCTTATCGAGTTCGAGCTGAGCTCTTATCGAGTTTTCGGACCTTTCTTTGAGCTTGGTTCGATAACATTTTATCATGTTCGATACACAACTGGGCTTGGGTCGCTTATCGAGCTGATTCGAGCTCGTTTTTGACATGAGCCAAGCTCGTTATCGAGCGAAATCGAGCTCATGATAGACCTAAGCTTGTTGTCAATTCGAGCTCCTTATCAAGCTAATCTATTTGAGTCATTATCAAACCATTATCGAACTATTTTTCAATTAACATTAACTGGGCGAGAGTACTATTAGGATGGATGACCTCCTGGGAAGTCCTCACTCTCAGGTTGGGAGCACTGGGAAATAGCCTCTTTTCAGGTTAACACCCTGAAGGAGAAAGGCTGCGTACATTCGCCCTCCCGGACCCTGCGTAGACGGGAGCCCTAGAGACACTGGGTAAGTGAAAGAAGATTAACTATTAACGACTTCTTAGGGAGCTTTTAACGAGCTGCGCATCCCGTTGTTCAAACTCGGTTCGTTAAGCTTATCGAGCCTGCTCGAAGTCGGCTTGATAAGCTATCGAGCCCCAATAAGGAATATGTACGAGCTGCAATTAATTTTGAACACGAATAATTCATCGAACGTTGAGTTGTTTATACCACTTAGATGTATACTTATGTCTGAAGTTTCAACTTACACAAAGTCCTAGGACTAGTTGTGCAATTGACTTGGATTATTACACAACACGATAAAAAGGCACGACCCCAGGGTCAATTGTGATGCCAAGTTCCACTTTTTTCTCTGATAATTAACGATAAAGTCGTAATATAAAACATGCACCTTATACAAATGAGATTTGAGTCAGCTCATATTAACATCAAGAAAACACGTAGTATTACCATACGTAAACGTTCTTTATAAATAAAAAATAGGGATACATGTTCAATATCCCTATTATTTATGTGCCTTTTTTCCTAACAAAGATTTTTTTTTTAATGTCAAGGAATCAATTTTTCCAAATGCTTAAGTTGATAGATGAAAGCATATGAATAGTTTTATACTCTAATATATGGCCCCTCACGCGAATGTTAATTAGGCTTGAAGCGTGGTTAGTGCACATACCCACCTTATAACTTGTGCTTAAATTATTTTAATATTGAAAATAGGGGCTGTTGAGATTAGAAACTCATAACCTTTTCGGTCAACAATGCTATGATATCATGTCAAGAAACCAATTTTTCCAATAGCTTTAGCTGATGAATGAATGCACGTGAATAGTTTTATACTCTGACATGGCCCCTCATGCAAATGTTAATTGGACTTGAAGCGTGGTTAGTGCATAGGCCCGTCTTATACCTTTACTCAAATTGTTTTAATATTAAAAGGGGGAACTGTTGAGATTCGAAATCCATGACCTCTTGGTCAACAATGTTATAATACCATGTCAAAGAACTAACTTTTTTAAAAGCTTTAGTTAATGGATGAAGGTCCAGTAATAATTTTATACTGTAACACTGAATCTTTGAAAAGTCATCTAACCCTTGGAATGGCGTTGATTTACTCCACCAACATTCCACTTCGTGCCAAAGTGTTGATGGCTCACCTACATTTGCTCGGAATCTTCGTTAGTAAAAAGCGCATATAATACATACACTGAACACGTCTTTTTTTCATTTAAAAAGGGTGCTTACGAATTTTTTTAATAATACAGTAAAATACATATTTTTTTTTGTTGTTATGTGTATAATACACATATTATAATACATATTCATATTTTTCCTATTTATAAAATAAATGATAATTGAAATTATCAATACCTACAATTAAACCAGGGTTATTTATATTTTACTATCCTGATATTTTTGGAATTAATAAAAGGGATCTTGACCTTTTTGAATTATTAAAAAGGCCCTTAAATTTTTGTCGTATCAATATAAAGGTCCCCTCTCAAGCTTGATGACATCATTTTCCATCGACAGAGCTGGCGTGGTAATTACTTTTTTATTAATGCTATAATAAAATAATCTAAAGTACGCTTCAACTCTCTTATTGTTACTTTATAAGCACAAAATTTGAGGTGTTGTGTTATGTAGAAGCTGTCTATTTTCGGTTAATTTGTTTTAAAATATGATTATTAAAAGATATTTTTGTCATTTTATTGCAGCATTAATAAAAACACAGTTGTTACATCAGCTCTATCGACTAAAAATGACATTATCACGTCAGAGAGAAACCTTTTTATTAATGCAGCAAAACTTAGGTGCCTTTTTATTAATATGACAAAAATTTGGGGGTCTTTTTAATAATTTAAAAAAGTCAGGGTCCTTTTTATTATTTTTAAAAAGGTCGGGGTACTAAAATGTAAATAACTCATTAAATTAAGTATCTACCTTCTGTATTTTTTGAACTTGTCACTTTTACCATGTGTTATGCTTCTGCTGCTATTATTGTGGCTAACACTATCATTTACCTATATAAGTCAACAAACTTCTGACCAAAATTTCATGTATAGTGCCGAATAATATACGTACATATCAAATCCCGTTTAATTCCAGTCTAAAAGTCAAGGTCCTCTATTACAAATAGGAGGTATATTGATACTCTCATTGCCCATAAAAAAAAAAAAAAAAAAAAAAAAAACCTCTCAAAAACCAAAAAAAAAAGAAAAAAAAAAAAGAAAATGTATTCCAAGATTTTTCTTTTCCTTTTTTTCTCTCTCCTCATTTCCACTGTGATGGCAGCTAGGGATCTCACTAACACACCCAATTCTAAACAAAATTGTGAGTATTTTTCTTCAAATTTTTTTTTTCTTTTTGAACCGAGATTTCCGAAGCCACTTTATAGATCACGATCTTTAACAACAGCTGACAAACAAACCACCCAATCATGGGAACAGATTCTCAGATGATATAACATAGCCACTTCATAGGCAGCCATAGTGGCATCTCTATTACACCAAGAAAAGCTAAAAGAAGAAAACGAAGAATATAACTGTCTAATATCTTCAACCATAGCAAAAATATCCCGAGGGGCCCTATTCAAATCAGTAAGAACCTGAATAATCTCAGACAATCCGATTCAAATTAACAAAGTTTTTTATGGTATATATTTAAATTTACTCTAAAAAATATTCATTTATTTCAATTGAATTTAAAAAAAAATTAGCTAGTATTATTTTGTAAATAGCAATATTGTGGATACACAAGAAATGCATTAATTATATATACAATATTAGTTTTTGTAATCCAATTATCTTATACTATAAGTATTTGATATGCAATTTAGCATGTTTTTTAAGTATTTAAATTATTTTCTTTTATGAGCTACAAGCCTTGCATTATTGTATATTTGCAGTGCCTGTTGGATTTTATTCTGCCTTTTTTTTTGTTTTGTCCTATTTTTCTGTTTTGTCTTGGTTATTTTTGTATTTTTTTCCCTGATCCTAACCTTTATGCAGGCTGACTGTTGCCCCATTTCTACGAGTTGCCCATTTTGTACTATGATCGTATTGCTAATTGTTGAAAAAATCTACAAGACTTAGCACTATTGTACAATTCTTGGTTCCTAGACTTTTCGGCTCTTGTACGAGAAGTCATGACACCAAATTGTCAACAAGAAATGACAAATCCACTCGGACACCTCAAAACCGATCTTAATGAGGCTAAGGTTTGTTATCACAATGAAATTATTTCATATGAACTCGATGTATGATTTATTAACAACAATTAAAACTGAAAAAGTGACAGATTAACAAGAAAAAACCGTAAAACTTCAAAACAAGAAAACAAGAATTATACTCTAACATGTGACAAGTGGTGTCTAATAAACTTTTTCTTATAAATTACCAATTTTGTGGATCATAATGCGTCTTTGAATTTTCATGTTATATTTTGCAGCAAAGGGGGCTCATTTTGGGGACATCAAGGATGACATATGTCTCGATGGACAAGGATCACCTTATGACAATCCCGACGGTGAATCTACACCGACTGTGGTGTATCCACCGCCTGCCGTGAATCCACCGCACCCACTGACTGTGGTGTATCCACAGCCTGTCGTGAATCCACCGCACCCACCGACTGTGGTGTATCCACCGCTTGTCGTGAATCCACCACACCCACCGACAGTGGCGTATCCACCGCCTGTCGGGAGGCACTAGAGTGCAGTTGCACTTCATGTGGCGGTAGCCATGCACCTAAAAAGCCTACAAATAGTACTACAATACAATAAGTGCATGGAAAACTTTATATATATACATAACATACCTGTTAAGAAATCATCGAAGATAATCAAATTATGTAATCTGTGTGTAACTCATAGCATTCTATAAGTATGTTTGACTTCAGCAGACGCACTAAACTATGATTTTAGTCTTGTATGCATTTATAATATATGTTTGTATATTAAAGTTGGTGTGATAAACTATCTTTTTTTAGATAAATTAACCTTCTTACTTTCAACAATAACAGAATCAGTGTTTTAAAATGGCTCCCACTAAAGCAGGGATAAAATAGCTCCCACAAAAGCAGGGTCCAGGGAGGGTGAGACGCACGTAGTCTTACTCCAACATGGTGCTACTATGCAAGGACATTGTTTCCATCCTTGACCCTAAAAAGCAAAGATGAAATAATATTTATAAAATCCAAGTCAAATAGCAACATCAGACAAACAAACAACAATAGCAGACATACAAGCCTAGGAGTGTTGTGAAATAACATTGGTGTGCCTCAACCTTCTTACTTTAAAGCAAAAAAAAACATTTATATCAAGAAAATAACAAGCAGTTTATCTATTAAAATCCATTAACTTAGCCATTTGTTCAACTACTTGTGATCCTTTTACCATTTTAAAGTGAGCAGATAAATTATTTTATTATATTTATGGATTTTTTTTTGACACAAATAAAAACAGTTATTTTTTCCTGAATCGATGCAATTTTTTAATTTTTCAGAAAATCACTTTTAAAAGTTTAAAATTTTTCAATTAACCAACTACGTTAACGCCTTGGCTTTTGTTACATGTGTAACTTTACATTTTCTTATACAAAAAAAGGAAGATAAACACATATATTGGTGTCAACTCCGTTGGTTAAGCAATATATTTCCAAGGAGAATCCAAGATGCTCCCTGAAGACCAACACCAACTCTGGTTAGGGACGGCAATGGTCGAGTAAAACTCATTACCCGCGGGTACCCACCCCACCCCGTTTGGGGTGGATATGCGTATAAGTGAGGTGGGTAGTGGGTATGGGTTGGATGTACTCGCCCCATACCTGCCACGGGTATGGGGAGGGTACGGGTATAGCGTTGTACCCGCCCCGTTCCATGCCCGCCCCACCCCGCCTTATACCCATCATACCCACTCTGTTTTATATCTAATTAACTTTTAGATTAAAAAATACATGTTCAAATTCAATTACTTAAATTATTTATTCATTTTATAAAAAAAAATATGATTGAATTTTTGAAAATAGAATTAAATATACGGGCGAGTATGAATAATTGTCTCGTACCCACATTAGGGTGGGTAACGGAAACCCACGGGTAATTGGGGCGGGTGTGGGTATCTATATCGTATCCATGGCAGGTAATGGGACGGGTACAAATATGAATTTGGGTGATGAGTACTAGTATAAGGAGGTACCCCCAAACCCGCCCGCCCCGCCCCACCCCATTTCCATCCCTAGCTCCGGGTTCATTAAAAGCGCCAAGAAAAGGAAGCATAAAAGCAAACACCCTGCAGATCTATGGCATAACAAGTACTATACTAGTCAATACCGAGGACCCGAGTCACCCGTTAGACACCTAGATCCCAAACAACAATGATACGACACCCTCATAGATACACAACCACCCATTGGTGTAACAGGCGACAACGAACTCAACATCAAAGGTCTAATTTGTTCTCAAGTGTTGGGCTTCCTTGACCTCTGACGGCACTGCTGGGTGACTGAGTCGGCCACCCTCCTCTTAATGGGCCAAGACCACAGTGGCTCAAGGCTAGGACTGGTCCTCACATTTTCTAGGCCCTAAGAGATTTTTCTGAGTGGGACCTTTCTTATGCAATAAAATTTATCTATTAACTTAATACTAATACAACAATTATAAAAATTTTAATAATAGAACTTATTTAATATTAACAATCAAGGCTATAAACACAATCCTTAAAATTTTTGGGGCCCCAAGCGGTAGCTTACGTTACTTGAGGTTATATCTATGAGGGTGGTTGTGTATATTAGAGTATAAAACTAATTCTGAGTCATTGCCAATTAGTTTAAACTTTTTAAAATGTCGGTTACTTGATATGGTATCAAAGCTTTGTTAACTAAGAGGTAATGAATTCAAATCTCAACAAGCCCCCTTCTAATATTAATATAATTTAAATACAATGTGTGCAGTGAGCCTGTGCAATGTCTAGGCTTCAAACTCAATTTGTGTGAGGGGATATATTGAAGCTTATTATATATCATATTAGGCTATTTATTTTTTGTGATTTGGACCAATTAGTGGGCTAATTAAGTTTAAGTATTCTTTCAAGATAGGATTCATACAACAACAACAACAGACTCAGTGCCTCAAGGGTTCTCTTATAAGCGGGGTCTGAGAGGGGTGGATGTATGCAGCCTTACTCCCTCAGGGTGTAACCCTGCCGAGAGGCTGTCTCCGAGGGCCCCCAACCTTTTAGGGTTGGCAACACGAGGACTTCCTAAGAGGTCACCCATTCAGGTACTATTTTCGCCCAAGCATGCTTAATTTCGAAGCACTAACAGGATCCGGTACCTTAGTGCCTGGTAAATGAACCCTATAGGTGCTTATTCCTATTATTTTTTTATTTATACTTTTATTTTCTAAAAATTTGAAATTCGATTTTAAAAATAATTTATATGAGTTTTATGTTTTCTTTTGGGAGTAGTTTTTGCCTGGACGAAAAATATTATTGCCAAAGCAATAGTGTGAGTTATAAAAAATAAAATCACAAATTATTCAAAAATATTGATTTTACTCCAATAATATCATTACCTTTCTTTTTTGTGTTATTATCCAAATAAGAAAAAAAATAAAATAAAAATAAAAAAAAAAAAGAAAAAAAATTGTTGTTTAGAAATAACCATTCTGCAGGGTAGCAATTGATAGGTGCAGGGCTATGTACATTTTACTCTCTCAAATCTACTCTAGTGATTCTTTTGAAGACATTAAGTGATTGTTGTTGTTGCCGTTCAAAACTTAGTTTTTAGTTTCTAAAACTCATCTGTAAGTCAGCTATTTAGTTCTATCAAGATTTCATTTAGTTATAAAGAAAATATTTTATTTTAAATATTTATTAAAAATATAAATTTAGGCTAAAAATTACTCCAATATCTCTCACTTGGTTCACAAAACTAGCTTATGGTTCAGAAAATTCAATCATTGTGCAGAGCACCAAATGTGTTTGTGTGAGTGGAAAATCTCTTTCTTCTTCCACTCACAATTAGTAGCACTAGGAAAATCTAGCATTAAATTAATTTAGTGCATTTTAAATCATAATTTATGTTATGTTATATATATACACGCTCCTATGGAGAATTTATGATTGTGTTTGGTGTTTCTTTATGTGTGCTTATAGTCATATTGAGATCTTCAAATTATTAGCGTTAGTTTACGAGCTTGTAGCCTAGACCATAACATAATTGATTTTCACGCGTGGTTGACACTATCTTTTATATAAATTAATATTTTATTAGGAGTGACAAAAGAATTTGTTAGTACTATTGAGATAATCCATGCTACACCTAGTGCGGTACGATGGGTTATGCCCTTAGACTAGTTCATTGCCCTAAACCTTAACTTAAGTACCAATTCAGGTTTAATATTGAATTAGGAGCAAGAAATGAATTGAGTAGTGCTAATGAGATAACTTATGCTATATGTAGGGTGATATGATAGGTTATGCCTTTAAACTAGTTCATTACTCTAAACTCTAGTTTAAATATTAACTTAGACTTAGTGCTTGTAGCCTAAGCCTCCTAAATCGTTGTCATAGTAGAATATAATGACCGGATACGAGTAAAACTACCCT
The DNA here is from genome assembly GCA_018398585.1 of Simmondsia chinensis. Taxonomy (NCBI): domain Eukaryota; kingdom Viridiplantae; phylum Streptophyta; class Magnoliopsida; order Caryophyllales; family Simmondsiaceae; genus Simmondsia; species Simmondsia chinensis. The sequence continues at coordinate 4,183,518 of JAGTTD010000014.1, forward strand.
GAATTCATTTCCTAAACTAACCTTAATTGAATTGACACCTTTAATTCATATTTAGTTTTACTATCTTAGTAAACAAATCATTGAAACCAAACAAAAACCGAATTTCCAACCGCTCGTTAATCACTAATTTCGACTTAACTCCGATTCCCTGTAGATATGACCCATATACTGATTTAGCTACGACGATCTCGTACGCTTGTAAGTACATGGTTTTAAAACACCTTTTAAATCACAGCAGGATCTTTTTGAATTGGATCATATACTTTTTAAATTCCTGATGTTTCAAAATAGTTTCACAATGAATCGAAATATTATAACTTTTTTTTTCCATATATTATCTACGCAACTCCTGTAGAATTTCCCACTCAATTTATCATTTATTAGGAGCCTTGACTTTTCTTCTTTCCTTTTTTTATTGGTTTGTATTAGCTTGCGTTTGGTTGATAGAAAAAATCTTTTTACATCTTTTTCATAGCTTAAGTAGAAAGATTAACACACAACAACAGACTCATTACTTCAAGGGCTCCCGAAGAAGCGGGGTCGGGGGGGGGGGGGGGGGTTGATGTACCTAGCCTTCCCCCATTAGGGTGTTAAACTTGAAGAGAGGCTGTTTCCGAGGACCCCCAACCTGAGAGTCATGCCATCATTGCATCGTAGCAACCTGTGAGCAAAAGGGCCAACAATGCATAAGATCAGGACAAAGCATAAAGTGAGTATTACGAAGCCTAACGCTCTAGAGGAGACTTCAGGCAATATCATGCGCCACATGACATGCAAATAAGCAAATAAGCAAGTAAGCAAGTAAACAGATAGTAAACAAATAGACGGATAGGTGCACCCTAATAGGTGCAATACCTAGGAACACTAGTATAGTAGAATGAGCAGCGGTATGAGACCGCTACATCTACTACTCCTATGATAGTCCTCCATCTTGCTCTATCTCTATCTATCTCTATTACAGGCCATTTCCTCCTACAGGTTTAGGTGGGTGGGTGAGGTCCTGCCGTAATGCCTGCAGTCATCCCTTCTTTGGCCTGCTTCTTCCCCTCCTGCCTAGCGTGGTACGGAGCTGATTGCATTTCCTGACTGGGGCAGTGGTTGTTCTCCTCGTAATGTAACGTGCCCGAACCACTACCACATTGTTCGAATGCTCCTATCTCGCTATATCGGATATACCTATTCTAGACCTCCACAGAGCTCTGTCTAGAGTCATCTTTTTATTTAGGTTGAGATAGGAGAGATTCTGTCTAATTATCTCTATCCAGCTCTTTTTTGGCCGTCCTCTCCCTCTCTTCCCGTCTATTATGTGGAGTTGTTCACATCTCCTGACAGGGGCAGTGGTGGGTCTCCTTCTAACATGCCCAAACCACCGCAGTCGTTGCTCCCTTAACTTACCTTCTATTGGGGCGACGCCTAATTTACATCTTATGACCTCAGCATCCTCATCTCCGCCACCCTCATCTTTTGTGTTTGATGACACTTTATTGGCTAGCACTCTGCCCTGTATGACATTGCTGGCCTCACTACCGTCTTATAGGATTTACCCTTTAGTATTTACCCTTTAGCTTTAGCAGGAACTTCCTATCACACAAAATCGCAGAGGTCATTCTCTATTTATGCCAACCCACTTTAATCGTGTTATTGACATCTGCGTCCACTTAGCCGTCTTGCTGTACCATGAAACCCAAGCATTTAAAGCAAGCTTTTTGAGGTATGTTGTCTGATCCGATCCATACGACTGCTGCGCTTGGCATGGTAGAGGTGCTGAACTTAAGTTCCATATATTCTGTCTTCAATCTATTGAGGCTTAGACCTTTCGATTCTAAGGCCCTTCTCCAGAGTTCTAGTTTTTCATTCACCTCTATTTTGGACTCTCCCACCAAGACTACATTGTCCGCGAAAAGCATGCACCAAGGTACATCCCCTTGGACGTGCCAAGTGAGCTCGTCCATCACCAAAATGAACAGGAAGGGACTCAGGACTGATCCTTGATGTACCCCTACTATAATGGGAAAAGCGTCTATCTCCTCTTCTGTCGTGTGCACACTAGTTTGAGCGTCTTCGTACATGTCCTTGATGACCCGTATGTAGGAGTCGTGGATGCCTTTCCTCTCCAAGACCCTCCATAGAACCTTTCTCGGTACTCTATCATATGCCTTCTCCAAGTCAATGAAAACCATATGAAGGTCTTTTTGTCTATCTCTGCAGTACTCTGTGGACCTCCTCAGGAGATGGATAGCTTCTATTGTTGATCTACCTGGCATAAATCTAAATTGGGTTTCTAAGACTCCTGCCTGATGGCGAAGCCTTCCTTCTATGACCAGCTCCCAGAGCTTCAGAGTGTGGCTCATTAGTTTAACTCCTCTGTAGTTGGCACAACTCTGAATGTCGCCTTTGTTCTTATAGATGGGGACTAGTGTGCTCTTCTGCCAATCATCAGGCATCTTTTTGCCCTGGAGAATTTGGTTAAATAATTTAGTCAACCATTTGATACCCGCTTCTCCAGTGCATTTCCATGCCTCAATGGGTATTCCGTCAGGGCCGACTGCTTTACCCCTGCCCATCTTCTTCAATGCCTCCCTAACTTTTTCGTGTCTAATTGTGGTGTAGTAGTCGTGGGACTCGTGCAATGTCGGTGCGTGTAGTGCTTCTAGGGCTGCAACTATATCTCCTTTCTCATTGAGCAGATCACAGAAATAGGATTTCCACCTAGTTTTAATCTGTTGCTCGTCCACGAGCACTTGTCCAGGTGCTCCCTTTATGCACCTTACTTGGTCCAGGTCTCTAGTCCTTCTTTCTCTTGCCTTTGCAATTCTATAGAGGTCTCTAACCCCCTCCTTTGTATCCAGCCTTTTATAGAACTCCTCAAAGGCTTTAGATTGTGCATCTCTTGCTGCTATCCTTGCTTCCTTCTTGGCCTGTTTATATTGTTGTCTTTTGTCTTCATCTCCATTTCCATCCCACTCCTTGAAGCAATCTCGTTTTGCCTGAATCTTCTCTTGGACCTCCTTACACCACCACCAGGCCTCTCTTTTGTTTGGTGCCCCACCTTTTGATATGCCTAGAACTTCTTGTGCTACATCTCTGATCTTTTGGGCTACTTGGTTCAATAAGTGGTTTAAATCTCCCTCCCAATCCTCTTCAAGCTCAGCCGCAACTCTTTTGTTAAAGACTTGAGACTTTTCCCCCTTCAGTTCTCTCCATCTCGTGCGTGGCTGTGATGGTTTGATGGCTTTCTTGCTCCTTCTCTTGACCTTGACCTCAGCACACACTACCCTGGGTTATGTTGAAAGGTCCTCCCCCTGGATAACCTTGCAATCCTTGCAATCTTTTTGAATCCTCTTTCTTAGTAATATGTAGTCAATCTGAGTCTTTGCTCCACCACTCCAGTAGGTGATGATGTGGTCCTCACGCTTTCTGAAGAAGGTGTTGGCCACTGTTAACTCATAGGTGACGGCAAAGTCTAGTAGAGCCTTGCCCTCATCATTTCTCCTCCCATAACAGAAGCTTCCATGGTGGGATGCATAGCCTTCTGTGTTTGCTCCCACATGTCCATTAAGGCCCCCTCCAATCATAACTTGTTCGCTCAGGGGTATTCCTTGCATTGTTAGGTCTAAGTCCTCCCAAAATCTAGCCGTCTCTTGCTGTGTATGCCCTATCTGTGGGACATAGGCACTTATGATGTTCAATATCTCCCCACCTAAAACTAACTTGATGCTAATAATCCTATCACTAGTCCTAGTGACCCCTACTACTACGTCCTTAAGGGAGCTATCTATAATAATACCCACCCCATTTCTCTCCGTTACTTGGCCTGAATACCATAATTTGTATCCAAACACATCCCTTGCTTTTGTGCCCACCCACCTAGTCTCTTGGATGCACAATATGTTCATCTTTCTCCTAACCATCATTTGGGCCACTTCAAAGCTTTTCTTCATTAGTGTACTAACATTTAATGTCCCAATTCGCAGTCTCTCCTCACCTTGTTAGTGTGCTAAGTAGAAAGATCAAAAAGTTATTTTATAACTAAGTAGAAAAATATGTAAAACTGAATTTTTTTCACAGCTTGTTTCATAAAAAATATTTTAAAAGGACTATATTAACATTAAATCTTTATCACTATGACTTACTTTTACTTGTTATCACCACCCCTACTTACCACAACCCCTTTTTATGCCCATGGTTCGCTATATATATCGCTCTTTGCTACCATGACCAACTATTCTTATGATTCTCTCTTACCTACTATTATTATTTGATTTATATTATTAAGTCATTTTTGAGATTATAATAGATAAATTTATTTTTTAGACATGTATTTAACACTTTATTTTCTGAAAAAGATCTTTCTGCATAGTATAACCAAACACTTCACTATAAAAAGATACAGATCTTAAATAAACAGTTCTTATTAAAACAGATAAGTTAAAAAAAGATAAGTTGAACCAAACGTACCCTTTGGAGATTCATATTAATATTTTAGAATAATATTATATTTTAAAGAAAAAAATAAAATAAAAGCATATACTAATATTTGAGCTTGTTTTAAAAAAAAATTAAAAAGATTAAAACATCTTTTAATCAACTGTGTCTTTTGAAGCTTTATAAGAGCTTAGATGTCAATGGTAGATTAGAACCACAACGATGATACTTATTTTTTTCAATAAGCAGCGAGGATAAACTCGTGATACAAAAACGGACATATCAGAAACAGACCCGAGAGGCACATACAAAGTGTGACAAGAAAAATAACAAAGACAGAAGACAAAAAAAAAAACAATGTGCAAGCCATGACCCTCCCCCCCCCCCTGGGCGGAATTTCTCATATTTTCAGAAAACGTAATTAGGTTGCAAATATGACGTCAAATATAGGCCGTTTCCAACAGAGATGTGGAGGAGTTGAAGGAGGTTTGCTTTGGCATCTCGAGAGGAGTATTTGTGCTGACGCAATAGACATTGCGTTCTATGGAGAGCTAGATCTCCTCCCGGTGATGGCTCCTTTGGTCGTCATCGATCACCTCGTCGGGGTTGTTATTCTCAGTCAAAACCGATGGTCTTGGTACCTTAGTGGCGGATTGATCGTCGTCCTTCACACCCGCTGTCATAGCCGATAACGGCTCGGTCTTTGGTGGTTTCGGCAATGGCCTGATCATCCTTGTTACGGTCTCAGTTGGAAGTGGTAGTTCCGATGTCTCCACTGAACCATCCATCTTCGGTTCCGGCAAGGCTTTGTCGAAAACGGTCATTGACGAGGTAATTTGCACCGCTTTAGCCCCATTTTTATACCCTTCTTCAACAACAACATACCGAGTGCCTCAAGGGCTCAACAACATACCCTTCTTCAATCTCATCAAATTTTGCCAAAACGCGGGATATGAATTTTTGTAATTCCGCGATTGTGAACGGGATGATCGCCACAGTAGTCAGAGTTTCCGATGGCAGTACTGCAACATGCGAGGTTCCCGGCGACATTAGGGTAGAGAGATAGGAGGTTGTCGACGCAACCATTGGTTCGGTTGGCCTAGGGTCAATATGTGATTTTTCGGAACACTAAGATATTATAATATAATTGTCTTTAATTATTGAATTAGACATCACTTGGATATATACTTTGTAAAAACAAGATTGCTGCAAAGGAGTCACTAAGACTTGAGCAATTGACTTGAATTGCTACTTTACACGATAAAAAGGCATAGACACAAGGTCGATTGTGATGCCAAGTTCCCATTTTTTTTTTCCCGATAATTAGCAGTAAAATCACAATATAAAGGGTTATTTATATTTTAGTATTTTGGCATTTTTGAAAGTAATAAAAAAGACCCTAATCTTTTTGAATTATTAAAAAGAACCCTAAATTTTTGTTGTATTAATAAAACAGCCCCTCACAAGCCTAATGACGTCATTTTTCATTGACAATGCTGACGTGGCAATTGCTTTTTATTAATGCTACAAAAAAATGACCTAAAGTACGTTTCAAAACTTTTATTCTTACTTTATAAGTACGAACTTCGAGATGTTATATTATATAAAAGCTATCTATTTTTGCTTAATTTCTTTCAAATTACGGTTATTATAGAGTAGTTTTGTTATTTTACTGTAGTGTTAGTAAAACCACAGCTGTTACGTCAACTTTGTCGACTAAAAATGACATTATCACTTTGGAAACGGACCTTTTTATTAACGCGACAAAAACTTAGGGGTTTTTTTTATTAATTTGACAAAAACTTAGGAACCTTTTTAATAATTAAAAAAGGTCAGGGTTCTTTTTATTATTTATAAAAACGTCAGGGTACTAAAATATAAATAGCCCCAATATAAAACAGGCATCTTGTACAAACGAGACCTGAATCAACCCATATAAGAGCAAGGGCCAAGTTTCGATCTCTCTTGGAATAATATCGACACCTTAATTTTGAGGCTCCCAGATGTCTTTTTATATTGTTATTTTTTAACGTAATTATCACTTTGGTGTCCCGAGATATAATTATTTATCATCAGATATCTTGACGCTCAATATACACAATGTGACACCTTGAGTGTTAAGGAAAAACACTATTTGCTGAGATAGCTGCCTCCCCAGGAAGAGAGTATTAGGAGCCTGCCCGGATTAACGGCCATCGAGGACAACTACCACAACCCTAGCGGTATCCCTGCACCCTAACTGTTAAGGAAAAACACCATTTGGTGAGACAGCCGCCTCCCCAGGAAGAGAGTATTAGGAGCCTGCCCTGATTAACGGCCATCGAGGACAACTACCACAACCCTAGCGGCACCCCTGCACCCTAGCGGCACTCCTACACCCTAGCGGTACCCCTGCACCCCAGCGGTACTCCAACACCCTAGTGGTACCCCTGCACCCTAGCGGTACTCCTACACCCAAGCGGTACTCCGACGCCCTAGCGGTACTCCTGCACCCTACCGGTACTCCTCACCCTAGTGGTACTCTCATACCCAAGCTATATTCTCTCCCACCTAACGCCAGGGGGTCCCCTTCTAACCACTATAAATACAGTAATAAACACCACAGAAAGAAGAATTTGAGCTCGGTTCTCCCTTAAAAGATCCCTACCAAAAAACCCCAAAACATTGAGGTTTAAAAGTTTTAATTATCATTTACGTACTTTGAAGTTATAAAATTTTATGAACTGTGTACCCTTCTGCTAAAATTATATAGATTTTTGTTGAAAAATATTAAAGTGGAATATAATTCTAATAATATTTAAGTATTTTTCACTAGAATTTGATGATTTTTTGTTGACAAATATTGATGTGCCACATGATTTTGGCAATATATACCAGCTTATATCTAACTTCGATGAATTTTTATTGTAGTTCACTGAATGTTTGCTAAAAATATTGATATGACATATATATTATTATAATCAAGTACTATATTAGTATTTTCTATCTAATTAGGTAGATTCTTACAAATATACATCAAATTTTGACATAAAGTACCTAGATGATAAAATATTCGAGCTGTAAGGTATCTCATTATGTATATTAAAATGTCAGGGTATTTAGGTAATAAATACTCGAATCCGGTGGCGGATCTAGGAGTTTAACGAACGAAGTTCATGTCTATGATAAATAAGAAAGGGTTATTTATAATAGTCCTTGAAATTTGCTTATTGTATTAGAATCCTCACTTTTCATAGGCATGATACAGTGCATATAGAGAGAGAAGAGAGAATGGCGGCTAAAAATACTCGAGCCATTTGTATTTTCATTAACTAACAAAGGAAAGGACAAACGCCCTTTTATATACAAAAGACAAGAAAAAGGCAGGAAAGTAAGAACTACCTATAAGTAGCATAAACAAAAATATCTTGTTAATATTGTTGACAAAATACTAAAGAAAGAAAATATCTACAAAACATCAAAATATCTAAAACTAGTAATCTAATGCGTCCCCTCAAGTTGGGGCAAAAATATCGAGAAAACCTAACTCGCGCAGAAAAGAAGATAGACCAGGGCTAAGCAGAGGCTTGGTGAAGGCATCTGCAAGCTGATGAGGAGATGGTACGTGAAGAACCTTGAGAGTACCTGCAAGAACCTTTTCATGAACAAAGTGATAGTCCAGCTCTATGTGCTTGGTGCGCTCATGAAAAACAGGGTTGTGAGTGATGTGGATAGCAGCTTGGTTATCACAGGAAAGTAATGCTGGTTGGGGATGAGGGACATCGAGATCCAACAACAAATGCAGAAGCCAAACAATCTCATAGGCAGCAACAACAAGACCATGATACTCAGATTCAGTAGAGGAGCGAGAAACAGTCTGTTGCTTCTTAGACCTCCAGGAGATCAATGAGTCACTGAGGAACATACAGAACCCACTAACTGAACGATGAGTATCAGGACAAGAGCCCCAGTCTGCATCAACAAAGGCTTTAAGATGCAATGATGTAGAAGAGCTATTGTAAAGGCCCTAACCAGGAAAAGCCTTCATATATAGAAGAACACGAAGAGTAGCATCAAGGTGAGGTTGCTGAGGAGCAGACACAAACTGGCTGAGCTTATTCAAAGCAAGGGATAAGCCAGGACGTGTGATGGTCAAATACAAGAGCCTCCCAATGAGTCTGCGATAGAATTTACGACTAGGAAGAAGAGAACCATCATCACGACGAAGGTGTGTATTAGGATCCATGGGAGTGGAACAGGTATGGCAACCCAGCATACCAGCAGACTCAAGGATTGTCAAAGCATAATGAAGTTGACTTAGAGTAATCCCAGATGGTCTTCGTGCAACTCCAAGGCCAAGAATGTACTTTAAGGGCCCCAAGTCTTTAAGTTTGAACAGGTGATGCAGATCTTGTTTAAAAGTAGCAACAAAACTGGGAGAATTGCTTGCAATTATAACGTCATTCACATAAACAAGGACTGCAGTGAAATGAGTGGAAGAAGACATGGTGAACAGACTATAGTCATTTTTGGATTGTATGAAGCCTTAACTATCAGGTTGGGGGTCCTCGGAAACAGTCTCTAATCAGGGTCTCACCTTGATGGGGCAAGGCTGCTTACATCCTACCCCTTCCAAACCCTGCGTAAGCGAGAGCCCTTAAAGCACTGGGACTGTTATTGTTGTTGTTGTTGGACTATATGAAGCCAAGCTATAGTAAAGCATGAGAGAACTTAGCAAACCATTGCCTGGAAGCCTGCTTAAGGCCACAAAGACTCTTTTTGAGTTGACAAGCCAAAGGTTGAGACGCCCCCTGAACTTGAAACCCAGGAAGGAGAGACATGTAAACCTCTTCATCCAAGTCACCATGGAGAAAGGCATTGTTGACATCAGGCTAAGAAGATGCCAGTTCTTGACAGCAGCCACACTAAGCAGAAGCTTGATAGTGCTCAGTTTGGCAACAGGGGAAAAGGTATAAAAATAGTCAATCCCTTCCTGTTAAGTATATGCATTGGCCACCGAGCGAGCCTTATATCTCTCAAGGGTACCATCAGATTGTAACTTAACTTTATAAACTAACTTACAACCCACAACCTTATGATGAGGAGGTAATGGAACTACATCCTAGGTGCCATTAGTTTCTAGAGCCTGAATTTCTTGAGCCATGGCCTCACGCTAGTGAGAATGACGCATAGCCTGGTGATAAAATGTTGGCTCCTCATAGGTAGAGAGAGATACAGAAAAGGCTCGATAAGTAGGGGAGAGATTTTGATATGACACAGCATTGGCCAGAGGAGAATAAGTAGAAGTAGGAGAAGGAGAAGAAGAAGAAGCGGAGAGGAGATTACAGTGGTAATCTTGGTGATAATGGGGAGGATGGCGAGATCGAGTTGATTGTCTAGGCAGAGGTGGAGGGCTTGGGGGAGAAGAAATAGGGGAAGAAGGAGGACTGACAGATGGATTTGATGCATCAGGAGGGAGCATGGGAGCAGCAGGAGTAGGTGTAGGGATAGAGTAGGACCATGGAGAAGGGCCCCATATGTCATAATGCACAATATCAGAGGGATGAGGGGAAATATTATTATTGTAAGTAAAGGGTAAACATTTTTTTTAGCCATTGGACAAACTAAACAAGGAGAATCTGATGTTGTTGCCATTACATCAGAGATGAATTTCTTTAATGCTAGCAGTCTTCCTTTGGATGGATGTCCAAGCTGAAGATGCCAAATGCTGGGAATTGTAGCAGGTCTAAAATCTAGAATTTCACTGGGGATAGAAGGTGATGCATCACATGTAGCTACCAGGCCCCTTTTTGGTAGCAAGACATACAGGTCCGTCAGGCGTGACCACGGGCCGGGGCTCGGCCTGCCCGGCACTGTAGCGGGCCGGGCCCGCTTCCGTCGGCTTAAAAAAAATACAAAATTTAAAAAATACAAAATCGTTTTATACTATAATTCATTGATAAATAATGTGAGATACAAATATATTTTATCCCAAGCACTAATAATGCTAAATATATGTAATAAAATAAATTATATAATAAGTAATAGTAAATAATGGTAAATAAATAACGTAACAAGTACAAATACAACGCAGTTGGAGCCTAATATTTAAAAGTACAAATTTGTTTATCAAAAAATATAAACTAAAAGTAATATAAATTTTTTAAAAAAAAAAAAATTAGGACTCTTGGGCCGACCCGGCCCTTTGGCCACCACTAAGGTCTGTACATCTTTTACCCACTCCGATCGTATTCGATTGGATATGGCCCTGTATGAGACAAGAGTCAGGAGTGAATGTACAGAAAAGATTTAATGATTTGCACAATTGTCCAATAGACAACAAATTGTACTTGAAATTAGGTAGAAATAACACTTCATTCAATATCAAATTTGGTGTGATCTTGGCAATGCCCTTATGATGGACATGGGATGAAACTCCATTGGGTCAAACAACATTGCCTTCTATGGTATGTGTCATTTTCTCAAAAAGTAGTATATTGCCACACATGTGATAGGATGTGCCAGAATCAATGAACCAGGAATTGACAAAGAAGTCATGGGTTGAGGAGGTTGAAGCAAGAGAATGAAAAGATGCGAAGGTGGTTTTATACCTGTTAGGGAGATAGGATATCCAGACACATTACTAGCCTGACTTGTGATAGGTTTTCTACTGACATTCCCAATGGAGGTACTAGCCATAAGCCCACTAAACAAAGTAAGTAGGTGTTGACACTGCTCTAGTGTAATTGACAGTAAGGCAGAACTTTTCTCTTTTGAGTCTGTAGCATGACCTCCAACCTACTTGAGACTAAGATTGCCCTTGCCCTTTGGCTTGTAGCCAAGAGGATAGCCATGTAGCTTGAAGCACATATCAATGGTGTGTCCAATCATACCACAGTGAGTGCAAAGTGGATGCTCCCTCTTTTACTGTTTTCCTTGTAACTTTCCATCCTCTGCCTTTCCTACCATTGCTACACTCCAACTAGAGGTGCAATATGAGGTTTCACATTGTTGATCTCATTCTGTGCCTCTTGTTGTGTTGTCTTGGAGACAACAACATTGATTGGAGGAAGAGGTTCCATCAACATAATCTGATCTTTTACGGCAGTGTAACTCTCATTGATGCCCATCAGAAATGTCATAATGTAGTCTTCCTGATGACTTTCTTGCATTGCTTGAACACACTTGCATCCTTTTACACCACATGCACAAGCTGCTATCGCTTTATATCCAATGTATTCATCCCACAGAGTCTTCAACTTGGCAAATATATGCAGTTACATCCAATTTTCCCTATTTTAGCTTAGAATTGGACTGTTTAAGTTTGAAAATATGCGGCCTATTCCTCCACGAGTATCTTTCCCTAATATTGGACCACATCTCCATGGAAGAGTAAGCACTAACGATGCTTAAGCCAATATCAGTAGAGACACAATTTGTAATCCATAAAGTAATCATAGAATCACATCTATGCCAAGGTTCATAAAGAGGATCTTCCTCTTCAGGTTCTGGAATTGCTCCAGTAATAAAACCTAATTTGTTCTTTGATAGAAGAGCAGTTTTCATCGATCTAGTCCAGGTATTGAAGTTTGAAGGTCCAATCAAGGGCTGTGGAACAAGAATCATACCAGGATTGTCGTTGTTGCTCAAGAAGAAAGGTGCAGCATAGGGATCCTCGCATGGCACAAGATGCATGTTCGAAAGATCTTTTTGATGAACTGGATTCCGATTTCCTGATGTTCCAATCGCATTTCTTGTGTTCTCGAGGTTAGGGTTCGCCATTGATGGTTGAGAGAGGAGAAACGCAGAATGGGAAGGAGGAAAGAGGAGAAAATGAAAATAGAAAAGAAAAGGAGGTAATGATTAGGGATATTAGATGGCTTGCAGCAGAAGAAAGAGCTAGTGCTCTGATACCATATTAGAATCCTCACTTTCCATATGCATGCTACAATGCAAATAGAGAGAGAGAAGAGAGAACGGTTGAAAAGACTTGAGCCATTTGTATTTTCATTAATTAACAAAGGAAAGGACAAACGTCCTTATATATACAAAAGAGAAGAAAAAGGCGGGCAAGCAAGAACTGCCTATAACTAACATAAACAAAAATATCTTGTTAATATTGTTAACAAAAGACTGAGAAAAGAAAATATCTACAAAACATCAAAATATCTAAAACTAGTAATCCAATATATTGTTGTGTTATATTTAGTCTTTCAACTTTTAGTTGTGTAAATTTAGTTTCTACTGAAATTGTTTCAATTAAGTTAAATGTTAAATAAGTTAATTTCATACTAAAATTATAACAACACATTCAAAGGTTCACCCTTTTCACTTGAAATAACACATTTAAGTGCTAATTACTGTTATAATTTTCACTAGAAAGTAAAGCATATTTTTAACATTGGGCTTGCTAAGTCATTTGTTCTTATAATTGAAAAATGCGTATGTGTTATAAGACATGCTTTATATGGATAACATCAAGAAAATACGTATTTTTACCATATTATTGGTAATCATATGTTATCCCCTTTTGCCAAAAACTCCACGCGAGCTTAGTTGAAATCCCATATTAAAGTTGTGAGAGAGAAGAGATTTTAAGTCTAGCAGATTACCCCACCTAACATCAATGGATTTTAGGATGGAATCCCATTGAGGTTCTATGTGGATCTCATTTGTCCAACTCTGTAATACACGATAGGCGTGTTGAACACGTATCAATAATTTTTGTTTAAAAGGTGTTAAATTCTATTGACCCTTTATATTATATATATATATATATATAACAAAGATTATTTTTAAATCCTTGAAAAATTATATAATCCTTGCAATGATCATGACTTGACTTGACCATCTCCATCAACATTCCATTTCATGCCTTATGCATAATGGACACATCTATTTCTATTTTATTTATTTATTTATTTTTTTTGGCTTCCCTTTGAAAATAGATGTTTCCAGATAACTGCCAATAATATAATAAAAATATACTTTTTCTTAATATTATTCATATATACACATATTATAACACGTACTCATATTTTTCAACTTGAAATTATCATTTAGATACCATAATATTTGAGCATTTATCACTTTGGAACCATGATGTTTCAATATATAAAATATGGTACCTTAAGTTTTAAATATTTTATCACTTAAGCAACCCGAGGTCTTAAACTTTCATCAATTGAATATCTTTTTGTCAAATTTTCATTGGAAAATGCTACAATTAAATAAAAGTTCGATAATATATGAGTATTTGCACTGGAATTTGATTATTATTTGCCCAAAATGCAAAAATAACACATAATTGTGGCAATATTTAGATAATTCATAGCAGCATTTGGTGAATATTTATTCAAATTCACTAACTTTTTGATGAAGACATTGGCATGACTTATGTTAAGCCGTACAATAACTATATTATACGTTTGCAATTATGTACATCAGCATTTTTTTACATAAAATTGGTTAAATTCTTATAAAAAATTTATCAAATTCTAACACAAGGTATTTAGATGACAAAAATTTTCAAACCTTGGAGTACCCTATTGTATATATTAAAATTTCAAGGTACCTAGGTACCAGTGTCGTAATTCCCTTTTTCCAATTTACAAAATAAATGATAACCAAAAAAAATGAATACCTATACCTAAGTTAAGTGCCTACATTCTATATTTTGAAAAATTTATCATTTTCACATGTTATGCTTTTTCTGCTACCATTGTCGTAAGCGCTATCATTTACCTATATAAGTGAACAGACTTTTTATCTAAATTTTCTTGTATAAATTTGAATAATACACGTACATATTAAATCCCGTTTAATTCTAGTAAAAATAAATAAATAAATAAAGATCCTCTACGGTCTATAAATAGGAGCTATATTGATACTCTCATTGCCCATTAAAAAAAAAAACAAAAAAATTACTCAAAGAAAATGGATTCCAAGCATTTTCTTTTCCTTTTTCACTCTCTTCTCATTTACAGTGTGATGGCAGCTAGGGATCTCACTAACACACCCAATTTTAAAGAAAATTGTGAGTTTTTTTTTTCCTTATAAATTTACTATTTTTTTGTAGGGTTCATTTATCAGGCACTGGTATAACTGGATCCCATTAGAACTCCGAAATTAAGCGTGTTTGGACAAGAGTAGTACCAGGATGGGTGACCTCCTGTGAAGTCCTCGTGTTGCCAACCCTATAAGGTTGGGGGTCCTCAGAAACAGCCTCTTGGCAGGTTTACACCCTAAAGGGGTAAGGCTGCATACATTCACCTTTCCTAGACTCTGCTTATGCGAGAACCTTTGAGGCACTTGGTCCACTGTTTTTGTTGTTGTTGTAATATATATATTTAAATTTTATTTTAATTGAATTTTTTAAAAAATAGCTAGCATTATTTTATAAAGAGCATATGATTAGTAAGTTGTGATTAATAAGTTGTAAAAAATTCGTTAAATCCACACGCTTCCGAAAACTCTCATTAGAAAGAACATGTGAATTAATGTAACATAGGTTTTACAATGCGTCAGCAAATATTTTAATTTATGTCGGAAATAACAAAAAAACACAATTTATTACTTTTAATAACTAATGAGGGACACCTTGATCGGAGAGGAATAACCCCAAATGCACATATTGGTACAGAAAAGTGAGATAAGTAACGAGCAATAACCCCAAAACCTCAAAAAAAAAAGGAAACTGAAACTGCTACATCTGTATCTTTCAGGGTCTATAAAACCATTTTAGAACCCAAAGTCTTTTTCTTATCACTACAAATATACAAGCCTTAACAGTATTGTACATTTCTTAGCTCCTAGACCTTTCAGCTCTTGCACGAGAAGTTGTGATACCAAAATGTCAACAAGAAATGCCAAATCCACTTGGACACCTCAAAACAGATCCTTAATGTGGGCAAGGCTTGTTATCATTAAAAGTTAATTGTTGATGAAGGTAAATCTTTAAAACCTATAAAAGAAACTTACAGTAATATTTTATACGAATTTGATGCGTGATTTACTAACAACAATTAGATCTGGAAAAGTCACATATTTACAAGCAAAAACCCTAACACTTCAAAATAAGAAATCAAGAATTATACTCTAATATATGACATTGTGTTTAATAAACTTTTTGTCATAAATTATCCAAGTTTGTGGATCATAATACATCTCTGATTTTTCATGTTATATTTTGCAGCAAAGGCGATTCATTTTGGGGACGTCAAGGATGCCGTTTATCCTAATCCCCGTCAAAGATCAGATTACGGCCCCCCCGGTCAAGGATCAAATTACAGTCCCCCAGGATCAGATTACGGTGGTCCCCCAGCTCCAGGACCAGATTACGGCAACTCCCCAGCTCCAGGACCAGATTACGGCGACTCCCCTGCTCCAGGACCAGATTACGGCGACTCCCCTGCTCCAGGACCAGATTATAGTGACTCCCCTGCTCCAGGACCAGATTATGGCCCATTTGGGCCGCCTATCGAGAGACACTAGAGCACAGCTGCACTTCCTGTGGCAGTAGCGATCCACCTAAGAAGTCTATGAATAGTACTAATAAACAATAAGTGCATGGAAAACACTTCATATTCGTAACTTATGTACTCTTTTATGTACATAATAATAATACACCTGTTAAGAAATTACTGGAGATAATCAAATTATATAATCTGTGTGTAACTTGATAGTATTGTATAAGTACGTTTGGATGGATGCTGTACCAGACGCACTAAACTATGCCTTGTATTAGCGATGTTGGTTTGATATGCATTTATAATATATGTTTGTATATTGCTGTTGGTGTGATAAAAGATCTTTTTTAGATAAATTGTAAAATATACACCTCCAATCTTCTTTCTTAAACAACAACAGTACCAGTATCTCAAAGATGCTCCCACCAACACAGAGTTTGAGGAGGGTGTTGGTAACTTATAATTGAGCAACTTGCTATTGTAGATGGCAAGTAAGTCACACATGCAATTATTCGGATAACAATTGTTTGTAGTTATATCTCCAAAATGTATAAACGCCCACTTGTATAAAGCAGTCACTTACTTTCGTAAAATGTCTACCTATATAAAACATCACCACTCATGAAAAATACGCCAACATAACGCCTAATGCTACACAATTAGGAATTAAAAAATAGAATCAAACATGCTTATCCAGAAAATTATATTTATCCACTAGAAATAACATTCAAGCTTTCTATTTATCTTAAGGAAATGTCAAGTCGAGCGTGTAGCTAGAGTTTGAGTTCAGCTCATTCTAACGAACCCCATCTTATACAGAACTCTAAAATGATGAATAAGCACACTGACCAAATTCATCACAAACAGAGGGTGAGATGTACGTAGTCTTACTCTTACAGGGTGCTACCTTATAGGGAGACTTTTTCTAAAGGGTCCTTGACCCTAAAAACAAAGACGAGATAATATTTATAAAATTGAAGTCAACTAAAACAATATCAGACATACAAGCAACAATAAAGCAACAATAATAGCAGATATACAAGTTTAGAAGCGCTTTGAACTAACATCGGTGTGCCCCAAACTTTATACTTGAAAAAGAAAAAATCATTTATACCATGAAAACAATAAGAACTTCTGCTCTATTTTTTTCGAAAGAAAAAGAGATTTTTGGAAATAGTTTTCCTATTTTCCGTTGCTTGGCGTGCACTTTTTGACATAAAACGTTTTTCGAAGGAAAAGCTTTTCCTCTAAAACGGGGAAAATGTTTTCCATTGTAAAAGAACAGAAGTCAACATTCGAAGTGGTTTAAAAAGTTTTGGGGCGTACGTCGGTCGTAATATGGATCATACAGAAATAAATTAAACGGGATAATAGATCGCTAAAGGTAATAATGTGGGATAAGGACAGGACAAATAATGATAAGTCAGGTCTAATCTTAGACAGAATTGTGTGATGCAATTTGATTTTCATTCTAGACCACTATTTTATATTTTAAAGGTCTTTACTACTTCATAGTATAGTAAATATAATCACGAAATAATATTTACATCAATTAAGAAAACTACTCATCAATTTACCTTTTCTTGGAACTACTTTTTTTTTGCCTAATATACATTTTTGACAATCTATCACTTAGATATGAGGTTTGATGATGAATCACGTAAATATCCTAACTTTTTAATATATAAAATGAGGTATCCTGAGGTTCTAAAACTTTATAACTCAGGTACCTTGAAGTTTAAGAATTTTATTATTTAGGTACTATTTGCTAAAGTTAGGTATATTTCTATTAGAAATTGCTACTGTGGAATATAATTATAACAATATATGCGTCATTTATCATAATAATATGATTCTTAATTGCAAAATTCTAATACAAGATATTATTTCACGAACATATAGATATATTCCATCATAATTCAGTAAATTTTTTCCATAATATGCTAGATTTTTATTAAAAACATTTATCTAAGTATACATATATATGATTGTAATCATGTACCGCGTCAACATTCTATGATGAAAATTAATTAGATTTTGATAAAAATTCACCATGCTCGATACTTGAATTATAAAATTTTGAACATCAAAGGAGCCTCATTGTACAGATAAATTTTCCATAATTTTCCACTAAAAAATAACTTCTTCAAAACCAAGTGAAGCCTGTATAACTTACAATATATAGTTTCTCTAATTTATGTTATCTTGTAACAAGGTATAACATGATTAATAGAAGATTATTTCTTTTAGAACAAATAAGCAATATTATGAGGCAGGAGCATGCCTTTTGCCGAAACAAACAACATAAAATATGAATCAGAATTTGTTTTTCTTTGAAAAACCTTTTCCTGAGAAAAATATTTTCCGGGGAAAATATACTTCCCCCAAAACAAATGGAGCCTTCATTTATAGATTTTTTAAAAATGTATTAAAGTACTCCAATCCGTTAACTTAGCCATTTATTCAACTACTTGTGATCGTTTTACCATTTTAAAGACAGGAGATAAATTATTTGATTATATTTAAGATTTTTAACACAAAACCACCTTCAAAATCAAAACCAGTCTTTTTTTTTTTTAACTAAATCATCACAACTTTTTAATTTTTTAAAAAATCACCTTCAAAAGTTCAAAATTTTTTCAATTAACCGGCTAAATTAGCTCTATAGTTTCGTTGATACTATACATATGCATTTTTGCATTTTCTTATAATAAAGAAACGAAGCGATAGACACATATTGATGTCAACTCGTTTGATAAAGCAATATATAAATTTGCAAGGAGAATCCAAGACACTCCCTGAAGACCAATAGCAGTTCCTCGGATACAGCCAGTTCCTCGGTCTCAAGTGTTGGGCTTCCTTGACCTCTAGCAGCGCTGCTGGGTGACTGAGCTGGCCACCCTCCTCTGAATGGGCCAAGACCAGCGTGGCTCAAGGTAGGGCCGGTCCTCACATTTTCAAGGCCCTAAGAGATTTTTCTAAGCAGGGCCTTTCTTACGCGATAAAACCTTTCTTATGCAATAAAATTTATCTTCTTAACTTAATACTAATACAGCAATTATAAAAATTTTAATCATAATACTTATTTAATATTAACAATCAAAGCTTTAAACACAATCCTTAAAAACTTTTGGGGCCCCAAATGGCAACTTATGTTGCTTGAGGTTACATCTGTAAGGGTGATTGTGCATATTAGAGTATAAAACTAACTCTAAGTCTTCACCGATCAGTTTAAACTTTTAGAAATGCCAGTTACTTGACATGGCATTAGAGCTTTTTTAACTAAAAGGTCATAAGTTCAAATCTCAACAAGCCCCCCTTCTAACATTAATATAATTTAAGCACAAGGTATGCAGTGAGCCTCTGCAATATCCAAGCTTCAAACCCAATTTGCGTGATGGGATATATTAGAGCATAAAATCAATCTTGAACCTTCATCTATCAGCTTAAACTTTTGGAAAAGTTAATTCCTAAACAGTCTACACTCATTTCGGTTATTTCTCTCCAATCTCACCCTAATTCTGGTTGAAGCTACATGATTTGGATAATATTAGAACAATCACAGAAAATGGCTTGATATACATTAGGGCGAAAGTAAGCAACATTTAAAATAGCATATGAACCACATTATTGCAATTAAAAGTATAGAGGCTAAATTGACGCATTTAGCAAAGTACAAAGCAATATGACATAAATAACCGAGTTTATTATTATATTACGAGCCGGATCAGCCGAGAAAGGAAGTACTCGGGTGGAGATTTAGTTTGTTGCTTAAGAAGATGTCACATAAGCTGACTTCTCATACTTTCCATCCCACCTGCATAATTCATGTGTAGAATTGTCACCTGAAATGCAGTGTTGAATTCTAAAGATGTTTAACAGTCAATCGAACCGGGTCACCAAGACTAGGACCTGATGGAATATTACTACTCGGCCCAACCCTTGGTTCTTCATTTTGGCAGTCATTGGGCTTTTATCTAGTCTCCGAACTGGTTTGGAACTGTGCAAAAGTTCTAACAAACTCCATGGACTGGTCCACTGTTGGGCGTGAGTCTAAGCGTTAAACTACCATACTAATTTGTGTTGTTTGATCCAAGACAGGATCTGACTGATTATCATTCATTCTAGTCCTCGGCGAGGTGTTTGGAACCATTCCTCGCATTGGTCTGATTCTGTTCAGATTGGATAGGACTAGTCTAGGTTCAATTTGTTTTACTGGAAAACCTTTAACGTCTTAATTCCAATGTACTATTACTTTGCATAACTTCATAGTGACATCCACAAATCAGAAAATGATTTCCAAGAAAATTGACTTCTCAACAAAAAGGGGAAAACATTTTCCTTCATGAAGGGAAAAATATTTTTTGTCGTAATCTGACAGTATATGTTTCACTTCAATCTAAATTTGGCCAAGTGTGAACCTCATACATATTTATAGAATGAAATAGTTTTCTTCAAATAAAAACAAAAAATTTTAAGAAAAATATTTTTAATGAAAATATTTTGCAAGCAAATATTGTTCTATAAGGTAAATATTTTCTGTTAGACCAAATAGAGTATTGTTGTTTGCACCTTTTTTGGTTAGGATAGTGAACAGTCCTGTAGATTCCAAAAGAGTTCAGATACCTATGGAATTGAAGCAGTTGGTCTAGGACAGACTCAATTTATCATTATTCAATCCGATTCTTGATTCTTTATTTATTCGGAGCAATGGACCTACTAAGTGTTGAACCACCGATTCAGACCAAAAGCGGAATACGGCAAGCACGGACCAAAATGATTATTGTTATCTAGTTTGGTCCTCAACTCGATGTTCAAACTTTTACCTGCCTTAGGTAACGTCCAGGTTTGGACCAATGAACATTCCTAGCAAATTCTAGTGGTGGTTTAAAATGGGTAAAAAGTGGGAACTCATACTAACCTGCATTCTTCCTTTTCTGGAATCTGAAGTTCCAAATGTGGCTCAAATGGTTGAAATACTAGGTCTATGTCCTTGTCTGATACTTTGTCAAGGCTTGCCGGGTCCCACTGTCATGAAATTCAGGTTACTCAGAATCGCATTCAGAAATTCAATTGTACGATTTCCAATGTCAAAAATGAATGAATAAATAAAATAATCACTCAATTTAGAAATCAAAAGAAGCGAATCATGTGCATGTCTAGGACGAAAAGAAAACGCATTGGCTTGAAGATCTTTAATTATGAGGTCACAACTTTACCAGTCATATATCGTTACTTAACTTGAGTTAGCCTTTATGCGGGAATATTTCTTACAATAGCTTCCATAAAATAAAAGTATAGTGTTTTATTAATTAAACTATAAATTTAAATATGTATGCATATTAAAACTATCAAAGGATATTAAGAATTAATTACAAGCAAAAGTAACCAACGCAATGACCACAGCAACCTCTTGCAGTAGGGTTTGCAACTCATAACACCCAACTTTACGACAAGGTGACCGTGATGAAACCGCAATTTGGTTTGGTTCAGAATTGATACCAATAAGCTCAGTCAAACCAAAAAAATAGAGTAGAAATGAGGGTGGATATGCACCTTTGGAGTATTGTCTTTATCAATGCTTAGAGCTCTGATGCCCTGTTGTTAAGCACAAGAAGCAAACAAAGACATGAATTAGACTGTAAAAGGAATTAAACAAAAACAATACTGGATGAGCCCAGATACAACAGTAACGTGCTCCATTGTGATTTGATTACCGATCAAACACTTTAGCGAGAGTCTTGTGCGCTGTATTATAGTGTTTACGGAGAGGGTGAGCCAGGGTGCGATGAGCTTTCCACCAATATGGTGTCAGACTGCGTACATATGATCTTGCTTAGTGGAAGTTCAATATGTTGTGTTTTAGTCTACACGGAGAGCGTGAATCTTGGTGCAAGAGTCTTTTTAAATCAAATAGGATAAAATTGAATACATCTCAAAGGAACCAATTATTCCAAAAGTTTAATGCTTGTTTGATATAGTTTTCTGTATGCAATTTTTTTTTTTTAAGAACTAAAAACTAGGTTTACAAGATCAAAAAAATAAAAAATAGGTTTAGATATTTTTCTACAATTTCCTGCCTTCAGTGTACGGGAAAAACCTTATAATAGAAATCAAAAACAAGAAAAAATTACTTCTAAAACTTGATAATTAGTTTCTTAAAAACCAGGGCTCTTCACATTAGGTGAAGGCTCGTGAATGCTTTTATACTCTAATAATATAGATATCTCTGACTTTGGTCGGAGCTCTCTGAATTGGGGTTTTAGTTTCAAGAAAATACCTCATAGACATCACCGGAGATGGTGCTTCTCAGGAGGTTTATTGTGAGTCTAAACTCCTTCTTTAGGCATTCAGCCAACGTTTGATTCCTTCCTTCACGAACCTAGAGAAGTGTAGAAGGGAACAGATGAGTAAGACCGAATATTACAAGTCCTGGACTCAAACAAAAGCCATCATGCAATGGATTTTGAGCTAGCCGTTACCTAGTTGGCCATTATATAATGGTATTCTTGTAAATCCCTCCCTAACACAGCTTTATAGATGCATTTATAAATTACAAGCATACAAGAAGTAATAATTATAGCTACTCCAAATTTCTACAAAAATTAAGGCTAAAAAGCAACTCATGATCCTTATAAACCGAACGTGATCATTGCAACTTGTTAGTAAACATCCATGACATTGCAATGATGATGCTATGTGACCATGAACCATGATTTGGTCCCCGAATAGTAAGCGTGTTTGGTTGTTCGAGAAGGAAGACGTACTGATCTCAATGTAATCTTTAACCCTGTTGGAGATGATCTTTTCAAACCCTTGAGCACTGGTCCAATCCACCCATTGCCTTCTTTGCTTGTTTCAGCTTCCTGAATTGAAAAACACAAGATAATTTTACAAAGACTTGAACTTCTAAGGTCAGTTTATTTTCTATATTTTGTACATTATATGCGTCAATTAAATCCCTGTACTAGGGTCAATTAAGTCTATAAGCATATTACTATCATCAAAGAGTTAGCGGAAAAACTAATGGCTTCCTCATGTGCGTTACACATAACCTCTCCTCCATTTGTTGACCAAAAAGCACATGCCACGCACTAAAAAGGTTCAGGACTTGCTGACGACAATCAACCATTTGACGACTTTGAAGCACCAAAAATAGTGAAGTGAATAGATTGACACAATTAAAAGTACAAGGATTGAATTGACACGCTTGGTAAAGAACACGGTAGAATGATATAAATAATACGACAAATACAAGAAGAAAAATCCAAACAATGTCAAACAACCATGATGAAAACGTACAAAAGAACTAATAATATCCTCCACTGAATCTTTAGAAAAGCACTCATCAATTATCGACCGCCTGCAAGAAAATCAATTATATTAATATCTATTTTCAAGTAATTAGAGAAGTGTCAAATACAAATTTTCCTGCCAGGTCAATCACTTGCTCAAGATGCTGTGTTCGTTGATCTGAGCATCAAAAGAGAACTCTTCAATCAGTGATTTTACTGAATCCATGTCACCCTTGTTTAAGCTGATCAAACGCTTCTCCAGCTCCGGCAATTTCTGCATAAATCAAAGAGAATGTGAAGGAATGGGCGTTAGTCCCTGTCCCTGTCCCTTCCTGTGTTTAATAACCGCCTTTTGTTGTTTTCTCTTTCTATTTTGAATTTGTAATAAGAGAAGGAACTACAAACTATAAACTAGTTTTACCAAAAATGCTCAGTTTTCATTATACAAAATTTTAAAAAAAACTACAAACTGAGTGGTACCGAGCAAACCCTCAATGATTTATTATCAAGAACAGCTGTACTCAAGAACCAGATACTAAAACAGGAGAAAGTAATGTTATACATACTGCCCTATATCACAAATTTCAGAAGCAGGTACAAAGCCTAGCCTTAGGGCTCCTTTTAGTTCAGTTAAAATAAGTTTTTGCATTTATAGCTAAAGAAAAGGGTTTCATTCTATTAACTCGTACGAGGTTTACACTTGACCAAGTTGAGGTTAAAGTGAGCGTATGACTTAAAATTAAGATAGAAAACGTTTTCCCTTCCTTAAAAGGAAAATGTTTTCCCCTTTCGTCGAGGGGAAGTTAATTTCCCTCAATGAGGAAAACATTTCCGGAATTGCAGTTGTTTCTATGCAGTTATACAAAGAAATAATATAATAGAGATGAAAATTTTTTCATCAAAACAAACGGAGCCTAAAACTATAAAGGATCATTATGAGTTAGTCAATTGGCAACTCCGAAGTTAAGCGTGCTTGGGCGAGAGTAGTACCAGGATGGGTGACCTCCTGGGAAGTCCTCACCCTTAGGTTGGGGGCACTGGGAAACAGCCTCTCTTCAGGTTAACACCCTGAAGGGGGAAGGCTGCGTACATCTGCCCCCCCCCCCCCCCCCCCCCCCCCCCCGACCCTAGCCCTTGAGGCACTGGGTATGTTCTTTTATTATGAGTTAGTCAATTGGCAAAACCCCCTGCCAGAGAGAAGTGAGAGTCTAATAGAACTGCACCGCCGCACTTGCTTTGTTTCGCACATGCCATCCGTTTTTCACAGTTGGCTAAAATTTTTCTGCGCTTGGCCTGTCTCAAAGCTAGCTGATCATTAATTTGAGAACGAGCTTGGGTCCTAATGAACTGGGATAGGTTAATCCCGTAACCAGCTCAACAAGCTCCTCGTTTGGGCTCATTTCAGTTTGATATATGCTCATTTGGAACAGACTAGGACCGAGCTTTGCTATTTTTGGCTCAATTGGACATATTTAGTTTCACAATTTCATTTAGATGGAGACTGGCTTATCTGGGTTTGTTTATGCCAGAAAGCCACCAAGCCTAGCTTTACTTAGCTAGGGCATAAACTCAAAATGACCTAAGCCTCTTGAGCTTTAGCCAGTTGGCAAGGGTTGTGATCCAGCTCATCTGATTTACAACCTCAGTTATCAGATAGCATACTAACCTCTGAAGGCACAAAATGGGTTGCAAGTCCAGCTGCTACTATTTCTTTTCCGCTCAATCTCACTCCTGTTAAGGCCAAGAATTCCCCTACATATATAACACTAGAACAGTAAGCTCATGAGAAGGAACAGACAAGAGACACATTTTTTTCACATGTTCAATTTTTGTTCTTTCCTGTGCAGCACCATGCAAACACTCAGCAAATATCACGAACACGTTTAAGAAAAAAATTAGGGATGTTCACTTCAAGCAACCTTCCAATGCCTCAAAGAAACTATTGCCAACCCTAGTTTTTCCCTGAAAACGCGTTCAAAAGATCACCTTTTTCCAAATTTTCTAGAAAACATTGGCTTCCAGTTTCTTACCTTCGCACTAAGAGTCAAAAACATATTTCCCTCATTTTGCGAGTTTTTGTTTGCAAATGAGAGGGTCGTTTTATAGCGTCTTATAAATTTTGTAAAATTTTCATGTTCTGTGGGAAATAATGGAATAAAAGAGAAGGGAAAAGAATGCAAATTTTTGTGAATTAAAAGCGCCCTTGGAAACAGCAAGAAATCAACAACATTCTCATCCATGCAGATTAGCTTGAACTGAGCCTCGAGCTTGGGATCATTGGTTAGTAAAACGGGAAATACAAAACTATTCATCAAAACAGTAGTTCATTCTAATGCTGACTGACTTCCCTAGCAGTTGCTTACCCAAATGGCCAGGCAAACGTGAATGAATATATGAGAAGCCACAATCAGTATGTAATCCAATACTTGCTTCAGGAGTTGCGAAAATCTGTGGCCAAGTGGTCACAAAAAGGCCAAAATTAAAGTATAACAATATAATCATCTGTACAACATATATGCTCTTGAAAGACCTGAGAAGGAGAAAAATACACACCGTTTTTTCAGTCACAACTGAAAATTTCATTGGGACCATCAATGATGCACCTCCACCCATGCAAATTCCATTAGTGAGCGCAACCTGCAGATAGCAAGCATGTTTGTCTTAGCGCATCCAAATACAGCACATGGAATGAAAACAAGGATCAAGGTTATGGTTTTTTTTGAGGTAGCTGAGTGGCATGGACATTATGTAACGAATTGTAATGATCTGATTGCGTTTTTACAGGAAACATAAGTCACTTTTAAGGTTATGTTGCAAAGATTTACATGAATTATACAGATTACAACTGGTCATTGTTATACCCTTTTGATAATCTCAACACCTAAATGAATTTATAGATGTGTTCGATAAATAAAATATAATATAAATGCATAGTATTATTATGTAATTCAATAATGTAATAGCTCGCTTTACATCTGTCATGTGACGGTTGTTACATTGCATACTTTTGTTCGATTCCATTGTTACTTTGGCTCTTTCTTTCTCCCTAAGTGCTCATGTCTAATCAAGGTACTTGGACTTAGATATAGAACCAACAAACTTCTAATTAGACAAAAGCATATTAAATCTTAAAGTAGGTGAGTCTAACATTTAGACACATTTGTACCTGGCTGTCATAGCTGAGCCTCGTTGACACAGATCAGAACTATAAAGGAATCTAATCATAATAAGGTTCAAAGCAATACCTGTGTCTTCTTGTAGGTGTGGATGTGATGGCAAAGCCAGTACATTCTGTAAACCACCTCAAGGCAAGAGTCCTCTGCAACAACAAATCGTGCTATCATTAGAGAAAAATCAAGCTAGATGACAAGACTGATGACCACGAAAGTGTCAAAGGCATATTACTAGATTTCTTTCCATCATAGAACATTCGCAAATCCCCTCCAGCTGAGAAAGCACGACCAGCTCCCTGCATAAGGGAAAAAAGGCAGCAGCTTAAGTTTGAAATCGCAGTTGCCGGTTGCAATATTGTGCAAGTTGGTTTCATCAACGTTACACAATGGATAGTGTGACTTCTTAGGAATATTTAAAGGAACAAGTTGTTTTTGACCGTTATGCTTGCAAAAATTCTAATAAAAACCAGACAATTATAAGTTTTTATATTCTTGGATAATTTTCGACATGTATGTAAATTTATAACTATGTTTTAATAAAAAAAAATGAGAATTTGTTTTATACTGTTATTATGAGGTTACGCATAATATTTCAGAAATACATACATTTAAAAAAGTATTTGTGGTAGATCCACTTACGAGTTATTTTTTCTAGGTACCCCCCACCTTATAGCATTAGGGTTTTGTTGGTTTTGCTCACCTAACACTAACCATCCCTCCCTCCCCCCCCCCCGGCGGGGGGCATGGTTGGCGCAAGGCATATGGATGAGGACTTTGACGTGTTGGGTGGGGGTTGGGAGGGCTTGGAGGTGCCTGGGGGCTTCTGTTCTCAAGGTGAGGTGGGGGATTTCCACCAGCAGCACAGGGAGGGGATTTCTGGAAGCGCGGTGGGTTGGGGAGGGGACTTCCAGAAGCAGGCTGGGGGGCTGTCGGTGGCCAGTGTGCGTGGAGAAAGGAAATGGAGTAGGGATGACGGCATTTTTTGTGATTTGATTTAGAAATGAAGATATTTGGTCATTTGAATGTACAAGTTTTCTAAAAGAACATTGTCTCTTCAACTTAAGGGGGCAAAAGAAAAACTGACGGAACCCTTATGTCTTAGAGCAGAGGGTACATAGAAAAATTTTCAGAAGTTAAAGGTATGTCAGGAACGTTTCGAAATGTCAAAGTAGTTCTAAGATATTATGTCTAACCTCAAGGTATCTATACCAAATTACTCAAATACAATATATATCCACAATATGAAGGCCATTACAAAGTATCATTACACAACAACCACAGCATCAAATAAAGGTTGTTACCTAACATAATGACCATATGTAGCTAATTTTGTGCTAGCTGTTACATGCAAGCCATTACGTGACAATAAGTTTTGTAACAATCTCCATATATTGCATAAATGTATTTATATATGCTAATTTACATTCAAAACAGAAATGTATTTATAATAGCCAATCGCATAAGGTCTAACTCAAAAATTTGCCACGTGACGACTTTATTTGATCTCTATGGTGATACATATGCTTATCTATTGTAGCAAGAATCAAATCATTGTTTGCGCTTGAGGTCACTTTTTGTCGCAGATGCGGGGTTTCCTATACGTTGCGGTGATCACGAAATATGACAATTGGCTCCAAAATCTGATATAGAGGTGTTATTATGCTATGTGAAGAACTTTATTTGATTCTAAGCATGGGATTAAGGACTCCAGTGTACATAGGTCATCTAAAGACCAGAAGTCCAATTATTTATAGACATAGCAGCTTACATTAGTCTACAATGTCGTAAATTATATAAATACAAGAACATTGAAAGTCCCCATAACAAATAAGTACATGAAAATGTGGGTTAACCTTTATTAGTATAAGATCTGCATTCTCATCCTTCTCCCATCTTTCCAAATATCCTGCCAACAGAGATACCTGACCATAACACAAAGAACTAAGCTTAGAGCAACCAAAAAAAAAAAAAAAAAAAATTCATCAAAATCACACAAGGCAATAAACACAAAGTACAGAGGTTGGAAAACTTTAGCATACTGTTTCTGATGAAATCACATTCAATTGGCGAGGACGGTTCAGCGTGATCAGTCCCACATGGTCAATTTCTTCTCCGATAACAACCTATAGATATCAGCAAGGAAAATTTTAAAATGTACAGTTATCAGAAATAACTAATCATCAGGCACCAATTGTAATGAATCACCACGGCAGAACCAATTGAGAGAAGTTATCAGAAGATGCATTACACAAAACAAAGACAATTGTCGTTGTATCTGAATCTAGTATCTTTCAGATTTTATATGAACCTTCAAAGTTCCGTAGGATTCTATTCTATGCATGTGAACACAAGATGAATAACCTTTAGAGGTGAAAATACACTTATAAGCTGAAGAGAGAAAATTACAGGGATGATGATAAGAAGTCTCCACAAGCCACAATGATAATGAATAGAATCTCAAATGATGTAACTGATACTTTCAAACTGAATTGACCGACACAGAAAGTACTTTGTAATGGGCTCATCATATTATTTGTATTTACTGAAACTTGTTCTGAAATGTATTTATATGTTAAAAGCTATGAAATGGGTGTAAAAATTAATGAATGTATGACTATTCATTCAATGATTAGCAAACAGAAGGCTTCAAGGCAACCTAATTTCTGCTTAAAAACCCAACATGAATACCATGACACATTATGCAAGGTTTGCATTATCCCACTTCCACAATAAGGCGTTGTGGCCTGCAAACGACAATTTGATTCCATGCATAGCTTCAAATCTCCTCACCCTCAACCCCACTTATTTACCAAAAAGATCAGGAAAACAGAAAAGCTCGCAATGCAAGACCTCTTCTGCACTCAATGCATCCAAATAGTTGCTTTCGAATAAATCTCACGTATGATCAGCAAGATGAATGTAGATAGTACTAAACAATGCCTATAATCAATCAAGGTGCATTATAAACTTTATCTTACAGGTTCGCCTGAATTTGGTACTTGTTGTGCCATCCTTACAAGCAGTCAAATTTGATCCCGATATCTGATCCAAAGGAAAAGGGTAAGTTAACGGAGGGTTCAGCAAATAAATAAATAACCCCTTCAAAGTCCAGCAGCATGAGAAAGAAAATCCAGCTTAAGAAAAAAGGAACCCTAGTTGCAATGTCAGGGTGTTCTACCCAGCAAACTTGAGTTGTTAAAGCAATGGTCTAAAAATGATTTTTAAGAAACACAACCTATACAAATGCCCTTTAGGCTTGACTTATGGTTAGTGCATACGCAAGCTTCATATCTTCGTGCTATAATTATATTTATAATACTAAGAATATGGGTTTTGAGGATTTGAAACTTAAGACCATGAACAAAGAGAGTAATATAAGTTAAAAAACCAACTGTTTCAAAAGTAGGTCCAAGGATGATTATATTCTAACATAAAAAAATCAGTCAGCAAAAGGTCACTTATTAAACAAACCTAAAATACCAAGCAATAAAAAGAAGCATAACTGAAAACCCTTTGTGCCTTGGAACAACTGCAGGATAATTTGTAAACAAAATGAAGTTTATTCAAAAGTTCAACTGCATATATACTAACTTACCCTTCCTCTTTATGTTTTTTCTTCATCTTATTCGACAAATGAGCAAACCATGACTGTCCACAGATTACAAGTGAGACTTCTGAAATGAGTACCGTGAATCAAATAGGGAAATCATCCGTGAAATTGATGGCAAATTCAAAGCATGCAAATAACGAAGAAGACAAATTGCCCAACAGATCAAACAACTCAACAAAATCAGTAAATTGCTGTTAGCAAACGAGTTATTTACACCATTGGTCTCTCATATTTCTAGTTTTATTCAAATTGGTCCTTCATCTTTTATTTTGTTTAAATTAGTCCCTCATCTTTTTAAATTTT
Source organism: Simmondsia chinensis (assembly GCA_018398585.1). Lineage (NCBI taxonomy): Eukaryota > Viridiplantae > Streptophyta > Magnoliopsida > Caryophyllales > Simmondsiaceae > Simmondsia > Simmondsia chinensis. The sequence goes on from JAGTTD010000014.1 coordinate 4,213,771, forward strand.
TTGAAATTAGTCCCTCGTTTTTCTTTTGTTCAAGATGGTCCCTCACATTTTATTTTATGACAAAATTGCTCCATCATCTTTTTAATTTTTTCCTAATTTTGGTCACAATACAAGGGACTAGTTTTGTCATAAACAAAACATGAGGGACTATTTTGAGCAAAAGAAAAGATAAGGAACTAATTTGAATAAACTTAAAAAATTAAGGTACCAATTTGAACAAAATTATAAAGATAAGGGACCAACTTTAACAAATTTAGAAAGATAGGGGATCAATAATGTAAATAACTCGTTAGCAAACTGCAAATAACAAAATGCAAAAGTAAATTAAGCAAGTAAAGAACAACACAAAGTACCAAACAACTACGGAGTGTGATTGATCGGGGGCCAATACTCAAATGCATAGGAAAGAGGAGAAGTGAAGGTTAATCTACCCCCCAGTCGTGTAATTGCTTCAATTCTGGAGCAATGTTAAAAAGGAAAAAAATCATTCTAGAAACTTATTATGACGTCAGTTTCATTTCCGGAGTAGGACGTCAGATTTTTTCTAATATGTAATATCTATGCTTCAAGTTCACCAGGTATTTGTATAAGAGAGAGTACAAAACTAATCTTAGACCTTCATCTATTAACCTAACTTTTGGAACAATTAGTTCCTTAACAGTAAAGACACGCGATTAATTTAGTTTAAAATATTGCTTGCAAAATTGCAAGTAACAATTCAATCAACAACAAGCAAATTGTACAGTATATGACAATCATCCTCGAAATCGATGACAAAATCAAAGAATGCAAGTAGCACAGACACAAATTACACAACAAATCCAGCAAAAATAAAAAAATAATCAACTGCAAGTAAATAACAACACAAAAAACACAACAAATACAGAAATCAACGACGAATTCAACGGCAAAAACAAAAAATATTAAAAAAGTAATGAATTAGAACACAAAATACCTAACAAATACGCAGTGCGATGATCGGAGGCCAATGCTTCTGCAAGAGAGAGAGAGAGAGAGAGAGAGTTAAATGCATACAAGAGAGAAGTCAAGGTAGGTGGAGCTACCTCAGAATCACGCAGAGAGAGAGAGAGAGAGAGAGAGTACGAGAGGGACAGACTGCATTACCTACCACCATCGCGGCAATGGCGATGCGATTGCTTAAATTTTGGTACCACGTTGTTATGAGACTGAGATTGCCTGGACATAGTGAAAAAGCAAAATATCCTTCTAGAAGCTTTATTTTTTAGTTTTTTTTTTTTTTTTTTTTTTGGTTTATAAATTATAGATGTGCTTTTAAAAAATTATCCCAATTTTTTTATTTTTTAATATTATATCTATATTTTTTAATATCACATCTTAATGTAACGTCAATAACATTTATTAATTATTGTTAACGTGGCATGTAAAAAATATATTTTAAAAAAATATAAAATATATTTTTGTAAATAATTTTAAATATATATTCAAATATTTTATAATATTTTTTTCTTTTTTTTAAAAAGTTACGTCAACAAACAAAAACTAATAGATGTTAATAATATTAACATTAAGATATGATATTAAAAAATTTATGTATGATATTAAATAATTGGAAAATCTATATGATTTTTTAAAAACTGTATCTAAAATTTAGGTAATTTTTGAGAAAAAAGTGCTTTTAGTTTCATAAAAAATTTAAAGGGTAAATTATGTATTATTATATTAATTTTATAGTTTACAAACTTTGTAAAATAATATTTTAATTCATAAGTTACATATATTTAATAAAATAGTCTAAACGAAGACCAGTACCAGGATGGGTGACCTCCTAGGAAGTCCTCGTGTTGTCCACCCTATAAGGTTGGGGTTCCTTGGAAACAGCCTTTCGGCAAAATTACACCCTGAAGGAGTAAGGTTGCGTACATCCACCCCTCCCAGACCTCGCTTATGCAGGAGCCCTTGAGGCACTGAGTCTATTGTTGTTTTGTTAGTCTAAACGGAGATGTTTAAGAGTGTAAAAATAGGCCTATTATTCAACTCTTCATCATTACCCATGTCATTATATTACAGTTCTCGTGTGGGATTGGGGTAATATCGAAGCAATGGTGGATTTACCAGAAAATAATGACAACTTTCACACTTTTTACACGATCATTTAGACTGTTTTATTAAATATATATAATTTTTGAACTAGAAATTTATTTCGCAAAGTTTTTGGACAAATTTAAAATTATAGATAACAATTATCAAACTTGTCCTTAATAATGGAAATTTTTTGTTTTTATTAGGGTTATTTATGTCAAAGGTCCATATACTTTATTCATTGTGCCAATTTAGTCCTTATATTATTTATATTGTGTCATTTGGTCCTTAAAATAAATTTATGTTAAGTTATTAATAAAATTTTAGTAGTTCGGTTATGAATTTGGTTGAATTAACTCAATAGGTGGATTTATAATAGATTACTTGCGTCTAACACGATTGTGCCTTTAAAAATTATATAATTAATTTAACTTCGATTTGATGATAAGGACTAGATTGACACAATTAAAAATACAAGGACTAAATTGACACAAATGACAAAGTATAGGGACCTTTCGAGAAAATAACCCTTTTATTTATTTTAATTTTTTTAATAATTAGGAGATGATCACTCTCATAAGCTTGGTTTGAGAAATGAAGTATTTAAAAAGGGAAAACTTATCCATTATTTCTGAGATAGATTGTTAAAAAAAATATATATTTTTGCAAAGTCAGTTACTATTACTGCTAAAGTAATATCATGATATTATTTTGTAGAGTCGTATCCCGAGATCGGGTTCAAAAAAAATTCCAAAATATGACGGTGATCATAAGCATATGATAATGGTCGAGAATGGGATTGATTTGAAGGTTTACTGAGTTTGATACCTCCAAAATGGAACAATGATCGTAAGAAACATTTAATTGAGGATGAAAATGGGTGTTCACACTTCTCGAAGCCCCCGAAATGATGATCTTATGGATGATTATTCATTCATAACTATATGGGCATATATAGAGGAGTCAACGATACCCTTACTGACTTGGACGTTGTCTCAAAATCGCTACAAATATACGTCAGGGAACAATTTACATCACTTTAGTGGAGTTACGATTATTCTTGGTCATATTCATACTTGTTATCTCTAGTTCAATCACAGTCTCACTAGCAAATTATGACTTATGCATCTCAGTTATAGTAGTACTAATCTTAGCAATAAATGTGGCCGGTTTGATTATGGGTTGAGATATACTAGGACTTCAAACACTCGTCGCCAGTGTGAAGAAGCTAGTGGGACAGCGTGCAATATCTGAATATAATTCGATTGTTTAGTACGTAGTCCAAAGATGGTGATGGTGATGGTGATGGTGATGGTGATGAAGATGAAGAAGTATTTGTTAATACTGCATATTTTAACTTTGAACGTGATGTGGATCATAGTGCTGATGATGACAACGAGCCAATCAATCACTTTGACAGGGAGCTGGAAAATAATGTTAAAGATTAATAAGTTTTCATGCTCCCGTCCTAGAATTTACACAATTTATGAAGGTTCTAGCGTACATTGCTCTCTTTAATCCTAACAAGGAGTTTGCCGTCGGATTTCAATCTCATTTAAAGGAAGCATTGTTGTCTATTATGAAATCCTACTCCATCAAACGAAATCAATTTTGCACGATAATATAGTCAAAGCTAGACCTCGTAGTACTAAAGTGCAAGAGTGGAAGTCCTTATTATTGCCGACTTCAAGGATAAGTAAAAGATTTATTGTACCCTATGTTCCCAATTATTAAGTGTGGAGGTCCTCGTACTAGTTTGAGACCGTGAATGATGCGATGAATGTGGGTCGTCATTTAACAAGCTATTAATTATGTATATGTGTTAAAGTTTATCAGATCTTCAATACTGACCCACAAAATTGACATATATAAGGTCCATATATAAGCACAAGCGAGGTTTCATTCCAAAACTAATTGACATTAGTTAGAGTAATCCACTAGGCTTATATATTGATCTTTCTTCTTTCACAACTCCAATGTGGAGTCGTTAGCCCTCACATATGGATCTTCTTCAATTGCATCCCTCATCTTCTTCTATCCAATTGAGAATTACATCAAACTGGATCCAGCATTCACCGGAGAGGTCCTCAACGCAATAGATTCAAATGCATTCCTCTTTTTCAGGAGAAAGTGTCAAACAAGAGCCCGGGAATATCCACCCTCTCTAATACCATATTAAACTTCGCCGAGCCTTTGGGCCCGACCTACACAGTTGACATATAAGAGATCTACATATAAACCCAAGTGTATTCCATTCTCAAACCAATTGGCATTAGATAAAGTAAAATACTAGGCTTAAATGTTGATCTCTTAGCTTTCATAACTTCAATATGAGATTCCTACCAAACTTATACATGGAGTACTTAACTATATGTATGCCTGTTTGATTTATTTGATATGTTTAGGAGCTGTTTTATTACTTATTGCTTTGCTTATTGTCTATTGTTGCTTCTTGCTTAAGCTTTCTCTTGGCCGTTATTTTTTTACTCTTATGCTCTTATGCTTTATAATTTATGTTTGTAGGCTGCTATGCTTTTGTGCCTCTCAAGTTGGTGGTCCTTGGAAATACTCCGTACCTGTCGTATGATTAAAAAAATAAATAAATTATGTCATCGTGGATGGTAATGTTTTCCCCAATATTTATTTTTATTTTTTTTTAACATTAAACCACCCGCAGGCTAGACATTGATAACTAAACGATCCGAGTTTACAAGAGAAACAACCGAAGGTGGGCAAACCTACCACCAATCATGAGTACATCTACGACCTAAATATAACGAAGCAACAAAATGAGCAACCCGATTACAAGATCGAGGGGCCCAACAAAACGAAACATTGTTAAAAGAGCTAGATGACAATAACAACCTAATATCAGTACTAATAGCACTACATTCCCACGCAGGGGACACAATATTACGGATAAAATCTATAGCCTGTTTACAGTCTGACTCGATGACAACATTCTTCCAACCTCGAGAATCCGCTAGAGAGACTGCGGCCCTAATAGCGAGGGCTTCAGCAATAAGAGGAGACTTTGCGTTGAAGGAACCACACCAACCTCCCACGAGATTGCCTTTATGATCACGGGCAACAATGGCAGCGACCGAACACGAGGAGGAGGAGAAAGCTGCGTCCGAGTTGATTTTGATCCAATCCGAAGGGGGAGGGACCCAGCCAGCTACAGCAGAACCCGTGCCAGCCGATGGGGAGTGACGAGGGGGAGCTGAAAACAGGCTGGAGAACTCCCTCGCCGCTGAATCGGCATGGAAAGCGGAGGACATGGGATGAGAGTGCACATTCCTAAAATAAAATCACATCTGCTCTTCCAAATTTCCCAATAAAGAAGCATAATCCTGAAAATATCATAACGGAAGAAAGTCGGGTTAGCACATATGGAGTCCCACCAGACATGAAAGCTATTAAAGCCTTCAATATTTGGCTTGTACCCCAACGAAGACGTGAACCAAGTTGCTCTAGCCCAGGGACAAAAGAAGAGTAAATGTTCCAACGTTTCAACGACCCCATCACAATGAGGACAGAAAGGGTTGTGTCTGATTTTCCTTTTCCATAAGTTCTCAGCGGTAGCTAAGGCATTCATAAGAGCTCTCCAAAGGAAGTGATTGATTTTTGGAGTGGCATTGAGTGACCAAAGAACATGTAAACCATGAGACGAGACCAAAGACGAGCTGGACGAGGCCCCTGCTGCTGTAACAGGGCTGTCCGAACAGCTCCACAGCCGATACCCGGATTTAACAGTATAGACTCCGGTTTTGGTAAAGTGCCAAATCAAATCGTCATCCCGGTATGGGTTTCCGATCGGGATATCCAAAATTGCCTTTGACACCTCATGGGAGAACAAATGTGAGATGAGGGATAGATTCCATCTTCTTTGACCCGGGATGATGAGATCGGAAACCTTAGAAATTGAGTGACCGTGATGTGCACTCCCAATCGAGAAGGAAGGGAGGTCGGGGACCCATTTGTCTTTCCAAATATCAATATTTTTCCCACTATTCACATTCCAACGGAGGCCTTTAATGATGAAATCCCTGCCCTCAATGAGGCTTCTCCAACCCCAAGAGGGGTTGGAACCCAAGCGAGCATTGAGGATCGAGCCATCATTAAAGTATACCTCTTTGAGGAATTTAACCCAAAAAGCGTTAGGGTTTTGGATGGCTCTCCAAACTTGTTTCGCAATAAGAGCGATGTTAACCCCGCGCATATCACGAAAGCCGAGGCCTCCAACCCGTTTTGGTTTAGAAATGAAGTTTCAATCCTTCCAATGAATGCCCTTGTCCTCATAAGAACCACCCCTCCACCAAAAACGAGTGAGAGAACTATTTTTTTTTTGGAAAAAGTGATTGGAATTTTAATGCCCTTGTCCTCAAGTCAGTCGTGTCGGCGATCCACAATATTTATTTGATCTGTGTAAAATTGTAGTATTTTTTTAGTATAATTAAATATATATATAAGTATAATTAATAATATATATGTTGATGACTCCGAGTTTGTTGTAAAATTTTATATTGGAGTTGTTTGATCAGTTTCTCCAACATTAGTACAGTTTGCTGTGTTAGGTTATGTCTCAAATTATCTGTTTTTTTAATTTTATAGGGTTGCCGTAGGGTCACCGATCGATCGGGAGGGAATCCGATCAATCGGGTGATTTAAGGAAAGATTCGGGGGTTTTTAGGAAATTAGAGGGCCGATCGATCGGGTGTTTCCCGATCAATCGGGCCCTCCCAGGCACGACTCTATTTAAAGGACGTAGGGTTTACGTCATAAAGCATCCAATCAAAGTGTGAGGCGTCGCCATTGAGAGAAAAGAGGTGATTTCGTAATTCCTCCAAGATTTTGAGTGCTACGAGAGTTCAGAGGGAATGATTGTAATTCTTCCATATATCTCATTCTGGGAAGTGTCGTTGTAATTCTTCCGTTCAGTTAATAAAGAATCTCCATCTCCGCCCGTGGTTTTCTCGCCTCTCGATTGTAGAGGGGTTTCCACATAAATATTGTGTATTCTTGTTTTGTTCTTTCTTTCTCCATATTTGTTTATTTCTCGTTTTGCGTGAGTCATATTACTTGAATTGAATCAAATTATCAGGGTCCACGCTTCCGCATTAAGTTTTTCCTAACAAATTGGTATCATAGTATATCAGATTTGTTTAAGTTTTCTTCACAAATTGGTATCAGAGCCAAGTTTATTTCGATTTGATAATATGACGTCCGCAATTAGATCTGAAATTGAGAAGATTGGTGGTCAAGGGAGCTTCAGCTTATGGCAGGTTAGCGTTAAGGGCCTCTTGACTCAGAATGGCTTGAAGAAAGCTTTAGATGGGAAAGAGAAGAAATCAGAGAATCTTATAGAAGCACAATGGGAGGAGTTAGATGAGAAGACGCTCACAGAAATTCAGATGTGTCTTACCTATGACATTTTGACAAAAGTTCTGGAAGTGAAGACCGCTAAGGAGTTGTGGGAGAAATTGCAGGATATGTTCTGTTTCAAGTCTGTCTCCAACAAACTCGCAGTTAAGCGTCGGTTATTCACATTTCATATGTCAGAAGGTACGTCACTTAAGAACCACGTCAGTGAATTTAATTCAATTATTCAAGATTTGAAAGAATTAGATGATGCTCCTAAGGATGAAGATCAGGCAATGTTGTTGTTATGTTCTCTCTCTACTTCATATAAGGGTTTTGTTGAAAGCATAATTTATGGGGGTAGACAAACCATATCTGTTGATGAAGTTAAGATAAACCTACTGAGTAAAGAACAAGTAGATAAAGAATTATCTGATTCTGTGTATAACTCAGGTAGTGGTTTATTTGTGAGGGGGAGAACTGAGTATGATCATAGTAGAAACAAGTCTAAGTCTGGGTATCAAGACCTAATCTGTAACTACTGTCATAAGAAAGGGCACATTAAGAAAGACTGTTACAAGCTTAAGAGAAAATTAGAAGCAGATAACAGGTCTGACCAGAGATCCATAGCAGCTAGTGTTGTGAATGGTGAGAATGAAGAATTTTTATTGTCTGTGTCTGAACTTCAGTCCAATTTGAAATTCGGGTTGCTCCTATCATGTCTGTCCCAACCGAGATTGGTTTTTCACATACGAGTCTGTTCAAGGTGGAGTTGCTTTGATGGGTAATGATAATCCATGCAAAGTTCTGGGTATAGGAACAATTCGTTTTAGGATGTTCGATGGCACTATCAGGGTTTTGGGCGATGTTCGTCATGTTCCTGATTTGAAGAAGAATCTCATCTCTTTAGGTACTCTTAAGTCTAAAGGGTACAGGTACACAGCTGAAGGTGGAGTTTTGAAGGTCGTTAAGGGTGCATTGACAGTTATGAAGGGCAGAAGGTCAGGTACGTTGTATGAGCTTGTCGGTTCCACAGTTGTTAGATCTGTTGCAGTATCTTCTTCATCCTTGTTGTTAACAGAACCAGAAATCACAAATTTAGGACGTTTGAGATTGGATCATTCAGGTGATAGGGGTCTGTCTGAGCATAGTGTGAGGGGCTCTTTGTGTCGTCAGTCTACAGGACGGGTGGTATGTGAACAAGGGCTTTATGGGAAGCAGAAAGGTTTTCGCTCCAAGCAATTCCTGACTAGTAGATGTGTCACGTTTGGTGAATCTTCGTTATTGTCTCCACAGAATATGTCATCAGTTGGTTGTGATTCAGGTCAGGTGAGTAAGCCAGAGAGAGTTCAATTCAGTAACACAGTTCAGCAGCAGGTGACAGTTTCAGATAGTGTGTCAAGAGCCAATTCAGAGAAGAAAAAGATTGGCATTACTGATAACCTCTCAAACATGTTCACTCAGTTTCTACCTAACTACAAAGTTCAAGCTTCGCTCGATTAGGTTTCATACTTCGTTGTGATAACCCCGTGTGTGGGGGTTTAGTGGAGAAGGTAGAGGAAATTCTTTTATGTATGTAATTTGAGTAAAGGTGGAGATTTCTCAGGTTATGTCTCAAATTACTTGTTTTTTAATTTTATGGGGTTGCCGTAGGGTCACCGATCGATCGGGTGATTTAAGGAAAGATTCGGGGGCTTTTAGGAAATTAGAGGGCCGATCGATCGGGTGTTTCCCGATCGATCGGGCCCTCCCAGGCACGGCTCTATTTAAAGGACACACAGTTTACATCATAAAGCATCCAATCAAAGTGTGAGGCGCCGCCATTGAGAGAAAAGAGGTGATTTCGTAATTCCTCCAAGATTTTGAGTGCTACGAGAGTTCAGAGGGAGTGATTGTAATTCTTTCATATATCTAGTTCTGGGAAGTGTCGTTGTAATTATTCCATTCAGTTAATAAAGAATCTCCATCTCCGTCCGTGGTTTTCTCCCCTCTCGATTGGAGAGGGGTTTCCACGTAAATATTATGTGTTCTTGTTTTGTTCTTTCTTTCTCCATATTTGTTTACTTCGTTTTGTATGAGTCATATTATTTGAACTGAATCAAGTTATCAGGGTCCACGCTTCCGCATTAAGTTTTTCCTAACAAATTGGTATCATAGTATATCAGATTTGTTTAAGTTCTCTTCACACGCTGTTTTTCCCTACACCGAAACCATCTCTCTCAATGTCGATATAGCTATGTAGTCCCTATCTATTGTTTTCCTGTTTTGTTGAGTATTCGTTTTGTTTTTCTTTTTTTCAAGTTTATCCAGGTTCTTTTAGGTCTCGTTTGTTCAAGTCACCTGTTTTGTATTGCAACTTTGTCGCTAATTATCAAAAAAAATAAGTGTAGTAAGTTACTCCATCTATAGTCAATTGGTTTTAAGATCGAAATCTACTTGGGGTTATATGTGAATCTCGTATGTTCATGCTCCGTGAGTCAAGCCAAAGACCCAGGAGCGGTTTGGTTCATGGGAATGAGGGGGTGGGAAAAAGAGAGGACAATTCATTCTCACTTTTTAACGGCTTGGTAAGCAGGAGTGGGAATGGAAGTGGTTCACTTGTACATTTTTATACCCAAGGGGGCCTGGGTTTAAAAATATGGGAGTGCGAATAAAAAAAATTGGGCATATTTTATTATTATAATTTTAATTTAATTTTTATTTTACTCAATTGCTCTCAAGTATAAACCTAAATAAAATTTTAAGCATTATCATTATCATTATTGTTGTTGTTGTTGTTGTCATTAACGGCTCCTGCCTAAGTGGGGTCGGGGGAGTGGGTGTACGCAGCCTTACCCCTTCATGATGTAACCCTGTCGAGAGGTTGCTTCCGATACTCCCAATCTTATAAGGTTGGCAACATAAGGACTTCCCAGGAGGTCACCTATCATGGTACTACTTTCGCCCAAGCACACTTGACTTCGGAGTTATAATGAGATCCGGTGTATTAATGCCTGGTAAATGAACCCTCATGTTTATACTCTTCTAATTGTACAAAATTAAAGTAGAGAGATAGTTCAAATAAGTCGGTGCTTATTTGATATTGTTTTTTTTGTTTACATTTTTAAAATTTTTGAAATTAAAACTCACATTTTAGAAATATTTTTTTCTATTTTAGTTCTTTATTTTTATTTTTTCTTAATTTAAATAAAAAATAAACCGAACTTATTTTTAAAATTTAATTTTAATTTCTAAAAAAAACCAAAAATTAGAAAATAAATACTAATGAATTATTGATAAACAAGATAGTTTATTTCATAAAAAAAAAAAAAAAAAAAATTAAGAGTCACTAAAATTTCAAATTTATTTTTGGGTTGTTTACATCAAAAGTCCCTATACTTTGCTCATTGTGTCAATTTAGTCCTTGTACTTTTAATTGTGTCAATTTAGTCCCGGTATAATTCAAAATGTTTCAATTTGGTCTTATAGAAAAATTTTTGTTAATTTTTAATAAAATTTTAATGGTTTGGTGACAAATTAGGTTTAATTGAGTAAACGGATAAATTTATAATATGTTACTTGTATCTAACATAATTTTGCTATTAAAAATTACGTCATTAACTTAACTTAAATTTGACCGAATGACTAAATTGACACATTTTGAATTGTTCATGGATTAAATTGACACAATTAAAAGTACAATGACCAAATTGATACAATTGGCAAAGTACAAGGACCTTCAGTGTTGAGGTGGTTGGTTTTGGGGTTGAGGTTTCAGTCCAACTCCTGTTTTCCTTGTTTTTTGTCTGATTTTTCTTCAACTGAGATCCAGCCATGAAGGTTTTGGGGTTGAGGTTTCAGTCCAACTCCTGTTTTCTGTGTTTTTTGTCTGATTTTTCTTCAGTTGAGATCCAGCCAGGTGTTCTTTTGGGTGGCTCTGCTTCAGCTTCTTCCGTCATCCTGTGCTTTTTGTTTTTTTTTTTTTGTCCCCTTCTCCTGTTTTGATGGTCTTTGTATGTTCTGTTTTAGGTTTGGTTGCGTCTGTTTCTTGTTGTTTTCTCCCTATTTTTCTCTTTTGGGTCTTTTCTGTTGGTCTCTCGGTTTCGGGATTTCCTGGGGCTCGTTTAGCCGAGTGCCCTGTTTGTTGCGCAGTTTTGCTGCTAATTACCAAAAAAAACAAGGACCTTTGGTGTAAATAACTTCTTTTTTTTTTCGTGAACTAGTTTCAAATTTTATTTTTTCAAAATTTCAATTTCAAATTTGATTACGAGAGTTTGATTGATTTTATTTTATAAATAAACAAAGACAACATCCTAATTTTGAACGGTCAGCCGTGGACTTGGGAGCCGCGGGTAGCACGTGCCTTCACGTCTACCAATTTTCTGACTTATATTGGAATAGAGGTTCGCACAATTATTCTTAAAAGGTGATAATGAGGTTGTTATTAAAGCTTTTAATGGACCGTATTCTATCCCTATAGATATCGTGACTATTGTGGAAGATACATACCAATCATTGAATTGCATTTCTTATAACCATGTTTTCAAGGAGGCAAATCAATCAGCTAATTGGTTAGTTAATGCCGGTCACGAGTAGAGGCGTAAATGAGCCGAGCCAACTTGCTAGCCCTCACGAGCCGGCTCGTAATAAAGCTCGAAAAGCTCGGCCTGCTTTGAGCTCGAGTCGAGCCGAGCCTGAGCCTAGTGAAGCTCGAGCTCGTAGGCTTGCAGGCCTAAACGAGCCTAAGCGAGCCTTTTTTATTATAGTATATTTGCTTAAATATTGCTCAATGAAGCTACATTGGAGCTTAAATGAGCCGAGCCCAAGCTTAAACGAGCCCAGACGAGCCTATATTGAGCTTAAATAAGCCGGAATATTACAAGCTTAATGCGAAGCTTGCCACGCTTAGAGCGAGCCAAGCCGAGCTCGAGCCTAAATTTTTAAAACTCGGTGAGCTTCGAGTCAAGCCCGAGCCGAGCTTAATGGTAACAAGCCGAGCCTCAAGCTTGGCAGGCTCAGCTCGGCTCGGCTCAAATACACTCCTAGTCACGAGGGTGCGGATGTCATTATTTGAGATCATGCTACCTACTGCACTCTCTTTCTATTTCGTGGGCTACGGCCCTGAGATTTATTCTTTTAGAGGACGTACATAAGGTCTTATAGCCCTGTTTTTACCTATATATATATATATATATATATATATATATAAGGATTATATGCCAAAGGTCCCTATACTTTATCTATTGTATCAATTTAGTCCTTGTACTTTTAGTTGTGTTAATTTAGTCCATGTACAATTCACAATGTGTCAATTTGGTCCTTAGAGAAAAAATTATGTTAAGTTTTTAATAAAATTTTTAATAGTTCGATCACGAATTGGGTTAATTAAGTAAACAAATGAATTTATAATAAGTTACTTGCATCTAACATAATTTTTCCGTTCAAAATTATGCCATTAACATAACTTAAATTTGACCAAACGACTAAATTGACACATTTTAAATTGTTTAGGAACTAAACTGACACAATTAACAATACAAGAACCAAATTGAAATAATAGGCAAAGTACATGGACCTTTGGTGTGCGTGTGTTTGTGTGTGTGTATATATATATATATATATATATATATATATGGGCGAGGCGAGGAGAGGTAGGTATATTGGGGGTATTATAGTCAAATTGGCACTGACCACCCAAATTTATATACATATTCGTCTATTCTATCATGAGTATGAAGTAGATATTCATGCCCGTTTCAGCAGATACAAATCCATAACTATATCCAATCCACCAATTGCGAGTATCCATTACCCATCCCATACTACGGAGAGAACATTTTTTTTTTCTTGGTAATTGGATTTTGAGCAAACTTACGCGGTATTGTTTGCCCCGATGGTAAGATTTGAACCTCATATTTGACGCTTTGAGGTGTCAGATCCAAATGCCTACCATTAAGTGCAAATCTGTAAGGATTACTCTCGACAGAAAACATGTTTACAGTAAAAGTAACAAGGAAAAACTTCAAAAAAGAACCACAACATTTTGTATTATTGGAATATACGCCTATGTAGTCTATTTATGATGTCTATTTTCCTCTCGTATGCATATAAAACTAGGTTAAATATAACATGTCAGTTGATACTAACCGTAAACTATAGTATATTAATAAAGCCAAAAAAAACATTAAATAATAGGATGCTCAAAACACATTGCAAAATTTAGTGACCACAAAAATTAATGCATATGATCTCATAGCAACTATAAAGAATTTCCCCAAACTTCTTCTTCTATACAGTGACGAAGCCACGTGCAAGTGAGAGTGAGCAATTGTTCACATTGGAGTATTAAAATAAATTTAATTATGTTGTATAGTTACAAGTAATACAAGAGATAAATGTCAATTGTCCATACTAAAATACTAAAATAGTAATTTTTATTATAGTTGATCCCACTGATTTCAGGTCCTAACTCTGGCATTGCTTTTAAATCTTCAATTACCAAACAAAAAAAAAGACAAAAAAGAAAAGTATTACCTTTGTACTTGTCCAAGACTCCAAAATGTCAAAAATGCCAGCTTCAATCTTGTGACTTCTCGCATGGGAGCCCATCTAATATGACATTCTTCTCAGTATTATGTACTTACTTATCTGTTCGATTTTAAATACAAGTACTTTTTTTATTGAAAATCTTTTAAAATATTGGATTTGAACCCAAACGCGGCTTGAAAAATGTGCTAGTGTATACAGTATATTTACTCAAAAAAAATGTTATTTAACTTTGTAATTTCGTTGTAGGAGTCCTTCTAGGATGACTTTCTTCTTATATAATACCGAATCTGAATTTGGGTACGGATCCAAACACAAACCGGGACCCGAACTGCTCTCATTTTGAGCACAATGATTGATGGCAATGGCTCTTAAGCAAGCTGTGCAATATAACCAAATGGACATGCACAAAATGGCACATAACTTGCCACAAAACAACATTATCATTAGTGTTACTACCAAACTTGATATCGCAACCAAAGCATCATGATCCACCTTATTTACACCCTCGAACCGATATGTCTTGGACTTGTCTTTCGCCTCTCGTGCTTCTGACAAATGGGCCCGACATGTAGCATCCTTGGCGGGCTTTCTTAGGATGATATTGTTTGTCTGAAAAAGGGGAAAAAAAAAAGTAAACCGCAATTGTCTATCATCGTTGGATTTTGTGAGGCCTCAGTTCTTTTATATGTTATATTGTGTTGTATAATGCTAGGGTCGCTTTGGTGTAGTCGAACTTGTGATCAAGGTGCCCAACGGCTTGTACTCAACCCCCCCGAATTGCAACTATTGTGGATAACATATTCATGCCATTAGTTCATCCCTTGAACAGTTATTTTGCTCCCATGTCTTCAGAGAAGCAGATAGGTTGGTTGATTGGTTGGCTAACGCTGGCCATGAGAGTGCAGGTGTTTCATACTAGGACCAGATTCCCTCTCACACTCTCCCCACCATTTCTCGTGCTGAGGCCTTGGGGCTCCCTCTCTTAAGAAGGCGCCCTTAAAGTTATTCAGCCTTGTCTTTACCTCTTATTAAAAAAAAAAAGAAAGAAAGAAAGAAAAATGTCTGGTAGAGTCTTATATCATTTTTGTTTTTTCTAGTTGATGTGTTCATGTTTTGAACTCCAAAATTAAGCATGCTAGGGCGAGAGTAGTACCAAGATAGGTGACCTCTTGGGAAGTTCTTGTGTTGCACCCATCGAGTTGGAGTTTATTGGAAACAGCCTCTCTTCAGGGTAGTACCTTGAAGGGGGGAAGCTGCGTACAGCCACTCCCTAGACCCTGCTTAGGCGGGAGCCTATGGGGCGCTAGGAATAATGTTGTTGTTGTTGTTGCTGCTGCGTTCATGTTTTGAATTGATCGGCTTCCCAGACATGTTTTAGGCTACGATGATCAATTCTCTCTTTTCAGATTTTTTTTTTGGCATGAAAGCAAGTGATATCATTACTAGTAAAATTTCTACAATAGATCTAAATCATATTTATATTATTTGTTATAGGCCTGTAATTTTAAATTTTAGTCCCAATTATGCTAATCAAGCTAAATCAGACTAAGTGGGAGACATTAAGCGAGCCTAGATGAAGCTAGTGGTGGGCAGAGCTCGAGTCGAGCTCAATATTGACGATACATATCTTAAGCCGGACAGTCTCCGGTCAAACTTGGCTCATTTACACCCCTAGTTGCGCTTTATGACAATTTAACCAAAAAAATAAATAAATTAGGAATATATGACTTTTCCTAAGTACCTTTTGAAACTTGGTGTTGCACATTGGTATTTGGTGGTTTAAACCCATTGTGGACTTTGACACATAGAGTTGCTTCTCCTCCTCCATCTTAGATGTTTTGACTTTGATGGCGCCGCACGGCGGTGGTGGTGGAAGTGAAAGTGGTTTGTGATCAGAAAGGTCTCTCTTTTTCTTCTTTGTTGTCGCCAACGGTCTCTTCATGATTCCGAGTTTAATCCAAGAGAGTCTAAACTTCTTTTTTGTTTTGGGTTTTCCATCGTTTTTCCAGGTCTTTTCCCGGGAAAACCCAAAGCAAGAGAGGAAGAAGTTCGGGCTTTGAGGCTTGTCCTGGTTCATCTTCTTTTGGGATGGGGCCATGGATGTTATGGAACCAACTATTCTAAAATTTTAACTGTCACATGGAGACTTCCCAAGAGTACTGATTGGATTTTAAGGAACCAACAGTTCTAAAAGAACAAGTTGTTAAGTGAAGATTCATGAATAATTTTACAGCGTAAAAACGAAGAAAAAAGGGAAATTAGAGGGGGAAGGATAAATAGAGAGTGTTGGGGGAGAAAATACAAAGCATAAATGTATTGAGATTCAATCTTTAGGGTTGGAATGTTCAAAGTCATCCAAGAGTCTTAATTTTGATATCAGGAAGACAGATTCTACGCCAAGATTTATAAAATAATATTTTTAATGTATATATAGAGTGACATTCTTATGAGAGGGTGAGAGGGCGAATCCTGACACGCCATTGTAATAGACGATCAAAATTTGTTAAACATTAAAACAATAATAATTTATGGCTCATACCCCTTCATGAGGGAAAAAAAAGGGTAAAAGAATAAAATTATTTTTTTTTCTAATACTCAACAAATCTTTGCCGTAAATTATTATTTTTCAAGTGTCTAACAAATTTTGGCCGTCCATTATAATGGAGGCTCAAGATTCACCATTTTCATACTCTCACCCTCTCATAAGAACGTCATTATATATATATATAAGAGCATTAAGGTTTATTTGCTTTTGTTTAATATATTTGTTATTATGATTAAAAATATTTATGTTATTTTATACAACTAATACGGAAGAAATTTTTTTTTTTTTTTTTTTGACGTTGGTAGTAAGGATGGGAGCGGGGGATTTTTGCTACTAATAAGATTTAATCTTAGGTGACGTCTTTGATCCGTGATTATCATCACCACTAAACCAAGCCTTACAATTTGTTGAACTAGTAGGATTTTAGAATAGTCAAAAAGATTTATAAAACACAACATAATTTGATGGGAGTCAAAAACAGCAGCCAAATGGCTCAAAGAGGCAAGATATATGCAACATTACTCTTATAAGCTGTTATCCTGTAAAGAGACTATTTTTTAAGGGCCCCCAAATATGATAGGAATACATATGAGATGGTGGGGGAGCATTTAGCAAAATTAGGTTGAAGTTGTGTACTAATTTCACCCGGTCAAAGCTTTGCACTTTCCTGCACGTCTTTGTGCCTTTAACCTTGACTTCTCTGATGAGCTTCTTCACTTGAAAATATTTGCAAGTTTGGACTTGCGTTTGCTAGATATCAGTTTTTAGGACCATCCAGAATCACCGAACTATAAATCAAAATAGCAAACATAATAAAGTGCGTGGGAGAATAATTGAGACACCAGAATTTACGTGGTTCAGCCGAAGCAATATAACCGATGTATTACATCCATAGAGGGGGAGCAATATAATTTCACTATTATAACTAATGTATTACAATAGAGTTTCTTACTCACACTATACCTCCCACTATTTAGACTAAATCTTTAATCCCTTACTTTCAACCCTATACCTAAACCATGGCACAATATGCCTGTTGAATTATTGGTCTCTATATGACTTAACTATGACGATTATTAACTTAGTCAAGTATCGTTCAAGCATTATAGATCAAGTAGACAACGTAATATATGTTGTATCAGGATTATATTATGTTGAGTGGCACATGATGTAAATATTAGTATGTTCAAGGGTAAATATAAATTGTATTTTAAATCAGGTCATTATGTTAGTTGAACTTATTGCCCCTGCCCATATGCAATATTTACCTGCCCTTATGCATGTCCGTTGCTGCCCGTTACTGCCCAAAGCTTGCTGGAGAAGCTTCCCAATCTGGTTTAAATTGGGGAGACACGCGTCAGCCATCCAGCGCCCCATTTTGTGTTTGTTTGTAATGAATCTGGACTGTTGATGTGTTTGAGATGGACGGCTTGGATGAGTCTTGCAGCCTTGCCACAGATGGAGCTTAAACGTGTATATATAAGGCCCTCTTTTTAGGGTTCCTGTACACAGATTCATTTTCCTTCATTTTTATCAGCAATCGCCCTCTCTCTCTTTTCTCTTGAGGCGATTTGAAGGCGATCTTTCAAATCCGTGGGTGTTAAGGCTTGCATGTCCAGATCTTGTTCTTTTGGAGCTTTGAGAAGCCATTGATGGCTTCTTTGTGAGTATCTCTTCTCCTTTCTGCTTTATCTTCGTTCAGTAAAGATTTCTAACTTAGGAACTTTGAGATCTGTTTGTATTACGTTGTTGTCTTTGTGATTTGGTCTGTAATAACTTGAACTTGACTATAGTGGAGAGATTTCCATAGAAACAGAGAGCCGCGGAGTAGGTCCTTATTTAAAGGATGAACCACGTAGATCTTGGTGTTGTTTGACGTGTGTGTGAGCAGATATTTCGTTTTTGATACTTACTATACTGCAGTTACAGGTTTATACATAGATCTGAAAATATATAACAATTCCCGAAGTTTCTTTAAGAACGGAAGTTTTTCTTTAAAGATCCAAAGTTTTACAACTAAAACTCAAAAATGTCCTATTTATAGACCTCTACATTCATAACTCCCGACAGCCCAAGAATCACCATAATTGAGTACCAATAAATCCAGTCATGAATTGGCAATTTAAAATACCATCAATCTCTAAATTTAACAATGTTGAAGATAAAAACTTTTTTTTTTTTAAAATAAGAAAATAGGGTTATTTACGGGAAAGTACCTTCAACATCATAACTTTCTCAGTTATATCGCGAGACCATGAGACTCCTTTGTGTGGAAACATATTTCAGATTGTACGGATCTTACTCGAAATATATTCTATGATCGGTAGGTCATGGAAGCCGTATCGCCTTTTGGTATGACTCTTGGTGCACTAGGAGGTCTCATTTATTGGCACTTCTATCAAAATTAAACATGAGAGACTATTTTGAATCAAAAAAATAAGAGACTAATTTAAACAAACTTATAAGCATTAAGAACGAACAAAATAAATAATTGGAAACTCATTAAGGATATGCCTTCAAGGAGGTGCGAAAAAGCTGACCAAACCCTCTGGCCAACAAAAAACAGGGAAGTTTGTAAGGAAGGATGATAATGCCAAGGATGTTGGCGACCTTTTTGTTGCGAAGCATAGATGGGGGTTTGTAAAAAGGCTCAGTTTGACGTATGATGGAGACGAATCAAATATGATTGAGCTTTTTGTAAGAATGGAGTAAGGAGGTATTTGGCCAGTTCCGCTATCATTTTCTCTCATGCTTTGCTGGTTTGTCGTCTTCCTTACTCCAAGCCCATGGCTCTCAGTCCTGTTTTAGCCTTGTAGTGCCTGGTTTTGTTGATTTTGCCCTGCTTTCCTGTTTTCGTGCTCCTACTCCGATATATTCGGGTTCTCTTAGGCCTAGAGTGGCTTGTGTTATATCACGACTCTGTCGCTAATTATCAAAAAAAGAGAACATCCATACATTAACAACTTATTTAGTATTATTTTTTTATTGCAATTTTTGTTTTTTACAAATCTACGTATAGAAACATTATTTCCCTAGTTTTGCTTTAATTTTCATTTTTTTCCCTTGTCAAGTCATTTTCAAAACTCAATTTTTTAGATTTTTTTTTTTAATTTATAACTCCAAACAGAAAGTAATACCAAACAAGTCCTTATTTTTCAACTTCTCAAAGGACTATACCGATCACGTCCTCAACCAATCTCATTCTAGTTCAATCCTAATTTGTAACCAAATGTGATCAGCCTACCACCTATCCGGCCATCCCCCAAAGAACAGGCACAAACAATTTTATACTGCAATATGCCTCCCAATATCATATGTAAACCAGTCAAGCCAACTCGTGAGCCGTCATAAAGCTAGGCTCATTTTAAGCTTGGGCCTAGCTAATCCGACTTGTTTAGCTTATCTAGTCAAGCCTGAGCACGAGTCTAGTGGGGCTCAAGCTCATAGTCTCACTAGCCTAAGCAAGTCTATCTCAATATAATTTACTAGCTTAAATATGTCAAATCAAGCCCAGCTTGAACCTAACTAAGCCAAACCCGTACTTAAACAAGCCCAAATTGAACTTAAGTGAGTTCAAATATCGCGAGCTTAGTTCAGAGTTTCCAGAGTTAGGTTCAAGCTCAACTGCGCTAAGCCCAAACCAAGTTTGAAGTTTCTAAGCTAGAGCTTTGAGCTAAACACGGGCCAAGCTGATGCAAAACGCATTGAACCTCGTACCTTATGAGCTCGGGCACAGCTTGGCTAAGATACACACCCATCCTTCACAATATTTCATAGTCCCGTTTTATAGCTTGTGCTAAAACTATAATAATTATGAAGTGATGGGGCCATTCAGATAAAGAGGCTCTTATGCATAATAAATGTCATTGCGTGGAGCATCTGTGGGATCTTTCCTTTATATGTAATTATATATCAAGAGAAACATTATAAATCTCATAGACTTGTCCCCCATTTTGAGCCCTCTGTGTTCAATAATGAGGTAATTTCTACAACTTCCTTCGTTTTGATGGAAAAGCTTTTTTATCTTAATTTTAGTATACTTTTACATGACTTTATAACAACAATTACAAATATGAAAAATATTTTTCTCCTGAGAAAACGAAAGCGCTAAATGTTTCCAGGGAATCTGCGAAAGTCTCACATCTAATATCTTACTTCTATTCAACTTGGTCAAGTGTAAACCTCATACAAATTTATAGAGTTAAACCATTTTATTTAGCTAGAAAGACTATTTTTGTCAAGAAAAATTTGCCCTTAAGAAAAATATTTTTCCATTAAACCAAACAGAGACTAATTACCCAAAAAAAAGAAAAAGAAAAAAAAAGAAACGGTACTTTCTAGAAAAACGTAGAGAAAGGAATTCTTCTTATAACAACCACCCAATGCCTCGAAGATGCTCCCGCTAAGGTAGACCACCTTACTCTTGCAGGGTGCTATCCTGTAAAGAGGTGGTTTTCAAAGCGTCCCAAATCCTTCTAACCACGTATTCACCAAAAGAGAAATCTTAAGAAAATTTTCTAAATATGAACACATAGATTGTAGCATCCGTAAACACTGCAATGCCACCAAATAGAGCATTTAAAACCATATACAAAAAATGACATCCCTAATGACTGGGAACCCAAACAAGCATATCAAAGATTTGACTGAAAAGTCACAAATTCGAATTTCACCGGCGTTCACTCTATAATAATACAATTTCAACATAGGTTATGAGGCATGTATGTGTATTATCCATACTTCAAAATGCTATCGACATTTGCATGGGACGACATGTTAGAATATAAAATCATTTTTGAACTTTCATCTAACAACTTAAGCTTTTTACACCACAAAGAGTTTCATCACAAACATATTTCTCTAACCCAGTACAATGCAAGCCAATACAACGCGAGACCCAAAAAAACATTTTTCATAATTGATGAACCTTAGGGTACCATCCAGAAGGGATACAGCTACGTACATTCCCACCCCCCCGACCCTGCATTGGCAGGAGCGCTTGAGGCACTGGGTATGTTGTTGTTGATGATGAAGTTTTATATCACAAGCTTAATTCTTACCAACCAAACAACAACAACAACAACAAGAGAAGACCCAGTGCCTCAAGGGCTTCCACATAAGCGAGGGCTGGGTGGGATGAATGTACACAGCCTTATCCCTTCAGGATGTAACCCCGCCGAGAGGCTGTTTCCGAGAACCCCCTAACCTTATAGGGTTAGCAAAACAAGGACTTCCTAAGAGTTCACCCATCCTGGTACTGCTATCGCCCAAGTACGCTTAACTTCGGAGTTCTAATGGGATCCAGTGCCTTAATGCCTGGTAAATTAACCCTACTTCTTACCAACCAAACATTTGTGGAAAATAGAAAGGTCTTGAGAACCCTATAAATGAGCCCAAAGCAAGTAATCTTTTCATGTGCATGGGTCACCTGCTCTATCACGTCCCTTAAAACAAATATATTAAATTTGAAATATAAATAATGCACATGTCCACTTTATACCTTGAGCTTAAACTATAGCAGTACAACTAGTAGAAACTGTTGTGATTTGAACTTCAAACCTCTCAGTTGAAGAAGTTCTATTATCCAACCAAGGAAATCAACTAATGTTTGGCTAGGCTATGAAAATTCTGCTTTTTCGAAGCACTTTTTGCAGAACAACTTTTGTAAAAAAGTGTTTCCAATAGGGGTATATTTGCCTAAAAACTTCTAGTTTTAACTTCTACTTCTGCTTTAAGAAGAAGCAATGTTTTCTTCTTTCTACTGAAAAGCAGAAAAACAGCTTCTGCTTCTATTTAAAAAGCACTTTTCTTTTCTTTCCAAGCCACACCCTATAAATCCTAAAAAAGAACTTATCATGGAAAAACACACTTCTTTCCAGAAAAGAAATTTGGCCAAACAAGCCCTATTTTGAAAGCTTAGGACCGATTCAACGCCATTTTTTGTTTAGCTTTCGGTTTTGAGAAACAAAAAAAAAAAACCCAAGTTTTAGACATGAATTTTTCTAGCTTTGTATTCAAAGTTATCAATTTTCACACAAGCATTTTAAACAATCTAAACAAAAAATTAAAAACAAGATAAAAAGATCACTTCCAAGACCCGATTTGTTCTTTCTCAACAACCAAAAAACTACAAACAAACAACGATACCAAATAATCCTCTTAGCTAAAAGATATCATGAATGATCTTTATCTACTAGGTGTAAACAAAGAGAAAACCAAACACTCATACACTCAAGATCATCAAGAAAGTATAACAGTGGCTGAAAATCACATCAAAAATCAAGATATACAAAATCAAAGTACACAACACAAGGCATGTGAAGAAACTTACAAAGTAACCGCTCTTGCTCATTCTTGTATTATTTTAATTCAAGAAATTGACGTACTCAGAATTCGCAGCATTTAGGTATCTATAACATCAGATTTCTTGTCACATATACTTCAAATTCATCTTCATCTATGTTGATTTCCGTGAATTGATTGATTTACATTATTTGAATTTCATCGAATTTCATCTCTGATGCAAATTCAGATGTCATATGTATTCGAATTCATCTTCTCTAAGATGCGAGAAGAATTTGACAGATCCTCTACCATCGACCTCGATTTGAAACTCGATTTTGTACGGAAAATTCGCCGAGATTCGCTTACCTTTCCAGTAACCGACGTATTGCTTAATCTCACCTTCCAATCCTGTTAGCTCCACTTCTGGAACCTTCGGTACATGGTACACCTTCAATGGCGCCGTAACCCTAACCCTAGCACCAACCTTCGCTAAACTCCGCTTCAATTCATCGTCTTCTTCCTCTTCCGGCGACGCCGACGGTGACGGATCGCCGGAGACAGCGGTTTCGGAGTCCGATTTGACTGCAACGTTGCGAGATGCGAAGGTGCGGAGAGAGAGCGCGAAAGAGCGGGAGATTGAGCCGCGGCGGAGAGCGATAGGGAAGGAGAGAATGGAGGAGTGCGGTGGCGCCGCCGTAACCGTCATTGTAGCCGGCGATGAGGAGAGTAAGGGGAGAGAGGAGGCCATTGGATCGAAGGGCTATCTGAAAGAGTGTGTATGGTGAGAGTTGAGTTTTGACTGGAGGAGAGAGATTGTTATTAATCACTTTTGTTTTCGAGAGGAAAATTGACATGTCCATGAGGATAATGTTTAGGATATTTTATGAAAATAATAGATTTTTTTTTTTCTTGAAAAGTTCGAAGACGTTTTATAAAACACGATCATTTATAACAACTGATAAAAAGGAAGGGGGAGGAGACTCCACCAAATTGTGGGAACAACCTCTCAAACTGTGAATATTAATCACTTTATAGGTTATAACATTAAATATTCTAAAACATTAAAAAAAATGAGCAGAAATAAATGTTATAATATGAATTGTAGAAAATAATAGTTATGAGAATAATAATTTTTTTGTTTATAGTAATATTGTCTTATAATTACAAACAAAGATAAAAATTAAGCAAAATGGGAAAATAAGGCCTTGCTCTTTAGAAATATAACATAGTTTTCATTTTCATTTTATCTTTGGTTTTCTATTTTTTATTTTTTTTTTCCACTTGAAAACGTGTTTAGGAGTGAAAAGTTGTTAGCCGTTTTTGTTATATAAAAAAGAAAATACAATTACGTGATCTCCTCTTAGGCTTGGGGTCCTAAGAAACAACCTCTCTTCAAGATAGACCCCTGAAGGGGGAAGGCTGCGTACATCTACCCTCCCCAGACCCTGCTTTTGGCGGGAGCCCTTGGTGGCACTGGATTTATTGTTATTGTTGCACAATTACGTGATCTCATTGTTTTAAATTTTTAGAAGTTGAAAACTATAGGCATGCTTAATAATCAAACTTCGAAAAGCCGATAATTTGATCCGAATCTAATCCAAAAAAGTAGGATAATTGATATGAAAATGACTCGTTTAAGTATAACGATTTGTGAAAATTCGGGACAAATACTACTCTGAAATACACAATTTTAAAGTACGAATTGTCTACTTGTAATGATGAATCAAACGCAACCTATGCATACAACATACTTAATCGCTTTGCATGCTAAGTTATTATGTGATATCTTTCACCCCAATATGGTGCCAAAACCTAAAATTATTTACATAACCAATATCGACAACGCAGTAATAATTTACAATAAATTTATAACATTACTATAGAATTGATAATGACCCTGCTTAGACGGGAGCCTTTTGAGGCACTGGGTTTGTTGTTGTTGTTGTACAGATGGGTTTGTTGTTGTTGTTGTTGTACAGAATTGATAATGACAACATACAACAACAGCAACAAACCCAATGTCTCCAAGGGCTCCCGCTTAAGCAGGGTCTAGGGAGGGTAAATGTACGCAGCCTTCCCCCTTCAAGAGGCTACCTTGAAAAGAGGCTATTTTCAAGGACCTCCAACCTGAGGAGCAGGTCCGCCGCATAGAGCAAGTGACCTGACAGCAAGAAAGTAACAAATGAGTACAGCATACACACGACAAACAAAACAACAAACATACACATAAACATAAACACAAAAACATAAAGACCTAAAAAAAAAAAAAAGAAGGGAATGATGAAGAAAGAGAAAATTGCCGTTGAAAATAAAATAGAAGGTAAAAAAAACACGTGGAGAATATAAACGTAAAAATTTCTAAACATTTTTAAACAATTTTCCAAATTTTTCAAGGGAATAGAAGAAGCTGAAAAACTATATTCCTATTTTTTAATTAAAAAATTAAACTTTATAACAACTATTTTAATTTTATTAAAAATCTCCTATTTCTAAAAATATACTTTTATACTTTTTTTCTCTTAGACAATGAGGGAAAAAAAAAAATTCCCACTTTAATACTCGAAAAGAATAATTTCATGTTCCCACTTTTCCAGCTGGCCACATAACCATTACATTTTTTTTTTTTTTGGATTATTTGTACCAAAAGTCCCTGTACTTTACTTATTGTGTCAATTTAATCCTTGTATTTTTAATTGCACCAATTTAATCTCTCTACTATTTAAATTGTGCCAATTTAGTCCAAAAATCAAATTTAAGTAAATTTAATGATGTAATTTTTAACGATACAATCATGTTAGATGTAAGTAATTCACTGCAAATTTATCCATTGATTCAATTTAACCCAACTCATAGCCGAATCATTTAAATAAATTTTACTCTAGAGACCAAATTGACACAATCCAAATAGTAAATTGACTAAATTGGAACAATTAAAAGTATAAGAACTAAATTGACATAATGGATAAAGTATAGGGACTTTTGAAAAAAATAACCCTTTTTTAACATAATTATTATAGTATACAACTTTACTCCGTATACAATTTTACTAAAAGGTGTCTCTAGCAACATTACGAAGACGAAAGGGGGAGGTTTTGTTGGCATTTGGACATTATTTCAGGAAACGACTCTCAAAAAATCATAAAAAAACCAACAAATCCACCTGTAAAA
Source organism: Simmondsia chinensis (assembly GCA_018398585.1). Lineage (NCBI taxonomy): Eukaryota > Viridiplantae > Streptophyta > Magnoliopsida > Caryophyllales > Simmondsiaceae > Simmondsia > Simmondsia chinensis. Next base: position 4,239,719 of record JAGTTD010000014.1, read on the forward strand.
ATTATCGACAGCGCATCAAGAACCTCGAGCCGCTGAAATACTTTCCGATATAGTTGACCCAATCTGAACCATAACAGGATAAACAGGGCTAAACTCCGAGTCGCCCCGAGCCCTTACAAGCGCGGCATAATCATCCAAAGTCGCTTTAATCCCCTTCCATATCTGATCCTCCCCTTGTGAATCCAACCACAATGAATACTGCAGAGGTGTCAGTTTATTCCTCTGCATTGGAGATTGAAGCTCGTCGGGCCCTCGGGAGTATAAATGGTGAAGAATAATGCTCGGACGAAGATCTTGAAGTAATGGCGACCCTTCCAGTTGAGAAGTGTCCAAGAAGATGACAGGGCGGAACGCTCTGAGGGCTCGGTACGGTGCACCGAGTTGCTCGACTGGGAACAGGTTTTGACCCACGGCGAGTTCTAACTCGGCCATGTCCCGAGCCATTCTGAGCTTGCCTGATTCAGAGAGAGGACGAACAAGGGATGCGTGTCTGATGAAGAAGTTGAGAACACGGGATGCCATTCGTCTGGTGAGCTTGGTGCATATGGGTTCAAGCCCAGTTGAGGAAGAAGGTAACAGTCGGGATATGAACTCGGTTCGGAAGTGGAGGATGTACTTTTGTAGTTCTTCCATGTACGGTGAGGCGTTGTTGTCAATAGTGGCATCCATGTTGGTAATGGCGAAGTTTTGATCGTGGATTTGTAAAATGCAGGACTGGAGGCGTTCAAGCATGGATTCAAATAAGGGTGTGATTGAATCACAAGCGACACCGTAGATGACACCGAGCGAAGGAGAAAGAATTTCGGAAGCTTGTGGGGGGAAAGCAGTTGCTAGAGACGATATTCGTGTGTGAATTTCTTGAAGATGCTGGCATAACATGAAATTCTTCAGCTGTGATGGTGTGGCAGGTCCAGTTATCTGCCGCGCCTCGGGTCCTGCTGATATCTGTAAAAAAAACGTGTAAAATGATAAGGGCTGTCAATGGTAGTGCAATCGGGATACGAATTATTTCTGTTTATAACAGTAAGGAGTATGATAAATGTCAATAAGGCCACCAATGCTCGGGGATGAGGAAGAACGAGATTCAACCCACGACATCATGTTTTGAGGCATGGGGTGGTAAGCCTTAATTGTTATACCAATTAATCTCGCTGAATTTATACAAACAACGGGATCAAATAAAGGTCACCATATGACAAGGCCGAACAAAACCTCAAGCAACTGCTTGTGGCCTCCAAATTTTAGGAATTGTGGTTTCTAAAGTTAATATTAATAAGTTCTATAATTAAAATTTTAATAATTTTGTACTACTATTACATTGTTAAGAGACAACAACAACAACAGACCCAATGCCTCAAGGGCTCCTGCATAAGCAGGGTCTGGGAGGGGTGGAATGTATGCAGTCTTACCCCTTCAGGGTATTACCCTAACGAGAGGCTGTTTTTGAGGATACTATATATGAAGGGACTCATTTGAAACTTTGCTAGGGACTCCTAAAATGTCAGAACCAGCCCTTCTAGGTGAAGTAATGACTGATACGTAATGAATTTTGAGTCGTTACAAGATGCAAAGGGGTATTGACAACTAATGATCATATGGTTACTGAATTTTACAAACATAAGGCTGACAGAACCAACTATTGTTCCTTCAAAAAGTCCAACGAGATCATTGTGCCCTGTTAAGTAACCTCCGGTCTGATCCTTTTGTTAAAGGAAAAACAGGTAGCTTAAAGGTGAGAACAAATTACCATAGAATCAAATCATGATTGTTCGTTGTATAAGATGATTGCTTACGACTGCTTAATGCAAGTCGGCCTTACCGACACATTACAACATCCAAAACTGTGAACCGAATCATGCTTCGCCCATGAAACACCGTTTTTACAAACTCCAGATCATGACCATGACCGTAACTAACTTAAAACCATGCTGATGACTTGTTTGTGAACATCTAGAGACAACAACGTGATTGTTAGGGGTCTTAGTTCAATCGTCAAATCAAATCGCAGTTTAGAGTCGCAGCACAGGCACAATTGGAGTGCTGGGTACATCGTGATGGTAGTGTTGAGTTCTTTTGAATCGTCATTGCTTTTAAGCATTATTATGTATGCAAAGAATATGATGAACACAAAGCCAGTTGGTCTTAATGCTACTTTTCATAGTTTTTGGTGTCTACAAGTACATATCTATGTTTTAATGAATAAAATACGACATATCCATTATATAAGCCTTACAAAAGTACCATTGCGTAATGACCAATCGCGTACTCAATATCCATCACATAACGAACGTTATGCCACCCAATGGTCATTATTCAATTGGTTCTTTTTACATAAAGTCACCTTCAAAAGTAGTCATTTTCACTTAACCGTCCAAACTTTTTAATTTTTCAGAAAACCACCTTCAAAAGTTTAAATATTTTCAATCAACTACCTACATTAACATCTTTAGTATTCTGTTTGGATCACACGTGTAATCTTGCTTAAATTATATATAAAATCAGGAAAAATATACCGCATGTCAGTTTTTGTTCAAATGATAAAGCATTATACTATTAAGGTGGCTCTACGCGTAGGCTTGAATCTATGTACACACAAACATGCAGTGGGATTCGAATATACACACAGAGGCTATTTTACATTGCTTCACCAACATGTGTATGTATCTCCTTATCTTTTGCATAACAAAATGTAATTTACACATGTAGTCTCAATAGAAGACTTAACACTGTCAATTTAGGTGGTTGATTTAAAAAAAATTTGAACTTCTAAAAGTGGTTTTCTGAAAAATTGAATAGTGGTGGTTAAGTGACAAATGAATACTTTTGAAGATGGTTTTCTGTAAAAGAAACCCTTATTTAGTTATATGGCTTTAGTTGATAATCTGCTCTTTCTGAGCATGTTCTGGCTACCTTAAAGGTGCACAGGCCACATAACACCATAATGCCAAAGGGGTCTAGCTATGCTACCTAGGCTCCACTACGAGAGTTAGACACGAATAAATATCCGCTATTAAGTGTCCAAGTGTCATATACCAATACCCAAGTCCCCTTATCTGACACGGGTAATTTAAAGCAGAAAAGAGAGACGAAATTTATAGAAGAAGTTTAGGGTCCTGAGCTTCTACATACCTGATATTCAGCTCTTTCTGCAAGCAGAAGGAGAACCTTGCCGATTTCACGTAAGACAAGAAGAGTCAAATGCCCATCAAATTGAACTGCTTCAATCTCTTCCTGAACGCGCGCTATGATTCTCGAGATATGTTCCTTGGAGGGAACACTTCCACGGCTGGATACCGGGAAAACGGTATTGACGAGATCTGATAGGCGGCTCAAACAGAGGGCCAAGAACGCTGTTTGGAATGTCACAATAGCCGAGCGCATCTGCTGCTTCCCATCTGAACTTATTGCTGGAGGAACACCCTTGACGTTGGTGTCACGGGCAATTCTTTCTAGAAGGTTCTCTACCATGGAGTAGAGTTTCGGATAGCCCATCATAAACATTTCCTTGACGAAGCTTGATGTCGTGAAAACCGACTTCATTTGGCTGGCAAATGACTTTACAAATGCCTCCCAAGCTTGATCTGTAAGCATTGGATCACCCTCCTAAGGACATAAGAACTAGAGTAAGCAGACCACGTAAGTGCAAAATTCGTGTCGCAAGCAGTAAAAAAGAACAAGAATATTTTTCTATGATGTCCCAGGGGATTAGTGATTGTAACTGCTATCTTTGGACAGAAATTCATGGAACCGAATCATAGTTCATGATCACCTACTGTTCATGGTCGCATGTGTTGTTGACATCATGCAGCACACAGTGCAATCATGTTGGGTTTTTCAAGAGAATATAAGTTGTTTATAAACTTTGCGTTCACAAAAATTTGAACAAATATCCACTCAGTCATTATGACTTTTATTTGATTCCATCGCTTGGTCCAATCTCCCTGACAAAAGTGTATATACAGGAAAGAGCTCGCCGCCTACAAGAGAACTAATAGACCTAATAACATTGGTAAAAGCAATTAGGAAATGCTTCACTTCCATTAGTATCAAAGAGCGACGTAAGTAAAAATAAGCAGCAGAGACAGAGGATTCCTGTAGTCGCCCCACTTTGAGCACAACTTAGGGGTTGGGCATAAATGATTCAAGCAGAGCCAAGTAAAGCACAAAGCTTATCAGGCACCAGGCTCAACTAGCCAACATTCTGCTAGCTAGAAGCTTCCTAAGCCTGGAGACTACGAGCTCAAGCACAATCATAGATTGGCTTGGCGGAGCTCAAAAGCTAGCTCATGGAATGCTGAGCTAAGCTCACCTCATTTAGGCTTAGTTAACCTTGGTTTAAACTTAATAAGACTCATTTAAGCTTAAACCAGACCCAATGGGCACCTTTAGGCTTATAACCCAGCTAGAGATAGGATTATTTAAACTTGTTAGCGCTCATGAACCACTATGCTCGAGCTTTGACAAACTTAGACTCAGTTCATTTACACCCCTTAGTGATGACAATGACAATGATGATGATAAACCAGTTGGAAATAACTATTCCATGCAAACATGAATATTAAGACAACACATAAGAAAATTCACCTGTACCTGTGAGATAATGATCTGAGAGAATAATAATGTAATCCCCTAACTTGATCCCATCTGAGTCTTGAGGAAGACTACTAAGTTGTATGAACAACACAAATAAAACACAGCTGAAAACCATCCAACGAGAGTCAAATAAAGGTCACTAGGTAACATAATGCCCATTACATACAGACTTTGAGCTAGCAATTATGCGACTAGCCTTTACGGGCCATCAAATTTATTAGTAGCACCTCATTTACTATTAGTTTGTACCAACTAGGCTCCTTGCAGTTCCATCCAAATTTTCAGCTACAGCCAAAATCACGAGTATATTACTCAATTAGTCTCAATTAGACTCTTGACATCACATCAAATGATATTCACTGAACTTTGGTCGTTGAAAATGTTAAAAATTTGAAAAACATTCGCGTACAGAGTCCGACTGGTATAATTTGATAGTTGAGAGGGCTTGTCTCATATAAGTGAACGTTAAAAGGGTCATTTTGATTTTAAGCAACAATACGTGAGGCTTGCATGATCTTCAACTTCATACACAAAAATAATGGTCGTAAGGTTATTCATCCAAATTATTGCAAATATAAGACCTAAAAGCAACTTATGTTCCCTTAAAATATGCTACCTAACACCGAGACCAAGTTACTTAACGTCTACAAAGCCCCCTGATGTGACAACTCGATTATGGTCACCGCTACTCAGTCCCAGAGGAAACAGCGTAAGAGAAGACTTAATTGCATGAAAAGAAAAGAATGATAATGAAACCACACGTATACCTGAATGACCTCATCTAGCAGCAAAACATGAGTAAATGGATCCCTCTTCTTCGACAACACCCTCTGCAGGTTCCAAACCGCAACGACAATCGAATGCAGCTGCTCCATACAGCTTCCCATCTTTTGCCACAGTGCCTCCTTTGCCTTCGCACCGCTTCCGATTTGCGGCGTCCCACTCCTGTGGACCCCACCTGGCCCGAAGCCACCACTGCCCGACACCGAAACAGCCTTCATGTCCAGAGCAGCACTGATGCTCTTCACCCCCATGCTCTTGTACTTGCTAATCAAAGCATCAACAGTTGCCCTCAACTCCCCAAGATTGTAAAACACTTGTAAACCACTACCCACCTCTGCCTGATTCAGCCCTTCCAATCCTCTCTCCAACACCTTCATACCCTCTGAGCGCAATTTGGATCCGGTCTCTGACACCCACCTTAATTTTCCGATAAGAAAAGTAATTGTATTAACAAAGAAATAATGTACAATGAGCTAAGGACACCATGTAAAAGTTGGCGAAGGTGTGCGTAAATGAGCAGAACCAGTTCGTGCATCCTTCTGAGCACATTCATTACTTGGCTCGAAAGGCTTGGCTCTTTTCATGCACAGTTTGAGTAAGCCAATTCACATAGCTAAAGATTAAGGCTGAGCTTGGCAACTCGAGCTGTAACAAGCTTAAGTGTGCATATGTAGAGCTAAAATATGAATTTAAGCGTGCCTAAAGGCCAAGCTTGAGCATCAACAAGGCGGGCTTAAGATTGATGAGCCGAGCCTTCCGAGCAAGTTCGTGTGGCTAGACCTTGAGGTCAGTCCCTCACAATCCCTAATGGGGTCACGGTGAACTAATTTCAAGCTAAATTATAAGTCTAAATATGCCTAAACAAGCAAATATGAGCCTCAATAAGTCATGCTTATGCTTAGATGAGATCGACGAGCTCAACTTGAGCTTGAACAAGCCTAAATAAACCAAACACACAACCAAAGCTGCACATAACCCCAAGTGATCCAAGTAACCGCTTGGGGCTCCCAAATTTTAGGGGCCCCAGGAGTTTTGGATTGGAATTTTTAAAGTATCAATTGTTATATTACTAAATTTTGTGATCAAATTTTTTTGTAATCTGTTGTATATGAAGGGGCCCATTTGAAATTTTTGCTTGATGCTCCGAAAATGTCAGGGCCAGCCCTGCATGCAACGACTTTTTCAAGATGCATTTCAATTCAATCAAGCCGACCTCAAGCACTCACTCCAATAGTATCATGGATCAGGTCGATACAGTGGAAATCAATGCATTTCATACTAACTATTAATTCCAATAGAAATAGATAAAACATAATATGAATTATACCAAATCACTAATCCGACTGGATCTTAAGCTCAAGCATGGTTCAGAAACGATTATAACAAAAGCACAGTAAGACATTCGAAAACCTACCTTAACTCATCGTCGATTATATCGACACCAGAAACCTCATTATCACTAGCAAGTGACAAAATCTCACAATGCAACTGCGCAGCCTTCAACAGATCCAATTTCTCCGGTTCCGATTCAGTAACCGCCATCAGATCCCTCAGTTTCCTACACAACCTTAGAATCCGTATACTAATCTGCAGAAGCTCCGCCGTCCGATGAATATTCCCAAGCTGCGCGGTCTTCGCCCTTATCACACGATTCGGATCGGCGATCTCAGCGCGCACAAGCCGCACAGACGATTGCAACGCAGCAACACCAGATCGGACGACGGAGAGCGCGGCATCAGCAGATCGGACGGCGGAGAGCTGTGCGAAAAGATCGTCATGGCGAGAGAGAACCTCGGAGCGGAGCTGGCGGTGGAGGAGGCGGATGCCGTCTTGAAGCTTCTCGGCGGTGGAGGCGGCGGAGCCGGAGGAGAGAGCGGAGGAGGAGAAGCGGAGGGAGTCGAAGGAGGGGGAGAGGAAGAGAGAGAAGATAGGATCGGAGGAGAAGGAGGTGAGGGGGTCGGTGGCGGTTACCGGTGAGGAGGTGGTGGCGTGTTTGAAGGTCGGGAGTTTTTGGAGTGGGGAGGCGCCGACGCCGGTGCCGGTGGATGACATTGGGGAGTAAAGGGCGGTTGCTGGATTGGGAGTTTGGGGAGGTGCTGTCTTACATATCTCCTGGGCTTTGTTTGGCAGTACGGAAATTATCAATTGAGTATTATGAAATTTTATTATATATTATATAGAATTTTAATATCTAAATATATATAATAAGATATTTTATGATTTGAATACTTTATTACTTAGTTATCTTATATCAGAATTTTGATAAATTTTTATAAGAATTAGACTAACTTTATATAAAATATGTTAATATAGTGCATAATTATAATAATATATACAAATTATTTTAATGCTTTCAACAAAATTTAAATAATTAAAATAAAAATATTCACTTAGTTTCGATGCAAGCTAGCGTTATAATGCCGAAATCATATGGCATATCATCATTTTTGGTAAAAAAGCATCAAATTTTAATGTATCATTTATACATTACCGGAATCATATTTTACTTTAAGCATTTTTTAGCAAAGATCTATTGAATTTTGGAAGAATGGTATCCGATTGATAAAATTTTAAAATTTCAGGGTACCTAAGTTAAAAAAATTTTAAAGCGCAAAGTACTTCATTGTATATTTTAAAATGTTACAGTATCTATATGATAAATTGTCAAATTTCATGTTTCGTAAGTGATAATTTCCTTTTTTTTTCCATATAACCACCTAGGCTTTAGAGGGTTTTTTTTTTTTTTTTTTTTTTTTTTTTGGTGGGGGGGGTTCACTCTTTTCAATTTGAGCATTTAAGCATATTAATATTTACAGATTTTGCAATCTCACACATTTGTAATACTCCATCAATCAAAACGGGCATCAAGGAGGATAGACAAATGAATAAACACATAATTGGTTGCATCACATTTGTGGAACACGAACGAAGGATGGTATATTTGTGTGTGTATACACACACACACATATATATATATATATAATATTTGTAATATTTTTTTTATCTGTCATATTAAATTAACAGGCGAAAGAAAATTGTAAACTGATAATTAAAGCAGGTGAATTTGTAGAAACAAATCAAGGAAATGAATGGTAATCTTAAATATAAATATACATACTATTTTTTAATAAATTGTATGTACAGTTTGGATTTTACAAATAAATATTTTAGCTTATAGGACACATACGAGAAAGAGTTATGTTACATATTCGAAAAGGACACCTCCCAACTTGATTTTAATTTTAATATATTCACAAGTCAGCCATGAAAAATCTCTTTTAATCTTATACCAAATATGTCTTAGTTAAAATTCAATTTCATGGAATTAGACATTAAAAGTAGTGGCAATTTCAACAAATGAACCAATAATAGAATTAGAATTTCGGATTTTAATTACACTCTTAACCTTAATTTTAGGCTGGGATATCATGTGTTAAATAGACCATTAAACAATTTAGGAAAAACAGTGATGCCATTGAGCAAACAAAAATATTAATATCAGAATAGTGTTATAAAAATTTATAACTATTACTAGTCACAGCATTACTGCAACAATAATATCTTTTTCCAAATAAAACCCCCAAACTCTTTTTTTCTAATCTTAAATAGAGTCGTAATGATCATTTGATAGGGATTGCTATATTAATAACACCTAAACATAACGTTTTGGTCAAATGAAGCCATTAACACAAAACTTAAACTAATGAAGTTAATAAAAACTGTTATAAAATGTGACATTGTAAATTTTTTACAAAAGTAAGATCGTTTCCTAAAAATAAAAAATATTAAAGTGGTTTTATGAAACTGTAAAAAAATAAGGTGATTTTATAAAAATTTTCAAAAAATAATCCCAATCCCAAATATTTTCTGCAGTGTTGAAATATATCTTGTAATATGGATTTTGTATTGTGTCTGTTTACATGTAATTAGACGTCATATATCATAGTACTAATTAGGACTCCTCATGAGGAGGCATTCATGGTGGCTTTTTATAGCCATAACCGACCACTTAATGCCTCCGGTGGTCATTTTTTTTCCCCTAATAATTATTGACATAGTCGAAGTATAGACAAGCCACTCAACAAAGCGAGTCCTGGGCCACCCTGTAAACGGTAGTGGGTACAAAAAAAGATCCAGATCAAACAAGAAAAACAACAAAAAAACACACACACAAAACAGGGAAAGCACTGAAAAACAACAAAAAAAACATGAAATAGGGAAAACAAGCAGAGACCAAAACAAGAAGGGCAGCAGATGGAGACGAAGCAGAGACACACCCAGCACCACCTCACATAAGACAAACAAAGATCCGGAAGAGGGTGGAGGACAGGAGGGGAAAAATCCCCCCCTCCCCGCGATGCAAGTAAGGAACCCAGCAGGAGATGGAACCGGACAGGAAGGGTACTAAGTCAACATCACAGGAAAGGAGAAGAATATTCAGTTTGGTGAGTGAAAGACGATGGGTCGTCTGGGGGCCTCTTGAGGTAATACATCGTCTGAGGCACTGTCAACTAGAGGTAGGTCAAGTGGTTTACATCAACGAAACAACACATCCGGACCCAACTAGATCGATCCTGGGGGAAGACTGGCACTGACACTGGAATGGAACCGACCTTGGGATGGGTCCTGGGGGCCTCTTGGTGGTCATTATTTTTGGTGTTATTTTTTTATTATTTTTATTATATTGTCTAGGATCTAAGTGCTGCAAGACTTCTCACATTCTTACATGAAGTATAAATAGATTGTATCGGCATTGTGAATATTATTCAACTCTCAATTCTTCTCCATTGTCTCTTATCTTGTTTTAAGTTTGTTGAAATTGTTTTTGATGCTTTATTTAACAAATTAAGTAAAGGGGGTACAAAGGGATAAAGAGAGGGAAAGTAAAGTAATATTCTACTATTATTTGAATATATCAAATTAAGAGAGGTAAGGATAAAAAAGGGATAAATAAGTTACTTTTGTTTAACAATTGGATAAAGGGATAATAGTATAGAGTTATAATTAAAATAAGGATAAATTATAGAAAATTCACCCGTCATTTACTTCAAAAATAGGAAATCCATCTTACAAATAAAAGCACTCACAAACCTCCTCACTTTTAATAATTTATTACTTAATCCCTATGAAACTTTTTTGACCATTTTGTCCCTCAAAAGTGAGGGGGTTAAATATATTTTTAAAGAGGATTTTATATTATTAGGCAAAAATTAGGAAACTTTTATATTTTTCACAATAGAATTAAGGGAATTTTATATATTTATACAAAATATAATTATTTTAATTAATTATAGTAATAATATTATAAGTTTAGAAGATAAAAAAATTATTTTTAAAATTTCTATAAAAAATATTACAAGATAGAATATAATATTCTTATTTATATTATAATGTCATTACTATATAATTAATTACAATAATAATTTAAAAAAAAAATAGAAAACTCCTTTTTTTCTAAAAATATAAAAAAATTCTTATTTTTCCACAAAATATAAAATCTTTTCTAAAAATAAAATTAAATACTTAACTATTTTATTTTAGGGGCAAAATGATAAAAAAAAAGTTATTTGGGGGGCAAAGTGACAATTTTCTAAAAGTGAGAAGGTTTAATGAGTGATTTTATTTATGATGGGATTTCTGTTTTTGAAATAAAAGTCAGAAAAATTTTCTATAATTTATCGTTAAAATAATGACAAAATTGTTCAAAATCTTTAAAAAATTAACCTTATCCTCTTTTCCCCTCAATTTAGGGTCAAAAAAATTGGTAATTAAGAGGAGTAATGGGGTAAAAATGGGTAAGAAATCACACCTCATTACCTCCTTTTACTTCTCAAACGCATTTGCCAAACACAAGTAAGAAGTTAACCCTACAACAACAACAATAATAACAGATTCAGTGCCTCAAGGGCTCCCGCATAAGCGGGGTCTAAAGGGTGTATGTATGCAGTTTTACCCCTTCAGGATGTAACCTTGCGGGTAGACTATTTTCGAGGACCCCCAACTTTATAGGGTTGACAATACGAGAACTTTCCAGGAGGTCACTCATCCTGGTACTATTCTCGCCTTAGCATGCTTAACTTCAGAATTTTAATATGATCCGATATATTAATACCTGATAAATAAACCATTAAGAAGTTAATCCTCTTTATTCTTCTTTATCTCGTTATTAAATAGGGGTGAATTATTTTATTTTTGATTCAATATTTTAACACAATATATCTTATACTCTTTTATTCACCAGGCCACAACAGCAAAGTCACCAAGCTCAGTCGCTCCTCTCTCTGTCGCCAACTGCACTGCCGGTGACCTCCGTCTGCGCCGCCGATCACGACTCTCAGCCGCCTCGAGTTCCCCTAGTACTCCCCCGCGCACAGCGCACTGCGCCACCACTGTGTGTGGCTCAGGTGCTCACACTCACCGCTCTTTCCCGTCGCCGGCACCGCTGGAGTCCTTTGTCGGCGCCTGACACACCGCCGCTCACATCAGTGGCGCGTTAGCCGCTGCCAACAAGGTGCGTTCCATTCCACCGCCGCGTTTTTTTACTTTTGAGTATAATTCCAGGAGAGTTGTTTACACTCACTAATGTTTTTCAGTTTATTCAAATTCATCATTCTTCTCTTTTTTTTTCCGAAATGGTTACTAATATTTGTAATTTTGTTTAAATTAATCACTCGTATTTTCTTTTGGTTAAAATGGTAACTAATTATTTTATTTTATGATATAATTAGGCTAATAATATTGTCACGGCAAAAAATACTAATGTTGGGATAATTTAATATTTTTAAATTAGTAATTGCTTTACTCTTTGCTCTGGCATTAGTGTTTTTGCTCTGATAATATAAATTTTTTAAAATTAGTCTCTTATTTTTTTTAATTTTTACCTAATTGTGGTAACCAAGTTGTGGACTAATTTGGATATAAAATAAAATATTAGAGACCATTTTAAACTAAAGAAAAGTTAAAGGGATTAATTTAAACACACACGAGCATGAGGTCTAGCTTTGTATTATGCACGCTTCAAACCTAATATGTTAAGAGTATAATATCATACGTGGACATTCACCTGTGGCTCCTTGAAACCTGTGTTAGTAAAATGTGGCATGGAACTTAAACGAGATCTAGTATGTACTTATACTACTCGGCTATATATAAGAAAACTTGGTTAAGAGTTGGTTGACTTGTAAAAGCGAAGGATAATGTTAGTAATCATAGTGGTAGCAGAAACGTAACTTGTAGTAAGTAATGGAGTACAATCAATTATTTGAGAGTTAAAGCGACAAATTTAGCAAAATGTAAGATATAGATATTAAATTTGGTTATGGGTACTGACCATTTTCAATTACCATCAATTTTTAAGAGAAAAATATGGATATGTGTTATAATACATATATTATATGCATACCATAAAAAAACGCTTATTTTATTGCATTATTATGATTTGGAAACATCCTTTCTAAATGAGAAATTATAGAAGTGTCCAACATATATGTTATACGCAAATATTTCTAACAGTGTTTGACACAATTCATAGCGTTCCGGATATGGAGCACCACCACCGAGTTTTTTTGGGCCCAGACCATGCCACTGGCCAAACTACTGCATCACAGCCAACGGTTGCCGGCGTTCATTTTGCGAAAGCGATCTACTACTGTTTAGATTGGGCCACCGAGTCTTTGTCCCATTGGGCGTGCTCGGGCTTGCTATGTTACCAGTTATTAGGACTACCCACTCGTATTGGGACCCTAAGTCACCTAAAAAGCACACAATAAGGGGTAAGGGAGAGAAATAAGGCACCAGAATTTACGTGGTTCTGCGTTACAGCTTCATTAACCAGTAGTTTTAAGAAACCATCTCCATATTTAGGATTTATTTGACAACTTAGTCCTTAATTTCTTGCACAAAATGTTAAAATTCTCAATGCCAAGGTGACTTAATCAAGGTGGAATTTCTCTGATTAATGTGTAAGTCCTTTCCAATTTTTATTCATTTTGATAGGAATAATTGTTGTCTGCTTGTGGGAGTATGATCTATTTGAGAATTACAACTTGGGCTTTTTGCATACTTGGTTCGTTGACAATGGTATTGGAGTTTTGTTTTCGAAAAATTACGAGTTCGAATTCCAACAGTCCTACTTTTAATATTAATATAATTTCAGTCCAAAGTATAAGGTGGGCTTATACGCTATTCACGTTTTGATCTATAGGGACAATTCTGTGAGGTGACATGTTAAAGTACAGAGCTTGCACAATAACTTAGGCCTGTTTTGGTATTGTTTTTTATTTGTAGTTTTTGAATTTTAGTAAAACTAAAAATCCGGCTTCAAGAATGATCTGTTCTTGTTCTCAGTTTCCACTAAAGCTAGGAAGAGAGGCTATGTTAAAATCAACAAACCAATAGCCCTCAAAGTATATTGTAATAAGAATGATGGCTGTTGGGAGTTGAACACAAGATCTCGAGGTCAAAAGGGATTGTTACAAAATCAGTGAAGCAACTGTCCGAAAAATATAATATGATAGTGAAGTCTCGTGAATAATTTTATAATGTTTTTAGTGGAATGAATGTGGATTTGGATATTTTGCAGGGATGTATTTGTAGCTGTTGGTTTAAAGGAATTCAGGCATGGTGTATTGTTCTAATATTTCTGTGAGCTCGCCTCTTCATGTGAATGTCTCTTCTCCAAATTTTAATAACCTAGTAAGCTTCAAAATTTGCTTCTCTTTCTCTCAGCATATTGAAATGGTGAATTTTAAATAGATTGGCATTGGCTTTTGGATTAATATATTACAGGATAAATACTATAGAGACCATTTGAACTATTTCATTGTCAACAACAATAACAAACCTAGTGCCACAAGGGCTCCCGCCAAAGCCGGGTTTTTTTTTGGGGGAGGGGTTGAGATGCATGCAGCCTTATCCCTGTGTCTGAGATGTGAACTATTTCTTTGTATTAAAGTAATTCTAAACCATCTATTTGTCCTAATTAGATTTTGTGTCTCAATTCAGTCCTTTTTTTCCCTATCAAGAACCAAAATCATTTCTAGATCAAGTTGCGTGACGTATAATAAATGTCATCTTGACTATTAATGGAGTTGAAAATGTTGGACGGAATTACCTCAGTAGGTGGTTTGGGAGTTTTTGGTGGGGTTCGGAGAGGGGGGAGCTAGACTGAAGTCCCTTGCCCTATGTTCTATGATTTTCCGCATATTTATAGGGGAAGGGGTGTGTTTAAGATAAGGGTTTATTGGCTGAGGGTATGGTGTTGCTCATTGGTAAAAAAGGGGTGCTGCCCATTGGTTGGAGAGGGGGGCGTTGCTTATTGGCTAGAAGGGGTGGCGCGGTAATGACGTGGGATAGTGGTACTGGGGAGACGGTAACACTGAGGAGACGGTGATAGTGAGGGGACGGTAGTACTAAGGGTACGGTAGTACTGAGGGGACGGTAATAGTGAGGAGACGGTAGTACCCCGATGTTGTTTCTACTGTTTTCTGTAATGAGCCATTTTTGTAGTTATCATCTAGTCCCCCATTTTGGGGTCAAAATGCTCTTGACCTCAAAGTGTTATAAATACCCCCCTTTTGGTCCTGTCACTTTCTCTCGCATTAACTCTAGTTTTCCAGGTTTCTTCGTACTCAAGTTTTCGGGTCTTTTTCACACTTTACTTTTTTAAGTTTCTCTTTATGGAGGATGTTACTCGCGAGATCATGTCTTGGCTTCCAGCCAAGTCGCTTTTAAAATTTTCTTGTACCTCTTCTGAGTTTTTTGACTTACTTTTAGATTATGAGTTTATTGAAAAACAATCTTTTAATACTCTTAGTCGTGGCGCGGATGGGTTTTTCTTACAACCGGAGAGTGATTTTTCTCGTGACAACTTGGAAGTGTTTTCCTCTTCAGGAGATTTTTCTCCTGTTGTACCGCCTGGAGTGCTTGAGGTGCTGACCGATAATGTCCGTGTTATGGGTGTTCAGGGCGGTTTGGTATTAGGCCAGGACTACAACCTTTCACAGCTGTTTGTTTGTAATCCTGCTTTAGGTGTACGTCAGTTAGTAATGTTGCCTGAGAACATTTCAGCAGGTTACTTAGACTCTCCTTTAAATCTGGTTTTTGGGTGTTTCGATATTGCCCCACGCTTTGGGTTTGACCTTTTCCTTATGGGGATGGATCTGAATCACCCCTATTATGGTCCGTGGCCTAGTGAGTATCAAGTGCATTTTTGGGAAGGTGGATGGAACTTTTGGGGGACCCTTGACGTAGGTCCCCGGAACGTTTGATTTGTGGATCATATTTGCCTAAACGGGGAGCTTTTCTTTATGTCTGACTGGCGTAACTACTTGGAGGGTGCTCATAATCACCCTTATTTAGTTCGCTGGTATACCAGGACCCGGCTTTCGTGCAGGATGGTCTTCCCGGAGGCGGTTTGTGATGATTTGACCTCTTGTCGAGATGCTAAGCTTTCTAAGTGGTGGGATGTGTCAACAGATTCGCCTATCTTATGCCTGATTACTCTTTGAAGTCTTGTGTTTACCGTTTGGACTTTGTCCAGCATGTAGGATCCTTCTTCTTGGGTGAGGCGGCATCGGCTGTATATCCGATTGCCCTGGTCCGGCGGCAGATGGGATCCAGTTATTACAAGTTTTACGGTATCACGGGAACATTTGGCGTTTATTGCTCATAACCAGGTATTCCGGTGTGCTCTTCGTGGCGATCTTTGCGCCGCATATCTTTTTTGGGGCATTACAGGGGTGACTTTCAAGCTCAACTATTTCCATATTCTGGATCTTTGTTCCGCTGTGGAGATGGTCCCTTAGTGCGCTACGCTCCTTTTGGGTAGGTTTTTAGAGTGCTAATGTTCCTTTGTGTATTATTATCTTTCGGATGTAAACGTTTGCGAGGATTTTTGGCATGATTGTAATTAATAGCCTCGCTTGGTAGGCTAACCTTTGTAGGGTCATGTTTTATACTATCCGTTTATGTGTTTAATACCAGACACTTTTGCATGTGTTCGTATGCACTTATTTTATCTTGGTGGTTATGCTACTTTGAGTAGTCCTGTTGAAACAACACATCTGCCTGTCCCTAGTGGCCATCTGGGGACTCTCTGAAGAAAGGGCGGCCAGGCTGACGTGTTGGACAGCACTAACGCCTTCGCGAGGGGAACAGGAGCCCTGGCCCCTAAGTTGAGAGACTTCGCTTGAGGAAATCCCACCTACTGCCGGATCCTCACCTTGTACGGGAAGAGGTGGGAACTCAGAAGAAAGACTGAAGGGGTCTTCAGAGGTTGACAAGTTAATACGGAAGGGGGGAAGGAGCCTGTTCACATCCCCTTCCAAGGATGGTCCCTGGGGCGGCACTGGGTTTTACCAATGAGAAACACCACCCCCTCAGCTAATAACCCTTTATCTGAAACACGCCCCTTCCCCTATAAATATGCGGAAAATCATAGAACATAGGGTAAGGGACTTGAGTTCAGCTCCCCCTCTCCGAACCCCACCAAAAACTCCCGAAACAGTAGGCAACTGAAATTGATGGTTAAGAGGGGGGTGTGATGAAATTGATGGTTGATTTCCGGTGATAGTTCAAGACTTCTCTGTGGTTTTTGCCCTTGCATAAACTATTACATTATTGAGAAGGAGATGATGCTTTCATATATTGAGAAAAGGGTCATTGTTTTGACACTAGGAAAGGTTATTTAGGTCATAGGTACCTATGTCAATTTAATTTCTATACACTTTATATTGTGTTAATTTAGTTATAGAGTAAAAATGGCATTAAGTTAGCGGTGAATTTTTAATGATTTGGTCATATGTGTAGGTTTAAATTGGGTCAATAGGTGGGTTTATAATGGGTTGCGTCACTTGTATCTAGCATGACTGGGCCCTTAAATATTACTATATTAATTGAACTTTAATTTCATCATAGGACTAAATTGACCCGATTGAGTTGTACATGGGACTAAATTGACACAATAAAGTAAAATAACTAATTGACACGATGCAAGATTCAAGGATCATTTATGTAAAAAACCAAAAATAGATTTTTAAGTGTTCATGCTGTCACTAAGCGGATTACTTGTTTCTCTATTACTTGAGCAGCAGAGGAGAAGCCATTACAGATTGAGAAGAACCCCTAAAGTTTTTGCTTACTACGGCCTCAAAGACCCTCCTTACAAGCTTGTAAGTCATTCTCTCTGGTTTTAGTTTTATGTAATTTCATTTTCAGTACCATTTACCTGTATCCGTTAGGTTAGAGAGAAGACATTTTGCTTCCAAAAGATATTTCCTGAGAAGACTTTTAGCCAAAAAATAGGATAATATTATTGTCAGAGCAAGATTATAGTTTTGAAGGCATTTTTGTGGCTCTCATTGTTTGTAAGTCACATCATTGTTCTAGCAATAATAATTTTTGCCCTAGCAATAACAAATCCCAATAAATATTATTTTTTCTTCAAATTTTCTTGTATTGTTCAAGAAATCAATTTTATTATAAAAATTTGTGGGAAGTTCATGTCCGGTCCATTTGAGAGATGGGGATGAATTAATTATGTGAGATCATGATGGGGAAAGTTTTTTCCCTCAGAGGAAATGGCCTCCCTTGAAGAAAAGAGCTAATTTCTCCTAAATCGAAAAAAAAAAAAAAAAGATTTTATCCTTGCTTATAATCAACACAAGAACATAATAAAATGAGGAGCGATTTCCTCAAACGAAAATTAATAGCACTGATAAACTAGGAAATATAGCCTATTGTTTTATTTGTATAGCCTTACTTCAGTTACCACCTACCAACTTCAAGGGCAATATTAGTTGTTTTTGAATCTTATGTTTGAAAATCTGTGATAACAATAACAAACCCAGTGCCTCAAAAGCTCCCGCTAATGTAGGGTCTTTGGGATTTTTTTTTTTTTGGGGGGGGGGGGGTTTGAGATGTACGTAGCTTTATCCCTTCAAGGTGCTACCTCAAAGACCTCTTTGATAGTTGTTAGCATATATAAATATGCTACAGTAAATAAAATACAATCATGTGTGTTGTGTGGTGTCTTGAATTTTTTAGTCTAGATTTAGAAATGGAGGTCTGTGGTGGAGCGGAGGGACAGGACTGTTTGGGGTTATGGTATTTATCGGGTCCGGTCATTATACTCGCTATTTTTAGGGTTTACTTCTTTTCTCCACTATATATATTCTTGTAGGGGTTTTCTACCTACATATACAGAAAAGAGAGGGTATGAGTGAGTGAGGCAACTTGTAATACCCATTTTCAAATATAGTGAAGTTCTCTATCTCCGCCCGTGGTTTTTCCCTTATTGATTGTTTTCCACATAAATTTAGGAATCTTTGTTTCTCTTTCTCCTTTATCTTTTTATTTGTAGTTTAGATTTGATTTTGGTATCTAAATCGAATTCAATTCTTAAAGCATTTTGCATAACAATGTGTACTGTGGAGGCCATTACAGAAGTATTACTATGTAATGACCAATCGCATAATGATGGCTCAAAATCTATTACACAGCAGAGGCTCCGTAAGTACAAACATAACAGTCTGTTTCTTCTGGTCTTCTAACATGTACGGATTATAAGTTCAAATCTTCCCTCCCGTCAGCCAGCTTATGTGGATCTGAGGGTGGGTGGCTTCTCAATATTTTTTGTTCAGAACATATGTTACTAAGGCTAATTTTGTAAATACAAAAAATTTATATAATGCGGGTATATAATATCATAGCGAAAAGCCAGTGAGTCGTAAAATGATTATTTAATATTTTCTTTCCATAAATTTATTTGAGCTTTCAAATTTACTTTTTCTACCACTTAAGTCCATCCATCCTAGTTAACTTTTAAGCCCATCCAGTTCAACTAATAGTATACTTCATTCAATTCTAATATCACAAATACATAATTAGTCTCCACTTCCTATATTACTTTGTTAGACATACAAAAAATATGTCATCTCGTTACTCGATAGTCAGGGCTGAGTTATGAACGTTTGAAGTCAAGTACGGGACAACACCACCAACAACAACAACAAACTCAGTGCCTCAAGGGCTCCCGCGTATGCAGGGTCTGGGAGGGGTGGGATGCACGCTGCCTTACCCCTTCAGGGTGTTATCCTAAAGAAAGACTGTGTCCGAAGACCCCGACCTGATAAGTATAAAGGCATAAAAGCATAGAGGTGCACAAGCATAAAGCATAAAATCATACAAGCATCTAAACTTTGTAGTCAAGTACGGAAATTTGCCCCCAAAAAAATATGCTATCAGTGACTCTCGTCACCCTCTTTAACTTTTCGCCATTAATTAAACTTTGTAGTCCTAACCAAAAAAATTCAACATGCTTTCTTTTATCCTCGGTTGTCGCATGTCAACATATTACATGTAGTCAACTATATGCTCTTCTAACAGATTACTGACAGTTCTGGCATAGCTCGACCTAAACCGTTCAAACTTGTAGGAAACACTGATATCAAAATAATAAAAAACTACCCATATGCTAAAAGTCCTAAATTTCTCCTAAAAGCAAATTATTGTTAGCAACTCAAGTAAAATCTTTTGATTTTTGGTTGGAACTCTGACTTTAGTCTTAAGTTAGGAAATTTGTATGCTTTGTCAAAGATACTTTTGTATCACTTGTTTTCGTGAATAGTATTGCTTCAAGTTGGTCCATATTTTCGAACGAGGATCTGAAGTATTCTGCCTTTTTAGTAAAAGATTCACAATGACGATGGAATTCAGCGAAATTGTAACTAAGGAATTCAGTGAAATTGTAACTAAGTCCATCCTTAACTGATATCATAGATCTACCACTGGTCTCTCCCCAACCCGGCTTATTTACCCCAAAAATTTACTTCATCTCCTTTTTCTCTATATTGCAGGATGCTTTAGAGCCTTATATGAGCAGAAAGACAGTTGAGATGCACTGGGAAGTTCATCATAAGGGATGTGTGGAAGCTTTGAATAGACATCTAGCCAAGAACGATATACTATATGGCTATACTATGGACGAACTTGTGAAAGTAACGTACAATAATGGCAATCCTTCGCCAGAATTTTGTGATGCTGCTAAGGTGTGTTTTAAATTGCTGTTGCATACAGTTTCTCCGACTCTGCATTTTTCTTCAAAGTACTGGTGTGGTATAAGAGTATTCGGATGTTGGTATGACACTTGAATGCTTCAAACTAGAACAATAGTCCCAATATTGTTATTCTTGAAGCTAGCCACGCTTAGAGATATGAGAGATGAGCTCGAGCTTGACTCAGATTAGTTGAACTCGAACCCAACTCGAGTAGGTCCAACTCGAGGTTAGTTTAAGCTCGAGATTGACTAAACTTGGCTGGTTTGGCATCATAGACTTATCAAACTAATCAAACTAACTCAGGATTGGTCACTTAGACTCATTTAGGTTCGTGAACTTGATCTTGAGTTTCTCCATTTTCAAACCTAGCTCACTTAGCTAAACAAGCTGGCTTGACTCAACTCAAACTTAAAATAGGTTGACCTTTATGAGCAATAATGAGCCAGCCCGTCTGGTTTGGCTCATTGACCCCCTAAATCTGATCCTTAGACATATACCTATATCCAACTCTTATAGCCCGAGTCTTTTTCCCTACGGGGAATAGAGTTTGAAAGGAATGAATGTGGAGATTTATCTCACGAGTTACAATCTCAGGTGTGGAATCATGATTTCTTTTGGGAATCTATGCAACCTGGAGGTGGGGATTCACCAAAACTAGGCCTTCTCCAACAGATTGAAAAAGATTTTGGTTCTTTTACCAGTTTCAAGGACAAGTTCATAGAGTCGGCCATCACGCTATTTGGCTCAGGCTGGGTGTGGCTTGTTTGTAAGTTTTCATTTGGTTCCTTTTGTGATCTCCTGGTATTTCTTCCAAATACATTTGGGAGAGTCAAGATTCGTCAATTAGTATCTCTATTGACACTACTTGAGGCCCTTGGAGCAAATGAATGTCGTTACATGGCATACATTGAGTTAGCGGTTGTGTGATTGACCATTATGTAATAATACTTTTGCAATAACTTCCATTATGCATACACGCTCATGTATATATGTATATATATGTACATATGTAGCTTGCATTTTGTCTACTTCAAGATACTTATAAATGTATTTACTTAATGAAAACTATTAAAAAGACATGGAAGTAATGATTGAATGTATAAGTTTTATAGTTGAGGGATATATGTCTAGTAACAAGTCCCATATTAAAGTTTTGAGAAAGAAAAGATTAAAACAACATAAGCTTGGGGAGCTACTCCGTCTAATTTTAATTCGTTTTAGGATGAAGCTTCACTTGGACTTGTATGTGAATCTCACATGTCAAATCCTGAGGGCCTGAAACTTACAAACAAAATGCTTGAAAGTAAGTTAGATTTCTTTAAGAAAACCATTGCGATTGTCGTGACCTGTTACAGAATATCTTC
The DNA here is from genome assembly GCA_018398585.1 of Simmondsia chinensis. Lineage (NCBI taxonomy): Eukaryota > Viridiplantae > Streptophyta > Magnoliopsida > Caryophyllales > Simmondsiaceae > Simmondsia > Simmondsia chinensis. Next base: position 4,261,515 of record JAGTTD010000014.1, read on the forward strand.
AACACCCTACCAGCGATACTGTGTTGCAAACTGCAGTCTAATTCCATGATTCAAAACAAATGATCTCGTTTTTTCTTGAACAGTTAGTGTGTATCCTGAGTAACTATTGTTGTGTTGTCATGTCGTGTCTGTATAGTGAAGAGGGACGACAAGCGTCTTGCAATTGTCAAAACATCGAATGCAATCAACCCCATTGTCTGGGATGACATAGTAAGTCCACCCTTATCAACCTACTTTTTGCAGGTCAGTAAAATGTGTAATGAAAGTGTTAATGTTTTCTTTCTCTCTCTTGTGCAGCCCATCCTATGCTTGGATATGTGGGAGGTATTTCTTTCCTCTTTTCTCATCTTCTACCCTACACAAATAACAAAACCGAAATGGCTCGCAAGCAGGCTTGTTATTTAGCACCTACCCAAAAAGTTGTTATTTAGCTCGAAGGTGTCAGCTCTTTTTAAGCTTGAGCCGTTGTGTCTAGCTTAGAGAGTTGATGCGCTGCCTGATAAATCTTTGGTTTGTTAGCTCGCACATGAAAGTTACTCTTGAGTTGAATTATGAACCTAGATATGCCTGATTGAGCTCAAATTAAGCCCAGATGAGCCCAGATAAAGGTGCCAAGGGCGTTTTCAATTTTTTTTTTTTTTTAAAATAATCTTTTATGAAATGTTTTTCTAGAAAGTCACATTTTAAGGAAACTTGTTGAATAGGACCACTTCTCCAAATTTTGCGAGAAATAACAGATTTTTTTTAGTTTTTTCCTCCTTGTACTAAAAATTAGAAAAAATCCAATTCCATTTTTTTTTTTCTTTGTAATTGAAGGGATCATTTTTATATTTGATATTTTTCTATATATTTTAAGTAATTTTCACATTTCCAGTTGCCGTAGCAAACACTTGGAGAAATATAAATACCAAACTATGAAACTTTTTACTTTTAACTGAATACATTCCGAGCCTTTTCTCTTTATGAAAGGAATATATGATACTAAGACTTGCACCCAAGCACTGATGTTTTGATTGGTTGTTGACTACCGAATACAGCCCTTCTTTATCAGAGCTTCTGACCTAGTACAGAATTGATGAGCTGAACCAAGCCGAGTACTCCTATTTTCGAACTTGAACTCGTTAAGCAATAACAAGCTCAAGTTTGAGCCGATCTTTTGTTGAGGTTTATAACCTTTGTTTGAATTCGGTTCGATGAGATACTAAAATGCTCGATAGTCACCTCAACTTGACTTGTTAGTTTAATAGAGTTGAGTTGAGTTTGTTATGGAGCTGAGCTTACTATTGAGTCAGGCTCCTTACTACGTTGAGCTTGCTATTTAAATGAGCTATTTAAGCTACTATTAAGCCATCATTCATCCTTCATCAAGCTAATAGCGAGCCATTAACAAGTCATTATAAGCTATTAACGAGCCTTTATCGAACTATCTTCCACCGTGAATGAGCTGAGCATCCCTCTGCTCAAACTCGGCTCATTAAGCTTATCAAACCTGCTAGGGCTTGACTGATAAGCTATTGAGCCCTTGAGACAGATACAGGAGCCCTTACCAATTTCGGACATGTCTAGTTCATTGAAACATTTGGTGAAGCAGAGTATCAGAAATTGAAGCTAACCTTTCACTTTTCCCGTGTTTGCAGCATGCATACTACTTGGATTACAGGGTAAGATTATTAAATTCCTTCCCTTTCAACTTTCCAGGTAGTGTTATTGCCAAAGCAAAACTAAAAAGCAAAAGCAACATTCCCAATGCCCCAAGGGCTCCCGTCTAAGCAGGATCGAGGGGTGGATGTACGCAGCCTTCCTCCTTCGGGGTACTACCCTGAAGAGAGGCTGTTTCCGAGAACCCTCAATCTGAGGGGTGCAACACGAGGACTTCCCAGGAGGTCACCCATCGTAGTACTATTCTCGCCCAAGCATGTTTAACTTCGGAGTTCTAATGGGATCCGGTGCTTGCGTGTTGGTACCCTCTTAGGTTATCGCCAAAGCAAAACTGTTAATACCAAGCAACTTTGTGAAAGTTTTATGCCTATTATTCACTAAGTAACAGCATTGTTCTGACAATAAAAATTATTGTCCCGATAATAACAAACACCCTCTTTTTCTTCACGAGAAATGTGAGTGGTAAGCTGATATGCCGTGAATTACTTGTGAAACAGAATGACAGGGGGAAGTACGCAAATGTTTTCATGAATCACCTGGTATCATGGCATTCAGCAGCAGCACGCTTGGCACGTGCTCAGTCCTTCGTTAATTTACTTGAACCTAAAATCCCTGTTGCTTGAAGATCAATCAATAATTCACACTTAATGTTGTACTTTTATATACGTGGTCGAAAGATGTAAGTTATGTTCGTCTGGAAAGAAGTTATCTTTTTGAAGGAAATTGTCCTCCGAGGAAAAGGACATTCTCGATGTAGTAAAGTTAGTAAAAATGTGTGCGGTACAAGTATTTATGTATCTTTATGTTTCGTGTTTCTAAAGATTTCTTATGCGAACTAGATTGGTCTGTTACTGTTCGGTCTGGTTCTCTGTATTAATTAAATTTGCAAGGGTCTTTGTTGCAACTGCAGTCCGATCAAGATGACATCAAATAGAGATTGAAAAACTAGAACAAGATAGGTTGATCTGTACCCATGGTAGTAAGTTCAGTGAAACGGTTGATAAATGTTTCAATTTAGCAACGAGGTGGTGACTTTGTTCAGTTCACCCGCGGTCCAATGTCACCAACTTCTCGCTTACCTTAGCAACCGCTTAACTACGTAAAATCGAAGCAAGAGCACTGCTTCTCCTTCCGCAACTGAAACCGAGCCTACATCTTACCTTTGTCCGTCTTACTTTGGCGGGTAGAGTGTCAAGTCTTGCCCGACCTATATTTATTCGTATGACTCGTATATTTATTTGACATTTTAATCAACGTTTAATATAATTTGTGCATATAAATGAACAGTATCTTATATCTGAAACTTTAACTTGAAAAAGTTCTACAATGGTGTTTGTATCTAAATTGATATTCCAAATTTTTATGGATTAGGTGTACTTCAATCGTTCTTTTCAGATCGGTTGCTATAATTATTTGGATTTGATTATCGGGCCTTTGATTTATGAGCATTACTTATGACAATTAAATTTTAAGAAAATAAAAAGAGAAAAATATGATAGGAAACATTTGGGAAAATTGTTATAAATTTTACATTTCTAGACATGTTTTTCAAATGGAAAATCAAAGAAAAAACTAGAAATAAAAAAAAAGGTATAATTGGAAAGCAAAAACTGTTTTCGTTTCCAAACATGACCTATGATGTTCCCGATCTACGTATATAAATAATGATAGAGTCCTAGGTATAATTATAACAACAACAAACCCAGTGCCTCAAGAGCTCCCGCATACACAGGGTGGGGGGAGGGGGGTGGGATGTACGCAGCTTTATTCCTTCATGGTGCTATCCTAGAGGGAGTCTATGTCCGAGAGTCCTAGGCATAATTAAATGCTAACAATCTGATACGCTCCTTCAATCCGTTAGAGGGGGACTAATGCAAAGGTTGAACTTGTGCTAGTGAAAAGCAATTTGTATAAAGCGAAAATGTTTGCAATCTACTTGGTAATGAGAGTATATCAAATCAACTGGATCAGCCTTTAATACCTTCTTCCAAATAAGATGGAAATCAACATCCGCATCTTGGTGCAATAAGTAGAAAAAATGATCAGTAACAAGGTATGTAGCAGATATATTATCAAAAATAATGAAATAACCTAGATGGTGCAAGTCAAAGCTCACAGATGAGATATCATATTCAATCACTTTTAGCAACCATTTGATATTTAGACTCAGTGATGAATTTAGAGAACGTAGCTTATTATTGGGCTCGTCGTAAAAGAAAATTTGGACCAAAGAAAGGAGTACAATTAATAATAGACTATCTATTGTTAGAACAACACTTCAATCAATGTCAGAAAAGACAACACTGATATTGCATGACAAAATTGACCCTTCATTTTTTAATTTTTACGTAATATGGGATCCATTTTATTATAAAACAAAGGGTTTTTAAAAAAAAAAAAAACTAAAAACTACTTACATTTTAAGTGTGATTTTAGAAAATCACCTAATATTTCTAATTTTTCAAAGTTACATCTAAAATTTTCAATTTCATATCTAATGTTAATACTGTTAACTTTCTGTCAAATTAAATGTTGCGTTTTGGGGTGTAAATGCATCAAAATACCAAGTTTAACTTAATTTAATTAAATTACATTAAGTAAAGTATTTTGCACATGACACAATTACCCTTCCTCTCTAATTTTGTAAAATTGTTGAGGGTTTGGCGTATTGATATAGATTTTTGCCAAAAAAAAAAAAAACCAAAAAAAAACTTAGGAGTGTTTTTTTATTTGTAAAATTGTTTATAATTCATTGATAAAAAATAAGTTTTATTAAGGATAATTTTATAATTTCGTATTTATTTTAATAGAGAGTTAATGGTGTCAGCATTAGGAGTGATATTGAAATTTTTTTAAAAAGTTTAGATACGACTTTAGAAAATTAGAAAAGTTAGATAATTTTTTAAAATCGTACCTAAAATATAGGTAATTTTTAGTTAAAAAAGACCATAAAATAAAACACAAGATATTACTTTCAAAAAAAAAATAAAATAAAAAATTTAAACAAATTTATAAATGTTAGTGACGATTTTAGTGACTATGAACTGAATATCGCTAAGCCGAAACATAAAATTGGGAAATAGATTTAAGCAGAATCCTTGGAGATGAATGCTGATGAACTCTGCTAGATCATCAAGCTCTAGAAAATCTCATGCTGAAGGTAAAGAAATGTCTTCTTGTGATGTTGAAATCGTATGAATCAGAACTCAAAATCATGCATAGTAACTAATTCTAGGTACTTCTGTGATGATCTTTTCATGTTCTAGCTATGATCAACTGTTTTGATCTTCCACTGTGGATTCATGACCTAGTTGTGGAATCTAAGCGGTTCTCCATAGGGCCGGACATAACTCAGGCAATGAAAGCAATCAGTTGTTAATATTAATAAGTTTTATGATTAATATTAATAAGTTCTATGATTAAAATGTATATAATTTGTTATATTAGTACTATGTTGTTTAGAGAAATGCTGTTATATTTGAAGGTGCGGGTGGCTCAGTTTGAAGTGTTCGCTTGGGGCCTGAAAAGTGTTAGGACAGGGAAGAGAACATTAGACAGAAGAATACAAGCGAATTCGTGTGTTAGGTTTTATTACAAAACCAATTGGCCTTGGGTGGAGTACTGGAGTGGCACAGTTAGTATATATGTTATTTTTCTCCATATCTGGCCAATGTTAGATTGTATTTGTTGGACGCTGACTTGATCAGCCAGTATTTAATTAATATCTCATAAGTTGAGATTAGTGGAGATTATCCAACTAATGTAGTAGGAGTATTCTCTCCCGTTTTGTAGGGAGTATTGGCTAGAGGAGTAAGGGGTATTACGCCTATAAATAAAGTCCTCTTCTTAGTTAAGAATTCATTCTTCTGATTTTTGATTATCAGAAACTCTGTCTCCCTTATTCACACACTCTCTCTAGAGTCACCATCTATGACTCTTGGTTTTGGTGAGATGGAAACCTAGAGACTCTGTTAGCCCTCTCATTGATTCTACATTCTTATGGTGATCTACCAAGGAAGTGAGGCAAGTCTTGAACCTTTTCCGCAATTTCGGTATTCCGTAAACTTTTTGTTTGTGTATTTACCTATATTTTCCTTCAGTATTGAAGTACCATGCTCTGTATCTTGCATTCATGCAAGTTGGCTTTGCAATAGATATCTAGTCTCAGGGGAACATTGCAATTCTGATGTTACCATTGGTGCTTTATGGGTTGGCTCTGCAATGATACCTAGTCACAGGTGAACAGTGCAATGGATATTGTCCGATAGAAATCTTATTTCAGCAGCTGGTCTTGTCTGATTGCTTTTTAGAAAGGGGTCATGCAAAGATTCTTTTGGAAAAGCTTCCATTTTGTATGTTTGTTAAGCAAAATCTTGTCCTCTGTTTTGGACATCCTTGATCTCTGGAATCAGCAAGTGCTACTCAAACAGTAAAAGAAAGAAAGATTTTGATTCAAAGATATATTTTAGTCTTTCCTCTTGTCCATGTTAGTATATCTAAAGGGAAAAGTTTAGGATAAGAATGTGGCTGGCGGATCTGCATGAAGCTTATCATGAATAACATACTTCTCAATATTGACTTGGGAAGTGGAGCAAGAAATTAAAAGATGATCGCTGTTATGCCATCAAAATTAGCCTAATCACGTTATTTACCATTGCTCCGTAACATTTCTGGTCCATTATGCTTGCTTCCCTTTTTTCGGTGACTCATTAGGTTACCTTGACCACGAACCGTTTCTGCATTTTGTTAGCTTAGTTGCCTTAAAGTATCCTTTCTTGGAACAAAAGCTGGTGATCATAAACAAAATGGTTTCTCTACTATATATCTATTGTTTTTGTTTTATCAAGGTAATATATATTTGGTTGGAAGTTACAGGAATCAATGGTGATTTGGATCAGCTTTTGATATTTGAACTGTAATCAACTCCCCTACGTGCATCTGACTGTATGCGGGAGCAGCAACGAAGCTTTTTGAGCTGGGAGTTTGATCTTCTGATGCCATCTTTTGTGCAATGAAGGGCTGCAATAAAATTAAAAAAAAAAGGAATGTGAGGATGAACTGGAGACCAAATCTGACAACTTTTTTATTCAAAAGAAAGCAGATATGAGAATTTCATGGCTAAGGAAATGAGGTCCTCAAAGTAGTGATGGGTCAATGAATTCAACGTTAGATATAACTTGTTGATGGGTCATTGAGAAAGTTGGAATTCATGAATAACTCATAATGTTTTCTTTAGGCAGAGAAAAAGTGATGGGCCCTTGCTTGTCTGGTTCTCTATCTGATGCTTTGCTATAATCTTTCACGTCCCATGTTTCTTATCCTTCCCCCTATTGAACTCCACATCATTGCTGAATCCTCCCACTGCCCTCTTACATGGAAACAATTTTAGTCAACTATTTTGGTAGGCCGTGTTGCTCGGACTCCGGGAAAAGAATCAAGTATGGGTCCATGGGTTAGAACCGACAATTTTCAGGGATTTTCGATGTTTTGGAGTGTCAAAGGTGTTCATTTATCCAAGGGTTGAAAATGAGTGTTTTATCCTCTCAAATCTGGGAAGTACATATAAATGTTAAAGTTTAGTCCAACCAGTTGAATCGAACCCCATCTGCTTTGTCCTTTTTGTCTTTAATTAGGTGGGTTAGATAACTTAATGTTTTGTAATCGATGCTTTCCTTGTTTAAGATAGGGTCTAGGATTGCCTAGGGTTAGGTTAACTGAGCCAAAAACTGCTTCGGTTTGGTTACTGTAACCAAAATATTTAAAAATCCTAAACCGTAACTGGTTTTGTATAGACCGAATGGTTGGCTTTTAGTAAATGTGTTATTTAGTTTGGTTATCCCGGTTTGCTGAAAACTAGGAAAAATAATGCCGGACTTCTTTCATGCTATATAATCAATTGTTCTTAGTGATTTTTAAGTGTCCTTAAAATGCATAAAAGTGAACGTATGACTAGAAAATGAGCACATAAGTATTTTTAAAATATAGAAACTATCTAAACTTATTTTAAGCAACTCATAGGATGTAATGCTTGGTTGGTGCTGTAGGAAAAAGGAGGATGGAAATGGAAACTGAACCTGTGTGCAATGTTTGATGGGCAAGAAATATGCTTAAGCTTAACCAGTGAACCAAATAAAGCTACTTTTGGATCTGACGACCATGGCTTGCTTTCACACATGACTATGGCTTGTTCCATGACTCGCTACCATCTACCATTGTTCATCACCACGGCTTACTATTAGCGCGATCTGCCTTGACGCAATGACCCACCTGCAACCCCTATCACGAAGGCAACCTTGCATCATGAGGATTACCACTCATCATCATGGTCACCCTTCTGACCACCATGGCTTGTTATTGCCCTTCACCAACCAATGTAGGAGCATGTTTTCCGTTGAAACTAATAGCGGAAAACCTCAGGTGGAATTTCATTTCATTGGAAAACCTTTCCCAAAGGAAAATGTTTTCGAGGGAAAGAGAACTTTCCCTCTACCAAGCAATGCCTTGGTCTAGAATTGAAAGTCAAAAAATACCCAAGATCTGGGTTTGATTTAGATACTAAACGAAATCTGAATAGCTAAGAAGAAGGTAAAGGAGAAAGAGCAACGAAGACAATCATATTTACGTGGAAAATCCTCAAAGAGAGGGAAAACCACGGACGGAGGTAGAGAACGTTTATTAGATCGAAATTGAAGTATTACAAGACAATTCTTCACTCCTTCTCTCTCTCTCTGTGTTAGAAAACGGCTCAAACCCTAGAAAAATGAAGATGAGATTATGAATAGTACATCATAAAAGAGAGAAACCCTAGAAATGTGAAACCGGGTATAACAACCCGACCCGAAATAGAAGGTCCATATTGCAGGGGGCTTTGCCCCCTGCACCCCTCTTTGGAGGTCAATGTTGGGCTACGGTCCCTCCACTCCACCACAAACCTCTATTCGAAATCTGGACAAAAAATTTGAAACAAAACCGGAACAATATTTGAAGGATTCTAAATTATCGTTGCTTCAAATTCAAATCCAACCTGAGTGGACCGCTGGGTGATTTACAAAACCGAGATCTGGATCAAATAGTAAGTGGAAGTGATTGGTCGGCAAAATATATATTTGGTTGGCAGTTAAAAGAATCGTGTTGATTTGGTCAAGCTTCAAATCATTCAACTGTAACATTTCCTGTTTGTTCATCTGACAGCATGTAGGAGCAGAAATGAAGCTTTTTGAGCTGGCAGTGTGGCCTTTCTGATGTCATCTTTCCTATAATGAAGGGTTGGAATGAAAAAGGAATGTAGAGAGCAGCTGGAAACCAAATCTGACTATCCCTTATGTGAGAATTTCATTGCTAAGGAAATGACATCCTCAAAAACAACAATTGGCTAATGAAGCCACTCATAAGATGATAAAATTAGTTGAATGGTCAGAGGAGAATTTGGCATTTCTTGTAATAGATCACTCTATCTTATCTAAGGTAGAAAGTGATGGGCCTTTGCTTATCTTGATTCTGGATCTTGTCTGATATTGGATACTAGTTGTACAATTTTCTGTAACATGAGGGGTTGTTTTAATGACCTCTAAATATGCAGTGTTTTATCTATTAGAATATACTTATAAACATGTTTGTGTCGCTACATGTTAAAAACCATCGAAGTTGGTAGTAAAATCAATGATTATATGGCTATCCATTCATATATTTGCGGACATAAGACCTAAAAATGACGCATGTTCTCTGAAAAATGACTCATGATCCACTATTTGATCTCAAGGAAGCTTTGGAGGTGGAGATGAGAGTGAATATTTTCACATGCTTTGCCTTGGGTGTTTCTATGTCCTACACTGTCGTCGAAGTACCTTGCTATGCTTTTATGTATGATTTTGGTATTTCCTTTATTAGTTGTACGAAATGTTGATCATGTGCATATTCTATACTTCAAGCCTCCATAACTGAGCAATATTGTCTTCACGCGCTCTGGATAAAATTTTTGTGAGATAAGAACATTCAAGTTAGAATCATTGACTTGTGCCTCGTTTACTGTTTGTAAATGTTAGAATCATGTAGAATGGGAACAATTTACAGTATTGCTTAATCCTAGTGTTGCCAATTGCTAACCAGCAACAAGAGATAGCCTATTAGCGTGGGGTTTGAAGTGCTATCCTGGTTTTAGATTGATGTCCCAAAGTTGCGAACACAGAGTATTGTAAACGCAATGAAATGTGCTGCAGTTGTTGCTTGGCCGCTGTAGTGCGGTGACTGGACTAGTCTGTATGGGTATTCTGGTAAGGATTGGCTTTAGTTTACCAACAGCGGAAATGGAAAAGGGGGCATGTATTGGGAATTTAGGGTGCTAGAGCTATCACTTCTGTACTGACATAAAATCTGGCTAAGAGAAGATTTTATTTAATGTTTAAGCATCAAGCTATAGAGATTGTATGAAGTAGCAATCTCAATGTCATCTTGTAATTTAGAAACCCCATAAACCAAAATTTGAAACATCCTTGGTAACTACTTGTAACTGCTTCTGTGACAGCCTCTTCATGTTCTTGCTTTGGTGGGAATCCCTGTGACTCTGTGACAGGGAACGAGAACTGTACAATTGGTCTGTCACTATAAAACGCAATCATTTCGTTGGAGACAAAGAGGAGGCCTTTTATGGGCCCCATTGTGGGGTACAGGGGCTACATGCAGCACTGTAACGCCTTTTAAGTGCTTCTTTCTTCTAGGACAGTGAAATGAAACCTGCGCCTGAACGTATCTCTCCCTTTCTGCCTGTAGGATTTTGGCTTCAAAGCTTAGTTTTCCTTCGTTGTTTTGCCCGGCTTGTTCATCCGGCTGAAGATGGAGAATCCACTTTGCTCTGGTTTGACGTGTAGATTCATCGACATCCCCTTCAACCACTTGTTGGTCAAGGTAACAGTCTTATGGGTCTGTTTTGCACCTAAAATATTCACATTAAGATTCCATTGCCATGATTTATGATTCAACCCTTCAAACTATGATTTGATGAATGCCCTGCTGATGGTGTTCCTTGCTTTGCGGATTTATTTGTAACATATATGTAGAAGCAAGTAGTGAATGCTTGTGGTATTTGCTTAAAACATGTTATCTTGAAGGAGTATGCATCGAGCGAGGAAATTTGGTTGTTGATCTATATCTTTTATATATATGCATTTCATGCACATGGATTATGAAAGGTGTTATTAGAATGATTGTTACGAAAAGGAGTTTGAGTTATTATGATCGGACTTTTTCATGTCTAAATTAGAAATTTATGGGTTGTATTACGGCGATTAGGCCTTGCTTCCATGACACCTCAACCATGGTTGCCATGCGATCACTGACAATTGTTTGATTCTATGACCCTCCATCATCCGTCACTCATTAGAAAGCAATTTGATTTGGCCATTTAATCTTTTTTTTTTTTTTTTTTTTTAATATGAAAGTTACAGTCCAAAGATACTTTTGACAAGCCTGCATGATATACCACTCCCTTCTTTCCCAACCGCTTTCCTTCAACAAGAAAAAAGAAAGAAAAAGAGGAAAAGGAAGAGAGATTGAGCAAAACTTTATCATGTGCTTTATTTTCATTATCTCTTGCATTGAGCAAAAATAAAGGGAGTATTAAGGGTGGGACCGTGGCTAAGCTTAAGACACTAAATTTACTGTAGATGTGACTATGACTAGGGATAATAATAGTGTCGTGGTCTATTCAAAATATAAACTGTGTCAAGTTGTATTTGCTTTAATATACTACAAAGACAAATACAACGAACATTTTAATTAGTTGAGTGGTATCTTATTCAAGTTTCTCTTAAGTAATCAAGTGTCATGTTCAAATTGTGTTATCTTGCTATGAGCGGACTTTGACGTCTAGTCATGTGTTCGCCTTTAATAACCTCCCCACAATACTGGAGGTAACTATGTACATTTACCTTCTGAAGATGCTTCCTAATTGTTTTCATTGGAGGCTATGTTAAGAATAGGCGATAAATGACGCACGTAATATTCTATAAAAATTTATATTTAGATGACTAAAATTAAGAAAAATTTGCATGAACAGAAAAATGTGAAACAGAAGCAAAGAGTACTGAAATATGATGGTTTTAGAAAATACTACAAAATGCAGATACATAAAAAATCATTTACAATAGACTTTGTATAAAATATCACAAAATATTTTCTGTCCTAGAGAAAATTCATAAAAATCATTGTGTGCAATTTTATTTTGTACTAAAACAATTGGTAAAAGTCAATATTATACTTCAAAATTTTCACAAGTCGCCAAGGACACCTGCCCCCAATTTTATGATGCTGGCTTTGGCGACTAAGCTGTTCCATCAATTTATGGTCTTAGCGTTCTTGGTGTGATATAATGGAGAATGAAGACAGTGCGTTTCACTCTTCCATTTCAGGCACCTGAATCCCAACAGACATAGCACAACTACCGTATGTTTAATGTGGCAATCTTTTTTTTCTTTTATCAAGACTATAACTTGAAGATTTTCTGCAGAAGATCTTATTCCTCCGTGCAAAATGATTGTTATTTTTATAAAACCCTCCTCTCGTGGAAAGAGGAAAAGTTTTCTGTTCAAGGATAAATTTGATGGCCATAAGTAAGATTCATTGTTTTGTCCTTTCGGGCAATACATATTAGATTGTTGGCAACTTCAAGTAGATTATTGTTGGTTGGTATCACCCGTTCAATCATTTAAATCCTTATTCAACTTCCCTCCTCCACCACATGGGGTGGCTGCAAAGCCTTTTTAGCTGCCATTGTGGCCTAGTGATGTCAGCCATATCCTAAATGCTCTTATGTAAAAGGAAATACAAAAAGGCATTTGAGACCAGATCCACAGAATGGCCCTGTTTATTTTATTGCTGGTAAAGTCACAAATGGCCCAATAATGCCTAGGGTTGTGAAGAACCAAGCGTTTGATAAACTACTCATGTCTAAGCTAAAAAAAAGCTTGTTCATGCGTGATTTGGGGGCCAAGTAAACAGGTCGAGTTTGTGCACGCTCAATAAACTTAACAGATTGAGTTCGAACATGTGGTGCTCTACTCATTAAAATTTGTGAACATTTTGTTAAATGCTTGTTAACGACTTGTTAAGAGCACGTTATTTAAAAACTCGTCATCTAGCTTTGTCTTAAGATGTTATCTTTTAACGGTTCAATTGCTAACATTTTAGCAATTTTTTATATGTACCTAAATTTCACACTTGTAACTCTAGAAACTTCTGTGATTGCTGACTACCTTTCTCCCTCTCCCTTCCGCTTCCGCTTATTGCAATTGTTATCTGGATTTAATGTATGACTTTTCTCTTTCTTAGTTTTAAACATTCAATTTCTGATTTCAAGTTCCTCTGATGTATTACTGTGTGTGATTGTGTTCTTGCCAGTAACATAGCCCATGCGTTTGGGGGGAAAAGAATTTGATGGGTAAACATCAATGTCAAATCAGACTTCCTCAACCCTACCTAGTTATTTCAACTCTCTATTCTGCTTTAAAGTACCTGGTGTTAGATAAAGATGCACAGCGTTGTTATAATCCATAAAACATATTACACCAGACGGAAAACACAGGAACATCTGTGTCTATAGCCGAGTTGACCTCAGGATATGTACTCGGTTCAACACTGATACGAGTGTTTGAGTAATATAACTGACCGAAAGCTTTGCTCGTTCGGCAATAGTCTGATTCCCCCAATATTTCGGCTGATCCATGCAATTGACATCAATAAGCATAAAGAAAATGAATAAGCTTATGGTGACACTGGCTGGCAAAAGGAAATTAAGTTCATTGTAAGCACCACAACGCTTGTAAAAAAAAAATTTGGTGTGGAATATGAATATCAATATACGTATCGGAGTACTGTTATATTGTATTTGTGTTTAAACACATCAGTTTAGTTTCATGTTGATGTGCTTCCATTGTCGAAGTTGTAAAAACAAACAAGAAGTTGTGTTGTCATTTATGGAGAAAAACGGGAGCGAAAGAATCCAAAAGATAACTGACAAGGTGGTTCAATTGTAAATCTACTACCTGATCGTTGATGAGGGCCTAAATAGAAGATACAATGAACTCTAGAAGATACAAACTGGAGATATCCTAAATTGCTTTCATTTTCATTGGAGTTGAATGGTGGAATTTACAGAGCTTGTTTCTGTAAGAATTTATCCTAACATAAAATCTGGGCAAGAACAAAAACATAGAGTGTATGGGGTGAAATGCTGATGAGTTGGCAGGCTCATCATGCTTTGGAGATCGCATGTTGTAGACAATGAAATGTCTTCTTGTAACGTTGAAACCCCATAAACCAAAATTCAAAATCATCTGTAGTAACTACTTGTAGGTACTTCTGTGATGGTCTCTTCATGTGCTTGCTCTGGCTAACTCTTTTGATCTTCCCAAGTGGAATCATGACCTTATAATGGAATCTAAGCGATTCTCCACGAGGGGAAATGAACTTTAGAATTGGTTCGTCACTGCAGAACGCGAGCCTGTCTGTGGAGATAAATAGGAGGCCCTCTATGGGCCCTGCTGTGGTCGACAAGCAACATTTTGAAGCCTTCAAGAGCTGCTCTTCTCTTGGAACGCTGAAGATTCTCCTGAAAACTTTGTCCACCCCGACTACTTGTAAAATTTTGGCTCCTATGGTGGTGAGTTTTCCCTTAACAGTTTTGCGGAGCATGTTGATTTTGTCAAAGACAGAATCTACTTTGATCTGCTTCGAAGTTGGAGATCTCTCTGCTTCGCTGAATTGGGTCGACGGTCCAGGTAACAATCTCTTGGGATTCCTCTTCACCTTGAATGTTGTTCTTGTAGGGGTTGAATTAGCAAGATTTGTAACCATGTTCTTCATATTTGAGGTTGTGTTGATTTATTGTGTATGTAGATTAAGGTGGAGTTAGAGAGGGAGGATGTTTCTTGTGATTGCTTGGAATGTACAATGTGCACAACAAATATATATAGAGAGAAAGGTGACTGGTCAGTGCTGATTCTTAACTTTAGACGTTTGCTGGAGTCATCCATTACTCATCTGCTGTCAGATAGCAATCTTATTTGAGCTGATGGTCTTGTCTGATTGCTTTATTGGAAGGGGCCACGCAAAGATTCTTTTGGAAAAGCTTCCATTTTAAATATTTAAGAAAAAAAGTTATCCTTTTCTTTATAAAAATTATTGATCTCTGATTCTAGCAATGAAGTTAAGCGTGCTTGGGCGAGAGAAGTACCAGGATGGGTGGGTAATACCCTGAAAGGGGAAGGCTGCGTACAGTCCCCCCCCCCCCCCCCCACCCTCCTCCCCAAAAGACCCTGCTTAGGCGGGAGCCCTTGGGGCACTGGGTATGTTGCTTTTTTGATTCCACCAATGAAGGGAAGATTTTGATCTAAAGATTTCGGTAAATCTTTTCCTTTCTGCTAATCGGCATGATGGGAGGAAAAAATTTAGGGTGAAAATTTTGATCCAAAGAGGGGCTGGATGTTGGATAGCTCTGGTACTTTTATGTCTAAGTCCTTTTTGCATCATAGTTCTTCACATAATCCTTTTCCGATTTTCCTTTTGTGCTCTTTTGTTTGAAAAGCTAAGATACCCTTTAGAATTAAGGTTTTTACGTGGACTTTACTTCTTAACAAGCTTAATACTCAAGATTGCTTGCAGAAACAGAGACCTTTTATGGCTTTGTCTCCAGGGATTTATGTTATGTGCTTCTAGAGTGGGGAGTTGCATGACCATTTGTTTTTATGTTGCGTTGTGCCTTGGGATTTATGGTGCAAGCTATTGTCCACTTTTGACAAGATGTGGGTTACTCCAAGATCGGTTAAGGGTATCCTTCTTTCATGGTGTACGGAACAAGGCAGACATTCTAATGTTACAGCTAAGATTGCGATTCTATGGTGTATTTGGCTTGAAAGGAATGTTAGGATCTTTAAGGATCAACATGCATCAGTTAACTTCTTATAGGAGAAGATTGTTTTTTTTTAGCGTCGCTTTGGACAAAGAGCTGTAGGGTTCATTTACTAGGCACTAATGTACCGAATCCCATTAGAACTCCGAAGTTAAACATGCTTGGGCAAGAGGAGTACCAGGATGGGTGACCTCCTGGGAAGTCCTCGTGTTGCCAACCCTATAAGGTTGGGGGTCCTCGGAAATAGCCTCTCAGCAAGGTTACAGCTTGAAGGGGTAAGGCTGCGTACATCCACATCCCTCAAATCCCGCTTAGGCAGGAGCCCTTGAGGCACTGAGTCTGTTGTTGTTGCTGCTTTGGACAAAGAGCTGTGGTGGCTTTGCTGACATAGCCCTAGTTGATTTGCAAAGGGACTAGAGGGTTTTACGTTATTAGTCTATGGTTCTTATTGTTGCATTTTGTAATTTTGAAGACATATTGCCCTTAACCTTTGTACAATCTTTCTGCCTTAATATTATCTCTATTTTCTATCAAAAGAAAAAAATAAAAATTTTTTTTTTCGGGGTAGCTTAGTGGCATTAAGGCTGCATTTGGCTATAGCTGTTAACATTTCAGTTAGCATTTAGCTATTGGACTAGTTAAACAACTAAAAGCTCCATTTGGTAAAAGTTTTTTGGTTAAGCAAGCTTCTCGAAAGCTATCCTAAGCAACGTTTAGAGTTTAGAGTCCGGTTTTGGAAATGCAAAACTACCAATTTTTTCTTTCTTTTTTTTTTTTTTCCCCTCAATTGCTGGTGATCATAACAAAGGAGTTTCTCTACTTTCCTATTTATTTTTTGTCTGTCTGGATCATGTATAGGTGGTTGGCAGTTAAAAAGAATAATGTTGATTTGGTTCATTCAACTGTTTCAACTCCTCTGCGTGCATCTGACTATTTGTGGGGAGCAGCAATGAAGCTCTTTGAGCTGGCAGTGTGGTACTGCTGATGCCCTCCTTTTTGTAATAAAGGGCTTCCTTGAAAAAGCAATGTGGAGGGCAACTGGAAACCAAAATCTGACATTCTCTTTATTCAAAAATAGAGTGGCAGATGAAGAATTTGGCTAAGCAAATGAGGTCATGAGTAAAACGATTGGTGAATGAAACCACTGATAAGATGATTAATCAGTTGATTGGTCAAAGAAGAAAGTTGGCTCTTGCTTATCTGGCGCTTATCTGATACTTTCACTATAGCTTTTTTAACTCCACATCATTGCTGAACCATCCCTCTACTTGTCACTCCATCAAAAGAAATTTGATTGTTGGGCTTCCTATGTGAAGCCTGGTTTTTTTATACTATTATGGCCAAGTTCATGGAGTAGAGGATCGTGCCCGTAGGAAAAATTTTTTGGGGCCTTGTTTTAGTCCAAGCCAAGGCCCATTTTGGAGGATTAATCTGGGGCAATTAGGGTTTCCTTGTGCGCCTATAGGTTTGAGAGAGAAAAGAAGAAACTCCGTAAAACTTCCAAGAAATAAAAAAATCACCGCATCTCCGCAGATGTGGGCATTTTTGGCCGAACTAAGTACATCTTGTGTGTTGTTTTTCGTTTTGTTGTGTTCTTTTTGGTGCGTTTCCTGACATTGATTTGAGCAGGTAAACTTTTTCTTTTCTTTTCTTTTTTTTTTTTTTTTTTGAAGAAAAGATATGATCCAATGTTTGTCTGGAAAAGCCTCGAACCCTTGAAAGGAAAAGGAAAAGAATTGAGAAAGAGAGAAAAAGCATTATCTTTTGCCTTCCTTCTCCCAGGTGGTCGACAAAACAGAAAGGGCATAATTTAGTGGGGGACTGTAGCTAGGGATGGCAATGGGGCGGGTATAACTCGTTACTTGTGGGTACCTGCCACGTTTTGGGCAGAGTATGGATGATAGTAAGATGGATAGCAGGTACAGGTAGGGTACAAATATAAATACCTAGAGGGCTGGGATGGTTGGCCCTACCCCATCCTGTTCCATACGCACCTCATATCTACCCACATTATTTGGCCCAATTTGTATTTAATTAATTTAAATATAAACTAATGACACACACACATCCAATTTATCTATTAAAAATGTGGCAAAATATAATTAGGTTACAAAAAATAATTTTAAATAATTACATGTGTGAATATACGTAACTATCAAATACACAGATTGGGGTGAGTATGGGGTGGGTAATGGATATCCATTGGATTCCCACGGGTAGTGAAGCGGGTATGGGCCCCGTTGCCATCCCTAATTGTGGCTCACTAGGTTCACTGTAGATTCAGCTGCGATTAAGGAATGTGACCATGTCGTGTCCTTTGGAACTATAACCATATTGAATGCATATAGTCCTAAAATAAGATACAATATTATAAAACAACTGATTAGTTCATTTTGCTCAAACTATGGTAAATCATGTTAGGTTTGAGTCAAAATCGAGAAGTGTCATCATATTGAGTTCATTTTGTAACTATGCATTGTGCTCATTGTGTCATCTTATTATATCAGACTTTTACCTAATAGTCACGGATTCAAATCTCAAAAACAACCTTGCCACATAACTAGAGGTAAAACGCACATTTAACCCTTCCAAACTCTACTTTGGTAGGTGCCTACTTAACTTGTGTTCATATATTTATTTTGCAAGAGTTATTTGATAATGGGGAATGGAGATATTACAGTTCACTCTTCCAGGTAAGACATTGAAATTCCAACTGACATAGTACGACCTCCCCCTTTATTCTGATTGATTCAAAATTCCTTTTTCCTTTCATCAAGACTACAGCTTGAAGATTCCTTGCAAATGGTTGTTACTTCTTTAGAACCCTTCTCTCCCTGAAACAAGAAAATTCTGTTTAAAGCCAAGTGTGATGATAATAATTACATGTTCGTTGTTTTATTGTGTTGTGTCTAGAATTGGATGTTGGCATTTAAGAAAATCTTGTTGGTTAAGGTCACTTTTTCATCCAGAGCCCTATTCAACTTTTCTGTATGTATTTAGTATATATGGAAGTGGCAATAAGGCCTTTTGAGCTGGCATTGTGGCATAGTGATGTCAGCCATTTTCTAAGGTGATTATGTAAAAGGACATGCATAAAGGCACTGGAGACAAATCCAGAAAATGGTTCTTTATTTCTGGTTGGTTGAAGTTATTGAAAGAAATCTGAAATTAACTTGAAGTAGTCCTGATTTGACATTTTTGACAGAAGGTGAAAACTAAACTATTTAAAAAAAGGGGGTGAAAACTGAACTTTTTAATGAAATTTGTTAAAGTTTTAAAGTGACACTAAATTGTGAATTGACCATTGTGAAAGAAAAAGGGACTTGAGAATAAGGTTGAAGGGTTGGATGGGATCCGACATTGTATCAAGCCCCAGTTATGGCCCGAACAGTAGACTAAGGACTTATTAATAACTGGTCTGATATCGTCTTGAACAAATGATTTGATCTAGTTCAGATTTTGGTCTTGACGTTCCTGGACTAAATGACCTGGTTTGATCTAGTATATTATTCTGATAGATATCCGAACACTTCTACTTTTTTGCCTGATTACAATCTCGTTAGCGACTTAATGCACTGGCCCACTGGGGGGTGGGGGGATAATTTGAAGTTCATATCATTGCCTAATTAGAGGCCCTTCCTCAACCTCACATGGTTATTTCAAATCTCCACTTTGCGTTTTAGTATCCATGTCAAATAAGGATGTGTAATTATTAGTATCACACTTGAACACTTTGAATTAGACCAGACGAAATACACAGGAAAATCTCATAAAATAGTCGAGTCAACCATGGCACATGTTGAGTTAGATGGCTGTATAAAGCTGTTATTTTGTAAGCTATATGTCTGATTGCCTCGACATTTTGGATAATCCAAGCAACTAGCATCAACAAGCATAACGGCAAGGAACAAGTTTGTGGCGAGACTGCAGGTGAGCTGCATAATGCTAGATTTGGTGTGAAACATGAATTTGAATTGACTCGTTATAGTTGTATTTATAATGATAATGTAGGTGTGGTTGAATCCACCAGTTCAGTTTGCATGTTGGTGGGTTTTCATTATCAAAGTTGTAAACAATATGAGAAGGTAATCATATTTTCAATTGTTTACAAAATGCAAGCGCAAGATACCAAACTCAGTGGTGAAGTTGTAAACGTATATTGTGAATTGATTAGGGCCTAAATAGAGGATAAATGTACCCTATACTTATCCTGGAGAAAATTGTCCTGATATTCAACAGAGACAGGTTGAATTTACAGAGCTGGTTTCTATACAAAATTTGCCCTAACATAAAATCTGGGCAGAACACATGGGATATATTTTTTTTTTTTTTTTTTTTTTGGGAGAAAAGAAGGGGGGTGGTGGTGTTGCGGATGAACTCTACCAGCTCATCAAGCTGTTGGGATTGCATGCTGTAGGCCACGGAATGGGTTCTTGTGACTTTGAAATCCCATAAACAAAAACTCAAAATTGTCCATAGTAACTACTTGTGCGTATTTCTGTGATGGCCTCTTCATGCTTTTGGTCTGACAAACTTTTTTGATCTTTCCCAGTGGAATCATAACCTTGTAGTGCAATCTAAGTGGTTCTCCATTTGAGGATGATAACTTTAGAATTGGTTTTTCACTGCAGAACGCGAGGCTGTCCGTGGTGACAAAGATGATACCCTCAATGGGGCCTGCTTTTGTTGACAAGCAACATTGAGAAGCCGTCAAGAGCTGCTCGTCTTCTTGTATGCTGAAGATTCGCCTGAAAACTTTGTCCGCCCCACCTTCGTGTGCAATTTTGGTTCCTAAGGACAGTTTTGCCTCCATAAATTTGCGCAGCTTGTTCACTTTGCTGAGGACAGAATTTGCTTTGCTGTGCTTCAAAGTTGGAGATATATCTGCTTCGCTGAAATGGTTTGATGGTCCAGGTAATAATTTCTTTGGATTATTATGCACCTTGAACTTCATTCCTGAGGGGATGAGATTAACTTGATCTTTAATCATGTTTCTCGTATTTGAGGTTCTTTGTTGATCTGTTGTGTTTGTAGATTAAGGTAGTTGAGAGAGGAGGGATGCTTCTGGTGGTTGCTTGAAAATTAGAATGTGTGCAATATATGTATATAGTGAGAAGAAAAGGTGGTTGGTGAGTTCTGTCGTCAGTTAGAAATCTTGTTTGATTGCTTTATAGAAAGGGATCATGAAAAGACCCTTTTGTAAAAGCTTCCATGTTAGATGTTTAGTTGGTTGGCAGTTAAAATAATCATGTTGGCATGGGTCAGCTTAAAATAATTCAACTGTAACCAATCCTAGATGCATCTGACTGCATGTGTGGAGCAGCAATTACGCCTTTTGAGCTGGCAGTGTGGTCTTTCTGACGCCAGCCATCCCATAATAAAGGTCTGCATTGAAAAAAGCAAAGTGAAGGAACTGGAAACCAAATCTGACGTTGTTTTTATTCAAAAAAGAGAGGGACGTAAGAATTTCATTGTTAAGCGAATGAGGTCCAGAGGAAAAAAAAAAAATGATTGGTCAATAAAATAACTCATAGAATGATGAAATTAGTTGATTCGTCAAAGAAGAAACTGGGCTTTTGCTTATCTGGATCTTATCTATCTTATCTGATGCTTTTACTGTATACCCTTTCACTCCCACTGACCATCTGTCTGATCCTTCCCCCCTTTTGAACTCCACCTCATTGCTGAATCATCCCTCCACTCTCCCACATGTTAACCATTCTATCAAACACTTTATTAGCCTATGCTCTCTTGGTAAAAGATCAGATACTGGTCCAACCCATTAGCTAGGAAGCACATATATGAATACAGATACGAGATACGATATGATATCAATACGCTGAGCCAACACGTAATTTTTCAAAAAACTAGGATAGGACACCTTGGGGACACGTTGCTTCAAAATTATGTATTTTCATATATATATATATATATATATATAAATTGATGAATAAACATGGGTTATAAATTTAAAAAATAAAAATACAATAGCTTAAGAAAAAAACAAAGCTTAACTAAAATAGGCAAATTCAAGGATATACAATTAACAAAAAAAAAATTTAACAGAGGTTCAAGCCATGCTTCTGCCGCTGCTGTTAACTTGTCTGTTTCGATCTCTCTCTCTCTCTCTTTCTCTCTCGACTTGATTTAACAAAGGTTTCCTTCTCCTTTTTTCTTGATTCTCGCCCTCTTTCAAATTGTACAAAAATATAAATTTTTTTTTTTATCAAAATAGCTATAAATCATTTGATAATATTAGTTTATTTTTAAATTTAATTTAAATATAATTATATAATTTATATAATATAATGTAACAATTTTATATGAATGCTATTATATTAGATACATACAATAATATATTATAATATTATACTTTTAAAGTCAAACCATGAAAAACGCGTCGGAAGGTATCTGAAGCATGTCGGAAACGTGTTGGAAATTCAAAATTTTAAAAGAATCGGATACTTTTTCCACGTATTGGACACGTATCGAAAGTGTGTCAGAAAAGTGTTGAAAACGTGTTGGAAATTCGAAATTTGAAAAAAAAAAAAAAAAAAAAACGTATTGGATACTTTTTTCACGTATTGGACACGTATCGGAACGTGTGGGAAGCGTGTCGGTGTTAAATACGTGTTAGACACCGATACTTTGACCAAAAAAGAGTGTCGGTGCTTCCTAGCCCATTAGTAACCCATAGTGTTGAACCGGGTCAGGTGTCATAAGGCGGGTTTTGTTGACTCAGGTTAAAATGAAAAACATTCAACCCAAGCCAATAGCTACCTCTAATCTTTCATGATACTTTTGCTATACCCTTTGACTCCTCCCATCCTTTTGAATTCCACATCATGGCTGAATCATCCCTTTTCTCTCCTATGTGATTACCATTCTATCAAATAGTCTAGTAGCCTACCTTCTTTTGGGAAAAAGGATCACATACAGGTGCTTATCTTAAGGCTGCAGCTTGCTGTTTTTCAGGGATTTTAACATTTCTGCGCTAATTTGGAGTAATCATCATGTTATATGGCGCCCATGCATCCAATGGGCATTATAGGTATATAGGAACAGAATAAGAGTTCGAGTATCATTGCTCATTTGTTAATATAGAAAGTAAATATAAGTGGAAGAAAATTAGTCCATCAAATTCAAGTAGTTGTAAAACCATTATTTCTGTGAGCTATATGTCTGATTCCCCCAACTTTTTGAATAATCCGTGCAACTAACATCAATAAGCACAATGAAAAGGGATAAGTTTTTGACGAGACTATGGCAGGGCCATAGTTGCAAGAAACTCCGTAAATGTTAAACATTTCACGCTCAAATGCGAATCAGCATTTCAAATTTAAATTCGCATTTCCAATACATATCTAACTTGACGGAAACACGATTTTTAAGAATCATGGAATCATTTTAATGAAAAGATACTTACCAAATGATTTGTTCGCTAATTATATCACTCGATTTAAAGAATAATCGAATTGTGTGGACATGTTGGAGTTAATTTTCTTGATCTTATTTATTGGACTACTTTATCTTTTTGTTTATTTGTTAATATTGACTTTGTTTTGGTATTTATGCTTTAACGGCTCAATTAATGATATTTTATTAATTTTTCTTGTATATGTAATATGTAGTAAATTAGGAGGAGACGACTCCAGTCAGAAGATGCGAACAAGATCACACTACGCTAGGAAAGAGAGGGAGAGGCAGGCCATCCAACAGGACGTCACTCACCTAAACCTATGGGAGGAGATGGCCTTAGATAGAACTAGGTGGAGGGCTAGCATAGAGGTGGCCGATGTAGCGGTTTAGAGTAGAGCATCTTTGACTACTTGCACTAGTGACTTTAGGTGTCTTGACTTCCTCTTTGGCAAACATGTCTTGGAGCATCTATTTGTGTATCGGTGTGCTAGAGTGCTGGAGTACTTGCCGACTATTTGTCTACAGTTACCTTCCTTCGAATTTCCCTTCAAGTTCTGCTTTGTATGCTTGGCTTATGTTATGTATTGATCTAATACTAAGTTGTTTTCATGCTTCCAGGCTCTAAGATTACATGATGACACGCTCTTCAGGTTGGGGGTCCTCGGCAACAGCCTCTCTTCAGGGTAGCACCCTAAAGGGTGCGCCCCCCCCCCCCCCCGGCGAACCCTGCTTATGTGGGAGCTCTTGTGGCACTGGAACTGTTGTTGTTGTTGTATCTAATATGTAGTAATACAAGTGCTTCCTCTATGTTCCCAACCTTAGAAACTTGTATGACTGCCAGTCCCCATTCCCACATCTGCTTCATGCAACTATGGGCTGAGCTGCTCAAAATATTTGCTGTGAAATATTGAATATCAGTAGTGTCATTATTGGTGATATAAGGTAGCTGTGGTTGAGCCCATCAGTTTAGTATGCATGTCAGTGTGTTTTCATTATCAAAGTTGTAAAAGATATGAAAAGGTAATCAAGTTTACAATTATTCTGAAAATTTTCATTGCAAGATATCAAACTCAGTGGTGGAGTTATAAACCTATCGTGTGAATTGATTATGGCCTAAATAGAGGACAAATATACGGTAACACTATGGAGATAGCCTCGGAAAAATTGCCATGATATTGAACACAAGCAAGAATAGAGGGGTAGAATTTACAGAGCTTGTTTCTGTACAAAATTTTACCCTAACATAAAGTCTGTGCAAGAGAAATGCATAAAATATTTGGGGGAGAGAAAAGAGAGGGGGGGGGGATGAACTCGTCTGGTTCATCATGCTCTAGAGATTGCAATTCTGTAGGCCACGGAATGGGTTTTTGTGACTTTGAAATCCCATAAAACAAAACTCAAAATTGTCCACAGTAACTACTTGTATGTATTTCTGTGATGGCCTCTTCATGCTCTTGCTCTGGGAAACTTTTTTGATCGTGACCAATGGAATCATAACCTTGTAGTGCAATCTAAGCGGTTCTTCATTGGAGGATGACAACTTTAGAATTGGTTTGTCGCTGCAGAACGCAAGGCTATCCGTGGAGATGAAGACGGTGCCCTCTATAGGGCCTGCTTTGGTTAACAAGCAACATTGAGAAGCTGTTAAGAGCTTCTCCTCTCTTTGTACACTGAAGATTCGCCTGAAAACTTTGTCCGTGCCACCTTCTTGAACAATTTTGGCTCCTAAGGTCAGTTTTCCCTCAACAATTTTGCGCAGCTTTTTCACTTTGCTGAGGACAGAATTTGCTTTGCTCTGCTTTGAAATTGGAGATCTATCTGCTTCTGTGAAATGGTTGGAGGGTCCAGGTAATAATCTCTTCGGATTATTCTCCACCTTGAATGTTATTCCTGCAGGGATTGAATTAACTGGTTCCTTAATCATGTTTGTCATATTTGAGGTGCTTTGTTGATCTAATGTGCAAGTAGATTAAGTTAGTTGAGAGAGGAGGGATGCTTCTGGTGGTTGCTTGAAAATTACAATGTCTGCAATATATATAGTGAGAAGAAAAGGTGGTTGGTGAGTCATCGATGGGTCATCTATCGTCAGATTGAAATCTTGTTTGATTACTTTATAGAAAGACATCATGAAAAGATTCTTTTCGAAAGGTTCCATGTTGTATATTTATTAAGAAGACGTTTCCTTTTATTTAAAGAAGATTATGAGTCTTTGAATTGGCAAAGCCCAAAAAAGCAGTAAAAGAAAAACAAAAAAAGGAAAATTTTGATCGTGAGATTCCTAGTTTTTATTCTTTCTGAAAAACAATTAGTTGGTTGGCAGTTAAAAGAATCATGTTGAGATGGGCCTGCTTTGGATCATTCAACTGTAACCGATCCTACATGCATCTGACTGCATGTGGGGAGAAACAATTAAGCTTTTGAGCTGGCAGTGTGGTCTTTCTGACGCCAGCCATCCCATAATAAATGTCTGCATTGAAAAAAGCTAAGTGAAGGAACTGGAAACTAAATCAGACATCATTTTTATTCAAAAGAGAGAGGGACGTAAGGATTTCATTGTTAAGAGAATGAGGTCCAGAGAAAAAAAAAATCATTGGTCAATAAAACAACTCATAGAATGATGAAATTAGTTGATTCGTCAAAGAAGAAAGTGCGCTTATCTGGATCTTATCTAATGCTTTTGCTACATACCATTTCACTCCCACTTAACATCTTTCTGATCCTTTCCCCCTTTTGACTCCACATCATTGCTGAATCATCTCTTTTTCTCTCCGACGTGGTAGCCATTCTATCAAATAGTTTCGTAGCCTGTTTTCGCTTGGGAAAAGGATTGGATATGGATACCAAGGTCACGACTTGCTATTCGTCAGGGATTTTGTTGTTTTTGTGCTAATTTTTTGTTATATGGTTTCCAAGCATTGAAAGGTTATTATAGGTATTTTGGAGTGGAATAAAGAGTCTGGACTTTATTGCTTATGGATTCCTCGTTAATATGGAAAGTACATGTAAATGGAAGAAACTTAGTCTATCCAGTTCAGGTCGCCTTTCGAAAATGGAAGCAAAGTGGTTATATATTCTTATTTTCTGTGTGATTTTTAAAGTTTATCAAATTAAAGTAATTATGTAGAACGACTGTTCATGTATGATATTTGATCTAATTGTTACATAATTGACTGTAACTTGGGGTTGCTTTTGTAATGACCCTAAAAATCAAATTTATATGTACTGTATTTATTAGAATATGCCCCCAGTCTTGCATGTCTGTTGTTGTTACGTTATTTGACTTGAGCAGGTATTTTTTTTGCTTGCATTTTTGTTATTGCTTTATTTGACTTGGATTTCATAAATATTCTTTTTAAGGTTGGGGGCCTTTCGGAAACAGCTTCTTTATAGGGTAGCACGCTGTAGGGGTCATGCTCCATACATCTTACCTTCCCAGACATTGCCTTGGCGGGAGCCTCTTTGAGGCACTAGTTCGTCTTCTTTTTTTTTTTTGTTGTGATTGTGGGAGGTAATCATGTCATGTCTTGTCATATTTAAGTAGGTTGAATGTCCCCCCCCCCCCCCTAAAACATGGGAAAATAAAAAAGGTATGTTAATTGGTAAAGTTGTCTTTCAATGGTAGATTATGTCGGGTTCAAGTCAGAATTCAGTCATGTCAAGTCCTATTCAAGTGTCTCTACTAACTTCATGTCGTTTTTGAATCACGTTATCTGTCATGTATGGCTTTGAGTTGGTAGTCACAGTTCAAATCTCTAATGCCTCTGCACAAAAGTAGAGATAAAACTGTATACATTGAATTTTGCTCAGATCCCATTTTGATTGAAGCTTCGCAATGTTGTTAATGTATGTTTTCTAAGAGTTGTGTGTGGAGACAATGGTTAATGTATCTTTTCTAGAGCATTTTAACTCTTTCAGGTCAGACGATATAATCCCAACGTAATAGTACAACTTCCTCAGTAGTCTGTTGTTTGGTTAAAAAAAAAAAAAAAAAAGAAACACCTCTCTTTCTTTTATATTTATAAGACTCCATGAAAATTCCTTGCATAAAATTTTATTTTTCTATGTAAGGTGATTATTTCTTTGCTTTCTCTTAATTTTTGATTCTGTCTGGAAAATAAATAGTTGGTTGGCAGTTAAAAGAATCATGTTGACATGGGCCAGCTTTGAATCGTTCAATTGTAACTATCCTACATGCATCTGACTGTATGTGGGGAGAAGCCGTTAAGCTTTTGAGCTGTCAGTGTGGTCATTTTGATGTCAGCCATCCTATAATAAAGGCCTGCACTGAAAAAGCAATGTGGAAGAACTGGAAACCAAATCTGACATTCTTTTTGTTCAAAAGAGTGTGGGACATAAGAATTTCATTGCTAAGCAAATGGGGTTGAGAAGAAAGTTGGCCCTTGCTTATCTGGGATCTTATCTTATCTAATGCCTTTCTATACCCTTTCACTACCAACCATCTTTCTTATCCTTCCCCCTTTGAACTCCACATTATTGCTGAATCATCCTTCACTCCCCTGCATGTTAACCATTCTATCAAAGACTGTATTAGCCTATGTTACCCATTAGTGACTCACAGTGTTGAACAGGGTCAAGAGTCATAAGGCGGGTTGGGTTGGCTTAGATTAGAGCAAAAAACATTTGACCGGTGTCCTGACCTGCTCTGGGTCGATCAGTTTGACCTGCCTGTGTACCGGGCTTGAACCAGGTAGACTCAAAATGAAGGTCAGGTTGAACTAGATTATGGGTAACCATTTTATCAAATAGTTTAGCAGCCTATGTTCTCTTGGGAAAAGGACTGGATGCGGATACTTAAGGTCGCAGCTTTCTAATTTTCAGGGATTTTCGTTGATTCTGTACTAATTTGGAGTATCCATGTTATAGTTTACATATAAATTAGAAGAATCTCTAAAGATATTTATTTTATTTTTTCTATTTCTTTTTCTCAATCTCACGAACAAGATGAAAAAATAAGATTACTTGGTTGGTGTCCGAGCAGTCAATGGGTATTATAGGTATTTATTAGAATATGCTTCAAAGCGTTACTAAATAACTTTTTTTTTGATAAGTCGTTACTAAATAACTCTGTGTCTGTGCTTTCAAACCTTTGTAGCCATTAAGTCTAAAGGAAAATTATATTCTCTAAAGAAACCAAACGCAATCGATGTGATACTTTATATGACACATGCACAACCCTGTATTCACAAAATCACTATGGCAGCAGTGGTGTGATCGTTTGGAAGCTTTGGAGTGGGAGATGAGAGTGAAGCTTTCACTTGCTTTGCCTAGGTTGTTTCTATGTCTTAGACCATACCCCAAGGTTTATCATATAGATTCAGTACTTCAAATGTCCATGGCTCAGCACCATTGCTTCCATGCTCACTGGATGTAGATTTTTGTGACGAGAATATTCGTGTTAGAATCACGTAGAAACTAATCTAGTAAGGATCAAATTTGTTTTCTTTTCTTCTTTTTACATTGATAAGGACACCACAATTCCCATAATAAGGACCAGAACTTTGGGAAGGAGAGGAGGGGGGGCAGGGATTTTACCCACCAAGCCGATCCAAGCATTTCTTCTATTGTCTTTTCTTGAATGAGAGCAATTTGTATTTTAGCTAATCCTGGCATTGCCAATTTGCTGACTAGCAACAGGAAGTAGCCTGGCCATCATGTTACAATTGCCCTCATGGAAATTGCCCCTATTATGTTACATCGATGACGTCCCATTTCTGCAACTAAGATCAGTTGCCAAGCGGCATTCTCTTTTTAGGACACAGCCAGTGATCATGAGAAAAAGACATCACTTCACCAACTTTACATCATTGCTGAATCATCCCTCCACTTTTCCACCTGGTAACCATTCTATCAAATAGTCTCGTAGCCTAACTTATCTTGGGAAAAAGAATCAGATACAGGTACTTATCTTAAGGCCGTGGCTTGCGATTTTCAGGGATTTTAATGTTTCTGTGCTAATTTGGAGTATCCATCATGTTATATGGTGCTGTTGTGTCCAATGGGCATCATAGGTATATTGGAGCAGAATAAGAGTCCAAGTATCATTGCTTATGTATTCCTCATTAATGTAGAAAGTACATATCAGTGGAAGAAAATTAGTCCATCCAATTCAAGTAGATGTCAAACCATTATGTTTGTGAGCTATATGTCTAATTCTCCTAACTTTTTGAATTATCCATGCAACTAACATCAATAAGCATAATGAAAAGGAATAAGTTTATGGTAAGACTATGACACAGCCATAGCTGCAGGGAACTCCTAAAATGTTAACGTTTCATGCTCAGAAACATGATTTGGCATTTTAATGTTAGATTCGGGTTTCCAACGCATATTAAACTCAGTGGAAACACTATCATGGAATCATTTGAATGCGAAAATGCTTAATAAATGATTTGTTTGCTAATTATATCACTAGATTTAAAGAATAGATGAATTGGCTAGACATGTTGAAGTTAATTTTCTTAATCTTATTAATTAGAGAATACTTATTTTTTTTGGTTATTGCATAATATTGACTTTATTTTGATATTTTGTGCTTTAACGGATCAATTAATGACATTTCAGTAATTTTTCTTGTATATCTAATATGTAGTAAATTAAAGTTAAAAGGAAAATACTATAAAAACGGTAGTGCGACCAGCTATTACTTATGGGGCGGAGTACTGGCCAATTAAACAGCACCATACGCAGAAGCTGAAGGTGGGGATGTTGCGGTGGATGTGCGGACACACAAGGAATCAGAAATGACGTTATAAGAAGTAAATTGGGTGTGGCCCCAATCAACCATAAGTTGAGGGAGCAACGTTTGCATTGGTTTGGGCATGTTAAGAGGAGACCAACCACTGCCCCGGTCAGGAGATGCGAACAATTCCATAGTACAAATGGGAAGAGAGGGAGAGGCTGGACAAAGAAGAGTTAAATGGAGACTATTCAACAAGACCTCACCCACCTCAACCTAAATGAGGAGATGGCCCTAGATAGAGTTGAGTGGAGGGTAAGCATAGGTTACCCGATATAGCGGGTTAGAATAGCGGAGCTCATCCAAGCTAGTACTAGCACCCTTAGGCTTATATGTATACCTGCTTGATTGTATGCAACTTTCGCCGTGTGTTGGTGCATTTTGTTATGTCACTCCGTTGAGTTATTGCCTATTGCTTATTGCTTATGCTTATTGCTTATTACTGTTGTATGCTCTCTATCAGCTTGCTCTGTGTCATGTCTTATGCTTTTATGCTTAGATGCTTGTATGCTTTTATGCTTTTGTTATTGTATGCTTTTACGCCTTTATACTTCTCAGGTCGGGGGTCCTCGGACATAGCCTTCCTTTAGAGTAACACCCTGAAGGGGTAAGGTTGCGTACATCCCACCCCTCCCAGACTCTGCATATGTGGGAACCTTTGAGGCACTAGATTTGTTGTTATTGTTGTTGTTGATCTAAGATGTAGTAATATAAGTGCTCCTTCTATGGTTCCTATCTTAGAAACTTCTATGACAACCAACTCACGTTCCCGCTCCTGCTTCATGCAACTATGGGCTGAGCTACACAAAATGAACATTTGCTGTGAAATATGGATATCAACTGTCATTTTTGTTGATATAAGCTAGCTGTGGTTGAGCCCATCAGTTTAGTATGCATGTCAGTGTTTTTTCATTATCGAAGTTGTAAAAGATATGAAAAGGTAATCAGGTTTTCAGTTATTCAGAAAAATGCCAGTGCAAGATACCAAACTCAGTGGTGGAGTTATAACCTATACTGTGAATTGACTATGGCCTAAATAGAGGATAAATGTACGGTAACACTCTGGAGACAGCCTTGGAAAAATTGCCTTGATATTGAACACAAACAGGAGTAGAGGGGTAGGATTTACAGAGCTTGTTTCTGTACAAAATTTTGCCCTAACATAAAATCTGGGCAATAGGGGGGTGGGATGAACTCGGCTGGTTCATCATGCTCTAGAGATTGCTTGCTGTAGGCCGCGGAATGGGTTCTTACGACTTTGAAATCCCATAAAACAAAACTCAAAACTGTCCACAGTAACTACTTGTACGTATTTCTGTGATGGCCTCTTCATGCTCTTGCTCTGGCAAATTCTTTTGATCTTCCCCAATGGAATCATAACCTTGTAGTGCAATCTAAGCGGCTCTCCATTTGAGGATGACAACTTTAAAATTGGTTTCTCGCTGCAGAATGCGAGGTTATCTGTGGAGATGAAGACGATGCCCTCTATGGGGCCTGCTTTGGTTGACAAGCAACATTGAGAAGCCATTAAGAGCTGGTCCTCTTTTCGCACACTGAAGATTCGCCTGAAAACTTTGTCCATGCTAACTTCTTTTACAATTTTGGCTCCTAAGGTCAGTTTTCCTTCAACAATTTTGAGCAGCTTGTTCACTTTGCCAAGGACAGAATTTGCTTTGCTCTGCTTTGAAGTTGGAGATTTATCTGCTTCTCTGAAATGGGTTGGCGGGTCCAGGTAATAATCTCTTCGGATTATTCTCCACCTTGAATGTTTTTCCTGCAGGGAATGAATTAACTGGTTCTTTAATCATGTTTGTCATATTTGAGGTGCTTTTTTGATCTAATGGGTTAAGTAGATTAAGGTAGTTGAGAGAGGAGGGATGCTTCTGGTGGTTGCTTGAAAATTACAATGTTGCAATATATAGTGATAAGAAAAGGTGGTTGGTGAGTCATCCATTGCTCATCTGTTGTCAGATTGAACTCTTGTTTTATTACTTTGTAGAAAGACGTCATGAGAAGATTCTTTTGGAAAAGCTTTCATGTTATATATTTATTCAGTACATTTTTTTATTTTTGTTTAATTAAGATTCTTAGTCTCTGAATTAGCAAAGGCCAGAGAAGCAGTAAAAAGAAATTAAAAAAAGGAAAAATTTTGATAGTGAGATTTCTATTTTTTGTTATATCTGGAAAACAATTAGTGGGTTAGCAGTTAAAAGAATCATGTTGAAATGGGTCAGCTCTGAATCACTCAACTGTAACAAATCCTACATGCATCTGACTATGTGGGAAGCAACAATTGAACTTTTGAGCTGGCAGTGTGGTCTTTCTGACGCCAGCAAATGAGAAGGAACTGGAAACCAAATCTGACATTCTTTTTATTCTAAAAGAAGAGGGGGGGGGGGGGGGGGGGGGGGGGGCGGCGATGAGAATGTCATTGCTAAGCAAATGAGATCCTGTGGAAAAAAAAATGATTGGTCGTTGAAACCATTCATAAGATGATGAAATTAGTTGATTGTTAAAGAAAAAAGTTGGCCCTTGCTTTTGTGGATCTTATCCGATACTTTCTGCTAATACCCTTTAACTCCTACCATCTTTCTGATATTTCCCCCTTTTCAACTCCACATCATTGCTGAATCATCCCTCCACCCTCCCACATGGTAACCATTCTAACAAATACTTTAGTAGCCCATGTTCTCTTGGAAATAGAACCAATACAGGTACTTAACCTTAAAGTCGCAGCTCGCTATTTTCTAGGGATTTTTGTTGTCTCTGTGCTAATTTGAAGTACCCATATTGGTATATGGTGTCCAAAAGAGTCCGGGCATCGTTGCTTATGGGTTTCTTGTTAATATGGAATGTACAACTAAGGGCATGTTTGGTTTGAGGGAAATGAGGGTGGCAGTTAGGGCAAACGTTATCCCTTGAAAATTTATCCCATAAGGGGTTAAAAGTGTTGCACTAGTCCCACTAGTGCAAAACTTTTAACTCCATATGGGGTATAAGTTCTGTAGAACTTTTAACCAAATATGAGCAGAACATTGTTATGAAATATAACTAATGAGCTGAGTTGACCTGCAATCGACTAGAACCTGCGTTGGCACCCAACCGACCCAACTCGTTAATGATCTGACAAGTTTGACCTCTTAAATTAAAGAGTTGAATTGACCTGAGTTAGAGTTGTAGGTGGGGTTGTTTTTGGGCTTTGAGCCAAGACGACCGGCCCTTGATCATTAGTCAACACGAGGCAAGTCCAACCATGCAATCAACATGACTTAGATTAATTCAAATTAACACGTTCTTACCTGTACAACAATTTTAAGATCTTTGACTTTCTTTTTGGCTTGTTGCCAAGTTGTGGAAAAACTATTTTTTTCAGAAGCACTTTTGTAAAAACTGTCAGTAAGGGCATTTTTGTTTGAGAATTCTTAGTTTTTGCTTTTAAAGGAGAAGAACTAATTTCCTACTTCTGCTTAAAAGCAAAAATCAACTCTTGTTTCTATTTAAAAGCACTTTCTTTCCCGGTCAAACACCCTCAAAATTTAAAAAAAGTGTTCTTTTTTGGAAAAAGAACTTTATTTTTTTCAGGAAAAGAAACTTCCCCAAACCGGCTTTGTGAAGTAAGTTTTTCCATCAAGTTATGTTCTTAAGTAGCTTTTCCAGGAGTTTTTGGAGGAGACAGGAGTAAGTTCATCAGCTTTAGAGAATTTAACACTTTCAGGTCAGATATGAAATTCCTACAGGAAAAGTGCAACTTCCTCTGTTTTCTATTGTTTGGTTCAATTTTTATTTATAAGGCTAAAACTTGAAGATTTCGTGCAGAAAATCTTATTTTTCTAATGTTAACTGGTTGTTATTTCTTTAAAACACTCTACCCAAAACGAAGTTCCTTTTAATATCCGAGGCAAAGTTAGATGATCATAATTACAAATTCTGTTTAGCCCTTTTGGGGAATATAGAATTGGATGTTTGCATAAAAAGGCCACACTGCCCGCTCAAAGGGCTTCACAACCCCTAACTACCATTTGGCTCTCTTTTTTGGTAAATTGGGGTATGTAGGTAGCTTAGATGCACGTTGAGTACTCAGGCTGCACTCATTGTAAGGGTTTTTTTACTAAAAACCATATAAATTTCAGGTGCGGTTTTAAAAACCACCTAATTTTTTTAATTTTTCAATGTCACACGTAAACTTTCCAAAATTTTTTAGTGTCACACCTTAATAAGACGCCGTTAACATCCATTAGTTTTTACTAACGTGACATTTTAAAAAATATTTTTTTAAATATAAAAATAATTTTTTGAAATATTTATAAATTTTTTAGGTATTTATAATATTTTTTAAAATATTTTTAAATTATTTTAAATGTAAATTTAAATTTTTTAAAATTATTATTATTTTTTTTTTTTTTCAAAAGCTACTTCAGCTAAAACTAACTGATGTTAATGACATCAACATTAAGACATATGACATTGAAAAATTAGAAAATTTAGGTGATTTTTTGGAAAATGCACCTAAAATTTATGTGGTTTTTAGTCAAAAAAAACCCATGCCTTATTAAATAAATAGAATTCCAAATATAGCAGGAGGTCAGGTCGTGTCATGATGACAATGTTCATGTTCCTTCTACACGAGGGATTTTAAAAAATTGGTACCAGACCTAACCTGTTTGTTAAATGGGTTAGAAACCCTCAACCTTTACCCAACCCAACTTATAAACGGAAACCTACAAGTGATCCGTTAATTATAGGGGTGAGTTTTTTTTTTTTTGGTTACTCTAGTTCATCAACTTAGAAATATGCCAATGGTATTTTCCATACAATTGAAGCTAAAATAAACTATCAAATTAACTTATGATCAAACATGGATCAAATCTCAAAAACAAAGGGGGACGTAACTGTGCACATTTAACCCTTCTTAAAGGAAGTTGTTATTGTCAGGGCAAATATTATTATTGACAGAGCAATAATGTAACTTATAAACAATGAAAGTCACAAAATTGCCTTAAAAACTACGATTTTGCTCTAGCAATAACATTTCCCCTGGCAATAACATTATCCCTTCTTAAACCCTACCTTGGTGGGAGCCTAATTAAATGGTGTTTCACTAATTTATGTTGTGAGAGTTCTTTGGTGATTTAGGGTTAGGGACCTTCGGACACAGCCTCCCTGAAGGGGTAAGGCTGCTTACATTTCACCCTCCCCAAACGCCGCCTTGGTGGGAGCCTTTCAGGCACTGGGTTTGTTGTTGTTGTAGAGTTCTTTGATAATGGAGAAAGTAGATAGAACATTTCACTCTTCCAGGCAAGGCACTGAAATTCCAACAGACATAGTACAACCTCCCGCTTTACTCTGTTGTTTGACTCAAAAGATTCTTTTTTCCTTTTATTAAGACTACACTTGAAGATTTCCTGCGGAAAATCTTGTTATTCTGGGTAAAACTGTTGTTACTTACTTAAAACCCTCCTCTCCCAGAAAGAATTAAACACTTTATGTAGATTGTTGTTACTGATTTCGAGCTAGATGGCTGACTAGAACCATTATTCTGTAAGCTATATGTCTGATTCCCCCAACTTTTGGATGATCCATAAGCAATTAACATCAATAATCGTAAGAAAAAGTAAGCTTGCGGTGAGACTATGACTGAGTTTCTCAAATAAACATCCGGTGTGAAATATGAATATCAATAGCCATTACCGTAGTTACAGTGTAGTTGTGGTAGAACCTGCCAGTTTAGTTTTCAAGTTAGTGTGTTCATTATTCATTATCAGCGTTGCAAAATATATGAGAAGGTAATCAAGTTTTCAGTTATTTAGAATAATGCTAGTGCAAGATATTGAACTTAGTAATGGAGCTGTAGATCTATCTTGTGGATTGATTTGGGCCTAAATAGAGGTTAAATTTTATGCGACAACTCTGGAGATATCTCAAATAAATTTGCCCTGATATTCAACATAAACAGGAATGTACGGGTTGAATTTATAGAGCTTGTTTCTGTACAATATTTTGCCCAAACGTTGAAATATGGGCGAGAGCAGATGTATAGAATATTTGGAAGGGGGGAGTTGGGAGAGCGTGGATGAACTCTGCTGGCTCTTCAAACTCTAGAGCTTGCATGGTTCTATTGACTTTGAAATCCCATAAACAAAAACTCAAAATTGTCCATAGTAACAACTTGTGTGAATTTTTGTAATGGCCTCTTCATGCTCTTGGTCTGGCGAACTTTTTTTATCTTTTCCAGTGGAATCATAACCTTGTAGTGCAATCTAAGCGGTTCTCTATTTGAGGATGATAACTTTAGAATTGGTTTTTCACTGCAGAATGCTAGGCTATCCGTGGAGACGAAGATGATGCCCTCTATGCTTTGGTCGACAAGCAACATTGAAAAGCTGTTAGGAGCTGCTCCTCTTTTGGTACGCTGAAGATTCGCCTGAAAACTTTGTCCGCCCCACCTTCTTGCACAATTTTGGCTCCTAAGGTTAGTTTTCCCTCGATAATTTTCCGCAGCTTGTTCACTTTGCTGAGGACAGAATTTGCTTTGCTCTGCTTAGTGGTTGGGGATTTATCTGCTTTGCTGAGATGGGTTGATGGTCCAGGTAATAATCTCTCCAGATTATTATGCACCTTGCATTTTGTTCCAGTAGGTACGGGATTAACTTGATCTTTAATCATGTTTGTTATATTTGAGATTCTTTGTTGATCTATTGTGTTTCTAGATAGGTAGTTGAGAGAGGAGGGATTCTTCTGGTGGTTGCTAGAAAATTACAATGTTTACAATATATATAGTGAGAAGAAAAGGTGGCTGGTGAGTCATCCATGGCTCATCTGTCGTCAGATTGAATTGTTGTCTGATTACTTTATAGAAAGAGATCATGAAAAGACTCTTTTGGAAAAGCTTCCATGTTATATGTTTATTAAGAAGATTTTTCATTTTGACTTGGATGTTTGTTAATGTTGTTGCTTTATTATTGTTTGCATGTCTGTTATTGCTTTATTTGGCTTGAATTTTATAAATATTATTCCTTCTTTGCCTTTTAGGGTTGGGGACCGTTCGAAAACAACCTCTCTACAGGGTAGCACCCTACAGGGGTACGGCTGCGTACATCTTACCCTCCCCAGACCCTGCCTTGGCGGGAGCATTTTTGAGACATTGGGCCGTTGTTGTTGATTTTTTTTTATAGGATTCTTAGTCTCTGAATTAGCAAAGGCCACAGAAGCATTAAAAGAAAAATGGGAAAGATTTTGATCGTAAAATTTCTAATTTTTTTTTTCTATCTGAAAAACAATTAGTTGGGTTGCAGTTAAAAGAATCATGTTAAGATGGGCCTGCTTTGGATCATTGAACTGTAACCCATCCTACATGCATCTGATTGCATGTGGGGAGATGCAATTATGCTTTCGAGCTGGCAGTGCGGTCTTTATGATGCCAGCCATCCTATAATAAAGGTCTGCATTGAAAAAAGCAATGTAAAGGAACCAGAAACCAATCTGACTTCGTTTTTATTTAAAAAGAGAGGGACATAAGAATTTCATTGTGTTGGGATATTTTTTACCTCAAAATTAATATATAAAAGAAGAAAAAAGAAAAAGAAAAAAAAATCTGAAAAAAATCAGAAAAGCGAAAAATGAAAAAGAAAAAGAAGAAAAAGAAAAAAATGGGAAGTTGAGTCTTCCAAGCAAGGGTTGGGAGTTTACTCGTACAAGTAAACTAATATGTATTATTTTTTTTGTTTTGGCGTTTTGTTATAAATAAAGGGGTAAGGATGGTAGAGTTGTGTGGTGGAGAAATGTAGAGAAAAAGAGGGAGAGAAAAAGAAGAGAAAATGTAGAGTGTGTTTGGATTTTGTAATGGGGTGCCCGGGGGGCACCCGGGTAGGGGGAGAAAATATGTGAGATAAATGTTTGTGAGTGTTTGTGAGGTTTTGATGTTGAGTGGGTTTACCCGAACATGAAGAGAGTTATGTTCGGGTGATATGTGAGAGTGGTGCACCTCGAGCATGAAGAGAGTCATCCTCAGGTGCCCTATTTGAGAGTTGAAGAGAGATTTTGTAGCTTCCTCTGTCCAAAGCTACGTTATGGGAGGGCCGGTGGCTTGCCGTGCAAAGCTACATTGAGGAGGGTTGGTGACTCGCCGTGCAGCAGTTACACTTGGAGAGGGTTGGTGACTTACCGTGCAATAGTCACAATGATGTTGAGATGATGATTGTAATATGGGGTTTGGGGTTATAATTGGAGATTGTAATTCCTTAAATTTTATAGTGGATATTTTGGTACCCCGTTGGGTCCCGTGGTTTTTCCCCTCTAGTTGAGAGTGGGTTTCCACGTAAAAATATCGTGTGTCATTTTGTTGTTGTTTTTTATTGTTTTTCGCTTCCGCTTGTGCTTGATGAGTGATTTTTCCCAACACATTGTTAAGCGAATGAGGTCCTGAGGAAAAAAAAAACGATTGATCAATAAAACAACTCATAGAATTATGAAATTAGTTGATACGTCAAAGAAGAAATGGGGCCCTTGCTTATCTGGATCTTATCTATCTTATCTGGTGCTTTTGCTGTATACCCTTTCACTCCTACTTACCATCTTTTTGATCCTTCCCCCCTTTTGAACTCCACATCATTGCTGAATCATCCCTCCACTCTCCCACATGTTAACTACTCTATCAAAGACTATTAGCCTATGCTCTCTTGGAAAAATATCAGATACCGGTCCAACACATTTGTAACCCACAGTGTAGAACCAGGTGGATTGGGTTGACTCAAGTTAAAACGAATAACATTTGACCACTGACCTGGACTGCTTCGGGTCGATCGGTTTGACCTGCCAGTGTGGCGGGTTTGTAGTAGGTAGAGTGAAAATGCGGATCAGGTTGAACTAGGTCATGGGTCGACAACAACGACAATAAACCTAGTGCCGCAATGGGCTCCCGCCAAGGCAGGGTCTGTGTAGGGTGAGATGTATGCAACCTTACCCCTATATGGTGCGACCCTGATGGGAGGCTATTTCCAAAGGGCCCCCAACCCTAAAAAGAAAAAAAGGGACAAACCAAAACAAATCACTATACGAGAAATATGTCAATTATCGTACCTGCTCATTGGCATCGAGTCTCATGGGTCAACCGGACCCAGTAGCAACCTCTAAAATTTTGCGATACTTTCTCTTTACCCTTTCACTCTGCTCATCTTTCTGATTTTTCCCCCTTTTGAGCTCCACATCATTTCTAAATCATCTCTTGTTTTCTCCCACGTGGTAAGCATTCTATCAAATAGTTTAGTAGCCTATGTTCTCCTGGGAAAAGGATTGGATACGGATATTTAAGTCACAACTTACTATTTTTCAGGGATTTTCTTTGATTCTGTACTAATTTGGAGTATCCATATTGTTATATGGTGTTCAAGCAGTCAATGGGTATTGCAGGTATTTTGGAGTGGATTGAAGAGTCGAAGCATCATTGCTTACGGATTCCTCTTTAATATGAAAAGTAGATGTAGAAGGAAGAAAATTAGTCTATCCAATTCAGGTCTCCATTCATAAATCCAAGCAAATGGTTATGTATTCATATTTTCCATATGATGGTTTCCTTAGTTAAGGTTAATCAAAATGGTCATTCATGCAAGATATTTGATCGAATTGTTACACAATTGGCTGTAACTTGGGGTTGTTTTTGTAATGACCCTAAAAAGTCAAATTTATATTGTATTGTATTTATTAGAATATGCTTCAAAGTGTTACTAGATAACTATGTGTCTGTGCTTTCAAACCTTTGTAGCCATAAAGTCTAAAGACAAATTATATTCTATAAAGAAACCAAACGCAATCGATGTGATACTTTATATGACACACGTATAACCCCATATTCACAAAATAACTATGGCAGCAGTGATGTGATCTTTTGGAAGGTTTGGAGTGGGAGATGAGAGCAAGGCTTTCACTTGCTTTGCCTAGGTTGTTTCTGTCTTAGACCATACCCCAAGGTCTATCATATAGATTCAGTACTTCAAATGTCCATGGCTGAGCAACATTGCTTCCATGCACACTGGATGTAGATTTTTGTGACGAGAATATTCGTGTTAGAATCATTCACTTGTGCTTGAAAATGTCAGAATCACGTAGAAACCAGTGTAGTAAGGATCAAATTTGTTTTCTTTTCTTCTCTTTACATTGATAAGGAGATCACAATTCCCAAAATAAGGACCAGAACTTTGGGAAAAGGGGGGGAAGGGGGCAGGGATTTTAGCCACCAAGCCAATCCAAGCATTTCTGCTATTGTCTTTTCTTGAATGAGAGCAATTTGTGTTTTATCTTAATCCTGGCGTTGCCAATTTGCCGACTAGCAACAGGAAGTAGCCTGGCCATCATGTTACAATTGTCCCCATGGAAATTGACCCTATTATGTTACATGGACGACATCCCATTTTTGCAACTAAGATCAGTTGCCAAGCGGCATTCTTTTTTTAGGACACAGGCAGTGATCATGAACAAAAGACATCACTTCACTAACTTTACATCATTGCTGAATCATCCCTTCACTTCTCCACCTGGTAACCATTCTATCAAATAGTAGACTACCTTATCTTGGGAAAAAGAATCAGATACAGATACTTATCCTAAAGCAGTGGCTTGCTATTTTCAGGGATTTTAATGTTTCTGTGCTAATTTGGAGTATCCATCATGTTATATGGTGCCGCTGCATCCAATGGGCATCGTAGGTATATTGGAGCAGAATAAGAGTCCAAGTATCATTGCTTATGTATTCCTCGTTAATGTAGAAAGTACATGTAAGCGGAAGAAAATTATTCCCTCCAATTCAAGTAGATGTAAAACCATTATGTTTGTGAGCTATATGTCTAATTCCCCCAACTTTTTGAATTATCCATGCAACTAACATCAATAACCATAATGAGAAGGAATAAGTTTATGGCAAGACTATGACATAGCCATAGTTGCAGGGAACTCTTAAAATGTGAAACGTTTCATGCTCAGAAACGTGATTCGGCATTTCAAAGTGAGATTCGCGTTTCCAACGCATATTAAACTCAAGGGAAACACAATTCAAAGAATCATGGAATCATTTTAATGCGAAAATGCTTAATAAATGATTTGTTGGCTAATTATATCACTAGGTTTAAAGAATAGTTGAATTGGCTGGACATGTTGAAGTTAATTTTTTTAATCTTATTAATTAGAGAATACTTAATATTATTGGTTATTGCATAATATTGACTTTTTTTTTTTTTTGATATTTATGCTTTAATGACATTTCATTAATTTTCTTATATATCAAATACGTAGTAATATAAGTGCTCCTTCATATTTCCTACCTTAGAAACTTCTATAGCTACTAGCTCCCGTTCCTGCTTCTCCTTCATGCAACTATGGGCTGAGCTACTCAAAATGAACATTTGCTATGAAATATGAATA
Organism: Simmondsia chinensis; assembly: GCA_018398585.1. Classification (NCBI taxonomy): domain Eukaryota; kingdom Viridiplantae; phylum Streptophyta; class Magnoliopsida; order Caryophyllales; family Simmondsiaceae; genus Simmondsia; species Simmondsia chinensis. The sequence continues at coordinate 4,302,659 of JAGTTD010000014.1, forward strand.
TCAACTGTCATCTTTGTTGATATAAGGTAGCTGTGGTATGCCTGTCAGTGTTTTTTCATTATCGAAGTTGTAAAAGATATAAAAAGGTAATCAGGTTTTCAGTTATTCAGAAAAATGCCAGTGCAAGATACCAAACTCAGTGGTGGAGTTATAACCTATACTGTGAATTGACTATGGCCTAAATAGAGGATAAATGTACGGTAACACTCTGGAGACAGCCTTGGAAAAATTGCTTTGATATTGAACACAAACAGGAGTAGAGGGGTAGGATTTACAGAGCTTGTTTCTGGACAAAATTTTGCCCTAACATAAAATCTGGGCAAGAGGGGGGTGGGATGAACTCGGCTGGTTCATCATGCTCTAGAGATTGCTTGCTGTAGGCCGCGGAATGGGTTCTTACGACTTTGAAATACCATAAAACAAAACACAAAACTGTCCACAGTAACTACTTGTACATATTTCTGTGAGGGCCTCTTCATGCTCTTGCTCTGGCAAACTCTTTTGATCTTCCCCAATGGAATCATAACCTTGTAGTGCAATCTAAGCGGTTCTCCATTTGAGGATGACAACTTTAAAATTGGTTTCTCGCTGCAGAATGCGAGGTTATCTGTGGAGATGAAGACGATTCCCTCTATGGGGCCTGCTTTGGTTGACAAGCAACATTGAGAAGCCATTAAGAGCTGGTCCTCTTTTCGCACGCTGAAGATTCGCCTGAAAACTTTGTCCATGCTACCTTCTTTTACAATTTTGGCTCCTAAGGTCAGTTTTCCTTCAACAATTTTGAGCAGCTTGTTCACTTTGCTGAGGACAGAATTTGCTTTGCTCTGCTTTGAAGTTGGAGATTTATCTGCTTCTCTGAAATGGGTTGGCGGTCCAGGTAATAACCTCTTTGGATTATTCTCCACCTTGAATATTTTTCCTGCAGGGAATGAATTAACTTGTTCTTTAATCGCGTTTGTCATATTTGAGGTGCTTTTTTGATCTAATGGGTTAAGTAGATTAAGGTAGTTGAGGGAGGAGGGATGCTTCTGGTGGTTGCTTGAAAATTACAATGTTGCAATATATAGTGATAAGAAAAGGTGGTTGGTGAGTCATCCATTGCTCATCTGTCGTCAGATTGAACTCTTGTTTTATTACTTTGTAGAAAGACGTCATGAAAAGATTCTTTTGGAAAAGCTTTCATGTTATATATTTATTAAGTACATTTTTTTTTATTTTTGTTTAATTAAGATTCTTAAGTCTTTGAATTAGCAAAGGCCAGAGAAGCAGTGAAAAGAAATAAAAAAAGGAAAAATTTTGATCGTGAGATTTCTATTTTTTGTTATATCTGGAAAACAATTAGTGGGTTAGCAGTTAAAAGAATCATGTTGAAATGAGTCAGCTCTGAATCACTCAACTGTAACAAATCCTACATGCATCTGACTATGTGGGAAGCAACAATTGAACTTTTGAGCTGGCAGTGTGGTCTTTCTGACGCCAGCAAATGAGAAGGAACTGGAAACCAAATCTGACATTCTTTTTATTCTGAAAGAGGGGGGGAGATGAGAATTTCTTTGCTAAGCAAATGAGATCCTGTGGGAAAAAAAAAATGATTGGTCGTTGAAACCATTCATAAGATGATGAAATTAGTTGATTGTTAAAGAAAAAAGTTGGCCCTTGCTTTTGTGGATCTTATCTGATACTTTCTGCTAATACCCTTTAACTCCTACAATCTTTCTGATATTTCCCCCTATTCAACTCCACATCATTGCTGAATCATCCGTCCACCCTCCCACATGGTAACCATTCTACCAAATACTTTAGTAGCCCATGTTCTCTTGGAAATAGACCCAATACAGGTACTTAACCTTAAAGTCGCAGCTTGCTATTTTCTAGGGATTTTTGTTGTTTCTGTGCTAATTTGAAGTACCCATGTTGTTATATGGTGTCCAAAAGAGTCCGGGCATCGTTGCTTACGGGTTTCTTGTTAATATGGAATGTACAACTAAGGGCATGTTTGGTTTGAGGGAAATGAGGGTTAGCAGTTAGGGCAAATGTTATCCCTTGAAAATTTATCCCATAAGGGGTTAAAAGTGTTGCACTAGTCCCGCTAGTGCAAAACTTTTAACTCCATATGGGGTATAAGTTCTGTAGAACTTTTAACCAAATATGAGCAGAACATTGTTATGAAATATAACTAATGAGCTGAGTTGACCCGCAATCAACTAGAACCTGCGTTGGCACCCAACCGACCCAACTCGTTAATGATCTGACAAGTTTGACCTCTTAAATTAAAGAGTTGAATTGACCTGAGTTAGAATTGTAGGTGGGGAATTTTTTGGGTTTTGAGCCAAGACAATTGGCCCTTGATCATTAGTCAACACAAGACGAGTCCAACCATGCAATCAACATGACTTAGATTAATTCAAATTAACACGTTCTTAACCGAACAACAATTTTAAAATCTTTGACTTTCTTCTTGGCTTGTTTGGCCAAGTTGTGGAAAAACTGTTTTTTTTCCAGAAGCACTTTTGTAAAAAATGTCAATAGGGGCATTTTTGTCTGAGAATTCTTAGTTTTTGCTTATTCTTTTACTTTTAAAGGAGAAGCACTACTTGTCTACTTCTGCTTAAATGCAAAAAAAACCACTTTTGTTTATATTTAAAAGCATTTTTCTTTCTCGGTCGAACACTTTCAAAATTTGAAAAAAGTGTTCTTTTCACGGAAAAAACTTTTTTTTTATTTCCAGGAAAAGAAACTTCCCCAAACCGGCTTTGTGAAGTAAGTTGTTCCATCAAGTTATGTTCTTAAGTAGCTTTCCCTGGAGTTTTTGGAGGAGACAGCAGTTAGTTCATCATTTTTAGAGAATTTTACACTTTCAGGTCAGATATAAAATTTCTACAGGAAGAGTACAACTTCCTCTGTTATCTATTGTTTGGTTCAATTTTTATTTATAAGGCTACAACTTCAAGATTCCGTGCAGAAAATCTTATTTTTCTATGTTAACTGGTGGTTATTTCTTTAAAACTCTCTATTCAAGAAAAGTTCTTTTTTTCTATCCAAGGCAAAGTTTGATGATCATAGTTAGAAATTCTGCTTAGCCCTTTTGGGGAATATAGAATTGGATGTTGGCATCAGAAGCCCACAATGCCAGCTCAAAAGGCTTCTCAACCACTAACTCCATATGTGCTTTCCTTTTTTGTAAATTGGGTATGTAGGTAGCTTACATGCATGTTGACTACTCAGGTTGCACTTGTTGTCAGGGCTTTTTTTACTGAAACCACCTAATTTTAAAAAACTGCCTATATTTTCTAATTTTTCAATATCACACCTAAACTTTCAAAATTTTTCAATGTCACATATTAATGTTATGCCATTAACATCCATTAGTTTCTATTGATGTGGAATCTAAAAAAAATATTCTTTAAATATAAAAATTATTTTAAAAATATTTGAGATATTTAAAATATTTTTTTCAATATTTAAAATATTTTTGAATTATTTTTTAATGTAGATTTTAATTTTGTTAAATCATTTTCTCTTTTTTTTTTTTTTTTTTCAATAGCCACATTAGCTAAAACTAATCAATGTTAATGGCGTTAAATTGACATTGAAAAATTTTGGAAAGTTTAGGTGTGACATCAAAAAATTAGAAAATTTAGGTGGTTTTTTGAAACTGGACCTAAAATTCAGGTGGTTTTCAGCAAAAAAACTATTTCCTTAATATACAAATAGAATTCCATATAGAGTAGGAGTTCAAGTCATGTCATGACATATTCTTGTTCCTTTTATACGAGGGATTTTAGAAAATGTGTTGACCCAAACCTAACATGTTTGTTAAATGGGTTAGAAACCCTCAACCTTCACCAATCCAACTTATAAACGGAAACCTACAAGTGATCCATAATTATATGGGTGAGTTTTTTCTGTTACATTCTAGTTCATCAACTTAGAAACATGCCAATGATATTTTCCATACAAATGAAGCTAAAATAAATTATCAATTAGAATATGACCTGTGACCAAAAAAAAAAAAAAAATTGCATATGACCAAACATAGATCAAATCTCAAAAACAGAAGCCTCCTCTCCAGGAAAGAATTAAATTCTTTATGTAGATTGTTGTTACTGATTTCGAGTTAGATGGTTGACTAGAACCATTGTTTTGTGAGCTCTGTCTTTTTCCCCCAACTTTTGGATGATCCATAAGCAACTAACATCAATGAGCATAAGGAAGCGTAAGCTTGTGGTGAGACTATGATTGACCTGCTCAAAATAAACATTCGGTGTGAAATATGATATGAATAGCCATTACCGTTGTTATAATGTAGCTGTGGTAGAATCTGTCAGTTTAGTTTTCACGTTAGTGTGTTCATTGTTAGAGTTGTAAATATATAAGATGGTAATCAAGTTTTCATTTATTTAGAAAAATGCAAGTGCAAGATATTAAACTCAGTAATGGACTTGGAGATCTATCTTGTGGATTGATTTGGTCCTGGATAGAAGTTAAATTTCACAGCTACAACTCTGGAGATATCTCGAACAAATTTGCCTTGATATTCAACATAGACAGGCATGTACAGGCTGAATTTACAGAGCTTGTTTCTGTACAAAATTTTGCCCTAACATGAAATCTGGTGTATAGAATATTTGGACGGGGGAGGGGGGAGAGGGGAGAGCGTGGATGAACTCAGCGGGTTCATGAACTCTAGAGCATGCATGCTGTAGGCCACGGAATGGGTTCTATTGACTTTGAAATCCCATAAACAAAAACTCAAAATTGTCCATAGTAACGACTTGTGTGAATTTTTGTAATGGCCTCTTCATGCACTTGGTCTGGCAAACTTTTTGATCTTCCCCAATGGAATCATAACCTTGTAGTGCAATCTAAGTGGTTCTCCATTTGAGGATGAGAACTTTAGCATTGGTTTTTCACTGCAGAAAGCAAGGCTATCCGTGGAGACAAAGATGATCCCCTCTATGGGGCCTGCTTTGGTTGACAAGCAACATTGAGAAGCCGTCAAGAGCTGCTCCTCTTTTCGTACGTTGAAGATTCGCCTGAAAACTTTATCCGCCCCACCTTCTTTGCACAATTTTGGCTCCTAAGGTTAGTTTTCCCTCGATAATTTTGCGCAGCTTGTTCACTTCTCTGATGGTCCAAGTAATAATCTCTCCAGATTATTATGCACCTTGAATTTTGTTCCTGTAGGGATGGGATTAACTTGATTTTTAATAATGTTTGTCATATTTGAGATTCTTTGTTGATCTATTGTGTTTCTAGATAGATAGTTGAGAGAGGAGGGATGCTTCTGGTGGTTGCTAGAAAATTACAATGTTTTCAATATATATAGTGAGAAGAAAAGGTGGCTGGTGTGTCATCCATCTCTCATCTGTCGTCAGATTGAAATGTTGTCTGATTACTTTATAGAAAGAGATCATGAAAAGATTCTTTTGGAAAAGCTTCCATGTTATATGTTTATTAAGAAAATTTTTCATTGTGACTTGGATGTTTGCTACTGTTGCTGCTTTATTAGTGCTTTATTTGACTTAGATTTTATAAATATTGTTCATTCTTTGCTTTTAAGGTTGGGAACCCTTCGAAAACAACCTCTCTACAGGGTAGCACCCTATAGGGGTAAGGCTGCATACATCTTACCCTTCCCAGACCCTGCCTTAGCGGGAGTGTCTTTGAGGCACTGGGCCATTGTTGTTGTTTTTGTTTATATAGGTTTCTTAGTCTCTGAATTAGCAAAGGCTGAGAAGCATTAAAAGAAAAAAAAGAAAAAAAAAAAAAAAAAGGATTTTGATTATGAGATTTCTATTTTTTTTTTTTTTTTTTTGGTTCTTTTTGGTAAACAATTAGTTGGTTGGCAGTTAAAAGAATCATGTTGACGTGGGCCAGCTTTGAATCATTCAACTTTAACGAAGCCTACATGCATCTGACTGTATGTGGGGAGAAGCAATTAAGCTTTTGAGGTGGCAGTGTGGTCTTTCTGATGCCAACCATCCTATAATAAAGGTCTGCATTGAAAAGCAATGTTAAGGAACTGGAAACCAAATCTGACATCCTTATTTATTCTAAAGAGAGAGGGACATAAGAATTTCATTGTTAAAGCGAATGAGGTTCTGATAAAAAAATGATTGGTCAATAAAATTGCTTATAAAATAATGAGTTTAGTTGCTTCGTCAAAGAAGAAAGTTGGCCCTTGCTTATCTGGATCTTATCAATTTTATCTGATGCTTTTGCCATATACCATTTCACTCCTACCATCTTTTTGATTCTTTCCCTTTTTTAGCTCCACATCATTGCTGAATCATCTCTCCACTACCCACATGTTAACCATTCTACCTATTACTTTATTAGCCTATGTTCTCTTGGGAAAAAGATCAGATAAAGGTCCAATCCATTAGTGACCCACAGCGTCGAACAGGGTCAGGTGTCATAAGGCGGGTTCGGTTGACTCCAGTTAAAACGAAAAACAATTGACAGGTTTAAACTGGGTAGACTCAAATTGTGGGTCAGGTTGAACTGGGTCATCGGTCGACCCGACCCAATAACCACCTCTAATCTTTTATGATACTTTTGCTATACTCCTCCCATCTTTTTGCTTCTTCCTCCTTTTGAACTCCACATCATTGCCTAATCATCCCTTTTCTCTGCCACACTTTAACCATTCTTTCAAATAGTTTAGTAGCCTATGTTCTCTTGGGAAAAGGATTGGATACGGATACCTAAGGCCCCAGCTTGCTATTTTTCAGCGATTTTCGTTGTTTCACTGCTAATTTAGAGTATCCATACTGTTATATGGTGTCCAAGCATTCAATGGGTATTATAGGTATTTTGGAGTGGAATAAAGAGTCCGGGGCATCATTGCTTAAGGATTCCTGGTTAATATTCAAAGTACATGTAAATGGAAGAAAATTAGTCTTTCCAATTTAGATCTCCTTTTGTAAATGTAAGCAAAGTGGTTAGATATATTCGTATTTTCTACATGATGGTTTCTTAGTTAAGGTTAATCAAATAAAGTAAATATGTAGAACGACCGTTCGTGTAAGTTATTTGATCCAATTGTTACACAATCGGCTGTAACTTGGGGCTGATTTTGTAATGACCTAAAAGATCATATATATATCGTGCTCCAAAGTGTTACTAAAATGAGTAACTATATAGCTGTGTTCGAATTTTTGTAGGCAAATCTTAAAGACAAATTCTATTCTCTAAAAAAACCAAACGCAATCAATGTGATACATTGTATAACATACAAACAGCCCCGTTTCCACAATATTGCTATGGCAGCAGTGATGTGACAGCAATCTCCAATTCTATCCTGTAGAGGCTTTGGAGTTGGAGATGAGAGTAAAGATTTCACTTGCTTTGCCTAGGTTCTTTCTATGTCTTAGACCATCATCCAAGGTTTATCATACATAATCAGTACTTCAAAAGTCCGTAGCTGAGCAACATTGCTGCCATGCACACTGGATGAAGATTTTTGAGACAAGAACATTTAGAATCATTCACTAATGCTTTTTGGTGCTTGAAAATGTTAGAATCACATAGAAACCAGTCTGGAGAGCATCAAATTTGTTTTCTTTTTACATTGATAAGGATATTAGAATTCCCTAAGTAAGGACCACGAGTTTGGGAAAAGGGAAGTTGTTGAGCTTTGAACTCAAGACATAGCAGAAAGGGGTTCGGATTTTAACCACCGAGCCAATCCAAGCATTTGTCTGTTGTCCTTTTTCTTGAATGGGAGCAATTTGAATTTTAGCATAGTCCTTGTGTTGCCAATTTGCCAACTAGCAACAGGAAGTAGTGCCATTAGGGTGAGGTGCGTACTCTGTCATGGTTTGAAATTATAGCCGTGGTTGTCAATTGCAAAAACATGGCATTGTAGATACATTATGATAAGCGATGGTGGTTGTCGGACTTTACTTAACAGCTAGGATAATTTCTGTTATTTAACGGTCATTGCTCTTTGTGAGAATCGTTGTTTGATTCCAGGAGCACTGTGTTGTTTGATTTGATTGTCAGGATTCAAAAATGGTACCGTGTAACTTTGCATTAGTATTCTACCAACAACAGAAACGAAAAGGGGGCACTTGTGGGGAATTTAAAGAGTTAAGAGTTGTTTGTATCACTTTGATATTGATATAAAACTTGTGTAGGAGATGATACATTTAAATGTTCAAGCATCAAGCTCGGGAGATTGCATGTTGTAGCAATCTGAATGTTCTCTTGTAATTCTGAAACTCTATAAACCAAAACTCATGATTATCTGTGGTAACTACTTGTAGGTACTTCTGTGACGGCCTCTTTATATTCTCGCTTTGGTGAACTCTTCTGATCTTCCCTATCGGGATCATGACTTTGTAGTGAAATCCAAGTGATTCTCCATTAGAGGAAGAGAACTGTAAGATCGGTTTATCACTGCAAAACGCAAGTCTCTCCGTAGAGACGAAGAGGAGACCTTCAATGGGGCCCGTCGTTGTGTACAGGCAGCACTTAGAAGCCTTCAACAGCTTCTCGCCTTCTTCAATGCCAAAAACCCGCATGAACACATTATCCACCCTACTTGGCTCTAAGATTTTGGGCCCGAAACTCAGCTTTCCTTTCATGGTTTTTCCAAGCTTGTTCATTCTTCTGACGACCGAATGTACCGCGCTCTGCTTCAAAGTTTGAGATTCGACTTTGCTGCAACTATTTGATGGTCCAGGCAACAGTCGCCTAGACTTGTTCTGCAGCTCAAATGTTCTTAATGAGATCCCATTAACATGATTTATCAGTGATCCCTTCATGTTGTTTGATAAATGGGTTTTGACAGTGTTCTTTGCTTTGTGGATATGTTTGTGATGCATGTGTGATTAGGATGAAGTGAATGTTTGTGTGGTTTTGAAGGAGTTATATAGAGAGAGAAAAGTTGGTTGTTGAATCTTATATCTTTAAGATAATATATGCTTGTCATGCATGACTCATCACCTGTCAGCATGAGATCTGATTTGAGCATGTGATCTTTTTCCTTTTTAAACAGAGTTGCCATGCAAAATTTCTTTAGAAACGCCTCTCTCGTTTTAATTATTTATGGCAAAGGTCCTTATAATTTATCTGTCAGTTTAGTATTTTTACTTTTAATTGTTGTCAATAAAGACTCTGTATAATTTAAATTGTGTCAATTTGGTCATATGGTTAGTGTAATTTTAATGGCTCAGTCATATCAGATGCAAGTGACCCAATACAAGCCCGTTTGACCCAATCTAAACCCGCACGTGACCCGAGCATTAAAATATCATCACTAACTTAACATCATTTTTATTGTAGGACAAAATTAGGACAATGTAAATTGTGCATGAGCTAAATTAATACAATTAAAATTATAAAAATTACATTAACACAATAAACAAAGTACACAGACCTATCCCGTGAGTAACTTTTTCTTTTATCTTGGTAAGGAGATTACAGAGCTCCCTCTAGGAGAAGCAACAACTGAGAAGAGGGAGTTAGTGAGTTTCAAACTCGGACCTATCTAAAAGGGGTTGGGATTTTAACCACCAAGCCAGCCAAGAGAGCTTGGAAAAGCCTCCGTGTATATGGATATTAACTCCTCTCTCACCCCCAACCCCCAAAGGAAAATGGAAAAATAAGAAAGATAGAACAAAATTTATATATGCTTTTTTTCTTGATTTCTCCTTTTTGCTCAGTAAAACAGAAAGGAAGGTAGAGCTAAGGGACACTCAACTTCTGTGATTATTGGTGGTAATCATGTCTGTCATCTTCTCAAATTGGACTGCTTTCAATTTTTTTTCCCCCCTTAAAACATGAGAATATATAAAAGATATGTTACTTGGTTTTCTTTGAAAATGTTAAATCATGTCAGGTTTGAGTCAAAATCGTGTTCCATCAATTGGATGTTGGCATCAGAAGGCCACAATGCCCGCTTGAAGGGCTGCACTGCACGCATCTTGGGGTAAAACCAGGTACACACTGGGTTACTTTGGTAGCTTACTTGCACTTTGAGTACTTGGGTTGCAAATATAATCCACTCGAAAGTTTTTCTTTGTATAAGTAGAATCCCAAACCTAGCGGGACGTCTTGTCGCGTCATGTCATGTCTATGTGTTGTACGAGGGTTTAGAAAATAGGTAGACCCAAATCTATCACGTTTGTTGGGTTGGGAACCATACCCAATCCAATTAATAAACGAGTAATTTGTAAATTATCTATTTAACTATATGGGTGAGTTTTTTTTGTTGCATTCTAATTCGTGAACTCACGAATAGTATTGCTATAGTGACGATGCCAAAATAAATTATCAAATTAACATGACCAGAAATAGATCAAATCTCAAAAAGAACCTCGCTAGAAAAGTGGAGGTAACTATGCACATTTGACCCTTCCTATAGCTTACTTTGGTTTGGTGCCTACTTAATTGGTGTTCCATCAATTTATTTTTTGGGAGTTCTTTAATAGTGGAGAATGGAGATGGTACATTTCACTCTAACAGGCGAGACACTGAAATTCCAACAGCCATGGCGATTAGCCCCATGGCAATTATGACCCTACTCATGATGCTGACGACATCCCATTTATGCAACTTAGATCAGTCAGTGAGCGGCATTCTATCGAGCTGGTGATCATAAACAAAAGAGTTGCTCTACTTTTTTTTTCTATTTTTTGTTCTATCTGGAAAACAAGAGTTGGTTGGCACTTAAAAGAATATGTTGACATGGTCTAGCTCTGAATCATTCAACTGTAACCAATCCTACATGCATCTGACTGTATATGGGGAGTAGCAATTAAGCTTTTGCGCTGGCACTATGGTCTTTCTGACGCCAGCCATCCTATAATAAAGGTCTGCATTGGAAAAGCAATGTGAAGGAACTCAAAGCCAAATCTGACATTTTTTTTATTCAAAAAGAGTGTGGGACATGAATTTCATGGTTAAATGAATGAGATCCTGAGAGAAAAAAAAATGATTGGTCAATGAAACCACTCATAAAGGATTAAATTAGTTGATTTGTCAAAGAAAAACGTTGGCCCTTGGTTATCTAGATTTTATCTATCTTATCTTATTCTTCCCCTTCTTGAGCTCCACATCATTGCTGAATCATCCTTCCACTGCTGCACATGTTAACCATTCTATCAAATACTTTACTAGCCTATGTTATCTTGTGAAAATATCAAATATGGGTCCAACCTATTAGTGACCCAGTCAGACCATTTTCGAACTAGGTCACGCATCATAGGATGGATCATTTAAATGAAAAAAGTTTGACCCAGTACCCAACATGCAACAGTGAACAGGGTCGACTCGAAATGTGAGTTGGGTTGAGCCGGATCTCGGGTTACCTGACCATTGGAAATCTTAATCCCATCTGATGCTTTTGCTATACCCTTTCATTCTGCCTGTATTTCTGATTCTTCCTTCTTCTTAAGTCCACATCATTGCTGAATCATCCCTCCACTTTCCTACGTGGTAAGCATTCTATCAGATAGTTCAGTACCCTATATTCTCTTGCACAAAGGACCAGATACTGGTACTTATAAGGCCACAACTTGCTATTTTTCAGGGATTTTTTAGTTCCTTTTGTGCTAATTTGGAGGATCCATATTGTTACACAGTGTCCAAGCATCCAATGGGCATCATAGGTATTCTGGAGTGGAATAAAGAGTCCGATATCATTGCTTATGGGTTCCTTGTTAATGTGGAAATTTCATGCAAATGTAAGAAAATTAGTCCGGCTTTTTGGGTTTCCTCTTGCAAGTGGAAGCAAAGTGGTTAAATTTCTTCATAATTTCTGTGTGATGATTTCCTTAGTGAAGGTTCAAAAAGTCCATGTCTTACTATCTAATCTGTTGGTTAAGTTTGATGGAAAGTCTAATTGTCAGCATGTTGATGTGATCCGCATCAGTCTTTCAATCCAAGACTAGCACTGATTTTCTTTTGTTTTCCTTCTTTTTGTGCGTGTGGGGATGAAGAATAAAGAATCAAATAAAAGTGATTATGTAGATTAATGGCCGTTGTGTACCAGGTTTGAATTTGATCTAATTGGTTGTAACATGGGGGTGTTTTTGATGACCCTCAAATATTAATATAGTGTATTTGTTTTAAGATTGGTAATGATTACATCGGGGAATTGGGGTGATGGGCTTCAAACCCAGGACTTCCAGCTTGGGGGTGGTTAGCTTATACTAACTCCTACAGCATATATATGGTGTATTATATTTATTCAAACATACTTCAAAGCGTTACTAAAACTAGTAACTGTATAGCTATGCTTTCAATTTTTTGTAGACATAAAGCTTAAAAACAAATTATGTTAGAAACAAAGGCAAACAATGTAATACAAAAACCCGTTTTCATAATAACGTAGCTATGGAAGTAGTAATTAGTATTATGAAGGCAATCTGTTTTGTTTCCATGTTCTAGTAAGGATCTGTTTTGTTTTCCTTTTTCTTAATTGAGAAATTTTTGAATTTTAGCAGGAGGATCTAGCACCATTACGGTGAGGTGTGTAAGTGCTATCGTGATTTGTAATTGCAGTCATGATCGTCAGTTGCATAAAATGTGGCAGTGTAGATGCAATGTAATACGCGATAGTTGTTTCGAGGCCAGTGTAACTTAACAGCTAGGATAATTTCCGTTAGGCAACTCTCATTGCTCAATATAAGAACCATTGTTTGATTTGATGATGTTGCGTGGTGTCTTGAACTTTTTAGTCGGGATTTAGAAGCAGAAGTCTACGGTGGATCTGTTTTGTTTTGCTTTTTCTTAATTGAGAACAATTTGAATTTTAGCAGGAGGATCTAACGCCATTACGGTGAGGTGTGTAAGTGCTATCGTGATTTGTAATTGCAGTCATGGTCGTCAGTTGCATAAAATGTGGCAGTGTAGATGCAATGTAATACGCGATAGTTGTTTCGAGGCCAATGTAACTTAACAGCTAGGATAATTTCCGTTAGGCAACTCTCATTGCTCAATATAAGAACCATTGTTTGATTCGATGATGTTGTGTGGTGTCTTGAACTTTTTAGTCGGGATTTAGAAGCAGAAGTCTATGGTGGATCTAAGGGACCGGGATTTTTAGGGCTTTTATATCGGTTTGGGTCAATATACTCATTATTTCTAGGTTTTCCCATGTTCGTCTCTCAATATATATATATTGCGTTGTCGGGTTTTCACCCAAAGAGAGAGTTGGTAAGCTGCTCTAATTCCCTATTCCAGATCTAGTGAAGCTTTCATCCATTGGCTGGTGGTTTTTTCCTTAGTTGAGGGTTTTCCACATAGGTCATTATGTTACTGTGTTTCTTTCTCTCTTCTCCTCATTTTCTCTCAAATTTACAAATTGGTATCTAAATCGAACCCAAATCTTAGATACTTTGCCTAACAGATGAGTATTCTGTTGTTTGATTTGATGGTCAGGATTCAACAATGATATCACATAACTTTGCATAGTATACTGTACATCGCACTGGCAGGAATTGGCTTTAGTTTACCAACTTCCGGGGAACTTACAGAGCTAGAGCTATTTGTATCAAATTTATATTAACATAAAAATTGTCTAGGAGAAGATACAAATAAATATTCAAGCATCAAGCTCTGGAGATTGCATTTTGTACTAATCTGAATGTTCTCTTGTAATTTTGAAACCCCATAAGCCAAAACTCATAATCATCCATGGTAACTACTTGTAGGTACTTCTGTGACGGCCTCTTCACATTCTCGCTTTGGTGAACTCTTCTTATCTTCCCTACTGGGATCATCACCTTGTAGTGGAATCCAAGTGATTCTCCATTAGGGGAAGAGAACTGAAGGATCGGTTTATCACTGCAAAACGCGAGTCTCTCTGTAGAGGCGAAGAGGATGCCTTCTAGGGGGCCCGTTGTAGTGTACAAGCAGCATTGAGAAGCCTTCAAAAGCTTCTCTCCTTGTACAACGCCAAAAACCCGCATTAACACTTTTTCCATCCTACTTGACTGTAAAATTTTTTCCCCGAAACTCAGCTTTCCTTTCATGGTTTTTCCAAGCTTGTTCATTCGTTTGACAACCAAATCTACCGTGCTCTGCTTCAAAGATTGAGATTCATTGACGTTGCTGCAACTATTTGATGGTCCAGGTAACAGTCTCCTAGACTTGTTGTTCTGCAGCTCAAATGTTCTTAATGAGATGGCATTGACATGATTGATCGGTGTTGCTTTCATAGTGTTGTTTGATGAATGGTTTGTGATGGTGTTCTTTTGTTTTGTGGATGTGTTTGTGATGTGTGTGATTAGGAAGAAGTGAATGTTCGTGTGATTTTGAAGTAGTTTATATAGAGGGAGAAAAGTTGGTGAATTTTGTATGTTTAAGATAATATATGCTTGTCATGCATGACTCATCACCTGTCAGCATGAAATCTGATTTGAGCAGGCAATCTTTTTCTTTCTTAAAGAAAGTTGCCATGCAATGTTTCTTTGGAAAAGCCTCTATGTTCTTTTTTTTGGTCATTCATGCAAATTGATTGCCTATCAATATCTAGTCATTTTACTTTTAATTATATCAATTTAGTTCTATAATCTACTCGAAGTTACATCCCTAACTTAATGTCAGTTTTATTGTAGGACCAAATTAGTACATAAATTGTGCATGAACTAAATTGATACAAGTAAAAGTATCAGGAGTGAATTAACACAATAAATAAAGTACAAAAACTTATTAAGTGGATAACCTTTTCTTTTATCTTGGTAAGGAGATAACGGAGCTCCGTCACGAAGGGACAACAACTGGGAAGTGGAAGCTGTTTCAAACTCGGACCTAGCTAAAACGGGAGCGGGTTTTAACCTCCAAGCCAACAAAAGAAAGCTCCGAAAAGCCTCTGTGTATATGGATATTAACTCCTCCCTCACTTGAAAAGGAAAAAAAACATAAGAAAGAAAGAGCAAAAATTTTTATTTTTATTTTTTTATTTATTTTTTGGCCTTCTTTCTCGTCAGCAAAACAGAAAATCGAAATGAACTTAACAAGGGGCACTAAACTTACTTTTAGATGCTACTGTGATTATGGATGTTAATCATGTCATGTCTTGTCAAATTTAAGTGCCTTAAATATTTGTTTTCCTTAAATCCGTAAACTTTTACCTTAAAATGGTAATTCTTTCAGTGTTTGAGTTTAAGTCAAGTCAGATTATATTATATTCATATTTCTCTATTGACTTGAGTGTCCTTTTCGAATTATGTCATCATGTCATTTCTGATGAGCAAGGAGTCACAGTTCAAATCGCAAAAGCAATCTCTCCCCAAAAGTAAAGGTAAAGCTGCATAAGATCGGTTCTACTTATACCCCACTTTGATGGAAGCTTTGTGATCTGAGTTATTCCATCGGTTTTTCTTAATGGATCTTTTTCAAAGTTCTTGGAGAGACTAACGTTAATGTATTATTTTTAGTGCATTTTACATATTTCAGGTTAGCAAATATACCTGAACGGTTATTTTTTTTAAGCATTTGTGAAGCCTTGGGAAGGGGGATGTCGGATTCAACCCATGTCCAAGTTGGCCAACAGTCATCACAGCCATTGGGACAAACTAGGGATCAACACCTCCAAACGGTAATAGTAAAACGTCCTCTATATTCTATTGTTTGGTTAATGAACTTTCTTTTTGTATTTAAAATTAAAATCCTCCTCTGCCACAAAAAAAAAAACGAAAAAGAAAAAGGTTCTTTTCTTCAATCCAAGGAAAGTTCTGATGATCATAATTACAATTATTAAAAATATTTAATTAAACGGGTAATATAACAACAGTTTCAAGGCGTGTAGCGAGCCACTTTTCTTAAAACTTATTTCGTTCTTACCGAAATAGTTTCGGTGATCCAATAAAACCAAAACACAAAGTGAGATGAGCATAGAGAGAATTAATATCTGAGATGGAAGAAGAGAATGATAAAATATTGTCCGATATTATAATCTTGAGAACGGAAGGCTTATTTATAGATTCTTAAGTGTTTCTTCGAAGAGACATGTCACTTTGCACAAAAAATTATCTTTTTTTATTTATTTTAAAAATACACTAATAAAAAATTCTATTTAGTAGTTTTAGGAAATATAAAATTGGATGTTGGCATCAGAAGCCCACAATGCCAGCTCAAAAGGCTTCTCAACCACTAACTACCATGTATGCTTTCTTTTACAGGTACTCAGGCTACTTTTATGTACCTAAATAACAGGTTTTGACATAAATATGGCTGATAAATATGTCGTTTTAGAAGGGATATGATTGAACCCAAACTGTTTAATAAACGGGTTAGAAACCCTAATCCTTACCGAACATGAATATTTATTTTTTTGATAATTAACGACACAAGCCACGAAATAAAATAGGGAACCCCGCAGGAGCCAGACCGCAGAAAAACCAAAATATTAAGAAACTATCCCCACCAATAAGATGGAATCACCCTTGACAATGTCAATTTATACAAAGAACAACCAAAACATAGCCAATCTCAGAAATAGCCCCCCATAAGATACGAAAGCCACAAGATATCTCCACTGAACAAACAAATCCTTACAACTTTCCAGGATAACCTGATGAAAAATCACCATCTGCAGTTATATTCTAATGCGTAAACTTACAAACATAGTAATACGTCCATATGGCGATGCTTATATTGAATGCATGATATATTCAAAAACGTTAAAAAGAAGGAAGCGTATACAAAAGCTGTAACCCAAATCTGCAATCTTCAAGTCGTGTTCATTATGTATTAACATATTGTGCTAAATTTTGTTAGTTTTGCTCATGAGGCTACAAGATCAAGCACCACGCTTTAACCAAAGTATGCGTTAGACTTCTCCATCCTTCGGAGCATAACCTAACGTGCTTTTCCTTATTTTTAGGGAAAAAGAATCCTTACCAAGTGATTGAACACATTACTTCGATAGATTAGGGGTTTAACCGTTTTGTTTTCCTGTTTTCTAGTTTGTTCCTTCCTCCAAATTCTCTCGGGTGGTGGTTGAAACTTTTAGTATATGCTAATTGCCTCTGTTTTTACTTGTAATCTTGTTTTCTCGCTTTGGGATATTGTATTGTACTTATCGCTTTTGATCGCCATCTTTATATGGGTTTAACTCAGAGCTCATCATATGAATTGCCTACTTTCATTGCGACTTTGTCGCTAATTATCCCGGGGGGGGGGGGGGGGAGGGGGACAAAAGAATAAATGAACATCTAACAGCAACCAACCAAATGCTTTTTCCTTTTTCACTTTAACTAATTACCTTTCTGATTTCTGATGTGTAGTTGCACAAGCATCTACATTCCCATTGCCTTTTCCCCCTATGATTTTCTTCTACCATTTTGCTCTATACTCGTGTATATAGACATTTAAACCCTAACATGGAGTTACAAATAAGGAATTTTAATGGTGTAATTTTATAGGATTTGATAATATTATTTCGTTTTTGCTTTTTAAGGCTGAAGGACCTTCGAAAACAGCCTCTCTTGAGAGCAGCACCTTCTAAAGGTAAGACTACGTACATTTCACCCTCCCCACACCTTGTCTTGGCTGGAGCCCCTTTGAGATATTGAGTTCATTGTTGTAATTGTAACCCCTTGACAATTTTTCCTTTCCCATTGATTATATCATTTTTAGATGAATATTTTTTTAATCCAGTGATTTATCTTTAATTGTTTTTTTATAGTTGTAAGTGGATGAATCCTTGATCGTGCAAATTAAGATGAAATGTTATTAACTAGAAAAACAAAATCTAAAAATTAAAGAGAAATCCTAATAGTTAGACGTACGCACCATAATTAAAGTCAGACAATAAGGGGGAATCCTTTGCGATGTCAAGCTTTACAAAATGGTCCGCTATGAAGTTAACATCCCCATGGTCGCAAACGAAGCATACATTCCTTGATTAATTCAGTAAAACCACTTTTATATAGTGAAATTTATACAAATTTCATACCTTATGACAATCCACAAACGCAGCAACAATAACAGACCCAGTGCCTCAAGGACTTCTACATAAGCGGGGTCTGGGAGGGGTGGATGTACGCAGCCTTACCCCTTCAGGATGTAGCCCTATCGGGAAACTGTTTTCGAGGACCTCCAATCTTATAGGGTTGGCAACACGATGACTTCCCAGGAGGTCACCCATTCTGGTACTATTCTCGTCCAAGCAAGCTTAACTTTGAAGTTCTAATGGAATCCAGTATCTTAACGCTTAGTAAATGAACCCTAACAATCCAAAAATGTATAAAAATAATATAAATTTTGTGGATTCTAATTTTTTTGGTAGGTAAACTGAAACTCATATCAATCATAGAAGCAAAGAGATCCAACTTACATGAATCCTCATTTGTTGTACAAAAGATAACCCCATACTATAGGAGCTCAGATGCAAACTCCACCTTCTCTATTAAGGGAAAAAAAAAAAAGAAAAACAGAAGCGTTTAGTTCTCCATTATGTACAGAATAACAGAAAGTTTTCACGGTTTTCAGCGTGTTTAGTTGTCATGTCAAGTAACTTCCATCGTTTTTTCATCTGTCCTATTTGTTGTGTGTCTAAGGTTTTGTCATGGTCTTGTGATTCTTATATATAGTTGTTGTAGACTGTCCTAAGTGTTTGAGTATCTCGTGGAGTGGTTGGTTGCTGGCCTTTAGAGGTACTCGTTTCGGGTGTGTTTCCTTGGGATAGCTCTTTTATGCCGTCCTAACCCTTGTTCAGGCCTTTTTTTTGTGATGGAGTGTGGATAGCAGGCAATATATTGCCTTAGGTGTTTCAATGCTTTGGTTGTTGGCCTTCAAACCCTGCCTTGTACTGTTGTACTTTCTCAGAATTATACTCTAATTATTGAAAAAAAATACAAAAAAAGTTCCTATGACAGGCAATAATTAACGCTTTAATACAAATCTACATGTATGATCAACACAGTTTCTGAATCATCATATCAGCACTAGTTTAAGATGATAATGCTCATCTCAGTCAAATTCTATAATATGATTTCTCCCATTTATAAGCACAAAACCTAAGAAGGCACCAACATGCAAGGACCGGATCCCATTAGAACTCTAAAGTTAAAACGTGCTTGGGCGAGAGTAGTACCAAGATGGGTGACCTCCTGGGAAGTCCTCTTATTGCACCCCTCAAGTTGAGGGTTCTCGAAAACAGTCTTCCTTCAGGGTACCCTGAAGGAGGAAGGCTGCGTACATCGACCCCCCGATCCTGCTTAGGCGGGAGCCCTATGGGCACTAGGAATGTTGCTGTTGCTCACGAATTCATTTTTCATATTGTCATCTTTCAACTCAAGAAAAATGGCTATCATCAATAATCATATTTTTCATAAGCTCGAGAATTGAGAAGTAATCAATATAGTTTCAATATAAGATACATGATGAACTCATACACTATCCACACTTTAAACTGAACAAACGATTGCATGGGAAGCATGAGTACCAAATTGTTTTTGAAACTGAACAAACGACTGCATGGGAAGCATGAGTACCAAACTGTTTTTGAACCTTCACCTAATATTTCAAGCTAGTGGAACAGTTCGGTTCTTTATAGTAGTATAGACTGACAAATAAACAATTAAAGCCCATCAACCCAAAGTGGGCACATATTAGAATTTGAATCTAGATTATGGGTCAAAAAGACATTAAACATGAATTATCTGGGTGCTATCGTGCAGCTTGGGATCAACAGCTCGTTAATCTAAATGAATCAATCTTAAACTAAATTATGAGCCTAGTACACCTAAATGAGTTTAACTCGAGCCTAAAATGAACCTAACTAGGCCTTACTCAAGCTTGAATGAACACAAACAGGTCGAGCTGCAGTGGAAGCTCACTGACCCAATTTCAAGCTCAATCGAACCCAACTTACAGTAATATAGGCACAGCAAGCTTCAAGCCCAGCTCAAGACAAACAAAACGTTGACAAATTAGGCCTTGTGTTGTTTCATCCAAGACGTTCAGCTATGTTCTGATCCGCTATTGAAAAAGGAAAATGCTAAATATACCCAGTAAACGTATCCAATTTATATATCCAAAGACGATGTGGTAAGAAATTTTTCAGTAGTAAAAATTAATGACAGATTTTTTTCCAAAAAAGTTAAGGAGTTTTAGATATATATTGGATACAATTAATGAATACAGGTTGAAGCACACATATATAAGCAGCAAGTTTTTTTCTATTGCTTAGCTATATTAAATCATACAAGGTACATAACTTACCATTGTCAAACTTGAGGCTTGGTTCGTCAACATTTTACTCAGCTCGAGCTCGGCTAAATTCTCGTTGAGAAGGGAACCTTTGAGCTCGCCTCAGTTAAGTTCAAACCTGACTCAAAGAGTCTAAGTTATACTCCCCTTATTTGGGCTCTTTTGGGATCGAGCTTGATTGAATTGGGAACATTCATGCTCTTATTTTTCAACTCGACATTGACTCATGAGGCTCGCTTAGACACACAGATGTTGACCTCAAGCTTTATTAGGCATAGATAAACAAGATAGTTTGAACCAAGCGTTTCAAAGTAAACAAGTCAACTCACGAGATTTGACAAACTAGCTCATTTAATTTATACCCCCTTCCTCCACAGCGCTCTACTCTTTTCTACTCAACTCTCCTGGAAACAAGGAAAGAGAAAAGAAATCAAGCTTATGTCAAGCGATAATTGAAGCACACGGCCTAAGAACACAGCTACAACTCTCAGATAGAAGCACAAAAATAATAAAGGATCTAGAAACACGCCTTTTCTATAATTAAAGTTGATGTTCAATATGAATACAAGGTGGACAACCAGGAACACAGAAAAAGTCCACAAAACCCACTCGCATCCAAAAGAAAGACACAGAAAATGACAAACAAACATCTTGGCCATTAGAAGAAAGATCAAAATCAATTGAGGGCTAAACTCGATAGCATCCAAGAAAAATACGCGCTTTTCTATTGTTTAGGTAATTATATTAAAGAATTTGCAAATGATATGGAGAAGGTGATTAACTTACAACATGTGCAGGGTGCAATTTTCAGAGTCTTGAGGATCTTCCAATGAAGTGATGTGTTTCTTGAATGAGGTTGCAGCTGCTTCTCTCTCTTCTAGCTTGCCCAGCTTGTTGTACACAATTGCCAACAAATAATAAGCCTCGGCTGCCAGCTCGTGATACTGCACAATATGTTGCTTAGTATCCTAACACTTGAAAGTTGTCAACACGGAATCTGATCTAATCATTACGTACTGGTACTTTGGTAATAAATACGTATAGTATTTTATTTATAGATACATACTGGAACCATCAAAAAAGTGAACAATTAAAGACTACAGGAATATTTGTTCAAAGTTTTTGCAATCCTATGGCTTAAAGACCTCTTATATTCCCCTAAAAAACCCAACTCAATCACTATTACTTCTTACATAATGTTGACGACACCAAAGTTAAGGGGTGCACATCGGTCCAAGACTAGACCAATCTGGACCGAAGACTAAACTATCTCAAATCACGAGTCCATGGACTAAACTGGACCAATTAAAACTAGGTCGGTCCAATCCAAGACCGTTTAGAAACTTGATCAGACCGGACTAATTTGGACTGCTTTTCTTGCTAGCAAGAGCAAACACAAAAAAAGGGGGGCTTCCAAACCAAAGCAAGAAACTTAGAGATAACAAAAATGGTAAAATATGCATACCTTATATATAATTTAAGAATAATTATACAATAAACACATAATTATTAAATTATTAAAAAATAAATATTTAATTTTAAGATTTATTATCTTCTGATACATTAGTATATACCTAATAACATATAAAAATTATGTACTCAAAATATTTAATTTGAAATTAGTTCTGTCCGTCTCCAAATTTTTCGATCTTGGACCAAAGACCAATTAGGCCCGTATACTAGGGCCAAAAACTAGATTGATATATAGTTGGTCTGGTTCGATGCTTGACCGAAAAGGCCAATCTAGTCCAGTATGCCGGTCTAGATTTTTCACTCCTTTAGGGAAAAGTGCAGCAATTACACTACCATGAACCGAAATTTCATTCCGTGCATGATAAGTATCATTGTCACGCCACAGTCAAATGTTGTAACGCTAACACTAGTATTCATTATGCAACTACTTATATTACATAAAAATCACTATCAACTGCACAAAATTAGATTCCCATAATCATTAACCGGATCAAAAAGATTATAGGGTTGTTCATTTGCACAAATTCTGCAGCTTCATAGACGATTTCAATTTTCTGTGTTCTCAAAGAAAAATGTGTTCAAGATACATGATTTTCCAATTCTAGTTTTTCTTTTTTCTAGATTGCGTCCTAATATTTAAAGCTTCTTTACCTCAAACACAATCCATCATCCTCACCACCACACTATACACCACCTCCCCCTACCACCACTCCCTCCACCACCACCACCGCCCCAACCACTGCCACTCCATTCTCTATTTTCGAAAATTTAAAATATCAAATGTCTTTTCCTAGTTTTCTAGGTTTCTACAGAAAAAAGTACTTTTATAAAGGTAAGAACATTCGGACCCATTTCTTGAAAAGGATTTTTCTAACGTATCAGCATACAAGATATCAAATAATTCAACCAAAGGAGAGGACCCTAAGTTGACACCAGAATATAAACTCAGTCGGAAGAGGCAGTCAACAAGAAAATAAAAAATAGTTCCAGCTTAAAGAAAACTGACCTCTAAATCCCTGAGCTCTTCACAGGCTTCCTTTAAAGGATCAAGCACAACCTCAGGTTCATCAAGAACTAGCCAGAAAAAATGAAACCAGTGAATTACGATTTCAATATTTGAGGGAATTTTAGTATACCATGTGGTACAAAAGGATGCAAAGTTAAACAGAAAACCCTAGAACTGAATCATGGTTTGCAATCATAGTGTAGTAGTAGCAGGGTGCAATGGACGTTACATAAATGGTCGTGACTCCTGGTTAGCATTAAATTTTTCATGGGGATATAAGTGATTTTTAAGCATTATTTTTCCAAAATCCAAATACAATCATTGGCTTTTATAAACCCCACAGCTCCCCCCCCCCCCCCCCCCCCCCAAAAAAAAAATCCAAAGGTCAAACTCAGCTACTTTCTAAAGTCTTTCTATGTTTTCTGCCAAGTAATATCCAAGCGCCATTTTTTTTTTTTTTTAAAACTTTGCGCTGGTAAGGACGGGGGAGGAGGGGAGGGGATAAACTCCTCGTAAAGAGGCCCACATTATGAGCTTTGTGGGATTCGAACCCGGGCCATCCAAGCGTCATATACCAATGTCCAAATATCCTTACCAGAAAGTCGGCGAGGGGTATATGTCCATAGGTCAAACTCAAGCTATTTTTTAAGTTTTCCGTATAAGTAATATCCAAGCGTAAATACCAATGCCCAAGTATCCTTACTAGAAAATCGGAGTATATGTCCAAAGGTCAAACTCAACTATCTTCTAACATTATTATATGTTTTCTGCATAATCCAAACGTCATTACCAATGTCTGAATGTCCTTATCTACCAAGGATACTGGATACTTACTACATAATGGAAAATCAAAAGGAGAGAACGTAGGAAATACCTGAATGGCTGGGATCAGAAAGATAGCATTTTGCCTCGGTTATGTGTGCCCTTGCACGAAGCTCAAGGCCACCACAACCAAGAATCATAGGGAAAGCTCTGTATAAAAGGGCTAATGCCCGCTTTGCTTCAGTCGGCCCCAGCGAGAGCCATAGCTCTGACATGGTGATAGTTGCAGAAGCTTTTAGAAGGTCCAGGTTGAATGACTGGCAAAAAGAAAGGCTTGCCAATACATATGGAAGGCCTAGCACGGCATCACCTGATTTCTGCAATAGCAACCAATGAAACAAGAAAAATAAACCCTAAAAAACCTATGAATTTATATTAACTAGATCCTCTACTGATCCCTTTTTCAGACTCTGTCAAAAACCAAAATCTCGTGCACATCACATAGGGTGATGTAGAGGGTTCAATTTATACTAATTAAGTGATGTCACATGATTATAACTAATAATAGAGTTAAAATTCAGAAAGAAATTGCAATGGTAAGTGTAAGATACAAACTGATAGTTAGGGGGTAATAGTTTGGAGGTGTGTGTGATGAAATTAAAAGTCGGTTTAATTTTAAGGAATTGTCGAAAAGGTATTGGCGGTATTTATCATGGTCTACATTAATTTTAAAGAATGGTGAAAAAAATTATTTTCTACCGAAGCACTTTCTACAGAAACACTTCTATAAAAAGTGCTCTCAATAAGGGTATTTTTGTTTGAAAAACTTTTAGTTTTTGCTTTTGCTTCTACGTTAAGGAGAAACACTATTTTTCTACTTGTACTTAAAAGTGGAAAAACAACATCTACTTCTATTCAAAAACACTTTTATTTTCAGGCCAAACACTTCAAATCCTTTCTTTGAAAAAAAAAAAAAAAAGTGCACATTTTTCGGAAAAAAAAGCTTGGCCAAACAAGCCTGAAATCGGCTCATTCAAACTCCTTTAGGCATGCAAGCTAGTGACCTCGAGCTTTACCAAGTTCAAGCTTAACTTCATTACACCCCTACAGTAGATAATGTGGCTCGCAACAGAGGCGAAAGGTTTGTTATAAATACCTTATGGATTTCAGCAAGCAACAATAGAACTGATGCATTTTCAATCTGCATATTGAATTTGTAGCATGTGCAGAATAGGGAGAGAGCAACCTGAGCTGCCTGCATGGAACTTCATATATTAGCCATAGCTGCAACGAGCAAAAGCAACAGCCAGGGAGCAAGCACTACTCAGAGTTCAACTTAAAAGCATAGACAGGGATTTTCAATTAAAATATAGTAAATACATATAGAAAATTACTGAAATTTTATTAATTTAACTATCAAAGCATAGCTTTCTAAATAAATTAAGTAATAATCAAGCAAATTCAGTTACACTTCTACTCTCTAAAGACTACTAATAAGGCCAAGAAAATTGACTCTAGCATATAAAAGCCTCTTTTCATGTGACACAATACAATTATCTAACAAGTGCACCTCGTGGTCAGTACATTCTTTTTGATTGATTCATACAACTCACAGCTTATTTGAAAAGTTAGCCAACAAGCCATCAAACAAGGCCAAAAACAAGAACAGCCTACAAATGATATTCATTCCTATCCAAATAATTGGAGCAATTTTTTTAAGTTCAATATGCATTTCAAACGAGTTCAATTTGACAATCTAAATTGTATATTTCAAATGATACCTAGCAATCCAGGCATTTTTACAACTATAGCATAGGATGTAATTACCAAACAGAATGATAAATTTTTAACCAAAGAGGGTACCAACATGCCATTACCGGATCCCATTGGGACTCCGAAGTTAAGCGTGCTTGGGTGAGAGTAGTACCAAGATGAGTGACCTCCTGGGAAGTCCTCATCCTCAGCTTGGGGGCACTCGAAAATAGCCTCTCTTCAGGAGTAATACCCTGAAAGGGGAAGGCTGCGTACATCCACCCCCCCCCCCCCCCCCCCCCCCCCCCCAAAAATAAACAAAAAAAAAAAAGACCCTACTTAGGCGGGAGCCCTTGGAGCACTAGTTATGTTGCTTTTAATGATAAATTTTTAATCCTGCTTTTTCTTCGTAAACATTCTTTTGTAAGCATTAAAACAGCAACAAGACCACACTTTCCAATTATGTATGTATGCTTAATTTAGTATGACAGAAATAGGACTTCTTCATGTATGCATAATTTAGTACAACGGGAATAGGACTTGTTCATTTATTTGTTTGCAGGAACGAAAGATAGAAATCGTGATTTCAAATGACAAAAAGGAAGCTCCACAAATGAAGAAAATTGAACCTGGCCAAATTGTTTTGCAGCAAGCAATGTACGAGCATGACGAAGACTAGCTTCAATCTTGAGTTCCATGTCCACACCAGTCACTGAGGATGCCATGACTCCCAGCTCATCACACACTTGCTGTGCCAGCTTTAGATTCCCCCTAAATCATCCAAATTACAGAGAAAATTAACGAAATTGGGGAAATATCATACATCTCTTGATAAATTAAGTAAAATTTGGATTGTAGTACATGGAATCAAACCGCAGTTTGCGCTCGTGCTGTTGCAGAAGCGGGATGTCGTAGACATTGTTAAGGGGTTGTGCAATTGCTTTGGGTTTCTTAAAGGAATATATGTTGCTTTTAAGCCTATCTTCACAAATATTTGGATGTATAGCCGTACATCTCTTACAAAATCAAGCAGATTTAAAGAGTGGTGCACAGAATCAGATACCAATTGGTGGTGGCAAAGGCGGGGTGTTGCAGCTGTTACATAATGGGTTGCAGCAATTGCTTTGGGGTTTTTGAGGGGATGTAAGTTGCTTTATAGGTTTCATACAGTCACAAAATCTTTATACTCTTATGAATATGTTTTGGCCTAAAAAATATATTGACATTGCATTGCGGAGATTGCTACAAAGTTACTGTCATGTAACAGCCATGCAATCAAATAAAAGGTGGTTGTTTAACGAAATAGCTATTACATAACATTGTAGAGACAACAGTTATAAAACGGAACTTTCATAAGCACATAATGTATTTTATTTATTAGAACATATTTATAAATTTATCTATATATTAAAAAGGAAATTTACCACTTAGTTATCCTAAGGTTTTAGTATTTTTCACCAAAGTACTTTAACATTTCAATATATAAAATGAGATATCATGACATTTAAAAATTTATCACCTAGATACTCGAGGCTAGAAACTAGTGAATTTTCATCAATATATGTATATTTTCAACAGAAAAGGTGAATGTGGCACATGATTACAAAAATGTGTCATGTCAGTGTTATTGGCAAAATTTGCCAAACTACGACAAATATTTCAGAATTTGGATAGAAGTTACTTACATGTTGCTTGAAACATGTGCCACATCATTGTCTCCATCAAAAGATGACCATTGTCCAACAAAGGGTACTTAAATATTGTCATAATCATATTACACATCAATATTTTGCAATAAAAATTCACCAAATTCCATGATAGGGTATCTAGAAGATAAAGTATTAAATGTTAAAATACATTATTGTACATATTGAAATGACCAAGTACCCAGGTAATAAATGGCCAAATCTCACGAAACATAAGTGATTAATTCCATACTGAAAACTATCACAAAGGTATAAAAACAAATGATTGTATGAGTATTCATTCAAGCTTTTGCAAGCACGAAGTTTAAAAGCAATTTATTTCCCTTAAACCCAACAAGATTGTCACGGCCCATTAAGTAATGTCCGCAATACCACCGCCGCACTTGTGATATGCCCGCTAACTGAGATTTGATTCTATGTTAATAGTCAATCATGTAATAGCTAACTCAAGACCTTATGCATTATAACCGCCACCTAATATTTGATTCCACAATGCCATGAACTCACACCTTTAAGTATAACAGAAATTTTTTGACAACCATACCGATGTAAGGCAAACTCATGAAGAAGCTGGAGTTTCAGCAATGAGATTCGCAATTCTGAGACACCACGGAACTTCTCCTCTACTATCCTAAAAGCAGAAAATGCCTCTGCAAACCAACAACATCATATAAGGACATTTTTAATGGCTGTGCAGTGTACGAATACCTGATATCTATATATCTGTGCATGGAATCAAACTTCCTTTCAAGATCACAATGTAGTCATAATAGCAAAATCGCGAACATTAATTAATGGATCATTGTGATAGCTGTTTGAAATTGCAGTTGTGATGTTGTATGTTCTATACATTTTCTCGTATGACATGGTAATTTTTGTTTGCTGCTTAAAGTTCCTATTTCACCTAAGTTTAAAGATATAAAATGGCGATTCTAGTCTAGTCGATAAATGGGGACTCGTCGGTAATTAGGCAGGGACAGGACAGGTTAATACCCGCTGAGATTGGTATGGTGAACCATTTAATACCCTTCCCAGCCCCGCCCCATTGCAACTCTAAAGCATCCTTAATTTAAATCTGATCTCACCCTTGTATCCTTTATACATCACAATATGTTGGACAAGCTTCACACAGGCTACTGCAAGATTATCCAAGCTGATGAAGTCACCATCCGGTAGTCAAGCGGTTTGCAGTGATGAAAAGGTAATGTTAGTTTTGGTATTTGCATATACGCTGCTTCAAATAAGTAAAAAAGAAAATATACAGAGTTTACACCTTGAAGCATCAGCAAAGCAAGTTGCATAAACAAGTGCATTTATCTGAGCAAGCGAGCAGCTGACAGAAGAAACAGAAAAGGAGAAAATATCAGGACCAAACCAACGAAACTGTCGCTTTAGAGACAACCAAGATAACTGATGTCCAATCAAAAAATTCAATTTTCTCCATTATGGACATAGTTACTTCAACTCTCCATTTTACCCAAAGTACTTGTGTGAGGCAAGGATACTTGAATGCTGGTGTGACACTTGGACACTTAACATTAGGCCAAGAACATAGGAAATGTAAGAAAGACAAGTCCAACTTTTGACACATCCGTGCCCGACACTCATTCCGGGTAATGCAGATAACATGTACAGAGGGAGGATAATTTGTCCAAGATCCCAGTGCAAAATATAGATAGTTACCTTCCATAGATCTCCCATACTGTGGCTCGAAATAAATATGAAGAACCAAGGAACAGCAACACACTTCTTGGCATCGAGCTTCTTTGAGCACAAAACTGGAAAGCGTTACCATTACTCCTAGATCCATTTTCATGAGTCAAAATCGATGAATACGTGTCTTGTAAACTTCTAAGCCATCCAGTGCCAAAAATGCTGTCACCGGATATTACAGAACCCTCGACACCAAAGTCACAAATCATATGAGAACTCAATTGTACTTCCTGCAGAATTAGGGCAAGAAACAGAAAATTTAAATGTTGAATTAATCTTTTTGTTGGAAATGACGTCTTAACAGGGCTGCAGATAGTATATTGTGCTACCTTGCAAACATCAGCTGGGCGTGTTCGGACACTTATGGAAGCTTTGGGGCCGAAAGACAGCAAAGGTCTTTGCACGTGCTGCAACATCATTACATAACAGCACTTGAGTTGTCAGTAACACCCATGCAATCAACAAAGAGTGTTTCCTGAGTTAACAGGCCACCACATACTGAATCTTGAGCTAGTTGTTACATGAGCAACCATCACGTAACGGATTCTAAGCAAGCCATTACACAATTAGTAGTTGTGTAACGGTACATTTGTAGTTGACACAATATTACACTATATTGTATTTTGTTGATTATAATGACATAGAAGTACTTACATTCGAAAATGACAAAAAAAAAGGATAAAAAAAAATTACATGGCTATTCATTTAAATGCTTTCAAATATACGGCTTCAAAAAAAAACCTCATGCTCCCCTAAGGGAACCCAACACAAACATTGCGCGGCGCTCCACTTCTGTGGCACTACGGCTGTAACAATTATGTGGTCACGGTTCATGATTTATTCCCTGAGCTCAATTAGGTAGTAAGTTTCCCGAGCAGATAACCACAGAATCAAAAACAACATATATACCGTCATGTCAAACTTAGCCATGGCGAGATGGTTGGCAGCCACCACGGGTGTCAATTTCAGGCTCTCTGCCCTATTTGAAGACCTCCTCAAGAGTACAAACAACTGCTGCTGGATGGTCAATGAAGTACCCATGCTGGTCATAGGTGAGTATGTGGATCCAAATATGCCGGTAGCGCTCGTTATGCCAAATTCAGACAGCAGGCTACATATAACTGCAAGAGTGTACGCCAGACATGAATCGTTACTTTGCTGCAAGAAAGAAAAAATGGTTAAAAGTTAAAGTTGGTCTCAGCCATGAAATACGAACACTATGAAGCTCCATAAAAAGAAATCCGATGCTTTACTCATTTCAAGAATTCTACTTAAATGACCCCCCCCCCCCCCCCCTCTCTCTTCTTTTTCTCCTTTAATAATACTTACAGCCCCCATAATGTATATTAAAAATGTAGTCATATTTTATATTTATAAATGTGTTTTATTTACTAGATTACAGTTATAAATGTATTTATATATTAAAAATTATCAAAGGAGTATTATATGGCCATTTTTACAAACAAAATGCTTAAAAACAACTGAAGTTCCCCTAAAAACCTAACATGATCATCACAACTGATTAAGTAACGTCCACGACACTCGCTTCAATGACATTGCCACTGCAAGCACAACTCAAACCGCAATTTCATCTTATGATGCCAAGTCATGCATCAATCAAAAACACCAAAATTATCAAATTATTTTACCGAAATTCTAAGCTCAATTCAACATCTGAAAAGATTGGCCAACCAAATACTAAATAGAAAGAACAATGACCTCATTCACAACATAGCTGGTGTAACAGAATCAAATAAGAGTCAGCAAGTAGCACAGTGACCACTACATAACAAATTTCGAGCTAGCCATCATCAACTAGCCATTAGGGAACATCACTTGTGTATAAATTGTATGTCATATACTAAACATATTCATAGATGTATTTATATATTATAAACCATCAAAGAGGCATAAAGATGATTGTATAGCTACTCATCAAACCTTGGAAACATAAGACTTAAAAGAACCATATGTTTCCTTTAAACCAAACGCACAAGTTGCAACCCACTACATAGTTGGCATTATGCAAGTACACAGAAGAACAATATTTACGACAAAATCATGTCCAAATAGCTCCACAAAAGGAACATTAAGCCTACCTGTTGGCAAGCACGAACCGCTTCTGTTAGAACCTGGGCATCAATCAAGGAAAAACTATTTAAGGAAACGTTGAAAAGTAATGCACCTTTTCCGACTCATTACCTACTTTGGTCAATAAAGTTCCTCAAGACTCATTATTTTAGTCCCCAAAGTTTATTTTCTGTTCCCGCCCCTGAATGTCAACAGACTAATAGGGGACCAAAATTCAAAGTACATTCGTTGACTTAGCTTGTCCAAGACCCCATTTATGCACCTCAAAGGAAAAATAAATCGGCCAGTTCAATTTTGGGAAAAAAAAAGAAAGAAAAAAGAGATTAAGACTTCACTGGTCTTTTCAAACTGGAACAACTATTTTCCTTGGGGGAATTGGCACGTGTGGATGACCTGGACAACACAAGTCAGCACGCTTACTTCCCTATTATAGTCCCTGACTGACTACAATCTTGTACATGGACCGCAATAGGGGGAAAAATTTTCAAGGACCAAAATTGGTATTAAGCCCATCTTTTCATGTCTAATAGAGGGAAGTACATTTCATTTAGGCTCACCTCGAGAGCTAGCTTAGGATGACCAAAGTGGAAGTGCATCATTCCTAAGCACAGCAAAGCAATTTCATAACTCCCATAATAATTCCCTTGAGATGAAGATGAAACTGCATCAATACCCCCCATCCCTGCACTTCAGTTCCAACTTCATCATGTAAATTGACAAACACACTTCAAGTGCAAGTTACTTCTATATCTTGCTTCGTTAGCTTCTTACAGGAAAAAGAGACAGGAAAAGATAACACACTATGCCATCTCTAACAGATGTGCCAAATTTTTAATTTTTTTACTCTATAAATATCAAGTGCCTAGCTGAAAAACTTCTTTTTCTCATAGAATAAAATTTCATATTTATTATATTACACATAAATTTTCATTATGTAATAATTTTATGTTATTTTGAGACATCTAGATCAGATCGTAATTATATATTGCCTTTTCATATAACTAAAAATAGTATAGATAAGATATAATTTTGATAAACAATAAATAAATCGTTGGAAATTGATATCTTACATTATAGTTCCATGTAACGTTCACAAATTTTCTAGTAAAAAGAAAACCAGTGTTTTCCGAGGAGTCAAACATGCAGGTATTTAGGTGACACAAATTTTCGCACATTAATAAAAGCAGCAATAATCTTAGTGCAGATTCTCCAAAGCACAAGCATAACCATAATTATATAGCAGATTCAAGTAAATAAAAGCAGCAACAATCTTTCTGGTGTTACCTGTAATCAAAATAACGATGCAGATTCTCCAAAGCACCAGTATAATCATAATGATATAGCAGATTCAAGTAGCGCAAGAAATGAATCTGTGATCGCAACAGGATTTTAGAAAACAGGAGACTATATGAATTAGATCAATTCTATTTTAGCAAAAGATAAGTTACAGAGAGTTAAACAAAATTAACAAACTAGCAGTCTGCACAAAGGGGACCCAATCAAAATGATGAACATGGGGACAAAAAAAATACTTTGAGGAACTAGAATCCAAACCAACTTTTAATGGCTACTTATATTAAAGAATATGTCGTGGCCAATGGGTCGGATCAACCCCCAACCTGAACCAGCTCGACCCACAGAGCCCTGACCCAGTTTGACCCGTCAACAAGGAATGTCAACCAGGTCCAAGCAGTAAATGTACACGGTCAGTCCATTTTTGCTCTTTTGCCTCAAGTTTGAAATAATATGGGCCTTTCAAGCAAAATAACGATTCAACCCTCGAGCACTTGTGTGAGTGGGCTTAGCTCATTTACACCCTTAGTTGGTGCCAACACTTCTCTATTTATTACCTATCCAGAAAGAACACAGTAACCTCCAAGGCCACAGCCCAAATAATCGAGAAATATGAAGCAAGAATACGATTGATCTGAACTTACAAGATGCAAATCTGGAGCCAATTTCTGCAGGTGCCTCAACAGAGTTTCAAAAGGGTTCAAAGGAAATAAGCTACTCTGCCTGGAACAAGAATAACACTTATATTTCTCAAAACATAAATGATAAAAATTCTCAAAATAGATAGCGTAATAAAGAAGCCTTAACAAATCAACAGTAAACATACTTTTCAATAAGATTAGCTTGTTCTAGCAAGTACCCCTGTGTTTGCCAGTTTGAACGCAAGAATACACCACTGCTGGCATTGAAGCGATCAAAAGCATGAAATAGGGAGAAGACAGATGAGCTTGCTTCACTGCCTTCAGTACTACGTCTCAAAGTCGGGTCAGTAGCAACGTCGAAACCTGCATGCAAGTGATTTGCAATCCTTTCAGAGTTGCATTTCTTGTTTACTGTTTTAACTGTTTAATGTGCATGTTTTCCTTCTCATCAGCTATACATCACTCTAACTGCAAAAGAAGCAAGAGGAGCTACAAGAAAAAATTCACATTCCACATTATCCTGTCACACTTCTTCACATTCCACATTATCCTGTCACAATTCTTCAATAGATTCTATTTAGCGCATGGAGTTGAAGCCCATAATTGGAGTTGAGATTCCAATTGGGGTCCTGAATTTTTTTATTTTTTTTTTTTGATAAATTCATATAAAGTTCACCATTACCATGTAAGCTACAATTTTTTTGTGTTGAATTCCAATTCTATTGTTTAGTTTACCTTGTGGAATTGGAATTGTCCAATTCCATAAAATCGAGTTTTAACTGAAAACCACACATTCCAATTTCTTCAGGTGGGGGGAAGGAATGGTAATAC
This sequence comes from Simmondsia chinensis, assembly GCA_018398585.1. Classification (NCBI taxonomy): domain Eukaryota; kingdom Viridiplantae; phylum Streptophyta; class Magnoliopsida; order Caryophyllales; family Simmondsiaceae; genus Simmondsia; species Simmondsia chinensis. Next base: position 4,336,102 of record JAGTTD010000014.1, read on the forward strand.
CATATTAACTCTACTGACTTGAAACCAAAATGATCCAACTCAATTAACCCGGAATCCAAGATGACTTGAAATCAAAACACCCAGCCCAACCCGATTTGACCTGAAACTCAAAAGACTCTACTTGAACGAGTTGAACCTGAATTGATCTAATAAGCCTAGCCTGATCTAACTCAAAATTAGAAATAACCAAATATAAGATGATTCCAACCTGAAATGATCCTAAGACAAAATATAAATCTTCCGTCTAGGGGTGTAAATGTGATGAGCCAAGCTCGAAAGACTCGGCTCGTTTTGAGCTTAAGCTTGAGCCGAGCCTAGCCGGCTCATTTAGCTGAGCCGAGCCCGAGCCTAATGAAGCTCGAGCTTGTAGGCTCGCGAGCCTAGATGAGCCTAAGCGAGCCTTTCTTAATATTATATATTTGCTTAAATATGCCCAATGAAGCCAAATTTGAGCGTAAATGAGCCAAGCTTGAGCTTAAACGAACCCAAAACGAGCCTAGATTGAGCTTAAATGAGCCATACTATTGCAAGCATAATTCGAAGCTAGCCGAGCTTAGATTGAGCCAAGCCGAGCCCGAGCCCGAGCTTTTGGCGAGCCAAGCTCAGCGAGCTTTGAGCCGAGCCGAAGCTGATCGTAATGCGAACAAGACAAGCCTCGAGCCTAGCACGCTCGAGCTCGGCTCGGCATAAATATACCCCTAGTTACATCTTCCTCCTTGATTAGACAAATGCATAAACAACCTACTCCAGTGCGATTCAAGTACCACAAAGACAAAAATGAGTAAGGCACATCTAAGAAGGTAGATAATCTGGGCATGTGGACAGAAGCTACACCCCTCATAGCTAAGAGGTGAACAATTGCAAACATCGATAAAAGAGGGAAGATAATTATTTTCATTTCATAATGGATCGCAAAAGAAACCTTGATGCAATAAAATGGCAACACACAAAGAGTAGTGTGCTTCATCTCTTACTTTCATCGCAGCTGTTGACCTTTTTGTTTGGCTTGGTTTCTTTTCACAATCAATACTGGGTGCACTTCCCATAAGAAATTTCAGAACAATTTTCTACAGGCAAACCACCATTTCCGTACCACCAGAGCCTAATCAAAAGATGCCAAAATAACAGCGGACCACCTTAATAGGTGGATTTATTACACGAGTGTTGGTGTGAAGAAACTACATGACATTGAAGATAACTACATGTATGTAATGCTATGATAAACTGAAATCGAGCTGTAAGGGCTGTTGCCTGATGCAATATTTTATTTGCAATCATGAGTTGACCCCTTTCTGAATTTCCTAAGTTCCAGCATCCAGCCCCACCCTGACGAGCTTAAGCTTTGCTCGACTCATTTATATCCCTAGTTGTAAGATAAAGGCTCCGAAATTGAAGTGCATGCCAAAGGCCTTGAATATGCCAAAGTAGTTCAGAGACACCGAACAACCAGTAGTCAAATTCAAAGGCAGAAAACAACGCCTACTGATAATTACTACTGTAACACAACCTTGGGAAAAGAAACAAAAGCCCTGGTTTTCTAATATTAAACATTAAAGTTACAGCAGCAAACATATTATACCTTCAATCAGTTCATCAATGACCTTTGGCACATGAAGATGGAAAGGGACCCCTTTGCCAGATTTCATTCCCGTTTCGACTTCATCAATCACTTCCTCGCGAATATAGTTCTCCAAATCCATGTTTCCACTACCCAATACTGCTTCTGATTCATTATTAAAATCATGCAGACGAGGCAAGGACAGAGAACTTTCAAATGCTTCTTTACAGTATGACTGTATGTCCAACAACAGATGACATACTCCCTGAATTGTTAAAATGACACATCCTATATTAAATGAAACATTTTTTACCGTTGATAAGAATAGAAATTGTATTAAAAGAGAATGTACCATGTATTAAGCAAAATGCCCTCGAAAGAAAAGGAAAAAAAAAAAGATATCTATTTTAAGAAAAAAGAAAGCAAATTGACTTACCAAGAGAAATATATGCCAAGAGAAAAAAGAAAGCAAAAAAACATGTCTTTGCTACCGAAACAACAGAAATTAATAGCAAGGCTAGACCACTGAAATCTACAGCATACAAGATTCCAGGACCGGAAACAGAAAGGGCAAACGACCGATACAGACTAAAATGTAAGCAGAGGTATAAAACCTCAACATAAAATAGCATATGTCGATGTGAAGAAAATCAAGGTTACACTTAGTGTACTAGCTACCAGCCAAAATATTTGAACTTCTGGACCAAATACCATATTATTATACAACGTGATAGAAGAAAAACCAAATAAAGGAGCTCACTGGGGCTATCGAGAGTTAAGAATTTGGAAAAGATTGGTGAATACCTCAAACGACAATGAATTGAACGAGAGTAGGCACCCACGGAGGAACATTCCAAGGTTGCTACTGGGGTCCAAGCTAATCTGATCATCCTCCAAGACACTGGAGCCAGGACCCCCAAGGACGCCTGTAACAAATTTCAGTAAACTTCGTAACTTTTCGTGTGCTTCACTTGTTCACAGATGAAAACTATGTATAAAAAGAAATCCCACCTCTCAATTCACTGAAAAAATTGAACAAATCATCTGGAGTTGATAAAGATGATAATCTGTTAGTTAAGTCATCAGTTAAATGCTCATGAAGTAATCTGCCAATTTCACTCAGCTGAGATACAAGTTCACTCAGTTTCGGCTCCACAATGTCAACATGGGACTGCAAAATAGTTTCCATACCAATTAGTTACATTGCCCGCAAATATATGCACCAAGAGGGAGAAAAATTAAGTAAATTATAATACTAATGGGCAATACAAGTTACTGAAGGAACTACCAAAAAGTTTATCTCTGCTCATTAAATGGAAAACATTATCACCCTGAATCTTTTAAGGTGGAATGGGATGATACAACTCTAACTTTCTGACATTTTGCACCGAATAATAAAGAACAAGAGTATAGTTTTTCGCCTAGAACAAACATTTTGGGCAGGAAACAATTTACCGATGAGTATAGTTGTTCGCCTAGAAAAAATATTTTGGCATGAAACAATTTACCAATGAAACATATTTTATACAACTGACAGACTATAAGAGATAAAATGATAGAAGAAGGCAAACCAATTCAAAACACAGAACGTTTAAAAGAACATGGTAAAGAACAATGAAAATTTTGGTGTATCTAGGGCCGATCCAAAATGTCGCAGCCCCTAGCAAAATTTTAAATAGGCCCTAAATATACAATAAATTATAAAATTTTGAAAACAAAACTTAGTAATATTAACAATTGATACTTTAAAAATCACAACTTCAAAAATTCGGGGACCCCAAGCAGTTGCTTGGGTCGCTTGGGGCTATGTCTGACCCTGTGTCCGTTAGAAGACGCATGAAGCTAAATTTAACATCAATAATGGTCTTTACACTAGATTTACAGGCCAAATATGAAGGGGTACTTCAGCACATAACTACATGTAAACCAGTCACCGGTGTTATTACTTTGAGTACTTCTTTATGTATAGAGCATACTTAGTAAAAGACACGCATAATTAACGTACTAATTCCTTTTAGAAAGGGCATACATGTATGGTTGCCAATAGTATGGTAAAATACGCATCTTTTTGATGTCATTCGTATAATACACATTTTATGAACATGGCCCTTTTTTTCCAGAATAAAAAGCAAAAAATCAGTGAAAAATAATCATTCTCATACTTAGATTAAATATCCATATTCTATACTTTGCAAAAATTGCCACTTTAACTCCCAAACTATTAGCTCATACACTATTTTTTACAATGTATCATGCCTCTTGCTACTGCTATTATAGATAAAACCACCAAATATAAGTCAAAATTGATAGAATTACATTCATTTCTACACTATGAATATTTTAAAAAGGGTTATTATAGACATTAACCTAATTATATATAATTTTTTATAAGTCATCAAACTTTTGACCAATAGAGCCGAATAATACATGAATGTATTAAACCTTGTCTAATTCCCGTATCGTATTTTATTTACTATGATATAGAGTCCAATAATACTCGAACACCGTACCGTATTTTACTAACTATGCTGTAAATAACGCGAGTAAAATAAGTGATTATCTAACTAAATTATACCTTGATTAAGCTCAGCAAGAACATCCCGAAGCAATTATGCTCAGAAACAGAAGAGAAAGGATCAGGTAGAAAAAACTGGCCGGGAGAAGAGTTCACTTGAATTAGTATACAAACTGACACTTTATGCGGCGTTATTGCAAACCAACCTTGCTGCTTCACTATGCCTCCCATTTCGTCCTCGAATGCACTAAAATTACGCTCAATTTGAAGATTTATAGTCTTGTTCTCGATTCAAGGACACAAATTTGCAAATCCGCAAAATTAGGGTTCCGCGAAGGCGCTGATAGGGAGAGGAAACCCTAGATTTCGAGCGGTTTGTCAGAGAAAGGGGTCGAAAATGGAGGGAAAAATGTTAAAAGGAGGGACAGTGAGAGAGTGTACGCGAATTGCAGTGTACTGCGCGGAGAGTATAGCAAAGGCACGAAGGGAAGGCGCGGGAGGCGAGAGCAAATCTGCTATTACAAAACAATTGAGGATGCATTTGGTTCCAACGAGGGCATCAACACGCCGTCACCAAATTTTATAAGAACTCTGAAACTAAATATGTTTGGATGAGAATAGTACTAGGATAGATGACCTCTTGGGAAGTCCTCACCCTCAGGTTAGGAGCACTGAGAAACAACCTCTCTTCAGGTTAAAACCCTGAAGGGGAAAGGATGCGTATATCCGCCCACCCCAGATTCTGAGTAGGCGGGAGCCCTTGAAGTACTGGGTATGTTCTTTTATTTGGTTCCATTTATTTTAATTTATTTTTTTATTTTATTTATTTTAGTAAAATTTATTTATTTAAGATCTATATTTTTTATAGTGAAGTGTTTAGTTGTGTTGCACAAAAAGATCTTTTTTTACAAATAAAGTGTTTTAATACAAGTTTAAAAAAATAACTTATATATTATGATCACAAAAGTCACTTAATAATATAAATTAATTAATAATAGTAGACACAAAAAAATTATGATAATAATTAGTTATGATAGTGAAGAGTGATGAGTATAGTGACCCATGGGCCTAAAACAGGTGGTGGTAGGTGGGAGTGGTGATAACAAGTAAAAATAGGTTATAGTCTTTAAGATTTAATATTAATTTAGTCTTTTTAAAGTATTTTTCTGAAATAAGTTATGAAAAAGATCTAATTTTGCATCTTTTTCTGCTTAGTTATAAAATAATTTTTTTATCTTTCTATTTAAGCTGTGAAAAAGATGTAAGAAGATTTTTTCTGCCAACTAAAAATAAGCCCTGCAGTCAACTAGATTTTTTTCACAGCTTTTTGGAAAACTGAACCAAACGCAACCTGAGTCATATTCATTTTTTTAATTAATGTTTAGGATAATACTAGTGTTATCCTGTGCGATCTACGGAGGATGTTTATATTTTTAAGTGTAATTTATATATAATTATATTGAAATTTTATTTAATTTTATAAAAAATACCACATTATATATTTTACAAAATTACGTAGTAAGGATATTGAATTTCTTGTTTTTTTCTTTCCTATAATCTCGAATATTAAATGATTACCTCTTATAATTACTTATACTTTAGTTTTTTTATGACACTTTTGTAGAATTGCTTGGATTGTGTTTTATAGGCTTTTGGGGTAGAGGTACTTAGCAATATAAGAAAACAACATTTTCAGTGCTACCCTGAATTGGAGGCTGTTTTCGAGAACCCCTAACCTGAGAGGTGCAACACGAAAACTTCTCAGAAGATTACCCATATTGGTACTACTCTTGCCAAAGCACGCTTAACTTCGAAATTTTAATGATATCCGATGCTTATGTATTGGTACCCTCTTAGGTTGGTAATAGTATATAAGAAGATGTTAAATGACCATTTCTTAGAATTACTTATATTAGGGGTTTTTTATGACACCCCTTTATAATTACTTGGATTAGGTTTTATAGACTTTTTGGGATAGGAATACTTGGCAATAATATATAGAAAATAAGTATAAATAAATATAAATACTTTATTAGTTTGAATGAGCTCAAAGTGCTCTGTTATTAACAAATAATACTGTTCAAAAAAGATATATTTATAATGATATATGTATTAAGACCGTGTTTCATTCATCTTTTTTGACAAAACTAAATCCGTAAACAAATTTATAGTTGACTATAAAGTTAGTGCTTCATTGACATCAGATAATTTTTAGAGTTATTTATGCGAAAAGTCTCCATATTGATGCTAATTTAACCCATGTACAATTTAAATTATGCCAATTTAGTTGTATGGCAAAAATTGAAGTTAATGATATAATTTTTAACAATTTGATCTGGTAAAATGCAAATGACTCAAAATAAACCTCACTTGTTGACTCGATTTAAATCATCTGAGCATTACAAATTATATCACCAATTTAATGCCAATTTTACTAAATAACTTAATTGACATAAGATAAGTTTAACAGGGACTAAATTAACATAGTTAAAAATATAATGGCTAAATTCACATAATAAACAAAGTACATGGACTTTTGTATAAATAACTTCGTTTTTTATATATTTTCATAGCTTTCAGTAAAAAAGAACAAAATTAAAAAGTTGATTTATAACTAAATAAAAAAATATAAAACTTTAATTTTTGCATCTTATTGAAAAGGTTATATCATCCTCGATCTTTCACTACCATAATCCACTTTTACTTCCGTCGCCTTTCACATCAGCCTGTACTCTTTCCATCGTCATAGGTCGCCACACTCATTACCCACAGCTACCATGGCTAAGCGTTATCATGAATTTATGATTCGATTATAACAACTGTAACTCATAAACACCTTCTCACTATGACTACCACCCCATCTATCAAAATCTACCACTACGAGCCGCCACCGACATGATGCGCTCCTATGCTCTACTAATGCGACTGACCACCGCCAGAGCTTGCCACCCGATGTAAATGTTTTAAGAAATCCATTGTAAATTACATTGTTGTCTACCTCCATTGTTCACAACCATGGTTTGTTGTTGTCATGGTTCATCTTTGATCTCCTCGGCTTGGCAATAAGTATCGCTAACTAGTAACTATTACAGTTTGAGCACTTTTTAGGTATTTAGCAATAATGAAAAAATAAAAAGTATGTTCATAAAACGGCTTCGTTTTGAGTTTATAAGTTTGAAGTGATGAGTAACTTTGCTATAATACAAGTAAGATTATTTAGCTATTTCCGGAAAACGACTAGCCTAGCTACTATCCGCAACATAGAGTTATTTATGCTGCTGGTCCCTCATGTTTATAAATTTATTGAAATCGATCCTTCATCTTTTTAAGTTTATTCAAATTAAGTCTCTCACATTTTATTTTATTCAAAATGGTCCATAATATTGTATATTACGACAAATTTAGTTCCTCATCTTATTCAAAATGGTCACCATGTTGGAAACTAATCTTGTTATAAAAACACAAGATATCATTTCGGAAAAAAAAAAAAATATATATTAGAGACTAATTTGAAAAAGATAAGTGACCAATTTTAACAAAGTTATAAAAATAAGGAACCGATTTGAATAAAGTTATAAGAATAAGAGACCAATTTGAATAAAAAATAATAGACTAATTTAAACAAATTTAAAAAGATAAGGACCAATACTGTAAATAACTATTGCTTGAATAGATTAACTTTAGATCACATGTTATGTTTGGGGGGTAAATTTTTATATTGCTTGAGGTTATTGGTTTTTCGTTCCCCAAGGGTTGGTGTAGACGTGTTTTTAGACGTCTTTCGATTTCGGGTATTTTGTTTTATTTTGCTTTTTTCTACTCTTGAGGACTTTCTTGAACTCTATTTTTATGGATGCGCCGACTTATACAGAGAGTAAGTGTAAATTATTCTGGCAAGGTACATGTTGTCATCTGGCAGTGGAGACGAGAGAGAGAGAGAGAGAGAGAGAGAGAGAGAGAGGGGGATGAGGGCACTGTGCTGCTTAGCGCCAAGCATCAATACAGAGCAGTTACGATCTCAACTCGATCAACTTCACACGGAGGCCGATCGCACCAGAAGCAGAGGTTCTTCCTCTCTCTCTCTCTCTCTCTCTCTCTCTCTTTTCCATTGTTGCAACAAATTGCAGGCGGAAACTTGTTTAGAGTAGTGCGAGAGGATTATTAGGGAAAATTTCACAATTTATTCTTCAGATTCTTGCATTCGGTTGCATTCGGATGTACAATTCACCTTCTGTTGAATTTCCAGAGCCTAGGGTTTTTCAACCTTCATTCGGTAGGTCAAAACATTCATTCCGTAGCCGTGAAATAGAATAATTTGCTGGAGAAAGGGAAGAATTAGGGAGAGAATCAGTATTAGGGAATGAGGGAGAAGGTAGAAGGGAAATTAGAGGGAGAAATTGGAGAAATTGAGAGATAGAGAGAGAGAGTTAGAAATTGGATATCAAATAGAAATTTTATTAATCAAGTGAAGAATGAATTACAATGAAGGACTAATCCCTATGTATAAAGTTTACAAGGCAAAATACTAGAAAAAAAAAATGCAAAATATGAAAAACCCAAGGAATTTGTTTAAAACAGCTTTTTCCGCCTAGCATTGGCCGATCCCATCTATTGGACAGGTATTCGATCAATCAGATACCGACATAAACTTTGCGTAGGTAGATCCGATCGATTGGATATAGATAGAATCATGACAGTTTGTCTGGGAGGATTGGGGAGTTCATTTTTGGGAGGTAAAAATAGGGTACATAGTGGAAAAAGGATGAGAGGAAAATGTAGGAATTTTGTATTTTTTGTAAACAGGCATTGGGGGGCACCCGAGTGGGGGGAGCGAGTGTTTTGAGTGTTATTGTATGTGATGTTAAGTGGGTTCACCTAAGCACGAAGGGGATTCATGCTTGAGTGTCTTGATTGTTGATTGGTGAGAGTTTTTGTAGATTCCTCTAAAGCTATATTGGGAGAGGTTGGTGACTTACTGTACAATAGTTATATTTGGGATGATGATTGTAAGATAGGAAAGTCACGTGTGATGGCCAGCAAATCTAACACTGATGCTAGCTGGGGGATCCATTAACAGGATTAGTCACACACAACCGTGTGCTAATCTACCAGGCCCGTTAGGAAAGTCATGACGCACTCTCACCACTTACTACCACGCACATTGGTGTGCTAATCCCCAGGCCCATTGGGAAAGTCATGATGTTCTCGCCGCTTACTATCATTTAGGCTCTCAAAGATGTTACACTCACAGTCCTTCACTATAATGCAGTGAACTGGAATTGGACTGTATACTCAAAGCTTATCCCACAATGTTTTAAGCTTCACATAATAGGTTGTCACTATCGTACCGTCTTGTTCTGTGGGCTGATCGAGTGTGTTTCACTTGAAAGATGGCTGGCCTGTTTTGTTGGCAGTATCTCTCACAGATGTCTTAAAACATTCAGAGTCTGTCAATCTATCCTTGAAAGTGATTTATGTTCATGCTTGAAATGTATTTCCAAATCTGTCCTTCAATGATTTGTAGAATTGATGACATCAACTATTGATAGTATTTTTCCAAATCTGTCCTTCATTGTTAGTAGTTCGGCTTGAGGTTGGTGTTTTTCATCTACTACTGATAGTATGCATGCAAATTTTTACAGAGCTATCATCCACATCTCTTCCATGTACTTCAGTAATTTGAGGGGACAAAAATCTCTTAACTGGAGTAGTTGCGGTGTGCTATAACATGACAATGTGCCCAATTTTGGCGCTTGCCAAATTTTGTATTGTGAAACATGTGTCTACTCTTAATGAGGATGTATTGATCCAGCAAATAATGCAAGGTCGAGACTCTTACGATTGTCAGAGGCTGCAGAAAAGCTTCATCGACAGGCTGCACTGAGCGTCAAGTTAGGGAAGGAGGACTATGCAAGAGATCTGCTTTTCCAAAAGAAAAAGATTATGCTAGCTCTGCAGAAGTCAAAGGACCGCATTGAGTTACTTGAGAACCTTGCAGCAAAGCTAACTGAGGTAGGCAAATTCCTTTTTTAAAATGTTTTAGCTTTTGTTATTATGGATTTGTTGAATCATGTCTCTACTGCTCTTATTTATCTGTTTATCTTTTTGTTTTCCTCTACTCTCATTGCTCATGATACATCTTGTTCTCTTCGCACACAGCCCTTGTCAGGGTTACTCACAATTTCTAGGAAGTCAAGTCCACACGTCAACATCGTCTAAGGATCCGCATAATGTCCCCAGTCGAGTCTATACATCACTGTCATCCACACAGATGTATGACTCTTATTGGGCATTGTAGGCGAGTCCCTATCGTCACGATTATTGGATACTCTTTCAAATTAAGTCAACGGGTAACATTGACTTGGGGTTGTTAGGGGCTTCAAAGGCAAGTCCATATATCCCGTTGTCGATAATAGTCATCTGGGGAGTCATAGACCAAGTTTATTGGTCACAAGCCTTGACGGAGCACTCGGCCAAGTTTATAGCAAGGCTGTTCGACATGTTGAGATGTTGTCAAAGGACAAGTCCATATGGCACGGTTGTCCGGGGTGAGAAAACACTCCTGGCACTCGTCTGTAACCCATGGCAATATGTAGGGTCTTGGACAAAGTTAATTGGCCTCAAACATCTGAAAGGTCTCAGGGATGGGGAATGCAAATAGATAACTCATGGCCATATATCATGGTGTGCTAGAGAAGTGCTAGAGAAAGCTATTGGTCACAACTGTTGGCAGGTCCACGTGTGTAGGAGGCAAGTCTCTATAGCACAGTGGCTAGTTGGTCAATAGTACACTGATGCAAGCAAAAGTTGAAGCACCTCAATGGATATTGACCAAGTTTAGTTCATGGCCATCCAAGTGGTTGTTTTTATACTCCGTATGTCATGGCTTTCCCTAGGGTCAAAAGGCTCTCCTGTGCCAAATTTATAGGCCGTGGCGATCTCATGGCCCCCACCCAGTCTATAGATGAGTGAAAACTGGGTCACAGTAGGGTTAGTATGTGTATTGCAGCATGTTGGGTTTGAGTTCGTTTGCTATGGGCACGTTCTAGTAAAGAGGTTGGGCAGGATACATTCTCAACGGCTACGATTGGAATTCTTTGGTGTATTTGGCCAGAAAGAAATGCTAAGATTTTCATAGACTAATATACAACAATAAATTTCTTATAGATAAGGTGGTCTTTTTGGGAGCTGTTTTGGCTATAAGAGTTTTGGGAGCTTCCCTACTTTGGCATATTTGAAGAGGGATTGAAGGGCTTTGCGTTATTAGTTTTTGGCTCTTTATTTGATGACTCAGGACATCTTGTTCTTTGCTCTTTGTATATTCGTTTTTTCTTAATGATATTCTTTTGACAAAAAAGAGGTTGCACTTGATCCAAAGATGTATATATATATATTAATAATATGCAGAGTTTTCGTCCTAAATTTTGCAATCATAATCTCATGGCTTTTACGCACAAGGGCCTTTATTTGGTTTCATGATTGTAGTCATAGTAAGCAGTATTTCAGTGGTTGAGTACTGTCCAAAGTATCTCCTTTTTTTGTGATTCCAATTAGCTTCCTGCCTTTTCCATTCTTTCCTATATCGAAATCCCTTGCTTTATTCTCTGATTGGCATGTTTCTTTGTACACAGGCCGTATCAATCAAGGAAACACAGCTAGTTAGAAATGTGGCCTCGGATCTAGAATTTGAAGAAGATGATGCTAGCACAACTGTCAGGATTGTATCTCCAAGCCAAGACATGATGGTAGGAGAAGACGATAACTGCAATGTCACTGAGAACGACAATTATGTTGGTGAAGCTGAAGAGTTCCACGCTGATAATGATAGGACATCTAAAATGATCGCTGATAATGGGCACGAGGATCGCTCGGTTTTCAGTTCTGTTAATGAGAAAAAACTGGACTTTTTGAGCAGCTTGAGGGGAGTATCATCTTACAGTGACTTGTTGCAGCATGTAGATTACCAGTTGAGTGATATTGAAGAAGAGTTGGCTACCATTTTAAGATTATTAAGCCTGGTGATCGGCGATGACCAGAAGCTCAATACCTTCGGGGTGCAACAAACCAAGGAAATTCTTGAGGATATTCGTAGCGCTAGAGCGAGGTTTGTGATCGAGCACTTAACTTTACATTGTGCTTGCATGAGGGATAGAATGGAGTTATAAATGAGTTGAGCCGTGCAACCCATCAAAATTTTGCCCGATTGAAGTTTTCTTTGCCCGGAGACCTTGAGCTTGTGCTTGTTTTGGATTGGTTGAGCTTGAACCCAGCAAAACAAGCTTAATATTCCATTCGTCTATGTTTGTTTAGGCTTATTTAGGTGTCAAGTTGGCTTGTTTAGGCATTATGACTTATGAGTTAACTTGAGATCTACACATTTAGTCTGTTATAGGCTTCTGGCTTGGCTCATTTATACCCCTGTTCGTGGGGGTACAATATTAAGTTTGAGAGTATTTTTGGAGCAGATAGCGATTGCTCAACCCCTAGTTTCCTCATTTTTCCTTACCCCAAAAGTTGGGGGTAACAAGGAATTCAAGCATGAAAATCAAATTGCGGTTCAAGTTGCAGTATCATGGAAGCGGCGGGCAATGCCGATGTTATGTTGATCTTAAGTTTTTTTAAACCTTATGTTTGCAAAAAAATTGAATAAGATTATATAGTTGTTTTTGTACTTATTGATGGTTTTAAACAAATACATTTAAGCCTAAGTTTTACCAAACAAAATAAAGTCTATATATGACATGGAGGTCACTACACAAGTACAATTAAATAACCGCGGATCATGTGACTAGCTCAAATATTTATTATGTAACAGCGGCTATGAAATGGACTTTAATTGATTTAATGTCAAGGGTAGGAATATCTTTAAGGAAAGATTATGAACTTTCACTATTGTCCTTGATTTTCTAAAAGAACTTTGGTGAACACAAATAACACTTGTCCCTCTGCTCTATCGTGCCCTCCCCTCGTCTCCACAGGCCGATTACCATCCGCTCCTCTTCCTCTATTGCATGGAACCAAATCACGCTTCACAAGGTCCCAAAAGCTGAGTGTCGCTGACGTTATGTAACAACTCTTGCTTCTGAGTTTTGCTTTTAAGCCTTGTATTTAGAAAGAATTTGAATGAAAACAGTCATAATTTCTAACTTCTATACTCCTTCGATAGTTTTTGATATGCAAATCATCTATAATTATGTCTCTTAACTATTGTACTCTCTAGCTTTTTTAGTTCATAATTAACTTTTTGTAATTGTTATATTGCCAGAATACAGAGTTTTATGCAGAAGAATGGAGACTAGTTAGGAGGTCATGCTTTATGCAACTGATGCACAAGGTGAATCATTGCACAAAGTTTTTGTATTTGTAAGTTGCTCTCTTTTCCTTTTCTTTTTCAAATGTCTAAATTGTAGAATATGTAAATCCGAACTCAGAATCAAAAAATATTGAGGTTGCTTACTAGCAAATAGATCATTTGTCAGTTAACGGTTGTGGTCGCCCGCCTGGAATGTAAAGGACGAGGGGGTGTCATTGGCGATTCGTATTAGGTTTCTTTGGAACGTAAATTGTCTGTAAGCGTTATGTTTACAGAAGTTCGATAAATTTATTAATAGGTATATCTTTTTTATGGCTTTTAGTACTGAGTGACTGATTGCGTAAAAGCTTGCTGGAAGCCTTTTATGAGTGATCTTTTTACTTGTAGTCTGTATGGTATTGTTTTCTATTTATAGTTTTTTGTTTTTAAAAACTAAAATTGGGTTTTGAAACTAATTCTCGTTTTTTTGGTTCCTTGTTCCTCATTTTTAGTTTTCACTCCAACTAAGAGAAAAATGAAAATAAAAACTGAAAATAGGGAAAATGCGTTTCCAAAATATATTCCTTAGTTTTCGAGGGTGTTAGTTAATTGAGTCTATTTGAGTGAAGCTAGAGCTGGCCTCACCTCTGAACCATTTTGCTGGGCTTGAAGCTCGCCAAACTTAGGCTTGGCACGAGTTTTCTTGGGTTCAAGTCGACTCAATTGTCTCAATTAAGCTTGCCTATCTGGGCTTGTTTGAGCTCGATTAACTTTGTTTTGTCCTAATTGTTTATTGCGAACATGCAAGTCATTTGAGGTTCGGTTTCGGGCTTGGGATTTAGGTGGATGTACTTTTTAATAATTAACCTCGTTTAATATCACATACACTAAGGCGAGTTTATAAGGTTCAAACTTTGCGATGAGCTGAGCCATACGAGCTTTATATTGCACCCTCATGAGTAAAATTGGCTCAGTTTATGCACATAGTAAAATATAAGTGCACAACTCGAATTGTGTCGTTTGAATCAACAAATTTACAATACGAATATTTTTTTTAAATAATTGCGTATTGATGCTCAACATCGGTACAAAGAGAGATGTATTTACATTATGAATATACTGAGTAATTTGATATTAAGATTAATTTGCACGTACTCAAAAAAAAGATCAATTGGCACACTTTTTCTATTCAGATATTCCCAAAAAAAATGTTGTGTTTTCCAATGAGAGATTTTTATTTTGTGCTGGGGAAGTGACAATTGCATCGTGTCGTATTATGTCAATAATTTAATCACGTATTTGTCTTGAAACATAACAAAATGTATGTGTTAATTAGTTAATTTGGTTTCCTTCAAGAAATAGAAGGGTAATTTGTACTAGACTGGATGAAAATTTGAGTTGTGTTATACTATGCTCGAGTTTCTCATCGTAATTTTATGTCATGTTCAAGTTGTACTTTGGTCGTATTTGACTGTCATTCCTATGACGGTATGGTATATATTCGTCATTTTTGTTGCGTTCGTCTTTACTGAGCTCCTGAGATTGGAGTAACGGTAACTAGCCTTCTATTCTGACATTGGTTCGAGTTCAAAACTCATCCTTTTCCTCAAATGACATCCTTTTCACGCATGAGCTAAAATAATTGCAGACCCTTTTTATCTACTTCGAACACGAGTTGGGTCGACTCCTTTAACTAAGCAATTGGAGCTTAGGCTCAATAGTTGTGAGACCGAACAAGCTTAGATGAGCCCATTTCAAGTAAAATTATGAGTCTAAATGTGTTAAAACAAACAAAATTAAAGCATCGATCGACTGACCTCAAGCCAAAGTCAGTCAAAGCAAGCTCAATTTGATCCTAGAGGCTAAATAAATTGGGCTCAAACTCAAACCCTCCAACCTCATTGAGCCACTAGATCTTTAGTCCGAGCTCGGTGGTTTAGTTTGACTCAAACTCAACTTGGTAAGTTTTAAGCTGCATTCATCTCATTTAATCTTTATAAAAAGATAAAGATGTGCCTGATTAGAAACATTTGCATACATTAGCATTTGCTGTGTATCAATATGGGTCATCTTTAACAAAATTTGAAGCGTTACATTGATTTTGACAAACAATGGCAATAGCTTTGATGAAATTAGAAACTGAAAGGATCACGATAATTTTCACCAACAATTCAAGGCCATTATCACCTTGTAAAGGCCGAACTTATCTGATGCTCGAGTCGCAAATGTTTTCTTCAGCAAACTCTTCGAGACTATGAGCTCAAACTTGGCTCAACAAGTTCTGAACATATTTAGAAGTACTACAACACCAGACAAACTGGCTCATTCCAGCGAAAATCAAATACCCAAAAAACGAATCATTCCGATCAAACCCACATATACCATCAAAACCACATATACCGAACCGGCCCTTCCAAGTTCCAGCCAGACAAAAGTTCAAAAACCAAAGAGATTAATTTTCTTTAGATTCCGTTTCCCTCAGAATTTCTCAAAAATTTCAAACAGCATATAACCTTATTAATACAGAAACATGAATGTCAAGAAACATGCTCATGCATGAAAGCAATTTATCAACAATAACTGAAAATCATTCACATACCTTGTCCGATTTGTATTCTATATGTGAATGGGTTTGTCGTATGTTGCCATGGCAGCTTCCTTCACAGCCTCGCTCATAGTTGGGTGAGCATGGCACGTGCGTGCGATATCCTCACTAGCTGCCCCATACTGCATGGCCAGAACGGCCTCGTGTATAAGCTCACCCGCGTTCGGTGCCATGATGTGGACACCGAGTATCTTGTCCGTCTCCTTCTCGGCCAGTATCTTGACGATACCTTCTGCATCGTCGATGGCCTTGGCTCTACTGTTAGCGAGGAACGGGAACTTCCCGACCCGGTACTCGACGCCAAGCGTCTTCACCTGCTCCTCGGTTTTTCCAACATAGGCAACCTCAGGGTGTGTGTAAACCACACCGGGCACCAAGTCATAGTCAACGTGGCCTTCTTTGCCTGCTATGAACTCAACACAAGCAACTCCATCTTCCTCTGCCTTGTGGGCTAACATCGGTCCTGGGATCACGTCCCCAATAGCATAGACTCCAGGCACATTGGTGGCGAATCTGATGCAACATACAAGAGATTTTTAATGATTTTGGTTTATTAATCTTATATTTTAAGTTGTATATCAATTGGACAATTTTTAGGATTAGAGTAGAATCTATATCTTTATTTTAGGTTTGGTATCGTTTTCTATTTGTGGTTTTTATTTTACAAAAACAAAAAAAATCATATCTAAAACTGGTTTTTTGATTTTTAGTTTCCTGTTTCCCCTTTTTTTCCTAGTTTGGAAAACAAAAAATTGAAAACCAAGAACAACAAAAATTGTTTTCTAGCCATGGTTTTTGATTCTTCAAAAATCAAAAACTACAGATAAAAAACGATACCAAATAAACCCTTAGTCAACAATTTATCTATATCTTATTTTAGGGAAGTAGTTTCCTGTGTAAGTTAGCATTTGATTTATTTTATCTCATCCAATATTATCTTAGGGATTAACTTTTTCTATAATATAACTCTATAATTCATTATTTTTCAATTTTGGAGAAATATTATTAAGTTTTATTTTTGATTAGGAAGTTGTACTAAATCAGTACCTCTCGTTCACTAGAATCCGACCAGCCTTGTCAGTTTCCACCCCAATCTTGTCAAGCGCTAGCCCGGAAGTAAATGGGGTTCTACCAGCAGAAACAAGAACTACATCAGCTTCAAGTGTGGTCTGATCCCCGCCAGAAGCCGGTTCAAGAGTGAGCTTGACACCGTTCCCCGAGGTGTCGACCCCAACCACCTTTGTCTTGAGCTTGAACTTCATCCCTTGCTTCTCGAGGGTACGTTGGAACTGCTTCCGAACCTCGGCATCCATGGTCGGGACTATATCTGGAGCAAATTCAACAATGGTCACTTCTGAACCGAGCCGGCCCCACACTGAACCCATTTCTAGCCCAATGTAGCCTGCGCCTATGACCACGAGTTTCTTCGGGACCTCGGGCAAAGCTAGAGCTCCGGTTGATGACACGATTCTCTTCTCATCGATGGTGACTCCTGGCAGAGATTTGACATCGGAACCGGTGGCAACGATGATGTTCTTTCCCTTAACGACGGTGTTTCCGCCATCGAGAGTGTCCACAGAAACTTCAGAGGGGGAGAGGAACTTCCCATAACCCTTGACGTAGTTCACTTTGTTCTTCTTCAAGAGACCTTCGATACCTCGAGTTAGGGTTGACACGGCTTTGTCTTTTTGGGCCAACATGGCAGGAAGATCGACCTCAACGGAAGAGAACTTCACACCATGGCTTGGAAAAGAATGTTTGGCTTCATGGTACATGTGGGATGAATGAAGAAGGGCCTGTAACAAGAAAAGGATTATGAGGAGGCCAAGGAGAACTGTTGCAAAACGAAAAGAGAATGATTACATTCTTAACCTTTTTTTTCCCATTAAAGGCGATCAGGTGAATGGATTAAAGTATGCTATTGCGTTATATCATGACTCATATCTCCACTGAACTCTAATGTGTGTAACAAAAAAAAAAAAAAAAAATCAATCTAAGCCTTTATCGCACCAGGGGAGTTCGATAACTCCATGAATTTCATCTTTGTTAAGCTCTAATGAGTAGGGGAGAAACCAATAATTCAACCCTTCATTACCACTAGATAGGATTGAGCACACGGATCAAAGTATGCCGTACCGCTCTGTCATCAATCACATCTTTTACTGTGTTCGAAAAACAAACAATAATAACCTAAGAAATTTTGCCCATTAGGCGGAGTTAGTTGCATGGATCGAAGTACATGCCATAACACTTCAATCACGAATCACATTCTTTGTTCAGCTCAAATGCATTAAAAACGAAAAAACAATCTGAGCCTTTTTCTCTTTATGCAACCTAAGCATGTCTAGTTGGCTCTCACTTCATCCTCGTTAGAAAATCATCCATAAGTCTCCACTTCACATTCTAAACCGTCTCAAACATGTCTATCATCCAATTGTTTTCAAGGGGAAAGAAAACAATGTAGCCATTTGTTCACTAGGTGGGGATCCAAGTATGCCATTTCGTAAACCACACCTTCATTAAGTCTAATATATTTAAAAAAGAACCCGTAGAATAATCTAATACATTAATCTACAATAACAACAACTATTCCAGTGCTACAAGGGCTCCCGCTGAGGCAGGGTTGGGGGGGGAGGGGGTAAGATGTAGGCAACCTTACCCCTTCAGGGTGTGTCCCTAAAGAGAGGCTGCGTCCGAGTGTTATTAATCTACGAGCATTAATCAAATACATAGTGAAATCCTCATCCTCCACAAATGCAGACCCTGGCAATGTAAATGATCCGAGTAGGCTCACGAGCCCTTGCTAGCCATCTCATTATAAAGCTCAAAAGGCTTGAATTATTTCAATTTAAGCCGAGTCAAATCATTTAGTTAAATGACCTGAGTGCAAGCATGGAAAAGATCGAGGCTGGAGGCATGTGAGCCTGAACGAGCCAATCTTGAGCTGATGTGTAAGCTTAAGGGGTGCCTAAGTGAGACAAGTTCAAACTTATATAAGCCGAGCTCGAGCCTAATCAAGCTCAAACATGCTTAGATCAAGCTCAATGAACTTAAATGAGGCAAGTTTAGCTAGAAATTTGCAGAACTGGGTTCAAGTGCAACTAAGTTGAGCCTCAAGCTTCTTTTTACACCCCTAGAAGAGATAGCGGTACGCATCATACATATGACTTCTTTTACATCAGAAATGAGCCGGGCAGTAAAATAAAACTGAACAAGAAAGAGTCCTCTGGACATGAGAGGCACTCACAAATGAAATTTACCAGGTGAAAACATGCATGTGATCACTAGATTAACTAGATTCCATGTAACAACAACCACAGTTTCTTGCAATTATCAAACTCAATGAGCAGCAGGAAAAAAAGTTAACTTGGAAAAGCTAACATAGCACATCAAATTATGTAGATCAGAAAAGAGCGGCTAGAAACCTAAATGTATAAGATATCCTTCAAAGAACAAGTATAACATCTGCATTGCACACCTTTGACAAACACTCCCCTCTATAGTATCATTTTGACCCAATATAAAACAATGAAGATGCAGCTTGCAGTATTCAAAGTCAACACTTAACAGTCCTTTTGTCATAACATACAGGGATAGGATCTATCTCCTTTTTTTTTTTGGGGGTGGGGGTGGGGTACGATGTAACATAGAGATCAAGGGCTCAACGCATTCTACCGACATCTCAAGTGATCCATTTTTAGTTCACAGGAAGAAAACCAGGTCACCCGACCCGGTCACTACCCACGACTATATTTGCATGAAATGCCTAAATTGCTAACATTATCATGTTCAAGGACGCGATCAAGCCTTTCTAAGTAGGATTTCCATTCAAACAACGTATCAAAATTAGAAGAAATGCATTTGAACCAATTGCCGGAACATTTGGACAAGAACAAGTACCTCTTCTAAGATGACTCATTTTTTTGGCTACTTCTCACAGTTGAAAAAGATTTTATTATCTTATCCACTAGAATGGCTAGAGACTAGAAGAGCAGAACTCAATTTTATAGGTTAGTACATAGGATTAGCCTCTTTCAAAAATATTATGCCTGAATTAGTCAAATTTCAACAATTTTCCACATATACCCAATATATTTTAATGTAAATGCTCACTCCATGATCCTAACCTCGAAACCTCCGTGACTGCTTGCTCCTACAGTCCTGCATTGAGCAACTATGGGTTCGATGGTGTTTAACTGCTAAGCTATATGAGACTGGCACCCAGCCACTCACGACACATTGTTTGCCTGATTGGCTTGAGGAGATTGTTAAATTCATCATTAGTGAAGGATGGTTCCAGTGCTTCACTACATCAACACCTAAAATCATTGAATATCTTATCAAGATAAATATGCCCTTGGAATTACAGCGGCAACACAAATGCAAATACCATGAAAGCAATTTTCTTAACTGTCATACATATCATATTTATTTTACAACTATTTTACGCTGAAGACCAAAATTGTCTACCTTATTTTATACTAACAATAGCTCTTCTCTTTCCCACCACAATGGAATGATAAGATCACTAGTGGCCAGTGTAAGTTTTGAACACGTAGTTGCTCCAATTAAGCTGCAAATCAGTGGAATTAAGAGTCTCAAAATTAATCGCTACTACTCCATTCCGCCAAAGGTCATGCCCCCTGCATAAGCTACCATGACTCAAGTGTGAAAGTTGGATACAAGTATCTATTTAGATGTTAGCTTTCATTATTTTCTGGTTTTCATGTACTTACCGTGTCTAAGTGCCGTGGACAACCCCAAGACTGTCTATCTTTACCATTTAAAACAAACATATAATGGGAGGGTCAAACTAACCTAATTAGAATGTGATCCAATCGATACAAACTAATAGTTGAGCTGTACTTTATGAAACTAAGAGAAAGGAGATAATGTATTTTATCAATTGAACAAAAATACATGTGGTCAACCTAGCAGTTAGGAGATAGGAGTACACCGATGCTAGTCCACAGTACCCTAGGCCTGCATGCCTATTACTATTGCTTATTATTGATTGCATTCCTGATATTGCTTTATTTGAATCTTTTTCTACATTATTCCTTCTTTTTCTTTTCTTTTCTTTTAAGGTTGGGGACCTTCGGAAACAGCCTCCCTTTAAGGTAGCACCTGTAGAGGTAAAGTTGCATTCATCTTACCCCCTAGACCATGCCATGTTCATCCAAGAGAAAACAGCATGAAGATCCAACGAATCGACAACGCGACACGATTACAAAACAATCAACCATCAGATGACCTCAAAACCCTAAGATCCAACAAATAGAAACCCTAATTTCACAAATCAAACTCAAAATCAAAACCTATACCTTCGAAGGAATACATCCGACATTAAGGCAGGTGCCGCCAAGCGCGCCACGCTTCTCAATACAGGTAGTCTTAAGCCCAAGCTGTGCCGCCTTGATCGCCGCCACGTAGCCACCAGGTCCGCCGCCGATGACTACAACGTCATTTTCATCGGATGCAGAAGAGAAGTACCTAGAAAAGGAAGAGAGAGAAAGAGAATACCGAACGGAATCAGGAGAATTCAAGAAGGTTCTAGAGAGAACAGAAGATTTTCTTCTAGCGAAAGTCGCTAACGCCATGGATGATGAAGATGCTGCTGGCTTCTGCGACGGTTACCACTGAGAATCGATCGGGAAAACCCCCAATTCTAACCTCTCCTTTTTGTTTGGTCAATCTTTTATTATTTTTTTTATTTTTTATTTTTTGTCTTTAAAGGAAAGTGTAGAAATGAGAAATAATTGGAAAACTATCACTTAAGTATTTTAAGATTTAAATATTTATTTGTTAAGTATTTTAATATTTTAATATAGATTTTTCTAACATATATTATAAGGGCACATGTTAAGCTGTATTAATTATACAATTTTCTTACATTTAATTGGTTAAATACAAATGTAAAAAAATGGTGTATTTAATACACCATTATTTGGCCAATTAAATCCAAGGAAATGGTGTATTGAATAGGGCACATGTTAGAAAATTTCTTTTAATATATACAATGGAGTATCCCAAGATTTGAATATTTTATCACTTAGGTGCCCTGTGACGAAATTTGATGAATTTTTATAAGAATTTAATCAATTTTATGCAAAAAAGGTTGATATAATACATGAATACAATAATATGTATAAGCTAGTATCAATATTTTTGACAAATATTCAATGATTTGAATAAAATATTTATTGAATGTTGATGTAAACCACATAAAAATTACCATAATTATGTGTCATTTTCGCTTTTTCGGCAAAAAATTATCAAATTCTAACTAATATACTTATATTGTTAAAATCATGTTCCAACTTTAGCATTTTCTAATAAAAATCTATCGAATTTTTAACAAAAAGTTACACGGTTAATAAAATTTTAAAACTTCAGAGTATATAAATGATAAAATATCTAAAACTCGAGGTATCTCATTATAAATATTGAAATGTCTGGGTACCTAAATGCTCAAACCTTAGAATATTTAAGTGATAATTTCTCGAGATATGATAATGTCATTTTCTGTTGACTGAGTTAAAGTAGCAAGTGTTTTTTATTAATACAACAGAAAAACGACAATAATACCCTTTAATAATTATATTTTTAAATAAACTAAGATAAAACAAATAGTACTACATATTACAACGTCTAAATTTTTTTCTAATAACGTAAGAATAAGAGTATTGAAGGATTTTTTGTCATTTTATTATTGCATTAATAAAAAAAGCAGTTATCACGGCAACTCTGTCGATAAAAAAAACATCATTACGTTGAAAAATAGCATTTTTATTAATAAGACAAAAACTTATGAATCTTTTAATTAATTCAAAAGAATTATAGTTTTTTTTTATTATTTTTAAAAACGTCGTGGTGCCATATTGTAAGTAATCCTAATAATTAATGATTATGCGTGTTTTTTATGAGGTGAGTTTGGGCTTTGAAGAAGATCATGCTTGTAAGGCCGGAGAGGTGTCAGGACTTAAAGCGTTTCCTTTAGAAATGCATTGATGTGGAGTACACATCGGTCCAAGATCGTATAGAATTGGATTGGATTGAAGATCAAACTATATCAAATCATGAGGTCCAAGATCGGGTTGACTAAAACTGGATTGGTCAGAATGGGATCGAATTGATTTGGACCGGGTTTTCTTCCAGTAAGTGCAATTATAAGCATAAAAATATTTTCATATAAAAGTTAAAAACTTAAAAATAATAACAGTGGTAAAATATACACAGTATATATAATTTAAGGATAATTATATATATACAAGAAGTATATATAATCATAAATAATAAAAAAATAATTTTCTAAAATTTAATATATATTAAAATTATGTACCTAAAATATTTAATACGAAATCAATGGTGATTGGTCTTTGCTCTGACCTTCTGGTTTTCCGGTATTGGATCAGACCGGATAGAAGACCAATTAACCCGTATAAAAGGACTGAAGACTGGAATGATATATTGTCAGTCCGGTCCGATCCTTGACCAAACTAGGCAGTATGGGCTAATAAACCGGTTCGAGCTGATTGTTGTTCACTCCTAGCTTGACGGGTAAGGATTCGTTGCATTTATTAAAATAATAAAAGAGTATTCATTTTGTTATACATACTAATTAATTTTTAAACCATATCGGAAGAAGATTTTTTTGCTGTCATCCCCGAGAGGCAAAAGATCCTCGCAAGCAGGGATCTTTTAAAGTAGGGTTTGGGATGGAAAGTTGAGAATGACGAGCATATATCATTTTGGTTGGATAGATGATGCCATTTTGAACTCCAAGACCTCCTGGTTCCGTGTACTGAGGAGGATAGGAACGCGTATCTTAAAGTCTAACATTTTACTGCTAATGCAGAATGGAGTACAACGGGAGTTCTAAATAAAATTCCCTCTAGCAATTGTTGAAAATGACAATAATTTCAAAGAAAAAATTATCACAATATTGAGTCTCACGGTTTATCATCTTTTGGTGATTTCATTGTAGAATTGGGCCACCTGGCCAGCTCATGGTCTTGAGTGGAAAGATAGGAAATCATGAAAATTTAAGTAAATATGGTGGCTAAATATCTTCCCCGAAGTTTCAATTTTTCTTTCGTAAATAATTGGTAACGAAATTTGTACAGTTGAGAATCTAATCAACTGAGGGATTAATATTAATGATAGATGTCCTCATTGTTGTTGAAAAAATGATACAAGAAATTCATGATAAAAGCCAAGTGAAGTAGCAAATTACACTTTTTCTTGTATCCCACATAGACAAAATAGGAGAAAATTTTTGGGTTTATATATGGGTACCTTAGAGCCACCCTTTAGATTGATTTATGGATGAGAGTATGGACACCACATGTGCACGCACGCCGCCTGCCATGCTCGGGCGAGGGTGTGGGTTACATTTTTACAAACGGGTACAATTATTTTTCGGAAAAATCGGTCCTTTACGGTTTCGTATTCAAAACAGTTTGTCGAGATTTTTGCTGCATGTATATGCAAACTGCCAACATTCAATTCGGTTGCTATTTTTTCTCCCAGTTTTCAAGCAGTCGGTTAACAAAACCGGGCCTTCAATTTGGCTATAAAAGCAGGCTACCCTCACCTGTTTTAATCATTCAAATTAACGATTCTTCTTCTTCTCCTTATTCAATTTCCTCTCTCAAAGTTCGGGCAAAGCTCTCGAGAGTCTCCTACCCGGTCTCTGCCGAGTGCGACGGTAGCGGTCGAATCGTGTTAATCCTGGAGGACGGCCGCCAATCAATCTGTTTGCACCTAAGCAGTGGCGAAATCGTCTTTTAAGCTGTGGTACTTCCCACGACACGGTGTCTTCGGTATTATATTTAATTTCAAAATTCTCTCGTGTTATTTGTTTGTCACGTTTATATATTTTTACCAGGTTTAATCGCTGCTATTTAATGCTGGAAAAATACGTTCGTTTTTGCTGCAACTACTAGTTAATTTTCTAACAATCTAAAAGACGATTTTGTGTTGTTTCTTCGCAATATACAGCCGACTGAAAATTTATTTTTCTGCAGCAAAGTTTACTGCATTTTTTCACTGCAGTATTTTCGGTTAAATTTTTTTGTAGTTGTTGTCTCACAACAAAAAAAAATTACTGCATATTTTTCGTGTTTTCCTGTGCACTTACATTGCAGTATTTTTTGGTTTCTGCATTATTTTACTGTTTTTTTTTCTGCGTTAATTACTGCATTAATTTACTGCATTAATTTTCTGCGTTAATTACTGCGTTAATTACTGCATTAATTGCTGCGATTTGCTGTTAGTATAATTTCTACGTATTTCAACCGTAACCGCAGTATAATTATAAAAAAAAAAAAAAAACGAACCTGCAAATTTGTGCGTGAAAGTACTGCAATTTTTGTAAGTGTTAGTAAGCGAAACTAATATTTAAACATGACAACCAAACTACCGCTTCCCGACATGTCTAAAGTTGAACCACTTGACGGGAAAAATTATAAAAGGTGGTCTCAAAAAATGTTGTTTTTTCTTCAACAAGTTTGTATCGATTACGTACTCTTTGACAAAAGGAACCCGACGGTGAAAATGAGAACAAAGCCTATCAAGAAAAATTCACCGTAGACGATCGAACTTGTAGAGAAAATTTGCTACATTATATGAGTGACGACCTTTTTGATATTTATGTAAAACTGGAATCATCAAAAGAAATATGGGATTCTTTACAAAAAAAATATGGAGGTGATGATTCAGGGACTAGGAAATATGCTGTTAGTAAGTGGCTAGATTTCAAATTCATGGACAACAAACCGATAATTGATCAAGTCCATGAATATGAAAACATAGTAACAACTCTATTGTCAGAAGGTCTTAAAATTTGTGAAATTATACAAGTATATGTTTTAATTGAAAAACTTTCACCTTCGTGGAAGGAATATAGAAACCAACTTATGCATAAAAAGAAAGACCTGACATTAGAAGAGTTAGTGAACCACTTAAAGATTGAAGAAGAGAATAGACTTAAAGATAGGAAGCATTCATATTCAGATCTTTCTAAGGCTAACATTGTAGAAGCAAGAACCAGTGCATCTGACAGGTTTAAAAGTAAAGGAAAGAAGCACTATTCTAGCTTCAAACCTGGTGGAAAAATTCAAAAGCCAAACAACAAATTTCTCGGAGATTGCTATCATTGTGGAAAACGTGGACATATGGCTCGGGATTGCAGAATCAAAAAGAACCAGTCCAAGGACCCAAAGCATAAAGCACATCTTGTGGAAACAGAAAACATTGTAGCTGTTGTCTCAGAAGTGAACCTGGTAAACAACATGACTAAATGGATCGTGGACACCGGGGCTACTAGACATATCTGCGGAAACCGAAGTATGTTCCAAGAATACCAGAAATTGACCGATGGGGAAGTGGTCTTCATGGGCAATTCTGCGGTAGCACCCATTCTCGGAAAAGGGAAGATTACTTTAAAACTCACCTCTGGAAAATTTCTTACTTTAACGAATGTGCTGCATGTGTCTGAAATGCATAGGAATCTGATCTCGGGTAGTCTCTTGATTAAAGCTGGTTTGAAATTATTATTTGATTCAGATAAACTAGTCCTAACTAGGAATGGTGAATTTGTGGGAAAGGGTTTTTGTAATGCTGGTCTGTTTGTCCTTGATGCTATTTCCATAAATGAGAATGCTAGTACATCTTCTGCTTATATCGTTGAATCTCTCGAATTGTGGCATGCTCGCTTAGGACACATAAATGTCGAATCAATTAAAATGAATATGATTCCTAACTTCAGTAATACCAGTTTTAATAAGTGTGAAATATGTGTAGAAGTCAAGTATGCTAAAAAACCCTTTAAGTCTATCGAGAGACAATCAGAACTTCTTGAGCTAAACCACACTGATTTAGGAGACTCTAAAAGCCTAATGAGTAGAGGTGGAAAAAGATACTACATGACATTTGTAGACGATTATTCTAGATACTCAATGGTATACCTCCTAAATACTAAAGATGAAGCAGAAGGAATGTTTTTAAAATACAAAGCTGAAGTAGAAAATCAATTAGGAAGGAAAATTAAAAGAGTTAGGTCCGATAGAGAAGGAGAATATGATCCAACTTCTCTAGAAAAATTTTGTGAGGAAAATGGAATAATACATGAGCGAAGCCCTCCTTACTGTCCACAATCTAACGGCATCGCTGAAAGGAAAAATAGAACATTAAAGAACATGATGAATGCAGTGTTAATTAGCTCTGGACTACCTGATAACATGTGGGGGGAGGCGATCCTATCTGCTTGTCATGTGCTAAATAGAGTTCCTCATAAAAGGCTAGATAAAATCCCATATGAAATGTGGAAAGGTCATGCACCTAATCTGAAATACTTGAAAGTGTGGGGATGCCTAGTCAAGGTTGGATTACCAGACTTTAAACGAAGTAAAATTGGACCTAAGACTGTTGACTCTATTTTTATTGGGTATGCTTATCATAGTGCTGCTTATCGTTTTTTAATTAAGGGATCTAATAATTCGTATGCATGTAGTAGTATCATTGAGTCTAGAGATGCTGAATTCTTTGAACATATATTCCCCTTGAAATCTGATGCCGCACAACCATCTAGTTTGCCTTCTCATAATATGACTGTTAGCCATAATTATACCAATGATATAGACACTCCTGAAATTAGAAGAAGTAAAAGAGCTAGGAAAGAAATTAACTTTGGGCCCGATTATATTACTACTTTCATAACAAAAAATGACTTCATAAATGAAGAAATAGTAAGTGTCTATATGTTGGAAGAAGACCCTAAAACTTACGATGAGGCTATTAGATCAGTTTACTCTACCTTTAGGAAAGAGGCTATTAATAGCGAATTAGAATCAATCCTAAGCAATCACACTTGGGAATTGGTAGACCTTCCTAGAGGATGTAAACCAATAGGTTGTAAATGGGTCTTTAGAAGGAAAATGAAGGCTGATGGAACAATAAATAAGTTTAAGGCAAGGTTAGTGGCTA
Source organism: Simmondsia chinensis (assembly GCA_018398585.1). NCBI lineage: Eukaryota > Viridiplantae > Streptophyta > Magnoliopsida > Caryophyllales > Simmondsiaceae > Simmondsia > Simmondsia chinensis. The sequence continues at coordinate 4,364,060 of JAGTTD010000014.1, forward strand.
AGGGTTACACCCAGAAACAGGGGTTAGATTATTTCGATACTTATTCACCCGTAGCTAAAATAGCCACAATTAGAACCTTGATTGCCCTTGCGTCTATTGATGATTTGGTAATACATCAAATGGATGTTAAAACTGCATTTCTAAATGGTGACCTAGATGAAGAGATTTATATGGAACAACCTGAGGGTTTCATAATCCCTCGTAATGAAAAGAAAGTTTGTAAACTTATAAAATCTCTATATGGTCTCAAACAGGGGGCTAAACAGTGGCATGAGAAATTTAACAGCATGCTAATAGCGAACAGTTTTCGCGTAAATGATGGAGACTCTTGTGTGTATATTAAGACTAATTCGAATGGTTGTGTAATAATATGTCTATATGTTGATGATATGTTGATATTTGGCACAAACTTGAATGTCGTTAATGAAAAAAAAAAACTTTCTATGTTCTAAATTTGATATGAAAGATATGGGTGAGGCAGACGTGATTCTAGGAGTTAAAATTGTGAGAACTCCCATAAGCATAAGCCTAAATCAGTCTCACTATGTTTAGAAGATACTTAGAAAGTTTGATATGTTCAATGTTGATACTGTAAGAACACCCCATGATCCCAGTGTACATCTAATGAAACATAGAGGTGTTGCTCTATGCCAAACTGAGTATGCTAAAATAATTGGCAGTGTTATGTTTTTAATGACTGCACTAGACCTGACATTGTATATGCTGTAAGTAGACTCAGTAGATACACACATAATCCTAATCAAGAGCATTGGAACGCATTAAAAAGGTTGCTTAAATATTTGAAAGGAACTATGGATTGGGGACTTCATTATGGAAAGTTTCCTGCTGTTTTAGAAGGATATTGTAACGCCAATTGGGTGTCTGATAATAATAAAATTAATTCCACTAGTGGATATGTATCCACACTAGCTGGAGGTGCTATATCCTGAAAATCGTCTAAGCAATCTTGTACTGTTACATCTACTATAGAATCTGAGTTCATTGCTCTTGAGTTGGAAGGTCATGAAGCCGAGTGGCTAAGAAGCTTATTGGTAGATGTGCCATTGTGGGGGCTTCCAGCGCCGTCAGTATCACTTCACTGTGATAGTCAAGCTGCAATTACTGTGCAAAGAACAAAGTTTACAATGGCAAGAGGAGACATATTCGTCTCAGGCATAAGATCGTGAAGGATCTTATAGAGAGTGGAGTGATATCACTGGACTATGTAAAGTCAGAAAAGAATCTTGCGGATCTGTTGACAAAAGGCCTTTGTCGTAAAATGATTATAGAAACATCGAGGGGGATGGGATTAAAGTCTATGCATGAATGAATTGTGATGTATCCAACCTGGTTTTAACAGGTTCAATGTGAAAAGTCATGGTTTTATTCTAGAAAATGCACTATGTTTTGTGTTATCCCTCCCTATGGTGTGATAGTGCGGAAACGGGTCCATACCCATATGCTTGGTTGTGTAAGCAAGGCTTGCACTTGATGGACACCGTTTGTATGTTACCAAGGGGTGAGGTTGAGCTTTAGCTCTTAATGGACCCATATCCATATATTTGGTGGTGTGCGGTAACACACACTTGATTGGATCCACCTATGTAGGTGTGGGAGTGCAGCCGCTCCCCATGAAGGTTTAAGACTTGCCTTCTAGAGCGCCTATGAATATCCAGGACGAGCGCATAGCCGATAGAACGCGCAAAATCGCAGGAGTCGCTGAGATCTGGAGTTTGGTATGTGTGCAAGTGGAAGACTATACAACCCCTTGTGAGGTTCAAGACGAAACTCACCCCGCAAGATGTTGGTCCTAAACTTGGGTTACACTAGGTGACGATTCAAGTCGCAAGACATCGGCACTGAAAAACTAAACTTCCTTTGCCCAATTTGTCTTTCTTTTCTTTCTTGTATCCTTTGTGGGGGATTGTTGGAAAAATGATACAAGAAATTTATGATAAAATCCAAGTAGCAAATGACACTTTTTCTTGCGTCCCACATAGACAGAATAGGAGGAAATTTTTGGGTTTATATATGGGTACCTTAGAGCCACCCTTTAGATTGATTTATGGATGAGAGTATGGACACCACACGCGCGCGCGTGCCGCCCGCCTGTCGGCCTGGCTGTGCTCGGGCGAGGGTGTGGGTTACATTTTTACAAACGGGTACAATTATTTTTCAGAAAAATTGGTCCTTTACGGTTTCGTATTCAAAACAGTTACCAATATTTTTTGTTCACGTTCATAACTGTTGCCGAGATTTTTGCTGCATGTATATGCAAACTGCCAACATTCACTTCGGTTGCTATTTTTTCTCCCAGTTTTCAAGCAGTCGGTTAACAAAACCGTGCCTTTAATTTGGCTATAAAAGCAGGCTACCCTCACCTGTTTTAATCATTCAAATTAACGATTCTTCTTCTTCTCCTTATTCAATTTCCTCTCTCAAAGTTCGGGCAAAGCTCTCAAGAGTCTCCTACCCGGTCTCTACCGAGTGCGACGGTAGCAGTCGAATCGTGTTAATCCTGGAGGACGGCCGCCAATCAATCTGTTTGCACCTAAGCAGTGGCGAAATCGTCTTTTAGGCCAGTGGTACTTCCCACGACACGGTGTCTTCGGTATTATATTTAATTTCTCAATTCTCTCGTGTTATTCGTTTGTCACGTTAATATATTTTAACCAGGTTTAAACGCTGCTATTTAATGCTGGAAAAATAAGTTCGTTTTTGCTGCGACTACTAGTTAATTTTCTAACAACGTCCTCATTGTAACATAGGTACTGGGAATTTATGCCATCTGTTCTTCTTTTGCGAACAATCCGATAAAGTATGGAGATGGGCACACCAGGAAAAGTACTTTTTTTATATTATTTTCTATTTATAATTTTTAGCTTTTGAGAAACTAAAACTAGGTTGACAAAGCAGTTCTTTTTTTTTTTTGTTTTTAATTTTCACTAAAAATAGGCAAAAACTAAATATAAAAAACTAAAAATCAGGAAAAATTGTTTTCAAAATTAAAACTGCAAGTAGAAAACAATACCCAATAAAAATCAAATAATGAAGACAATGTAACTAGTACAAATGAGCATGTTGTATGTTAAGGAGACGTACTCTCTCCTCTTTTTCAATTATTAGAAAAAAAAGAACCGGTACTAATAACCAGAAAACATGGAATTAGAGGTCGATTTGAAATAAGTTTTCAAATTATTGTTCAAACAACTTCAGAGATCTCTTATGAAAAATTAGAGTCGCATAGATTTGATATCCTCAACCAGACGACTTAAAGCACAATATGATGATCCACCTTTGCTTACAGCCTCTCTAGCAAATACAGCTAGTCGATTTGCGTTTTGCAGGAACTTATCCTTCTTCCTGTCCATGACATCCCTGACCATCGTCTCGATCACAGTTCTATCACATGTATCTTTTATATCTATTCCAATCTTCCAGACCTTGTCCACAAGCCGACTATTTACTTGTTGGTCTACAAAGAACGCCCAGCAAATCATCGGGACCCCTTCTGCTATACTCTCCAAAGTTGAGTTCCATCCACTGTGAGTTAAGAATGCACCGGTAGCTGGGTGGGACAACACCTCTTCTTGTGGGACCCAACTCACAATACACCCTCTCTGTTTTGTGGAATCTAAGAGCTCTTGAGGGGCTTGCAGTTGACTCTGATCATGACTATCCAATCCAACGATAGAACCCTCTCGCCACACCCACAAGAACGCAACATCGCTATTCACGAGTCCGTGCCAGAACTCCAAGAGTTGGTCCCGGGTTACAAGCGCTAGGGTCCCCATGCTGACATAGACCACTGACTTTGGCTGTTGTTTGTCAAGCCAAGCAATGCAACTTCTGTCTTCTTGCCACATGATGTTTGAAGAAAATGATTTTTCCGCAGTGTCATGCTCGAGCCGAGTCCTCGAGTGCAGGTGGAGAGGGCCGATGGTGTATAGATTGGGACACGAGGCGCGGAATGGCGAGAGTAGGGATCCTTCCAGGGCATCAAAGGTGTTGAGGATGTGGCCTTGTGCTCTTGGGTACTGTTGGCTAACCCTTTGGACGATTTGAACGTAGTTGTCTTGCAGATTGATGTTGCGACAAAAACTTGGTAGATCGCGTCGTCTTAAGACGCCATCGAAGCCCGGGACGCTAGTTATTGGTACATCCAAGTCTTCCCCTTCGAGATACAATAACAAGTATAAGAATATTTGTTTGAAATATTTGGTAGTAAATGTGTCATCTCGAGCTTAAATGGGTCAAACTTGAGCAAAACAAGTTGCAACTAGCTTATAGATTGAGCCTAAACAAGCCTTCCAGAGTTAGATTTGAGCTAAACTTAGTTAATTGTGCTAAGCACGAGCTCGAAGTCCTCCAAATTCTGCAAGCCTTGAGCAGAGCAAAATTTTGGCAAGTTACCTTCAATAAGCTAACATGCTCGGGCTCAATTCGGGTCACTTATGCCATAATTTTACCTATTTATTAGTCTTCTATATATGTATCACATATTCTATCTGTATTTTATCTTTTTCTTTTCTATGTATATGCCACGTGGCAACATTAATGTTAATAACAAATATAATTAGATTCTAAAAATTAACATTAGATAATTAGTATGAACGTGTATCAATTGTGGGTTGTTCTCATGGGTCGGGGTTGGTTGGGGCAACTCAATCCCTCGTCACCAAAAAAAAGTGTATCAATAATCATTTGATACTATTATTAGAGTTGGTAATGGCGCGAGTATTAAAAGCCAGTGGAAGGTAATGAAGCAGATATATGTATCCACCCCCATGTACCCCAAGCGACTGCTTGGGGCCCCCAAATTTTAAAAGTCCCAAATTTTTAGGTTGTGGTTTTTAAAGTATCAATTCTCAATATTAGTATATTTTATAGTTAAAATTATTACTGCTTGTTGCATGTGAAGGGTTCCTTTTGAGAATTTCGCTTGAGGGCCCCGAAAATGTCAAGACCGACCATGTTAATCCACTTCATACTCATGACAGATATTAGGGCAAGTAACAGATATGAAATTAGGTAACGAGAACGGATGTCAAGCAGCAACCCTATAAAATCGATTAAATTTTAACAAATAAGTACTTAATTGATAAAATTTTAAACTTTAGAGTACCTTCAAAGCGAAGCTCTCCAGACTCTAAGAGCTTAGGAAGACAAAGGTAAGTCCAAATACAAGAGGGACTCATAGTCATGAAATGGACGGTGGGGATTCCCTCTTGCCGTGCTTTCTCAGCCATTGATGAATAGATTCCATCCGATACCATGCACGTGACCGGCACGTGATTATTGCCTCTCACTATCTCTCTAAAACGTTCTCCAATAGTTGCTTCTATGTTGTCTATCATCTTCGCTATCTCTGCCATGCCACGTGGCGTCTCACACTCAAATGTCTTGAACCGGAGATTAGGATACCTTTTCCAAAAAAATTACAACAAAAAGTTCATCAAATTATGTCTTGTTTCAACATTTTTAGGTAAAAGATGGTTAAATTCTAATAAAAATACATATAGATTGTAAAAATTATGTTCTATTTTAATAATTTTTTAATAAAAATTAATCAAATTTTAATAGAAGAGTACTTAATTAATAAAATTTTAAAATTATAAGATACGTAAATAATAAAATTTTAAAATATAAAAGTACTCTATTATATATATTAAAATATTAAAGTAATAAATAATCAAATCTTAAGGTATCTAAGTAATAATTTTCCTACGAAAATTTTACGGAGAGAGCGGCGAGTACCGGGAGAGACGGGAGGAGAGGTGGGAGTGAAGGAGAAGACGAGAGTGGATGGAGTTGGAGATGAGGAGGGTGACGTGGAGAGAGGAGGAGGAGAGGCAGATGAGCTCGGCTAGCTTCAGCATGCCGCTCACGGGACCCGGCAGCTGCAGCGGGAATATCAGCACGTGCGCTTTCTCCTCCTCCATTTTTGCCTTTTCTTTTTCTTTTTTTTTTTTATTTAATCTCTTTCTTTTGCTTTCCACACTGTGTTGGATTTGGGGGGTGGGGGGGAGGGATTGGGATTGTTTATATAAGAGAGCAGAGGTGGCAATTGGGGATGGCAATTAAATTCAAATTCGACGAATATTTAATTAAATTTATTTATTTATGATAGATTTGGATGTAAAGAATAGATTTTAAATGGATTTGAATTCGGGTTGGATTTGGATGACATCAAAACTGACCCAAACCTGACCAGAAATTATGTTTAGTATAGAATAAAATTTTTGAATTACTAAATTTTGAGTATTTAACAAGCAAAACGATATTCTAATAATTTTTTTACTATGCCAACACATTTGGAGTTTGGCCTAGTACTATAATATTCTTTGTAAACAACATAATGTAACAAATGAATAAAAATTAGTGGTTAAAAGCTTTTGAATAATTGACTAATATTAGATTATTATTTAATAAAAGGAAAAAAAAAGTGTACCTACTTGTCCAAATATTGGTTTTTAAGGAATAATTGTTGCATTATTATTATTATATTTAATATTAGATTATAATGTTATAACTTATTCTAGGTCTTAAATGGATCATGGATTTGGGTCGGATATCCGTTCTATCTGATGGATTTGGATTTGGATTTAGTTTCTATAAAATAAATGGGTTTTTATCGGATTTGGGTTGGGTCGGGTTTTTTTTGGATTGGATTTGGATGAAGGTAAACCCGACCCAAACCCGATCCATTGCTATCCCTAGTGGCAATCATTGGTGGTACACATTCATCAAAGATCAGATTGAAGATCGAATTATATATTAAATTATGAGATTAGGGATCAAAGTGATTAAAGTTGAGTTAGTTCGGACCAAATTAATTTGGACTGATTTTTCATTTAACAAAGATCAATACAAAGAAATAAAAATTTTCATACAAAAGTTTTTTTTGAACACGAAGAAGCCCGAGGGCTGAGACTAAATTACTGAATAATCAAAGTTTGCAAGGTCCAAAACATAAGGCGGCAAACTATGCCACCAATCATGTCGACACCTACGACCTGAGTGATACGAGGCAACCACATGGGCAACCCTATTACAACATTTGGGAGCCCATTGAAAAACACAATTACTAAACCTATTGGACAAAATAATCATCCTAATATCCGTAACAATAGCACTACAATCCCATGCCGGGGAAACATTACAAAAGTTAACAACTTAGAAATAATAATAATGGTCTAATATTTATTATTTATATAATATAAGGACAAGTACAGGGTTCATTTATCAGGCACTAAGGCACCGGATCCCTAGAACTCCAAAGTTAATCGTGCTTGGACGAGAGTAGTACCAAGATGGGTGACGTTATGGAAAGTCCTCATGTTGCCAATCCTATAAAGTTGGAAGTCCTCGAAAACAACCTTTCGGCAGGGTTACACCCTGAATGGGTAAGCCTGCATACATTCGCCCCTCGCAGACCTCGCTTATGCAGGAGCCTTTGAGACACTAGGTCTGTTGTTGTTGTTGTATTATAATATAAGGATAAGTACATAATATTTTTGAACACCGCATGAATACATAATATATATATATTAAAAAATAATATATATTTAATACTCAAAATATTTAATTCGAAATTAGTGTTGATTGGTCTTCTCTTCGATCTTCCGATTTTTTGGTCTTAGATTAAGCCGGACTGAAGACCAGTTAGGTCCACATACTAGGACCAAAGACCGAAAATAGCCAGTTCAGTCCGGACCGATTTTTGTTCACCCCTAGTAATCAGGTCAATTGGTCGAATTATGGTTATTTTGGGCTTGTAATAAACTCAAGTTGGGTTGAGTATGAGTTGACCCATTTAGGTTCGTGTTGCTTTCTGTTTTACCTATAATTCAGTTGATTGGATTTGCGTCAAGTTATTTTAAGTTTGTGTCACTTTAATTTTGGGTCATTTTTTGGCTTCGAGAAAATCTTAGATCGGGTTGTTGTTAGAAATAGTGTCATTATACCTAATTATTTGCTTTTCTTTATTATTGTTAGAACAAAATATTTATTTATTTATTGTTTGATTGTACTCTGCGAGTTATACGTGCTTGTAATTATTTTTCTAAAACGTGCCAAGAGATGGGCGTAATTCTGGACAATATACAATATTTGATTTGAGTAGTGCCATAAATAGACTTAATCAAAACGAATGATATGACATTGAATATCAAATCGTAGTCGGTCATAAATTTGGACCACTTATCTGTTAAAACTATAAAATGGTATAAATTATGACTTGTTTTGCTTATATGGATATTGTTGAAAAAAGGATACAAGCCAACCTTTAGTTTTATGAGGGAATTGTATCCCACATTGAAAAATAGTGTAGGTGATCCTTTTCTTAACAGGTACAGTTTTTGGAAAATATTTTTCAAGATCCGTTAGTATTCGCTTATCCGTAGCTGTTTAATGTCATTAAATGTGAATGTTGGAGATTCATAGATAATTAACAATATAGCCGTTGTAATTTATTGCATCCATCATTTTACTGTTACAATTCATTAAGATTATGACCGTTGAGGTTCATAACTAATTAAAAATATAGCTGTTGAGATTTATTGCAGCCATTTTTCAGCCTTGTAACTCCAAACGTTCAGTTTCCATTTTTATGGCTCGATATCTTCTCGGTGGGTTGGTGGATATTATTTATTTATATAATACTCATCTCGCGCTCTATTTTTGGGGTTGTACTTAAAGAGATGTTGCACTGTAGGCTTAAATGGCATTGTTAATCTTTGAGATTATCACCAAGAACAACAGCAAATCGATCCCCTCCTTCCTTCACTCCTCAAATTTTGGGCAAAGTTCAAAGTACTTCTACCCGACAATTAACGAGTGTGCATTAAGAGTCGGATCACGTTAATCCTGGAGGACGGCCGCCGGTTATACTGTGTGTGCACCTGAGCAGCAGCGAAATCGTCTTTTAGGACAGTGGTTCTTACCACGGCGCGGTATCATCGTTTTGTAAGATCTTTCTAATTTCTCTCGTTGCTATGCTTGAAAATTGGTCAATTTTCTGACAATTATTTGATTACTATGTTTACATAAATTTTCTGTAATTTTTCATTACAATTCGCGGCAGTATTTTCGTATTTTCTCGCTGTATTTTTATTGCTATTAGCTGCAAATTCACTGTTTTATTAGTTTATTTTTTCTAACAATATAAATTCAAAATACCAATGAAGTGTTTGTCAAAAAAATTGGAACAATGAGGTGGACCACATGAGTTTGTTTACTTTTCCATTACTATTAGAAGTAAATAATTTATATCATGCTATTAAGCGATAACTTTAAATTTTGAGAATGACTTGGACTCATGTAAATGCAGTATATAACGTTTTAGTGTACTCAAAAGTGAGGTCTTTTCGAGTGGCCAATATCCTTTGTATGTTGTGTGGCAGTATAAAGTATGGCTGAAATGAACATTTAATAGGAAAATTATAGTTTATTCTTGAAATAGAGATATCACCTATAGTGAATTTACAAATTTTCAAATATTTTAAATCTTTGGCCAAAATATTTAAGGTTAATGTCACTGAAATTTAACGTGCAAAAAATATTTTCGTATATCTTAGAATTTCTGGAAAGTGCAAATCGAGAACTCAAGGAAAATATATGACAAACATGATGATAACATTTTAAGTTAATTTTCCCATGGATATGTAATAAAATGTTATGCGTTCACTCAATAGTAATATGAGAACCAGCGCAACCCGTGCATTGTACGGAGGATGTTTACATTAAGAGTTAGTATGCCATATTGACATGTTTTTGTTGTTGCAAAATTAAATTATCATTTTTGTCTTCTTATTGATGTAATAATATTATTCTTAGATGTTGTTATGGTGATTTATGAAACTATAGTGAACTTAATTTACTGATGGGAAGAAAAACTAAATAGTGAACTAATATTATATTTAAAGATTTTAAATAAATATATTTAATTATAAAATTTAATAATATTTATTTTGTTGAATTAATTATTACTAAATAATAATTAAATACTAATATGTGATAATAAATCGATTTCATAAAATTAGAGCTTGAACTAAATTATCCCTAAGTTCTTTTGCAAGCTTTAACAAGTATACCGATATCGTTTAAAATATTTAAATTAAATTTACATAATAAATTATTTATTAATATAATTAATAAGTTTTATATACTAATAAATATTTATAAAATTAATATATAATATAGTAGTAAATAAAAGAAATGGTTATTTATATTTTAGTATCCTGACATTTTTGGAAATAATAAAAATGACCATAACCTTTTTTAATTATTAAAAAGGCTTCTAAGTTTTTATTGTGTTAATAAAAAGGCTCCTAAGCTTTTGTCATATTAATAAAAGCTCATCTCCAACATGTCAATGTTATTTTTAGTTAATAGAGCTGACATGACAGTTGGGGTTTATTAATGCTATAGTAAAATGACAAAAATACTATTTAATAATCATATTTTAAAATAAATTAAGTAAAAAGTAGATGGCTTCTACATAATCCAATATCTTGTATTTCGTGCTTATAAAGTAAAAATTAGGATATTGAAGCATACTTTGAATCATTTTATTATAGCATTAACAAATGCAGCTACCATATCGGTTCTATCGATAAAAATGATGTCATTACGCTTGAGAGGGACCTTTTTCATAATACAAGAAAAAATTAGGAACTTTTTTAATAATTTAATAAAATTAGAGTCTTTTTTATTATTGTAAAAAATATAGGATATTAAAATATAAATAATTCTAAAAGAAAAGGATGAGCAAATAAAGAAAAAAGAAAAACAATGGCGGACAAATTGCGAGTTATCATGGATGACGTCATGTAGCAGCGGGCCAAAGAGAGATTCGTTTTCCTGCTTCCCACCTTGTCGTTATATATGCTTCTTTCTGGAGTATTTATCTACAACTAAATTTTAAATAATTATATTTATATATTATATCTAATAAATTAAATAAAAAAGAAAAATAAAATTTATTTATATAATTACTTACGTATATTTAAAATAAAAACAGAGAGTGAATCTTATTAATAATAATAACAACAAACTCATTACTTCAAGGGCTCCCGCATAAACAGTGTCTGGGAGGAGTGGGATGTAGACAACCTTACGTCTTTAGGATGCTACCTTAAATGGAGGCTGTGTCCGAGGATCCCCAACCTGAGAAGCATAAAAGTAACTAAGCATAAGAGTATAAAAACGGCGGCATAAAGTAAACATATAGAGAATATAAAGCACCAAATAGGCAATAAAGCGATAAAGCGACAGAACAATAAGCAGCTAACTCACAGAAAACCCTCATTTAGAATGAGGTGGGTGAGGTCATGTCGAATTGTCTCCATCAATCTCTTCTTTGGCCGGCCTCTCCCTTTCTTCCCGTTTGTAATATGGATTTGTTCGCATCTCCAGACAGTGACAGTGGTCGGTCTTCTCCTAATATATCAAACCATCGCAGACGTTGCTCCCTCAACTTCTTATCCTTTTTTTTGCGTCCACACATTCATCTCAACATCATCATCTTCGCCACTTTCAACTTCAGCATATGATACTAGCCAGCACTCCGCCCCGTAAGATATAGCCGGTCTCACTATTGTCTTATAGCATTTCCTCTTTAATTTTAAAGGGAACTTCCTATCGTATAGTACTGCAGAAGCCACTTCCATTTATGTCAACCTACTTTAATTCCGTTGTTGACATTTGCATTAACTTCGCCGTCTTATTGAACAATGAAACCCAAGTATTTAAAGCATTCTTTTTTCGGTATGCACTCCGATCCAATCTTAACGTCTTCTTTGCTTGGCTTGGTAGAGGTATAGAACTTGAGTTCCATATACTCGGTCTTGGATCTACTGACTCTTAAGCTTTTCGATTCTAAGGCCGTTCTCCAAAGTTCTAACTTCTCATCCACCTCCTCTTTAGACTCCCCGCAGAACTATATCATCCACGAAAACAATGCACCAAGACATGTCCCCTTAGATGTGCCTAGTAAACTCGTCTATAACCAGAATGAACAAAAAGGGCACCAAGGTGGTTTTTTGAAATATTTTAAACATCTAAAAAATTTATAAATATTTAGAATATAATTTTTATATTTTTAAAAAATTATCTTATCAAATGTTACGTAAGCAAAAACTAACAGATGTTAATGACGTTAAATTAAGGTGTAATATTAAAAAATTTTGGAAAGTTTAATTGTGACTTTAAAAAATTAAATAATCAAGGTGATTTTTTGAAACCGATCCTAAAATTTACGTAATTTTGTTCCTTTTTCTCTTCTTTTGGGGATGTTTCCGTTGTATGGTGTTCTCGGATTTGTAATAGGGCAGCCTATTTTGTATGTAAGTAGCATAACTCAGGTTGTTGTATGCATGATTGGTGGGTTAACATACCCCCAACTCTAGCTCATAATGTTCTTACAGATAGTAATGAATCGTAGCTGGCCCTTGGGCATCTTTATGTTCAAAAAAAAAAAAAAAAGGAAGATATTCCCTACTGTTTATACACCAAGTGTGCTCTCATCAAAACTTGAAATAATAAAAAAAAATTACGAAAATGCTTAATGTACACCAGAATACATATATAGAGAATTTATAATCCAATATTTGCGCATTTATTATCCATATATTGTGACATTTTAATATATATATATATATATATATATATATATATATATATATATAAAAGCACCAAAGAGGGCACCAACACGCCGTCACCGGATCCCATTAGAACTCCGAAGTTAAGCGTGCTTGGGCGAGAGTAGTACCAGGATGGGTGACCTCCAAGGAAGTCCTCACCCTTAGGTTGGGGGTACTGGGAAACAACCTTTCTTCAGGTTAACACCCTGAAGGGGGAAGGCTGCGTACATCTGCCCCCCCAGACCCTGCGTAGACAGAAGCCCTTGAGGCACTGCGTATGTTCCTTTTTTAATATATATATAAAAGCAATATTTTTAGTGTCTCCTCCGCCTAAGCAGGGTCTGGAGAGGTAGATGTACGCAGCCTTTCCACCTTGAAAGGAGGCTGTTTCCGAGAACCCCTAACCTGAGGGGTGCAACACAAGGACTTCCCAGGAGGTGACCCATTTTAGAACTACTCTCGCCTAAGCGCGTCTAATTTCGGAGTTCGAATGAGATCTAGTGTTTACGTTGTGGTACCTTCTTGGTTAAAAACTAACTATATATACAATGTCAAATTCAGGTATCACACCTCAACATTTTCCAATAAAAATGCACTAATTTTGAGAAAGAGACTTGCGTTTAAATCTTCAGAATATGACTTGTCTTGTGATGAATAATTGCCATAAATTTTCATAGAATAGCTCTACTTTTATTATTTTTGTCTTGATACTACCCTAAATATATATAAGGTGAATATCAAATCCGTCACCGGATTCCATTAGAACTCCGAAGTTAAGCGTGCTTGGGCGAGAGTAGTACCAGGATGGGTGACCTCCTGGGAAGTCCTCACCCTCAGGTTGGGGGTACTGGAAAACAGCCTGTCTTTTGGTTAACACCCTGAAAGGGGAAGGCTGCGTACATCCGCCCCCCCAGACCCTGCGTAGACGGAAGCCCTTGAGGCACTGGGTATGTTCTTTTATCAAATGAAAACATTTGACTATGGTGAGATATGAGAGCTTAAATCTCAGCTGAGATTGCACATATAAAGAGGAGGAGAGACAGAGAAAGAGTTTCTAGGGCATTTTTATATGTGCAATCTCAGCTCTTCATTTTGAAATTCACTATATATATATATACATGAGAAAGAAGACGAGAAAGAGGGAGAATTTATTGAAATTTACAGATTGATTACAAGCAGCAGATTGAAATACAGAAATTGAAATTATAGATTGAAACTTACAGAGTATTGAAATTGGAGACTTGAATACAGATCACAAACTTACAAGACAAAGTAAAAGATTTTTTCTTAACTCTCTTAGTTCTCTCTAAATCTGGATGTGCCTTGGAAAGAGGGGTCTGAAGCTCCTTCTATAACCTTCAGGATTGAAATGAATTTGAGGAAATTTGAAGTCCGGGATAGCTGGTCTTCAATTATTGATGATGAACAGCGAAATTGAATAATTGCAGCAGTAACTGGGCAGCTGGATGTCCTTGCAACAGTGATTGCTACAGTAGAATTGACTTTGCTACAGTGACTTGTCTGAGAATCAAATCGGCTGTGATTGAATTATTGAAGGGCGCTTGCGTCATTGCATGCGTCATCTTGAATTATTGGAGGAAATTGAAAGGATCAGTTTGAGATGAGTTGGCGTCATCGCTTTCGTCATCATCTGATGCATCTTGAATCTGTTGAATCAGTTGGGCTAATAGATTTTTTTTTTTTTTTTTGTGGAAATTTTTGCCTTTGGTTTGGATTTTGAAGAAGAGCTTGAATCTGAAGTTCTTTGAGGTTGAATTTTTGAAGGTGTTGAAGTTCTCTGATTTTTTAGGGAAATAAAAGCATATTGATATTTCTCATTTCTTCATCGAGAATAGCCTGTTCTTCCTTTCTGAGTTCTTCATATCGTTGAAGTAAATCAGTTTTGTTTGTGTTTTTAAGAAATGGAACGTCAAAATTTTTATTGAAAGAATAAATTTTTTGAATTAGACCTTCAGAGACGAGAAAAGATTTGATAATTCTACTATTTGTTGAAAAAGCTTGAGGATGAAGATTGAAAGCCATTTGTTTGGCTCTCCATTGGTCGAGCTGTAAGGAAAGGGTATTGTTACTGCATGGATATGGTTCATCAGAAGGACATAGAGTATGTCTAACAAATGAGCCATAAATAAGAATTCTATGCTAGCTGGGATTGGTGTAGATGCCAGAAAACTCAAGAGGTTTTGATTGAATAAGAGAATCAGTGGAGATGACCTTTTCATCAAAATGATTTTGTATTACATAGCATAATTTTCTTCCGAATTGAGAAGCTTGATCGGGGTTGGTAATGATTAATTGAAGTAAAAATCTGCAGTCAAGCAAAAATTGAGGTGTAAGTGTAATTTGTTTGCCTTCGTGTAATATGGTCATAGGTTGATAAATTTCTAAGTCTAAACAGACACGAACAATTGAGTAGGTAAAGTGACAGGGGCAGTCTGTTCTGTTGAAGGGTAAATTTTGACACATTGGGGTCAAATTGCATTCTGCAGGATAACCATACTGAGCTACCCATTGAAAAGTAAGTCCTGGGATCATAATATTGTGGATGGAAAGATCTTGAAGGAAACTTTGAACTTTTATAAGTGTATTGAGATTACTGTATTAGGTAACTCGTGCAATTTTTGAGGCAACATCATGGGGAAAGGGGCAAAGGAATTTTTCTGGAAAGAAGAAAATCCTAGGTTTGAGAAATTCATGGGTTGAATACATAGTATAGCAATTTGGATGTTTAGATTGATAATTGATATGATTTTGGAGAACGGAGATTTGTTGTCCTAGAGTTTTGTTTTCTTGGGTTTTTTGTGTGAGTTGGTTTTGAATGTTTTGAGGTTCAGAATTTTGAGTGTTTTTAAGGGGTAAGGGTTTTAAATCTTTTTGAGATATTGAAGTTTGAGAAGAGGTTGAGGGGGTTGAGTTTGATGATTTGAGTAGTAATGGACGAGTAGAAGGATCAGTGTGGTTATGAGAAATGATTAAAGGTTGTTTTTGCTTTGAAATTGATTTTGGAATTCTTTCTTTGGTTTTAAGAACATAATTTTTTGACCATTTGATTTTGAATTTGTGAACCAAAGAGATTGGATAATGCTGTTCAAGGATTTGGGATCAATCATATGACCAGCACAAAATCCAAGGAATTTGAAAGGTTGAATGAAATTTTAAAATTGTTTGAATAGGGTCATCATTTGAATTTTTTGAATAAGTATTGAATAAATCTTTGATATGAGTTGGGAAAATATTGATGGTACTACCAAAGAGGTACCACCATTCATAAAACCATGGAGGAAACTTTGAAAGATTACTTTTGATTTTAAAAAACCACGTGTGATTCGAGGGCCTGAGGAGGAAGGCTCTAAACCAGGCCATTTTATAATCTTAAAAATTGAATCCTTCTGGGGAAAATTGGCTGGAGAAATGAGAAAATTATTTTGAAATCCATGGATATATAAACTCATATGGTTTTACTATATCATGGATTTTGCATATGGAGTATTGGGTTTGTCCATTTTCTTGAATGTGCTGAATTTGAACAGATTTTGTATAGAGTAATATAAATTCATAATATTTTTGGGTTTTTTGAAGATCATCAGGGAGCCATTGAAAGTTTATTGGAAATATTTTTTTGATTGAATATTCAATTTGTGATTTACAAGGCGGTTTGTAATAGTTTGTTAAATAGAGATGCTCCACTTGGGGTTTTGTAAAATCTTGTTCTGAATAGTCATCTTGTTTTGAAGAATTATTTGAAGGATCTTTTGAAATTCCTATGGAAATTTGAACCAGTTGTTTTCCTTTGTTGTTCTTCATCACCTAATTGTGGAAACAAATTGTCTTTGGAGTAGCGGGTAATGTATTGAGTTTACTTGCTTGGGTATTGTTGTTGATTGTAAAAGATGTAAATCTCTTTGTTGAATTGGATTGATGAATTGAAAAGTTACTGAGGTACTTTTGATTTTCGTGAGGACTCCTTCTTTTGTAACCGTGAATGGGTATATCTGACTGATGAAGCGAGTGCCTAGTATAATCTGTTGTTGAAGATCTTTGACTAGTATGAATGAAGTTTTGAAACATATTCCATTATTACAGATGTAGGAGTTTGAAAGTTTGTATTTGATATTCATTTTATTACCACTAGCAGTATGAAGACTTTCTAGTGTTTTTTTGTAGAACTTTGAGGGAATGAGGCCTTCTTGAATGCAGTTGAGATCTGCACCTGAATCCAAAAGGGCATGAGTTTGAATCTTGAAATCTTTTGAAACATGGAGTGTTATGCGAATATATCATTTTTGGTATTCTATTCGTTCTATTAATTGAAGAAATTTATCATTTAAAGAAGGTTCTTCAGGAATTTGAATGTTTTCAAATTGAGTTGAGTCTGGCACATTATTATCTAGCTTAGATTCCAGATATGTAATTCTGACTTCTAATTCTAGACCTTTTGAATCTGTAAAAGATTGTTTTGATTTTGATTCTAAATCTTGATATTGCATTGTTATTACTTCAGTTTGAAGATATTGAATCTGGCGTTTTAATTCATTGACTTCTCTTTGTAGATCGCTAGTTGAAATTTTTCGAAAGATATTTGGCGCTGGATATCTTTCAAATATTTGTTCTAGAGATCTGGGTTGTACTGGTGTCTTGATTTCTTGTTCTTTGAATATGATTTCTTTTAATTTGAGAAGGTATTCTTTTTTGAGGTTTTGATCTTGAATTTTGTCAATAATATCTAACAAATCTTCTTTGTTAGTTTTTGTTAGAACATTGAGAGTTTTGAGTTTACAGGGACATGGCTCTTGTGAGGATTCAGATGATGAATCATCATTGTTTGAATTTTATTGAACCTCGAAGATATAGTCTTTGTTACCAGAACTTGAGTCGGATAGAAGAAGATTCATTAATTTGTTTCTTAATTCTTCATCTTCTATTTCATTGATCTTATTTTTCATTTTGCAGTCATTTTGATAGTGTCCAGGTTTCTTAAACTTGTAGCAAACGGGAACTCTGTTTCCTTTTTTCTTCGAATATTTTCTTTTGTTGGTATAGTATTGAGGAAAGGTTTGACGTTTGTATTTATGTTTTCTTGATTGCTTGAATGGTTCTTGTTGAAATTTTTTCTTTTTAAATCTTTTTGAAGGAGGTTATGTATGGATGTTATATTGAGTGCAAAAGGATCCTAATTCCTTTTTTGTTTGAAACTTTTTGAGATTGTTACGGAGTTTTTGCTCTTGGCATAGTTGTAATGCTTCCTTTTTAACGAAAGCAAATAATTGACCGTATGTTAAATTTTGCCATGGAATTATTTGAGTACCGCAATGGTCTTGAATTTTTGTCATGATTCTTTCTGCAAACAATTTTGGAAGTCCAGTGACAAATCTTTCTTTCCACAATGATGCATTGTTATCATCTCTTTTGAGAACGTGGGTTAAAAACATATCCTTGTACCATCTAAAGTCTTGTAAAGACGGGCATCTTAGATTGGTCAAGAATAGTTTTGTTGATTCTTGTTCTTCTGTTGCACTTCCTAGGAAAGCAACAGTTATTGTCTAGATTAGAGTCTCGACAGCATCTTCAACTTCTTCCTCTATCCAAGGAGAGTTGACATCTTCTGGATCAAGACGTTTTTGTTGAATATGAGTATGGTTGAGTATCATTTGTCTGTCATGTTCATGCAGTGTGTTAGACCACCATGATTATAATTGTCCTGAAAATCCAGCAACAATCATTTGGGTGGATGTGTGATTTGTATTGGTAAGATTGATTATTTTATAGGCTGTTGAAGCCATTGTCATTTGTTGTAAAGTATTTTTGATTTCATATTCTGATTTGCCATCTATATTCCATTCATGGATATCGTTTCCATTGAATGACATAGAGGTGAATTGATTTCTTTCTTCAAATTGAATATCTGGAGGAGTTAATCTTGGATAATAATTTTTCGTGGGTTGATTTCTCCAGTTGTTTTTGATTCTATTCATTGAGGGTTCAGTATTTTGAATCGTATTGGTATTAAATTGTTGTTCTGTTTCTTGAATCTCATTTTCGCTTAGGGATATTGAAGAGTTGGTTTCACTTGAAATATTCTCATTGGTTTTTGTAAGAGTTTGAATAGTTGGGCCACTGGTAGAAGGATTCTCTTCTATCTTTAGCTTTTGAATTATTCTTTGTAGAATATTATCATCAGAATTTTTGAAACTTTTGAACTTTATTTGTTCTTTATTCTGTTGAGTTAGGTTGAAAGGTTGTAACGGAGGTTGTTGAATATTTTGAGAAAATGGGTTTGTCTGTGGTTGTAGAAGGGAAAAGTGTTGTTGTGGGGTTGAGTTATCTTTTAACTTTAGTATTGGAATTGTTGGTTGAGGTATTGGTTTGATAGTTGGAGATTGAGGTATTGATTTTTGATTATTTAATTGAGTATGTATTGTACTTAATTGATCTGATATTGTTTTGAGATTTAAAGTTTGAAAATTATTTTGTTCATAGATCTTGTTTAAATCTTTGATTGTGGGTGCTTCACTTTCTTTGTCTTCTCTTCCTTGGTGAAAGGGAGTTGCTTGTACTTATTTATTTTGAACATTGATAACTAAATCTTTTGGAGGAGGATGGATTGTTTGAATAATTTGGCCATCTGTTGTGAGCCATTTGGTTGTCAAGTTTGTATTGACATTTATTGAGTTATGAAGAAATGGATTTGGAATTTGATTTCTTGAAGTAAACGATTTGAACCATATAAAAAAGGCGATATTGCATTTTATTTGATTTTTTGACCATTTGATTTTGAATTTGCGAACCAAAGAGGTTTCTCTTATTTTAACTTGATTCCCAGCTCAAACAGTTCAATTACTTTCAAACTTATCTTTTCAAAAGTATATTTCAAAAGGTTTTCAATACATACACTATGGTTTAGTTCAGGTTGCAATCGTTCCCCTTTCAAAAAGGTTTTCAATACATACATATACATATACATATATATTTATATATATACATATATATATATATATCAATTTGACACGACAAGATAGCACGACACGGACACGACACGAAGATAGTAGATTTGGGTTGGGGGTTTTGAAGGCAGGTTGAATTTGGGTTGACCCGTTTAACTCGTTTAGGTAATTGGTTTGAATTTGGATTTGACCTGTGTAATCTGTTTTCAACACGATTGATCCATTTATATAGTTATATTAGGCATTTAAGTGATATATTATTGTTATTTTATATATATTTTTGGTAGTTAAGATAATTTGAACTATATTTAGTAATATTAATTTATTAATTTATTTTAACAGTTATAAATATAGCAAGTATTTATTGGTAATATTAACCCTAAAGTGCATTATTAATATATTTGTAAGTTAAAAAACTAGCATTTTATGGAAAAAAGTTACCAATATAATTAAATGGGTAATCCGCGGGTTACCCATTTAATAATTGGGTTGGGTCAAGGTTGAGAGTTCCTAACCCGTTTAATAAATGGGTCGGGTTTGGGTTGACCCCATTTCTAAGACCCTTCGCATAGAACGAACACGAACACGCCACGATATAACACATTTGCCACCCCTATATATATATATATATATTAGAATGGGTAAATATGTCGTGTTTATGTTATGCGCGGGGTTCTAGAAATAGAGTTAATCCAAATTCAACCACATTAAATGGGTTAAAGACTTCCAACCCTTACTCAACTCAATTATTAAAGGATAACCTATTTGATATCCATTTGATTATATTGGTGACTTTTATTTCTAATAATACCAGTTTGTCCACTTAAAAATATATCGATGATATACACAAAAGTTGATACTAACATTAAATATGTTTTGTTTTTATAATTGTTAAACTAAACTATTGAATCAACATTACGAAATATAAGCTCCAGTAAGATTTCTTCCTAAAACTAATTGTCATTAAGTGGAGGAACCCACTAGATTTATATGCTGAAGTAAATAATCCAACTGGATGAAATAAGTCAACTCAAATCCAACGTAACTTCAAAAGCACGAATTAGGCCTATTATTTTTGTATCATATTATTATACTGTCTCAGATTTTAACACCGATAATATATATACATATAAACCAAATGAGAGAGATGATTCCGACGAAGGGTTTGAAGACAACCTTAGATACAACAACAACAACAACAACAACAAATCCAGTGCCTCCAAGGGGTTCCCGCAGAAGTAGGGTCTGGGAGGGGTATATGTACGCAGCCTTCCCCCTCCAAGGGACTACCCTGAAGAGAGGCTGTTTCCGAGGACCCCCAGCCTGAGAAACTGGTCCGCAGCAAAAGCCAAAGCCCGGCACAAAAACCGAAAAAGCATCAAGTGTATGAGTATAGTAAACTCACGACAGGTACACTGCAAGTAAAGCAATAGACTCAATCATGTCACAATCAAGCGCAAATCAACATAAAATGAAGATAAATATATAACAGATAAAAAAAATAAGAATATAGATAGAGATAGCAGAGAAGAGAAACGGGATAGAGATAGAGATGGATGAAGACAACCTTAGATGAATAAAAGAAAAGGACAGGTTGACTATGAGGTCAATGTAGCTTTCTGATTGAAATGGGGCACAAAATGATGACACGTCAGCATCCCGACAGCTCATACCTACCTTTTCTACAAATTGAATTCACATTATCCCCTACGATATATGAAAAGTATTTATAATTTAAAAAAATTAATCTTTAGTCGATATGTTTTATTATTCAAACTTAAATTGTTACTTTTAACTTCTTATTAAAATATTTTTTATATTCTCAAAATATTATATGCATATTTAAAAAAGAGTTGTTATTAGTTAAAATATTTTTTATATTCTCAAAATATTGTATGCATATTTAAAAAAGAGTTGTTATTTAGAGTATTTGAGTGATAAATTTTTTATTTTTAATTGTGTTATTTAATACTCTAAATTAAAAATATTATTGATATTGATTTTATTACTTCTTTTTCCCTTTATTTGGACACTAAAGGTGTAATCGGTTTTTTTTTTCTCCTACTTAAATGTAAAGGTAAATTTATTATTAAGGAAGTTATAACTTAAAATGCTTAAAATTGGAGTTCGAAAATCGTTGAGAAAAGTGGGATCTTTGCAGATTAAATACCGTCCATTGATTTGTGACAGAGAATCCAATTCCCTGCCTAGGGATGGCAATGGGGCGGGGCGTGTCTCCTCCATACCCGTACCCGCTACCCAAATCCTATACCCGTACCCACCCCGTTACCCGCCACGGGTATGAAGTGGATACCCGTACCCGCCCCGGCGGGTACAAACTCATACCCGTACCCGTCCCATTACCCGCGGGTATCCAACGGGTATACATTATCCGTCCCGTACCCTCTCTAATGTGCGTAGAAAATGATTATCTATACCGGGTCATATTAGTTATTTAATACTACTTTTAAAAATCAATTATATTTTTTTATAGCATTGATAAACAATTTGGGTTATTGAATTTAAACACGTATTTTTTAATTTGAAGGTTAATTATATACAAAATAAAGCAGGTATGGCGGGTATGAAATGAAGCGGGGCGGGTACAAAACTATACCGTACCCGCCCCATACCCGTGACGGGTACGGGGCGGGTACACCGAACCCGTACCCACTACCCGCCCCAAACGGGGCGGGTACCCACAGGTAGCAAATTTTACCCGCCTCATTGCCATCTCTATCCTTGCCCCCCTCTTACTCTCCCCTTTCGAGTTTCACGCACAAAGTGATTGATTTTTTTTTTTTTACTATATTTTGCAATAATTTAGTGTTCACAAAAAGTTAAAAAAAAAATGTATAAATAAGCCGAGGTGGTTTATATAATTCATCGAGTTAAGTTTGACCCTAGTAAAGTTCGAGCTTGTAGACTCACGAGCGTAAATGAGCCAAACAATTCATCGAGTTAAGTTTGACCCTAGTAAAGTTCGAGCTTGTAGACTCACGAGCGTAAATGAGCCAAACAAGCCTTTATTAATCTTATTATAAGTTAAAAGTTTTTATATAGATATAGGCGAAAAGTAGAGTTCTAAACGGGGAATTGGTAAAGCAAACCTAAAAATTCAAGGATGCAAGAGTGAAGATTTTTGAAACAAAAAACTTCGTGTGCATATATATATATATGATGATGTTCTTATAAGAGGATGCGAGCGTGAGGGGCGAATCCCGGCCCTCCATTGTAATGGACGATCAAGATTAAACACTAATAAAAATAACAATTTACAGTCCATACTCCTTTATATATACACACACACTAAACTAGAGTCGTATCACAAGTTGAATATTTTTCAAAAAATTTTATTATTTAGGAAATAAAAGAAGAATTTTTTTTTTTAATTTTTAAATATTTTTGGAGTTCACATTCTTTATGTTTAGAGAAGATTGCGAAAAAGGCTATCCGCTCTTAAGGGTTTTTGACAGGCACCATTTTTGTTCTTCGTTTCAAGTAAGCTTCTCGAGATCTTCTTTTATACTTTATTTTTGGCTATTCTACATGTTGAGTTTTTTTGAACAATTTCTACATGTTGAGTCTATGTCTTTTTTTCGATAGTTAGCTACAAAGTCGCGATACAAGACAGGCCACTCGACCAAAGCGAGGCATAGGACACCCATAAAAAAAGGGGACCACAAAAGGACAAACACAAACAACAGATCAAACAAAAGAACATGATTGTAAAACAAAACACAAACAGGGCCAACAAACGCTAGAAGACTAAAGACACTAAAAAAAAACAGAGGAGAGATCATGATTTAAATTAAATTAATTCTTTTTGCTTCTTTTTAATTAATTTATTTTCGGAAATATTTTTGAAGCATTTTTCGGTTGTTGTGGCATGGTAGTGTGAACCATTTACAAAAATTTATCATCAACAACAACAACAGATCCAGTGCTTCAAGGGTTCCCGCGTATGCGGGGTCTAGGAGGAGTGGATGTACGCAGCCTTACCCCTTCAGGGTGTAACCCTACCGAGAGGCTGTTTCCGAGGACCCCCAACCTTATAGGGTTGGCAATACAAGGACTTCCCACGAGGTCACCCATCGTGATATTACTCTCGCCCAAGCAAGCTTAACTTCGGAATTCTAATGGAATCCGGTGCCTTAATACTTGTTAAATATTTACAAAACTTTATCATATCTCATAATTTGTATGTTACCAACAGATTCATGGTATGTCAATATAAGTGTTTAGTGACCTCTCCTGAAGTTTCTGTTAAAAAAAAATTTGCTTATGAAGTTCAATTGCACTCCTGACAAGTAATAATATCATAATATTTGAAGACTTTGGGTTAAGTCATGTTCGAAGTTGACTTAGATTGTCATTTTGGGTTGGATTAGTTCAGGTAAATGGTTTTGAGTTTCAAGTCATTTTCGGGTCGGTCAAAGAACAGGTTGAGTTAATTTCCGGTCGAGTTATTTTACTTTAGTTTTGATAATTCTAGCCAAATTTTTAGTGTCGAGTTAACCTATGATGTTCAATTTTTTGTGTGGAGTTCGCTTTGCTACGTCTATATAGCACTGCATAGTGCTATAAAACGTTAACGGATAATTGGGAGACACTAGTCACTTTATCAATAAAAAGTGTCGGTAAGTTTTAACGTTTAGAATTCAACACTTGTTACTTTCATATTTGAACATTTATATCCAGGTACCTTTATGTTTTAATACGCAATAAAGTATTTCAAAATTTAAAAATTTCGTCACTTAAAGTATTCTAAAAAGTTAGAAATTTACCACTCAGGCTTTCTGAAGTTTGAGGATTATCATTTACATATAACTTTCAATATATATATAATGAGGTACCCCGATGTTTTAAATACCCTCTTACTAAATCAGATGAATTTTTATTAGAATCTGGTGAATTTTATATAAAAGTGACGAGCGTGAAGCATGATTACGGTAATAGAGATGTGTCACATTATTGTTTTTTGACAAAAATTTCTTGATGTCCAACAAAAAAGTGTGACTAGAGCAAATGATAGCTATAGAGATGTGTCACATTGTATTGAAATGTGAAATCTTTAAATCTTGGAGTACTTACAAGTGATAAATTTTTTGAAAGGTTTTATCATTCAAGTATTATTTGCATAATTTTAACCTAAGAGAGTACCAACATTCAAGCACCGGATTCCATTAGAACTTTTAAATTAAGCGTACTTAGGCTAGAGTAGTAAGATGGGTGACCTCTTGGAAAGTTCTCGTGTTGCGCCCCTCAGGTTGAGGGTTCTCGAAAACAGCCTCTTTTCAGGGTAGTACCCTGAAGGGGGAAGGCTGCGTACATCCAACCCCGCTCCCCCAAATCCTGCTTAGGCGGGAGCCCTTGAGGCATTGAGAATGTTGCTTTTATCATTTGCATAATTTTAGTAGACTTTTGTTGGAAAATATTGATGTTAAACATAATTCTAGGTATTCTTATCTGAATTTGATATTTTTACCAAAAAATATAGACATAATAAATTTTTAGGTTATGTATAATATATCTTCCATTAGAGCCATGTAAATTTTTTTCATAATCCGCTAAATTTTTATTAAAAACACCAATAAAACTATATATTATAATCATGAATAACCCAACACCTTTGTAACCAATGGTTGAGTATGCTTTAGGCCGTCCACCGGGTCCCGATGACTTTGCCAATTTAAAAGAAATTATAATCATAAACAGCGTCAGTATTTTCTAATAAAAATTATCTAGATTCTCGTAAAATAATCCACTATATAAAATTTTAAACATCAATATATACTTATAGTATGTATCCCAAAATCAGTTAACAATGAATGGAGCAGTTCCCTTAGCATATACTCTCGATGTCGGGAGGAAGAAGATGAAAGCACGTGGAAGAGGACACTTCATGTGAAGAGTGGAGAAAAAGTAGGAGAGAACAGACCTTTGGGAAATGTGGTACAACATGAGTAATGTGTTCAAAAAATGACGTAAATTAGTAGTAAAAATATAACTTTTATTACAATTAACTTGTTTTCGAATTTTACAATACGGATGAAAGAATTGACTTTAAACAAAATAAGGGAAAGAATGAACCGAAAAAATTGCCGCGCCGTGAAAAATCTATTGCCTTAAGCCGTTTATGCCCTCACAGAGGTACAATGAGATAAACGGCACTCTAACCCCTACGGCACCCACCTTAGCAATGTACTAGGTGAGATGGATTCGAATATGTCCCAACTTGCTCAGTAATTGAATAAAACAAGTTAGAATTTGAAAAGAAGAGAGTGGAGAAGATAAGAGTATTTATTTCAAGCAAAGAACCATCATATTTATAGGAAAATGTAGGAGTCTTTTCTTAAAATCCGATGCCTGATCCTCACTCCACTCAAAAATACTTGGTCGCCACCCAAAAAAATAAAAAAAATTGGTCACTACTCCATATAAATTAAACGAACAAAAATTGAAGCATTTTCTAACATAATGTAGGAAATTATTTATCACTCAATATTCTAATATATATATATATATATATATATATATATATATAATGAGATATCTTGATTTTTAAATTTTTTATTATTTAGACATTCTAAAATTTAAAAATTTTATAATATCTTTTTATTGAAATTTGATAAATTTTTTTGGAAATTGTTAAAATTGAACGTGATTTGACCATATATTAGTATTTTCATTAGAATTTAATAATTTTTTGTCAAAATTGCGAAAATGACACAATATAGATTGTTTATATCAATATTCAATGAATATTTTATCAATAATTCATCAAATTTTTGATGAAAATATTGATATGACTTACATACATATTATCATGATTATATATTATATTAGCATTTTTGGTCTAAAATTTGTTAGATTTTTACAAAAATTAATCAAATATCTACATAGCATACCTAGATAAAGTATTCAAAGCTTATAGTACCTCATTGTATATATTAAAATGTTATAGTACCTTAGTGATAAATGCTCAAACCTAAGGCTAGTCCTAACATTTTGAAAGCCCAAAGCAAACATTTTAAATGATGCCTTTTATACATAACGACATCTCTACTAATATAAATATTAATATAATCAGAAATTTGTTATTGGTAGGGCAAAAATTATTATTATCAGAGTAATGATGTGACTTATAAATAATGAGAGTCACAAAATTATCTTGAAAACTATGACGTTGCTTTGCAATAACAATTTTGCCCGACAGTAGCATTACCCTATGATACATTATAGAGTAAGATATAGTAAGACTCTCTGAACTTTGCAGCTAAACACAACACACACTTTTGATATATATTTTTTACTTTTAATTTTATTAATCTAATTTTTACCAAGGTTAAAAAAATATTATTATACATTTTTTTTAAATTTTTTTAGAATTTGTTTTAAAATTTTAAATTTCATAAAACTTTTTCAATGTTAAATTTATTAATGTCTAAGGGGTAAGTTATATTTAGTAAAAAAGTTCATGGGGTGAGTTGTGTGTAATAACAAAGTTCAGGTGGCTATTTTATAAAACTAAAAATGCAGGGGTGTATTGTGTTTAATTATAAAATTCAGGGGACTATTTTATAAAATTGAAAATGCAGGGGGAGTGTTGTGTTTAATTATAAAGTTTAGAGGGTCTTTCCATAATTTGCCATAATATATAAAAACTTTAATTATAAACTTATCAATATTATTAACAAATGATACTTAAAAAATCACTATAAAAACAAAACATGTAAACTTATAGGTAATTGTTTGTGGGGCCCAAGCGTTTGCTCGTGTTGCTTGAGATTATATCCAGCTCTGTTCAAACCTCGTGATATCTAAGTGATAATTTCTTTATTTTCTAAGTAAATAAACGAGGTGCTATACACAGTAATATAGAACAACAGGAAATACGAAAAATGATTCTAATACTTTATACGTCTCTCGACCGTTTTTAGCTGTCCTTTAAAAAATAAAGTTGAGGAATTATTTTAAACTTTAATGCTGACTTCTGGGACTTCATTGACTTTGGAGTCAACCGCGGTTGAGGGGAGATGCTCATTCTATTGCATCGGTGTAGAGACCCTTGTGGACACTTTTTCTTTAATAACGGTAAGGAGGATATAATATTTTTTCCGAATCGGGATACTGACATTTGGGAGATAGGCGTGACCTTCAGATCTAATACCTTTAGCTTCAGGATGGATAGACGTTCAACTAACAGTGATACAGAATTCTAAATTTATAGAATTCTGGTCAGAAATTCAACAATTGATAGAGGTTAAAGGGAGAAGAGAATATAGAGGTTTAAGGGAGAAAAGAATGGAAAAATTAAGGGAGAAGATAGAAGATAACTTTCATTGATGATTTCACAATCCTTACATCATCCTATATTTATACTGAATTCAATCAAATTAATGAAATTACATGAAATGGAAATATCTGAAAATATCAAAGATGCTGCTAACTGAATCTGCTGAGCAATGTGCCTGGCGTGAGCTTCTTAACCACATTTCCCGCGTCTTTGCAACTGACTTTGTCGCCAAAATCACAATTTTACCCCCCACTAATTCTTTATTGGTTTAACTGTATCAATACTCCCTCCCCAACATCATTCTTGTCCTCAAGGATGAAAATCAGGGAATTTTAATTGGAGGTCGTATAAGAATTCCCAAGAAGCTGCTTCGCGTGGTTGGTCCTTCCATTTGACTAAAACCTTGGTGACGGCTCGATTGTTGCGCTTGACGATGCCTCTGTCTAGGATCAACTCTGGTTCCCGGCGAGGGGGTGCCTCAATGTTATATGGGAGGGGAGTGACCGTAGTTGGAGGGTCCCTGAAGTGCGGCTTGAGCTGAGAGACATGGAAAATGTTATGTATACGAGCAGAGGCAGGAAGGTCAAGACGATAAGCTACTTTCCCCACAGCTGCGAGGATCAAAAAGGGGCCATAGAACTTGGGGGAAAGTTTATGAGAAGTTCTATGGGCCACCGTGATTTGTCTGTAAGGATGCAGTTTCAAGTAAGCCCAATCACCCGGTTGAAAGACTCGATCAGAGCGCTTTCGGTCAGCAACCTGCTTCATACGGTTCTGGGCTCTGGCTAGATGATATTTAAGGACCTGGATCATGCTCCCCGGTGTTGTAAGCTTCTGTGAATCGTATCTACTTGAGTTTCGCCGGGCATGTAAGGAATGTGTATAGGAGGGGGCTGCCCATACACAATTTCGTAGGGAGTCTTTTGTGTGGAAGAGTGCCATGTAGTGTTATACCACCATTCAGCTAGTGGTAGCCACTTGGACCACTGGGAAGGATGGGTATTTCACATACAACGGAGATAGGTCTCTAGTCCTTTGTTGACGACCTCAGTTTGGCCATCTGATTGAGGGTGATAGGCTGTGGATAAGTGCAATTCGACCCCCTGTATAGAGAAAAAGGCTTGCCAGAAGTCACTTTGAAAAACGGCATCTCTATCGCTGACAATGGAGGTGGGAAGGCCATGAAGCTTGTAGACGTGATCCATATAGAGCCGAGCTACTGAAAGAGCAGTATAAGGATGTGTCAGCGATAAGAAGTGAGCGGCCTTGCTTAAACGATCAACTACCACAAATATGATATCCTTCCCATAGGATCGAGGGAGGCCCTCAATGAAATCCATGGAGATGTCGGTCCAAACGGAGTCGGGGATTGGTAAAGGTTGGAGGAGGCCGGGAGGAGCTATGGCTTCATATTTGCAGGCTTGACAAGTGGGGCATTGTCTAACGAATTGAGCCACATCCTTTGTTAGTCCCTTTCAAAAGAATAGAGACTTTATTCTATGTAATGTGGCATCACGTCCCGAATGTCCTCCACTAGGGGAGGAGTGCAGCCATCGGAGAATCATATCTTTGAGACCTTCATCCGGACCAACTACCAGCTTTCCTTTCCTTCGCAATTGTCCAGACTTCCAGCTGAACTTTGTGTGCTGCCGAGAGCCCTGAGAGAGGTCCTGAACGAGCTGTTTAAGAGCAGGGTCTGATTGCCAACTTAGTTGAATCATGTCATAGAGATTACTGCTAACTGAAGAGAGAAGCATACGAGTGACTTGCATACTTGAGATTCTCGAAAGTGCATCAGCTACTACATTCTCCTTCCCCCTTTTGTACTCAATTACATAGCTAAACCCAATCAATTTGGATAGCCATAGCTGCTGAAAATGAGTGTGAACTTTTTGTTCGAGAAGGTATTTTAAGCTCTGCTGATCAGTCCGGATAATGAAGGTGTTGTTGAGCAAATATTGATGCCATTTTTGCACAGCTGCTACTACCGCGAGCAGCTCTCTTTCATAAGCTGAGAGGACCTGCTGTCTGGGGCTCAAAGACTTGCTGAGGAAGGCTATCGGGTGTCCTGCTTGGGCTAACACAGCCCCTATACCAGTATTGCTTGCATCAGATTCTATTTCAAATGGAATGAAAAAATTCGGTAGAGCAAGAACTGGTGCTGAAATGACTGCATTTTTGAGCTTGTTGAAGGCCTGTTGTGCTCCCTCTGTCCACTGCAGCTTGTCTTGGCCAGTGAGGGCTGTAAAGGGTCTGGCTATCACCCCATAATTGCGGATGAACCTTCTGTAATACCCCGTGAGGCCCAGAAATCCTCTAAGCTGCTTCAGGGTCGTAGGTACTGGCCATTGTTGGACTGCTTCCAGCTTTTGAGGGTCAGTAGCAACTTTGCCTTCAAAGATTATGTGGCCTAAATATTGAATTTGAGTGGCCGCAAAGGAGCATTTGCTCCTTTTGACAAATAATTGATGCTCCAGCAGAGTGTTGAACACAATATGCAGATGGAGTAGGTGATCCTCTAGATGAGCACTGAAAATAAGGATATCATAAAAAAAAAACCAACACAAATTTTCTGAGATATGGAGCAAAAATGGAGTTCATAAGGGCTTGGAAGGTCGAAGGGGCATTGGTTAAGCCAAAGGGCATCACCAAGAATTCAAAGTGTCCAAAGTGGGTCTTGAATGCTGTTTTCTGCACATCATCCTCATGCATCCTGACGTGGTAGTAACCAGATCGAAGGTCTAGCTTGGTGAAGAGCCTTGCATTGCCCAATTCATCAAATAACTCTTCTACCAAAGGGATAGGGAACTTGTCTTTTATGGTGGCGTTGTTCAAGTCCTTATAGTCGATGCACATTCTCCATCCTCCATCCTTCTTACGAACCATCACCACAGCTGAAGCAAAGGGGCTGCAATTGTGCTGAATGTAGCTTGTTCTCAGCAGCTCATGGACCATGCTTTCCATGATATCTTTCTGCAGTGAGGGATAACGGTAAGGACGCTTATTGATAGGTTGAGTACCCTCTTTGAGGTCGATTTTGTGATCAAAAGAACCCCTGGTGGGTGGCAGATGTTGAGGTTCTTCAAAGAGGGAATCGTATTGAGTTAGGAGAGCAGCAACTTCCTGAGGCACTGAATCGTTTGGCTGGGGTTCTGAGTGCAATTGCATCAACTGGGAGCTGATCCCTGCATCTGAAGGATGTTCTAGTGATACTTGCAGCAGTGCAATGATGGGAGACCCAGATAGAGCCTTGGAGATTGCCTTGGCACTGACTGATTTACAAGTAGTGAAGCTGTTTCCCCCTAACTCTCTGGACAAGCCTGCATAAGTGAAGGTCATTGTGAGGTGTCTGAAGTTGCAGCTGATGTCTCCCAAGGTTGAGAGCCATTCTATCCCCAACACCATGTCACATCCCCTTAAGGGAATAAGGAGCAAATTGGAGCAATAAGTGGTTCCTTGCATCTTCCAATTGAGCCCCTGACACTGCTGGTTGCAGCTGAGATTACTCCCATCAGCTACCGCTACTGCAACAGACGGGATTGGAGTTTGTTTGCACTGCAACTTGTGGGCTAAGGACACATCAATGAAATTATGAGTTGAGCCTGAGTCTACCAGGATATGGATCGGTTTGTTCTTGATTGAACCAATGACTCGCAAGGTTTGAAAGGTTGATGCCCCCGATAAGGCATGCAAGGAAATGTGAGCAGTTTGCTCTGCAGAATCGTCATTATGTGCTGAATTCTCACCTTCCTCGAATCCTTCTGCATCATCCTCACTATCTACTTCAAGGACAAAGAGTTGTGGCTCGTCTGTCTTGTAATTCAGCCTTAGTCATGATTCTTTGAGATCTGGGGGGATTTGGGATATTGGAGGATTGGCTATTAGGTCTTGGAGGGGGTGATCTGTAGGGATTTACGGTAGATTTTTGAGTATTAGGTGTGGGGAGCAAGGGAACTCTTGAATATTTGAGTTGTTTAGCTAGAGCTTCAAATTTAGCTTCAACTAATTTTGCCAAACATACAGCGTGGTGGAGAGTGGTGGGTTGTCGGGACCTTACTTCTAGGGCAATATCTTCCCTTAATCCCGTGAGAAAACAGCTAATGAGTTGAGGTTCGTTCAAATCTGCCCGTACTAAAATAACATCAAATTTGGCTAAGTAGTCCCGAACTAGGCCATCTTGCTTTAGGCTCATGAGATCAGAAATGGGATCTTCAAAAGCATTTCTGAACCGCATTTTTAGTGCATTAATAAACTCATTCCACCCTGGCATAGGTAAGGGACCTATTTTTGAAACCATTGGAGGGCTAACCCTCTCATATGGATAGAGGCTAGTCGAACCCTATCCGTTTCGGGGGTTTGATCAATAAGAAAAAATTGTTCGCACATAAATGCCCATCCATTCACATCATCGCCATGAAATAAGGGGAAGTCCACCTTACCCAACCGAGCAAGATAAGGTTGATTCCCATTCTGATATGCAGCTGGCTGTTGATCTCCTGGTGTGTGTGTGTTGCAGCCGTGGTGGATCCTCCATCCACTCCACCGCCTCGATTTCCAGATGGGTCCTGGTGCAGGTTTAGAGCAGTCACCAGATCTTTGAGGTCCTGCATTATTGACCTCAAATCTCCTTGGTTGCGTTCCACTGCTTCAGAATTTGCTCGGAGGTGGTTAGTTATGGCTTCTTCCAACGTCCTCATTTCAGCAGTCGAACGTGTGCTATCTGCCATAAGGTTAAACGCCACAGTCGAGAGGGTCGAAAGCTCTGATACCAGTGATACAGAATTCTAATTTTATAGAATTCTGATCAGAAATTCAACAATTGATAAAGGTTAAAGGGAGAAGAGAATATAGAGGTTTAAGGGAGAAAAGAAGGGAGAAGATAGAAGATAACTTTCATTGATGATTTCACAATCCTTACATCATCCTATATTTATAATGAATTCAATCAAATTAATGAAATTACATGAAATGGAAATATTTGAAAATATCAAAGATGCTGCTAATTGAATCTGCCAAGCAATGTGCCTGGCGTGAGCTTCTTAACCACATTTCCCGCGTCTTTGCAACTGACTTTGCAGCCAAAATCACAATTTTACCCGCCACTAATTCTTTATTGTTTTAACTGTATCAATACTCCCTCCCCAACATCATCCTTGTCCTTAAGGATGAAAATCAAGGAATTTTAATTGGAGGTCATATAAGAATTCCCAAGAAGCTGCTTCGCGTGGTTGGTCCTTCCATTTGACTAAAACCTTGGTGATGGCTCGATTGTTGCGCTTGACAATGCCTCTGTCTAGGATCAACTAAGCTGGCAATCAGACCCTCTGTCCTTCTAGTTTGTCTTTTGTGCTCCCTCTATGACATGATTCAACTAAGCTGGCAATCAGACCCTGCTCTTAAACAGCTCGTTTAGGACCTCTCTCAGGGCTCTCGGCAGCACACAAAGTTCAGCTGGAAGTCTGGACAATTGCGAAGGAAAGGAAAGCTGGTAGTTGGTCAGGATGAAGGTCTCAAAGATATGTCTCTCAGCTCAGGCCGCACTTCGGGGACCCTCCAACTACGGTCACTCCCCTCCCATATAACATTGAGGCACCCCCTCACCGGGAACCAGAGTTGATCCTAGACAGAGGCATCGTCAAGCGCAACAATCGAGCCGTCACCATCGGAGAATCATATCTTTTGTCTTAAAATATAAGAATATCTAAGTAATAAATGTAAAAATATAGAGTAACTGAGTAATAATTAAAAAAAAAAAGAAGTTATCTTTCTGTTTGTTCACGTGTTTTTGTCAGCGTAACTTTTGTCTTCATTTTAGATGGACTCCAATTTGGTAGGCAATTCGATCATCGATGTTACGTTTTTCTGTACAAATTCACGACAAATTTATGGTACAAATTAATAGGAAGCATTCAAAATATTAGGATTTTCTTTTACAGAGAATCCTTTTTACAAATTGTCATTAATCTATAAAAGAAGATGGTCTTACATAGAATTTAATGGAGGGCTAACATCAGGATAGCCGATATAGTGGTGTAAAATTTGGCTCACACCAGTGCCTCTAGACTTATATGTTTTTCTAGTTGACTTACTTGATATGTCTGGAAGCTGTTGTATTGCCTGTTACAGCTTCATGCTTTTTTTATGTTTTCTTTATGTTGTTTGCTCGCTCTGTGTTGTTGTTTTGCTCCTACGTTTGCATGCTTTTATGTTATTATGCTCTTACGCTTTTATGCTTCTCAGGGTCATCCAAAACAACCTCCCTTTAGGATAACACTTTAAAGAGATAAGGCTGCATACATGCCTCCTCTCTAGACCGACCTTGCATATGCGAGAACCCTTAAAGCACTGGGTCAGTTATTGTTGTTGTTTAATTAAAATACCATTTTCTGAAATTTGGATGAGATTTAGAAACATGGTCAGATTGAGATTTGATTTGGAATTTGATTGAGATTAAAGTCAGGTATCTAAATAATAGAAGGAAACTTAAATTGACGTTGAGAAGAAAAAAACCAAAGAGAAAATATGCGGGATTCTTAGGATTTGTAAAGGTATGGAACGACGGTAAGATTTATTTGCGATCACATCGATTGAGAGTTTGCAACTTAGTCTTCTAAAAGTTGCAACACGAGAGAATTTGTAACTTCCTTTGTTCACAGCTACATTAACAAAGGTTTGCTACTTACCGTGTACGAGTTATATTTCAAAAGAGAACCTGAGCGATGTGAGATGGATTTGGGGCCATAGTTAGAGATTATTATTCTAAATTTCACAGTAGATGAGATCTCTATCTCAATAATATGGTTTGTTTTCCTCAAATTGAAAGAGAGTTTCCGAGTCAACTTTTGTGTTGGTGCTTTATTGATTTTGGCTTCCCTTGTACTTAATTGTGTAATTTTTCCCAAGAAATACAACGTCAAGGAACCAAGAATCACATGAGTTACAAGCACTTGCATCGAGCCACAATATACATCAAAGAGAATGAAGAGGGATACTGAGATTTTAATGACTCAAAACAAGTTTGATCAGCAAGCTCGTCTTTGCAATCCAGATGCAAATCTAGCTTAATCACATCTTAAATAATTCACTTTATATTATAATAGTAATATATTAGTCATTTATATTACATGTGCACATTAATTTATAATTTACCATACATAAAAGTAATATACATAGTTTGTTGAGCGGTAGAAACAAACTGATAATGCAATTCATTCCAAAAAGCACCTTGACAAGGTAAGAACGTACAACATTGCCTTAAGAAGCCACCAATATGAGGGTGAGGGAGGACATGAGTTTCGAACCTAAGATCTCATGTTTGGGAAATAGGTAGCCTAATCACTACATTAAACTTAACAGCTCAATGATACATGTCATGATTCCAATTGATCATTTAAACATAAAAAAATTTCAAAAAATGGCCTCTAGAAACATACCAGTGTCCAACTCTCATACTCAAGTTCAGGTGACAAGACAATCACTTGCCACCAGGGAAGATTCCGATTGTTTTAGCCACATCTGAAGCATTATACTGCTTAGCAAACTGTACGTATGCTTTCTTTGTCCCGTCTGGTCTGCACATGCAGGCAACCGGGTCAAATAAATATCATCGTGTCAGGAAATGGATTTTAAGCCAGTCATTACACGTTAGGCCTTTTTGATGGCCGCTACAGTACATATATATTACAGTTCATATTCCATAAGCAAGCACAAAGCAATAAGCGGAGATGACCAGTTACTTAACATCGATGACTATGCGACACCGCAACATAACTACGAACCACGGTTGATTTGGCCTCTATATTTTGGATATATATTATATCTAAAACATGCTTTTAAGTGTGTTCTGCATGATAATAAAACTGTCATAAAGAAGTGTTAAAATCAATAATACTATGATTTTTGAATTTGAGAGTATTTGGCTCAAAGGTAAACGTGTTTTTAAATAGAAGTATAAACTGGTTTTTCTATTTTCAAAACATAAGATGATAAGCAGAAAAAAAGGTGATTTATCTTTTAAACTGAAGCAAAATCAAATATTAAAAATTTTTATGCAAAAAGACCCTTGTATAAAGCATTTTTTTATAAAAGCACTTCTGAAAAAGTGCTTTTAGAAAAAAATAATTTTTTCACAACTTGATCTTCTTTAAAAGGGTAAATGAATATGTTGCGAGTCAGTAAGTACTCAATGCACATAAGTCACAACCACTTTAACTTTTGCAAAGTCGCAAATGGTGGTGCTATTGCAAACCATGGATGGATTTTTAGCCTCTATACATTACATATATGTTGTATTTTATTTACTAAAACATATTCACAACTATATTTACACATAAACCAAGACTGGAAACATGAAGTACATTGTGAATCTTCGTATAATATTTTTGTGCTCGTTCAGTCCCAGATCAATGTTTTGCCTATCAGGACTAACTAGGGATTTAGTAATCATTGCAAATCTATAGTCTAGTCCTTAAAAGTTTATTGGGTTTAGCCCGAGTCAGACCAAATGCAGGTTTTTATTCTCTCAAAAACCAAACCCATATTTCAACATTTTTCAAACAATCACTATTATAAACCCAGATGACTAGACTAAAGATCAGAAAATGCCCAAATCAAGAACCATGTACGTGACCAAACAGTACCAACCTGTCTTAACGTACCCTAAATAACCCAATCTAATCTTGGTTTTCAGTTCAGATCAGTATTTGAACACCTAAAATATAGATGCGAAGCAATCTAAAGAAACAATACTATATATTTGAGATGATAACAAAGATAAAAAAACAGCAGAGCTGAAACTTGAATACAAGAGACTCAAAACTCACCTGATCAACGTATTCACCTTTTTGGCCTGAACGCCTAAAATTTTCTTAACAGCATCCTTTATCATACTTTTGTCAGCACGAACATCGACAGTGAACATTAAAGAGTTCTCATCTGCAATGTTCTTGATAGCCGCCTCGGTTATAATAGGACACTGGATGACCTGGTAGAGGTCGATCTTCTTCCTGGGGTACTTTACATTTTTGCCCTTCTTCGAGGACACGGGTTGATCAGATGGCAATGTTGTTGAGTCTGCCGTGGCCTTTGGAACCCATGTTTTCAGGTCGGTCTTTCTCTTTTGGTCAACTGCACACCATAACAGCCAGAATGGATATGTGAGAATGGAATTAAACAAAGGTTGTCATATAACAGATTTCGACTAGTTGACACCCAATAGGCAATTACACAACACTACTTTTGTAATGGCCTTCAAAGTACGCTTGTATTGCAATTTTACTGATGACACATTTATAGAAATATTTATATGTTAAGAAACTATCAAATAATATAATATAGTCCTTCTATGTCAATTCATCCAAGTTTTGGCCAATATAAAGCTAAAAAGCAACTCATTTCCCAAAAAGAATCTAACATGATAGCGAGAAACTGCAATTCGATTCCTTGTATCGTAGTCCACCCATCGCAACTCATTTCCAAGTTTTGGCATGCTTACAAATATTTTTACGTGCTAGAGAGCCTACCACAGTATTAAAATTAATAATTATGTGCATGTTTACTCATGTTTTTGCAACACAAGCTTTAAAACTTATTTTCTTATAAGAACCCATCGCAACTATCATGACACAATTACATAATATCCATGACACCTTGTTATCACGATTCAATTCTATAGTATTAAACTAAAGAACATTTCTAACTAAGAACAGTAGCTGCTTAACCATCATAACGGCGTGCTAGCACGTAAGCGTTCAATAAACTAGAGAAGTATGTCCAAATCGTTCAAAAATGAAGGGATATGCTCTGTTTGGTAAGTGGGGTTGGAGATATGAACCTAGGAACTTTTGTTCCAAAGCCTCAAACTTGACAATATACCACAAAACCAAGGCCTCACTAGAAATAAACAGGTAATGTTCAAAACGTCTAAGTCAGAAGTATAATCACAGCCCTTGAATAAACTTCACAATAACAGATCCAATTGATCATGACTTTTTGGACAAAGGACCATGAATATTCAGTTAGATATATGCAAAAAAAATTGCAGCATCCAAATTGTTAAAGAATCAACTATCCTAGGTAAAGGACCAAGAAACGGTTCTACAGAAAATTATATTGAAAGCAATATCGGATGCTAATGGAATTTGAACTCAAGATCTCCCAGTCAAAGAGATGGTATGATTTCATACACAGAATTTCTTCGTTATTCACACACATATAATACCCTGAAATACATTAACTCCACAACAACAACAACAACAACAGACCCGTGCCTCAAGGGCTCCCGCATAAGCAGGGTTTGGGAGGGGTGGGATGTACGTAAACTTACCCTTTCAGGGAATTATCCTAACGAGAGGCTGTTTTCGAGGATCCCCAACCTGAGAAGCATGAAAGCATAAAGCATACAAGCAGAAAAATTAACATTAGCTTCCAGGTTGAGTACCATGACAATTGAAACTCCACAGGGTGTTAATGTCCCTATCTGATCTGGAGCCTTTGACACGTACATTCAACCCTATTTTTGATGCTACCTTGCAAACCTATTCAATGTTCAAAATTCCACATGTGAGCACAGTAATAAAGTTTTGCATTAATCTTGCGACAAGGAAGAGAAACAATATATAAACCTAATAAGCTACTTCACCTAATATAAAAAAATATATATATAAACCTAATAAGCTACTCCACCTAATATAAAAAATGCGGTTACATGTGTCAATTACTCAGAATGGGCTTGATTTCAAAAAGGAGTTAAAAAGGTTAAAAAGCAAGTTGGAGACTTAGTGTTGTTATTTGATGCCAGGAGCCTCAAGAAAGAAGATCATGCTTGAGGAAAGGGGGCGGTTGAACAAAATATGTCAAGGGCCACCGCAATAAATGATTGACATAATAGGATGATCGCATATTCAGCAAGACTGCAACATGTAGAAGGTACACTTAAAACAAAGGGGATATTAAAGCTTTGATTAGAAACAAAAATAATTTTCATTTCTTATTTCCTGTTTTCCTCTTCATTGCAGCCTTCCTTTCCCTTTTGGAAAATAGATTTATAATGGAAAATCACGTTCAACCTAGGGTGTTTCTTCGATGTTTCCTATGACTCTTCTCGTTTTTTGGTACAAAACTATAGGTACAAGTAATACTTGAAATCAGAACACCAGATAACCCAAACTGAATCGGATTCAAAGAATTCGTACCACTACACGAAAAATAAAGTTAAGTGGGCCGTTGTGATTTCAAGTGATAAGATGTGGTGATATGATGTGAAGGCCCTAATTTGAACTAATTAAGTGATATGCACAAGATTTTGGTCGAAGGAGTCAAGATTTTAGACGAAATTGCAACACTTTGTCATATTGATACAAACCAATGGTTTAGGGGATGTTCTAAAGAAACTGAAAGTTAAGGAGGTCACTTTGATTTCAAGTGATAGCTTACGGTACCTCCATATTAGTTAAGCAAATTAAGGGAATTTGACAAATGAAGCTCAGCTACAATGAGGAATCAGTGCTGTAATAGAAAATCAAAGAGACATATCACATAAATGAAAATCGACAAAAAAAGAAAACAAAATCCAATACAAGTAACTCAGAAACAAAACCAAAACCAATTTACATGAGGTAGTGTAATCTACTAAGCTTATAATTAATCTCCTTTGCAATGCCTCCACTCTGAAATTTCGTTATTAGACTCACATGTGTACTTTTCAAACACACTTCCTCTCTCTGACATTTATCACCTCCACCAACCGTGAAATTAAGCCAGAAAAAAGGCATGCCACGGTATTGGATGATGATAGGGATGACTGTCAAATGCAGCGCCCAACCTGCCATACTAAAAGGTAAAATTTAATCATGTATAGACTCAGGATACATTTAGCCAAGTTGTGATTCCCCCCCTCCCCTTCTCCTCCTCTCTCCACAAGCACTTTCTACATAAACATTTTGTAAAGAAAAGTTTCACCAGTGGTATTTTTGTCTTAAAATTCTTAATTTTTGCTTCTACTTCAGCTTTAAAGAAGACGCACTATTGTTCTGCTTCTACATAAAAACAACTCCTGCTTCTATTTAAAACAACTTTCATTTATAGGCTAAACACCCTCAAATGCCTAAAAAAGGGTTTTTTCCCCATAATAAAACACTTTCTTTTTTTAAGAAAAGAAGCTTGACCAAATAAATCATTAACTAAAGAGTCGGCATGTGATATTCACATATTAGCTCAAGTGCGATTTCACCTCAAAATCCGTTTCCATTAGGCGAATGAGCTATAGGTGTATATGTCCATGAACCCAACTCAGTTTATGACTAAACTCATATATGGAATCCACAACATGTCTCATGCAAATTGAAGACATAGAAAATGGATATGTAGTACAAGTAACTCAATTTAATGTTGAAAAGTTTCCCAACCCCGGCCGGGGGGGGGGGGGGGGGGGGGGGGGGGGGGGGGGGGGAAGGGGAAGTTGACAACCTATGCTAATATAAGGTCAAATTTCATCAAGCCCAGACTCAACCAATGAAGTCAGCACATGAAATTCAAATATCAGCTCAAGAAAGATTCACACACAAAAGCAATTGGCATTAGGAAGAGTAGTTCATTGGGAACATATATTGGTCTTTTTATACACTATCACCATACTCCTATATGAAATCCTGGAATATGTATGCGAATATACGACAAAGAGAAAGGAAATGAAGTGCCGATAACCCGGGTTACTGACACTATTGGTCCTTGATTTTGTAAGTTCTTTTAAATTGGTCTCTTATTTTTTCCTTTCGTTCAAAATGGTTCCAATGTAACTTTGTTCAAATTAGTCCCTCAACTCCCCCCCCCCCCCCCCCCAAAAAAAAAAAAAAGAACCTAATGATTTATTATATGACAAAATTAGGCTCTCATCTTTTTAATATTTACCTAATTTTGGCACCAAGGGGGGACCAATTTTGTCATAAATTAGGAACCATTTTGACAAAAGAGAAGTTGAGGGACTAATTTGAAAAGGTTACAAACATAAGGAACCATTTTGAACTAAATAAAACATACAATAACAACAAACCTAGTGCCTCAAAGGGCTCCCGCCGAGGCAAGGCCCAGGGAGGGTGAGATTTACACAGCCTTACCCTTACAGGGTGGTAAACTTAAGGAAGGTTGTTTCCAAAGGACTCCCAACCCTAAAAATAAAAAAACGAAACAATATTTATAAAGCCTAAGTCAAATAAAGCAATACCAGACATGCAAGCAACAATAAAGAAGCAGCAATAGCAAACATGTAACCCTAGGAGCGCTGTAAACTGGTATCATTATGCTCCTCTCCCCTAATAGTTGCGTCTACTTCACTCTATTTAAGACCATTTCCTCATTAAGATTCAGTAGGGTAAGGTCATAAGATACCAATTTGAACAAATTTAAAACATTAGGAATCAACGGTGTACAAGCTAATGCTGAAAATTTTCATAACGGGAAGGAAAATTGGCAATGACGGAGAGAATTGATAACCTACTAAAATGAGGTCAGATTTCATCTAATGATGTAGGATGGATAGCCGAAGAGTTCACACAGCAACTAGACAACCAAAAACCAAAAAAGGTGAGTCAAGAACACTAATTTGCGCTGACAGCTTCAAACTGGCATAACATTTGATCCCTAAGGAATTACGGGCCAAGTTACCTATCAAATCGAAACTCTTGGACCGAACTATGCAGCTCCAGCCGCTTCGTTGTTGGCCCCACTTATTTTCTCCAAATCTGGCCTCTACGCTTGTCTTTGGACCACTTTTATTCTTTGCAAATTGTACAGTGACAATTTCGTAAATTTGCATTTTAGGGTTTTGTTAGTTTCTTTATAAATAGTCTTTTGGCTGGTTGTTTTCACTTAAATTCTCAATACAGGAACCCTCATATTCTCTCTTGTTTTGGTGGATTCCGAAATTCTATTTCCATCTTGATGTGTTCAAATCGATTTTACATTTCCACTCAACATCATCTAACCTAGAATCAACCAATGGAGTTGACAGGTGAAATGTCAAAGGACTCCACAGGTAAGTCTAGTAAGGAATATCATCCCACATTGAAGTTGTACGACAGCAGAGATCAATAGTAAGTCTATTGGGCTACTCCGCCTACTACCAATTAGTTTTAAGATAGAACCTTGATCTTACACGGGGACCTAAGATATTTCAACTCCATGAGTCTGGCCAAAAGGCCTGGTGAAATTTAAGAAGACCTGGTGAATTTTCTGACATTCATAAATTTAGGTTTTTGCACGGAAATCAATTAACATCAGGTGGAGTAACGAGATTTCACTACGATATCCTCAACAAACCTAAGGGAAATTAAAACAAAACAAAATGAAATGCATTATAAAAAAAAACTGAAATTAACGACGAAAATTATTGCAAATGAAAGGGAAAATTCGATAAACGAACCTGAGAGCCATGAAATTGGAGAGAGAGCGGAAAGGAAGAAGAGGAAGAAGAAGAAAAGGAAGAGAGAGAAAACGGTGAACGAGAAGAGAGAGAGAGCGAGCTCGTAGTCGTAACCGCCATGGACGCCTATAGCTTGAGCTTGAGCTTGAGCTTGAACTGGAAAGAGAGAGAGAGTGAAGGCAATGAGCTTTTCGACATGATAAGCTCTTTTTTGATGTACACGTGGCATCATCCTCACCGCAGGTTTGTCAGTTAAGAATTTTGGATCTCATAAAATACGGTACGAAAATTAAACGGTGTAGTATATTATTTATCTACATATATGAAAATTCTGTACTTGATGAAGGATAAATATATTTGCTATAAGAATAGTAAAAATGTAACATATAATAACTAGTAAGATACAATCAACAATTTAAGAGTTAATGATGACATCATATGTTTTCATTTTTATCTTTATTTTTATTTTTCATTTTTATTTTTATCAATATATTTTTCGTTTTTATCTAAATAACGGGGTTTAGTTTTTATCTTTATCTTTATTTTTCATTCTTAGGTTGTTTTTGTTTGTTTTTCAGGTCCAGTCAAAACATCCCTGTGTTAGCACCTCTCCTGTACCAACGTTATTTTTGTCATCGGGACTAGTCTAGTAGGGTTCGGTTGTGTTTTCGTTGATGTAAACCACCTGCTATACCTAGGTCTTTCTGACAATATAATTCCTCAAGAGGCTTCTTGACTTCACCCACCAATCTGGATTTTCTTTCCCCTTCCTTGCGTTGTGGGCTTGGTACCCTCCCTATTCGGTCTCATGTTTGGTACCGTGCTTGCAATGCGAGGGAGGGGGAATTCTCTCTCTTGTTTTCCACTCTCTTGAAGTTATTCGTCTTT
The DNA here is from genome assembly GCA_018398585.1 of Simmondsia chinensis. Lineage (NCBI taxonomy): Eukaryota > Viridiplantae > Streptophyta > Magnoliopsida > Caryophyllales > Simmondsiaceae > Simmondsia > Simmondsia chinensis. The sequence continues at coordinate 4,407,266 of JAGTTD010000014.1, forward strand.
AACTGGAGAGCGTGGCTGTGTGTGTGCCTACTTTGAATTTAACTGGTGCCCTATTAGCCTCTGGTCCTTTACTGTTTGAGTGATGTTGCCCCGTTTGTCTTTGGAATTTGATTTTTTTTCATTTTGATCTGAAATTTTGTACCCATCTCCATTTATGGGATGGTTGAGGTCTCGCCACGTTAAGACCCGGTATGTACTACGGCTTTGCCGATAATTATCGGAAAAAAAAAAAGAGTTAAGGATAATATGGGTAAATTTTTAACCTTGCTTGGTAAATTTTTTTAAAGGTAATGGAGGGTAAACGAGGTACCTTTACCCCTATTTTCTTTAACCTTAATTTAGGGGTAAAGAGGGGTACGATAAAATTTTAAAAGATTTCGGACAATTTTATTTTATTTTAATTATAACTCTCTTTATCCTTACTATTTTTACCCAATTACCAAACAAGTGTAACTCATTTACCCATCTTAATTTGGTATATTCAAATAAGGATGGGATGTTACCTTATCCTCCCTCTCTTTATGACTTTTTTTGCAAAATGGCCCCATTTGAAAAAAATTTTAGAAATTTGGCTCCATTTGAAAAATATTTAAAAAAATGGCCCCATTTACTGTAGCAAGATGGGTGCACGACGTACGGAATGTCATGCACCAGTGTTGCACGACTTTCCGTACGTCGTGCAACATAAGGCCACTGTTGCACGCAGTTCCAAACAGCGTGCAATAGTAACCCAATTTTTTTTTTTTTTTTTTTTTTAAGTTTTAACTCTTTAAAATTAATAAAAATTTTTTTTAATTTAAATTATTTTAATTTTAAAATAAAAATATCCCTGGGGTACTTATCGGCTGGTTTATTTGCTTAGGTTCAATCACATACTATTGACCTTGTACTATTTGCCTATTATGTGCCTTGTACTATTTTAAGTGCCCGTGTTATGCTTTCAGGATGCCTGCTCCCATGACGACACAATATTCAGGTTGGGGGTCCTCGAAAACAGCCTCTCTTCCACCCGGAAGGGAGAAGGCTGCGTACATCCGCCCTCCCCAAACCCCTCTTTCGCGGGAGCCTTTGACACTGGGACTGTTGTTGTTGTTAAATTATTTTAATTCTTAATTTTACAATTTGAATCACTAAATACGATTACATTTTAAATTAAAATGTGTATGTATATTATTATTTAAACTATTAATAAAGAAGATATAAATGAGGAGATGGTGATTCAAATTTAAAATGTATCCCTCATTTATATCCTCCTTATTAATAGTATTATAATAATATACATATACCTTTTAATTTAAAATGTATACGTATTTAGTGATTCAAATTATAAAATTAAGAATTAAAATAATTTAATAACAACAACAGTTCCAGTGCCAAAGGCTCCCGCGAAAGCGGGGTTTGGGGAGGGCGGATGTACGCAGCCTTCTCCCTTCCGGGTGGCAGAGAGGCTGTTTTCGAGGACCCCCAACCTAAATATTGTGTCGTCATGGGAGCAGGCATCCTGAAAGCATAAGCAAAAGCACAAAGCATAAGCACGGGCACTTAAAATAGTACAAGGCACATAATAGGCAAATAGTACAAGGTCAATTGTATGTGATTGAACCTAAGCAAATAAACCAGCCGATAAGTGCCCCAGGGATATTTTTATTTTAAAATTAAAATAATTTAAATTAAAAAGAAATTTTATTAATTTTAAAGAGTTAAAAATAAAAAATAAAAAAAAAATGGGTTACTATTGCACGCCGTATGGAACGGCGTGCAACAGTGGCCTTATGTTGCACGACGTACGGAACGTCGTGCAACACTGGTGCACGACATTCCGTACGTCGTGCACCCATCTTGCTACAGTAAATGGAGCCATTTTTCTAAATATTTTTCAAATGGGGCCATTTTGCAAAAAAAAAGTCTCTCTTTACCCCCTTTTACCCTCTTTTACCTTGTTGCTAAATAAGGCATTAAAGTGATGGATTTAGCAAAATAATGAATACATGTATTTAGTTTAATTAGGCAGGAGCATAGATAAATATTGCCTTGAAGGTCACTTTCGTTGGGTATCTTGAATTTAGATCTCGAATGACCTATGTGTTTTCTTTTCAATGTCTAGCAGACAATTAACATTATTCGAGAAAAATCATATGCCACTCATATGGTTCGTAAATGCAATGAACTCTTTACTTTGGAGGCCAAACTTAGTCCTGGCCAACTGTAGAGAGGTTCAGTTATTACTGTTTCTTATAACAACAACAATTTGAGTTAATTTTCTTTTTGGAGAAGTTTAACCTTCTGTTGAACCTGATGTATTTTAGCCTTTCACACATTCCAGCTTAATATTCGAATAAGTTCTGATTAGATTTATAAATTTTCTCCAAATTCACCTCCCTTTGTGTACATAGGCGAGATTGATAGGTTGTGCTACCTTTTGCCCGCTTTCAATGTGTTGTGTTAAGAAAACATGTGTCCAATCGAAAATGGTACCCCATTTCTAATCTAACTCATAGAGTAGCTAGGTTTGATCAAGATTTACGGTTTGGACTGCTAATTGAGCATCACTGTTAATAATTGTCCTGTGTACGAATTTCATCTTTCTATTCTAGCTTGGAAGTCATTGTTTTGAAGTAGCTTAGGTATTCATTGGTCCGAACCTGAACCATATAAAAACCGAAAATTAATGAATTAATTTTACGATACAATTCAGTCTAGTCTTAAACCAAATTAGTTAGTACAATCCAAGTTTTATCTTAAATCAATATTTGATCATGTTAAAGATGTTAATTACACTAAATTTGTATTACATTGAATAAAATTTATTAAAGTCCAAATCAAACAACGATAATAGGATTAGGGGTGTAAATGAACCAAATGTTTGATAAACTACTCGTGTTTGAAATCAAATAGGGCTTCTTTGTGTTCATTATAAGGGCTTGATAGTTTATTGAGCCGAGTTCGAGCATACTCGATAAGCTTAATGAGCCGAGTTCAAACAGGGTGTGCTCGGCCCATTAACGTCGTAAATAACTCGATAAGAGCTCGTTAAAAGCTCGTTCAGGGCTTCTTAACAGTTAATATTGGTTCAAAAGTGGTTCGATAATGACTCAATAGTAACTTGAAAAGCACGACTCGACAGCAAGCTGGGCTCGATTTTAAGATCGAACAAACTAAAATCTTATCAAAGGCTAGAAAAGCTTGATAAGAGCTCAGCTTGAGAAGCTTTATTGAGCTCAAATTCGAACAGGGGGTGTTCGACTCAACTCAACTCGTTTACACCGAGTGAACACCACTATGGTGAATACTTTAGGAAATAACATTTGTCATACTAAGCACAGAAAACTATTACAGGTTGTATTTTTTCTTAAAAAATACTTTTTATATTTTCCACTAAACAACAACTTTACAACCAAACAAAAGCTTAGTTGTTATACTATCATTGTTTCATCAAAATAATATTCATATTTTGAACCGTTGTATAATAATCATAAATATAGTTTGGAAAGTGTTAATTTTATTCTTTCTATTTGTCTTCTATTTTTTCGGGAGTTCAGGTCATCGGAGAGAGTTTTTTTTATTAATACGATAAAAATTTAGAGTCCTTTTTAATAATTTTAAAAAGTCAGAATTCTTTTTATAATTATTAAAAAATTAAAATACTAAAATATAAATAATCCTATATTTTATTTAGAAATTATGAGATCTAAAAAGAAAATAATTCCCCCATCCTCCAGCATACCTCAGGCCCACGCCAATATTTACGCGTGTAGATGAAGCACGTGATGGAAAACTATTGAAGAAATCGCATGCCACCTCTCATGCACGTCATCTTATCATCTTCTACATAATTCCTGATAAAAATTTTACATGTGAGTCGAGTTGAATTTTTTTTTTTTTTTTTTTGTTGGTAAGCCGAGGTCACCCCAAAAAGGGGAGCCACAAGTATCATAATAGATATTTGAACCCAGGTGACATGTGAGGCTGTCAGTGTTCTTTACCACTAGGTTGTGTCCCTAGGGGACGAGTCTAGCTAAATCCCACATTAAAGTTGTAAAAGAAAAAAAAAATTGATATATAAGCCCAGTGGATTACTCTACCTTATGCCAATTAGTTTTAGGGACGAGACTCTACTCGGGGTTATGTGTGGTCCTCGATCCTTCAACTTCATGGGCATAGCCCAAGGGCTTGATGAATTTTAACATGGTATCAGAGCAAGTAAATGATTCCAATGCTTTTTTGATGCACGTGTCCTTAAAAAGAGGGGTGCATTTGAATTTGTTACATCGAGGGCGTTTCCAATGAATGTTGGATCCAGTTTGATTGGAGAAAGTGAGGGATGCGTTTAGAGCAGACACACATGTGACGCAGAGTGTTAATAATTTCACATGTGAGTCTATTTGAAAATAAATACAGAATCGATTACAAGAAAATAAAATCTTTTTTTCTATATATGGTAAGAAATCATATAAGTTACAAAGGGTTTTAGTAATTCTATTTTCCTCGTTTGTTGCATGTTTTTCTTATCTTTGTTTTGTTCTTCTTAGGTCTCATTTGTAGAAAATGTCTGTTGTATCACGACTTTGTTTCTAATTATCAAAAAAGGGCAATCCTCCTCAAATCTCTTTAATCTCTCTTTTTTTTTTTTTATAGAAGGTAGGATTCAATCTCCGATATTAGGCACCTCTTTAAAATTTTACGAGCCAAACTATCTGGCATCTTTGCATAAAAATAAAACATATACGAGCGTAGAAACCAAGAACAAAAAAACAAACTTAATCGAACTTGTGATTTCTACATATAATCTACAATAGGAAAAAGACTTACGGCCTATCTGATATCTTTTTCTTTTACAGTTTTTTTTAAAGAATAAAAAACTGGGCTTTAGAACTAGCTTTTTTCATTTTTGATTTTTGTTTTCATTCGCTTTCGAGTTTAAGTGAAGAATGAAAACAGAACACTAAAAAAAGAGGGCACCAACACACCGTTACCGAATCCCATTAGAACTCATAAATTAAACGTGCTTGGGCGAGAGTATTACCAGGATGGCTGACCTCCTGAGAAGTCCTCACCCTCAGGTTGGGGGCAATGGGAAACAGCCTCTCTTCAAGTTAACACCCTGAAGGGGGAAGACTGCGTACATCCGCCCTTCCCAGACCCTGCATAGGCGGGAGTCTTTGAGACACTGGGTATGTTCCTTTCCTTTATTTTCAGAATTTGATTTTTTTAATTTCTAAAAATCAAAATTCACATTTTCTTTTATCGATAATTGCATTACAAAATACAAGGAAGGCTACAAGGCAGAGAACAATAAGACCAAATTTTGACACTATACAGGGCACGACCTCATCCAAACTATGTGGAAAATCCATGCAATGTGCACTAGTCCAATGCTAGGTATTCTTCATACATGCAAACGAAAAAGATACCAAACCGACCTTACATTAGTGCATGTGATTATCAAAGCAATGTAGTTTTGAACTGCAAACCCGACCCAACCAACTTCTCATCCATCACATTTCCTAATTTTTCAGCCATCTCTTGACTCAGATAATTAACCCAATCACCAACCTCACCCTTTCTAAACAAACTCTTGTTCTCAAACAACTCCGAGATAGATTTTCCATTCTTGTTTGCTTCCATTTCCTTCAAGCTGTCAAAGCTACATAGCTTCACAATCTGGTCTACCATGCCATCTCTCTCCTCCTCGGGCGAAAACATGAACCCTAAAAACCTTGCTAGCCTCTTAACCTCACTAACAACATCCTCCTTCATATCTTCATACTTAAAAAACATCACTTTATCGGGATTTTCTATACTCTCCTTCCAGTACCCTAGCATGTGATCCCAGTACGGACCATACCCCACCTGCCCTTTACAATACATCTTAAATGCCTCCTCCATCGTAAACGACCCGAGACTTTCGGGTCGCACTTTACCCATAAAATGCCATATGGACACAAAAGTATCAAACGGGTTCCTACAAATATAAACTATCTTACACTTAGACTCTAAAATCGACTTGGGTAATGCATGGTAAGGCACATGGGTCGCAAAGAGCCTCGGAGATGGGAGATTTGTCAAGTTTGGAGTCTGATTCTTCGCATAAACCTTGTATTCCAAAAAGGGTACTAAGTCATGTGGATTAGATGTCAACAAAGGGTGTCTTTCTTTGACATTACCACGATACTTAACTCTATTTACGATAGCGAAAATCAGTGCTTTCAGCCAAGTAGTGCCTGATTTAGGGATTGTAGCAAGGATCACATCGGAGTCTCGAGCTTTGAAGTGATTTTGGGTCGAAATTACTGCTTGAATTTCGGCTGCTTGGCACCAATAACCTTGGAAAAAGTAAAGAAATGGAGTTCTCCAGCCTGGGATTCTAGGTAAAGTAGAAAGGAGATGCTCATGTTGATCCTGAGATTGCTCTTGAGGCAAGTAGAGAGTACCCATGTTAAATTGTTTCTCGGGTCTCTCTGTGAGATATCAATTTTTGTATTACGAGTTTCCCTCTCTAATTATTGAAAAGAAAGCGATGTTGGAGTTTTTTCTTTGAGTTGTAGTGAAGAAATTTGTGTAACATGCAAGGGGGTTTTATAGTTGTGTTGCATGTTGAGTGGGGCAAATTCTTTACATTAATGTTTCTTGTACTAAAACAAAAAAACAAAAAAACAAAAAAAAAAAAAAATATATATATATATATATATTGATGTATTAAAATAAATATTATTTGTAGAAAAAAAGTAATACTTGATAAGAAATAATTAAATCATATTAGTTTATTATTTCATTAATGTTCAGTTTATTCATTCACTGAGTTTTTTGCTTTTTGGAGCCATTGTCTCTCGTGTGGGCCCCGCTATCATGGGTGCGCCCTATTTTGTATTGCAAGTTTGTCTTGCTAGCTATTTATTGAAAAATTTTCATTCACTGAGAGAAACCAATTTCGTAGCGTACTTATAAAGTAAAGTATTTTGAGATCTAATTATCTCAACGTCTAGCTTTGATAATGGTGTGCCATATTTTTCTTCTCTCATATTTTATGCACCTTTTCTTTAATGGTTGAGCATCCTTGACTCACCTTCTTTTAATTTTCAGAAAGAAAAGATACCATAACTTTTCGTTATGTATTTCAAGTATCAAAATTGAATAGAATATAATATATCTATACATATACAGAGTTATTTCTTTGTGGGTCTCTAATATTTGTAATTTTGTTCAAACCGGCTTTATCTTTTTTTTTTTAGTACAAAATTGGTTACTCGTCTTTTAACTATCACTGGTGCAGGTCATTCTAAAGAGGTTTGATATGCCAACAAAATAAAATATATAAGACTACAAAGCAACATTCCCGGTGCCCAAGGGCTCCCGCTTAAGAAGGGTCTGGGGGGGTACATGTACGCAGCCTTCCCCTTTCAGGGTGCTACCCCGAAAAGAGGCTGTTTTCAAGAATCCCCAACCTAAGAGGTGCAACACGCGGACTTCCCAGGAGGTCACCAATATTAGTACTACTCTAAGCACGCTTAATTTCAGAGTTTTGATGGGATCCAGTACTTGCGTGTTGGTACCCTCTTAGGTTAAAATATATAAGGCTATTATGATCAATTTAAATAAATTTACAAATATTAATAAATAATATGTAAATAACTCAACATAAAGAATTTATTAGTATTAAAATGTGGTAAAGGTTTATGGTATTCTATAACAAGTAGGGCACACCCAAAACGCTGTGTTCATCCAAAACATGCCGACTGCGGAAAGGAAAGTGTGAATAGGCATACCTAATAGGGTTGCCGAACTGATATTATATCAAAGTATAAATTATATAAAAGTACATAAGTATCTTTAGGTACATTAAACCTAAATTAGGGATAAATTCATAATAAGAAAAACACAGTATATCATGAGATAAACCTAGATCTAGGATAATATACTAATACGCTCTCTCAATCTGTACGAGGGGATCAAGATACAGATTGGCCTTATTGTAGCGGAAGCGATCTATAAAGAATCTTTTGGTGAAAATATCAGCAACATGTTTGGCGGTAGGAGTAAATTGAATATCATCCTTACTCACCTTCTCACGGATGTAGTGGAAGTCAACATCAACATGTTTACTACGATCATTCGAGACGGGGTTGTATCATCCTGAAGGGGTAAAGCTGCGTACATCCCACCCCTCCAAGACACTACTTACGTGGGAGCCCTTGTGACACTGGGTTTGTTGTGTTGTGTTGTTTATTCGAGATGGGGTTAGCTGCAAGGTAAGTAGCAGAGATATTGTCACAATAAATTATAATAGGTCTAGAATGGCGAAGACCTAGATCGTGCATCAAATATTTGATCCAATCACACTGAGTAACAACTTGAGCAACAACGCGATATTCAGACTCGGTGAAGAACTTGGCAACCGTATGTTGCTTCTTTGCTTGCCATGAGATGAGGTTAGGTCCAAAGAAGAGAGCGAACCCAGTAGTGGAGCCATGAGTATCTTGAAACTGCCCCAGTTGGCATCAGCATAAGTAGTGAGTGTCGTACAGGAACCAGGAGCAATGGTGAGACCATGATCAAGCGTGTGGTTCATGTATCGAAGGATGTGCTTCACCATTTGCCAATGAGATGTCTTATGAGATGTCTTCGGAGCATGCATGAAATGAGACACACGGTTAACAACATAACAAATATCGGGACGGGTCATGGTAAGGTACTGTAAGGCACCCACCGCACTTCGATACTCAGTCGGATCTACAAGAAGATCCCCATCAATCAAAGATGGCTGAACCTTGGCCGGGAGAGGTGTATGAACAGGTTTAGCCTCAAGCTTGTCATGCTTGCTATGGAGGTCAATTATATATTTATGTTATGTAAGGAACCATGTATCCCAAAAATTTAAACTGATGGACGAAGGCTTAAAATTAGTCTTATACTCTAACAGAAAGGTTAGACTACTTAATTATATTTAATTTTTATATATTTAATAATATAATAAAACTTTAATGAATCGTATAATATAATATTAAATTAATTATTTTAAATAACTTTTAGTACATATATTTTATATATATATTAGATATGTATAGGGTGTGTTTGATTCATCTTATTTCTGCTTATGTATTTTTAACTTATCTGTTTTAATAAAATGTGTTCATTTAAGATTTGCAACCTTTTACGTGAACTGTTTGGTTTTACAGCACAGAAAGATCTTTTTTACAAAAAAAATTGTTTGGTTACAAAATTAAAAAATAACTTATATATCATTGTTACAAAAAATGACTTAGTAATATAAATTAACTAATAATAGTATGTAATAATGAGTTATGATAACAATTGGTAATGGTTGTTAAGAGTACTGAGTGTAATGACTATTGGGGTAAAATATGATACATATCAAAGAAGGTATCATCCCAAATGCAATAGTGGAGCAGCTCTTTAAGTATATAAATTGATATTTTCTCTTCTAACCCACCAATATAAGATTCCATTTTTCTCCTTTTTTTTACTTGTATCAAAAAGGTGATGGTAGGTATCGGTGGTGATAACAAGTAATAGTATGTTATGGTAGTGAAGATTTAATTCTAATATAGTCATTTTAAAACATTTTTTTGAAATGAAAAAGATCTAATTTTGTATCTTTTTTTTTGTAATTATAAAAAAAAATAAATTCATCTTCCTATTTAAGCTGTGAAAAAAATATAAAATTTTTTTTTGTCAACCAAACGCAAGCCTTGCAGTCAACTAGATCTTTTTCACAGTTTTAAGTTGTTCAAAAATTGAACCAAACACAACAACAACAACAACATTCCTAGAGCCTCAAGAGCTCCCGCTTGCATAGGGTCGCGGGGTAGGATGTACGCAGCCTTACCAAATTATAAAAAAATTGAACCAAACGCAGCCATAATAGATATGTATAATATTTTTTTATCAACAAAAATGGATAACATTGGTCAAGCCAAACAGGCCACATATAACTCCAACCAACCTAAACAATCGTTTAGGGCTCCCAAATTTGTAGAAGTGTAGATTTTAAAGTATAAATTGTGAATATTAATAAGTTTTATTATTAATTTTTTTTTATAATTTATTGTATTAATATTAGACTTTAGAAAAAGTATTATTATATACAAACGACTCATTTAAAACTTTCGCTTAAAACTCTGAAAATGTCAGGATCGATCCTAGACTTGGCAATCGGGTTGGGTTAATGTCACATCAGTTCTATCTCGAATCGAGCCAAAATCGGGTTGGGTCAAGCTCGGGTCGAGTTATCCTCAGGTTCAGGTCGGCCTCGGGTCGGGTCAGCCACAGGTCGGGTCAAACTCATGTTGGGTTAACCTCGGGCCGAATCATCCTTGAGTTAGGTCGGACTTCAGGTTGATTCATCAAGTTATTTTGATAATATAATTATTGGACCTTGAAAATCATAACTAAAAAAAAGGAACATACCCAGTGCCTCAAGGGCTCCTGCCTACGCAGGGTCTGGGGGAAGCGGATGTACGAAGCCTTCCCCTTTCAAGGTGTTAACCTTGAAAATCGTAACTAAACCTATAAAACAAATTATTATAATTAGTCTATTATTTAGATTCTATGGTAAGTTAGAATTTTGTTTGAATCATTTTGGGTTATAAGATAGGTTTGGTTCAGGTCTCAGGTCAAACTTGGGTCGGAACTAATTCAAGTTAGGTCATTTCGAGTTTCAGATTAGCTCGAGTGGGGTCAAGTTCGGGGTCAAATTCAGATCGATTCATTTTTGAGTTCAGATCCCAATAAATTTAAAATTTTTTGCATTAAAGTTGGGTCACATTTTACCGGCTCTAACCGGGTCCACATGGCAAAGTCGATCCAAAAGTATCGTTGTCGAAGGGAATAGGCAGAGTAATCATAGCCGACTTCCTCTAGTTGTATTAGGTAAGGCCCTCTTAACTTTTTTTTCCACTTACCAAAAGAATATATATAATAATAAAGTTATTGACCGAGTAAAATTTTATTGTCCTCGTAAGAGTACAACAACAACAATAACAAATTCAGTGCCTGTAAGGACTCTCGTAAAAGCAGGGTCTGGGGGGTAGATGTACGCAGCCTTACCTCTTCACTGGGCTACCCTAAAGAGAGACTGTTTCCGAGGATCCCCTACCTGAGAAGCTGGTCCGCAGCATAGAGCATGAGACTTGGCAGCAAGAGAGCATCAAAGCATGAGTAGGGCAAAACACACGGCGAGCAAAACAACAAACACAAAGCAAGCCACATCAAGCAGAAATCAATGGATAGGTAGGCAAGTAGCAACTCTTGAGAGCAAGTACACAGTCTAAGTGCGCCAGGAGGATGTCAAGGCCATCACTTCCGGAAGGTTTAGGTGGGTGAGGTTTTGTCGGATCGTCTCTAGCCATCTCTTCTTTGGCCTGCCTCTTCCTCTCCTGCCTAGTATAGTAAGGGGCTATTCGCATCTCCTTATTTTAAAATAATTTTTTGGTTCTTATTTTTTATAAGTTATATTATTGTTCCAATAAAAATATTTTTGACTTGGTAATAACAATTTCCGGAAAATATTATAAGTACCAAAAGTAATATAGGTAATGATATTATTAGTATAAAATTATTATTATCAGAGTAAGATTATAGTCTTCAAGATAATTTTATGGCTGTCATTATTTATAAGTCACACCATTGCTATAAAAATAATAGTTTTTATCTTGACAATACCAAAGAGGGCACCAACACACCGTCACCGGATCCCATTAGAACTCCGAAGTTAAGCGTACTTGGGCAAGAGTAGTACCAGGATGGATGACCTCTTGAGAAGTCCTCAACTTCAGGTTGGGGGCACTCGGAAATAGCCTCTCTTCAAGTTAACATCCTGAAGGGGGAAGGCTGCGTACATCTGCCCCCCAGACCTTATGTAGGCGGGAGCCCTGGAGGCACTGAGCATGTTCCTTTTATCTTGACAATAACAACTCTCAAAAAATATTATAAGTACCAAATTAATATAAGGTAATATTCTTGTTATGACAATTATTATGGTTAGAGCAAAATCATAATTTTTAAATATCATTATTTAGAAATTATGTCATTGCCCTGATGATTGTCATGTCAATAATAACTCTCTTAATATATCCAATTTATATATTAATTTATCTAATTCGTGTTAAAAAAAAATTATGTATTAAATATATATGGAAGTTCATTAGTATAAATTACTTTTGAAGCAACATGTTTTTACTTAATTATCACAATTTCAATAATTTTTTTAAAAAATGTTTTGTTTATTTTTATATCATATGTGTGATGGCCATAAGGGAAAGGCTGCATACATCTACCCCCCTAGACCTTGCTTTTGCGGGAGCCCTTTGCAGGTACTGGGTTTGTTGTTGTTGTTGTTGTATGTGTGATCGCCGTAAATCTAAAAAAATATATGTGTTCAAAGAACTCAGCACCATCAGGGGTAAATCAAGCCTGAATCCTATATGAATTCTATATATTTTGGCGGGTTTTTCACTATTTATTAGGCCAATTTCACTAGTCAATGCTAATATGGTACATGATTATATATATAGGCCCCATGCTTCTTTGCATTCACGGCGACATGTTCTTCAGGTTGGGGGTCTTCGGAAACAGTCTCCTTTAGGGTAGCATCTAAAGGGGGATGCTGCGTATACATACCCCCTATACCCTGTGTATGCGGGAGCCCTTATGGCACTGGGATTGTTGTTGTTGTTGTATATATATATATATATATTAGTGTTTCCTGCTAAAATAGGGTTCATTTACCAGACACTAAGGCACCAGATCCCATTAGAACTCCGAAGTTAAGTGTGCTTGGGCGAGAATAATATCAAGATGGATGACCTCCTGAGAAGTCCTCGTATTGCCAATCCTATAAGGTTGGAGGTCCTCGGAAACAGCCTCTCAGTAAGGTTAACTCCCTGAAGGGGTAACACTGCGTACATCTACCCCTCCCAGACTCTGCTTATACGAGAGCTCTTGGGGTACTATGTCTATTGTTGTTGCTGTTGTTGTAGTATTTTCTGCTAAAATATAGTGATTTTATGGAAAAATTCACTAGGTTATGATGGAAGATACATATATATTACGATATTAATATGTCATGTTAGCATTTTTGATAAAGAAGACCATAGGATTATGACAAAGATACTTATATATTATTAGAATAATATTCCATATGAACAATGTCAATAGAAATTCGCCTAACTTTAGCAAAGTTATTTGATTGATAAAATTCTTAAATCAAACATTAATAATATCGGAGTGAGAATGTTCTTCATTCCCGCTCCTGCTTGCCAAATAGCTAAAAAGTGGTTATTGGATTGTCCATTTTCATTCCCACAAACCAAACAACACCCGAGGGAGTTTAGATTGACTATTCATTTTTTTTCCCCCTATAAGTAAGAGGAAAAAGCTCATGATACATGCAGGGCCCAACTACAAAGAGCAGGGCCCCGAAAAGAAACCAAAGGAAAGTGAACAACAAATAAGACAAACAAAAGCTAGACGAGAACAAAGCGCAACAACCCCAAAACAATATAACCCAAGACCAAAAGATGTTGTACAAAGACCAGATGCTGCAGAACTAATGCAGACACCAAATCTACTCAACACGAGCACTAGGAACCACAAGCCAACCTCAGCCAACACAAATTGAGCACATACTGAAAGAATGAGGAGCATGCATATAGTCTTAACACATACCCTAGGACCGCAAATCACTCCATCCACCTAACTTTCACTGCACCCAAGGATATTATGATTGATTAAATTATATATATTTTTACTAAATTCTTGGTTTTGCGAGTTTCAGGTATCGTTTGCAATTAGTTAATTTATATTGTGTCTTTTTAGCTCTTGGGTGCTAGAAGTTTATGAAATGCATTGTTTTATAAAGAAGGTCGAAACTATGTCTTGTCATTCATTTGAATCTGTTTCGTTAATGCTTACCATTTCAATCCCTATCGGCAATTATTGTCAAGTCCACCACTGAACATGAGTATCGTGTTGTTGCACAAACTGTCACAAAAAATAATTAGGTTTGTTATCTAATAAGGAATCTCAGTCTTCGCCACACTATCCCGGTTATTTTGTATTATGGCAATATATCTGTCACATACCTTGTAGACAACTTTATCTCTCATAATTGAAGAAAACACGTTGACGTCAGTTATCAATATATTCTGGAAAAAGTTCTAAAGGGTGATCTCCAAGTTCGATACACTTCTACGACTAGGTAGGTTGCTGACATCTTTCTAAAGAGCTCTCCTTTGATCGCTTCCCCCCACTGCGCACCCGCCCGTTTCAGATTGATGGGGCACCATATTAGAATTACAAGCTATCCGTGCAATTGTCTGAGCTGTCCTCGGGTTCGGGTGGCATAAAGCTGTAATTGAATATGAAAATAAAAAAGTTATTTCGCTCCTATCGATATTCTAGGTATTATTAATGGTGTTCTTACATTCCTATGGCTAGCTAGTTTTCAATTTTGTACTGTTCGTTAGATCCCAAGTGGATAATTCAGCAGCTCACATTGTTGCTAGGGACAATTTCATCAGTACCAAGGGTCCCAGTTGTTCTGGCCTGTATTCATCGGAATCTTTTCACTAGACTTTAGTTTCGTACGTTCGGGCTTTATTATACCTGTACCTATCATAAGTGAAGTTACTATTATAACAACCAAGTACCACAAAAAAGGACAGCAAGATCTTCAGGTCGAGGGTCTTCCGAAACAGCCTCTCTTCCACTCGAAAGGGCTAAGGCTGTGTACATCCACCCCCCTAGACCATGCTTTTACGGGAGCCCGTAAGGCATTGAGAATGTTGTTGTTGTTGTTGTTGTTGTTGTAAGTGCTACAAAAAAGGGTGGTTTGTATGTAAGTTGACACCACACGCAATAGAAAAGATGGTCCCAATTGCGTTAAGTTCATCTTTGTGTGCTTCACATGCTATTTTTGTATACTACTTCAATTTTTTTTAATCATTTTTATTTTTACAATTTAAATTAACTATTATTAATAATTTTTGTATTTTTCACATTCAAATTTGTCGAGCATCGTTTTTGAATCAATTAATCGATAACAAAAACAACAACAACAAACTTTTCAGTATTGCAAGGGCTCCCGCCGAGGTAGGATATGGAGGATGAGATGTACGCAATCTTAGCTTTTTGTGTGTTACTCTAAAGAGAGGTTGTGTCTGATGCCCCAATGAATCAAATATTATGTAACTTGAGATTGTACTTGAAAGAAAATAAACTTCATTAATTACAATAATCTTATTAGATAGAGTTTGAACAGCTATCTTGTCTTGTCTTTTTTATAAGATGTCATTTTGCTAGTACGAGGTGTCACTTTAGAGACTGTTTGGCACATTTTTTGTGAAGTTTTTTTGCAGAGGGGCATAATTTGAAAAAAAATTGGCATACTTTAAAAAATATTTAGCAAATTGATATATTTTACTGTAACATAGTAGTTGCACGACGTTACAAAAGTCGTGCAACCACTGTGCACAACGTTTCGTACGTCGTGCAAGGCGACACGCCTGTTGCACGATGTATGGAGCGTCGTGCAACAGTACCCCTTTTTTTATAGTTTACCTCTTTAAAATTTTAAAAAAATTAATAATTTTTTTTAATTTAAATTATTTTAATTTTTAATTTTATAATTTGAATCACTAAATATATATATACATTTTAAATTAAAGGTATATGTATATTATTATTTAAATTATTAATAAGGAAGATATAAATGAGGGACACATTTAAATGAGGAGATGGTGATATGTATATTATTATTTAAACTATCTTATATAGGAACTACGGTATTATAATACTATTAATAAGGAGGAAGTAAATGAGTGACACATTTAAATGAAGAAATGTTGATATTTTTAACAAAAAATCACGAGTTTACACATTTGTACATTATTATTTGAACTATTTTATTAGATACATGTAACTCAAAAACTAATATATATGAATTTTTAAAATATATTTAATATATATGAATTTTTAAAATATATTTTATAAACTATATGAAATAATTTTTTTAGTTTTTGAGTTACATGTATATAATAAAATAGTTCAACTAATAATGTACAAATACGTAAACTCGTATTTTTTTGTTGAAAATATCAATATCTTTTTATTTAAATGTGTCCCTCATTTACATCTTCGTTATTAATAGTATTATAATATCATAGTTCCTATATAAGATAGTTTAAATAATATATATATATATATATATATATATATATATATATATATATTCATCTTCTCATTTAAATGTGTCCCTCATTTATATCTTCCTTATTAATAGTTCAAATAATAATATACATATACCTTTTAATTTAAAATGTATATATATATATATTTAGTAATTCAAATTAAAAAATTAAAAAATAAAATAATTTAAATTAAAAATAAATTTTATTAATTTTTTTTAAAATTTCAAAGAGGTAAAACTAAAAAAAAAAGGGTACTGTTGCACGAAGTACGGAACGTCATGCAGCCTGTTGCACGACCCTTCGTACGGCGTGCAACAGGGGTGTAGCCTTGCACGACGTTCGGAACGTCGTGCACAGTGGTTGCACGACTTTTGTAATGTCGTGCAACTACTATGCTACAGTAAAACATGCCAATTTTCTAAATATTTTTCAAAACATGCCAATTTTCTAAATTATTTTTCAAATTATGCCCCTTTGCAAAAAAACTCTTTTTTGTGCAACTTGTACTTGTGAAAAGTTTAAATTCGAATTTTGAAAATGAAGTTTTTTTTTTCCTTTTTTTTTTGTCAGTTTTAATGAAAACTAATAAAAAAATACACATGAAGCAGTAATATTATTGTTAGAGTAAAATTGTTATTACACGACCAAGATTATAGTTTGTAAGGTAATTTTATGACTTTTATTATTATAAGTTACATTATTTCTCTGACAATAATAATTTTTGCTTTAATAATAACAACTTCCCGAATCAAAAATTAAAAATAATTATTTCTAAATCTAGTTTTTGGTTTAAAAAAAAACCAAGTAGGAAAAATATATAACCCAATAATGTCAATAGGCCATTAGATTAATATTTATTCATTGAATTTTATACACAGATTTAGTGGTTACTTATTTACAGTTGAACAAATTCTTTTCGATATACAGTGATTAGAATCTGCGTATATTTCACAATTTTCCACTCGGTTTTAACCATTAACTATTATTCAATACGATTTAGTTCGATCCACACCAATACAGATTTAGTTCAATCCAGTGTAAGTTTGGACCTTCAAAAGACATGAATTAAGCGTGTTGTGAAGTTTCACAAAGCTCGGGAAAGCGGATTTCACTTCGTGACATCCATACAGCTAGGTTGGGTAGTGTGAGAATGAGAGTTAGTGAGCATGCTCAATAGGGTTATTGAGGCATATATTTATAATAGAAAGAGTAGGAATAATTTAAGAATATTCTCAGCATATAATCAGCATAATATCAATATAAATATTATCCCTAATACGCCCCGTCAACCTGTGCGAGGGGGACCAACGTGTAGATTGGCTTTATGGTAGCGGAAACGATCTGTAGCCAACCCCTTGGTGAATATGTCAGCAACCTGTTTGGTGGTAGGAGTGTATCGAACCTGGATATCACCCTTAACAGCCTTCTCACGGACATAGTGAAAGTCAATGTCGACGTGCTTACTGCAATTATTAGAAATAGGATTGGCAGCCAGGTAAGTAGCAGAAACGTTGTCACAGTACACAACAATCGGGCCTGAGTGACGCAAGC
The DNA here is from genome assembly GCA_018398585.1 of Simmondsia chinensis. NCBI lineage: Eukaryota > Viridiplantae > Streptophyta > Magnoliopsida > Caryophyllales > Simmondsiaceae > Simmondsia > Simmondsia chinensis. Next base: position 4,425,022 of record JAGTTD010000014.1, read on the forward strand.
CTAGGTCACGCATGAGATAGCGGATCCAATCACATTCAACAACAACCTTAGCAACAGCTCGATATTCAGACTCAGTGGAAGACTTGGCAACTGTGGGCTGCTTCTTAGCACGCCGCGAAATGAGGTTGGGGCCGAGAAACAAGGTAAACCCTGTTGTGGAGCGACACGTGTCAGGACAGCCACCCCATTCAGCATTAGCATATGCAGTAACAAAGGTGAAGGAGCCCGGAGCGATGGTGAGGCCATGATCAGGCGTGAGCTTTAGGTATTGGACGATGCGTTTAACCATCTGCCAATGGGAAGTAGTGGGAGCGTGCACAAACTGAGAGACAGGGTTAACCGCGTATGCAATGTCCGGACGAGTCATGGTTAGGTACTAAAGAGCACCTACCGCACTACGAAACTTGATCGGGTCAGGTAGAGGAGACCCATCAGCCACAGTGGGTTGCGCCCGAGCTGGTAAGGGGGTTTGTACAGGTTTAGCCTCAAACATGTCATGCCGACCTAATAGGTCAAGGGTGTACTGTTGTTGGGAAAGGAAAAGGCCATGGTAGGTGCGTTAATTTTTGATGCCAAGAAAGTAATGAAGGGGTCGAGATCTTTCATTACAAATTGGGTTGAAAGAGAGGCAGTGAGGCGAGCGAGTAGGGAAGGTTCGGAGCCCGTGAGGATAATGTCATCCACGTACAGTGGGAGACACACAATGGCAGCAGGGGACCGATGTTTAAAAAGCGAGGGATCATCCTTACTACAATAGAAGCCAAGACTATAGAGAAACGTGCTAAACCTATGAAACCAAGCTCGTGGTGCTTGCTTAAGGCCATATAGAGCCTTACGCAGGCGGCATACATGCGTGGGAAATTTCGGGTGGATGAACCCGGGAGGCTGACGCATGTATACCTCTTCATTTAGAAAACCATGTAAAAAGGCGTTTTTAACGTCGAGTTGGGGAATGGGTCACTTGTTAGTGACAGCAAGGGCAAGGATGAACCTGATGGTGGTCGGTTTAACAACAGGGCTAAATGTTTCAAAGTAGTCAAGGCCTTCACACCGGTGAAAACCCTGAGCAACAAGACGAGCCTTAAACCGATCAACAGAGCCATCAGGTTTATACTTGACTTTGTACTTTCAAGTACTACCGACCACATTTTGAGAAGAAGAGGTGGGAACGAGGTCCCATGTTTTAATAATAAAAATTTCAAACTGACACGTTTCATCCCACATGCACAAAAGAAAGCATTCCCTTTTTAAGACAAAGCATACAAGTGGATAAGCATGATGACAAAGGTTTTGTTTTGTGGTGGAGAATAAAAAAAGGTTTTCATTTATATTTTGTAATTTTTTATTTAAAACTTTTTAAAAATTAAAATTTAGATTTTATAAATACTTTTTCTCGTTTTTTGTTTTGAATTTTTCTCCAAATTGATTGAAAAATAAAAATTAAAAATCAAAAGTAAGAGAAATTATTTTTGAAGTCTAATTTTTAATTTTTAAAAAAATTAAATAAAAAATGATATCAAAATGTTCTTTTTTTCCATGGTATTTATTGAATAGGTAAAAATGCCTTTAAATAGTAGTAAATTTTTTTTTTCCTTTTATTAGAGAGATGCAAAATAATAATTAATCTTTATTTTAAGCACTTTTAGAATCTTAATAAAAAATTTGACTAAAAAATTTATAGTATTAAAAAAATGCTAAGAAACCAAGGAAAATGTTTAATGTAACTAAAAAGTTTACTTATATAACCATAAAAAAAAAAAAAAATCAAGAGAGTACAAGGTAATAACATCTCATTAATTATTTTCTATAAATTACTAATTTTATATTATATATTAAATATAATTTTTAAAAATCCATAATACTACCCAAAAACTATTTTAAGGATGAGGCTCTTGTATCTTGGCCTCTCGTCGTCTCGTCATTTTGTTTGTTATTGGGGTAGTTTTTATAGAGTGTATATTGCTGGAGTAGCTTCTTTCGACTGTCTTCTGGTGTTACTCATGATATCATTAGTATAACGTCAATCATTGCCTTTGAATTGGGTTTTTTTTTTTTTTTAATATTTTGGAGCTCTGGTTGTAGGCAACCTTTTGTATTTGGTGTTTTGAATTTTTTTTTATTGCTTGTTTTCGGCCCTTATGCAGCACTATTGTACTTTCTCGGGCTTGTATTCAGATCATCGAAAAAAAGGGATGGAAGCCCTTCGAAAATAGCCTCCTTTCAAGATAACGCCTTGAAAGGTAAGATTATATATATCTTATTCTCTTTAATGACCCTACTTTGGTAGGAGGCTCTTTGCAACCCTGGTTGATTGCTGTTGTCATCTAATCTCTACGTATTATGGAGAAGTCCTCCTTCCCCGAAAGCCTCCAATCCTTAATCTAATCATTCTCGTTAGATCATGTTCAACTTCACCAAAATTTAAGAGATTCTTCGCATTCTAAATTAAACAACAAATATTAAATGAATGAACAATCAAAATTTGTACTAATTATACAAATTTAAATGAAACAAAGAAGCTAAAATTATAAGAGGCTGTTGTAGAAATTGATTTAAAATCATACTAAAAATATGAACCTGAAACAAATAAAACAAGAAATTATGGAACTTAACTAATATCTGTGTTTATATATTTGAACTAATATTTATATGAAAAATATACAATATATAAATTATATGAAAAATATTAATATACTATTAAGTATTAATAAATCTAATTTAAAATTACAAGATTAGAAATAATTAGAATTAAATTAAATATTTTATAAAATATTATATAATAACTATTTACCTTTGTATACTTAAAACTGTCCAGAAATAGCATGCATTACCTGTAATAGAGATTATATCTATATGTTATATATAGTATTATTTTTTGAAAACAATACTTGATAAAAAAAAAGCTATATTCATAGTCGAAAAATAAACCAGATCAATTATAGTTAAATAATATGTATATATGTTAAACTACATTTTTAATAATAAAAAATAAATTTAGTTCATATACATTATAAATTAAACTTATAAAATTAATACAGCAAACAACAACAGCAATCCCAGAGCCTCGGGCCTCCAACAGTAAGCAGGGTCTGGGAGGGATGGATGTACGCAGTCTTACCCCTTTCGAAAGAAAAGGAGGCTGTTTCCGAGGATTCCTAGCTTATAAAATTAATACATATAATAAAAAAAATTACTTATATTTTAGATAAGGCTCAGGGCTGCAAGGGGTCTCCATCGGTAAGGCGTGGGCTTGTCGGCCGTTGTCTCCCACGTGAACTGCCGACACCACGCACCGATTCGGTGTGTTTATTTTTAAATTTTTTAAATTAAAATTTACTTATATTTTAGATAAGGTATTAAAAAATTATTTAACTTTTTTAAAGTTACATCTAAAATTTTAATATCACATATAATAGTGACAACGTTAATTTTTGGTTACAATAAATACGAAATTACCAAATTATAATCGATAAAACTTGTTTTATCAATGAATTATAAACGAGTTTATAAATAAAAGATATTTCTAAAGTTTTTTGGTGGTAAAAGCTTGTAGCAGCACGGTGAATCCCTAACAGTTTTACGAATTTAAAGATGAAGGGTAATTTCATTATTTATAAAATATATTAATTAATATAATTTAATTAAATTAAGTTAAACTTGATACTTTGATGTATTTATACTCTAAAATGGGGCATTTTATTTGATAAAAAGTTAACAGTGTGTAATATTGAAAGTTTTTTGAAAAATTTAGATGTGACTTTAAAAAATTAGAAAAGTTAGGTAGTTTTCTAATACCTCACACCTAAAATATAGGTTATTTTCAGTTTGAAATTATTTATACTAGTTTTTTTTTTTTTTTTTTCCTGTATGATGCACAAGTTTTTTTTGTTGCCTACATTCTATAAACAAATGAATTCGTTTTATGTTACTGATAATCATATTTTTATGATTATAATTATATCCCATAATTTTAATTCATTTTAAATACAATTCTGCACGATGTATGGTTGTATTTTTTTTCTCTGTCTACTTGAAAGAAGAAAAATAGTTTCTATTTCCTTTTAAAAACAATTTTCTTTGCAGATTAAATACCCTCAAACCATGGAAAAAGTATTTTTGTGGAAAACTTCTTTTCGAAAATTAAGCTCGGTCAAACATGATCTTAATACTGCAAGAAAATTTTGGATGGCGGCCTCCCAAAAATGTCTAGTTTAGACACCGAAGGCTTTTGAAATGACCGAATAGTTAAAAATTACGTCATTAATAAAAATTTAGTTTTATGTAGGATTGAATTGACACAATACAAATCATATAAGGATTAAATTCATGCAATTAAAAGTAAAATAACTAAATTAACACAGCAGAATACATATAAAGACCTTAATATAAATAATTTTTAAAGTTGTATATAATATAAATCATCAAATTATAAAATGAAGAAGTTGTGTTTGAAGTGGTGCAGGCATGTTAGGAGGAGACCAACCATTGAACCAATCAAGTAATGCGATCAGCTTTATACCATGCTAGGAAGAAGATGATGAAGCAGGCTAAAGGAGGGACGACTGCAGTCGTTACCGCAGGCCCTCACTCACCTAAACCCATAGAAGGAGACGGCCTTAAATAGAGACAAAGCTAGATAGAGCCAGAGCTCGAGAGAGGACTAGCATATATAGGGGTAGCAGATGTAGCGGCCTCACACTGCGGCTTATTTTGCTATATATGGGTTCATAGGCGTATAGACTTATTAGGCTGCACCTATCTACCTATATGTCGATCTGTCTACTATCTGCCTATATTGCTTATACTAGCTGCCTTGAAGGGAAGGTTTTGCCTCGTAGTCTCCTCTAGGGTGTTATGCTTTTTATTGCTCATTTTATGCTATGGCTTACCCTTGTGCTTTCATGCCCTATTGTTCACAGGTCACCATGATGCGATGAAGACTTATTTCTTAGGTTGGGGGTCCTCGGAAACAGCCTCTCTTCAGGTTGACACCCTGAAGGGGGAAGGCTGCGTACATCAACCCCCCCCCCCCCCCCAACCCCGCTTTTGCAGGAGTCCTTGAGGCACTGGGATTATTGTTGTTGTTCTTGTTGTTATCAAATTATATTTATATATGTTTTAATTATATATATAAATTGCATATATTACTATGACATGTTACATTTAAGAAAAATTGCCCACTCAATACGTGCACAATTCATCTTTGTTTTAATATGGTGTCTAATTTTCCTCATTTGATAATATTATAAATTTGAAAAATTATCAATGTAGATATTCTTTTGTTGAAATTCGATAAATTTTTATTAAAAAAATGCTAAAATTAAACACATTTCAAAACATTAGTATTTTTTTCACTAAAGTTTGGTGATTGTTTGACAAAATGCAAAATTGCACATGATTAGTGGTTTATATCAGTATTCGGTAAATATTTTATCACAATGTGCTAAATTTTGATAAATATTGATATGGCTTATATATGTTAAATAAAATTAAAATTGAGGTCATCCAGAGAGGGAGAGGAGAGGAAGAGATTACTAGATCGAGGGAATAACTATATAACAGAAGCTCTAGAGTATACTAGATTCTAAGAATATTTCAAGAATGAAAATACTCAATAAAATACATGTAGAAAATACAAAGAATACTAGTATTCAACAACAACAATAGTCTCAGTGCCACAGTGGCACCCGCACTAAGCAGGGTCTGGGGGTGGATATATGCAGCCTTTCCCCTTCCAGGTAAAAAAGAGACTGTTTTCGAGGACCCCCATCCTGAAATACTAGTATTCAACAACCAAGTAATAATTTCCCTATAAGATTTATAATAATGGAATTCAAATATTATTTAACAATTTATACAATTCTGCACTTTGTAATAATTACGAGATGGCGACTTTATGGCTCTTTTTTATTTCATGACCAAACGATAAAATAGTAAAAAAACGTGGGGGCATATTTAGTATCGACTTTTGTATATAATTTTAATTTTAAAAAAAAAAAATTAGGTAATAAAAACGAGTTTTTCTTGTTTTTATTTTTTTTCTCAGCTTTCACCGGAAATAAAGAAAAGTTGAAAATAAAAAAATAAAAAAAAGAAAGAATTGTTTCTATGCATTGTGTTCGAGTGGGAGCCTTACAGTATGTTTATCTCGAATTATGTCCTATGTTATAAAACAACAACAATCTCACTGCCTCAAGGGCTCCCGCAAAAGTGGGGTCTAGGGGGTTGATGTACGCAGCCTTCCCCCTTCAGGGTGTTAACCTGAAGAGAGACTGTTTCCGAGGACTCTCAACCTGAGAGACGTGTCGTCATCGCATCATGTCATGTTATGATGTCTTGAAAAGCTTGAGGTCTATGAGATGGTGCACGACAAGAACCAAATCCCACCTTCATCTTAGGAGAGGTTAATTAAGGAATTGGGGAGGGTAACCTGCTTGTACAGTTTATGTGGTTTCTTAACTTACAACAACAACAACTACAATACCAACAGTCCCAGTGCCTTGGGCTCCCGCATAACGCGAGGTCTGGGGGGGGGTGATGTACGCAGCTTTACCCCTTCCGGCAGGAAAGGAGATTGTTTCCGAGGACCCCCAACCTGGAGTGGTTGAGTTCCTGCAGATAAACCATCAATTCATCAATCGTGCATAAGGGGGAAAAAAAAAAAAAAAGCAAAGTTTGATGCCTATAGAAACGAGCAGGACGAAGAGTGGTGACAAAAGGAGTTTGAAGTTCGTCTAAGGCTCACTCTATATCCTTTTTTGGAACTCTTGAGTTTCAACAATGTTTCTTCTTTGAGGATGTAAGGAATTGTTTTTAATCGAATGAATGTTATTCCCAAGATAGCAATTCATTATAAATTGAAGACCATTTATTGAACAATTTGTCAAAGGAGCAAAACGGTTCACGAAGTCATCATATAAAGGAGAACGTTAAGAGTATGTTAAACCATTGAAAGACACAAGGATCATTTGAAGTCACGATTCATATTAATGACGGGTTATGTTGGTCTCCACAAGTATATATGCCTCTCCATGCAACTAGATAATTCTACCACTTTCAATACGTGCAATGAATATTTCTTAACATGCCAAGAAAACCAAGAAACACATATTTTGAAAGCATTATGTCTATATCGTCGACACTTGACCATGTAATATATTATTCATCGAAGATGGCAAAAACGGCTTTCGCCAACCTCTTCAGGGCTTTATTACGATGCTCTCTGCAATCCAATTGTAATCATCCACGGCTAAGCAGAGAAAAAAAAAAGGAAGAATTACAAGAAAGAGAGTGGAGTAAAGGGAATCGTGAAAGGGAAAAAGGAGATTTAAGAAAATACGATTTACGTATAACAAATCCTGTCGGTAATAAGTACACATATCAGTTGTATAGACATCCCAGTAGCAAAAATAAGGAAACTAAAATAACCTCTAAGCATAAAACTTGTTAAAATATGAAAATTTCTTAAAATTCAGGAACATAAAAGATTTTCCCAAAATAAAAGAAACTTTCTAAAATTCCTACTCACATAGTGTGTAAAATTTCAATGTTGTACATGACCTAAGTGATACTTGAATCACCATATATATAGATATACCGCATTTTATTTTTCACAAAAAAAATATCATATTGTCAGAACGAGCTCCAAAATATTAGTATAAAAAAACCATTTGAATCCAGTAAGCGGTGTTGAAGACCCAAAATTTTAGTAATTTGAAGTCCCAACTAAATTCACTTATCAACATCCAAATTCATTTGAAACTCATTTTTTACATCAAAATTCATCATAGACTGATCAGGTCGGATACATATCTAATGGTCTATGGTCATCCAAATTCATTTAAAATTCATGTTTTACATCAAAATCTATCATAAATGAATTGAGTTGAATAGATATCCAATGGTCTAATTGTCATCTCTGTACATTGGCCCTAACATATACATGAATCTAACATATAATAAGCAGAGATTAAGTAAAAATAAAAAAGAAAAAGGGGGACATATCAAATGAACTTGTGAATCATCTCTCTGACTTCATCCATCACCAACCAAGCTTTATGTCCCCCTATTACTTCTGCTTTCATCTCTCCATCTTTCCATATCTGTTAGGCGAAAATATCCAAGATTTGTGTTCAATTTAGGCATCAAAACGAAATCTGAAAAATCAAATAAAAAGAAAAGGGAGGAAAAGAAACGAAGACATCAGTATTTACATGGAAAACCCTCAAAGAGAGGGAAAAACCACGGGTTCACTAGATCGAAAATGTAGTATTACAAGATTTTCACCCACTTTCTCTCTCTCTAACTCTCTCTGTTAGCTCTCATGCTTAAAAAGCAAAAGCCCTACAAAAATTATTTATAGCAACACAATCAAGAGAAACCCTCGGATGAAACGGGCATAACAACATGACTAGAAAATAAGATCCGTACTAGGCCCAGGGGTCCAGTCCCTCCGCTCCATCATAGACCTCTGCTTTGAATTTAGACGAAAAAATTTTGAGACACAACACAACAGCAAATATGTTTCTTTTTTTAAAAAAAGATACCATACTAAGAATTTTATCATTTAGGTATCATAATTTTTTTTTTTTTCACAAAGAGGGTACCAACAAGCAAGCATCAGATCCCATTAGAACTCTGAAGTTAAGCATGCTTAGGCGAGAGTAGTACCAAGATGCGTGGCCTTCTAAAAAGTCCCCGTGTTGCACCCCTCAGGTTGGGGGTTCTCGAAAACAGCATCTCTTCAGGGTAGCACCCTGAAGGGGGAAGGCTTCGTACATCCACCCCCCAGACCCTGCTTAGGCGGGAGCCTTTGGGGCACTGGGAGGAACGTTGCTTTACTTAAAAATTTTATCACTAGAGTTTTGAACTCAGAATTCCGATCTGAAATCTTTTGGGAATCCTATGAGTTTTTGTTGGAAAATGCTAAGGCAGGTGTTGTATCCCGTGAGTTGGGGGTAGTCACGGTTTGCTGGGGTAAGTAATTCAAATGTAACTCAATAGGAATGAAGCTCATCATGAACTCGTTGATCGAAAATTCAACCAGTTGATGGCAAAGCTGTTTTAACTGCAGGAGAGAACGAAATCAACACGATTCCAAGTTCCAAGATTGCTTCGGAAATCTTGCCCGCTCTGTAAATCTTTTAGGAGTTGTTGCTTCAACTTCTAAGTTCTAACACGAAATTACTGCATCCCAGTACTAGTACTTTTCCTATAGTGCCCAAGATAATCAAAAACCGGGCGTCGGATCCCACACGTCATCTTCCTGGCTTGGATTTGATCCGATTAACCCAAGGGGACGGGCGAATGTATTCTAGACTATACAACATTGAAGGGGCAAAAAGGATGGAATTGCCCAGCACTAATTTGAGCAGAGGAGAAGAAATTTGGTTGGATGGATTGCCAACAGGTCGCGACGAAGGGGGATGGAGCAATTCTGTTGAGTCCTTCTGTAAGAGGTTTAGAGAACAGAAGTTCTCAGATGGAGTACACCGGTTCAATACGATCCTAGAATATCAATCTATGTTCGAGGAATCAAAAGCCGGTATGATTAAAATCAATGCCGCACTTACAAAGGCTTACTAGACCTCAAGCTACATAAGTGGCTTGAGGGACGAGCGGCGTCATTTTGTGCAGCTGTTGAATCTGCACATGCTGGAGGATGCCTTCAAGAAGGAACGATTGTACAAGTTATCGCGAAATTCATTTCTTGACTTATGCCAGTCTTGTAACGTATGAAAAGGAGTATCTCGCAACATTGGTGGCTGCTAACAAATGGCGGCACTACTTGGAGGTCAGACCTTTCATTATTTGAATCGATCATGAGAATTTGAAGTATATTCTCGATCAACAACTCACTTCAAATATACAAAATAGTTGGCTATTAAGCTTTTGGGGTTGGATTATACAAACAACAAGACAAACCCAGTGCCTAAAAAACTCCCGCCAATCCAGGGTCGGAGGGTGCAGGAGGTGAAATGTATGCAGCTTCACCCTTATAAGGTGCTACCTTGAAGAAAGGCTATTTCCAAGGACCCCGTGGGGTAGGATTATACAATCCAATATAAAACAGGACTGGAAAACATTTCAATGGATGCATTATCATGGATGAAGATGATGAAAGTCATAGATTTATGGAGTCTCTTTGTGACAATGCTAGCGTATATCAGGGGTGCAGCCATACGAGTGGCCTATTATGGTACACGGGACGTTTGTTGGTAGTGGCGACCTATGCTAGTTGATTCTTGTTGTAGTACGTGCGTTGGCAGTCAGAGGACATTCGAGAGCTTAGGCAACTTACCAACGGTGCGACAATATTTCTATTGAAGGCGATTAAAAAGAGACGTATGCACATTTGGGAGAGGGGGGGGGGGGGGGGGGGGGGGTTGACATTTATCAAAGCAACAAGTTCGAGCAAGTTCCATATCCCAGATTATTGCAACCTTTGCCTATTCTCAATCATCCTTGGTGCAATATCAGTATAGATTTCGTGGAAGGATTACGTGTAGGGAAAATACAGACATTCCATTCGCACACCCCTTCATAGCCATGAGCATGGCGAAACAGCATTTCATAGAGCTTGGTACTAAATCATGGTCGAGTTTTCACCAGCCTCTTTTGGAGGGAACTATTTTGGTTAGTTGGAAAACACTAAACCTTAGATCTACATACCATCCTGAAATAAATGGCCAAACCGAATGCGATAATCAATGTTAGGAGCAGTATCTACTATGTATGTCTTTTGAGGCTCCAACAAGTTGGTTACAATGGTTGCACCTAGCTGAGTGGTGATACAATACTGCCTTTCACAAATCTTCGAGATCAACCTCCGATCAACTGCGTGTGCAATCATCACGAGCTAATTCTTAATCCCCAACTCCTTTGAATTATTTATGCCGTTAATTTTTTGAATATATGTGCGTGCTAAAGACTATGTGCGACTTGTCCTAACATGTATTGATCAAACATGTAAGCATAATAATGAAATAAAAAGGTTGGTTAGAATCAAGCTCACCTGAATCGTGGGCATTTTCTGATCAAGACAAGGGGAAAAAAAAAAAAAAGTTAGAACATGATACATTAAAGGATCAGATAAAAAACGAAATGAATAGGGAATTTATCGCTTATACTCGATACCGCTAAAAGAAAAACATTTTATTTATTGAAAATTTTTCAAAACAGTATTTTTAGCTTAAATATTTTGATTTTTTGTTGAAAATAATTTTATTCTAGAGATTTGTTCGTATTCACACTTGACCAAGTGAGAGTTAAAATAAAGCATATAACATGAGATTACAATAAGAACGTTTTTTCTTGAAGGGAAGTCGATCACCCTTCAATGTAAGGAAACATTTTTCACATAAACAGTGATTGCTATGTACTTTAAAAAAGATATAATGAAAATTTGCATCAAATCAAATGGAGCCCTATATACTTATGGTATGAGCATTTATAGCTAAGGTACCTTGATATTTTAATATATAAAATGAATTAACACGAGATTTAAAAAAATATCACATTGGTGCCCTCCGCTACAACTCCATAAATTTTTGTTGAAGCCCGTTGGATTTGGAATTTTCCCAAGGAAACATGGACGTGTCACTTGGCACATGATTCCAACAATACGTGTGTGCACGATTATCATTTATGGTGAGAATTTTCGAACATCAAGTTCCGAACCATTGCTGAAGTCATGCGAAATTCACCGAAACTCAGTGAATGTGTTTTATCTTGTTGGAGTCAAGTTCCACATCAACATTTACTGCAAAAATTCCAAATTAAAGAAGAGATACCTAAGCGATAAATTTTCAAATATTCAAATACATATCGTTCAGGGTACCTAATTATTGTTGAGTACTTGACATGTAGAATGTATACATACAGAGATGTTTCCACGCTTGACAAGAGCTTGAGGCACATTATTCACATCCACGTAGTAAAATTTGATTCTGTATTTCCAGAAACCCCATCACCTTGTTAGTCAACTCATTGCATTACTACAGCAATTTCTTTTCTTTTTTTTCTTAACATGGAGCCTGTTACCAAGTAAACCCCGACTCATGTGATGACCCTCACACCACAGGAGCCAATTAGGTCAAAGATTCCTTGCGGAGAGGTTCAAGGGGGGAATCGAACTCTAGACCTTTTGGTCTAAAGCAACACTCTATCCCCTCACTTGCCTCCTACCATTAAGGCAAGGCCCTGGTGGGTATCACTGTAGCAATTTCACCCAAACTCGCTGCTGGAAAACCCAAGAACGAGGAAAAAAAAAAAATAAATAAACACTAGAAAAATAAGACCCTTTTGATATCGTTTTCTATTTACAGTTGGCTTTATTAAAACCATGTTTTAAAAATGTTTTCTTCCTGAGTTTTTTGTTTCAGATATCACAAAAAATAGGAAAAGATTGAAAAGGTAAATAAAAACCAGAAACGAATAATTTTTAAAATATGATTTTTAGTTTCCAAAAACACAAAAAACCGTAAGAAACATGCAATAAATTTAAAGAGGGGAAAGTACTTGGTATCAAATTCAGCAGCGAGTTTTTCCAACTTAGGCTTGAGATATATGCATTTCCTGCACCATGCTGCCATCCTATCACCAAACAAGCCAGCACCATCATGCAATACCATCAGTAATGGTGTCGTTGTGATCAATTATTTCAAAAGTTTAAACAGTTTGGTAAAGTTCGAGAATAACTTTACACTCTAACATGCATTGTTATGCAAATGCCTGCAAAATCATATTTAAACTAGGAATAAGAGTTTTAAGATCGAATACGTGACCTTTAATATGACTCTTGCTACTTAGTCTGTTATAGTGATAACTGTGTACTATGTTTAAGTGCATTATCATCTCACCTCAAACCTTTTGTTAAAGCGTTAAATTATTTATGTGCCTTCACTTCAGAAATTAGACTTTTGGGATTATTGTTTATTTAATAATAATAGCATAGCCTTGTTGACTTTTGGATCACGAGTTTGAATATCAAAATTCTAATATCTAATATCAATATAATTCTAGCATAAGATATGAAGTGTATTTGTACACTATTCACGCTTTAAACCCACTGGCCATTTACATAAAAGGGTATGTTAAAGTATAACATTATTCTTGAGTATAGGTTTAAAGGGGTTTTCGGGTAGGGCTGCCACCTTGTGCACCCTATGTGAATTTCTTATGATAAGTAAAAAGAGTAGCATTATTCTTGAGCCGTCACGTTATAGCTTAATCTTTTGGATAGTTATTTCCTTGAAATAATATTAGGCTCTATTATGACACAAGAAATTGAAATTAGGATGCAATTGAAGTTCAATTATTTGCTAACCATATAATTGTCCCGAATTTTGAGTCAATTGAATTAGAACATTACGGATTTAGGGTAAATTAGGGTCGAGTTTCGGTCGAATTGGATCATTTTGTCATTTCGAGTTTTTGGACAACTCAGGGTGAGTTTTAGTTGGGTCATATCATACCGTACTCAAATCATATCGGATTTTGGGTTATTCAGATGGGCCCATTCTGGGATCCTGAGTAGCATGAGTTGGGTTCCAATTGGGTCGGGTGATTTGAGCTCAAGCCATTTTGGTTTCAGGTCAATTAAGTTGCATCATTTTCTATGTGCTACACCTGGAATGGGTCAATTTTAGGTCGCACCGACTCATGTCTCTTCATATTTAATTTTAGGCATCTCTAGGTTTTGGATCAACTCGGTTGGGTCCTATTCAAGTTATACCTGAGCCATATAAGGTTATTTCATGTTTGAGTTATCTTGGGATTTTGGGTGTATTGGTTTGGGTATTTCCATCTTTGTGTTAGATTGGGTCATCATGTTCAAGTCTAGTCAAATCAATTCATATCTGTATCATTCAAGTACAGTAACGGCCCGACATTAGGTTGGGTCGAGTGCTTCAATTTCAAGTCATCTTGGGTCGGATTCATTGCATTGAATCATTTTGGGTTTTAGCTTAATAGAGTTAATATAGAATTACAATTCCTTACCTTCATCCCAAGGAATTGAAATGCAAGATTTCAAGTTAAAATCCAATCCCATAGAATTAGGCAATAAAATTATAATTTCAATTCCATTAGGTGAACCAAACAATAGAATCGGAATTCTAAACCCCTATTAAAAGCTCCAATTCCATGTGTCAAACAGGACAGTAGTTGAGATAATGGTAGGATTATGTGATATTAGTGGAGGCTGTTAGTAAGTCTATAAGTCCTCGAAAACAGCCTCCCTTCAGGGTAGCACCCTAAAGGGGGAAGGCTGCGTACATCCACCCGCTCCAGACCCTGTGTATGCAGGAGCCCTTGCGGTACTGGGACTGTTATTGTTGTTGTTGTTGTTAGTAAGTCTACAAATAGCTATCCTTGTAACCTCAAAGAGACATATCATATAAGTAATTAAACATCCCAAAATTCAAACTCGCTTCTGAGTTATTGTTCTATTGCCGTGAAAGGTGGAAAACTCTGGTAACCTTCTTAATTATTGTGCACGGTTTGCAAAGACAATCTAAAGAAGCCAGCAAGACAACTCTAAATTCAATTCTACAATCGAGATACACCTAAAATCTGTACTTATATTTACTTGTATTTTCCTACAATGTCAAATTAATACTATTGTGAAATTGTTATGTTAAGATGTAAATTTAAATATCCTAGTCATGTCAAATACAAGTGATATAATATAAACCCACTGGTTCACTCAATTTAAACAGTTCCATCACTATAACGTTAATTTACTCTAAAACTAACTTTAAACAAGCCTTTATCAATTTCTAGTATAGGCATTTTATCAAACATTTGATTTGTTTATACTCGTATTAATCCAGTCCAAAATATAGTAATTAAGTGAGGGGTAGTTTAATACCAACTATACTCTTTTCCTAACTTTATAATTAGGGACCTTCTGTGCAGCGGAAGAGTATGAATGAACGATTTGAGTATCTCTCCCCGCTCTCTCTATCTCTCGGCTCTATCTCTCTATCACCCCTACCTTCTGTTACATACTAAAAAAGGTTCCATCTTAAAACCAATTGACAATAGATAGAGTAGCTGCTACAGTATATAAATTGGTATATTATTCTATTGCCCACCGATGTGAGATTACTTTTGTTCTAAATTGTCTGTATCACCATCACTTATACTACAGTGTATACTTGTAAATCTTTCTATACTCCATGGTCTATATTGAATATATACAAATATAACACTTTGATTCGTGAATTTATTGATTGAGTTGGATCGCATCACGTATCAACACAAATACAGAACGCAGAGAAGGGGGGGCAGAGAGAGAGAGAGAGACCAGTCAATGATGATAGGCTGGGAGCGCAGCTTCGCGGCCTGTAAAACCCTGTCAAGCTCTTCACAATCTCTAATGGCTTCCATCTCCACCATTTCTGGCCTTGACAGATCTGGCCAAAACGCACCTGCTTTAACAACTCCCCTTACTCTCTTTTTCTTTTTACCACTCTCAATCCCTAATTTCCCATACGAATTCACCAAAATCAAAGAGTACCCATGATTGTTATTGTTGTTGTGAGTAATGGGTTGGTGTTTGATTTTGTTTTGGATGTCTCTGTGGAGTTGTATGTGGGGTGAGTATGCTGCTACTACTGACATTTCTCGATCTAAAATTGAAGAAAAAGGAAGGAAGATATTTTGATGAAATTTGCTGGGTCTGATTTTGGGAAGAGAATTTAGGTTATCCAAAAGAAGAGTTGGACATCAAGAGGGTCGTCAGTGGGAGAGCCCCGCGTAGTGATGGCCAATGGGTCAATTTGAATCGACTCATGATCCGACTCGCGCGTTAAAAGGGTAGGAATGGGTTGACATGGATCAAATTCGTTCGTAGAACGGGTCAGGCAGAGTCGGGGAAGGGAGGGGAAAATCCCTGACCCAGTTCGGTTCGTGACATGAGTCAAGAACGGGCCGGGTCGGATCGAGTAGGGAGTCTGACGGGTCATGAACAAGTTGCGAGCGAGTTAGACCCGAGTCAGATCCGATGTGGGTCAGAACCGGGTATGACCCTTTTTTACCCTATTTTCTGTCAAAACGTTTTTTTTTTTCCCTAATATATAAAACACAATAAAATAATACTTATAATTTATAAATTGTTCAACACAACAAATATATATAATACATCAATTACCCTTGAAAATCACAAGTGTTAACATGTGTAATGACACGGGTTCAACCCATGAGGACCTATTAACGGGTCATACCTAGGTCAGACCTATGTCTGACACGGGTCAGAACGGTGTCAGACACGGGTCAAAACAAATCTATATCACCCGCACGTGTCAAATCGGGTATGGGTTTGACAGCTCTCCCAAACCCAGCACACTATAGTGGACAAGTTGGTGGGTCGGGTCTGGTTGGGTCATTTTATGGGTTGGGTCGTAGATCAACCCAACCCGTTGGCCACCTCTGGCCCCATGCCCCATATGAGCATAAAATCCGTAAGAATAGCAATGAAGCGGGTAAAATCTGTTATCCACAAGTATCTGTCTCGTTGAGGCAGGTATGAGTATAAGTGATACGAATAATGGGTACAGGTTGGGTGTACCTGCCCCATGCCTGCGACAGGTATGGAGCGGGTACGGGAATAAGGTTGTAGCTGTCCCTCTCTGTCTTATACCCACTATACTCACTCCATATTGTATCTAATTAACTTTTAAATTAAAAAAAATACATATTCAAAATCAATTATCTAAATTATTTATCAATGTCAAAAAAAAGTATAATTGAATTTTTAAAACAGTATTAAATAATTAATATGGGCGAGTATGGATAATCGTTTGTACTCACATTAAGGCGGGTATGTGATGGGTAATAGACACTTGTTGCATACCAATGGTTAACGGGGCGGGTATGTGTATCCTCTTAATACCCATGGCGAGTAATGGAATAGGTAAACGTATATATTTGGGTGACATGTGCGGGTATGGAGGAGACATCTCCATATGCATCCCGCCCGTTGTTATACCTAATTATGGATATACCCCTTCTCCAACCGTAAATACATTTCATTTTAATGAGTATTTAATAACAAGTCATGTTAAAAAAGATATTTTTATCAATATATTATAATAGATATTGAAAGTGACCTACTACATTTATACTTAGTCATCAAATACACAAATATATTTCGATTATGAATGATAGTTATTCAGCCTGGGGCCGGTATTAAGATTAAAAAAAAAAACCACAAATAAGAGAATCTAAATTAAATGCATAAATATTCATAGCATTTATTACAATTTCTTCATCTCAAAAGCCTAAATGTATCCCCCGTTGACTCGGATAAGTTGACCGTTGACCCACTCTCCACTCTCTCCGGCCAAGAACCCCACCACCGACGCAATATCCTTCGTCTCTCCGAGCCTCCCCAAGGGGGACAAGGCGGCTGCCGCTGCAATGTGCTCCTCCGACATGCCTTCAAAGAAGAGCTCGGTGGCGATGGGCCCCGGCCCGATGCAATTTGCAGTGATCCCAGTCCCCTTGAGCTCCTTTGATAGAACCTTAGTCATCGCCTCCACCGCTGCCTTAGCCGCCGAGTATGCCCCGAACCCCGGCAAGAGCGCCGTCGCCAGGGAGGAAGAGAAGGTGATGATTCTCCCTCCGCCACCTTTCTTCAGCCGCCCAGCCGCCTCCCGGCAACAGAGGAAGGTTCCCCTGGTGTTGATTTTGAAGATTCTGTCGAAGTCCTCCACCGGGGTGGTAGCGAGTTTCGGTTGTTTTGGGTCGATTATACCGGCGTTGGCCACCAGGATGTCGGGTGAGACCTGTGTGTATTATAGATGCAAAGGAATTTAATGTTAAACTGTAAATTTGAATATTTATCATTTAGATAACCTTAACGTTGGTGCTGAGAGATACAACAACAATAATCTCAGTGCCTTAAGGGCTCCCGCATGAATATAGATAATTATTGGATACACAAATTGGGGCGGCTATGAGGTAGGTAATGGACACCTGTAGAAATGGGTTTGTACCAGCCGGAGCGAGTATACGAATCCATTTCATACTCGAGACGGGTAATGAGGTGGGTACGGGTATGGATTTGGCTGGCGGGTTTAGGTATGAAGGTAGTATCCATGTATCCATCCGCCCCATTGGCATCCCTAGACATAAACTCAATTTGGCATTGTCGGTTGAGCTTCAAGCTCATGTAAGTTTAAGCTTTATTAGGCTCAAACTCAACTTGTGAATCCAAATAAACCAATTTATCTAGAGTCTGTTGATGTATTTTCAAAATAAAATGTTTCGAATGTCTACTTGTTAGATATTTTGGCGTAAATAGGTAGAAACAAAAGTTTGGGTCTATGTGTCGACACACATAGCAATTATGGCCGTTATTTTTGGCACGTCAGTTTCTAATTTTAGGAAATTAATTTATTAATTTGGAGGAATGTGTCACTTGGTAATTAACATGTGTTTAATAATGTGTCTCTTCACAAGATACGCATTATTTTCTATATAAAGCCCCCATTTGTTATTTGCAAAGGACCAAGAATAAATTCATTCTCTTTTTCTCTCTTAAAAAGTCTCAGTCATCTTTCTCTCTCTACGCTTTTGCTCTGGCTTTTTGTTGTTAGGTTTTATTGTATCCCCTAGACTATTTCGGTATCCAAGAAATAAGTCTTAAGAAAAACGGTTCACCATGTATCTTGAAGTCGGTGACTAATTTAGATACTTGTTCTATTATTTCCTTAATAAATTTATATGTTTTCTACAAATTGTTCTAATAGAATCTCACTTTCGGTATGTTTTTATCATCAAATAAGGCCTCTTCAACATGTGTTATATTTTTCTCTTTGTTAACCAAGGTGTCTAGTCCAACTTCTGTGCATCATATCTAATCCCTAGGTTACATGCAATTTTTACTCGAAAATTTACCTACATGTAACCAAAGAGGGCACCAATACGGCGTCACCAGATCCCATTATAACTCCGAACTTGGGCGAGAGTAGTACCAGAATGGGTGGCCTCCTGAGAAGTGCTCAACCTTAGGTTGGGGGCACTAGAAAACAGCCTCTCTTCAGGTTAACACCCTGAAGGGGGAAGGCTGCGTACATCCGCCTCTCAGACCCTGCATAGGCGGGAGCCCTTGAGGCACTGGATATGTTCCTTTTAACACGACAAGTTACAATAAGTGCCTCTAAAAAACAGTTTTCATCCGTTAAGAGTATACATCCATACCTTAAACGCATCCTCAGCAGCATCGAATAAGGCCTTGACCTGGTCCGGATCAGAGACGTCAGCCTTAACGGCAATGGCGCGTGGACCATTCAAGGAAGGATAGGATGAGTTGATAAGGGAGACAACGTCCTCAGCAGCAGCAGCAGAGGAGGCATAGTTGACAACAACATTAGCACCGAGAGAAGCGAGGTGAATGACGATGGCCTTGCCTATCCCTCGAGAGCTGCCGGTGACGATGGCCACCCGGTCTTGAAGGGGTCCGACCCGTGACCCGGATGTGTTACTTTCTGTGGCCATTTGACAAAATTTTGTTTTTAAAAAATAGAAAGGAGTATGAAAAATAGAAGGAAGAATTGAATTGAATAACTTGAAATTTAAGTCGTAGTTCTTGGACAGAATTAGGCAGTCTATTTATGGAGGCCAAGTGCATGGACTTGTTCTTTTATTGAACGTTAGCACAAAACTCGTATTTACTATATTTAGACTGCGATTGATTTATCTTATTTTAACTTATTTTTTTAGTTTATTTATTTTAATAAAATTTGTTGATTTAAGATGTGTATCTTTTTATAGTAAATTGGCTGCATTTGGTTTAGCTTTTTAACAGCTTAAAGTTGTGAAAAAGCTTTTTTTCACTGTAGGACTGCGTTTGGTTGGCAGAAAAAAATCTTTTTATATCTTTTTCACGGCTTAAATAGAAAGATGAAAAAGTTATTTTATGACTAAGTAGAAAAAGATACAAAATTTAATCTTTTTCACAGATTATTTCAGATAAATGCTTTAAAAATATTGTATTAACATTAAATTTTTACCACTATGACCTACTTTTACTTGTTATCATCACTCCCACCGACCATCACACCTTTTATTGTCATGGATCGCTACACTCACTACTTTCCACTACCAAGACTAACTATTATCATGATTCTGTCTTACCTACTATAATTAGATAATTGATACAGGCTAAGAATTTGCTATATATAAATAAAGTTAGTTATACTTTAACAATATTTCAATTACACATCATACACACATCAGCACGCACACTTCTCTTTCTGTTAAAATTCTCTGACAAGTTGGTTAATTGGGAAGGAGGGCCGCTGGCGTGAGCTCCTCCCAATTTTGGCTTAAATAAGCGTAGCAATGTAATGTTTGGAGATCATCAATGAAAATATCCAATTCTCCTTCTTATTTCTCTGATTCTGCTTCTCCTCCCCTTAATTCTGATTCTGTTACTTTCCAATTTTGTTGCATTTTGTTCTAAAATCCATATCAACAATTTAAGCTCTATCAATAATTTATATTATTAAGTCCATTTTGTGATTATAGTAGGTAAGTTAATTTTTTAACTTGTATTGAAATGCTTTATTTTGTAAAAAAGATCTTTCTGTACTGCACAACCAAACAATTCACTGTAAAAAGATACATATCTTAAATGGACGGATTTTATTGAAATAGATAAGTTGAAATAATCTTAACCAAACGCATAGTTGTGCTGTGCAAAAAGATCTTTTTATATAATAAAATATTTAGATATAAGTATAAAAAAGAACTTATTTATTATACTCACAAAAAATGACTTAATAATATGAATCAACTAATAATAGTAGGTATGAAAGAATTATGATAAAGGGTTGTGATTGTAGCGAACTATGTGAGTAAAAGGGGCAGTCGTAGGTGCAGGTGGTGATAAAAGGTAAAAGTATGCAACGACGGTGAAGATTTAAAGATAATATAGTCTTTTTAAAATATTATTCGATTCTGCATCTTTTTTTTTTCTTAATCTTAAAATAATTTTTTCATCTTTCTATTTAAGCTAAGAAAAATATGTACAAACAGTTCTTTCTGCCAATCAAACGCAAGCGTTATAGTCAACTAGAGTTTTTTAACAGCTTTAAATCGTTTAAAAGCTAAACCAATGTAACCATAATATATATGCAAAAAAGATTGCATATTTTGAAAAAACATAAAATATAAATTACGAGTATGTTTGATATCATTTCTTATTTGTAGTTTTTGGTTTTTAAGAAATAAAAAATATATTTTACAAATAATTTTCCTTGTTTTGAGTTTTTGTTTCCAATTTTTCCTAAATATAAAATTAAAAACTAAAAATAAATAAAAATTATTTTCAAAACTTGATTTTTAAGTAATCAGAAACTAAAAACTTTAAATAAAAAATAATGTCAAATAAACAATAAAGTCTCAGAATAGGTTTTATTTGAAAGATATTGCCATTTTTTTTAAAAAAAATATGTTTAATATATGGTCCTTACTCCTTACTATGTCATTTTTTAAATTTACTTAAATATAATATAGTTATATTTTTCATTTATGGCTGGAAAATGCTTATTTTACAAAGTTAAAAGTTTATTAATTATTAATATTATTTTAAATACATAATCATATCTATAAAGATAAATAATAGGTAACTAATTTAAAATTAAATAAATTAATAATACTATTATGAGAAGTGCCTCCACCCCTCGGATCCCCGCTGTTAAACATGCGATGGAGTGGGATAGACAGAGGATAGAGAGAAGTGAGGTTTTTTTTTATTTTAAAATTTAATATATTTAAAAAATTATAAAAATTTTAAATTATTTATATAAAATAATTTTAATATATAATTTATTTTTAATTATTTATTAATTTGGTATCCATTAAATTTTTGATATGCTAATATAGTGAATAATAATGATAATATATACAAGTTATTTTATTATTTAGATACCTGTGAAATTTTTATTGAAAATATCAAAACAACTTGAATATATTATTGTTATTATTTATTGGTATTCTTTATATTTTTGTTGTCATTTCTATGTTTTCAATAAAAATTTAACGGATACTTAAACAATAAAATAACTTGTATATATTATCGTTATTATTCATTATATTATATATAGTAAATAATAATGATAATATACATAATCCATTTTATCATTTGGGTACCCGTTAAATTTTTGTTAAAAATATCAAAATGACTTGTATATATTATCGTTATTAAATAACGATAGTATATACAAGTCATTTTGATATTTTCAACAAAAATTTAACAAAAATCTAAATGATAAATTATCAAAAAATAAAGTTCTATATTAAAATTATTTTATGCAAATAAAATTTTAATAATTTTTAAATATGTTAAATTTAAAACCAAAAAAAAAGTAAAAAAACCTCTCTCCCTTCTTAAAAGGAACATACTCAGTGCCTCAAGGGTTCCCACTTACGCAAGGTCTGGAGGAGGTGGTTGTACGCAGCCTTCCCCCTTCAAGGTGTTAACATAAAGAGAGGCTGTTTCCCAGTGCCCCCAACTTAAGGGTGAGAACTTTCCAGGAGATCACCCATCCTGATACTGCTCTCTCCCTCCTCACCTCCAAAAAACACCTCACCGTATGTTTAACAGTGGGGATGCTACTCCAAAGTGCAAATGAAACAATTTGTATCTACAAGCCTATAATATTTTCAATTAAAAAGAAAGAGAAAAAAATTAAAAAATTTCATTATAATGTTAGTTATAGTATTAAATTACATTCAATTCTTATAGTGCCGATACAAGATAGGCAAACTCGAAAAAACGAGGCCTGAAGCTAGCCGAAAGATGACCGAAAAACAAGAACAACAAAAGAAAAAGAAAAAACAGGAGCTCAAATGAAGCAAAAGGAACACGGAGAGGCAAAGACCCGCAGCAGACCAACACAGCCAAAACAAACGACGCAAGCTGACCCAAAGAAGACAAAGACCCAGACAAACAACCGAAACGGCAAACCTGAAAAGTACACAGGGCAACGACCGAACAAAACAAAACAAAAAAACCACAAAGGAGCCGGAGCAAAACCAACAAACACGGAAACCCCAGCAACAACCAGAAACAACCGCAAGAAACAAGACCAACTACACAAGCCAAATCAATGAGCAAGGATGTCTGCCACCTCAACCGGGTTGAAGCCATCGAAGTTGATGCCCACCCTTTGCCCCATCTCTATAACTCGCTCCGCAGTCAGGATCCTCTCAT
Source organism: Simmondsia chinensis (assembly GCA_018398585.1). Taxonomy (NCBI): domain Eukaryota; kingdom Viridiplantae; phylum Streptophyta; class Magnoliopsida; order Caryophyllales; family Simmondsiaceae; genus Simmondsia; species Simmondsia chinensis. The sequence continues at coordinate 4,448,249 of JAGTTD010000014.1, forward strand.
TATCAACTTCTTCTGTAATTTTTTGGATTCGATTACCCCTATTTCTTATAGTATCCCGGGGGGAAGGTTAAAACATTTGTAGGAACATCTTTTTATACAAAATAAATGAAAGATATTTATAATTTTGTTGGAGGACATTCTTTTTCATTACTCAATATATGCAGTGCATAAAGAATTATAATATAAGAGACTTTTAAATAAAAAGATATTGTATGTTAGATTTTGGGAAAATTCATGAAATTTTAAATAATTTCCATACAGATTTAAAGTTCTTTAAAATTTACACAACGTCCTTGCATCGCATGGGAAACTATTAGTTTTATATTATATACTGATTAATAATATTGGAGTATAGTATTGGGTATATTTTTACTTTAAAATTAATTATATGTAAAATAAAAATAGAAAAACGAAAAAGAAAAATGGAAAGTTGAATCTTCCAAATAATGGGTTGGGAAGTTTACTCTACAAGTAAACTAATATGCCTTTTTGTCTTTTTTGTTTTGGTGTCTTGTTATAAAAATGATGTGTAGTAGGGAAGTGTGTAGAGAAAAAATAGAGAGAAGAAAAAGAGAAAGAAATATAGAGAGTGAGTTGGGTTTGTAATGGAGTGCCTGGGGGGCACCCGGGTAGAGGGAGAGTGTGAAAATAATTGTTGAGTGTTTGTGTTTGTGAGGTTGTTTTGTTGAGATATTGAGTGGGGTTCACCCTAGTATGAAGGGAGTTATATTCGGGTGCCTTGATTGAAAGTGTTGAAGATAATTTTTGTAGCTTCCTCTGTCAAAAGCTACATTGTGGAAGGGCAGGTGGCTTGCCGTGCAAAGCTACATTGGGAGAGAGTTGGTGACTTACCATGCAATAGTCACATTTGTTGAAGTTGATTGTAATATGGGTTTGGGGGTTTCAATTGGAGATTGTAATTCCTAAATTTCATAGTAGATTTGGTACCCCTTTAGGTCCCGTGGTTTTACCCTCTAGTTGAGAGTGGGTTTCCACGTAAAAAAACCGTGTGTTCATTTTTGTTGTGTTTTATTGTTTTTCGCTTCTGTTGTACTCGATGTGTGAATTTTTCCCAATATATAAAACTATACCTGCACCTTCACCTATTAGCTTAATGCTTTTGGAATAGTGCATAGGTTCACCTCATATATTGTATTTAAATTGTTTTAATACTGAAATTGAGGGCTGCTGAGATTCGAACTAGTGACCCTTTCGTCGACAAGGCTTTGATACCATGATAAAGAACCATCTTTTCTAAAAGTTTAAGCTGATAGATAAAGGTCCAAGACTAGTTATATACTCTAACAATTAAATACCAAATTATGTATATTGAATATTATTATATAATATTACTGGTAGTCCATATGGATAGGGATGGCAATGGGGCAGGGCGGGTACATGGGGTGCTTCCTTCATACCCGTACTCTCCACCCAAATTCATACCCATACCCGCCTCATTACCTGCCGCGGGTATGAAGCGAATACCCATATCCGCCTCGGCGGGTACAAACTCATAACCGTACCCGCCCCATTACTCGCAGGCATCCAACAGGTATTCATTACTCCCCCCATACCGGCCTACCTGCCAATACTAATTACTTAACACTATATTTAAAAGATCAATTATATCTTTTATAACATTGATAAATAATTTATGTAATTGAAATTTAAGCACGTATTTTTTTAATTTGAAAGTTAAGTAAATACAAAATGAAGTGGACATAGTTGGTATAAAGTAGACGAGCCGAGTATGGAGCGGGGCGGATACAACTCTATACTCGTACCCACCCCATACTCGTGGCTGATAAGGGATGGGTACGCTAAACTCGTACCCACTACTCGCCTCACTTATACCCTTACACACTTCAAACGAGACAAATATTCATGGATAACAGATTTTATTCGCCCCATCATGATCCTACATTTCGATTAGTCAATTAGGATGTCTTAAACAAAACAAAAAGTCAATAAGGATGGCTAAGAAGCGCTTCACGTCTAGAAAGTCGAGGAGAATAATTTCTCATCATCCACATTGATTGCCCATTTTATCAAACCTTTTTTGGACTAAGAAAATACTTTTTATTATAAAGGTTTTTTTTTGAAAATTTTTTATTTAAATAAAATATATATTTAGATAAAAATCAAAGTCAGTTTTTATTTTTAAATAGAATAAAAAATAGTGATTAAAAGTAGAGTAAAATAAAAATTTTTAAGATAAAATTGTCTTCATTCAAAATTTTCATTCAAATTTAAAAAAAAAAATCACTTAAGATATAATATAAGAAAGTGATTATTTTGCCAGCACGGTAAAATTCTACTGGCCAATTCCATATAATAAGGTATTATCAAAAATTATACATATTAATTCTTTGGGATAGAAAAATGGAATTGTAATCCCATGTTAATTGTATTGACTTGCAACCCAAATTGATATAACTCAATTAACTCAAAATGCAAAATGATTTGAAACCGAAACATCTGACTTAACCTAAACTTGACCCAAACCCCAAAATGACCATATTTTCGAACTTGAATTGATTTGATCTCACCCGATTTGACTCAAAGTTTGAAATACTCAAACTAATAACCTAAAATTAGATATAATTCAAATCTAAAATGACCCATCTAATTTGTGTATGACTTGAGCAGGCCTCAACCGAACTAATCTATGACCTAAGATAACCCAACCTAATTGATCGGAAACCTAGTGATGACTGAAACTAAAAATCACGTGACACAGCTCAGTCCGTTCTAAATTTGACCTAACCTAGGTAACTCGGAGCTAGAAATCACACAATCGAATTAGCTCTAGATTACCGTACACAACTCTAATCCAACATATGCTAACCCGATCCTAGAGTAAGCTAATCAGATAAACCCAAATTCCGATATAACCAAGGTTGTTATAATCGGAATTCTACTTAGAATCGATAGGGGTTTTTAGAATCGCAATTGTAGAATCGAATCGAGAATCGTAAGATTCTACTACATGTACATTATAATTGTTTTTTGTATTAATATCAATTATATAGTTCAAAAAATTATTAATAAGATTTTTACTTACATGAGTGTAACCAAGAAATATAACCAAATATGTAAAAATATTTTCATGGAGCATAAATGTGTCATTTTATGCTACAATAATCATGAGAGTTTTTATGATAAATGCTGCTAATGAACTTTATATTAAGGTTAAAACATAATACTAAACTTAATTTGAGTTTCTTAAAAGTACATAATGCTTAATTAACTTTCTTTTACTTCAAACTAATAAAGCAAGTTTGTTTATAATTTAAGTTTCTTAAAAGTACATAATGTTTATAACTTTTTTTATGGTCAGATTTTCAGGTTGGGGGTCCACGGAAACAGTCTCCCGTCAGGGTCTCACCCTGTTGGGGTAAGACTATGTACATCTTACTCCTCCCAGATCCTGCACGAGTGGGAGCCCTTGAGGCATTGGGTATATTGTTGTTGTTGTATATGCTTATTTTTTTGCATTTTAACTTTTTGCTTGTATACATTGGTAGAATCAAGGTCGGATCGGTAGAATTTGTAAAATCGTATTACGATTCTATCCGTTAATTTCATATAATATCAATGGATCGTAAGATCCTACAAAATTAAGATTCTACTTATGATTCAGATCGGTAAGCAACTATAGAATCGTAGAATTGTAAGATTTAAGATTCAAATCGAAATTTCAATAACCATGGATATAACTTGAGTACGAAATGATTCAACCCAACTAAAACCTAACCTAAGTTGACACAACTTATGATAGAGAATTTATCAAGTAGGTTGCAGGAGCTTTGGCCAATCATCACCTATCTATTGTGATAATATTGTTGGAAATATAGCGTGTACAACGACAATACTGAGTATAATAATATGTAGAATATTGCTGAAAATTACAATAAAAATAACCGAAAAGTACAAGAAAATAAAAAGGCCGATAAATATTGTTGATAGTGAACCGAAAATTACAGAAATTTTAAACTAAGGATTGCAGGAAAAAAACCAAATATTACTGTAATTTAAAACAGCGAAAAACAATAAACACTTTAGCATTAATCTCGGTGTAATGCAGTGAAATATAGCAGTAATGTTGTGACAAAATAAAAACAGTCGAATATTGAACACGACACTCAAAAAATACAGGAAGAGGAAAGTTGGATTAGAAAATACCGAAGATACCGTGCCGTGGGAAGTATCACTATCCTAAAAGATGATTTCGCCTCTACTTCGGTGCAAACAGACGAGTAGGCGGCCGTCCTCCAGGATTTACACGATCCGACCCTTAACGTGCACTCGTTAATAGCCGGTTAGGAACGCCTCAAACTTTGCCCAGAAATTGAAGAGAATAGAAGATGAGACGGGAGCGAGAACGAGAAAGAAGTGTGTTAGCTGTTGTTGTGTATTTTCTACCATAGGAAGGCCTTAATTTATACTAAAAAACCAGTTCCCAACAGCTATAATCGGTATTAATGCAATCCCAACAGCTATAATCCGGCTTAATGCAAAAATTCGTAACTGATTGCAAAGGTTTAATGAGCAGCGTTTATGTATTTTTCGATGAAATAAATATATCCGGTGTAAAAAGTTCACCCACCCCCTCGTCCGAGCACGGCACGGCACGGCGGGAGGGCGGTGCGTGCGTGTGTGGTTCCCTCCATTCCTTCAACCAAGACTTAATTCAAATAAGTTAAAAATACTCACCCTTATAAATCCAACTACCCCCTCCTAAATTATCAATGTGGGATTGGGAACTATAGTTTGTAAACACAATGTGGGATACAACTACCTACACATTTAGACTTAGCTTGTATTATTTTTCCAACAATCCCCCACAAAGGATATAAGGGAAAGGAAAAGAAAGGAATAGATTGGGCAAAGAGAGTTCGGTTTTTCAGTGCCGATGTCTTGCGACTTGAATTGTCACCTAGTGTAACCCAAGTTTAGGACCCACATCTTGCAAGGTGACTTTCATCTTGAACCTCACAAGGGGTTGTATAGTCTTCCACATGGACACATACCGAACTCCAGATCGCGGCAACTCCTGCGGTTTGGGGTGTTAAATCGGCCATGCGCTCGTCCTGGATGTTTATAGGCGCTCTAGAAGGCAAGCCTCAAATCCTTCATAGGGAGCGGCCAGACTCCCACACCTATATAGGTAGATCCCATCAAGTGTGAGTTATCGCACACCACCAAACATATGGATATGGGTCCATTAAGAACTAAAGCTCAACCTCACCCCTGGTAACATACAGATAGTGTCCGTCATGTGCAAGTCATGCTTACACCGCCAACATACGGCATTGGACCCGTCTCCGCACTGTCACACCATAGGGAGGGATAACATAAAACACAGTGCATAACTTGAATGAAACTATGACTTCTCACATTGAACCTGTTAAAACTAGGTTGGATACATCACAGTTTATTCATGTATACACTTTAATCCCATCCCCCTCGATATTTCTACAATCATTTTGCGACAAAGGCCTTTTGTCAACGGATCCGCAAGATTTTTTTCAGACTTTACATAGTCTAGTGATATCACTCCACTTTCTAGTAGGACTTTCACGATCTTATGCCTGAGACGAATGTGTCTCCTCTTGCCATTATAAACCTTGTTCTTAGCCACAGCGATTGCAGCTTGACTATCACAGTGAAGCGACACTGGCGGAGCTGGAAGCCCCCACAATGGCACGTCTCCCAGTAGACTTCTTAGCCACTCGGCTTCATGACCTGCCAACTCAAGAGCAATAAACTCAAATTCCATAATAGACATGGCAGTACAAGATTGCTTAGATGATTTCCAGGATATAGCACCTCCAGCTAGTGTAAACACATATCCACTATTGGAATTAATTTCATCGTTATCAGACACCCAATTGGCGTAGCAATATCCTTCTAATACAGCAGGAAACTTTCTATAATGAAGTCTCCAATCCATGGTTCCTTTCAAATATTTAAGCAATCTTTTCAACGCATTCCAATGCTCTTGATTAGGATTATGTGTGTATCTATTGAGTCTACTTACAACATATGCAATGTCAGGTCTGGTGTAATTCATTAGAAACATAACACTACCAATTATCTTGGCATACTCAGATTGGCACATAGCAACACCTTTATGTTTAGTTAAATGTATACTGGGATCATAAGGTGTTCTAACAGGATTAGTATTGATCATATTGAACTTTTTAAGTATCTTCTCAACATAGTGAGACTGGTTTAGGCTTATGCCTTCTGGAGTTTTCACAATTTTAACTCCTAAAATCACGTCTGCCTCACCCATATCTTTCATTTCAAATTTAGAGCATAGAAAGTTTTTCGTCTCACTGACAACTTTCAAGTCTGTGCCAAATATTAGCATATCATCAACATATAGATAAATTATTACACATCCATTTGAATCAAACTTAGAATACGCACATGAATCACCATTGTTTACAAGAAAATTATTAGCTACTAGCGTGCTGTTAAATTTCTCGTGCCACTGTTTAGGTGCCTGTTTGAGACCATATAGAGATTTTACAAGTGTACAAACTTTATTTTCATTACCAAGAACCACAAAACCCTCAGGTTACTTCATATAAATCTCTTCGTCTAGGTCACCATTAAGGAATGCTGTTTTAACATCCATTTGATACACTACTAAATCATGGACGGACGCAAGGGCAATCAAAGCTCTAATCGTGGCAATTTTAGCAACAGGTGAATAAGTATCAAAATAATCTAACCCCTGTTTCTTGGTATAACCCTTAGTCACTAATCTCGCCTTAAACTTGTCTATTGTCCCATTAGCCTTCATTTTCTTTCTAAAGATCCACTTAGAACCTATTAGCTTACAACCTCTAGGAAGGTCTATCAATTCCCATGTATGGTTACCTAGAATTGATTCTAGTTCGCTATTAATGGCTTCTTTCCAAAAGATAAACTCAACTGACCTTATGGCCTCATCATAGGTTTTAGGGTCTTCTTCTAACATATAGATATTTGCAATTTCTTCATTTATGAAATTATCTTCTGATAGGAAAGTGGCTACAAAGTCAGGTCCAAAGTTGGTTTCTTTCCTAGCTCTTTTACTCCTCCGAATTCCAGGAGTGTCTATATCGTTAGTATTATTATGATTAGCAGTTATATTATGAGAAGGCAAATTAGTAGGCTGTGCATCATTAGACTTCAAGGGAAATATATGTTCAAAGAATTCAGCATCTCTAGATTCCATGATACTACTACATGCATATGAATCATTAGATCCCTTAATTAAAAAACGATAAGCAGCATTGTGATGAGCATATCCGATAAAAATAGAATCAACAGTCTTAGGTCCAATCCTGCTACGTTTAAAGTCAGGTAACCCAACCTTAGCTAGACACCCCCACACTTTTAAATATTTTAGATTAGGCGCATAACCTTTCCACATTTTGTATGAGATTTTATCTAATTTTTTATAAGGAACTCTATTAAGTACATGACAAGCAGATAGTATCGCCTCCCCCCACATGTTGTCTGGTAGTCCAGAACTGATAAGGATAGCATTCATCATACCCTTGAAAGTTCTATTTTTCCTCTCTGTAACACCATTAGACTGTGGGCAGTAGGGTGGGCTTCGTTCATGTATTATTCCATTTTCCTCACAGAATCTTTCTAGAGAGGTTGGATCATATTCTCCTCCTCTGTCAGACCTAACTCTTTTAATTTTCCTTCCTAACTTATTTTCTACTTCAGCTTTATATTTTAAAAATATTTCTTCTACCTTATCTTTAGTGCTTAGGAGATATAGCATTGAATATCTGGAGTGATCATCTATAAAGGTTATGTAGTATCTTTTTTCACCTCTACTCATCAGATTTTTATAGTCTCCTAAGTCAGTATGAACTAGTTCAAGAAGTTCAGTTTGTCTCTCAATAGACTTAAAGGGTTTTTTTAGCATATTTAGTTTTTACACATACTTCGCACTTATTAAAGTTGATATCACTGAAGTTAGGGATCATGTTCATTTTCTTAAGCCGTTTAATTGATTTAACATTTATATGTCCTAAGCGAGCATGCCACAATTCAAGAGATTCAACAATATAAGCAGAAGAGGTACTAGCAGTGTTATTCATGCAAATAGCATCAAGGACAAAGAGACCACCATTACAAAAACCCTTGCCCACATATTCTTCATTCCTAGTTAGGACTAATTTATCCGAGTCAAAGGATAATTTCAACCCAGCTTTGATCAAAAGACTACCCGAAATTAAATTTCTATGCATATCAGACACATGCAGCACATTCGTTAAAGTAAGAAATTTTTCAGAAGTGAGTTTTAAAGAAATCTTCCATTTTTCGAGGATTGGTGCTGCTGCAGAATTGCCCATAAAGACCACCTCTCCATCGGACATCTTCTGGTATTCCTGGAACATGCTTCTGTTTGTGCAGATATGCCTGGTAGCCCCGGTATCCACTATCCACTCAGTCAAGTTGTTGACCAGGTTCATCTCTGAGACAACAGCTATAATGTTCTCTGCTTCTACAAGGTGGGCTTTGTTCTTTGAGTCTTTAGGCTTTTTACTTCTGCAGTCTTTGGCCATATGTCCATGCTTTCCACTGTGATAGCAATATCCGAGGAATTTGTTGTTCGGCTTTTGAATCTTTCCACCAAGCTTGAAATTTGGGTGATGCTTTTTTCCTTTGTTCTTGAATCTGTCTGCATTACTAGGCCTAGCTTCGACAATATTAGCTTTAGAATGATTGGAGTATGCGTACCCCCTGTCCTTAAGCCTATTTTCTTCTTCAATTTTTAAGTAGTTCATTAACTCCTCTAATGTCAAGTCCTTCTTTTTGTGCATGAGTAGATTTCGGTAATCCTTCCAGGAAGGTGGAAGTTTTTCAATTAAAACATACATTTGAGTTATTTCGCAAATTTTAAGGCCTTCTGACAAAAGAGTAGTTACAATATTTTCATATTCATGGACTTGTTCGATTATTGGTTTGTTGTCCACGAATTTAAAATCTAACCACTTACTAGCTTCATATTTCCTAGTACCAGCATCATCACCCCCATTTTTTTTCTGTAGAGAATCCCAAATCTGTTTTGCCATGCTTAATTTTACATAAATATCAAATAGCCCATCACTCATATAATGCAGTAGATTTCCCCTACAGGTTCGGTCGTCTACGGTGAATTTTTCTTCATATGCATTTTTCTCGTTTTCACCTTCAGGTACCTTTTTCTCGTAGAGTACGTAATCAAGACATACTAGTTGTAGGAAAAACAAAATCTTTTGGGACCACCTCTTATAGTTCTTCCCGTCAAGGGGCTCAACCTTAGACATGTCGGGAAATTTTTATTGCCATGTTCAAATATTAGTGCGTCAAAAATTTGTCTTTTAGATTGTTGGAAATATAGCATGTACATCGACAATACTGCGTATAATAATATGTAAAATACTACTGAAAATTATAATAAAAATAACCGAAAAGTACAGAAAAAAGGCCGATAAATACTATTGATTGCGAATAGAAAATTACAGCAATTTTGAACTAAAGATTGCAGAAAAAAAATGAAATATTACTGTAATTTAAAACAGCAAAAAATAGTAAACACTTTAGCGTTAATCTCGGTGTAATACAGTGAAATATAGCAGTAACGTTGTGACAAAATAAACGCAGTCGAATATTAAACACGACACTCAAAAAATACGGGAAGAGGAAAGTTGGATTAGAAAATACCGAAGATACCGTGTCGTGGGAAATACCACTGTCCTAAAAGACGATTTCGCCTCTGCTTCGGTGCAAACAGACGAGTAGGCGGCCGTCCTCCAGGATTTACATGATCCGACTCTTAACGTGCACTCGTTAATAGCCGGTTAGGAATGCCTCGAACTTTGCCCAGAAATTGAAGAGAATAGAAGATGAGACGGGAGTGAGAGCGAGAGAGAAGTGTGTTAGCTGCTGTTGTGTATTTTCTACCATAGGAAGGCGTTAATTTATACTAAAAAAACCAGTCCCCAATAGCTATAATCGGTATTAATGCAGTCCCCAACAGCTATAATCGATATTAATGCAGTCCCAACAGCTGTAATACGGTTTAATGCAAAAATTCGTAACTGATTGCAAAGGTTTAATGAACAGCGTTTATGTTTTTTCCGATAAAATAAATATAACCTGTGTATAAAGTTCACCCACACCCGAGCACAGCACTGCGCAGCGGCGCGCGTGTGTGGTTCCCTCCATTCCTTTACCCAAGACTTAATTCAAATAAGTTTAAAATACTCACCCTCATAAACCCAACTACTCCCTCCTAAGTTATCAATGTGGGATTGGAAACTATAGTTTGTAAACACAATGTGGGATTCAACTACTTACACATTTAGACTTAGCTTGTATCATTTTTTTCAACAATTTCAATACATGCAATAAAGCTCAATGAGGTTTGAAAATGTTATCCAAGCATGCTATGTTGAAGTCCGATGAAGTTTTATCACACTCTGATTAGTTTAATGAAAAAATGTTGAAGGGAAATATGATTACGATAACATGTACGACTTTTGTTCCCCTGAATACTATAAAAATTCACTAGGCTTTGAAATAAGTTATTATATATTACCTAAATCATGTGTCACGTTAGCATTTTTTAACTAAAAGAATCAAATGTTGATAGACCATACCTAAATACATGCTTCATGTCATATTTTTTACGAAAATCTGTCCAATTTTGGCAAAAGGTACATTATCGATAAAATTTTTAGACTTTAAGATAGTCCAATGATAAATTTTTAAAATCTCAAAATTCCTCGTTAATTACATATAGTAAAGTTAGATGTTTAAGTGATAAAATTTTTAAATATTTTCCTCTTATTAAATTAATTTTTAGACTTCATACTTCAATTATAAAATTTTAAAATAACTCGTTATATATATTAAGAGTGAGATATATAAGTAATAAAATTTTTAAATATTTTTCCGTATTAAATTTCGACCGGAACACATTGGAGTAACGTAAAAGTTTTTTTTTTTTTTTAACACAGTAAAAGTTAACTCATGATGACCTTGACTATTTTCTTTTCTTTTTCCATCAATGTAATAATGTTGAGTGTTTATAAGACTATACTTTTTTAATTAAAATAATAATACATGATTAAATTAATATTCTACCTAATCCATTACGTAATGTAGCACCAATAAAAAAATATTAACTTATGAAATAGCTTTTAAATTTGGTGCAAAGTCCAAATAACAATGACTTTGCAAACCGCATCAAGATAGTTACATCATTAGGGATGTAAATGAGTCGAGCTGGCTTGCAAGGGTTCATGAGCTGACTCATTATGAAGTTCGAAAGGCTCGCTTGCTTTGAACTCAAGCTGAGCTGAGCCGACCCAACTCGTTTAGCTTATTGAGTTGAGCTCGAGCCTAATTAAGCTCAAGGTCATAGGCTCGTGAGTCTAATCGAACCTTTCTTAATATAAGATATTTATTTAAATACATGCCCAATCAAGCGAAATCCAAGCTTACTTGAATGAGCCGAAATATTGCAAGATTTCTTCGAAAGTTGCCAAGCGTAGATCAAGCCGAGGCGAGCCTGAGCCTTTGACAAAACGAGCTCGAGCTTTCTACAATACCAAAATATGTATTCATCTTAGATCTTTCTATTCAAAAGGTAAAAACAAATGCCCTTAGGGTCGCCCTTTGCATGAGAAAAACCTCCGGTGGGCGATCCTAGAGAGATAGCCCCAATCCTCCATGTCCTATTTTTGCAAACATGTTAGCTGCCCTGTTGGCATCCCAAAAACAGTGATTAAAAGAGACCACTGATAAAACATCTAAAATCTTTGATATTATTTTGGGTTCTTTATGTAAGTAGTCTATGTTGTTTGTCAATTGTTGTCGATTTAATCATGATATTTCTATATAATTTGCATTATATCAATTTAATCATAAAGTCAAATTAAATTTACGTAAATCTTTTAAAGCTCGAGTCACAAGCGGGCTCAAATTGCGTCCAGGTATCGATTTATATTGGGTTAATTACATATGTAACAACCCAACCCTTAAAATTTACAAAATTAATTTAACTTTAACTTCATAATATGACTGAATTGCCATGTCATCTATCCTAAAAGAATTAAATTGATACGATTGAACAAAAAAGAAAACTAGTACAACTTAAAAACAAAACAACAAAATTCTCACAACAGACAGAGGAACATACCCAATGCCTCAAGGGCTCCCGCCTACGCGGGGTCTAGGGGGGCCGATGTACGCAGCCTTTTTCCTTCAGGGTGTTAACCTGAAGAGAGGCTATTTTTCAGTGCCCCCAACCTAAAGATGAAGACTTCCAAGGAGGTCACCCATCCTTGTACTACTCTCGCCCAAGCACGCAACAGACAGACTCTAACATAAACAACCCCGTATATTTGTATCTTATTATTAAATATAAATAAAAATCAATATTTTAAATTTAAGATAACATTATTATTAAAGCAAAAATACTATTATCAAAACAATTTTATAACTATTATTATCTATGAGTCACATTACACTCGTATAAATAACAAATTTCACACCGAAAGTAAAAACAATTTAAATTTAAATACACTAATATATCTTTAAAGCTCTTATTGTCCTTTCTTGACCTCCAAAAGTCTAAATAAATCCACCGTTGACTCGGATAAGTTGACCGTTGACCCACTCTCCACAATCTCCGGCCAAGAACCCCACCAGCGGCGCAACATCTTTAGTCTCTCCCAGCCTCCCTAGCGGTGCAAACGCAGCCGCCGCAGCAATGTGCTCCTCCGACATGCCTTCAAAGAAGAGCTCGGTGGCGATGGGCCCAGGCGCAATGCAATTTGCAGTGATCCCAGTCCCCCTGAGCTCCTTGCATAGAACCTTAGTCATCGCCTCCACCGCCGCCTTCGCCGACGAGTATGCCCCGTGCCCCGGAATGAGCAACGTCGCTAGGGAGGAAGAGAAGGTGATGATTCTCCCTCCGCCGCCTTTCTTCAGCCGCCCTGCTGCCTCCCGGCAACAGAGGAAGGTTCCCCTGGTGTTGATTTTGAAGATTTTGTCGAAGTCCTCCACCGGGGTGGTGGCGATTTTGGGTTGTTTTGAGTCGATTATGCCGGCGTTGGCTACTAGGATGTGAGTTTCGACCTGCGTGTTGAGGAGTCCAAGTGTGAGTTTAATAAAATAGTACTGATTGGTTTTAGAATGAAATCTTACTTAGACTTAAACGTGGAACTTTCAAGAGAATTTAATGTTAAAAGATGCCAGAAGTTTTAAACAATTATTATATAAATGCAGTTATTCTTTGTATTGTGTGAAAGAAAATGAATGTAGAAGGGAGATACATCTAGGGGTGTATAAAGTCGAGTTAGCGAGTCAGGATCGAGCTCGGCTAGCCAACGAGCTTGGCTTGACATAAGCTCAAGTTTGGCGTGGCTAGGTTGAGGTTCAACCTATCTAGCTTTGTTTTTGCTCATTCAAGTTTGATACAGTCTTCTATAAGCCTGATTAGGCTTGAACTTAGTTTATTTAGACTCCATTTTCAAATCAATTGGACACATTTAACTTCACAATTTATATGAAGATTAACTCTTTACGTTCGTTTAGGGTTGTGTTAGCCATGAAGCTTAGACTTTTACTAGACTCAAGCTCAACTTGTCTACCCAAATGAGTGAATTCATAGAGTCTCAAATTTGGTAGAGTTTTTATCATGGAATCAAGAACTAATCCATGAAGCTATATGTACCTTTGACTCGAAAATTCCCCGATATATAATAGGACAAGTTACAACCCATAAATCTACGAAGTCACCCTAAAAAAACCCGTTCTGATCCACTAAGAGTATATACATCCATACCTTAAATGCCTCCTCAGCGGCGTCGAATAAGGCCTTGACTTGATCCGGCTCAGAGACATCAGCCTTAACAGCAATAGCACGTGGACCACTCGAGCAAGGATAGGAGGAGTTGATATGGGAGACGACCTCTTCAGCAGAAGCAGCAGAGGAGGCATAGTTGACAACAACTTTAGCCCCGAGAGAGGCGAGGTGGATGGCGATGGCCTTGCCGATCCCTCGAGAGCTGCCGGTGACAATGGCCACCCGGTCCTGAAGGGATCCGGCCGGAGATCCGGATGTGTTACTTTGTGTGGCCATTTGTTAATACAAAGACGTACAGGGAAATAGAAAGAGTTAAATTTTAGGATTGTGTTGCTCTTGGGAAGAGATGAAGGTCTATTTATAATGGGAAGATGCAACAACTTGCATTTAATATATAGTAATAATAATAATAATATAATATATACAAATGTAAACAAGATCTTGTGCTATGAAACACCAAATAATAAAATTTAATTACAACAATAACAACAGATTTAGTGCCTCAAGGCCTCCCATCTAAACGAGGTTTAGGAGGGGTGGATGTATGCAACCTTACCCTTCAGGGTGTAATCTTGTCAAGAGGCTGTTTTTCAGGACCCCTAACTTTATAAGGTTATCAACACGAGGACTTCTCAGGAGGTCACCTATCCTGGTATTACTCTAGCCCAAGTACGCTTAACTTCTGAGTTCTAATGGGATCCGGTGCCTTAGTGCCTGGTAAATGAACCATAAATAATAAAATTTAAGTAAAAGGATTTATTTGTAGTTTTTGATTTTTTTAAAAAGTTAAAAAATGAATTTTACAAATAAGTTCTTTTTTTTTTATGGGTTTTTGTATCTCTTATTATTTGTAAGCTATGTATTATTAATTTAGTAATAATAATTTTTATCTTACAATAACAACTCTCTTAATATATAATCCATATTATGTCATTTCTTATTTTGTTTAAATATGACATCCTTTTTCATGGATGTAAGAAAAATACTAATTTTACACAGTCAAAATTTATTAAAATATAAAAAAATAATATTATTATTTTAAATGTATACGTTAATTCAAATACACAATTATATCTATAATAATAAATAATAAGTAACTAAATTTAAAATTAATAATAAAACTGTATTTAAAAGATAATAATTTTATAATATATACTTATTAAATAATGAATTATGTGTAGTTCAGTTTAATATTATTATACAATAAGTTTGGTGGTATTCCATAAAGACTGCTACGAATTTCTTCACTTCTAGAAGGTCAAGCGGGACGCTGAACAGGGAAAAAAAGTATCGGGGGAATAATTTTCCTCCATTTACGTTGACGAGAATTTCCATCGGATCGAGTTGGGTTCGGATTGGGTTAATGCCATGTCAGGTCTATCTTGTGTCGGGTCAGAATTGGGTTCTGGTCATCCTAGGGTTTGGGTCAACAGCGAGCCAAGTAAATCTTGTGTTGGGTCGACATTGGGAAGGGTCAACCTCGGGTTTGGTTAACCTTGAGTTGGCTCATCCTTGCGTCTGATTGGATTTTATGTTGATACATTAGGTTATTTTGATAATATATATTTATTCAACCTTGAAATCATAACTAAAACTACAAAACAAAATGATTATATTTTTTGCCAAAAGGCAAGTGCAAAGTTAATATATATCAAAATCTTGTACAAAACAGTATCAAAATATGCAAAAATAGAAGCCAAATGGCCCCTATACACTCAATCTAGCAGAGGGCAAACCAAAAAGAAATTCATAAAAACTAAATCACAAAATTGACTCGGTACCAAACTAATTTTCGAATTTCTCTTATCACCCAACTTTGACATCCGTCTACTTCCTTGAAAATTTTCCTATTCCTGGTTGTCCAAATCATGTAAACTGTCGTAGCAAAACATGCCCGTTTAATATGTGACTCAAACAGCCGACTTCGAATCTTCTTTCCAAACCAATCAAAACATTGCTGGAGTGTTGTGAAAAAACATATACCACTCCATTGACAAATGCCGAGCCACACCTCTTTTGACCACACACACTCAAAAAATAAATGCTCTATAGATTCATTAGCGTGCTTACACATGGAACAACGACTAGCTAGCTATACTCCTCGCCTTTGTAATCTATCTTCCGTCAGCAAACCCCCCCGATATGGCTAACCACAAAATAAAACTGTACTTGGGAAAAGAAAACTTACCCCAAACCGTGCGTCCCCAGTGAGTTTGCTCTCGGTGTGTGCGCAGTAGGTGATAAGCTCTACTACATTTGAACTGATCACCTCGAACACAGCTAAGTAATTTCTACTTGGCATCCTGAACCGAAGCAAACTAAGCAAGCAAGCTATCCCGACATATCATCAACATCATCCAAAAAGAAGAATCATCTATCGCTGCACTCAACTGCCAAAACTCATCCTTTTTTATATAGATCTCGTGAATCCGTCCGACCCACAACGAATCCTTCTTATCTTTAATAAACCAGAGAGTATGCATTATTTGAGCAAGGTTCCAACTTTCGATTTGTTCTATACCAAGGCCCCCTTCATTGACAGGCCAACAGAGTTTATCCCAAGCACGAGAGACAAAAGCCCGATATTTCTTCTCCGTGCCACTTCATAGGAGAGCAGAGAAGAGTCTTTTCAGCTCCAACACCACTCCTTTAGGGAAAAGAAAAAGATTACCCCAATAAGACATAACACTCATTAGGACTAAATTAACCAGCTCACTTCGCCCCGCACAAGAGATTTTTTGGTGTTGCCAACTAAAAATACGCTCCTTTATCCTATCAAATAAAGGACCATACTGATCAACCTTCAATCTAGTCCCCGAAATCGGAATACCCAAATATTTCAAGGGTAGAGCCTCAATACCAAACTCCAAATTATTCACAATAGCCTCTTGGTCTTCCTGTTTAACTCCCGAAAAAAAAATACTACATTTTGTTATATTTGGTTCAAGCGCAGAAGCATGGGAAAATTCAAGGATTTTCCCCCAGATAGCTTTAACAGAGTCTCGGTCACCTTTAGCAAATAGAAGCAGATCATTGGCAAATCTCAAGTGAGTTAAGTTCAACTTTCGACATTTGGGATGAAATTTATATGATTTATCAGCTCCTACATCCTTAAGAACACGCGACAAATAATCCATACAGAGAATAAAAAGATATGGAGAGATCGGGTCACCTTATCTCAAGCCTCGAGCGCCCTGGAAGAAACCCACTAGTTCTCCATTCATCTGGATCGAGTAGGCTGGAGTCATGACACAAAGTTTAATCCAATCTATGAATTTTGCCGGAAAGTTCAGCCCTTCCAGTAAATCGAAAAGGAAATCCTAACTCACGGTATCGTAGACTTTCCTAATATAAATTTTCATCAAGTATCGAGGAGACAAGTGTGCCTGGTTGTAATGTATGATGATCTCCTGGCTCAATAAAATGTTGTCAAAAATCGAACAACCTCAAACAAATGCCCCCTTAGCAAGATTTGTAATCTTATGCAAGACCTCACATAGCTGGTTAGCTATGGTCTTGGATATGATTTTATAGAGGACATTACAACATACTATCAGCCTGTACTTCCCCACCACTTGCGGATCACTAACTTTCGGTATGAGACACAAAGCTATAATATTTAGGCACCTCAAGAGCTTTCCCTTTTCAAAGAAGTCCATCACCTCCCAGGTGACATCTCCCCCGTAATCTCCCAACAGTGACGGTAGAACTTGGCTGGAAAGCCATCCGGATCAGGGGACTTTGATACCGGAATAGACCACACCACATCGTTGACTTCCTGCTTTGTTACTGGACGAAGTAAGGGTTCAGAGTCTGCATCAGTCATCAAACTCCTAGCTCTAATGAGGTTTAAGTTGACCTTATTCATACACGCATGGTGTGTACCAAGGAGACCCTTATAAAAATCAACAAAGATCCTCTTCACCTCTTCTGGATGCTCGATTCTGGTACCCTCACTATCCAAAATTGTACAGATAGCATTTGTTTTAGCCCTCGCTTTGATCGAAGAGTGAAAGAAAGATGTGCTCAAATCAGACAAGTTTAGATGTTGAATTTTCGCCCTTTGTTGCAAATACTCTTGCTCAATTTCACTTAACCTCATCAATTCCCGACGAGCAGACCAAAATTGAACAGATAAGGCCCCCTGCTCAGCCCCAATAGTGCTCTCTTGTAGAAGATTTAGGCTCGCTCTGGCTTTAAGAACCTGTGCCGCAATCCCTCTTGAGAAATTACTCTTGAACTGCTTCAAAGCTTTCTTTACTATTTTTAGTGTATAATGAACGACATATGGTAGAGTTCCTCTAACCGAGCTACTCCACTCCAACCGAACTAACTCCTTAAAACCTTGAATCTCGCATAACCAATTTGCCATTCTAAAAGGACAAGCAAAATTGCCTTGCATCTCTTTGTCATGACCCGAGGTGGGCTCGGGTTATGACTTAGAAAGAGTTAAGAGAATTAGAGTTTGGGTAGGGAAGAATTAGAAAGAGATGAGGAAGAGGAGAATTAGAGAAAATAGAGAGAAGTAAAGGGAATTGAGATTGTTGTATTATCATTGAATGAATTGATTACATGTGAGGTATCCAGTACTTATATTAGCTTAAGCCTAGAAAATATCTAGCTAATGCACTAACTAATGGTTAACAACTCAATACAAATATACAACTCATCTAACCAACATAACAACTGAATCTAACTACATCTACTAATACAAGAATATCTCTAACTAACTAATAACTATCATTCCCTCCAATACTAACTACTTAATACTAATACTAATGCCTTTATACTACTTATCCTACTTGTTACAATCATGACACTTTTTGCCCCGAACAACAAGGGGTGAGTGGTCTTAGACACCAGAAGATAGGCATAGTAGTTCTGCATCGAAGCTCTCATGCCAGATAGAGTTTCCAAAAGCCCTGTCAATACGAGACTGAATAGACACAGGTGGATCTTGTTGATTCGACCAAGTAAAGATTATAATTAGCACATTATTTAGATTTTATGATAAATATTAGACTTTTATTTGGGTCATTTGGGTTATAAAAAGGTCTGATTTGGGTCTCAGATCATCATGAGTCGAGTCATATGGGTTGGGTCAAATTTGGGTTTTGTCTAATTCGTGTCAGGTCCTTTCAGGTTTTAGGTTAGCTTGAGCTGGGTGAAGTCAGGTTAAATTCGAGTTGATTCATTTTCAAATTTAAGTCCCAATAAATTTAAAATTTTTCGAGTTGGGGTAGGGTCGAGTAGCGATATGATATTTAATAATGAATTTTGTGTATTTAATATTAAGGTAAATTACATATTATTATCTTAAGGTTTAGTGTGTTAATTCTTAGTCTACAAACTTTGTGAAATAATTTTTTAGTCTAAAAAGTGACGTCTATTTAATAAACTAGTCCAAATAAAGATATGAATGAATAGAACCGAGGCCTGTTTTGCAATCATATACATTGCTATTTTGATTATTTTAATAAATACATATAACTTTCAGGACTAAACAACTATTGTACGAAGTTTATGAATTAAAAAATTAATGCATTAAACTTTGGGGCAGTAATATATAATTTATCTTTAATATTGTTATATAATATTACTAGTTTTGCATATATGACCAGTCAATAAGGATGTCTAAGAAGTGCTTCATTATTAAGGAGAATAATTGCTCATCGCTCACATTAATTGCCTATTTTATCAAACTTTTTTGGACTAAGAAAATAATTTTTATTAAATTTAATTTTTAAATTTCAAAATACTTTAATAATAAAATTTTAAAATATCAAGATAAGTCACTAAATGTATTAAAATTTTAGATATATAAGTAATAAAATTTTTAAAACTTTTAAATATTTTTCCTGCATTAAATTTCAATTGGAGTAATGCAAAAATTTCTTATATAATTTTATCAACTTTTTTGGACTAAGAAAATGCTTTTTATTAAATTTAATATTTAAATTTTAAAATACTTTAATAATAAAATTAAAAACATCAGGATAAGTCACTAAATGTATTAAAAATTTAGATATATAAGTAATAAAATTTTTTGAACTTTTAAGTATTTTTCTTGTATTAAATTTCAATTGGGGTAATGCAAAAATTTATTTTTGAGCATTGGAGTAACGTAAAAGTTACTGCCCAAGTTACATGGGTTAATATTTATGACCTTTACTATTATTATTATTCTTATTCTTATTTTATTATTACTATTATTATTATTTTTATTATTATTATTATTATTATTATTTTCCATCAATGCAATAATGTTATGTTTATAGAACTATACTCTTTTTAATTAAAATAGGAAAATTATCATTTAGCTATCTTGAGATTTGATCATTTTTAACTTAGGAACTCTAACGTTTTAATATATACAACAGGATACCTTAAATTTTAAATATTTTATAACTTATAAATCTTGAAGTTCTATAATTTTATCAACTAGATACCCTTTTATCGAAATTTAATAGATTTTTGCGGAAAATACTAATTAAACACAATTTAAATAATATATTAATATCTTCACTAGAATTTTATAATTTTTTGTCCCAAACTAAAAAAAATGACACATAATTGTGGCAATTTAGGTAATTCATATCAATATTAGATGAATATTTTATCACAATTTACTAACTTTTTTATAAAATATTGACATTACTTATGTTTATTATCATAATTAGCATTTTCTAAATAAATTTGGTTAGATTCTTATAAAAATTTATCAAATTACAATAAAATTTTGAAACCTCAGGGTACTCCTATTATATATATTGAAAAATTAGTGTATTTAGACAATAAATGCTTAAATCTCAAGTTATCCAAGTGATAATTTTTTTATTAAAATAATAATGATTAAATAACACTCTACCTACTCCATTAAGTGATATAGCATAAATAACAAATAGGGTTTTTTTTTTTTTTTTTTTGTTTACTATAAACCACCTATGTTTGCGGTTTCAAAAACCACCTAAAATTTCTAATTTTTCAAAGTCAAGTCTAAACTTTTCAAAATTTTTTAATGTCACACCTTGATGTAACACCATTAAGATTCATTAGTTTTTGCTAACTTAGCATTTTAAAAAATTATTTTCTCTTTTTTTCAAAACCCATGTCAAAAAACTAACGAAAGTTAATAATATTAATATTAAGATGTGACATTAAAAAATTTTGAAAAGTTTAGGTGTAACTTTAAAAAATTAAAAAATCTAGTTAATTTTTTGAAATTACACCTAAAATTTAGATAATTTATACAAAAAATATCCTCAAAAAATTGACTTAATAGAATGGCATTCAAATTTGGTGCTAAGTCCAAAAAACAATGACTTTATAACCTAACTTCGTCAGCATTTGCTAGTCTCCAAAGTACAAAAGAAAGTTAATTCACAAATAGGGGAAGGGGTGAAGAGTTTCGAACTCGGGCCATCTCTTTCTTGAATTTTTTCGATCTTTTTTAGGATTTTTCTTTCTTTTTCTGCTGTAAATATATCATATAGGATTTTTGCCCATTTTAATGAGAGAAAAGAGAGAGAGAGAGAGAGTGAGTGAAAATCTTGTAATACTCCATTGTCGAGCTAGTGAATTTCTCGACCCCTCCTCGTGGTTCTTTCATAAGGCTTTTTGACGTAGAAATTGGTGTCTTCGTTTCTCTTTCTCCCTTACTTTCTTATTTGATTTTTTTTATATTTTATTTTGATATCTAAATCTAACCCAAATATTGAGATATTTCACCTAACAGTTATCATTAGGCCAACTTGAGACAAAAAAACAAAACAATAGTAACGATATTTATGGTTTTTGCAATATTGCAATATGTATTCACCTTAGACTTTTCTTTTCTAAAAGTAAAGATGAATGCTCTAACAGTCGCCTTCTGAGCAGGGCAACATCTAACACATCAATTTTGATCAGAGAGGATATGACACCGAAAATTCTTTCATATTATTTTGGGTTCTTTAAGCAATTAGTCCATAGATCAGTTCATTGCATCAATTTAATTATAGTATTTTAATTTAGCTTTTATACAATTTACATTATATATATATATATATGTATTTTTTTGGACAAAGATTTACATTATAAGAATTATATCATAGCGTAAATTTCATGCATAGTAAATCTTTTTATTTTTGGGTCAAAAGTGGGTTCAAATTCGATCACGGTATGGATTTATGCCAGGTTACTTGCATATGTAATGACCAGACAATTAAAATTTACAAAATTAATTTAACTTTAAGTACATAATATGACTAAATTGCCACAATGTCTATTATATAGGAATTAAATTAATACGATTTTCCATATACAACTTAAAGAAAACAACAACGTAACACAACATACAAATTGTATATGAGACTCTGACATATACAACCCATATATTTTTATTTTATTATTAAAATATAACAATCAACCAAAGAGGGCACCAACACGCCGTCACTGGATCCCATTAGAACTCCGAAGTTAAGCGTGCTTAGGCGAGAGTAGTACCAGGATGGGTGACCTCCTGGGAAGTTCTCACCCTCAGGTTGGGGGCACTGGGAAACAGCCTCTCTTCAAGTTAACACCTTGAAGGGGGAAGACTGCGTACATCCGCGCCCCCCCCCCCCCCCCCCTCCCAAAAGACCCTGCGTAGGCGGGAGCCCTTGAGGCACTGGGTATGTTCCTATTAAAATATAACAATCAAAATTTTAAATTTAAAGTAATGTTATTATCAAGATAAGAATACTATTTTCAGGACAATTTTATGACCATCATTCTCCGTAAGTCACATAACTATATGTAAATCACAAATTTTACATGAAAAAAACAATGCCTTAAATTTAAGGATAAATTACATACTAGTATCCCAAGGTTTGGTACATTAATTTTTTAATCTACAAATTTTGTGAAATAATTTTTTAATTCAAAAAGTAACACATAATTAATAAAATAGTCAAAATAACAATGTAAAATATTGAAAGCGATGCCTATTTTGCACTCTTTTACGTCGCTATTTAGACTATGTTGTTAAATCTATGTAATTTTTTAGTCTAAAAACATATTTCACAAAATTTGTAAACTAGAAAATTAATATATTGGGAGTACAAATATGTAATTTATCCAAAATTTAAATACATAGATATCGATAGAGCTCTCTTATTGACTTTTCTAAGCCACCAAAAGTTTAAATGAATCCACCGTTGACTAGGATGACTTGACCGTTGACCCACTCGCCACTGTCTCCGGCCAAGAACCCCGCCACCGACGCAACATCTCCGGTCTCCCCGATCCTCTCCAGCGGCGCGATGGTCCTTGCCATTGCGATGCGCTCCTCAGACATGTTGTTAAGGAAGAGTTCGGTGGCGATGGGCCCCGGCGCAATGCAATTTGCAGTGATTGCAGTCCCCCTGAGCTCCTTGCATAGAACCTTAGTCATTGCCTCCACTGCCGCCTTCGCCGCCGTGTATGACCCGTACCCCGGCATGAGCGCTTTTGCTAGGGCGGAAGAGAAGGTGATGATTCTCCCTCCGCCACCTTTCTTTAAACGCCCCACCGCCTCTCGACAACATAGGAAGGTTCCCCTGGTGTTGACTTTGAAGATTCTGTCGAAGTCCTCCGTCGGGGTGGCGGCGAGTTTGGGTTGTTTTGGGTCGGCTATGCCGGCGTTGGCTACCAGGATGTGGGGTGGGACCTGCATGTTAAAGAGTTCATGTGTGAGTTTGATTAGAAATTTAAGGGGTTTGATATTAAAGGTGTCGCAACTTAGTTTGAACATTTATCGTATAGATACTCTTGATGATGGTGATATTAGAAAGACAATAGATATAGAAGTGAGGTGTATCACGTTGTGTATAGAACTCGAGTTGAGCTTGGCTCAATTTTGGCATGGCTCGGTTGAGGTTCAACCTATTTAGCTTTGTTTTTGCTCATTCAAGTAGATATAGTTTGGATTAAGCTTAAAATGGGTCATCTATACCCAATATTGGAGTCAGTTGGACATATTTAACTTCGCAATTTGTATCAAGATTAACTCATTTAAGCTGCTTTAGGGGGTATGCTACCCCTAAAGCTTAGACTTTACTAGGCTCGAGCTCAACTTGTGTCCAAATGAGTTCACTCATATATAGAGTCTCAAATTTGGTAGTATTTTATCATTGAATTAAGGCCTCTTCAACATATGCTACATCTTTCTTTTCGTTAACTAGGGTGTCTAGTCCAGCTTATATGCGCCGGATGTACTCCCTGTGTCACGTGGACCTTTTACGTCATGAATTCCCCCATCATGTAACATGACAAGTTATAATAAATCTATGGTCCTAATAAAAAACAGTTTTCATCCAATAAGAGTATATATATCCATTATCCATACCTTAAATGCCTCCTCAGCTGCGTCAAATAAGGCCTTGACCTGATCCGGCTCAGAGACATCAGCCTTAACCGCGATAGCACGTGGACCACTCGAGCAAGGATAGGAGGAGTTGATATGGGAGACGACCTCTTCAGCGGAAGCAGCTGAGGAGGCGTAGTTGACAATAACCTTAGCGCCAAGAGAGGCGAGGTGGATAGCGATCGCCTTGCCGATCCCCCGAGAGCTGCCAGTGACGATGGCCACTCGGTCTTGAAGGGATCCGGCCACGGACCCAGGTGTGTTAGTTTGTGTGGCCATCTGATAATGCAAAGAAGTAAAAAGCAAATAAAAAGAGTTAAATTTTGGGGCTTGAGTAATTCTTAGGCAAATGAAGGTGCTTTATTTATAGGGGGTAGGTGCAACAAAACTTGCATTTTACTATATAAATAATATGCAAATTTAAACAATATAGTATGTTACGAAACTCAGAAAAAAAAATATTAAGTAAAGAGTTTATTTGTAGTTTTTAGCTATTCAAAAAAATTAAAAAAAATTAAAAATTGATTTTACAAATAATATTTTCTTTTTTTTTTTCCTCTCAGGGTCTGTGTTTTAATTTTTTTATCATTTGATTGTCAAGTGAAAATTAAAAAATAAATATTTTTAAAAATTAAAAACTACAAATAAAAAATAATGTCAAATAGACTCTTGAAGTATTAGAATGCTTTTTTTTTTTTTGTTCTCCAGATATACTGTCATTTTTTTCTTAAGATATGGTTAATATAAAATTCATATTATGCCATTTTCTTAGGCCGATGATAACTAGGATTGGTCCTGATATTCTCGGGACTTCAAGTAAAATTTTTAAAATAGGCTCTTAACTATATGACATTTCTCTTAAAATTTACTATTATTAATAATTATTACTTTAAAAATTATAACTTCTAAAATTTGAGACCCTAAGGTAGAAAAGACTAACGCAAGGGCTCATTTTGTTGCGAAACTTCATTGCTCTCTCTCTTGTCAGCATAATTGGTGGAGGTTTGTCCCTCCTGGTCTCGGCCAAATGGTTAATGCTGATACTGGTCTTATGTAGTCGTTGGCCTTCGCGTATTTTAATGTTCAGGAAAAAAAAAAAAAAAAGGAGAGTACTAACGCGAGAGCTAGCCGTATTAAGTGGACAAAAATGTCCGTCCTTTTAATTTTTGTTTTTATTTTTTGAACTTTCAACTATATGACGTATACGGCGGCCGAATTTTGGATTGTTTTTATTAAAATAAAACATGATTTTTTTGGGTCAAAAAATAATACATGATTAACTGATGTAGCGTAAATTAAAAAAAAAAAAATTTTACTATAAACTACCTATATTTATAATTTTAGAAAACTATCTAAAATTTTTAATTTTTTAAAGTCATATTTAAATTTTTTAAAGTTTTTTAATATCACACCTTAATGTAGCGGTTAAAATCCATTAGTTTTTTGCTGACTTGATATTTTAAGAAATAATTTTTTAAAATATAAAAATATATATTTAAGTATTTAATTATTTTAAATACAAATTCAAATTTTTTAAAATTATTTTCTCTTTTTTTTTGAAACCCATGTTAGCCAAAATTAACGAAAGTTAATGGTGTTAACATCAAGGTGTGACAGTGAAAAACTTTGGAAAGTTTAGGTGCGACTTTAAGAAATTAGAAAATCTTGCTGATTTTTTAAAATTGGACCTAAAATTTAGATAATTTATAGTAAAAAAAAATCCTTAAAAAATTAACTTAATGGAATAGCTTTCAGAAATGGTTTTTTTTTTTTTTTTTTTTTGAAAAGATTTCTAATTTGTTGATAAGTCCAAAAAACCAATGACCTTATAACCTAACTTTGCTAGCATTTGCTGGTCACGAAAGTTACAGGTGTACATTGGTCCAAGACCGGACCGAGCCGGACTATACTGGACTGGACCGAAGACCAAAGTATATCAAATCATGAGATTGAGAACCGGGTTGGTCCGATCCAAGACTAGCTAGAAACTGTCTAGACCAGATCTGGTCGATTTGGACCGATTTTTATCAAACAATTGCAATTATAAAAGGAAAAACGCTTTGATACAAAAGTTGAAAATCAGAAAATAATGATAATAGTATAATTTACACAATATATATATATATATATAAGTTTAGTTGTACGGGATATTTATATAATTATTAAATAGTAAAAAAAATAAATTTTAACTTTCTAAAATTTAATGTTAAGATACATACATTATATATTAATTATATATTAAAATTATTTACCTAAAATATTTAATGCGTAATTGATAGTGGTGGGCCTCGGTCCAATCTTCGGATTTTTCGATCTTGGACAGGACCAGATCGAAGACCTATTAAGCCTATACACTAGGACCGAAGACCGGACCGATTTTTGTTCACCCTTAACCAAAGTATAAGGAAAGTTAATTCACAAAAAGGGGAAAGAATGACGAGTTTCGAACTCGAGTCATCTCCCAATGGGAGTAAGGTAATTATTGTTGTGTTGTGTCTTAAATTTTTTTCTATCTCTTCTAGGATTTCTCTTTCTTTTTTTGCTATAAATATATCATGCAGGATTTTTGCCCATTTTAGTGAGAGAAAACAGAAAGAGAGAGAGAGTGAGGGAGCGAGTGAAAATCCTGTACTACTTCATTTTCAATCTACTAAATTTTTTCGACCCCTACCCGTGGTTCTTTCATGATACTTTTCAAAGCAAATACTGGTGTCTTCATTTCTTTTTATTTATAATTATCGGCATAGCCGAAGTACAACCCAGGGGTTTCGACACAGCGAGCCCTGACACTCCGATAACGGAAGTGGTACAGGAGAAAAAATCAGAGAAAAAAACAACAGGAAAAGGGCAACCGGAATAGGATAAGAAACAACACAGGACACCAACCTGCAACCAACACAACAGGAAAAAGGAGAACCTAGAGCAACCGAGAGAGACAAGGTCAAGAAGCTACAAAAAAACTGGAAAACAAGATGTAACAGATCTGATCGTGGGCCGAACAGGAGAATGGAGGAACATGAAAGCAAATCAGGGAGAAACTTAGTCCATTTGTGCAAAGCACTTGATAATAAGGGATTCATCACCGTGAAATCCCAACCAAGCTGCTTCCCAATTTCCCGTGTTTCTTTCCCCTTGAGCAGTTTCTCAGCCGTAATATACTTCTTGTTCTTGTTTTGAGTCTTCTTCTGTCCTTTGGCCTTGGTCAATTTTTCAGGCATCCTCTTCCCACTGCTACCAGGAGACATATCTTTGAGGAACTCTTGAAGGTTCCGTTTCTCTTGATCTTTTTTCCAACTCTTGAGAGCCTTGCGTTCCCTTTTGGTGGCACCATCATTGGTTTCCGGACGCCCCGATCTCTCTCTTCTTCTTCTTGCCCTTGCCTTTGAAGTTTCCGCAATATCTTGTGCCAGATTCACACACAAGTCCAAGTTCTCGTCATGACAGTGGTCATTAAGTGGTTCAAAACCCGGTGGGAAGACTGGTCCCGATGACTCAGACTGTCTGTCACTACTAGTGCTTGGTATTTGATTAACTTGAGGTGTGCTCTGAACTTGCATCCCCTGTGATCTGGTACCACTGTCTTCAATCCAAGGAAGAAGGAGTTGCAAGCTTACACATGGTCTGTTTACCTGGCACGGTATAACTACGGGTTGTTCAAAGTCTAGAGCTGGGGAAAGGTAGACAGACGAGTATGGGGACTGCATAACCCAGGGCCAACTACCAATAACCTGATGGTTAACATGTAGCGTAACATGCCCGTCATTCAGATTATTAGTACGCACATCCATATAGCCAGTCCTCAGGTGTATCTGGGGACCCATCTCCTGGATCGCGTTAGGGCCAATAGGATCCGGGTTGGTATTGGGATTTATGTTAGGAGCTTGGCGTGGGGTTAGAGCGTCTTCCTTGGTTAATATGACAGCCGCTACGAGGTGGATAACTTCCGCGGAATAATTCGGGATTAGCTCGGAGTTCCCTTCCTTTACAAATACCATTCAGCTTCCTCCCCTGAAATTGACTTGCACCACCTGGTGAATAGTGAATAGGGAGCATGTATCGATGAGAACCTTCGCCACTTCCATAGATCTCATCGCCAATGTTCTCGCATCCACTCAAATGAAGTTACCCCAGACTCGCGCAAAACTAGTGAAGCTCTCCGTCAACTAGCACTGTAATGGGAGCTTTCCCCCTTATCTTCTTATTTGAATTGTTTTTTATATTTTATTTTGCTATCTAAATCGAACCCAGATATTGGGATATTTCACGCCTAATAGTTATCATTACACCAACTTGTGACAAAAACAAAACAATGGCGACGATATTTATGGTTTGTCCAACATTGCAATATGTATTCAACTCAGATTTTTTACAGCCACCTTGTGCACGTGGGAAGACCTAAGATATCAACTTTGATAGGAGAAAACATGACACCTAAAATCCTTTCATATTATTTTGGGTTTTTTAAGCAATTAGTCCATATAGTCGGTTCATTGTGTTAATTTAATTATAGTATTTTAATTTAGCTTTTATACTATTTACATAATATATTTATACATATATACTTTTTTGGACAAAGATTTACATTACGAGAATTTAATCATGGAGTAAATTTCATGTGAAGTAAATCTTTTAAAGTTTGGGTCACAAGTGCGTTCAAATTCTGATCAAGGTGTGAGTTTATACCAAGTTACTTGCATATGTAATGATCAAACAATTAAAATTTATAAAATTAATTTAACTATATACTATGACTAAATTGCCATAATGTCCATTATATAGGAACTGAAATAATACAATTTTTTTTGAACAGAATAATACGATTTTTCTTTAAACAAAAAGGAAAATCGATACAACATAAACAAAACAACAACGTCGCACAACATACAAATTGTATACGATACTCGAATATATACATCCCCATTTATTTCTATTTTATTATTAAATATAAACATCAAAATTTTAAATTTAAGGTAATATTATTATCAAAGTAAAAATAGTATTATCAGAACAATTCTATGATCATCATTCTCTTGAAGTCACATAACTATCATGTAAATCACAAAATTTATCTAAAAATAACAATGCCTTAAATTTAGGAGTAAATTACATATTACTAACTCAAAGTTTAGTGTATTAATTTTCAGTCCATAAACTTTATGAAATAATTTTTAATCCAAAAATGAATACATAATTAATAAAATAGTCCAAATAATAGTGTAAAATATTAAAAGCAAGGCCTATTTTGCACTCTTTCAAATTAATATTTAAATTATTTTATTAAATATATATTTCACAAAATTTATGGACCAAAAAATTATTACACTAACAGTACAAATATATAATTTTCTCTAAATTTAGAAGGGTAAATTACAGAAAACCCCCTGTCTTTTGCTTCAAAAACCAAAAACCCCCTCACAATTAAAAGTACTCATAAAACCCCCTCACTTTTAAAAATTTATCACTTAACCCCCATGCAATTTATTTTTGACCATTTAACCCTTAATATTAATTTTGTTTTTAGAAAAAGATTTTATATTATTAGAAAAAAATAAATATTTTATATTTGTAGCAAAAAAAATTAAGGAAATTTTCTATATTTATAAAAATATAATTATTTTAATTAATTATAGTAATATTATATAGGTTCAGAAGATAAAAAATAGTTTTAAAACTTTAAAAAAAATATTATATGATAAAATATAACTTTTTTTATTGAGGGGCAAAATGGTAAAAAAAAGTTATTTGGGGGTAAAGTGAAAATTTTTCAAAAGTTATGGAGTTTAGTGAGTGATTTTATTTGTGAGGGTTTTTTTGTTATTGAAGCAAAAGTCGGGGAGTTTTCTGTAATCCACCATTGACTAGGATAACTTGACCGTTGACCCACTCGCCGCTATCTCCGGCCAAGAACCCCACCACCTACGCAACATCCCAGGTCTCTTCGATCCTCTCAAGTGGCATGATGGTCCTTGCCATCGCGATGCCCTCCTCAGGCATGCTGCTAAGGAAGAGCTCGGTGGCGATGGGCCATGGCGCGATGCAATTTGCAGTGATTGCAGTCCCCCTGAGCTCCTTGCATAGAACCTTAGTCATTGCCTCCACTGCCGCCTTGGCCACCGTGTATGACCCGTACCCTGGCATGAGAGCTGTCGACCTTTGTTCAGTCGCCCCACAGCCTCCCGACAGCAGAGGAAGGTTCCCCTGGTGTTGACTTTGAAGATTCTGTCAAAGTCCTCCATTGGGGTGGTGCCGAGTTTGGGTTGTTTTGGGTCGGCTATGCTGGCATTGGCTACCAGGATGTGGGATGGGACTTGCGTGTTAAGGAGTTCACATGTGAGTTTGATTAAAGGTTTATGGGATTTGATGTTAAAGGTGTCGTAATTAAGTTTGAATAGTTTTATCATACAGATATGCTTGATGTTGGTGAGATTAGAAAGAAAATGAATAGACAAGTGAGGTGTATCACGTAGTGTATAGAACACGAGTTGAGCTTGGCTCGACTTATTAAGCTCAAAGTTGGCATGTCTCGGTTGAGGTTCAACCTATTTAGCTCCGTTTTTGCTCATTCCAGTTTGATATAGTCTTGATTAAGCTTAAAAATGGATCATCTGAACCCAATTTTGGAGTCAATTGGACATATTTAACATCGTAATTTGTATCAAGATTAACTCATTTAAGTTGCCTTAGAGGGTGTGCTACCCTTAAAGCTTAGACTTTACTAGGCTCAAGCTCAACTTGTATCCAAATGAGTCCACTCATATAGAGTCTAAAATTTGGTAGTGTTTTTATCATTGAATTAAGGCCTCTTTAGCATATGCTACATCTTTCTTTTTGTTAACTAGGGTGTCTGGTCTAGCTTATATGCACCAGATTTACTCCATGTGTCACGTGGACCTTTTACATCATAAATTCCCCTATCATGTAACATGATAAGTTACAACAACTCTACGAGTGGTCCTAATAAGAAGCAGTTTTCATCCAATAAGTTTATATATATCCATAACTTAAATGCCTCCTCAACAGCGTCAAATAAGGCCTTGACCTGATCCGGCTCAAAGACATTAGCCTTAATCGCGATAGCACGTGGACCACTCGTGCAAGGATAGGAGGAGTTGATATGGGAGACGACCTCTTCGGCAAGAGCAGCAAAGGAGGAATAGTTGACAAGAACTTTAGCACCAAGAGAGGCGAGGTGGATGGCGATGGCCTTGCCGATCCCCCGTGAGCTGTCGGTGACAATGGCCACCCGGTCTTAAAGGGATCCGGCCACGGACCTGGACATTTTAGTTTGTGTGGCCATTTGATAATACAAAGAAGTAAAAAGCAAATAAAAAGAGTTAAATTTTAGGGTTTGAATTATTCTTAGGCATTTATCTATAGGGGGTAGGTCTAATAAACTTGCTGTAGAGCACAAAATTCCGAAAGCAGTAAATGAACGAAATAAATGCACCACAAAGTAGTATTTCTTATATTTTTTCAGTAGAAAATGGGTACAATCTTTGTATACGTGTACTAATTACAAATATACGAAAATCCTCTGATTCGATCTCCACGATACTTGATGAGCCCTTTGTTGATGGCTTGGACTTGGAAACTTGAAAGAGGACACGAGACTTAATCTCAATCAAGTGACTTCTGTAAAGTAGAGGGCTCATGGCTTGATCTCCATCTTCAAGGATGATTTGGGTTCTAACTTTGAAGGCAGAGGGCATGAAGCTTATTCTCTATTTCATTTGAATTTGGAGGCTTTGGAAAAGAGAGTACAAGTAGTTCTCTTTTATTTTTTCCTTGGGAGAGTATTTGGCTTCTTTATTTTTCCCACTCCCCTCTAAATGAAGAGAGGCTCCTCTATTTATAAAGGAAGAGTCCTTCTTTGGCAAGGGCTTAACTTTGTAGTAGTGGACCCGAATTTCATTTAAAGCTTCACGGACTCAAGCTTACTTTGGCCTTAAGCTTTGCGGGCTTAACCTTTGACCTTTGACATAGAAGTCGTTTGGGTCTACGTTCGACTTGGAAATCATTTGGGTTTAAGGTTCAACTTTAAGGTCATTTTGTGTTTGATTCGACTTGGGAGTTATTTGGCTTGGGTTTGATTTGTAAGTCCTTTTGGCTTTAGTTTTGACTTGGAGTCATCTGGGCTTGATTCGACCTGAGAGTCATTTGGACTTGGACTTTGACTTGAGAGTCATTTTGGGCTTGGGCTTTAACCCACAGAGTCATTTTAGATTCGACTTGAGAGATTTGGATTTGGACTTGGAAGTCATTTTGGGTTTGAGGTTGTTTGAGCTAACTCGAATTTAGTCAAAATGTTGACTTTTAAGGACTTGATCTCAGTCGAGTGTTGACTTTTATTTAAATTGCTTCCTTTTCGAGGCGCACATTTAATATATAAACGTGATAAAATTTTCATGTCTACACTTGCTTCTTAGTATATATATAATATACAAAGTTAAACAATATAGTATGTTATGAAACTCACAAAAAAAGATTAAGGGTTTATTTGTAGTTTTTAGTTATTCAAAAAAATTAAAAAATTGTTTTTACAAATAATATTTCCTTTTTTTCCCTTAAGGTGAGTGAAAATTAGTAAAATTAAAAAATAAATATTTCTAAAATTAAAAACTACAAATAAAAAATAATGTCAAATAGACTCTGAAGATGTTTTTTTTTTTTTTTTTTCCAGATATATTGTCATTTTTTCTTAAGATATGTTTAATATAAAATTCATACTATGTCATTTTCTGAGGCTGGTGGTAATTGGGATTGGTCTTGATATTCTCGGGACTTCAAGTAAAAATTTTAAAATAGGCTTTTACGTATATGATATTTCTCTTAGAATTTATTATTATTAATAATTACTACTTTAAAATTTACAACTTTTAAAATTTGAGACCCAGAGGTAGAAAAGACTAACGCGAGAGCTAGATATATTTAGTGGACGAAAATGTCCTTTCCTTTAATTTTTGCTTTGTTTTGTTTTGTGCGCGGGGGTCGAATTTTAGATTGTTTTTCATTAAAATAATACATGATTAAATAACACTCTACCTACTCCATTAACTGATACAGCGTAAATAAAATAAAATAAAAAAGAATTTTTTTTACTATAAAATACTTATATTTGCGGCTTTAAAAAATTACTTAAATTTTTTAATTTTTAAAAAATTTTAAATGTCACGCCTTAATGTAATTTCATTAAGATTCATTAGTTTTTGCTGACTTCACATTTTAAGAAATAAATTTTTAAAATATAAAAATATATTTTAAAATATTTTTAAGTATTTTAATATTATTTTAAATATAAATTCAAAATTTTTAAAATTATTTTCTCTTTTTTTTCCCAAAAATCCATGTCAGCAAAAACTAACAAAAGTTAACCGCATTAACGTCAAGGTGTGACATTGAAAAACTTTAGAAACTTTAAATGTGACTTTAAAAAGTTAAAAAATCTAGCTAATTTTTTAAACCGCACCTGAAATTTAGATGATTTAGAGTAAAAAAGAATCCTTAAAAAATTAACTTAATGGAATAACTTTCAAATCTGTTGATAAGTCCAAAAAAACAATGACCTAGTAACCTAACTTTGTTAGCATTTGCTGGTCTCCAAAGTTATGTGTGCACATCTGTCCAAGACCGGATCAAACCGGACCGAAGGATCGAAGACCAAAGTATGTCAAATCATCGAGACCGAGATCTGGACCGATTAAAATCGAGTCGGTTCAATCCAAGATCGGTTAGAAACCGGATTGGACTAATTTTGGACCGATTTTATCTAACAATTGCAATTATAAGAAGAAGAACGCCTTTATAGAAAGTTAAAAATTAGAAAACAATGATAATATATATATAATTTAAGGTTAGTTATATGGGATATTTAGTTTTTTGATAAATGTCGTCGAAGCCGAAGTACAAACCAGGGACCTCGACAAGCGAGCCCTAAACACCCCGTAAACGGTAGGCGGTACAGAAAATCCGATCAAGGAAAAAACAACAGGGAGGACAACAGGAACAGGAAAACAAAAAAAGGACTGGACACAACCCTGCAACCTGCACAACAGAAAAACCGGAGCCCCGAAGGAAGAAGAGAGAACATGATAGAAGGGCAGAAAGAAGAGCAGGAAGAAAATACACGCAACAGAACTGAAAGTAGGCTAGACTGGAATCTGAGGAAGAGAGGAGCACAGCAAAACCAACAGAGATCTGAGGGAGATAGCCACTGCAAGTCACTCCCTAGTCCATCAGTGCAAAGCGCTCGATCATGAGAGATTCATCGCCATGAAAAGCTAACCCGAGCTTTTTCCCTATTTCCCATGTTTCTTTTCCTTTCAGTAGTTGCTCAGCTGTAAAATTCTTCTTGTTCTTGTGCCATGTCTTCTTCTTTCCTTTTCCTTTGGTCAATATCTCATGCATCTTCTTACCACCGCTTCCTGGAGACATAACTTTAAGGAACTCTTGTAGATTCCATTTCTCTTGTTCTTTTTTCCAACGTTTGATTGGCCTACGCTTCCTCTTAGTAGCAACATCAATAGGCTCCTGATGCCCCTGTTTCTGCCTTCTCCTTCTTGCCCCTGCCTTGGAAGTCTCCGCAATATATTGTGCCAGTTCCATACACGATTCCAATCCCCCATTATGACTATGAGCATTCAGTGGTTCAAAGCCAGGTGGGAAAATAGTGCCCGACGACACAGACCCCACGTCACTACCAATGTCTGGTATCTGATCATTTTGAGGTGTGTTCTGCTCTTGCAACCCATGTGATCTGGTTCCACTATCTTCAATCCAAGGCAGAAGTAGTTGCGTGCTCACACATGGTCTGGTTGCCTGGTATGGAATTACTAACGACTAGGCTAGGTCTGGCGCCGGGCAATGGTATACGGTCGATTATGGGGAATATACATACATTATAATTATTAAATTGTAAAAAAATAAATTTTTAATTTTCTAAGATTTAATATTTTTAGATATATACATTATATATTAAAATTATTTACCCAAAATATTTAATGTATAATTGATGGTGATCGGTCTTTGGTCCGGTCTTCGGATTTTTTGATCGTGGACTAGACCGGACCGAAGATCGATTTAGCCCATATATTAGGATCGAAAACCGGACCGACCCGTTCTAGTCCAATCCACTGGTCCGGACCAATTTTTGTTCACCCCTATGCAAAGTATAAAGGAAAGTTAATTCACAAATAGGGGAAAGGATGACGTGTTTCGAACTTGAGTCATATCCCAATGGGAGTATGATAATTATTATTGTGTTGTGTCTTAAATTTTTTTTGTGCTTTTCATGCCCTTCATGTTTTTTAGGTTGGGGGTCCTCGAAAACAGCCTCTCATGATGGGGTAAGGCTGCCTATATCCGACCCTCCCAGACCCTGCTCACGCGGGAGCGCTTGTGGCACTGGGCTTGTTATTGTTGTTGTCTTAAATTTTTTATCTCTTCTAGGATTTCTCTTTCCTTTTTCTACTACAAATATATAACGCAGGATTTTTGCCCAATTTAGTGAGAGAAAACAGAGAGAGAGAGAGAGGGAGCGAGTGAAAATCCTGTACTACTTCATTTTCGATCTACTAAATTTTTTCGACCCCTACCCGTGGTTCTTTCATGAAACTTTTCGAAATAAAAACTAGTGTCTTCATTTCTCTTTCCCCCTTATCTTTTTATTTGAAATTTTTTTAGATTTTATTTTGGTATCTAAATTGAACGCAGATATTAGGATATTTCACCTAACAGTTATCATTACACCAACTTGAGACAAAAAACAAAACAATGGCGACGATATTTATGGTTTTTCCAATATTGCAATATGTATTCAACTTAGATTTTTCTTTTCTAAAGGTAAAGACGAATGCTCTAACAATCACCTTCTGCGTGAGTGAATACCTAAGACGTCAGCTTTGATAAGAGAGGATATGACACCTAAAATCCTTTCATATTTTTTTGGGTTCTTTAAGCAATTAATCCATATAGTCGGTTTATTGTATCAATTTAATCATAGTGTTTTAATTTAGCTTTAATACGATTTACATTATATATTTATACATATATATATTTTTTTGGACAAAGATTAACATTTTAAGAATTTAATCATGAAGTAAATTTCATGTGAAGTAAATCTTTTAATGTTTGGGTCGCAAGTGTGTTCAAATTCGATCAAGGTATGAGTTTATACCAGATTACTTGCATATGTAATGATTTTAGACAACTAAAATTTTCGAAACTAATTTAACTTTATCTACATAATATGACAAAATTGCCACAATGTCTATTATAAAGGAACCAAATTAATACGATTTTTCATCTAATAAAAAAAATTGATACAACTTAAACAAAACAACAACGTCACACAACATACAAATTGTATACGAGACTTGGACATACACAACCCTATTTATTTCTATTTTATTATTAAATATAAAGATCAACAACAACTATCCCAGTGCCTCAAGAGTTCCCGCTTGGGCAAGGCCTAGGAGGGGTATGATGTACGCAGCCTTACCCCATCGGGGTGATACCAGTGGCGGATCTACGTCAAGTGTAGGGTGGGCTTAAGCCCAAGCTGACTTGGATAATAAATATATCAGCCTGGGATATGTGCTGCTGGACGCGGGATCGAATCCCGCATGGTTCAATTTTGAGTTACTTTTTTCTGGACAAATGACATTTATTTTGGGAGAATTGTTCCTATACATTAATTATACATTTTACTATGTCTAAAGCTCTTTTCGTACCTAATATTAAATATTATATATTTTTAAAAAATAAAAATAAATAATTTTGTTATATGTCAATGGTCTTACTGGTTGTTATTTAAGTACACGCATAAATTACTCACATACTCTCTCAAAAATTTTAATTTGTATGCAAATGACTTCAATTTTTCTTTATAAACCTTTCGACTCTAGAACTTAGATCATATAAATTGTGTATTTATACTTATATATTTAATTGATTCTTATTCAGGCTTATTTTTAATATTTATATTACTTACATATAATGGTTGAAACTAAATATTTCTTATCTTGAGGAGTAATTGTGTACTAAATATTTCTTATCTTGAGGAGTAATTGTGTTCAAAAAAAATCTTTACGAGTGATTAAGAATGTCCACATTTTGACTGTGAATGAAAATATAAGAGAAATATACAACTAATAAATTAAATGAAGTAAACGTGAAAGTAAATTGTAATTCAATCCCACTCTAAATCAAAATTCTAGATCCGCCACTGGGTGAGACATTGACAAGAGACTGTTTACGAGGACCTCCAACATTAATAAAGATCAAAAATTTGAAATTTAAGGTAATATTATTATCAAGATAAAAATACTATTATCAGGACAATTCTATGATCATCATTCTCTAAAAGTCACATAACTATCATGTAAATAACAAAATTTACCTAAAAATAACAATGCCTTACATTTAAGGATAAGTAACATATTACTAACCCAAGGTTTGGTGCATTAATTTTTTGGTCCACAAACTTTGTGAATATAATTTTTTAATCCAAAAATTAATACATATTTAGTAAAATAGTCCAAACAACAGCGTAAAATATTAAAAACGAGGCCTATTTTGCACTCTTTTATGCCAATATTTAGATTATTTTATTAAATATATGTTTCACAAAGTTTATAGACCAGAAAATTAATACACTGACAGTACAAATATATAATTTACCCTAAATTTAAATACTTAGATATCTGTATGGCTCTGAGCCGCCCAAAGTCTAAATGAATCCACCGTTGACTAGGATAACTTGACCGTTGACCCATTCGCCGCTCTCTCCGGCCAAGAACCCCACCACAGGCGAAACATCCTGGGTCTCTCCGATCCTCTCTAGCGGCGCCATGGTCCTTGCCATCGCAATGTCCTCCTCAGGCACTCTGCTCAAGAAGATCTCGGTGGCGCTGGCCCCTGGCGCAATGCAATTTGCAGTATAATTGCAGTCCCCCTGAGCTCCTTGCATAGAACCTTAGTCATCGCCTCCACCGCCGCTTTAGCCGCCAAGTATGGCCCGTACCCCGGCCTGAGCGCTGTCACTAGGGTGCCAGAGAGTGTGATGATTCTCCCTCCGCCACCTTTCTTCAGTCGCCCTGCTGCCTCCCGACAACACAGAAAGGTTCCCCTGGTGTTGACTTTGAAGATTCTGTCGAAGTCCTCCGTCGGGGTGCTGGCGAGTTTGCGTTGGTTTGGGTGGGCTATGCCGGCGTTGGCTACCAGGATGTGGGGTGAGACCTGCGTGCTAAGGAGTCTGATTAGAAGTTTAAGGGGTTTGATGTTAAAGCTGTCGTAATTAAGTATGAATATTTATCATATAAATACTTTTGATGTTGGTGATATTATAAAGAAAATGAATACAGAAGCGACGTGTGTCACGTGACGTATAGAACTGGAGTGAGCTTGGTTGTACTTATCAAGCTCAAGTTTGGCATGGCTCAGTTGAGGTTCAACCTATTTAGCTTCATTTTGCTCATTCAAGTTTGATATAGTCTTTACTAAGCTTAAAAATGGATCATCTGAACCCAATACTGGAGTCAATTGGACATATTTAACTTCGTCATTTATATCAAGATTGTTGGGGATCCTTGGAAACAGCCTCCCTTCAGAGTAGCACCCCAAAGGGGGAAGGCTGCATATATCCACCCCCACACCCTGTGCATGCGGGAGCCTTGTGGCGCTGGGACTGTTGTTGTTATAATTTATATCAAGATTAACTCATTTCCGTTTCTTTAGGGGACTTTACTAAGCTCGAGCTCAGCTTGTGTCCAAATGA
Organism: Simmondsia chinensis; assembly: GCA_018398585.1. NCBI lineage: Eukaryota > Viridiplantae > Streptophyta > Magnoliopsida > Caryophyllales > Simmondsiaceae > Simmondsia > Simmondsia chinensis. The sequence goes on from JAGTTD010000014.1 coordinate 4,487,267, forward strand.
GTCCACTCATGTAGAGTCTCAAATTTGGTGGTGTTTTTATCATTGAATTAAGGCTTCTTCAACATATGCTGCATCTTTCTTTTTGTTAACTAGGGTGTCTGGTCTAGCTTATACGCACCGGTTTTACTCCCTCTGTCACGTGGACCTTTTACGTCATAATTTTCCCTATCATGTAAAATGACAAGTTATGATAAATCTACGGATGATGGTAATAAGAAACAATTTTCTTCCAATTAGAGTATATATGTCCTTAATTTAAATGCCTCCTCAGTGGCGTCGAATAAGGCCTTGACCTGATCCGGCTCAGAGACATCAGCCATAACCGCAATAGCACGTGGACCACTCGAGCAAGGATAGGAGGAGTTGATATGGGAGATGACCTCTTCGGCAAGAGCAGCAGAGGAGGAATATTTGACAACAACTTTAGCACCAAGAGAGGCGAGGTGGATGGCGATGGCCTTGCCGATCCCCCGAGAGCTGCCGGTGACAATGGCCACCCGGTTTTGAAGGGATCCGGCGGATGTGTTACTTTGTGTGGCCATTTAATAATACAAAGAAGTAAAAAGCAAATAAAAAGAGTTAAATTTTACGGTTTGCGTAATTCCTAGGCGAATGAAGGTGCTTTATTTATAGGGGGTAGGTGCAACAAACTTGCATTTTAGTGTATATATAATATAACAGCGGCAAATCTACGTTGGATATATAAACAGTAGAATATAATAATACACACCTCAATATCCCTTAGCTGACAAGGCTTCTTTCATGGTTACCGCTTCCACTGCTACCGCCATCTCTGCCTTCCCGGGTTGCCGCCAATGTACATATCACCACCTTACTGCCAACCCGCATACGCCATGCAACCGCCATACTAGCATCCTCCACTTGGCAACTAGGCCGGATGCATCACCCGCCACCTGTCTCCTTCTAGAGTCCTCTCCACCCTTCTAGAATCTTTCATACATGCCACCTCACCCCCTCCCCATACTTGTATATATATAGGTAGAGATTGCTAGGGTTAGATATGTTGAGAATTGTAATGTATGTGTTCTTTTGTTTCTCCCCCTCTATTTCCATGTCTTCTCCCCTTTCTATATAAAATCCTCTATTTTGAAGGTAATCTATCAAATATAATACTATAGTAGTGATTTACAGTTTATATTGTATCAATTGGTATTAGAGCAAGACAGTCCTCGGCCCTGATCATCATCATCAAAGACTCTTATCGTCATTGCCGCCGGAACCTTTCACTGTCGGCATCGTCATCACCACCGATCATTCATCATCATCGTCGTCGTCGTCATCGTTGTCGTCATTGTGAGCTTCACCGGTCACCATCTCAGTTGCTGCCCAGCCAACGCCACCATCTTCATCATCCACCGTCACCAACCGTTCACCATTGCCGGTGTTGTTGGGCAATTGAATTTATCTATTATATTAAGTCACAGTTAAAAAAAAAAAAGGAAGTTAAAGTTGGTAACTGCCTCATGCGCCCTAAAAGCTTCCATTCTTCAATTATAGAGGAATCGAGCATAATTGGGTAGAAAGGGAAAAGGTGATGGCGAGGTGTTAGATCCATAACTTGGGTGCGAGAGCGTTGAAACGCGGAATGGAAGAGCTAGCTAAGCAGGAGCTTCAAGAATTCCTAAAGGATATGTCACCCGGGAATAGTGCGAAGAGATTGGCGAAGGCCTGTGGCAAACAAAAAAAGAGAAATTTGACGAAAAGAGGCGATAGTATTAAAGTTGCGGGTAAGCTTCTTGCTGCAGAGCATACGTGGGAGACCAGGAAAAGAGTAGGCTGGAATTTGACGGTGATGATTTGCTTATGATTCAGTGTTAGGGTCTCACCCTGATCGGGTAAGGCTGAGTACATCTGACCCCCCGACCCTGCGCAAGTCGGGAGCCTTTGAGGCACTGGGATTGTCATTGTTGTTGTTGATTCGCTTATGATTATTGTACCCCATCACCTTGACCAACAATTTTATTTCACAATTAATCATATCCATATCTACAAAGTTGTTCTTAATTGACAATCTATAGTTATAATTTCACTTTACCACTCAAATTAAAATAATATTACAGCGAACAAACACTACAAATTTTCTCATACAATTTTCCATATGGCATACTTTCTTGTATACTTCATTTACTTTGAATCTCACCTGGGTAATCTCATCTCTTATTCTCATTTATTTATGTTAATTTCAAAACTCGATTGCTTCTCTCTTTGTATTTTTCGTTTATTTAGTGTATTCTATTATTGCTTCTTTTCAAATTTCGTAAAGATCGTATAGTAATCTTGATGTTATGAATTGCAGGTTGGAACTATCGTTGAAAGAGGCTGTCATTAGGGGGCAAAGGTTTAACGTTGCTAGTATCGTTAAATAAATAACATTCTTCCCATAATAGGTACATAAGATTTACATAATTTTTTTTTTAACGTAAGTTGCAGAAAATTGTTAAAGTCAAAGGGTGAATGACAACATAGCAGAGTAAACGGGAAAAATTCCTAATAAGATCACTTGTGTTTTGCTATATTTGCTACTTCTATATTGTATTTGTTATTTTTATATATCAAGCAATAAATTAAAACTTTTCTTATTTTATTTTAATAAAAATGAAGCGTTGTAACAAAAACATACGTAAATGAAATCGCAAAAACTAATAATATATAATTACACACAAACTTTAAAAAAGGAGTATAGTAATGGATTGTATACTTTTTTTAACTATAAACCCTCTCCTGCATCTTACGGGGTAACCCTATTGTGCTTTATATACAAGGAGGTAGGCGCAAAAACTTGAATTTTAGTATATATAATGAGGGGTGTAAATGAATCGAACGTTCGATTGCCTACTCGTGTTCTAAATCGATATAAGGACTCGTTCGTATTCATTATGAGGGCTCGATGGCTTATCGAGCCGAATTCGAGCAGACTTGATAAGCTTAATGAGCCGAGCTCGAACATAGGGTTCTTGGCTCGTTAACGAACAACTCGATAAAGGCTCGTTAAGGGCTTGTTAGGAGCTCGTTTACAGTTGATATTGGTTTGGAAGTGGTTCGATAATGGCTCGACAGTAACCTGAAAAGCTCGACTCGGTAGCGAGCTAGACTTGACAGCAAGCTCGGCTCAATCTTAAGATCCATTAGGCTAGATAATGAGTTCGACTCAGCATGATCAGCCTAATGAGCCAAGCTGAGCCGAGCCGAGCCAAGCCGAATATCCAACACAGTAAATTCTTATCGAATCGAGCTTGGACATGGGTTGAAAAAGCTCAGTAAGAGCTCGGCTCAAACTCGAGCTAGATAAGCCTTATCGATCTCGAGTTCGAACAGCGGGTTGCTGGGCTCGAACTCGAGTTGGACAAGCCTTATTGAACTCGAGTTCGAATAGGGGGAGCTCGGCTCTGCTCAGCTCGACTCGACTTGTTTACACCCTATGCAAATTTAAATTGCATAGTATGTAATAAAACAAGAAAAAAAATTAAGTAAACATAGTATGTTACAAAACACACAAAAAAAAATTAAGGGTTTATTCGTAGTTTCTAGTTTTTAAAAAAAATAAAACTTGAATTTTACAAATAATATTTCCTTTTTTTTTTGAGGTCTGTGTTTTAATTTTCTTATAATTTGATTTCCAACTCTACATTAGTAAAATTAGAAATTACAAATAAAAAATAATGCCAAATGGGCTTTGAAGTATTAGAATGTATTTTTTTTGGGGAGATATTTGCCATTTTTTTTTAAGATATGTCTAATATAAAGTCCATATTACGCCATTTTCTTATTTTATTTAACTATAATACCCTTTTTTATGAACTTTTGAAAAATGCAATTTTTATACGGTCAAAAATTTACTAAAATATAAAAATTATTAGTATTATTTGAAATATATAATTATATCTACAATAATAAATAATAAGTAATTAATTTAAAATTAAATACTAAAACTATATTTATAATGTAATAAATTTTATATTATATAATTATTAAATAATGAATTATGTGTATTTACTGATAGTCGATGAGATTTAGTCCAATAAGGATGGCTAAGAAAGTTCTTGACTTCTAGAAGTTCAAGGTGAATAATTTTCCTCGTTCAAATGGATTGCCCCTTTTTTCAAGACTAAGAAAATATTTTTTATTAAAAGGATTTTAAATTTTTTAATATTTTTTATTAAATTAAAAAATATTTAAGATAAAAGTAAAAGTTATTTTTTCTTTAAGTGCAGAAAAGATCGTAGTGATTCTCTTTAAAAAAAAAAGTAGAATATTAAATTTTTAAGATACAGTTATTTTCATTCATACAGCCAAAAAAAAATTTAAAAGCTAATATAAAAAAGTGATCATTCTGTCATCACGACTAAATAGGCATGAATCTGAGTTTAGTCATTACTTTTGACTATGGTGACTGTCTTGTGCAACAATTTGTGTTCACGTTTCTATAGAGGGGCTAATTGCTATTTGTTGCAAGAGACAGCTTAAGGAGGATAATTGATGGATGATTGGATGGTGCTCGTCCATCAAAGCCTTATCAGCCATATAAGCTGTAGTGGAAACGGTTAGAGTTGGTTGCTTTTTGGCTTCGAAATTTGGATGATCAAGGATAATTTTTAAGACGGACAATAGATTTGTAGTTATCTTTTGAGAAGATAGGCACTCTAACTTTCCTTATGAACGCATTTTGACTGAAATAAGGCACCTGTTTATTTTTTCTTTGTGATATTAAGTTTCTTGAGTCCTAGATATTGTAATAAAGTTGTTGATTATGCAGCTACAACCCATTTTGAAGGTTGTTGTAATCATAGTTGGATGAAGAAACAACCCTAAGCCCTTTTTTAACCATAACAACCCCGAAACTTGATATCCCTCCTTTGTATTCGTTGGTTTTTCCCTAGGCTTGTGATACCAACCCGATCCAATCCACACAAGATCCAACACAATCACTCAATCCAACCACACTATCACTAATAGTAACTACGAGATAGCTAGATTGTTATCTCGGGTTTGTAATGATATATGAAGTATAGTAATAACAAGTATAAGAAGGGAAGAGAAATTTAGAAGAAACGGGAGAGGATTAGAGAGAATTTTGAGGGGGAGAGAGAAGATCATCACATCACATTTTATCAACAATACCCTAACCTCCAATCAACCCCTCTTATTTAAAGTAATCACGCTTAAGGTGATGTGCCCTAGGGCTGACGTGCTGAGCTGACGTGGCGCGTTGGTGCTGATTTGGTAGTCGGAACGGCTCGAAACTAGTTTGGACGTGACCCTCCGTAATGTCAGCTTGCAATGTTCAAATAAAATCTAAACATTACTATCGAAATTACAAATTTAATATACATAACTAAAAATTATTAAATTATAAAACATGCATTCTTGATATTAGAGATCTGTTTTTTATAATTTTAGCATGAGAAATCCAATTTAATGCTCAAATTGTAGTAGTGAAATATTTGTAGCTTTTCGGGCTAGAAGGTTACTATATTTTGTTCAACATATCAATTAGTCTTTTTATTTTTCATAATGTCCTTATATAATTTTTTTTATCATTGGCTATATATAATTTATGTAGTATTAATTTTGTTATGTATTGGGTTTATAATTTGAATAGATCTTGACAACCAGAGAAAAAAGAGAAAAACTCACCAGAAGAGCAAAGAAGAAGCCAAAACTTATTCTCTTCCTGAAGAAATTTGGTCGTCCCTTTGTCTGTTTCTTTCTCGATGTTTTTCTCTCTCTATATTTTTCACTAACACCCGAAGTTAATATGATAACGATTATTTAGTATTAAAAGGGTGGTTAAAAGATCCAAGAAGGTAAAAGACAAAGGAAAAACTAAGATATAGAGTGTTCTGAAGCAGCTTGGGTTCTTGAGTGGTTGTGTTTCGAGTCTTGGGCTTTTAGTGTGTTTGTAGTGTCTTCTTGTTCCGCTGGTTGCGTTTGGGTGGTAGTTTTGGTGCTTGCTTGCTGTGATGGAGGTGTGGGGAGCTTGCTGTTGGTCTTTCTTTGTGTGTCCTTGGCTCATGTTTGACCGGTTGTGTTGCTTCTTCTCTCCGTTGTTCTTAGATTCGCTTTGGTGTTTGTTTGAGCCTAGTTTTTGTTCGCGTGTTGCTCTGCTGTGCGTGTTTTGAGCTGTCCTTTGTTCAGGGTCTTGTTTGTGTTTTGTTGGTGTTCAGGAATGAGAAGAGGGACAGCCCCTAGTCTTTGACATAAGCCCTGGTGGCCGGCCCATACGAGAAAACGATGAGAGAGGCGGAGAGAGTAAAACATGTTTATCTTTATATTATTATCTTATTTGGTAATAAATCTTATTTAAGTTTCTTTTAAACCATTTTCTCTATATCTAATGATGAAATAACAAATATTATTTTTTACTTCTTAAAACAACATTTCAAATAGAAAATTTTCTTAAATATGAATTAAAATTAATTAAATAATTATTGTACTTGTCAATATTTCCAAAACTGCCCTTGTGGTTTCATTAGCTTCTTTTTTTATTTGGATTCCCTCTAGATAAATTAAGCATAATCTGATACTAGTGAGACTATGTTTAATTCTCCCAAATGTAGAGTTATGATTATCAATCATTTTATTTCAAGCAAAATCTCAATTCCAACTTAAATAAGGACTTAGTTGAATTACCTCGATCTCGCTATATGGGCAAGACCCATAGGCTCGATGTCAAGTTAGTAGTAGGTATATGACTAGAATGATCTCAAATCGAAGGCACCCGATCAATTCTTCAAATGACATTACAAGTCACTAGAATCCACTAATCGAAGTTGGCCTCTGGCAAATCCTGACGACTGGATGACATGAATGAACTAGTACCGGTGTAAGAACCTATCGGAGAACAATTACCGTGCAAGATTGTTTCTTCCATTACAATATTCTCGGGGCTCCCTAGGTTATGGATTAATGTCAAGTCCGTAATAGATTTTCACTGTGACTCATACCATCAAAACTACTCTCAAATGACCAAGTAAGAGGCTCCTCTCCTATTGTCCAATTTGCCTTGGTAAGGACTTTGAAAGTTTACATAAATGATGATTCATAGAGCACGTCTCCAACCAAAAAGAGTGATAGATCTCTCAAGATGCACTCATTAACTTCGTAAGTACTTACCACACCAAATCTCAATTCTGCAAGCCCTCTAAGGAGCAGGAAGCTCAAAGTCAAAGTATAGTTGTTTGCTGACAATAAACTAAGGTCTAAGGAAACTCCTTACACAATTGCAACCCCTCGAGAACTACCTGTTTACAAGATAGTTTGATCAATCAATGGAGGTGTTCTCAAGTGGGTCCGTTTTGTTAATATATTTACAAGATAGTTAGATCAATCAATGTACGTGTTCTCAAGATAGCTAGATCAATAAATATGCCTTGGTGTCTCCACAAGAGCAATCATGAGATCAACTGCACTCAATCAAATGGATTGCGTTGGTTTATCCAGATCCATTGATTCCCGTGCGAGTAAGTGTCACATATATTTTTTGACTACCTGTAATGGCAGTAAGGTTACACCTCACTCAGCCTAACACGCACCCAAGCACATACAAATGCAACGGAAATAAACACGAACGAACATAAACACAAGATATGGAACACAAGACACAAGGAACGACTTTTATTGTTGAGCACCCTTTGGATTATAATGGAAACCATCACAAATCTCACTTAGAACCGTGTACAACCCTTAACGTTTACATAAGAACCGAATCCTTCAAACTCTGGGTAACACAATCTTTTAATAGCACATTCCAGCAGTTTCCCATGATCTGGTAGCAGTATAACCCCCGGGGACACCTAACAGCACCACTTGACATATGATTTCCAACTTCCCTTGAGGGGGGCTCCGCTAAGGGGCTTTGACTGCATTTACCAGGTCCTGGACTAAGTCAAAGAGGCACCGTTTTGAATTTTTCTGCCCAGAAGAGCAGAAGGCACTACTCGGGCTCAAGTCAAGCTTCACTCCACTCCATGGCAATTACTTGATCAAGATCAGAGCCAAGGTCTCTAGTCAAGCTCATGGTCAAGCGTTTCCTTCAAAGCTCCACGTCTCATGCTCAATAATCATCAAGTCACGTGAACCCGCACGTGCCAAGCATCTTTTCGTATGTGCAACGCTTCTGAAGTGTTCTAGTGTCTTGGAGCAAACGTGCACCGCGGCACGCACATCCAACGCTGTGCCTAGACAAGGCTCATGCATGCATCCCCAAGGTCCCGCATGCTGCCAAGCGCTGGCAGCTTTGCGTGTCTGCTGCCTGGCACACAAGCTTGTGCACCTAGACCTGGTGATAGTGCACTGCTATGCCCTTGCGCCGCAGGCCTTGGGGTTTAATGCGCCTTGTGCCTAGGCCCTGGCATGTGCGCCTATGCACAATGCCAATGAGCCACACTTCACATGCGCAAGCCTTGGATCCATCCATTGGTCAAGGCCTTAATCCAAGATTTTCCATGGGCTCACCCTAGGGTAAAATCAAAGCTCTAGCACACTCAAGGTATGTCTTTAGTTGGTTCCACACGCATAGCCGAGGGTCCATCATTTGCTAGCGCTACATATCAAACGTTCGTTGGACTTAGCTTTATATTCTTTGTCCTTGTTTGTGCATGTAATGTACCTGACTTGCGTCCCGCGCATTGAGCCAGCACTGTTCAACAAATGCATGGCCCTTAGTCCGTGTATGCCATGCTCAGGCTCATCTCCGTTAGGCTCGATTCATCCATACAACAGATGTGCACTACGCGTATACTTGTGCATGATCAATGTTTTTCTCGTATCAACATAGGGCATTCGTTGCACCCAGTCAAGGGTCCGTTCTTAACTAGTGTTGCACAACTAACATGCGCATGCTTAAGTATCATCATGTGCTTGATTAGTGCCACTTAACTAGGTCCATGCACTGCTACAAGCACACATGCCCTCGCAGGGTCTTGCTTGGGTCAAGGTTCATCATGTCCCATATCATAGTCAAACTTAGGCTCTGACATCCAGTCATGCACTAAAGGTTTGCACACTAAGTGACCATGTCCGCGCAATGGTCGAAGCATGATGCGCCTAACGCCTGGCATTACCCTACATGCGACATACTAATGTCAAGGGTCTTATAGCTAGCATGGGTAATGATTAAGTATATCATATGTGTAGCTATATTTGCATTTTATTTAAACAATAATTACACTTTTTGTTTACATTTGATTCAACATTATGGGTAGAAGGTAACAACAACAACACCAACAACAACAAACCCAGTGCCTCCAAGGGCTCCCGCAAAAGCAAGGTCTGGGGAGGGTAGGTGTACGCAGCCATCCCTCTTCAGGGCTGTTTCCGAGGACCCCAGCCTAAAATGATGGTCCGCATCAATCAACTAAAGACCTGGCAATAGGAGATATGGGTAGGTGTACACACCGCCCGTCACTTCTGCCGATTGAATGGTCCGGTGAAGTGTTCGGATCCCGGTGACGTGGGCGGATCGCCGCCAACGACGCCGAAGAAGTTCACTGAACCTTATCATTTAGAGGAAGAAGAAGTCATAACAAGGTTTCCGTAGGTGAACCTGCGGAAGGATCATTGTAAAAACCTGCGCAGCAGAACGACCGGCGAACGTGTTTTGATGCATTGGCTACAGGCCGGGTGCCGCTGGCAGTCGGCTCACAGCCCTCCCCCGGTCGTTCCCTCGGCCGCCCCGCTCGCCCCCCAAGGGTGCCCGGGACATCCGCTGCGGCACGGCCTTGGAGGACAACGAACCCCACCGCGGACCGGGCCAAGGAACGTGAACATAGAGCATGCTCTCCAGGCTCGGGAGACCGGGCGCGGGCGCCGCGACTACCCTACTAGAAAACACGACTCTCGGCAACGGATATCTCGGCTCTCGCATCGATGAAAAAGTAGCTAAATGTGATACTTGGTATGGGTAGAAGATATGCACTTTAAAATTGCGTGTCCCAAAGTAGTATTGTTCCCGAACGGAAATCCGAATTTTCACAGATTAAATATACTTGAATGCATCAGTTATCCTAACTGTTTAGATCGAGTTCAAGTCAAATTTTTAGATTATTGTAGTTTTGGTAATTACTTATACCTATAATTTCAATTTTCATAAAATTGGATATGGAGCTCACTTTATTACAGTTTTCAATTTTTCTATATTAAAAAACCATAAGGCTCTACTTGGAACATATAATTGGAAGCAATTGTAATTTCAATTCCAATTATGGTGGAATTGGAATTTTGATGAAATTGAAATTCAACAGTTTGGTTCATCAAAGGAATTTGAGGTTGGAATTATAATTCCATAAGGATTTGAGTCATCATGGGTTTTTGCGGATTTTGGTCGGGACGGTTCATGTTGCATTCGAATTATTATTGTCAAAGTGATTCACTTTGAGCTTATTTGACTTTCGAGTCAGATTGGATTGATTATCGAGCCGGACCATTTGGTATTCAGTTATCTCAAATTTTCTATTAATCGACTTTGTCTTTTTAGGATTTAGGCTAGAATTGATAGGATTCGATTTGATTTAGGTCATTTCGAGCTCTGATGAACTTACTTCTAGGAAAAATAGGATATACAATTTCGAAATTTTGAGCCATCTAAGGCTAAGTCTAAGAAGGGTCAGATTGTTTTGGGTTGAGGTCATAGTATGTTTTGGGTCAATTTGGTCAAGCTATTTCCACTTTCGTGCAGCTAGTTAACATCACATTTAAGTTGAGTATTTTCATGTTTTGAATTTAAGTCATATTGAGTTTTGGGTCAATTGGATAATTGGGTCACTTTGGACTTTTGAGTTAAGTTGATTTTCGTCATTTCAAGTTCAAGTCATTCGATTGGGTAATTTTGAGATTCGTGTCAGGTATTAGGTTATGTCTAGGTCTTTAGATTTTAAGTGATCTTAGGTTTGGGTTAATTAAGTAGGGTCATTTTGAGTTTCAGATAAATGAAGTTAACATGAAATTGCAATTCCTTACCCCCATCCCATAGAATTAGAGAGTGTGATTTTCAGTTAAACTCCAATTATATGGAATTAGATAGTGAAATTGTAATTCCAATTTTAGCAAATGGAACAAACAAATTGGAATTTGGCCTAAATCTGGGCTCTAATTTCAGGCTTCAAAAATGACCTAACTATTTTCCACCCCTCAACAAGTTTTTCAAATGAAAAAAGGATAAGGAAAATTAGAAATGAAAAGACAAACTAAAAATAAAAAGTGAGAATTATTCTTTGTTTTAAGTCAACCTAAATTCTTTAACTTTTGGGTTACTGGTGGGTTCAAATTAAGTCAATCGATAAATTTATATTGGATTATTTATCTCTGACATTAGATAATTAAAAATTACACAATTAATTTAACTACAACTACAACATCATAAATAAATTATCATCATATCAATTATATAAAAACAAAACTAATACAACTAAAATTAAATTTACACAACATGCAAACTGCGCGTGCATAAAATTTTAACACAAACAACACTTTTATTTTCAAAAAAAAAAAAACCCCATTTTTTTTTATACTTTATTATGAATCACACAAAATCAATATTTAAATTTGATTTATATTAAAAATACAACATGCTCAAAAATAAATAAATAAAAATACAAAAACATTTAAATATTTTATTATAAATCACACAAAATCTAAATCTAAACTTGTCCACCGTTGACTCGTATAATTTGACCGTTGACCCACTCCCCATTATCTCCGGCCAAGAACCCCACCACCGGTGCAATATCCTTCGTCTCTCCGAGCCTCCCCAGCGGCGACAGGGCAGCTGCCGCCGCAATGTGCTCCTCCGACATGCCTTCAAAGAAGAGCTCGGTGGCAATGGGCCCCGGCGCAATGCAATTTGCGGTGATCCCAGTCCCTCTGAGCTCCTTGCATAGAACCTTAGTCATCGCCTCCACCGCGGTCTTGGCAGCCGTGTAGGCCCCAAAACCCGGTAGAATCGAGGCAGTCAAGGAGGAGGAGAAGGTGATGATTCTCCCTCCGCCGCCTCGCTTCAGCCACGTTGCCGCCTCACGGCAAAGGAGGAAGGTTCCGCGGGCGTTGATGCTGAGGATTCGGTCGAAGTCCTCAACCGGAGTGTCGGCGATTGTGGGGTAGTTTGCGTCCTGTACGCCAGCGTTTGCCACCAGGATGTGTGGCGCAGCCTGCGTTTTGAAAGTTGAAGTGTTAGCTATAAATTTATTATCACTATTGTTAGGAAGGAAATGATATAAAGGTGTAAACGAGCAAAGTCGAGTATAAGCACATTATTAGTTCAGAATAAAAGTCGAGCAAAGTCAAGTTGGGCATTATCTACATTCATAATTTTTTTTTGTTAGTGAGGAAATGGATTATCCGATAGACCCTAACTCGTGCGACGATATTTACATTCATATTTGTTTCAAGGCTAACTCATTTAAATTCGTTTAGAGTTGCTAGCCTTAAAGTTTGAGCTTTAATTAACTCAAAACTCAACATATTTTTATTTATAGTATTAGTTTTGTTAGTATTTTTATCATTTTGATAAGTCCTAGTAAACATATATTTTACATTCCAATTTGGTAACCGGGGTGCTTGGTTAAACTTATGTTGGAAAAATAAAATATTTTTGTTGATTCAAAAAATTAATTTTATGTGTTATATACATACACTTAAAAAAGAAAATTAAAAACTAAAGTTGTTGCGCACAATGATGGGTGCACTTGACATTAATTGTGGATGAGAATTTGAAAGTCAAATCTTTTATTGTTTCGGTAGAGTTACATCCTGAAGGGGTAAGGTTGCGGGAGCCCTTGAGACATTGGGTCTGTTGTTGTTGTTGTTATTATTATTGACTTCTTTTTGTTTGTCTCAATTTAACATTTAACATGAAAAATTTTAAGCGACAAACATGTAGTGCCCCCAAGAAACTATTTCTAACCAAACAAAATGCACATCAACCATACCTTAAAGGCCTCTTCAGCAGCGTCAAACAAGGCCTGGACTTGATCCGGATTAGAAACATCTGCCTTAACAGCGATAGCTCGGGGACCACTCGAGCAAGGGTATGAGGAGTTGATAAGGGAGGCAACTTCTTCGGCGACAGAAGCAGAGGAAGCATAGTTGACAACAACTTTAGCACCAAGAGAGGCGAGGTGAATGACGATGGCCTTGCCGATCCCTCGGGAGCTACCAGTGACAATAGCCACCCGATCTCGAAGTGGTGCGGCCCAACACCCGGATATTTCAATTTCTGTGGCCATTTGACACAAAAATCAAATACAAAGAATTAAAGCAAATAAGAAGCGTTGAAATTTAAGGTTTGTTGGGTTGTTATTGTGATGAAGGGGCTTTATTTATAGGGTGCAAATAATGTATCAACTTATATATTTTTAAATATTAAATATGGTGTGAAAAAGATTCAGTATAATTTTGACAAGAAAAATAACCAAAACGTCCTTATTTAAGTGGTAATGTCATGTTGATTGGGCGTATTATTTTGATAATTTTAAATTTTTGCGTGCTATTTTAGTAATTTTAAATTTTCGCGTGCTATTTTAAAAATAAAAATATTAAAATGTGTTATTTTGAAAAATCACCTTATGAGTTGGGTATATGCTTGGTGTTGTCTACCAATTTGCAATTTTTTATTTCTTAAAAATTAAAGAATTTATCTTGCAAATTATTAGAAGATATTAATGTTTAGGAAAGTCAATTAGAGTTTATCGTCTTCGTCTTTTCTATCTCTTTTATTGCATTGCGCGTTGGTGCTTGTTGCTCTACTGCTTTACTATTTTTATTATTGTTTCATTTTTCGTTTGTTTTTTTCTTGTTAGGAATGGGGGCAATCAGACACAGTCTTCCTTTAGATAGCACCCTGAAGGGGAAAGATTGCGTACATCTCGCCCCCTAGACCCTATTTTGATAGGAGCACTTATGGCACTGAGGTTATTATTGCTGTTGTTGTCGTCTTTCCTACCTCTAGTTAGGCTATTATATTTTTTATCTTATCCTTTGAGTTCTATAAATATACTATGTTTATACCTTTCTTTCTCACTCAATACAAGTCATTCTCTTATTCTCTGTTTGATTCTAATTTTTTAAGTTCTTAATATTTTATTTATCACGACAGCAAATAATTCTAACTGTAATTCTACTTTCTTTGATACTGTAATATACGAAATATTTTTTTCTTATATTTAGGTATTTGTTTCTGGTTGTTCCTATTTGGGTCAAGAACGGAGAATTAGAAACTGGAAATAAGAAATAATCGATTTTAAAACTGGTTTTTAGAGTATAAGAAACTAAAACTTACAACTAAAAAAGTAATACCAGACCCTACCTGAAGGTCAGAATCTAACTTTTTCAAATATATTGCTATTTTTTTTCTTAAAATATGTTTAATATATAGTCCTTATTACGTCATTTTATTATTTTGTTAAAAGGCAATATCCTTTACTTGTGGAAAACACCTACTGCAGTTAATTAATTAGCTAACGCAGATCATAGAAGGTGAAAATTATCGAAAAGCGATCTGAATCGAATTCCACTGATTTCTACTTAAAGAATAATAATAGTTATATTACATAAATATTAAGTAATAAATAATATAAATTTATTATTATATTTTATAATATTACTTAATGATAATCAAGGTCTTGAAGGTCAAGTGGGATACTTTTTTTCCGTTTACATTTGAGTTCCTTTTTTTATCCGTTTCTTTTTTTAGAAAGAATGTACTTTCTTGACTTTTTCTAGAAATATGACCAAGATTCAAAAATTATATTTAAATAAAATAAATGTTTGATAAATTACAAGTTATTACGGTTTTAAAAATAATATTTTAGTTTAAAAATTATTCACATTTAATAAAATAATCCAAATAGTAATGTATTAGAGTATATAACAAGCCTCCACTTTTATTTTTTATATTATTATTTGAAATATTTTATTAAATACACATAACCTTTTGAACTAAAAAATTATTTCACAAAATTTGTGAATTAAAAAAATTAATACACTAAACTTCAATGTACTAATATGTAATTTACCCTAAATTCCTTTAACAACTTCGAAGATGCTGAAATTGAGGAAAATTAAGGGCCGAGGCGATATGAGCTCTGCTTTGGTGAGCTGTATAAAATGGATGCTTACTAACCTTGTGAATGAAAAAAAAAGAAAATGTTTTCTTTCAAAATTATCAAAAAAAGTCCCTTAGGGACATAGTAAAGTGATAGTTAAACGTCGGGTGCTAACAGGGTGGCCTAGGTTCAAATCCCACTAAGCTTAAAAAGTGGGCTTCTTTACGAGGCAATTTAGGGGTATTATCCTCTTTCCCTCCCCTGTCCTTACTATCACTAAAAAAACAAAAATTAGAAAATAGGCAATTCTTTTATGAAAGAAAAAAAATAAATTAAAGAATAAGTTAAAAAAAATTATTTTTTATTTTTTATTCCTTATGGTGGAGTTGCTTGGATGTAAAGTTTAAATAAATAATGAAAAAGAGTGATTAAAAAAATTTGTCCAAAAAAAAAAGTAAGTTAAAAAATTAAATGGCTATCAACCCCCCCTCTTTTTTTAACACTCTTATCGTTCATGATTATACTTCTAGGCTACTATGCTTCCATGACAATGCGATCCTTAGATTGGAGGTCCTAGAAAATAGCCTCCCTTAAGGGTAGTGCCCTAAAAAAGAAAGGCTGCGTACATTAACTCCGCAGACCCTGCTTATGATACTCTCATCATCCCTGAGTTCAAGAAGAAACAATCAAAACAAATAATATTTTATCACAATATTATATTTAAAAAAATATCTTAGAAATTAAACATTAAGTTTGGATGTTCACATCTATGTTCGTAAAATACGTGTATAATATATAGTTTGGACACTTACTAGTACTTTTTATGGTAGGTGAGTTGAGGGGGATATTCCTTAACATTCACATAGAGCGGAGCCACAAGTAACTTAGTGGAGATTCGAACTCGGATAGCGCATATGGTCGTCAGTGTTCTCCATTACTAGGCTATATCCCTAGATGACCACTTACTAGTACTTTTCTGTTTAAAAAAAAGGCTATTGACAGTAATACAATAAAATATATTTTTTGATGTTATTCATACAATATATGTATTCTAACATGTATATGCATTTTTTCATTTAAAAAATAAATGGTAATTAAAAATAATCAATATGTATGCCTAAATTAAATATCTATTCTCTATATTATGCTAATTCTTTAACTTTAATTCTGAAATTAATGATTGTAGCCTACCATTTACTATATATTATTTTCCTACTTTAAGGCTCCGTTTGTTTCGGGGGAAAACCACATTCTAGGAAGTGGTTTTCCCTTTTTCCTTTGTTTGGCGCATCATTAGCTCAAAGAAAAGGTTTTTCGAAGGAAAACCTTTCCCCTCAAATGAAGGAAATTGACTTCCCTTTCAAAATTGGGGAAGTCGTGATTCTAAGTGGCTCAGAAACCTTGGCGGTTATCATCACGCAAATTAAGATCGAATCAAAATAAACCAAACTATACTGTAAACATTTAACGTCAACAACATACAAGAATTAGACTAAATAATTAAAAGCAACTTGGATACTACTTTATTATTGTTGCAAAGAACAACTCTAATCAAGTTGAATTGTTATATAATATTATAGAAGAAAATTATCTAGGTAATATTCTATTTTGTTACTTTATATATGTTATATTATTACTTATGTTATCCTATAAAAAGATATAAAATGATTGGTAAAAAATATTTTTCGTATAACATACACAAAGACATCATAATGGGGAATTAATTTTTCCTTTGAAGCAAACAACGAAAAATCCCACTCGGAATTTATATTTTCTTGGAAAACCTTTTCTGAAAAAAAATCAATTACTAAATTCTACTTTTTCGTCAAAATAAACGGAGCCTAAGTCTACGAATTTTTACCCAATGTTTTTATGCATGCAGCCTAACCATGTGCTTTGGTGGCGGTATCTCCACAAGAGCAATCACGAGATTAAGTGTATATCCTCTATGCGTCGGTATATTCGGATCCGCTGCTACCCATGGGAGTTATCATATGTAACGATTAAGTATCTTGATGTAAGTTATCATATGTAACGATTAAGTATCTTGTCTGTGTAGGTATATTTGTATATTATTTCAACAATAAATTAGACTTCTTCTTTGTGTTTGATTCTGTGAAATATTATGATTGAATGAATAAACGAGTACATAGGAGGCCTCAATATATAGGCAAAGTACAATGACCGAAAAACTATAATGCCCCTATAGATTACATAAGTCAAAGGACAAAAGGGTAAAACAAAAAACCCTAGGAGCATTCCAGAATACTCTAGAATATAGTCTAATAGGCCCCCTCAATCTGAGCGTGGTGGTAGCACGCGAAGATTGGCCTTGTGTTGAAAGAAGCGATCAGCAGCAAGACCCTTGGTAAGGATATCTGCAACCTGTTTGTTGGTCGGCGTATAGTAAACTTGAAGATCACCCTTGAGAACCTTCTATCAATAAAGCAACTATGTCGTGACAACAAGTGTCGAGTAGAATTTGACTCCCACTCTTTTTGTGTTAAGGACCAGGCTCCGGGGACACCGCTTCTACGAATGCCCAGTAATGGACCGCTATATAACTTCTCCCCTCATGACGTTGGGCTTCTTGCTCGGGTTATTCACGGCGCATTATGGCATCAGCGACTACGGCATCTGGGGAATTCAGTACTTAATACTTTATGTAAACAACAATTTTGTCCTTCTATCAGATTCTTGGATAAATGCTCTTCATGTTGTTTGGGTAAATCTAGGAAACTTTCTTTCGAACGTGTGCTACATAATACAACCATGCCTTTACAGCTTATATATTCTGATGTTTGGCAATCGCCTGTTTACTCTAATTCCGAATATAAGTACTATGTTTTATTCGTTGATGATTTTTCCCGCTTTACATGGCAATATCCGATGCGACGCAAATATGAGGTGTATGACATTTTCACCGCTTTCAAAACTTTAGTTGAAAACCAATTTAACCAGAAAATCAAAGTTTTTCAAAGTGATGGTGGAGATGAATTCGATCATCGGCGCATGAATGCGCTATGCCGGGATGCTGGAATTCACTTTCGACTATCCTGCCCTGATGCCCCCGAACAAAATGGGGTGGCGGAACGCAAGCATCGACATTTATCTGAAATAACACGGACTCTCCTAATTCACTCCAAACTTCCTTACGAATTTTGGGATGACGCTTTCTGCACGGCATGTTTTACAATAAACTGTCTTCCCACGCCAAATCTTTCTAATTTTTCTCCTTTCCAAAAGCTCTTTCGTATCAATCCTAATTATAATCGTTTTAGAGTCTTTGGGTGTGCATGCTATCCTAACATCACATCCCGTGCCCCTCATAAATTAGCCCCCCGCTCCATTCCCTGCATTTTTCTTGGGTATGCGGCTCGATACAAAGGTTATCGGTGTTTTCACGTTTTAAATAAACGAATGTATGTTAGTCGGCATGTTGTATTTGATGAAACTCGATTCCCTTACCCTGAACTTGCTAACTCTCAAATGCCCGTACCTGATGCCTCCCATGATGTGCCGTTAGTCATCTATACTTCCCCCTTCTCGGGTCCTGCCTCAGGAATCCCGAGTCAGGTCACCGCCGCGGTCCTACCGCTCAACTCTGGGCAACCACTGCTGTTGCCCGCGGTTCACCTACCCCCCCCCCCCCCCTGCTGGTGTTGGGGCTCCAACCCGGTCACCCTCGCGGCCCTTGCCTGCGCCGCCCGAGCCCGAGCCCGCAACCCCTTCCCCCCCTATTTCCCTTAGCCTCGTCCCTACCCATGACGCTACCTCGTCATCCACCCCAGGTGTCGTGTCCAACCCAAGCTCTGTGCTTGCCCCTCCTCCCTCCCCGGAATCATCGGTTCAAAATGTGCATCCTATGCGTACTAGACTTAAGGACGGAATCCGCAAACCTCGATACCCACTTTCCCTGTCCTCCATTACAGTTATCCAGGAGCCCATATGTTACTCGCAGTCTGCTAAAAATCCCCAATGGCAACAAGCCATGGCGGATGAATTTAATACCCTCCTCCTTAACCACACTTGGGACCTTGTTCCCCATGATCCCTTGAAAAACCTTGTACGAAGTACTTGGAAATATAAGGTGAAGTATAAGGCAGATGGTTCGGTCGAACGGTTCAAAGCTCGCCTTGTTGCTCAGGGTTTTCACCAACGTGAAGGCCTTGATTATAAGGAGACTTTTAGCCCTGTTGTAAAGCCCACCACCATACGTTTTATACTCACCCTTGTTGTCACTTACAACTGGCCTATACAGCAGTTGGACGTTAAAAATGCTTTCCTACATGGTCACCTTAAGGAAGAAGTTTATATGAAACAACCACAAGGCTTCATACATCTGAAATACCCTAATCACGTATGTCGCCTTCGCAAAGCGTTGTATGATTTGAAACAGGCTCCCCGGGCATGGTTCCAGCAGTTCAATACGTTCCTTATTAGCCTAGGTTTTGTTTGTTGTCGGGCCGACCCCTCTCTTATCATGTGGGTGGCGTACTGAAGATGGCATCACCGGAACCCACCGACCGAGGGAAAGAGACATCGGTGGTGGTGGTTCCGACAAGATGGGTGTCGGCCACCACCCTCGTTGGGCCACCAGCGCCGCCAGCCACCGTGGGTTCGGCGCTAGGAAGGGAGGGGGAGAGGGAGGTCAGGGCATTAGCGTCAGTTCGATTCGGATTAGTTGCCATTACTCAAAATAAATTTGAAAATCAGAAAAAAAAAATGAAGGGAAAGGAAGGACTTACTAGGGATTTTAACACTTCACAAGTATAAGAGAGAAAGAAAACCCGACAAAGGAGAACAGCGAAAGAGAGGAGAATCAGAGCTAGGGGAGGCGTGCGGCGGCGAGAGACGCAGGCGCCAAGCAGAAACGTTCGGGAGAACAGCAGCCTGTTGGACTTGCGATGGCGCGAGGGGGGAGTACCGAGCAGGGACGGTCGGGAGAACACCAGCCTCTTGTGCGAGAGAAGGGAGGGCGGGGTGCGCAGCACCGGAGAAGGCCGAACGTGCGGCGGCGCGAGTGGCGGCCGACTTGGGGAAAGAGGGAGAAGGGGAGGGGTGGCACCGGCTGAGATGAGAGAAAGGGGTTAGGGTTCTGGAGTTGATTTTGAACCTTTTTTTTTTTTTTTTTTGAAAAAAAGAGAGGGTATTAAGGGTATGACTTTGATACCATGTGAAATATTATGATTGAATAAATAAATGAGTACATAAGAGGCCTCAATATATAGGCAAAGTATAATAACTAAAATACTATAATGTCCTTATAAATTACATAATGCCCTTATATAGTCTCATAGATTCAACACTACACTTTAAAGTTGTATCTCAAAAGTAGTATTTATATCCGAATTATCCGAATTTTAACAAATTTAAATATACTCAATGCATCGATTATACAAATTATTTGGATTGGGTTTACGAGTTACGCAATTAATTTTAAATACAACTTACCAATATGACTAAATCATCACAATATTAATGGTATAAAAATTAAACTCAAACAATCAAATTTGAATTAAATTTACACAACGTACAAAATGTATGAAATTTTAACACAAACAACCCAATTAATCTCAACAAAAGTTAAACTCCCCATTTTTTTATATTTTATTACAAATCACACAAAATCAATATTTGAATCAAAAATACAAAAAGCATTTAAATATTTTATTATAAATCACACAAAATCAAAATCTAAACTTGTCCACCGTTGACTCGGATAATTTGACCGTTAACCCACTCCCCACAATCTCCGGCCAAGAACGCCACCACCGGCGCAACATCCTTCGTCTCTCCGAGCCTCCCCAGAGGCGACAGGCCGGCCGCCATTGCGATGTGCTCCTCCGACATGCCTTCAAAGAAGAGCTCGGTGGCGATGGGCCCCGGCGCAATGCAATTTGCGGTGATTCCAGTCCCCCTCAGCTCCTTGCATAGAACCTTAGTCATCGCCTCCACGGCGGTCTTGGCAGCCGTGTAGGCCCCAAAACCCGGTCGGATTGACGCGGTCAAGGAGGAGGAGAAGGTGATGATTCTCCCTCCACCGCCTTGCTTCAGCCGCCCGGCTGCCTCACGGCAGAGGAGGAAGGTTCCACGGGCGTTGATGCTGAGGATTCGGTCGTAGTCCTCGACCGGAGTGTTGGCGATTGTGGGGTAGTTTGCGTCCTGTACGCCAGCGTTGGCTACTAGGATGTGTGGTGCAGCCTGCGTTTTCAAAGTCGAAGCGTTAGGGGTGTAAAGGAGTTAAGTCGAGTCTATTTATGCCTCAGGGTTAAAATCAGCCCGCTAAGATTTGTTTCTTTTAGTAAAATACACCGGGTCTTAGGCTCGAGTAACGAAGTTAGCATGTATGAAATTCAAATATAGCCAAAATAGAGTTTTATCATAGAAACAATTAGCATTATGTTGAAAAACTCACTAGACTTATATGCTAATTTCTTTTCTTTTATAATTTTAGTGTAAATTTAACTATGCTTTTCATGTGGAGTCTTTAACCAATGTCTAAGCTTGTCTCGACATAATTTCAAACTCACAACTCACACGAGCTTCAAACCTAGCTATCCTCATTAGATTCATTTATGCTCGATCATTTATTAGTCGGCTCAATAAAACTTGAGCTTCACTTATCTAGACTCAAACTTACCATCAAGTTGAACGTTATTCATAATTTGTATCAAAACTAACTTATTCATAGTCTCAATTTTATTATTATTTTTATTATTTTGATAGGGCCACATCAACTTATGCTATATAATGGGGAAAAAAATATTTTTATTGAATAAAAAATTAATTTTATGTATTATTTTATACATATAAATTTAAAAAATAAAATTGAAAAAAAGTTGTCCTGCACAATGTCGATGAGATTTTGAAAGTCAAAATCTTTTAATGTGAATGGACGAACGTGGCCCTATATTTCGCTAGTTGTTCTACACGCTGAATCTAGACGCAGATTTGATTTTCTAAATAAATAAATAAATAAATAAAATTAAATAATCAATAAATATAATTTTAAAAGCCAAGAAAGTGGCTGGAAGCATCTTAAAAAATAAAATTATATTGTCTGGAAAAAAGAAAAAATTTGTGAGTTCTGATAATTGAGATCTAACAGATTGTTAAATTATGAAAGAAGAACGACTTTAAATTCAAGTATGAAACTCGCATATAAGAAGTATTTTCTTTTTAGAAAGAGCACATTTACGTGCCTCATCTCGACACAAGCGTTTCTGAATGTTATCTCATTTGTTTATTATGCCTTTGGTCCCATGTTATTGATCTTTTATCGTTAGTCTCAAATTTAACATAGCAAAATTTAACCCCACGATGTTTCTACAAAAGGAATTACACATTAACCATACCTTAAACGCCTCTTCAGCGGCGTCGAATAAGGCCTTGACTTGATCCGGATTAGAAACATCAGCCTTAGCAGCAATAGCGCGCGGACCACTCGAGCAAGGGTACGAGGAGTTGATATGGGAGGCTACTTCTTCGGCGACAGCAGCAGAGGAGGCATAGTTGACAACAACTTTAGCGCCGAGAGAGGCGAGGTGAATGACAATGGCCTTGCCGATCCCTCGTGAGCTGCCGGTGACAATAGCCACCCGATCTTGAAGGGATGCGGCCGGGGACCCGGATGTGTTACTTTGTGTGGCCATTTGACACAAAAATCAAATACAAAGAAGTGTAAAGCAAATAAGAAGAGTTGAATGTTAGGGTTTGTGTTGTTATGGGAAAATGAAAGAGCTTTATTTATAGGGGCCAAAATTTATCAACTTTGTAATTTCGTTGAAAGTCAAGGCAAATAATTGTATCAACTTGTGTATTTTTAATTATATAAATATGGGTGTGAAAAAGACCAAGCTATATTTTTAAATAAATATAATATAAATTAGGTATATGCTTGATGCTGTCTACCAATTTGCAATTTTTTATTTCTTAAAAATTAAAGACTTTATCTTGCAAATTAGCCCTTTTTTTTCGTTACGTCGCGGGTCTCTATAATATTGAATGTTGGATCCTGTCCGAACAAAGAAGGTGAGAGATGCGATTGAAGAAATTCACATTTGAGACCTAATAAGAATTTCACATAATAATTATGAGAGAGAAGAGATCGCTATATAAGATTAGTTTTAGAATGACACCACATTTGGACTTATATGCGGATCTCGTATATGACAATTAGATTGGTCGGGCCAAAAGTCAGATGAAATTTAACAATAAAAAACCAACAGTTACAACTATAAAATAATGCCAAATAGATCCTAAAGTTTTAGAATATGCCTTTTTCGAATATATTGCCTATATGTGTAATGTATAGTCTTTATTATGTCAATTTATTATTTATTTAATATTATATCCACGAGGAAAATGCTTATTTTATACCGTCAAAATTTTATTAAAACATAAATTAATTTAATATTATTTTTATAACTACATATTAACTTGAATACATAACTATACATATAATATAACAATAAACAAGAAGTAAATAGTTTAAAAAGTTAATACTAAAGATTATATTTATAAATAAATAATATTAAAGTGAATCCTAAATATTACATTTTACAAATTATAGATCTAGTATTGAAAATCATCGGGACCACTGAAGTAAGATGAGATCGAATTTTGCTAGTAGCAAATCTCGAGAGCCCTCCCTACAAACTTAAAGAAAAAGAATGTTAGAGTATAATATATAGTGGGTCATATTTGTATATATTAGGCCCATTGGACTTATTATGTATGTAGTCCATTAGAGATGTAAACATTATATATATATGAGGGCTCTTATTCTAGGGGTACCAATTATTCCCAATATTATACTTTCACATGGTATCAAAGCTAACCCTAACTCTCTCGTAAAAACGAGGCAAACCCGAGCCATTTTCTCCTTTGTTTAACTAATTGTTCCGAATACCATACTTTCACAAAGAAGAATAATAATTTTATAGTATAGAATTATTAAATAATGAAGTACGTTAATTTTATATTTTATCATTATCATATAATATAGTAATCGGATAAGTCAATAAGGATGGCTGCGAAATAGTTCAACTCTGGGAGGTCAAGAGGCATAAATAATATTTTTCCTTTCACATTGATTGCCTATTATTTCTTCCACTTCTTTTTTAGAAAGTATTTTTTTGACTTTTTCTAGAAATTTGACCAATAATTAAATAAAATAAATTCTTTTTTGTTATTTTTGTGATGCTGAAAATGTGGAAAATTCAGGGATCGAGTTGATACGAGCTTCGCTATAATTATGGAGAAGGAGTGAGGCACCGTTGCTTTGAGTGTCCTTTTTCTAAGCATTTTATCCCAGTTTCTTATTTGGTTCAAATGTCATCGAAGCAGTCCAAATTTAGAAGGGTAGCTTTCGCCACTACTATTTACCACATTTGGAGCGACGGGAATCATAGAATTTTAAAAGGGGGTTGGGGATGCTAATTATAGAGTTGTACAGTTTTCTGCTTTCACTGAGTTAATTTTCCTGGGTATAATCAGTTGACTATATATGTAGACGTTTTTGTGATTAATACATTATTCCAATAATAGCAATTGTCTTCTAAAAGAAAATAAGTAGAATAAAATTATTTTATGATAAATTTCCTCACTCATAATATAAAAAAATAAATTAAAAAATAATATCAAGTATTAATTAATTTTTTTTTTTTAATTGTTTATTGCGGAGTTGCTTGCCCTGGTGTGCAAAATTAGCGGGTGGATGTAACGTTTAAATAAATAATAATGAGAAAGGCTAATTAAAAAATAAAAAGTAATTATGACTTACCAATATCATCATCCCTGCGTGCAAGAATAATAAAAAAAAATGTTTTTATCGCAAAATTATATTAAAAGAAACTATCAATTAGATATCTAAAAATTTAAGGCTCTAATTTGGTATGCAAAAAGTAAACATAAACAGTAAAAATTTACGAAAAGTATAGATTTTGGATGATGTATGGTTGCTTGGAAGTTGGGAGAACATGAGAAGTAGAAATTGCTTAGTAATTTTTAATTCCTTCAAAAGGCGGAAAGTAACTTACGTATCTTCTACAAGGAAGTTCTATTTTTTATTCCAACAGCCAAACATTTTTTACCCACTTCCTGAGAAATTTGACACCGAAATTGGATTAATGGAAAATACAATTTCCCGTAGGAATTCAATTCCATTACCAAATGAGGAGTAAGAATACGCGTCTTGACGTTCTAATAACTACAAGGAGATTCAATAATTTTATAGTCTAAATATCCAATAAATTGAGAGCTCCTTTTTAAGTTTCTTTTTGTGGGAGGGTTTTTATGTATCCTTCGCCTAATCTATAAAGGTGATAAATTTGGTTTTGCTACAGTTATATTTCTAACCTCGGTATTATCATCAATTTTTACACAAATTTAAAAATTATTGAACTCCAACTCAATGTAACTCTATGTTGCATAAATTATGTTTTGCACCCATATATTTCCTTGTAAAAAATACAAAATTCTTATTGAAAATACTTGTATATTGCTGGATTTATGTTTCAGTTAGTGAAATAAGCATCTGAGTACCTAATCATTTCGAGTTGATCTAATCTTCTGTATGTGAGCGTATAATCCTTCCTTCCTTGTAGATACCTCATAACTTTCGTTGGCATCTTTCAATGTTTAAATCCAAGGTTACTTTAATATTTACAAAACATTACCACTACAAAATTAATATCTAGTCTCGTCCAAGTATGTGCATACATCAAGCACCAAAAGGTAGACGAGTATGGAAATTCATTCATCTGTTCTCATTCCAAGTTGTTCTCTGGATGGGACTGCTTTACTGTGAATTATGTTTAAGATATACATCACAAGTCTGTAATACTTCACTCAACAAGGAATCAGGCACCTTAGAATAACTTATCATTTCCAGACCATTTCCACAAGAGTATGCCTTTCAGCAACTCCATTCTATTGTGGCGTTCCCGGCATAATGTATCGAGCATGAATGCCACGTTTTTTAGGAACTTGGGAAATGGGCCAGGAGTCTATCATATCTACTGTAATAGTCACCACCTCAATCTAATGCTGACCTTAGTAATGAAGCTCAAGGATGTTAATGGCCCGAGACTTCTCAGGCATTAAATATACATATACCTAACGAGACAAATCATCTATAAAGGGAATGAAATATTTTCCTTGATTATAACATGGAATAAGCTCAATTACTTCTTGTGGCGCCTTTCTTACTGCATCGAGTTTGATTTCCCTTAATGCAATCCAAACACAATTCAAAATCAATGAAGTCAAGTTTTTCCAAAATTTCATTCTTCACTAATCTTTCAATTTTTTCACTAGGAATTAATTTGCACTAAAAAAGGGATCATCTATTGTTGTATTTCATGGTCGTGAGTTCTTCCATACGTGTGCGTACAGCTGACTTATAAGACTGAGTCTATTTAATTTGTCTCATATTTCATGAAGTTATAACAAGTTCTACAATACTTTCAACAATGATTTCATCATGGTTTTTTTAAAAGAGCAGGATTGACATCCAATACAACTAATGTGAATGGACTTGCTCGTACCACTCATAAAAATTTTAGTTATTGAGAACTGAAACACTAGATGCCCGAGAATGTATCACAGTGGTAACATCTAAGGAAATAAAAGAATGCTCACAGTAAGACTTCGAGTCTAGCATACTCATAACACGAGTAGACGAACCATCTATATCACTTAGGCTTGTCTTTGGCAAAAACCTAACACATATTATCCACTTTATTGGTGTAGATTTTATCACCTAATAGATCTGATGTAATGCACATCACCTAGAAATTGGTCGTGTCATCTTTGAGTATATATAAAGTAATTAATGAAAATCAAATGTCATTCTATCTCTGTATATAGTATTTGTCTCCATACTTGGATCGGGCCTATTCTAATTCTTACTAGGTTGTCGTATTACTTTAGATCCATATATCTATTTGGCATGGATCATTGTCGGAGCCTCTATTGGTAAAGTCTTGTATAATGCATAGTTTGGACATGTATCTGCAATTTCTTGTTTAAAATAGGAGTTTACGTATTATTGTCAAAAATACGGTTAAATATGCATTTTTCTTAATATTATTTGTGTGATACATATTTATAATTCGTATCCATAATTTTTTTCATTTAAAAATAAATAATAATTTAAAATAACTAATACCTATAACTAGATAAGTGTTCACATTTTATATTTTGCTAAATTTTATACTTTTAGCTCTCAAATTATCAATTGTCCCTTGTCATTAACTATGCATTATGTTTTTGATACCGCTATTATAACTAAGATTATGATTTACTTTTATAAATCAACAAACTTTTAATCAGTAGTTATATATATATATAGTCAAATAATAAGCATAAATATTAGATCTTATTTAATTTTTTTAGGCTCCGTTTGGCACATGGAATTGAAATTGGACGGTGGAATTGCAATTCTAATTCCAATGGAATTGGAATTGGAGATTGGAATTAATGATTCAAATCATTAAGGGCTTTCAATGGAGTATTGACTTTTAAATCAATTATAGTTGGATTTTGATAGGAGCGGTTCACATTGCGTTCAAGTTATTG
This sequence comes from Simmondsia chinensis, assembly GCA_018398585.1. Taxonomy (NCBI): domain Eukaryota; kingdom Viridiplantae; phylum Streptophyta; class Magnoliopsida; order Caryophyllales; family Simmondsiaceae; genus Simmondsia; species Simmondsia chinensis. Next base: position 4,514,911 of record JAGTTD010000014.1, read on the forward strand.
CGGTTGGAGCGATTCACTTCAAGTTCGAATTATTCAATTTTCGAGTCATATCAGGTCGAGTATCATGTCAGATCATTTGGTGTTCAAGTTATACTAGATTTTCAGTCAATCAAATTAGGTCTTTTCGGTATTTAGGCTAATTATGATTGGGTTTAAATTCATCTAGGTCATTTCAAGCTTAAGTGATCCTTTTTTTTTTGTCAAAAGCTTAAGTTATCTTAATTTTGGGGCAAAATGAGTTGTGCCATTTCAAATTTCGAGTCATCTTAGCCTAAGTTTGAGATGGGTCAGGTCATTTTGGGTATGAGGTGTATTAAGTTTCGGGTTAATTTGGTGGGGTCATTTCTACTTCAGCTCAGCTTGTTTATCTCACCTTTAAGTCGAGTAGTTTCATTTTCTTGATTTTAGTCATCTCATGTTTTGGATCAATGGGAATGGGCCATTTTGGACTTTGAACTTAGGTGATTGTCATTTCAAGTTCAAGTTATTCTTGTTGGGTGATTTCGAGGTTTGGATCAAATTTTAGGCTATGTCTAAATTAAAGATTTTTAGTCATTTTGAATTTGGATTAATCAAATGAGATCTTTTTAAGTTTTAGGCCAATAAAATTAATATAAAATTGTAATTTATTGTCTCCACTTCAAAAAATTAAAAAGTATAATTTTTACTTAAAATCTAATTCTATTAAATTAAGCAGTAAAATTATAATTATAATTTTAAATTTGGACCCAATTTCAGACTTAACCTCAATTATAGCCTCTAATTTTATACTTCAAACACACAGTTATAGTATTTTGCTCCCTTGGCTCTCAACCCCAAAAAAATGGAGTCTTCATCGTCACGTAACCGTATAAACCCTAGCAAAGACTCCTTCAACCAAGTCCTTCGGGCAATCAAGGACAAATCCTGCCCAATATGCTTGCGCCACGTGGACATCCGGCGACCGGCGGTGGTCGCAGCCTGTATGCACCTGTACTGCCGCCGCTGCCTCCTCCGGTGGAGCACGTACAAGCGAAACTGCCCTCTCTGCAACGCCGACTTCGATTCCTACTTCTCGAACATTCGAACCTCTTCTAGAGCCTTCCAGAAGTTTCTCCTCCCTCCTCTTGAACCTCCCCCGGCACCGAGATGCGGTTCTGTTCCTCGAGGAGAGAGACGGCCTCTCCTGCCGCACAGGTCAGTTGTTTTATACCTATTAGGGGTAAAAATCTTATAAAGGACATTACTTTTGGAAGAATAACAAGAGATTTATTAACGTTAGGAGGAGACCGGCTATCGCCTTGTTAGGGAGTGTAAATGACGGAGGAGGGTTAGAGGGGGCCCAAACAAAAGTTGGATGGAGACTATTAATCATGATATTACTCACCTAAACCTTAACGAGCAGATGACCTTAGAGCTAAGTGGCAGGCCAAAATAAGTGTGGCTGGCATAGCTATTAGGAGAAGGTAGCACTATGATGCTGGTTCACGGCACTTCTAGATTTTCATAGTCGTTGTTGCTGCTGCTTTATTGTTGCTTATGTTTGCATGTTTGATACCACTTTATTTGATTTGATTTTATAAATGTTGTTCCATTTTTTGCTTTTTTGCCTTTTTTAGTTGAGGCCTCATAAACAACCTCCCTTTAGGATAGCACCCTGTAGAAGTAAGGCTGCGCATATTTCACTCCCTAAACCCCGCCTTGGCAGGTGCTTTTTAGGCATTGGGTTTTTATTGTTGTAATTTTATGGCTATCATTTTTTTGTAAGATATATTGTTGTCTTGGCAATAAAAATTATTGTTCTAACAATAACAATTTCCGGAGTAAGAAATTGAAAAGGTGATGTGGGGAATGACATGGAAATCGGTGATGAAACCATTGTTTTTGTAGGGAATTTTTTTCACTCTGGTACTCAAAGTTCAAACATTTATCACTTAGATATAATGATATTTCAATATATATGATGAGATAACATGAGGTGTTAAAATTTTATCACCTAGGTAGCCCATGCCCGAAGCTGGTGAAAGGTTTGTCAAAATCCAGCCAATTTTCACTGTTAAATGCTGACGTGGGAGTTCTGCAAAAGAGAAAATCGACTTATAAGTTTAATGAGATACTCCAACTAACGCCAGATGAATTTGGATGGAAACTCATTTGGAATATGTAGATCTCGTGTGCTAGCTCTTTAAGCTAAGTTCAGGGCCAATGAATTTCATAGATTGTGTTAATTTGACTGCAGGCTCATACGGAGAACTAGGGATGAGTTGAATAGCGCAAATCAGAGATCGAGGCCATTGCCACGTCAACGGTCATTTGGACAGTTGGGAGCTGCGCCTTCTGATGGTGTTCCTGAAAGAATTCTTCAATGGCGTGCAAGGTATTTTATTATAATGCTATTATATATCTAGAGATTTTGATTTCATAGGCTGGGGATTCAAAAAAATAAAACAAAGAAGAAAAAAACAGCGGTTCCCTTAAAAATAATGAAGTTTTTCTTTCATGTTGTGACAAAAAGCAATCTAAATGAAAGTAATAATTGGCTACTTCACAGATAGTTTACAATGAAACTTCACTTGGGTTTATATATTGCTTTTGGTACCAACTCCGTGGGTAATCAGGGGCTCTTGTTTCAAGAGCCATGAATTTAGGTCATGCTCATGGCAAGTGGTGCGCTTGAATTTAACGTATGAGAGTGTCTCTTATAATGTTGGATTGAATTTGGTCGTTTCATGACCAGTTGTGGCATACTCAATAGGTATAGTTGAAAGAGACTCATTTGGGAGGGGTCGTATTGAGGACTCTACACATGAGCTTGGTAACAGAAGTCCCACGTCTAGCCTTGTTTTTAAGGACATCTTGTTCTTAATATTCTTATCCCCTTAATGATATTTCTTTTTGTGACCCAAAAAGAAAGTCCCATGTTTGAGTTGTGACAAAAAGATAGTACTTAATTCTGTTAGGCTACAAATAATGCCAATTGGTTTAAAGACAATGGCTGGGGGTCCTCAGACACAGCCTTCCTTAAGAGTAACACCTTGGAGGGGTAAGGTTGCTTACATCCTCCTCCCTGCATATGCAGGAGCTCTTGAGGCACTTGGTTGGTGGTGGTTGTTGCTGTTGTTGCTTTAAGGACAAAATTTCATTAGGTTTAAAGGTTAAACATGGTGGAATTTGGAAAAGGTTAATGCTAATATACGAATATCAATCTCCTTGTTTGAGAACAAACTGTTACTTATGGCGTTGGTGTAGTGAGATGAATGTGTTCTACTGCTGACCTATGTAAAGATGAAGCACTAGGAAGAGATGATGTAGGTTTAAAGAAAAATGGTGTTTTTCGATAATATTTGATCTTAGTGATGATGGCAGTATATACAATCGGCAATTACTAGCTATTCCCATTCCAAACAGGGGCTATCCTCAGCAGGTGAGTTTCTTGTCCATTCTATGGTACACCCAATATAATGTTCACCTTGTTTTATACTTTCTCTATTGTATTATCTATGTGTGTTGCATGGTAAAAAAAACTACCAAGGTTTACACTTTGAGACTATCTGACTGTGTGTAATTGTGCCAGTCGGCTTGCTTAATTAGCTCAAAAGGCTTGGCTTGGTTTGAGCTAGGGTCGAGTTTGCTTGCTAGTTTAGCTAAAGTGAGATAGCACAATCACTATAAGCTTGAGCTTGGGCCATAATGGTAGATCTCGAGTTAAATTGTGGCCTAACCTTGTTCATTGGAGCCAAGTTAATGCAGGAAATGGGCTGAACACGAGCCTAATGTGAGCCAAACAAGCCTAGATAGGGCTTAATGAGCCTAATCGAGGAGAGTCGAACTTGGAGCTCACCGAGCTAGGTTCAACTGAAGTCACAAAATTCTGTATAACCCAATGTTTGCATGATTCCTTGTCCTTTTTACCTTTACTATGCAGGCAAATATTATGATTGCTTTGGCCAAAAAAGCTATAGGGGTGTAGATGAATTGAGTTAATCCCAAGCTAGTGAGGAAGTCTTGGCCCACTAACATTTTTCTTGGCTAGGCTGAGCTCAAATCAGGCTTGACTAGCTTTGAGCCGGACTTTACTTGTTTTAGGCTCATTCTGGCTTGACTTGGGCGAGTGTAGATTAATATGGGCTCGACTTGGACTCATTGATGCTTGAACTTGGCTTGCTAATTTAGCTTGAAATTGGCTTTTTAGGCTTATTTAAACTCACAAACCACCAAGCTCGAGCTACCAGCTGAGCTCTGCGCAGGTAGCTAAATGTTCACGGGGGTGGTGAGCTGCCGTAGGTCACTTACATCCTTAGCTTTATTGCATGTCAGTGAATTGAGAAAAGAAGGTGCATGTCTATAGGAACTTAAGGTACAATTAGCCAAGAACACCGAAAAAAGGGGTGCTTGTCTATAAAAATTTCGGTACAATTAGCCAATAAATCATCGGAATAGACTAGAAAAATGAATCATCCTACAAATGATTCTTTAAATGAGTTAGCCACTGGTTGGATCATTCATCTTTTATGTTTGTTATGCATTTTAAACACAAGTGTAACTTTGAAACATTGAATCCCATTCTGGGTGGTTGTCTATTGCAATTTCAGAAATTTGTGCTGAGTACGAACAACAAAGAAAGAATGCTACAAAGAATCGAACCATGGATTGAAAGAGAGTTGAAGGCTTTACTTGAAGACCCAAATCCTTCTGTGATTGTACATGTGGCCACATCACTGTATATTTCCAGCATTGAGGCAAAGCCTAAGGGATTCTCAGTTGATGGTGATACCGAGCACAATTTCCTTGCTCCACTTCGACGCTTTTTGCATGAATGGACTGATATGTTTTGGCATGAACTCAGGTATGTGTTAAAGAACCAATTATCCGAAAGATTAAACGACATTTTGAATCGTTGTTTGCAGTTTTTGGTTTTTAATAAACTAAAAATCAGGTTTTGAGAACGTTTTTTTGGTTTTTAGAATCATGTTTTCATTTTTTGTCAAATGGAAAAAAATTGAAAATAAGAAACCAATATTGCCAAAAATAGGGCTTTTAATTACTTTCTAAATAACTGGAAGCTTCCAATCAAAAACGTTTCTAAGTGAAGTTTAAGAATAGTTTTATGCTGGTAGTCATGTAAATGTTCAGCGAGGTTAGATTATGTATAATGTACATATTGGCTTCATAGCTTTTACTAAAATCAATTTGTTAACGAAAAAAAGGAAGGCTACCGGATCTCATGATCTTTCAATCAATAGAATTGTCATGCTATGTCAAGAAACCAAACGCTTGTTTAGAAACAGAAAACAATTTTATTTTCATTTCTAGTTTTCCTTTTTATCTCTAATTTTCCTTTTTTGTTTTTCAATTTAGAACCATGTTTAGGAGGAGAAAATCATTAACTATTTTCCAATATAGAAAATGCGTCCAAGTGATATCAGTTTTTCTAATGTGGCACATGATTTCAGCTATATGAAAAATTACTGGATTTCAGTAAAAGATACGTATATTATTTCGTGCAAACTAGGCCTTTTCCAGTAAAAAAAAAAGTTAACCGGATTTTAACAAAGAGGACCTATATATTGTTAGACTCATTTTTGGCAGAAATTCGATGTATTCCTATACAGGCTACCCAAAGGATAAATGTTTTAACCTCAAGGTGCTTGACTAAAACGTTAAGAGCACCTAGATGATAAGAGACTATATTTCAGTGTCTCTAAGTGATAAATTCCCATTTATTGTATGGTTGAGCCACTGCTTTGTAAATGCAAAGATAATGTCTAATGATCTTTATGACATTTTTGTGTTAGTTTATGACAAAATTCTGCTTGTTTCAGATGTTTTGCAGAGAACTCACTGACAATGGATACATATGATGCAGTGGTTGAATATAAACATTCAAACTAGTTGTTTTCTGCAACTAAGGTGCCTTTAGTTCCCGAAAATCTTTTTATGCCTTTTATATATATTTTTAGGCATTTTCCATGAAAAATAGAATTTTGGAAACACTGAAAAAATTTGAAAATCAGGTAAAATGACGCCTTCAATTGTGGTGCACAATCTAGAGAAAAAGAGAAAAACATGTCCGATGTTGAGTACAACAACAACAACAACCGACCTAGTGCCTCAAGGGCTCCTACATATGGGGGGGTGTATGCAGCCTTACTCCTTCAAGGTGTTACCCTCAAGGGAGGCTGTGTCTGATGTTGAGTACAAAGGTGAGAAAAACAGATTCTTTGAATATGTCTACTAGGAAAATGCGGTTTTTTGTTTAAAAATGTTTCTAAAAAACTGGAAAATTTTCATGAACCGAACGAGTCCTGATAGTTTTTGAATAAACAGGTGCCATTTGCTTATTGGGTGTTGTTGATGTTCCATTTGGATCAAGTTAGATCATCTCCCTCAGAGGCGCCAAAAACTCGGGAGGATGAAAACAAGGCTTTCATCAGATTCGACAAGAGCTGACTCGATCAACTGTTCGGTCAAATGAGGTGTTTCTCCTTTAAATTCAGAAGTGGTTCTCCTCTTTTACCTCGTGGTGCGTATTTCTCTCTCCACATCGCTCTATAAACTGTGGAATCACATTATGGTCCTTGCATGTGTGACTGTTGGTTCTTCTGTCAGTGGATCTGCTTAGTGTATCATCAGTGAAGATAAGATTAAAGGTCTTCAGATTGCAATTAGATCATCTTGTAAGCTGTTTATGCCATGCCCCTTATTTCTTGTCCAATCTGTTGCTCTACTTCCTTCCCGAAACGCATAAGAAACATTAGTACTATCAATAGTGTGCATTGCATCAATGATCACAATGTTTCCTTCCATTTGGATTCAATTTATAACCCAACTGTATTGCGCTTATATGTCTAGTACTGCTTTATTTAATTTGGATTTTATAAATAAATATTGTTCCGTTTTTACTTTTTAGAGTTGAGGCTTTTTGGAAACAACCTCTCTTACGGTTATATAGCACCCTATAGGGTAATGATGTGTACATTTTATCGTCCCCAGACCCTATCTTGGCGGGAGCCCTCTGAGGCACTGAATTGTTGTTACCGTTATTTCTAGATATGAAAATGTTGGTAAGAGTAACACTACACTTGATTCAGAAGAGGTGGCGCCTGCAATATTATTTTCATATTTGGAAAATGTTATTTTCTTGATTTTTATTCTAACTACTTTAAGGCTCCGTTGTTTTGAAGGCTAACACTTTCGTGTCAAATCTATTGTTTCTGTACATAACTTTATAACAACCACAAAAACGGAAACTATTTCCCTTATAATTGGGGAAAACATTTTCCTTTGCTGAGGGAAAAATGTTTCCGTTGTAGTCTCACATTATGCACTTCATTTCAACCTCAACTTTGCCAAGCGTGAACTTCATATAAATTTATAAAATGAATATATTTTTTCAGTTAAAAAAACAAAATTTTAAGAGAAAAATATTCTTAATTGAAAATATTTTGTAAAGAAAACTTTTATGTGAGAAAAATGCTTTTGTTAATCCAAATGGAACCTGAGTCTGTTAGTATGGTCTCTAATTACATATCACATGAGCTTTTGGATTTGGTGTTGCAGTTAGGTTACTCATTATTAAACATGAGGTCTTGGGCTTCAAGCTCGTATCCCCTCCATATGATATTGGTGACAGAAAAAGATCATTTAACATTTTTATTTATAGTGTAAAAAAGAAGATAAAAATATTATTTTATAATTGAATAGAAAAACATACAAAATAGATTTTTTTCATAATTTATATAGAAATATGGTTTAGAAGGACTATCTTAGCTTTAAATCTTATCCACTGTAATCCAGTTTTACTTTGTTAATCACCCACAGTACCCCAATAATACAATGGCTCACTATACTCACCAACTTTTGCTACCGTGTCTGACTACTATTATTATTTACCCCTAAGCACTATGACTTATCACCACTTTCTCGCCACAGCCACAGCCACAACCACAACTCCATATCTCACGATCCACCGCTGTGGTGCACTCCAGTCTCCTACCACCATGGCTTGGCATCCTCCACTTCAATTGCCCATCAACATTACCATGCTTGCCACCACGATGGCCACAATTGACACCTGCTGCCAAAATACATGATCATTGCTTGGCACCATCATGATTAGGGGTGCAGATGAGCTGAGTTGGCTAGCCCCTCGTGAGCCCACTCGTCATAAAGTTCGAAAGGCTTGGTTCACTTTGAGTTTGAGCCGAGCTGCGCCGACTCGTTTAGCTTAGTGAGCTGAGCCTGAGCCTAGTAAAGCTCAAGCTCGTGGGCTCCCGAGCCTAAATTTGAAACCTATCGAGCTTAGATCAAGCTGATTCCAGCTCGAGCTTGAACTTTCTGAGCTTTAGTCGAGCTTAATGTAAACGAGCCGAGTCTCGAGCCTGGCAGGCTTGGGCTCGGCTCGGCTCGGCTCAAATACACCCTTAACCTTGATCCACCTTACCACCATGGCGACCACCACCGCTACCTAATATATTGGTTGATTTACATTATCAAGTCATACTTTTGTCTTTGTAATAGATAAATTCTTTTTTAAATATGTACCCGAACAACTCTGTTATGTTAAATAGGTCTTTCTGTATAATCAAATACACAAGTAATCGTTTATCCCTCTTCATCTTTTGTTTTTTTGATTTAGTTTTTGAGAAATTAAAATTGGGTAGTAAAGTTTTAAGTTTTTGTTTCTTATTTTTAATTTTTTTTGGTAGTTTTTGGAAGCTAAAAGAAATAAATCAAAACTATTTGTGTATGCGCTAGCATTGTACCTATAATGATGTCATTATTTTACCGTACATGACTTTTTTTGGTAAGTACCTTACATTTTATTTATATATTTTTAATTAATATTATTGAATAATACATCAAAATGTATATGTTTTTAGATTTACCTCTTGTTTGGCAACGGGATAAAAACATGTAAAGGCGGGTAAGGATAAAAGGGGGTAATTTTCACCCCTATTTGGCAAATTTATTCGAGGGCTAGGGGGGGGGGGGGGGTAATTTCTTACCCCTCTTTACTCCCAATTTCTTTAACCCTCACATTTTTTTTTTTGGGGGGGGGGGGGGGTAAAGGGGGTAAGGATAATTTTTAAAAAAATTTGGACACTTTTACTTTTATTTTAACTGTAATTCTCTTTATTTATTCCTCTTAATTTGACATATCCAAACAAGGGTGGGATATTACCTTACCCCTCCCTCTCTTTAACCCTCTGTACCCCCTTTATCCAGTTGTCAAACAAAGCATTTAGTGTACATTTATAATATAAAATTTTACATACAAAAATAATATTTAGCATTAGAGGAGTTATTATGCTAAATGCTGTTGTAATTTGTATACTGTGTCAATTTAATTTTATAATAAAATTAAAATTGAGTATGAGATTGTTTAATTTGGATCTTTGGGTGAATGTGTAGTTGATAACATCTATATGACAAGATTGAGCTGTTAAAATTGCGTCTGGATCTCAACTTCATATCATGCATAAGGTTATTGACACAATATAATTAAGTCTTATCATATACATTTTATATTTAATTCTTTTATATAAAGCATTTTCCTTAGGAAATTATACCTAAGTACCATTATTTATTATTTAAATACAATGAGTACCTTGAAATTTAAAAATTGCATCCTTGAAGTACCCTAAAATTTAAAAATTTTATAAATTAGGTATATTTATATCATAATATGATATATTTTTATTGAAAAATGGTAAACTGTAGTATGATTTTTGACAATATTTACTTATCTTTCGTTTTAGTTTGATGAATCTATCAAAAAATACTGATGTGATACATAATTTGGATAATATATAACTAATATAAATCAAAATTCAAAAAATTTGTATTGTAATTCAAGTAAACTCCAGCTTCGTTTCCATTTGCAAGTCACGTGACACGTGAAGTGTGAATCCACATGCCAAAAAAACAAAACCATAATAATATAATATATGATCTCATATTCCAATATAAATAATCTCATAATAATATAATATAGTCTCATATTCCCGTTTGCTTGCTTAACTAAGGTATAGTCAACACAGGTTCACTATACTAAAAATATTTTATTTACTTATTTATTTGATATTCAGATCTAAGTAAAAAAAAAAGACATAATATTTTGATCTAGCTGCTGCTCTACTGCTATAAATAGTAATACATTCCTGGCAACTTCTCTACTACCAGGGAAATTTCCAATCTTAAAACTCCTAGATTCCGAGCTAGCCGTTATGGCTACCGGTCGTTGTCACTTGCTAGCCATTCTTTTCTTTGGCCTTTTATATGTGACGTCGTGCTCGTTCCTTCTCCCGATTGTCAAGGACAATAGGAAGGGCCAATACTTCACTAGCTTCTTGGTTGGGACTCCTCCCAATACTCGTGTTTTTGTAGCCCTTGATTTTAGCAACCCGTGGTCATGGTTTACTTGTGATATCTACGGGTATAATCGCTCCTCCACATTCCACCCTGTGGACTGTGAGTCAACCAAGTGTCAGGACTATGGTGGGGATGGTTGCATTAGTTGCTTTGAGCCTAACATTACCCCAAGTTGCTCCAACCACACTTGCACTGCGTTTATTGATGGTCCTTGGGATAATGCCCTTAACCCTGAAGAGCTCATAGAAGATGTAATATCACTATACAGTCAAATGCAAAACGGAAAATTTGTAAACACCAAATTTCATAATTTCCCTTTTGCTTGCTCAGACAAACGCCCATTAAAGGGTCTATCGCGTTATACAAAAGGGATCCTAACCCTTGCTAGGCGCCCGGTTTCCCTACACGCCCAAATCTCGTCGGTTTTTAGGGTCCCAAATAAGTTTGCCTTATGTCTCCCATCTTCATCTGCATCAACCTCCGGGTACAACGGGGCTATCTATTTTGGTGGCGGGCCCTACCATCTACCGTCAACCAGTCCGCTTGACTTGTCTAGATCACTTGTCACGACTTCATTAGTTGTGAACGGTGACTCCATAGAATACTTCGTCCAAGTCAAATCAATCAAGGTTGATGGGGTGCCAGTGCGATTCAACTCTTCTTTGTTGTCATTTTATAATTTTGGGTTAGGTGGCACAAAACTTAGCCTCTTAGACCCGTATACAGTATTGCACACGGAAATATATAGAGCCCTTATCAATGTGTTCGTGAGCAAGGCTACAACCATGAACATCACTCGAGTCGCATCAGTTGGTCCATTTGGAGCTTGCTTTAGCACAAAGACAATATCAAACACGAGGGCTGGCCCAACTGTACCAATCATTGATTTGATTCTAGAAGGGAGGAGCACAGTATTGCATAACAAAAATGCGAGGTGGAGGATCTATGGTGCTAACTCGATAGTAAAGGTTTCGAATAATGTGTCCTGCTTGGGTTTTGTCGAGGCAGATTTTTTAACTAGTCCGTCAATAGTGATCGGTGGAAAACAAATGGAGAATAATTTGATCGAGTTTGATCTGGAAAATTCAAAGGTTGGCATGACATCTTCACTTCTTCGTTTGGGTACAAGTTGCTCCCAATTTAAAGGAATTTAGGGAGAAACTAGATTCTGAATTTGTGATGCATAATTTGTATTTGAATTTGAGAAAACATCATTGATATATTGTAACCGTCAAAAAAGTCGGTATTTGATGGAATAAGTGAATAATTTTGAAAACTTCGGTGACTTAATTGTAAATTAATCCTTTGAATGTGATAGAGATTATAACACCAAATTGAAAAAACTATAAGCAATTGGAATTTTGGAACGTATCATTTATATCAATGATTGTTGATCTATTAAGTATTATTGATGATTAAGCCCGAGATGTACTTCCTTTCATCTACAGTGATATCTACTAGCCAGATACAGAGGTACAACCCTATAGCAGAGACCCGTTCAAGTAAGTCGTTGCCCAAGCCACACCATAAGAGTGGTTTTAGAGATACTAAGACTCTTGTCATGGCTAAACTTTGCCTGGAAGATCTTATGAGTTCTAGTCTTCTATATACACCAAATGTGAATTAATTAATTAGATCCTCCTTATCCCGAAGTTCCTTACTAGAATGAAGTTGTTGAAGCTAGTTGAAAATATGTTTCAAAGGCAGGTGAAGACTAATCTAATTGCATTTGCTAGTCAAACTCTAAGTTCGAGACTCGGTTGCGCATTTGAGAAACTGTTCTATCTCTAATCTGTCCCTAAGTTGCTCCTGATCCATTTCAAATTCGAGAAGGAACTGTTTTGTCTTTAAATTTCCGTCTCTAAGTAGCCGTTTTGTAATAGTTCAAACCTCTCCTTTAGGAACTTTGCCCTTTTGTACAAATGGCGGTCGAGATAAATACGGAGGAGTCCAATCATTTCTTAAAATGGGTCACTCAAGCCAGACATGGCATATAATGCCAAATCTTCTAGCCATTCTGATGTAGTGAAAGTGAAAGGACTTTGGAAAGGCATTTGCTTTGTTCATTCTATAAAATATCCCATTGGATCTATATTTCATCTAGTCTGAGATTTAGGTTGATTTAGGAAGGAATTGAACAGAGCTCAATTTTGGTCAAATAGGTAAATTGGTGACATTTCCCTGAAAAAGACTAATACCCTGGACTATTTTCCATCTCCATGAGTTCACTGGACACTATTGAACACATGAGATTTTTGAGATTCAATCACGTGGAACTGGAACTTAGGTTGCTAGATTAGATTCTTCGAGTGGAAAGAGAATAATCTTCCAGTAGAGCTTATTAGTGAATTACATGAAGCAACCTGTTTTATTCTGGTTGAAAATGCTTTGATGTGGCAGCATAATTTTAATGGTGCTTTCATAATTAGTTCTTTTATAAGGTTGCAATACCTCGAGTAATCCCATCTCTTAATAGGTGAAAGGAGTCTATTGTTGTCTTATTCCTGTTACAATTGAGAATTTGGTTTGGATGATTCTCCTAGTTCGACTAAAAATAAAGGAGAGATTGGGTATGGGGGTTAAAATCGGATCAAACGTCATGTCGCTTTTGCTCTAACCTTTGCGAAAGTTGTTCCCACTTGATTTTAGTATGCATGTTCTCAAATACTGTTAGAACATAGTTCTCCCAGTGGCAATTCTCATACTTGAAAAATCGGTCAAGAAGTCCTAGTTTGTGACATTTGTTATATGCACCCTATGGGATGTAGAAATGCACGATATTTGAAAATTCTCCAACCCTCCACAGTGCATCTGACTCCTACAAACTTAAATTTGTCACGTAGTTCCGACCCCTGGAGGGTTTTTCGTTTTCTGCACTCACCATCCCTTGGAGAAGCCTCGGGGGCGTGGATCTCCTAGAGAACTCATGCATTCACTGAGCTGAGTGCCTTTATCCCTCCATATTAACATACGTTTAAATGGAATGTTGATGGCTCTTCTTTGGGAAAGCCAGGACCAGCGGTTACTGAAGTTGCTCTTAGGGATTTTGAAGGTTTCTTTTGGCTATTTTCCCAGCCTCCTTTAGAGCGTCTTCAACACTTCCAACTACTTTGTTTATTCTTGGATAATTGAGGGAAAAGCCCAAAGCTGAAAGCGGGGCCCCCAAGGACAAGCAAAAGGACAAGATAAAACATCTCCATTCGAGATGGGGTTTCATTCTCTTTTTCTTTGTCAAAACATCTCGGTCATCTTCCTCTCTCTGTGCTCTTACTCTCACGTTATTGTTGGGTTTCATTGTATCCCTTAGACTATTTCGGCATCCAAGAAATAAGTCTTAAGGAAAATGGTTCGCTACGTGCCTTGAAGCTGGTGACTGATTTAGATGCTTGTTTTATATTTCCCTAACAAATTTGTGTATTTTCTACAAATTGTTCTGACACTTTGTCGCTAATTATAGGGGGGAAAAAAGGAAGAATACAATGTGGAACGTGCACGCATATTTGAAAAATATTACAGCTAAAGCTCAAAAAATATTGTGTTACTTGATGCCCATAATTTTAATTTCTTTTTAATACTTAGACATTGGACTTGTTCACCTGTTCCACTTTCAGTGTACGTGCGTACATGTTTCTTTTTAAGTTGGCTTACATTTTGTTTGGTGCATATTATTGGAGTCTGAAACTTTAATTAGAGTGGGGAATTTCAAGGTGATCTAAGCTTGTAATAATCGGACAAAAATCAAATCTGATCCGTACTAACCTGAATTCTGAAACGAACTAATATGATTAACCCAGAATCTAAGGTAACTCGAATATAGAATGATCCGGCATGACTAAAACTCGACTTAAGTTGGCCGAAAATTTGAGATAATTTGAACCCAAATGATTTGACCCAACCCTAACTAGACTCTGGTAGACCCTAAACTCCGAATCATCCAACTTGATTGCCCCAAATTTGAAGACGGCTCAAATTGTTATGGGATTAAAATTTCAACTTCTGGTTTATATAAGCAATGCAATTTTAATTTAGTTCTATCAGAACTAGAATTAGAATTACAATTCTACGGTTTAAATTCAATTTTAAAAGTCAAGCGTGCTTGGGCGAGAGTAATACCAGGATGGGTGACCTCTTGGAAAGTCCTCGTGTTGCCAACCCTATAAGGTTGGGGGTCCTCGGAAATAACGTCTCGCCAGGGTTACGCCCTGAAAGGGTAAGGCTGCGTACATCCACCCCCCAAGACCTCGCTTAGGCGGGAGTCGTTAAGGCAATGGGTCTATTGTTGTTGTAAATTCAATTTTAAAAGTCAAATAGATTCTTATATAAATTGGCACTAACACATTGGAAACTTGAATGCGTAGTTTATTTGTTTAGGAGGCTGCAAATGAGGCTAAGGAGCTCAAGGGAGATGTACAGAGGGATCATCCCCTTTGTGCGTGGAGCACTCAGGCTTAGCAAGCGGCCGCACGGATTCCAAAGGATTCGGGTCGAAGATGCTGATGGCTCGGTCGAAAGGCGGTCCGGTCGCTTTGCACGGAGATTTCGGGTTGCAGGTCTTGCCGTCATCTTCTCTAGGAAGGTAAGAGATTAAGCTACCGGAGATGCAAAAATGCAATATAAGTTTTGTCATGGGCTGTGGAATGATTCAAGGCTTGTTTTACATCGTATTTTGTTTTAATTTTAAGAAACTAGAAAGTTGGATTTTAAAAATAATTTGTTTCTTTGTTTTAATTTCTTATTTTCAGTTGAGAGATTGAGAACTAGAAATCAAAACCAAGAGAAGAAAAAGTGATTTTCAGTTTTTAAGAAATAGAAAGTAACGGCAAAGTTATGTATCTAAAGAATCGATTAGATTAATGTGATCTTCGTGTATCCATTTGTCTTAGGGTAAAGAATACCACGAAAGGATAGTGCATTTGCGGAAAAGGACAAGAACGGAAAAAAAAAAAATGAAAATGGCACAAACTATAAGGGGAAGAGAATGAGGAACTGTTATAACGGTTACTTCGTTTGCGTTTTTTATTCACCAACACACAAACACGATATGTTTACACCCACAATACGTATGCTACACCTCTTTACAATCTTTATTTAGTGGTAAAGTACTATGTTATTTGTACACTATAGACATATGTCTAGAAGAGAGAAGCAATGATATTGGTACATCATTCCCTATCTCCCACGCAACTCGGGAGAAATTGTGTCTGTACTTTTCCGGATTATCAGTGATGGTAAGAACGACAACAACGATAAGGAAAACTAGTCATGTTTCAGTGGCAAAGGCGCTACTGAGTTTTGGTAGAAAGGGACATAGCAATGGCCTTTATAGTGTTAGGAGTGGTTCGACAGCAACCTCCGATAAGGGAAGCCCCAGCCTCGCGCCACTTCCCTATGTATGACACGAAATCTTCTTCATCTTGCTCACTTGACTTCTGCAATTGACATTAATTTATGGAAATTAGGTCTGAGAAGCTAGCACATGAAGTTAGCATTTGAACTCAACCGAGGTTTTATTTTGATAGAAACTAGTATTGAGTGGAGCAATGTACGCATTGGACTCATATATTAATCACGTCTTTCACATAATTCTCATGTATGTTTTGTTATTATTGCTCTTGGTTTTTTCGGGTTTAGGTAACTGGGGTTGGAAGAACTTAAGGCTGAAACCTCAAATTGTAAAGCCTCAATTGTCATATTGTTTTACTTCTACTCCTTACTAAAAACGTAACCAAGGAGTATTTATCCGTCTTTCTTTTCTGATAGGTAAATAATAAGATTGTGGAATTTTAACACAAAACCTCTTATCTTCAGCTCCTGTCATGCCGCTGCTGACATCTCCAACCTCTCACATTCCATTGCTATTCTCCACTACTGTTGCGTCGTTGCCCTTAGCCCCTTGATCCCCCTTTGGGGGCTTGGGGCAGCAGCGCAACAGCTGGGGGAGGAAAGCGAAGGGATACTGGCGACAATGCTAGAGGGGTCTGACGTGGCAGGCCACATGGAGGAGAGGTCGGGGTACTATCTGGGGCGAGGGGGCCAGACAAGTGGCGACGACATTAGCAAAGGTTGGAGAGGCCTGTGACGACATTAGGAGCGGCTAGGGAGGCCAGGGACATTAATGATGGCGGATATAGCACACTGGCAAGCGATGAATGGATGGGAATGCTTTTTCTGGTTGAGAGCCATAGAAAACAAACTCTTTTCAGGGTAGCACTCTATAGGGGTAAGATTGCGTATATTTTGTTCTTTCCATACTCTTATCTTGACGGGTGCCTTTCAGGCGTTGAGTTGTATTTTTTATTTTAACGATTATTTCAGATGTTCTAAATTATTTTAACTATAAAATGATATTATTAACCTTACATGAATTATTGTATAACTATTTTCACATTTTTCTTTGGTGCCACATCAACATAAATTAAAGGAGGTTGATTGAGTTATATATGCAAATGTACCTGTAAAACACTTTTTTGTTATCTCTTTTTCGTTTTTTTATTTTTATAATTTATACTCGTTTTTATATTGGCAAGTAGTACAATATCTTACCTGAAGAAGCAAACCAATAGTTGAAGGAGACGAGCTTTGAATCAATGACCTCTTACTTGAGGAGTTGAGAAACAAACTACTACATCAGCGTCTTTAGCTCTTGTAATTTTTAGTATAACAAATATGAGGACTCCATTATTTTATCCGAATATTGGTTAAACGATATGACTAAACTGAATAACAACATGATTTACTATTCTGAAAGCGAACACGATTCGAGTTCCTTTAGTAAAATGATGATGAAAATTTAAGACGAAGTAGTTTTTGATACGTTAATCGAAACATAAATCCCTAAATAGAAAGAACAAGAAAAGAACTCTTACCACCCATTCTTTTCGAATGCTGTCATAATTCTCACCGCTGTTGGGATATACTACTATCGGTTTATTAGTTGCCTGCCAAAAATACATGTTAGAATCTCCGTTAATTATAAAATAAAATTTTGAAAAATAAAAATTGAAAAAGAACATATTTAGTGAGATTTTCTAGTCTTAATTTCTTATTTTAAGTTTTCATTTGAGTTAATTTCAAACAAACTGAAATTATAAAACTAAAAATAAGGGAAAAAAAAGTCTTTTTGACACTAACAAATATAAACTGATAGAGGTAGAAGACAAAATGGACTCATTTTCTATAACATGTGAGTGTCTCATAAAAGTTCAAACAAAAACTTAATTTTTAGTCTCTAAATAAGCCAAAAATAGCAAACAAAAATTGGGGTAAGTTTACAAATGCACCATGCATTTTGCTATATTAAGGACTCGTTTGGTATGTAAGAAGTAAACGAGGGACGTAGAAATTCATGGGAAGTATGGATTTTAACTCTTGTTTGATTAGCAGGAAGTATTCAAAAAACAAGAAAGTAACTTACGTAGTTCCCCCAGGTAAGTTCTACTTTGTTCGTTTTTAACTAACCTCCCTAAGGAAGTTCTATTTCCTATCTTAGCAATCAAATGTTTTGTACCTACTTCATGAGAAAGTTTACACATGAATTGAATTCCTAAGAAATACAACTTCCTGCGGGAATTCAGTTTATATGATAACCAAACAAGGCCTAAGTGACTTTTAAACTATACATATATATATATATACCGGTCTTGACATTTTCGAGGCCTCAAGCAAAAATTTTAAATGAGACCCTTCGTATGCAACAAATTATAAACATCTAAACTATAAAACTTATTAGTATTAACAACTAATACTTTAAAAATCATAATTGCAAACTTTTGGGGGCCTTATGTGGTTGCTTGAATGTCTTGGGATTATGTCCAGTATCGCGTACAGATATACATATAAAATTACTTAATATTATTTTTAATAAATCACCCAATTCTTATCCCAGTAATGATACCAAACAAGAGAATAAAAGGTTCTTCTCTAGCAAATATTGTGAGCATCTATATGCTTTTTTTTTAGCATCTATGCACCATGCTTTACACCCTTAACAATTCACTAAACTCGATAACAACAAGGATCTCGTGTATTTGTTAATAATAAATGCGCTAAACATTTATTCTATTAAGTAACTTATATATATATATATATAGTTCAAAAATTACTTAATATAATAAAATATATAGTACATATGTTAAAAACAAATACATCGGATCCTTACTCAGTCAGTAATGACGTACCTTGGCGAGGGATAAGATGAGGTCAAGGATGTAACGTGGAGGGGTGCAGTTAATCCCAATTGCAGCAGCTTGCTTGCACTTATCCGCCACTGATGCACACTCCAATATTGAGTCTCCACTTGCCTTCATTGTCACATCTTTCTTTTGTCATACTTTTGACTATTTTATAATAAGGTTTTAACTAGTCAAACAGATAACGGTGTATTTTGGTATCTTGGTTGGTATTTTAGTTGTTTGATCAGTTAAAACGCTAAACATTGTGTTGAATAATGATTGTCATAGTTAGCTATACACTGGCTTTTAGGATCTAAGTAGAACCATTGCGAATTACGAATTTGAGCTTGAGCTGTGAAGATATTACATAGTTTTAACATTTAATAACTTGAGTACATGACTCGTTAAATGTAATTGTTGTAGCGATTAAGTGAAATTCATTACTTCTATGTGTAAAAACCTCTGTTATATGTGTACTTATCTTAAAATGTGACAAAACATATAGATTTGTTTAAAATAAGTAATATAGATCGCACTACACTTGGGTTAAAATTGAGTCATATTGTATTATTATAAAGTTGTTCTTAATAATTCTATATCATATAATCATGTTCGTCGGATTTTATCAATCATAGACTCACCGCATGAATCCCATCCTTGCATGTGAAGGAGAACCACACCGGAATTTTGATGTCCTCTTCCTCGACTAGCTCTGCATACGCCTGCATTAGACATGTTCAGCCTGGAGCATATATGTGTCGAACCAACTCATGAGGCAAAATAAGCCTCAATGAAACAGTATTAGGATTTTGGTTCATAATCAGACAATCTGAACAACTTTTTAATCCATATATGGCGATTTATGACTTATAAATAGGTCTAATATTCAATCAAACCGAGGCTTAAGATCAAGTTGAAGCATAGATAAAGCCAATTAATGGAGATGACCCCAATATATTGAGCAAAGGATTTAAATTATTGATAGAATGATTAAATATATAGTATAAATTAACTCATTGAAGTTGCAACACAACTTATACATCTTGTTGAGCACTGGGCATACAAAGTTTCATATAGAAATAAAAAGAATAAATTATCGAATTATATTGGGTTTCTCCATTGAATGTCGACTAATATAGCAAAAAAATTCACATGCTTACACCCAATAGTTTAAGCATAATAATTGACTCCTCGACAAGGTATTACAGTCTATTGACCGAGAGGCAATGCTGTCGAATACCAACAGCTCCCAATCTCAACATTCAAGAATAAGGTATATGAGTTGAGTTTGTATATCATCCACATCTCAGATCTAGATTTGTTGGACATTAGACTATAAAACCAGTTTTGGATGTCCATCTATCAGTTTAGACTTTCGGTACAATAACAATATGAATACTATATGCCAACTGCCAAGGACAAGCCCACGGTCCGATGAAATTCAACATACCTGAGCTTCTAATTTGTTCGGAATGGTTTCGAATGCAATCAAATCAGGTCCCGATTCGGCTAGAACTTGGACCCTCCTCCTATGAAAATCTTTCAGTCTTTCTATCGTAACCGATTCGCCATAATCTCCACTGCAGTGAAGGAGGACGAGGTTACAAAATATCATATAAAAAGGTCCTACTTGATATCCTTTTTTATTTGCATCTTCTAAAGAAACTAAAAATTGAATTTTAATAATTATGTTTTCTTGTTTTTGATTTCTGTTTTCAAACTATCACTCAAACTATAGAAAAGATGAAAAAAAAAAAAAAAAGCCGTACTCACCTATACTCGGAACCATCAGCTAGATAAGCCCCATAGCTGCCAACCGAAGCGGCCACTAAGATCGGTCGTCTTTCAAAATCGCTCCCCGTCTCATTGTCATCCTGAAAGCCTTTCACGCATCGGTTCATGTAAATATCCCGCGCCTCTTGAGCAACTTCAACACTTCTCCTAAGCAGAGCTTCGCCCTCTGCTTGAGACAAGCCCTTCGCTTCAAAGCCTTGAATTGTAGCCTGTGAAAACGAAAAAATAAAAACGACATTGCGAGGCAAGATTGATTATGCCTAGTTTTGTTTATAGATCAAGGAATATAGATAGTCGTTACGTGGTTGGTCAGTATATAGTATGTCAAAAATCAAATTGTTTGAACAAATTAAACTATTAAGCAAAGACTGAGATTTGGTTTTATGCTTCAAATGCTCTCTCACCGAAGTTCCCATTTGTACTTAAAGTTTAAATAGTACACTCATTTTTAGTCGAAGACTTTAGACCATTTTAGGATCAGACACTCGATTACTCCATACGTTTAAATGGATAACGTGATTGCAAACTACGACTTGATTTAATGTTCGAAATGAAAGTACTGCACATAAAAAGATGTCTGACCTGATAAGATGCAGATATTATTATGCTTGCTCCAGCTTCAAGGTAATCCAAGTGCACCTGTTATGTATTTCCGTTCATTATTCTAATGCTCGAAATCACCAAAGAGGGTACCAACACACTATCACCGGATACCATTAGAACTCCGAAGTTAAGCATGCTTGGGCGAGAGCAGTACCAGGATGGGTGATCTCCTCTCTTCAGGGCTAATACCTTGAAGGGGAAGGCTGAGTACATCCGCCCCCCAATACCCTGCTTAGACGGGAGCCCTTGGGGCACTGGGTATGTTGCTTTTTTTATTTTAATGCTCAAAATCAGCAAAAACAACCCAGTATATCTCATTATATTTTATCACGGTTTTAACTTTTTGGTATCCGAGGACAAGTTCAAGGGCGGTAAAAAGGTGCCCCGGAAAGGAACAAGGAATCACAAGTAGGAAAATATATAAAAAGCAAGGGAACAGAACATAGAACCAAAAAATGAAGTACATTAGAAGGGTCTAGCTGCTGAAAACAGCCACATCGAACCTCCGTCTGTACCAGAAACCTCCATGACTTAAGGGATTCTTCACTCTAACAACTTCGAAATTTATGAAAAGATTTCTTTCTAAAGAAAATTACCTTCAAAAGTAGTTATTTTTCACTTAATCACTATAATTATATCTTGCCACCTCTTCCAGCTTACAACGAAAAGTTGAACATCAATCTTACACCGCAAAACCAAATCTTCAGTGGATATGTTATCATTCTCAAACACTGTTCAATTCTTTTTCCGTTGAGACTCCACGTGTGAGTCTATATTAGAATCTTATATAGGGTTATAAGAGAGAAGATATCAATTTATAAGCCCAGTGGATTGCTCCACCTAATGCCATTTGGTTTTAAGATGGAACTCCACTTGGACTTATATATGGACCTCGTATGTACCATCTCCGTGGATAGGGATAAAATTTAACATTTTCCTAACTCACATTACAACAAAAAGAATATCATGGGTCACTCTATCTTTCAAAATCTGTCCAACACAAGAAATTATTCCAAGAAGTCTATGCTCTAAGACATTCTTTTCGATAAATAGCAACTCTACTCGAAGCCATTCCTCACCATTGAAGACGCTAACAACTCCTCGTTCGAGATTATTCCATACATCCGTAGTCCGTTCCAAGAAGGATGGTTTTTTGTTATACTTCATTGAACCTTTAGACCCAATCAATAGAGTTGGAGTATACGAGGTCCACGTATAATTCCAAGTGAGGTTCCTTATTGAAATCAATTTCTATTAGATGGAATAACATATTACGCTTATATATTGATCGTTTATCTTGACAACTCTATTGCGAGGTTCTAACTAGACTCACATGTCCTTAGCACTCTTTATGTCATAAATTAAAACGTATCAGCAAAGCGTTCTTCCCAACTTTGCTTGATCGTTAACAGTATAACAAAGAACATATCTATGTAAAAGCTTTTATTATACTGTTAACGATCAAGCAAAGTTGGGTTCACGGTAAACCTTAACGGTTAGCTCTAGTGATAAGACGCTTAGAAGCTATACTATAGGGATCGTTAAAAAGCAGGGTCTGAATTTGTCATTGAGCGCAAACAATCTTGTAACCACAGCAACGGGACCATTTGGTTCCAACTTAACCTATTGCACGAAGGAAGCTTCAGAGTCAACTAATACACTATAAGTAGTTAAGGTAAACACAAATTGATCTAAATACCCCAGAAAAGTTTAGCATTAGTGTATGAAATTAATCACGAGTCTCCACCCATCAGCTTAAGATTAATTTCGAACCTGTCTAATAAGGTGAGGAGAGGAGATGAGACAGGTGGCACTCCAAAGTGGGTCGTGTAGGTTCGCGCCATGGCGCTCGAGCTCGGTGGCTAAACCACCATCCAAGGCGGCGCAACCACCGCGCTTGTCTAGAAACTCGGAAATAAAGGCGGCCGTTCCGGTGGTTCCGGCACCCATCATATCATGTTATATAGGTCAGCCCACTGATCAAATTCCCCAGAACTTTTTTTTTTAGTACCTGCATATTGGGGACCCATAATTTAATTCTAATATTTTATGTATTAATTTTTTTTAATAATTAGAGAGAAAATTTAAATTATAAACTGATGTATCTATCACAGCGGGAGAAAATTATTACAGATCAAAGGAGGTTTCATCCAAAATTAATTAGCAATAGATGAAGTAACTCTTTTGATATATAAATTGACATTCTATTTACTAATCCATCAATACGGGATTAGATTTGCCTATATCAAAAGCCTGTAGGAACGAAAAAAAGCAAAATGAAATCCGTGGACTCTTACCCCATGTTTGGCAACGGGGTAAAGGGGGGTAAATTCCTACCCCTGTTTGGCAAATTTGTTCGAGGGGTAAAGGGGGGTAATGGAGGGTAATTTTTTACCCCCCATTACTCCTCTTTACCCCCAATTTCTTTAATCCCCAAATTGGAGGGTAAAGGGAGGCAAGGGTAATTTTTAAAAAAAATTTGACATTTTTACCCTTATTTTAACTATAACTCTCTTTACCCTTACTCCTTTACCCAGTTGTCAAATAAGGGTAACTTACTTACCCCTCTTTACCCTTACCCCTTTTAATTTGACATATCCAAACAAGGATAGAATATTACCTTACCTTCCCCCCATTTACCCCTCTTTACCCTTACCTTTACCCTCATTTACCTCTCTTTACCCTCCTTTGTCCTGTTGCCAAATAAAGCATTAGAAACATACCTACTTTTATGTATTAATAAAAACTTTAATTTGTATGTTTAATTTTTAAGATATATGAGACACTATGAATAGTAGTTGTAAAATTTTATAAAATTACTATAATATTGATAATTTTATTATGGAAGTAATACTATCCAAAATAAAAGCCAGCTTTACATTGTAATGTGAATATTTGTCAATAGTTAAGATGTGTCGTGTTATGTTTATAAATTCCGTTTTTTTATTTTTGGGTGTATTTGGTCATTATTTTATGGGTATTTTTTGTTATTTTTTTTGTACTATATGTGTACTGTTTAAATCTCTTCATAAGATATCAATTTTTATTTCAAGAGTTTTTTCTCACTACTTATAAAAAAAAAAAAAGCTTATAAATTGGTTTTTGATTCACTGTGAAGCTATGTCTATATATAGTCATGTCCAAACTATTTTCAAAATTAACAGTAAATGACTTGGATACCTAAAGTAACTTTATCTTGAAAAACATTGTGCCTTTGGGTTATAAAATATTTTATCTATCTATAAAGTAACTTTATAATAAAAAAAGAAAAACATTGTACCTTGGGTTATAAAGTATCTCATCTATCTATAATTTAGTGTGTACATATATATATATATTTGTCCCAAAAAAAAAAAAAGTGTGTACATATATATATATATGTATATGTTATTTAGCTGCATCGAGAGAATTAGATAGTGCTTCTATTGTGGTCGAGGCAATAACGGTCAATGATATCTTATTTTATGCATGCTTATCATGTAAGTGCTCAACCAATTATATTGGGAGTGAAAACGAAGTGGTTATTAGAGTGACCACAAATTTCGATTTTTACGAATATTATTACTATTATTGAAGACATTCGTTTATTAAGCCGCCAATGAGGCCAAATCTCTTTCAATTACTGTTACAAGGAAGCTAACAAGTTGACGGATTGTTGGAGAATCTGGATTATGAGGATTCTGGTTGATGTTTTGGGGTTTCCTTTCAAACGAAGATAACTCTGAGCCATGCCTTTATTATTTAAATATATATATATATACATACATATGTGTCATGACTCTACAGCCACGTGCAATGTATACAACTTGAAAGCTTTAGAGACGTTGCCATGTGTGGGGAAATTTTATTTATTTAAACTATGTTAAAATTAAGAAATATATATATTAGGATTATGTCAAAGATTAATTGTTTTAAGTTTATGGGTTTTCGAGGGGTGATGTACCTTATATTTTACATATTTTATTCTTCATTCTTGCGATATATTCGACTTTTACATGTGTGTTTTGTTGTAATCTAGGTATGTTTTGGCTTAGAATGCAACGAAGCAAAAAAATGTAGAAAAGCATCAAAATCAAGTATAATTGAGGCATAATTGAAGACTGCTTTGAGAAACCCGACCATGTGCGCAAAAAATGACCAATCGGACTGTAATTTGGTAATTTAAATAGGTCTCGTAGATAATTAATATATATATTTCAATATTGTATTTATATATTATTTAATATTATAACACTATATTATTTTATATTTATATAATAATATATATATTATATATATATATATAGACGGTGGGAGAGGAAGGATGCGGCGGCGGCCGCCCAGCACGCCACTTATAAATATAGATTGCTAGACCTAATTTGGGATCTTTTGCCACGCCTCCTCTCATCCTCTCCTTCCCGAAGCCGCTACGAGATCCAAAGGATTCTCAAACACCGAAGCGCAAGTGGTCGGAGTACTGTGGGAATTAAAGCAAGGATCAACGTCAGCATCAATTGGAGGAGTCTTCAAATCCTTAGTTTTATCATTATTGTTTTCTTTCTTGGATTTCATGATGTTTAGAACTCCTATGGAGGAGTAGACTTTTAGTTTAGGGATGAAGGGCGGGTAGCCGCCCGTATCCCTAATTTATATTATACTTTTGACGATTGATTTAGTTATGTTATATTCGCACCCCTGTGGGGAGTTCTTCATGATTGTTGGATATTTTTGTATGTGTGCTTGTAGCCATGACTAGATATCCAACTTTGCAGCGATTAGTCTTGTGCTTGTAGCCTAGACCATAATATAACAGGAATTCACGCGTGGTCAGGGTTAAGGTTGTACCCAACCCTGAACCGAATCTTTATATAAGTTAATATTGAATTAGGAGTACAAAGGAATTAAGTAGTGCTAATGTGATAACCTATGCTACATCTAGGGTGCTAAGATAGGTTATACTTTTAGACTAGTTTATTACCCTAAGCCCTAATTTATATATTAACCCAGGCTTAGAGCTTGTAGCCTAAGTCCTTCAAATCATCGTCCTAAGTAGAATATAATGATGGGATACGTGTTAAGCTACCCTGAATTCATACCCTAAACTAACCTCAATCGAATTGTCACACTCACTTTATATTCAGTTTTAGTAATTTAACTTCAACTCATTCAAACACACTAAAAAACCAAAAATTCAAACCGCTCGTTAACCAGTAAATCTAACTTGATACGATTCCCTGTGGATACGACCCGTATACCCGACAAAGCTACGACGACCTCGTACGCTTGTGAGTAAACGGTTTTAAACACACATTTAAAACACATCAAGGGGTCACCGATCGATAGGGAGGGAAGTCTGATCGATCGGGTGATTCTTTGTATTTTGGGCCGCAAGTTGACCGATCGATCGGGACCTCCCTTATACCTGCGCCTATATATATCGAGCTAGGGCTTCGGTTATTGTATCCAATCAAGAGTGAGGTAGCCGCACATCTAGAGAGAAACCCTACGAGAGTTAAGAGAAAGTGGTTTGTAATTTTTTCATAGATCTCGTCAAGAGGAAGTGTCGTTGTAATTCTTCCGTTCAAGTATTAATAAAGAATCTCCATCTCCTTCAGTGGTTTTCTCCCCTCTAGATTGTAGAGGGGTTTCCACGTAAATCCTTGTGTGTCCGTGTTTGTTATTTCTTTCTCATATATTTGTTTACTTCTTGTTTGTGTGAGTCATATTATTTGAATCGAATCAAGCTATCAGGGTTAACGCTTCCGCATCAAGATTTTTCTAACAAATTGATATTACAGTATATCAGATTTGTTAAGATTCATCGTAATATATAAAAAAAAAAAAACAAGAATAGAAAATTATTTTCTTATGTGTAAAATAAAAAGAAGGTGGTGATGAAAACAAACAGTATTGAGAGTTGAGGGAATCTTTAGTAATTTTCGAGAGAATTTATTTTTTTTTAAATTGTGAGGAAAATTTTAAAAAATATTATAAAATTTAAACCAATCAATCAAGCTTGGTATTAATATCCCGGGGTGGACTGAAAACTTGGACCAGATGAAGCTATTTGATTTAGTACTCGATTCGATCTTAGGCTGTTTGGAATTTTATCAGTATCGAGTCAGAGCTGCTAGGTCTTGACAGATGAACATATTTAAGGTGCAAATACATATTTCTGTAAGAAATCTAGAATAGATCGGATAATTTGGTTCGAAGTTGGACCATAACAATATTATTAGATTCGGTTCTCACCAGTATATTAGAAGTATTAGCGATTTATGTTTTGATGTGATTTGGATTTAGACCAATGAATACTCCTGACGAATGTGCATGAAACAAAGATTGCAAGATTGAGTACTAAACGTCACAATATTTAGCCAGATCCAATGTTAGATTGAACTTCCCTATAGGGTTCAATTTCAAATGTTCTATGTTCAGAGCTCAAACTGACTTAACCTCGTCAAATGTTGAGCCACACAATTATCGGTATAGTTGATTCAAAATACCAAAATTCAAATGTAGTCATGTTCTAGTTTGAATTGTTATTTTAACGTGCTCATAAATTCAAACTTTGATTAAACATATCAAAAAATTGAATTGCCTAATAATTAGTATAATCCGTTATTAGATTGAAGGTCCAATCCAACCCAATTTCCTATTACACCACTATTTTAAGATTTTTTATTATGATCAATTATTAAAACCTACATTATATCTAGTATGGGATCGATAAGAGCCCAAATTATGATCAGGCCGAGATTAGATTATGTAACAATCAATTTGGTTTTGAATTCCTGTTCTAAAATGGTAATTGAACACTCCTAATTAAATTCTTTCTATTTAAAATTAATATATAGATTGCGAGTTTTAACAACTATACTTTACAATCTCATTTTTTATTGCACAATTTTTTCTTTACCTTTAAGTAAAGAACAAAATTAAATTTTGATCCATTTTTCTACATCATAATTTTTTAGGTTTTTTTTAACTAAAATTTACCTAAGTTTTATGTGCTACATTTTCTAATTTTCAAAGTCATCGCAATTTTTCAAAAATTTTTAATGCCACACTTTAATATTAATGGCATTAACAACCGTTAATTTTTGCTTACGTGGCATTTAAAAAAAATATTTTTAAAAATATACATAAATTTTTAATATTTTATAAAATATTTAGAATTATTTTAAATATAAATGTCAATTGTTTAAATTTATTTTTTTAAAAGCCAAGTAAGCAAAAACTAACAGATGTTAAAGGCGTTAATATTAAGGTGTGACATTAGGGTTCATTTATCAGCCAGTAATGCACCGGATCCCATTAGAACTTCAAAGTTAAGCGTGCTTGAGCAAGAGTAGTACCAGGATGGGTGACCTCCTGAGAAATCCTCGTGTTGCCAACTCTATGAGGTTGAGGGTCCTCGGAAACAGCTTCTCAGGAGGGTTACACTCTGAAAGGGTAAGGCTCCGTACATCCAACCCTACTAGACCCCGTTCATGCCGGAGCCCTTGAGGCACTGGGTCTGTTATTGTATTAAGGTGTGACATTAAAAATTTTTAAAAGTTTAGATAGTTTTTTAAAATATAAAAAATTTAGGTAGTTTTTTAAGACAACACTTAAAATTTAAGTAGTTTTCAGTAAATATATATATATATATCCTTTGAATTGAAAATGTGCTAGAAGACATCGCTTGTATCAATTCGTTAATGTCCAAATCGCTAATTACGTCTACTTTAGATTGTGGGTGCTTCGTAAGATCGCATAAACAGATTCTCTTTCTCCCAAAAATAATGACATCCAAACTATGCATTAAAATTTTGAGAAAATATAGTCGTCTCATTCAATCAAGGTAGTTGATTGATTGACAATATCGAGATATTATCACTATATTTATATAAAAGTTGAAGTGTTCTCGTTGTGAGAGTTAGAGGTTACTTCTAGCGTAACAGACATTTGTGTGAGGATGCATGTTAAAGTACAAAGCTAGTTCCAGATCTTGACCAATCGGCTTAAATTTTTGAGATAATTGGTTCCTTGATAGAATCTTTCACTCTTCAAATTTAAACATGTAGCATTTATATGATTTAATTATATGTTATTTTATATAATTGTATACATAATTATAACCCATATTACATATATTAATCCGGGGGGGTGGGGCATTTTTTTTTTTCAGCTTCTAGTTTGATAAGAGAACAAAAACAAATTTTAAGATGAATTTTTTATTTTTTTTCAAAAATATTCAAATTAATAAATTAAAGATCATTAAAATCTAGTGTGAAGATTGAGTTCTGTCAACGTAGCGAGTAAGGTTTTGCATAACTTCGACTCTTCTTTTCTTTTCATTTTTTTTTTTTTTGGTAAATTACATATCAGTACCACAAGGATTAATTTATCAGGCACTAATATACTGGATTCCATTAGAACTCAAAAGTTAAGCGTGTTTAGGCGAGAGTAGTACAAGGACGGGTGATCTCATTGGAAGGCCTTGTGTTGCCAACCCTGTAAGGTTGGGGGTCCTCGGAAACAACCTCTTAACAGGGTTCCACCATGAAGGGGTAAGGCTGCGTACATTCACCCCCCGACCCTACTTAGGTAGGAGCCCTTGAAGCACTGGGTCTTCTGTTGTTGTTGCTGTCGTACATATTAGTACCATAAGTTGTGTTGCGTTCAGTTTTTAATCTATAAACTTTATGAATACTATTTTAATTCAAAAAGTTATATGTACTTTATAAAATAGTCCAAATGATAGTGTATAAAGTTATAAAATTGGTATCTCATCCAACTCTAATTATTTCATTACTGAAAAATATTTGCATGACACATGAATTTTTATTGTAATATGCTAGAATTCTAATAAAATTGGTCTGCTTTGTATTCAATCACTTGCATCTAACATAAAAGAACATACCCAGTGCCTCAAGGGCTCCCACCTACGCAGGGTCTGGGGGGTGGATGTACGCAGCCTTTCCCCTTAAGGGTGTTAACCTGAAGAGAGACTGTTTCCCAGTACCCCAAACTTGAGGGTGAGGACTTCCCAAGAGGTCACCCATCCTGGTACTGCTCTCGCTCAAGTACGCTTAACTTCGGAGTTCTAATGGGATCCGGTGACGTCGTGTTGGTGCCCTCTTTGATACACTTGCATCTAACATGAATGACCCATTAAAAATTACATCGTTAACTCAATGTCAATTTAACCATAGCCGTAAATTGATACAACGTAAATTATAAAATACTTAAATTAACAAATTAAAAGTAAAAAATATTAAATTGATACACTTTTGACATAAATCAAAGCCTGGGAGCCACCAAAGGCCTGCTAGTCAAACCAAGCTCCTTGCAAAGCTCAGGGTACATGCCTTTCCTTATCTCCGCATACACCTCCCCGTTCCACTTCCTTGCCGCCAGCTCCTTCCCGAGCCGCATTGCCACGCTTACCGTCTCTTCTGCGCTATCTGTTAAGGACCTCACATATGAGTTTACTGACAAATATTATAATTAGAGATGTAACAAAGCAGAGGGTGCCATATAAGTCTAATAAACTGCAACATATTAGTTGATTTTAGGACATAAAACCCAATTAAGTGCTCATTTTTCAAGTTCATGATAAGTTTACTGACAAATATTATAATTAGATGATGTTGTTGATTTTGGGTGTTGATGCATCGTAAGCTTCAGAGGAAAAGTTTTCCTTCAGAATAGAAGTGTACTCAAGTGTGATACGACAATCCAATTTCTTCAATTAATAATGGGTCGAATTGTGAATGATAAAGTTACAACACTAAATTTAAGAAAGCAAGAAGTGCGATCAGAAAACACTCACATGTGAGTTAAATTTTACAGGATTTTACATGTTAGTCTGGTAATGAATTGATGCCTGCCTCAATGGGACCGGGGCTAAACATGGCCCAAAGACCAGGAGAAAACGAGACCTTGGGCCCAAGATGGGCACGCTGTTGCTTCGGGCCATGATATGGCCAGCACTACTGTCTCTATTGCTTTGGGCCAAGATATGGCCATCACTGCTGCTGTGGACCAAGAAGGCCACACAGACCCATCGAAACGTCGGGTCCTCAAATGTTGACACGAGACTGTGGAACACGGGCGTGGCACGTGAGCTCCGTCGCCTTTAATTCCAGAAAACGCAACCACCCCAACAAACTCCACACACGATCAAACAGCCATGGAAGAAGGGTCCACGTTAGGAATATGCCTCAAATTTTTAATTCTAAGTGGAGGCAAGCAGGGAGCACCCCGATCGATCAGGAGAAGAGGCTGATCGATCGGGAAATGTACGTAGACGAATCCCGCATCCAGAGGGTCCATCGATTGATCGGGACCCCCAGATTGATCGGGAGTGTATTTTTCACGGGGCTATAAATACGGCCCTAGGTTTGACGTGTTCCATATCCAAATAAAGTGAGCCGCCGTCATCCTTGAGAGAGAGAGAGAAAGAGAAGTGAATTGTAATTCTTCTATTCTCAAATCAATAAAAGTCTCCAACTCCGCCCGTGGTTTTCTCCCCTCTCGATTGAAGAGGGGTTTCCACGTAAATCATTGCGTTCTTGTTTTTCGTTCTCTTTTATTCGTATTATTTTTTATCCGTATTACTTCTCGTTTGGTCATAGTATTTGATTCGAATTAAGTACTTGGGATCGCGCATTTCCTCACAAATTGGTATTAGAGCTCTTATTGTTCGTTTTGGTACTATAACGTCAGCGATTAAATCTGAAGTAGAGAAGTTTGTTGGTTAAGGGAGTTTCAGCTTGTGGCAAGACCGCGTTAAAGGTCTCCTGATACAGAATGGCTTGAAGAAAGCACTGGATGGAAAAGAGAAGAAGCTGGAAAGTTTATCCGAAGCACAACGGGAGGAGTTAGATGAGAAGGAACTTACAGCTATTCAGATATGTCTTATAGATGATGTTCTGACAGAAGTCTTGGAGGTAAAAACTGCTAAGGAGTTGTGAAAGAAGCTGCAGGAGATGTTCTGCTTCAAATCGGTCTCCAATAAACTTGCAGTCAAGCGCTGGTTATTCACGTTTCATATGTCGGAGGGTACATCTCTTAAGAACCATATTAATGAATTTGACTCTATAATTCAAGAGTTAAAAGAATTGGATGATGCCCCTAAAGATGAAGATTAGGCCATGCTGTTATTATGTTCACTCTCAAATTCATACAAAGGCTTTGTAGAAAGCATGATATATGGTGGTAGGTCAACTATCACAATTAATGAAGTTAAGAGGAACCTAGTGAGTAAAGAACGAGTAGATAAAAAGTTGTCCGACTTTGTGAATGACTCTGGTAATGGTTTGTTTGTGAGAGGTAGAACTGAGAATATAGGGTCTGATGGTGGAAAGAAGTCAAGATCTAAGTCTAGACACAAGAAACTGTCATATAACTTTTATCACAAGAAAGGGCACATAAAGAAAAACTGTTATAAGCTTAAGAATAAGCAGAAAGAAGATAACAGGCATGACCATAATAGAGTTGATAAGTCCACTGAGGCTAGTGCAGTTGAAGATGAGGGAGATGCTGATGTCCTACTAGTAATCGAGTCATAGACCAGGTCCAGAGATAAGTGGATCATGGATTCGGGTTTTTCTTACCATGTTTGTCCTAACAGAGATTGGTTCGCCACTTATAAGTCAATTCAGGGTGGAGTAGTCTTGATGGGCAACAATGCCGCGTGTAAGGTGAAGGGTATTGGAGCAGTTCGTGTGAAGATGTTTGATGGTACTATCAGGACACTTATCGACGTGAGACACGTTCCAAACTTGAAAAAGAATCTTATCTCTTTAGGTACCCTTGAGTGCAAGGTACACAATTGAAGGTGGAGCTATAAGGGTCAGTAAAGGTGTATTGATTATGATGAAGGGCAGAAGGGTAGGAATCTTGTATGAGCTTGTAGGTTATATCGTGACAGGGATAGTAGCTATTTCCACACCGTCTATGACAGATACAGAGATCACTAAGATGTGGCACATGAGATTGGGCCATATGAGTGATAAAGGGCTGTTAGAGTTGAGTAAGATGGGTCTGTTATGTGGTCAGTCAACTGGACTGATGGATTTCTGTGAGCATTGTGTATATGAGAAGCAGAAGAGAGTTAGCTTCATGTAAGCAGTGCATCAGACTAAAAGAACATTGGACTATATACATTCAGATTTGTGGGGATTGACTAGAGTTGCTTCTAAAGGAGGTTCCAGGTATTTACTAACGTTCACTGATGATTTTTCAAGGAAAGTTTGGATTTATTTTCTTAAGCAGAAAATTGAAGTCTACAAAGTCTTCGGGAAGTGGAAGGTTATGCTTGAAAAACAGACAGGGAGGCCAATCAAGAGGTTGAGGACAGACAATGGTCCTGAATTTGTTGAAGGAGATTTCACAAAGTTTTGTGGAATCAAGGCATTGTTAGATACATGACATGTACAGGTCGACCTCAACAGAACGGAGTGGCAGAAAGATTAAATAGGACGTTACTGGAGAAGGCTAGGTGTATGCTTTAAAATGCAGGATTAGGGAGAGAATGGTGGGAAGAGGCAGTTAACATGGCTTGTTATTTAGTGAATCGATCTCTTCATTCATTGCTTCAGTTGAAGATTCTAGAAGATGTATGATTTGGTTCTCCTACTTATTCCCATTTGAAAATATTTGGTTCTCCTGCTTATGCTTATGTTAATGATGGAGAGCTAGAGCCTAGGGCCAAGAAGTGTATCTTTCTTGGCTATACGTCAGGTATGAAGGGATATCGTTTATGGGATCCAAAATCTCATAAATTTCTAACTAGTAGAGATGTTACTTTTGATGAATCTGCTCTACTACATTCGCCACACACGCCCTTCTTAGTTCGTGAACTAGTTCAGGCGTAGAAGCCTGATGAAAGCCAGATACAGTCAGAAAGTTCAGATCATTAGCAGGTAGTTCAGTTTGAGAGTATGGAGGTACCTCCAGTATAGGTTTCTAATGAGGATGAAGCAACAAAAACAGGTCAGCAGGTCGAGCAGCATAGAATTGCAGGTGATAGGCAGAAGAGGCAGATTAGGCCGCCACAGAGATATGGGTATGAGGAGATGATAACATATGCCCTTGCTACAGCTGAAACAATGGAAAACAGTGAACCGTCCTCATATTCAGAAGCCGTATCGAGATCTGACTTAGAGAAGTGGCTAATGGCCATGCATGAAGAAATGGAGTCATAACAGAAGAACCAGACTTAGCAGCTAGTCAAGCCTCAAACATGAAAGAGAGTAATTGGGTACAAATGGGTCTTCAAACAAAAAGAAGGCATTCCTGGAGTGGAAGATTCAAGGTATAAGGCTTGGTTAGTAGCTTAAGGCTATAGTCAGGTATATGGTGTTGATTTTCATGATATTTTCTCACATGTTGTTAGACATTGTTCCATAGGGGCGATACTTGCTTTAGTAGCTATGCATGATTTAGAGTTTGAGCAGTTAGATGTGAAAACTTTATTTTTACATGTTGAGTTAGAGGAGAGTATTTACATACATTAGCCTGCAGGCTTCGTTGTTGAGGGTAAGGAAGATCATGTTTGTTTGTTGAAAAGATCTTTATATGGTTTGAGGCAGTAAACTAGGCAGTGGTACAAGAGGTTTGACCAATTTATGACTAGTCATGGATTTTTCAGAAGCAAGTATGACAGTTGTGTGTATTTCAGAAAGACAGATTCAGGCTTTTTTGCTTATCCTCTGTTATATGTTGATGATATGTTAATTGCAGCTAAGGACATGACAGATGTGGAAGATTTGAAAGCAATGTTGAAAAGCGAGTTCGAGATGAAGGACTTAGGAGCAGCTAAGAAGATTCTTGGCATAGAGATCAGTAGGAACCGA
Source organism: Simmondsia chinensis (assembly GCA_018398585.1). Taxonomy (NCBI): domain Eukaryota; kingdom Viridiplantae; phylum Streptophyta; class Magnoliopsida; order Caryophyllales; family Simmondsiaceae; genus Simmondsia; species Simmondsia chinensis. Next base: position 4,549,661 of record JAGTTD010000014.1, read on the forward strand.
AAAGCAGGAAAGTTGTACCTGTCTCAGGAGAAGTAAATTGAGAAGGTTCTGGACCGATTTCACATGAAGGATGCTAAACCTGTTAGCACTCTTTTAGCAGCTCATTTCAGGCTTCCAGCATTGGATCCGCCTCAGACTGAGGAGGATGTCAGGTACATGTCACATGTCCCTTATTCTAGTGCTGTGGGTAGTATTATGTATGCTATGATATGTACTCGTCCAAATATTGCTTATGCTATGAACAAAGTGAGTAGATATATGGCAAATCCAGGAAAGGAGCATTGGCACGCTTTTAAATGGATTCTCAGGTACTTACGTGGCACTTCTGATGTTTGTTTGGAATTTGAGAAGAGTAAATACTGTTTAGTAGGGTATGTTGACTCAAACTATGGTGGGGACCTCGATAAGAGAAAGTCTACTTCTGGTTATGTGTTTTGTTTGGGAGACAGTGCTATCAGTTGGAGAACATGGCTACAATCAATTACTGCACAGTCGACTACCGAGGCCGAATATATGCCAGTTACAAAAGCGTTTAAGGAAGCCATTTGGTTGAGAGGTTTGGTTAGTGAGATCAGTGTTGATCAGGGCACTGTTGGGGTTTACTGTGATAGCCAGTTAGCAATTCATCTAGTTAAAGATCAGATGACACATTATGACAGAACGAAGCACATTGATATCAAGTATCATTTTATTTGAGATCTGATAGGTGAGCGGAAGGTGGAGTTGAAGAAGATTGGCACTAAAGATAATCCAGCAGAAATGTTCACTAAAGTTCTTCCCGGCAGGAAATTCGAGCACTGCTCGAACTTGGCTGGGCTCTCAGTTTCAGTTTGTTAGCCCCAGTTGTGGGGTGTTAGCGGAGAAGGTGGAGGTATTTTATTTCGGTAATTGAATTTGAGTCAAGGTGGAGACTTATCAGGAATATGCCTCAAATTCTTAGTTCTAAGTGGAGGCAAGCAGGGAGCATCCCAATCGATCGGGAGAAGAGGTCGATCGATCGAGAAATGCACGTAGACGAATCCCGCATCCAGAGGGTCCACCGACCGATCGGGACCCCCCGATTGATCGGGAGTCTATTTTTCACGGGGCTATAAATACAGCCCTAGGTTTCACGTGTTCCGTATCCAAATTAAGTGAGCCGCCATCATCCTTGAGAGAGAGAGAAGTGAATTGTAATTCTTCTATTCTCAAATCAATAAAAGTCTCTATCTCCGCCTGTGGTTTTCTCCCATCTCGATTGAAAAGGGGTTTCCACGTAAATTATTGTGTGCTTGTTTTTCGTTCTCTTTAATCCGTATTACTTCTCGTTTGGTCATAGTATTTGATTCAAATTAAGTACTTGCGATCCGGCATTTCCTCATAGTCCAGAAGGTTCTATAGACATCCAGAGTATTCTTGAGATATTTTTCTATATTTTTGCTGTTATACTAGTATAAATAAGTGTATCTTGCCGTGCGGAATGATCATGAATGAAGATCGCTTGCTTTTCACTTTCTTAGCTAAATTTTAGTTCAAATTCTCTTTGATAAGTTCCATTTGGATTTGGAACTTTTCATGAATTTCACATGGGTGACTCAACCTAAACCTATCAAAAAAGAGGCTACTTCAGCTCGTACCAATTGGTTTTTGAATATATCACTTGGATTAAAAATAGACCTCACGTGACAACTTTTTATGCAAGTTTAGATTTTGAGGAAAATTTGAGATTACCATACGCTGAGTCCACGATCCCCAACTTCACCGCCTCCTCCGCTCTCAACTTTGCGGCCTTCAACATGACTTCCTTACGTGCCATCGGCGTTGCAACCTTCTCCCTGAGCATTGCTGTGAAATACTCAGGAAACGTCAACCCTATGTCCAGCTCGCTCATGTACATCATTCCCCTATTATTGAGAACTTCACATGTGAGATTACTGACAAAAAGTCTCATATCGTAGTGGTGATACAAAAAGGGGGGATTAACTTATAAGAGATCAATATATAAATTAATATCAAACTTCAACAACCTGTATAATCTATCTATCCATTATATTATTACAAAACCCCCAATTTCCATGAACCGCCCTAAAATTCTCAATTATAAGAATCCTATAATTATAAGCAATTTCGTCACAAAGTGACTTTTCTAAAAAAATTAAAAAAATAAAGCACATATTAAGAAAAAGACATATGTCTTGATAAAAGAACACATCTTTTAATAAAGAGGTATGTTTCTTAGTAAAAAGACATGTCCTTTAGAGAATAGATATATCTACTAATGAAGCGACATGTCTGTTAATGAAAAGACGTGTCTATTAACGAAATGACACGGTCATTGGTGTTTTGATGAAAGTCACCCCCTTCTTCTCTATAAATAAGATTCTGGTTGTTTGTCTACCACAACTTATAAACCCATGAACATGAAAAATAATTAAAAAGTGATTAAGAGAGAGAAATTAGATTTCTTCAATGTCCATACTCAACGGTTAATTAAAGATTGCTATTAATTAATGTATGTTCTCAATCTTAATGTGTGAAAATAATAAAGTTCAAGATCTATTGGAATATTTATTGTATGCACCAATTTTATGCATATTACACTTATAATGTGATAATGTAGAAAATTAAAAAATATAAATATCTCCGTGCATCGCACTGGATAAAACTCATGCAGTATTATTTAACAGCTGAATAACTAACACAATGCCACATAACTGATATAAATGGTAAAGTTCAAACCAACACGAACACATCACATAAAAACTCACATTTAACTCGTGTTGCGAATAGCTTGACTTGATCCAAATTTCAATTTAACGTGTTACTTAAATGGGTCAAACGGATCAATAGAATTCAACCGTGAATGCAAACTCCAGACCTAATCCATCTACCATTGCATCAGTTTATAATGTCCAGTGGAGTTGGAAAGCGAAAAGGAAAAGGAGTGATGACAAAAAGGGAAAGGAAAGCCTTGAAGCACAAGGAAAAAGTGAATGAAAAGCGGAAGCTTCAGGAGTTCCTGAAAGATATGTCGCCTAGGAACAGCACGCCGGAAAAGATCAAGGCTTTAGACAAGCGGAAAAAGGGGAATGAGACGAAATAGGAAAGATCGTCAAAGACAGCCGGGAAGAAGAAAAAACGGAATAGGGGAAATACATATGAAAAGATCTCGGAAGCGAAGTATGACGAGATGATTATGCAAGCGGAGAGGTCCATTGAGATGGGGAAATTAGTAGGGTTTAATTTTAATGGTTTCGACCCACCTAGGGTGGCAAAGCTGCTTGCTAACTGAGGTGGTTGGTTTTGGGTGACGTTTCAGTCCAGCCCCTGTTTCCCGTGTTTTGTTTGACTGAATTTTCTTCAGCTGAGTTCCAGCCAGGTGGTCTTTTGGGTAGCTCTGCTTCAGTGTCTTCCGTCGTCCTATCTTTTTTGTTTTTGTCTCCTTCTCTTGTTTTGGTGGTTGTGGTTGTTCTGTTTTTGGTTTGGTTGCGCCTGTTTCTTGTTGTTGTCTCCCTGTTTTTATCTTTTGGGTATGTTCTGTAGGTCTCCCGGTTTCGGGATTTCCAGGGGCTCGTTTTGCCGAGTTCGCTGTTTTATTGCGCGGTTTTGCAGCTAATTATAAAAAAAAAAAAGTTTATAACGTCCCTTGTTATTGCCAACATAAGGCTTATAGGAACGGTAGTAACACATGCCAAACGTTTGGCAAACTATTAGTGTCCATAATTGCTAAAAACTTCTTTTGTTAAGTAATTAATTATCTCAAAAGTTAAAATTAATGGGTCAAGGCCCAAAGAGAGCACCCACACGCTGTCACTAGATCCCATTAGAACTCCGAAGTTAAGCGTGCTTGGGCGAAAGCAGTACCAGGATGGTTGACCTCCTGGGAAGTCCTCACTCTGAGGTTAGGGACACTAGGAAACGGCCTCTCTTTAGGTTAACACCCTGAAGAGGGAAGGCTACGTAAATTCGCCCCCCAGACCCTGCGTCGGCGGGAACCCTTGAGACATTGGGTATGTTCCTTCCTTCCCTTCATACTCTAACTTGTCAAGCACCCATTAGACTTGATAATGCATAGGGTCACTTCAATCCTTGTTCTTGAATTGTACTAATATCAACAATGAGATTGTTGGGAATCGAACATGTAACCTCTTAACTGACACAATTCTAGTACCATGTCAAAAATAGTCTTAAGACAATCAACTATCTTAGAAGTTTCAACCGGCGGATGAGCGATCCATAAATAGTCTTAACGCAATCATGGTCGGTTTAGGAGCTCAATAACTTAAGGAATGGAATTTTAGCATACTCGATGAGCTTCAAGATTCAAGTTTAAAACAAACGTGCTCAACTAATTATAGTTCATAACCAATTTGATAAAATTTTAAGATATGATATAGTGCTCAATATTAGCTTATAGATTGATGATGACTTGTTATGCAAAGCTCGATTCAGTAACAATCTCGACTTGATAACAAGTCAAACTCATGTTAATTACACTAACTACTCAAGTTGACCCAATTACCAAACATATCTAAATCCTATCATTCCATTCCAAACAAAGTCTCAAAAACTCAATCACAGCCCACCTAGAATCGAACCTCCCTAAAACCACACAAACCAAACCAAAACAAACTAGAATTCAAGTTTCAGCGCACCTGTCTCGCCTCATGAGCACATAGTCGTGACTAACCGCAAGCATAAACCCAGCAGCAGCAGCATGACCCGTCACGGCCGCGATGGTGGGCATCGGAAGCGAAAGGAGCTCGGCAACCACCGCCTTGAAATCCTCCAACATTAACGCGAGCCGCTCAACGAAGACGGAGTTGGACCCGCCGGAGCTGGCCCATGCGAGGTCTAGCCCATTGCAGAAGAACTTGCCGGGGGCGGCGGTGGTGATAAGGGCGGATGCCGCCGTGGACTGGGATTTGATCTGAGAGATGGCAGAGCGCACTGCGGCCATCACGGTGGGGTGGAGGCGGTGTTCTTCGCCGGTGCCGGTGAGGGTCAATATGAAGAGGTTGCCTTGTTTCTCTAGCGTGCACATTGTTTTGACTTTCTGGGTTGGTCAACCGAGGGAGAGTAAAGGCACCTAATTAACAGGGAAAACTACATATCTTAGGAAAAATTACGCATCACTACAGTATTACGTTTGCGTTCGTGTTATGCGATTGGATCTTAAAAATATAGTCAACTTAAATTTACCCGTTTATTAAATAAGTTAGGAACTCACAACTTTATCTAACCTAATTATTAAATAGGCATGTTGGTGATTTTTTATTTAAATTTTTGTTTGGTAGCATTCAAACAAGTCAATAATACATCTCATAGTTCATAGTAGTAATAAATACATGACATATTTATAATTAATACAGGATATATTTATAATTTAAGATAAATTATCAAATTAATATTACTAAATATAGTTTAAACTATCTTACTTGTGTTAGCATACCAACAATATCTATATAATAGCACTAGTGTACTGCTCAAATACTTAATATAACTATATAAACGAGTCAAGCATCTTAAAATGGGTTAAATAGGAAAAATCCAAATTCAACCCGCCTTCAAAAACCCAATCTAAACCCGTTATTTTTTATCGTGTTATATTTTGTCAGCCTTAGTTTATGTGTATTAATTTTAACAAATGCTTAATAAGTAAATAACTCTTTCCATATGTTTTTTTTTTTTTAATAATTAAAGTACAAGATTGACATAAAATAGTGCTCAACTCCCAAGTTAGAAGACTCGTTTGAGATGCTGTTATGATATCTGTATCGAGCCCAATTAATTCAAAATTGGCTGCTAATTAAATAAAGCCAAGTATTCCTTTGAATTGAATTTTCTTTGACAGCCAGAAAGAGAAAAAAACGAAAATAGGAAAAATCGAATTTAGAAGATTACGGAAGAAGAGTATGATGAGAGGATCTTAAAAGCGGAGTGGTTAATAGAGATAGGAAAAAAGGTGGGTCTCAATTTTGATGGTTTTGACCCGACTATGGTGGCTGACATTCTTACCCAATGATTTGGATTGGGTGTTTGGAGTTGTGGCTTCAGTACCTTTCCTGATTCTTGTGCTGGCCTTCTGGTTCTTCTTCATCTAGGTTTCCTCTGTGTGATAGACCTGTGCCCGCTGTTGTTTCTTGTCCTCATGTCTTTTCTGGTCCTGTGCTCGGTGGTTGCTTTGTCGTGTTTTACGGAGAGCGTTTTGATCATGTTTTCTTGTTTTGTGTTAGCTTTTTTTGGTTCCCGTTTTGTTGTGGGCCGACTCAGGCCTCGCCTAGCGAGTGGCCGGCTTGTTAGAGACTTTGTCGCAATTTATCGAAAAAAAAAATTGAATTTTCTTTGACAAAGAGAGTAGCAGTCATATTTGACGGTGTGATTAAGTGTATCTTTTTTACTTTTGTTAAATGTACCATAATTTTTGTATCAAATATATTTGACATATTCTAATATTTGTTAATTGCTCAAGACAAATGACGTCTGAGGCCTGAAAATTTGGGGAATATAAAGAGTTATAAATTCACAGGGGATTTAGAGAAGATGATAACGAAACTTTTTAAATGAATCAAAAATGTTATTGTTTTGTTAGAAAGTGCTTCAAAACGGTGCATTTTATTCTCCTCGGGAATACAAGAATAATTATGGTGCCAAACTTTACTGTAGGACTTTAATACGACATCGGTTTTTGTGAGGTCAATTTGTCTTTTCAGTTTACAACGTCGGATTCGTAGGAGAGGATATATAATTATTAATGCATACTATATCTAAGGTGGTAAAATAATCAATAGAAAACTTAAAGGAGTTTCTTAATATTTCAACAAACATTCATATACTAAAAAGTAAATAATCTTATTGGATATGGAAAATACAAAATAAATCTAAGTTAGGTATCCAATTACATACTTAAGAACACGAAGAAATCATGTCATTATTAAGTGATAGTAATTCTTTTATAAGCTAATGTCTTTTGCCATGTATATTAGATATACAAATTAGGTACTTATTCTGAGAACTATAAGAGAAATATTTTTGATTATAAAACAATTACTATATTTTTTTCCATATACATAAATTAGGTACTTGTTTTGAGACTTTGTAGTGTTGCTCTGAGATGTTTTCCATTCAAGTAAGGCTAGACCTGGCAATTGGGTCGGATTGGGTGGGGTTCAGGTCGGGTTAATGTCACATCGGGCCTATCATGGGTCAGGTCAAATTCAGGTTGGGTCATCCTCGAGTTCATCTTCAGTTAGGTCAATATCAAGTCGGGTTAACCTTGGGTCAGGTTGGATTTCAGGTTAACCAATCAGGTTATTTTTATAATATATTTATTCGATCTTGAAATTTATAACTAAAACTACAAGACATAACTATAATTAGCATTTTATTGAGATTCTATGATAAATAGGATTTCTTTTTGGGTCATTTGAGGATATAAGACGGGTATTGTTCGGATCTCAGGTCATCATGAGTCAAGTCATTTCGGGTTTTCGATCAGTTCGGGTCAGGTCAAATTTAGGTCGGTTCATTTTTGGGTTCAGGTCACCATCAATTTAAAATTTTTCAGGTTAGATTCAGATAGTGGATCAAATAAGTTGGGTTATCGAGCCGGATCACATTTTGCCTTCTCTGAGTAAGGCTCATAAACTACTAATTTATGTAGATAAAGAAAGTTTCTATTATGAATTTTCATGGTCCAAAATTTTTTACTTGTGTCCATTCCAGTGCCCAAAACTAACACGACAATGCACACACGAAAAACAACATGAAAAGGATGCGAAAATAAAAAAACTTCCGACCTGCCGGATTCGAACCAGCGACCTAAGGATTTGCTGAGGGTTTTCGACCAACTACAGTCCTCCGCTCTACCAACTGAGCTAAGGTCGGTTTATGCTTCTACGTTGCAATAAACTATATATAACACAATTTAAGTCTATAACGATTTTTGATACCAAATTACGTATGAGCTATTTTTTTTAGTACTATGTGGTGGAGTTTGAGGGTCTGCCTCGCAAGTGTGAAAAAGTTAGATACTTTTAATATAGAAAAGTTATTAATAAAATACTAAACTATCTTCATATGAGTTTTTTAGCATTATACTTACAAAAGTAAAAAAAAAAAAAAAAAAAAAAAAAGAATTGTATAAACAAAAATGAATATTTTCAGCATTGAACTAATATAAACTAATCTTTTAGCACTATATGGCATCTAATTCTTGCCCATAATATACTATAAACCTTAGATGACTTGTGACTTTTCAAAGAACATATAGTTACTTCATTTGAGTACTCTTGTTGTCAACTGTAATGATAATATGATGTTTAAAAATTAAGGAGTGGGTTCGAAGTGGGGATCAAGACAAGAGACAACAGTATAAACAAACCAAGAAGCAAGCAAAGTTAGTAGTGAGAGACACACAATCTAAACCCTTCAAAGATTTCCATAAAAGGCTGGACACCGCGGAGGGAGCTAAGGACGTCTATAAAATTGCTAAAACAAGAGAGAGAAGGACTAGAGAGCTGGACCAAGTAAGGTGCATAAAGGGAGCAAATGGACAAGTGCTCGTGGACAAGCAACAAATTAAAACCAGGTGAAAATTCTTCTTCCAAGGTCTGTTCAATGAAAAGGGAGACATAGATACACCCCCAGGAGAGCTACAAGCACCGGCGGAGCACAACACCCACTGCTATTGCACTAAAATTAGACCCAAGAAAGTTAGGGAAGCATTGAAGAAGATGGGCAAGGGTAAAGCAGTCGGCCCAGATGGAATACCCATAGAGGCATGAAAATGCACTGGAGAAATGGGCATCAGATGGTTGACCAAACTATTCAACCAAATTCTTCAAGGGAAGAAGATGCCTGATGAATGGCGGAACAGTACATTAGTCTCTGTCTATAAGAACAAAGACGACATCCAGAGTTGTACGAGCTACAGGAGAATCAAACTAATGAGCCACATCCTAAAGCTTTGGGAGTGAGTCATTGAAAGAAGGTTAAGACAACAAGCAGGGGTCTCAGAGAATCAATTTGGTTTCATGCTAGGCAGGTCAATGATGGGAGCTATCCATCTCTTGAGGAGGTCCATAGAATACTATAGAGATAAACAAAAGGACCTCTACATAGTTTTTATTGACCTGGAGAAGGCATATGATAGAATACAGAGAGAGGTCTCATAGAGGGTCCAGGAGGGGAAAGGCATCCCCCAGCCATATATAAAAGTCATTAAAGACATGTATGAAGATGCCCAAACCAATGTGCGTACTACGGAAGGAGAGACAGACGCTCTCCCAATTACAGTTGGGTACACCAAGAGTCAGTCTTGAGTCCCTTTCTGTTCATTCTAGTTATGGATGAGCTCACTAGGCAAATATAAGGGGACGTGCCGCGGTGCATGCTTTTTGCGGACGGTATAGTCTAGGTGGGAGAATCTAGGGAGGAGGTGAATGAGAAACTAGAACTTTGGAGGATGACCTTTGAATCGAAAGGTCTAAGACTAAGTAGATCTAAGACCGAGTATATGGAACTCAAGTTCGGTACTTCTACCATGCTGAGCATAGAAGTTGTGAAGATAGAGTTAGAGTGCATACCACAGAAAGCATGCTTTAAATACTTGGGCTTGATGGTACAACAGGATGGCGAAGTGGGTGCTGATATCAACAACAGGATTAAAGTGGGTTGGCATAAATGGAGGGTGGTCTCTGCGGTATTGTGCGATAGGAAGTTCCCGTTAAAGTTAAAGGGAAAATACTATAGGACGGTAGTGAGACCGGCCATGTCCTACGGGGCCAAATGCTGGCCAGTTGAGTGCCACCACACGTAGAAGTTGAAGGTTGCGGAGATAAGGAAGTTGAGATGGATGTGTGGACATACAAGGAAGGATAGGATCAGAAATGATGTCATAAAAAGTAAATCAAGCGTGGCTCTAATAGAGGATAAGTTGAGGGAACAATGTCTCCGATGGTTCAGGCATGTTAGGAGGAGACCCACCACTGACCTTGTCAGGAGATGCAAAAAACTCTATATTACAGATGAGAAGAGAGGGAGAGGGCGGCTAAAGAAGAGTTGGATGGAGACAATTCGACAGGACCTTTCCTATCTCAACCTAAAAAGAGGAGATGATCCTACATAGAGCTCAGTGAAGGACTAGTATAGGCGTAACTGATTTAGAGGGTTAGGAACATCGAGCACTTATAAGCTCGGTGTAGTGCCACGAGGCTGCTTGCATACCTGCTTTCATACTATATCCTCTCCCTCCCTCCCTCTCTCTCTCTCTCTCTCTCTCTCTCTCTCTCTCTCTCTCTCTCTCTACTTCCTTTCTCTTTATCTCCTTGTAGTCTTTTTTAACGCCCTATTCTCCCCATGCTCTCGTTTGATTGCACTATGTTGCATGTTTAATCTCTCCTCTAGATGCTTGATTGCTTTTGCCTTTCGCTTTTGATGCTATGCTCCCATGCTTCATTGCTTACATGTCTACATGCTTGCATGCCTACATGCTTTTCATGATCTCATTATTTCCATGACCTCTTTGATCCCTATGATCTTTATGCTTTCTTCGCCCTTCGTTGTTCATACCTTCCAGGTTGGGGGTCCTCTGAAACAACCTCTCTTTGGGATCTCACCCTGACGGGTAAGGCTGCGTACATCCTACCCCCCCAGACCCTGCTCACGCAGGAGCCCTTTAGGCACTGGGACTGTTGTTGTTGTTGTTGTACGCTCCAGTCAACAAAGCTCTGCAATGTCCCCATCAACGTTCCCTTTTCTCTCTTTTGTCCTGTTGCACACTGCCCCAACCTAGCCACGCATGGCAGCACGTGCGGCAACACCAACTATCTCCGGTCACAGCTCTGGAACCGCCGGTGTCCGATCTACGCGTTGGTGCCAACATTTTTCAATAAAGCTGCTCTGGGTAGGGCTTGTGTTACGCCACCTCTTCGTCTCCCCTTACAAAGTTCACTTGTCCGGCTGCCCAACTACCACCTCCTTCCTCCAACTTCACCTCAGCATCCCAGTTTCCCCAAGATTCTCATTATAGGTACCCCCATCACCCCCTCTACACTACCACCCTTCCACCTGCCCCTCCATCTTCCCTTCTCCACAAACTTCATCTCCACCTCTGTCTTACTATCCCCAAAGTATCTTCCATCATCTCCTCCTCCTTCCCTGCCCCAAATTTCCTCCCATTTCTTTGATGAGGCAGTATCCATCTTCATAGATGGCCCACCTGAAAGAACAATAAATTCATGGCTCAGAGTCATGTTTCATGATTTTGATTCGATTTATGACACTTTTGTTCCTCAAAAACAAAGAACTAGGTCAAGGCTCTCCTATGGCTTTGTGAGATTCCATGTTAGAAGTAAAGTTGCTAAGGTTATTGCAAGCATGAATGGAAGACAAGTTGCAGGTTTCGTGATCAGTGTTGACTGGGCAAAGTCTAGCAGAAGGTATCTCCTGCATCTCATCGAGGCTAGTGTCTCTCTTATTCTCTCCATGGGTCTGTTGATTCTAATGTCAACTTTGTTAGGGTTGGTGCTCAATCTAGATCACGGAATGGGTTCGCCGTGGACTAATCCAGGTACAAGATGGTCATTGTAAATTCAAGTAAATGTGTAGAGGATAGGCTCAACAGGTCAATTATTGCACAATCTTTTGAGGAGAATACTCTTGATAGTGTTCTCACGTTTATCACTAAGAATAACCTTCTAGATTTGGCCCCTCGCGGGTTAAGCCCTAACACTTTTGTTTTGACGTGTGATTCGTTCGAAACCTTAGAGTCCTATCTCGAGAATCGAAAACAGGTGCTGCTTTGTAAGTTCAAGTTTGTAGCTAGATACTCAGGTCAAATTCTTGGTTCACTGAGTAGAAGAGTTTGGATTGAAGTCCATGGTTGCCAGTTCAATGTTGGTCGAAGGATTGGTTAATATATTTTGTCAATTTATGGGACAAGTTTATTCGGATTAATTCCAGAACGTCAATGATGAGGTGCATTGATGTCGCACGGGTGCTTATTGAATTATGCTCTCCGTCATTGTTTCATCAATTGGTCCAAATACAGTTCAATGGGGGAAGTTGCCTGGTTTTTGGTCAAGAGGGTAGTTCTGAATTGATCCCTAATTATTCTCCGGAGCTAATCGCCGAAGTTGCTTCTGCCAGGCTATAGGGAGATGGCCTCATCTCCTCAATATGGTATTGTCACCAGAACGTGCTCCACTCAGGAATCACGTCCTCCAATTGGTCCTTCCACATTTGATCTCTCATTGGTTGGATCGAGTGGTTGTCAGGTTTATTTGGCTCCACGTTCAAGCTTGGCCACAATTATACATGTGGGGCGTGAGAGGGGCCAGTTTGACTTCCTCATTGGTGGGCAGCTAATTGGGAAATGGATCGGATCTTATATGCCTACCCTTGGCTGTTCTATTCGATTCAGCCCACTTTTATATAATAATAATAATAATAATAATAATAATAATAATAATAATAATAATAATAATAATAATAATAATAATAATAATATACAATATAATCATAATAGTGCCTTATAAAATTATAAATATACTTTATAAAATGAAATGTATTATAACTTGTTAAAAATACAACTACAATAACATAATAGTAAAGCAACATAATATTATGTTCTAAAAATTAAATATATATTTTATAAAATTAAATATATTATAACGTATTAAAAAATACAATTATAATGCCCAAACATGCACTAAATATTGGGGGCAAAGTGCCCCGATCAGGCTTGGGTTTTGTTCCAGGCCTGGGCCAGGCCCAAACGGGGTGGGCTGGGCAATTTCGCCGGCCGACCCGGCCTGTTGGCCACCTCTAGGTTGGAGTATGGGAAAAGGCTTGATTTAGTATATGATGGTGACAAATCGGATATAATTGAGTTTTTTGCAAGGATGGAGTAGGGCTTTATTTGACTATCCCCTTATCAATTTCTCTCCAGCTCTGTTACGATTTGTTGTCTTCCTTTAGCCGAGCACGTCTCACCCAGTGCTGATATAGTCATGCAGTGCCTGCTTTTGTTCTTTTATGATTGGTGTTTATGCCTTGCTATCCTGTTTTCTTTCTTTATTTCTTTTGTTTTTTTTTTGTTGTCTCTTGTTTCCTATTTCTATGTCCCGATTTTTTCGGGTTTTCTTAAATTTCGCTTGTTCGAGTCACTTATTTTGTATTCCAACCGTGTCGCCAATTAATGAAAAAAACACAACAAATAAATCAATGATGTGTTTCTTGATCATTGTTGGTATTGTAATCCATTATAGGCTTAGGCTATCTATGCTAGCATTGCATGGTTTTACGTTTGCAAATCAAGCCGGACTCAATATACTAAAGATCACCTTAGTTATACCACAAAATATAACATTAGGAAAGATTCCAAATCATAATGAAAGGAATATACTCTTCTTAGAGTTACTGTTTATAGTGCAACAAGTCTGTGACTCTAAATTAGCGTAAACAAACAACAAGAAATTTTGTAATTTTGTGGTGTTGGTTGCTTTCACTACTTAATAATGAAAGGAAAATAATGAAAACTTAACCCTATATGAATATTTTTACCATTAGACTTGCAAAGTTAAGAAGAAAGATATTATACTAGTATTATCGGATATTTTTAAGTACCGACCTGCACATGAGTGAATCTTTTTAGCACTCTACGATGAACTTGGCCGCTTTCAACCTACGCACAACTAGGACTGGAATGTCAAAATTAAGAATTGAAAATTGCGGTTAGCAACGGCACCATCTAGGGCTTTTGGTACAATAAATAAGAAAACTTATATTTATTATTAATAAATAATATGTTATTTATGTTAAAGATCTCTAAATTTTTCTCGTTATATTAATTTAGTTCTTATATTTTAAATTATGTCAATTTAGTATTTCTAAAATTTATATTTTATCGATTTAATCCTTTAGTCAAATTTAAGTTAAGTTATTCACGTACGATGCAAGTTTAAAAATCCCCTTTTCACTTAATTTAACTACGGTAGAACCATTAAAATTTTTATTAACATAACATAAATTTACTTTAAAAATCAAATTAACACAATATTAATTGTGTATTGATTAAATTAATATAATTAAAAGTAAAATAATAAATTGATAAGATAGACAAAATACAAGTATCTTTAGTGCTAATAACCCAAAATTTAATACACAAACATCCCCCAACATTAAAATAACATATACATAATTATACACTCAAATTATATACAAGTTTACATATACATACAGCATCTTCCTCATTCCATATCTAACTCAAAAATTAAAGATAGTTATTATTATTAAAACAAAAATTATTACTATCAAATTAATAATATAAATTATAAATAATAAAAATTACAAAATTATTTTAAAATTATAATTTTTGCCGTAATAATAACAGTAACAAGTCAAAAGCCTAAACAGACAAGCTAACATAAATGGAACACGCAACCCCAAGCGCGTAGACCCCAATCGCCGTCCCAATCAAACCCACCCCTTTCTTCGTCACCATCCCCACCCCAGCAATCCCGGCGACCCCAACCGGAACTCTAACAGCCACCGCCTTGTTAGCGTTCTCCAAGGCGGCGTCGGCGAACACCTCGGCGGTGAACTCCGTGAACTCCTCGAGACCCATAGCTTTATCCGGCGAGGCTGCGGCGGAGGAGCGGCGGCGGAAGGCGCGGTCTATTTGGAGTTGGGAGGGAGGGGAGGGGACCCAACGGCGGAGGAGGGGGAGGGTGGAGAGGAGAGAGTGGTGGAGGGTGGCGGTGGCGGAGGAGAGCTGGTAGGGGAGGATTCCGGCGAAGGCGTGCTGGGTGAGGGCCGTGGATTCATCGAATACGGAGGCGCAGGCGGCGGTGAATTTTTGGGAGTGGCGGAGGGTAGTGGCTACTCGCTTTGATGGTGATATCCCCATCTCTCTCTCCTCTCTCTCTTTGCCTTCGACTTGGGGATTGTAGAATAATTTTGGGGATAGTAATTAGTATACAATTTATTTTGTGGATAACATCAAGGAGAGTACCAACATACTATTAACGAATCCATTAAAATCCCAAAATGAAGCGTGTTTGGACGAAAGTAGTATTGGGATAGATAACCTCCTGAGAAGTTCTCACTAGGTTCGAGGCACTCGAAAACGGCCTCTCTTCAGAGGTAATACTCTAAAGGGAGAAGGCTATTTATATTCGCCCCTTAGACCCTGCTTAGGCGGGATCCCTTAGGACACTAGATATATTGTTATTTATATTATTGTCGGGGTAAAAAATAGTAATATCAGAGTAATTATATAAAATTTTACGATTAGTTTGTACTACAAGTTATTTTAGCTCAAGTGGTAACTGTTAAAAATTTCGTACGCAAGTTTAGTAGGGTCCCATATTAAAATGGTGAAAAAAATAAAGAATAATATATAAGTTTATTAAATTACTATACCTAAAATTAATTAATCTAAAGATAAAATTAACTTAGAATTATATGTGAATATTACGTATTCTAACTTCATGAGTTGAATCAACATCTATCGGATCACCCAAGGCTCGAGTTATCTTAGGATTTCAACTTCACCATGTTATGTCATTGCCAATTGCCAGTATGTACAAAATTTAAAATGTTAAACTCTTTGGATCTTACAGTATGATTCTACCAGCCAAAGTAATGGGCCTTTGTCAGGCCCATAAACTCATTAGCAAGGCCCATAATCGAAAACTAGGGTTAGGGTTTCCATTCATCGCTAGTCTCCGCTTATAAATACAACTGTGCGCTCGATTTTCCCAATTCTTATCTCCATCTTGCCGCACTTTACTGATTTACTGTGTGTTCATACATGAATTCTTCTCTAGACCTTTTGATCGAGCTTTTGAGATTAGAAATGTTCATCCTTGTGTTTTCAATTGTTAATATTGATGTTTTCTGTAGTGAAACGAAGCCAATTAGCAGAGCAAGATCGCCTGATTACATCCATGGCGTAGTAATCTTGCATTGAAGGTTGGCGATAACGAAACAACAGCGATTCTCCGTGCCTTTCAAATCTTTCAATTTTGAATTCGGCCTCGAACAAATCGCAACATTTCTTTCCTTTTGTTTCGTGATTGAACTGCAATTTCTATTTGTTGTGTTTTAGATTTTCACAATTTCTAGGTTTTTGATCTGCGAATAGTTCGCACGGTTGAAGTTAGAAGCCAATTAGCAGAGCAAGATCGTCTGATACAATAATGGCGTATTAATCTTGCCTTGAAGGTTGGCGATAATGAAATAACGGCGATTCTCCGTGCCTTTCAAATGTATCTCGTTTTGAATGCGGCCTCGAACAAATCGCTACATTCTTTGTTTTGCTTCTTGATTCTTTGAGTTATGTTGAGTTTTGAATCCGTTTATCTTGTCCTTTTTAATCCACCAATTCTTAAGAATTTTCAAGTTGAGGAATGAAATAGTTTTCGAATCACTACAATATTTTTTAAAAAATGTTGTGAAATAGTGAAACTATAAGGCTTTGTTTGACACATAAAATTGGAATTGGATTATGGAATTGCAATTTCAACTTTAATTCCAATTCTAATTCTAATGGAATTGAAATTCTATTTTTTGGTTTATCAAAGGAATTGGAGATTCGAATTATAATTACATACTAATTCGAATCATCAAGGGTTTTCAGTTAATTGAGTTGGAGTGTTTTGAGTTTTAAATTAACTATGGTTAGATTTTGGTCAGAGCGGTTCACATTGCGTTCAAGTTATTATGATTGGGATGATTATTTTGAGTTCGAGTTATTCGAGTTTCGAGTCAAATCAGGCCGAGTATCAGGTTGGATCATTTGGTGTTCAAGTTATCTCGGATTTTTAGTTAATTGGGTTAGGTCATTTCGGGATTCAAACGAGTTATGAAGAGGTTTGAGTTCATTTAGGTCATTTCAATCTCGAGTCATCTTAGTTTTGGGACAAATGAGTTGAATCATTTTAAATTTCGAGCCACCTGAGCATGAGTTTGAGATGGGTTGGGTCATTTTGGGTATAGATCGTATTACACTTTGGGTGATTTCGAGATTTGGGTCAAATTTTAAGTTGTGTTTAAGTCATTAGATTTTGAGTCATCTTGGACTTAAATTAATCAAGTGGAGTTATTTTGGATTTTAAGTCAGTGGATTGAATATGGAATTGCAATTCCTTACCCCACGCTAAGAAATTGAAAAGTATGATTTTTAGTTAAAATTTAATTTCATGGAATTGGACAGTGGTATTGTAATTTCAATTCCAGTAGGCAAACCAAACAACAGAATTGGAATTCTGAGACCCAATTCTAGCCTCTGTCACAAATTTAGGCTCCAATTTTATGCTTCAAATACAGCCTAAATGTTTTTGTTTATTTCGGTAAATTGAATGATTGAAATTATGTTGAGCAAGTGGTGGCGAAAACCATAAGCACTTTTGAACTTGTGAGGTGCCTTTAATTTTTTCTAGAAAATTCATCTTCATGTAGGCTTCACTAAAGCATGTCTTGTTTCGAACTGTATTCTCTCCATGTCACGCAATGAGTCCTTAGTTAAGGTGATGTATTCCTCAATATATGCATCATATGACGAGATTGAGACAATAATATCCTTTATAATAACGTAGATCATAGCGCATATAACAAATTTTCGAGGAGAGGGGAGTAGTGAGGGCTGGATGTTATTCAAACGCAGTTAAAAAGAGTCGTCTAATGTAACATCCAACGGAAACAAAGTTGCATATTAGGGAGCCCGGTATAATTAATGTATTAGAAATGTATCCTAGGTTTTCCTTTAAAAATACACATTTATTAGTGATATAATAAAGGATTAAGATATTCATACGCCTCTTGAACTTTATTAGTATTATCTTTTTTGAGCACTAAAACTTGAATTTTCTAATTAGATATAATAGGTTTTTTGTACTTCTAATTGTATATAATATGATTCTTAAACTTTGCAATAAAATATAATTTTTCCTTCATTTTAGCGTTATAACATAGTTTCTTGAACTTTGTTATTATAAGCATTTCATTTTTTGAACATTATAAAGCAACACAATTCATCCTTTGTATTTTCTATTTTAGTTTTATAAATTATGATTTGTGAATAAATAATATTAATCACTAGAGTCGTTGATTTAAAAAAAAAAAAAAAAAAAAACCCCACCAGCATTAGATAGAGATAGGTGATAACTAACCTTATTGTAAATTGCTTACATGGTGCAATTGATATCTCCATCAAATCTTCTAGCATGAGAATATTTCGGCTGTACTTAGTGGTATGTTCTATTATAAAATATAAATGAAAATATTTTTTTCTTTGAACTTAATTATGTTCATGGTATTAGAGCCTAAAAACTAGCAATCACCGTGGTAGATCAAACCTATTGCTCTTCAACCGCAGGGTTCAATATTTGACGTTAATCATCAACCCTCAACGAAACTAAATTTTGTTAATAGTTCTCTGAGGTAAGTACTCTTTAAAGATTATGTCGTAGCATTAAATCTTATAGGACCTCAATAATACAACCTCTTGCCTACTCAAATTCATTTCTGTTGTCTATGTCGAAGTTTTAGTTCCAGTAAGACGAATACACCTATGCATGAAATATCAAGATAGAATGAAGGTTCATGTTGATCAACTTGCACTAATAGAACACATTGTTTTCACATAGTGATTTGATATAACACACTTTCTATGACATCCGTGAAGAATGCATAAGTTTTATATTTATCTTGTGATCTTTGCTCCTTTGACGAGTTGTTAAGCTTGTTGTGTGAGCATGAGTGACACATTAGTGAATATCAAATTTCTAATCCTATGACCAATGTACCTGTTGCATCTTGTCGAGATAACAACAATACCTGACCCTTTAGAAGTATTAAAAACCCAGAGTACAACTAGAGAAAGCCTTGCCTATATGCCCCCGGTTATTTTCTCCAACAAAATAGGGCCAATCACCCTTGCATCCAGTGTCAAATGTATGGAAAAAAAGGGCATTATGCACTCAAATGCTACCACCGATTGGATCATAGTTATGCCTCCGACACATTTAATAATGTTGCTGCTCTTTATGCCTCTATTGTTGTTTTGCAATAGCCCCTTGTTAGTACTTGGCATCCCGACTCTGGTGTAACCCATCATATGACCGCGGACCTCCACAATGCCACTCCTTAACAGGACTATCATGCCCAATAATCTCACTCATGTTGTTCTCTCTGAATCTCGTGCACTAGGTCCTCTCATCTATTGACTTTGTCCGATACTCTTCATGTTTCTAACACGCGTCTCTGAATTTATTTTTTATAATAATTTGTTTTTAAAATTTCATCCTTTGACATGTTATATCAGTATCGAGCAATGAGGTCTCTTCTACTCACGGGAACCACTAATGGTGGGATCTACACCCTACCTTGACATTACAATCCACCGCCTCTCCACATATGCTAATTGTTGTCAAGACCTCCTTGAACACTTGGTATCAGCGTCTTGACCACTCATTAGATTCTATTGTGTTTGGTAGTCTTAGTAATAATAGTGGGCTCATTCGTGGCTGCAAACATATCTCCTTTTGTTCATTGTGTTAGTTTGAAAAATCGCATCGCTTGCCTTTTTCTAACCCGCTCTCGATAGAGTTGAAACCTTTAGTTTTGATTCATCCCGATGTATGCACCATCTCCCATTTTGTCTCGTAATGGTCACCGCTTCTACATTTATTTCCTTGATGGTTATAATTGATTTACATGTATTTATCTTATATGCTCCAAAAGTGAGGTCTCACCTATTTTTAGCAAATTCAATATCATAGTTGAAAAGACTCTTGAATGCAATATCAAGATATTACGTGACTGGGGTGGTGAATTTCGTAATATATCTAGCATTCTTAATGACTTGTCTACATACCCCCAGCTCAAAGTGGTCGTGGCGAAAGAAAACATTGCCACCTTAGTGAGATTGATTTCAAGTTATTAGGTACGATCTCTAAGCCTCTCGCATTTTGGGAAGATGCCTTGCCTGCTGCATGTTACATTATCAATCGGCTCCCTATTTCGGTTGTAAATTATGAGTTTCAGTTGTTTTGTTAGGAACTCCTTATGTTAGCCAATTGTGAACACCACATAGGAGTTCTACAAAGAAAAGACCAATATATAAATCTTGTCGGTTGCTCCATCTAATGCTTATTGGTTTTAGGATAAAACCACTTATGCTTATATGTGACCCTATATATTTTAACTCTATGGATTGGGGCTAAAAGCCCCATTGAAATTTAAGATGTTCGTCTTTTTGGCATAGCTGATACCAATTTGTGAAGGAAATACTACCTTCTTGTGCAGAAATAACACCCAAGAACTGGATTCGATTCAAATACTATAACAAATAAGAGAAGCAAATAACAGGAAAAATAGAACAAACGAAGGAGACAATGATTTACGTGGAAACCCCTCTTCAATCTAGAAGGGGAAAAACCATAGGCGGAGATGGAGAATCTTTATTGATCGAAATAATGGAAGAATTACAATTGCCTTCCTTTCTCTCTCTAATGACGGCGCTCACTTTTAATTGGATACCTGATATGAAAACCCTCACGTCATATTTATACGTAGCATGTAGATCGGGTCCCGATCGATCGGCGAGCTCTTTGCAGCCTCGTGTTTTCTGTGTACTTCCCGACCGATCGGTAATACCCCCGATCGATCGGTGCTCTCATGGCAAGACCCATATAAATACAAGGAATTTGAGATAAAACCCAGCAAATCTCAACCTTGGCTCAAATTTCAAACAAAAAAAATTCTCCACCTTCTCCACAAAACACCCCAATCAGGTTTATCTCAACAAACCACATAACTCAATCAAGTCCAAACAATGCTCGAACTTACTGCTAGGCAGAACTTTAGTGAACATATTGGCGGGATTATCAGCGATGCCAATCTTCTTCAATTCAACCTTGCCCCCTTCAATCAAATCCCGAATGAAATGATGTTTAACATCAATATGCCTTGTCCTGTCATGATGGGTTATCTGATCCTTGACTAAATGAACTGCTGACTGACTATCACAATAAACAACAACTGCACCCTGATCAACACTAATCTCACTGATTAGCCCTTTCAACCAAACAGCTTCTTTAAACGCCTCTGTTACTGCCATATACTCTGCCTCTGTAGTTAATTGTGCTGTAACTGACTGTAAACAAGCTGTCCAATTGATACGCAGTTACCAAGACAAAAGACATAACTTGAGGTAGACTTCCTCTTATCAAGGTCACCACTATAGTTTGAATCGACATAACCGACTAAGCGGCTTCCACTCCTCCCAAACTCCAAACAAGTATTAGAAGTGCCACGTAAATATTTGAGAATCCATTTAAGAGCTTGCCAATACTCTTTACCTGGATTCGCCATATATCGGCTCACCTTGCTAACAGCATGTGCGATATCTGGACGTGTGCACACCGTAGCATACATGATGCTACCAACTGCACTAGATTACGGGACATGTGACATCTCTCCGATGTCTTCATTTGTCTGTTGTGAAGCTAATGCTGAAAGCTTAAAATGAGCTGCCAAAGGAGTGCTAACTGGTTTAGCATCTTTCATATGAAAACGATCTAGAACCTTCCCAATATACTTCTCCTGAGACAAGTATAGCTTTCCTACTTTTCGGTCCTTCTTAATTTCCATACCGAGTATCTTCTTGGCTGCTCCTAAATCTTTCATTTCAAATTCACTCTTCAATATAGCTTTTAGCTTGTCGATCTCAGACATATATTTAGCTACAATCAACATGTCATCAACATATAACTGAAGATAAATGAATGAACCTGAACTAGTTTGTCTGAAATAGACACAACTATCATATTTTGCTCCTGAAGAACCCATGACTGGTCATGAACTGATCAAACCTCTTGTACCACTGTCTTGGTGATTGCCTCAAACCATAAAGAGACCACTTTAACAAACAACATGGTCTTCCTTTCCTTCAACAATAAAGCCTTCAGGCTGATGCATGTAAATACTCTCTTCTAGCTCATCATGCAGGAATGCAGTTTTCACATCAAGCTGCTGTAGCTCTAAATCATGCATGGCTACTAAAGCAAGTAGTGCTTGAATGGAAGTATGTCTAACAACGGGTGAGAAAATATCATAAAAATCAACTCCATGTACTTGATTGTAGCCTTTGGCCACCAATCGAGCCTTATACCTTGCATCTTCAACTCCTGGAATGCCTTCTTTTCTTTTGAAGACCCATTTGCAACCAATGAGCCTTTTCCCTATTTTAGGCTTAACAAGCTGCCAGGTCTGGTTCTTCTGCAAAGATTCCATCTCCTCGTGCATTGCCATCAACCACTTTTCTGAATCAGCTCTTGACACAGCATCTGAATAGGTAGAAGGCTCACTATCTTCCATCGTCTTAGCCATAGTTAGAGCATAAGCTACCATCTCTTCATAACCATACCGCTGTGGTGCTCTAGTTTGTCCCTTCTGTCTTCCACTAGCTATAGTATACTACTCAACCTGCTGATTGGTTTCAACCACTTCATTTCTTTCAGAAATCTATACTGGAGGTGCCTGTATACTTTCTGTGGATTTAGTCTGCTGTTGAACTGGACTACTCAACTATATCTGAACTATCTTTGGCATCTGCACCTGATTAGAATCACAGATACATAGAAGACTTCTTCTGTGGATGGAGTAATGGAGACTCATCAAATGTGACATCTCTATTGGTCAGAAATTTATGAGAATTAGAACCCCATAAATGAAATCCCTTCACATCTGAAGTGTAACCAAGAGAGATGCACTTCTTGGCTCTAGGCTCGAGCTTTCCTTCATTAATATAAGCATAAGCAAGACAACCAAAGATTCTTAAATGAGAATAATCTGCAGGGGATCCAGACCATACCTCTTTTGGAGTCTTCATCTGAACAAACGAATGAGGTGAATGGTTCGCCAAGTGACATGCCATGTTCACTGCCTTTGCCCAAAATTTTATGCCCAAACCTGCATTTGAGAGCACACAACAAGCCTTTTCTAGCAATGTTCTATTCAGCCTTTCTGCAACTCCGTTCTGCTGAGGTGTACCTGTGCAAGTCCTTTGCCTGACAATGCCTTGATATTCACAGAATTTGGTGAAGTCACCCTTAACATATTCAAGGCAGTTGTCTGTCCTCAGTCTCTTAATCTGCTTCTTAAGTAAAGGTTTCCATTTCTTGAAAGTGTCACACACTTCATTCTTCTGCTTTAAGAAGTAGACCCAAACTTTCCTGAAAAAATCATCAGTAAACGTTAGAAGACACCTAGAACCACCTTTGGAAGCAACTCTGGAAGGTCCCCATAAATTTGAATGGATGTAATCTAACGTCCCCTTAGTCTTATGCACTGCCTCTTTGAAGCTGACTCTCTTCTGCTTCCGATAAATGCATTGCTCACAGAATTCTATCAATTCTGTAGACTCACTACACAAAAAGCCCCTTTTACTGAGCTCAGACCCTTGTCACCCATATGACCAAGCCTCAAGTGCCATAACTTAGTGATATCTGAACCTGTCATAAATGATGAAGAAATAGCTATTGATCCTGTCACCGTGGGACCAACAAGTTCATACAGAGTTCCTACCCGTCTGCCTTTCATCATAATTTGAACACCCTTACTGACCTTCTTAACTCCACCTTGAGCTGAGTACTTATACTCATGAGAGTCAAGGATACCTAAAGAGATAAGATTCTTCTTTAAATCTGAAACGTGACGAACGTCACCCAATGTCCTAACAGTGCCATCAAACATCTTAACTCGAATTGTTCCTATACCCAAAACTCTGCATACTACATCATTACCCATTAGAACGACTCCACCCTGAATTGACTCATATGTGGTGAACCAGTCTCTATTGGGACAAATGCGATAGGAGCAACCCAAATCCAGAATCCAATTGTCTTTAGATCTGGATTGAGATTCGGTCACTAACAGAACATCAACATCAATCTCATCTTCTACTACACTAGTTTAGGTGGGTTTATCGTTTCTTTTTTGGTCCTTTCTACTATTAGTTTTTAGTTTTTCCTTAAGCTTATAACAGTTTCTTTTAATGTGCCCTTTCTTATGACAGTAATTACAAGATAGGTCTTTATGTCTAGACTTAGACCTAGACTTGTTTCCACCATTATCAGATCCTCTTGTTTCAGTTCTTCCTCTCACAAATAAACTACTTCATGAGTCATTAATAGAATCAGACAATTCCTTATCTACCCTTTCTTTACTCAGCAAGTTTTTTTTAATCTCATCAACTGTGATAGTTTTTCTACCACCATAAATCACGCTTTCAATAAAGCCTTTATAAGAGGTAGAGAGAGAACACAACAATAACATAGCCTGATCTTCATAATTAGGAGCATCATCAAGCTCCTTTAACTCTGGAATAAAAAAGTTAAATTCATTAATATGATTCTTAAGTGACGTACCTTCTGACGTACTAAAGGTGAACAACCGGCGTTTAACTGCAAGTTTGTTAGAGACAGACTTAACGCAGAACATCTCCTGCAATTTCTCCCACAACTTCTTAGCGGTTTCCACTTCCAAAACTTCTGTTAAAACGTCATCGGTAAGACACATCTGAATAGCGGTGAGAGCTTTTCGTCTAACTCCTCCCATTGTCCTTCTGACATACTCTCTTGCTTCTTCTCTTTCCCTTGCAAAGCTTTTTTCAAGCCATTCTAAGTTAAGAGGCCCTTCGCGCGAATTTGCCGTGAACTGAAACTCCCTTGACCACCAAACTTCTCAACTTCAAATTTCACAATGGATGTCATAGTACCAAATCGAACAACTAGGGCTTTGATACCAATTTGTGAAGGAAATATTACCTTCTTGTGCGGAAATAACACCCAAGAACTGGATTCGATTCAAATACTATAACAAATATGAGAAGCAAATAACAGGATAAAAGAGAACAAACGAAGGAGGCAATGATTTACGTGGAAACCCCTCTTCAATCGAGAGGGGGAAAAACTACGTGCAGATATGGAGAATCTTTATTGATCGAAATAATGGAAGAATTACAATTCACTTCATCTCTCTCTCTAATGACGGCGCTCACTTTAAATTGGATACCTGATACGGAAACCCTCACGTCATATTTATACGTAGCGTGTAGATCGGGTCCCAATCGATCGTTATATCCCAATCGATCCGCTCCCCGATTGATCGGTTCTTCCCGATCGATCGGCGAGCTCTCTGCCGCCTCGTGCTTTCTGTGTACTTCCCGACTGATCGGCAATACCCCGATCAATCGGTGCTCTCACGGCAAGCCCCTCATAAATACAAGGGATTTGAGACACAATCTAACATTATTCCTTCTTTATGATATTTAGGAGCCCTTGTTTTCCTTGCCTTGACCCATACAATTGTTACAAACTTGAATACCGCTCGCTACTATGTATATTTTTTGGGGATATAGCCCCTTTCGCGAAGGCTCCAAATAAGACGATGCTCGTATCTTCATATCTCGGGATGTCGTCTTCAATGGAACTAATTTTCCCTGTGTTTCCTCTCAGCTGAAGCTCACTCCAGCAAGTGATATTCAACCTTAGCCACCCCCTAGCTCATGTGCCCAAACAAATTCCTCCCGGCCACGACATCTATTTTTGAATCGAGCTCATTCAGAGAAGTTGCAAAATATTCCATATGGTGCCAAGCTATGGATGACTGTTGGCTCTCAATATTAGTAATATTTTAATTTTGATGATAACAATTATATAGTGATTCATTATAGCTAATCGTTTTAACCATGTTGAAAATGACTCATGAGAAAGCCAAAAAAAAAAAGATCGATGCATGTTGATACCAAACATTCAAAGATAGTGAATGAAGAGAAAAATGATTAGAGTTGAAGTGAAAATTGATACAAAATTAAGAGAACAAGATTCGAGTTCATGCGTTTCAAGAAGTATTGTCTTTATAGGTGTCGACACTCTTCATGCTAGAATGTTGTGGGTCGTAATGGGTCTACTGAATCAAATATGCTGATGGATCAATCTGTCATTATAAGGCTCAGTTACTAGCTAGGGGTTTTTATCAAGAGCTCAATATTGATTAACCAAGGCAGATTCAGTGTTTGATACATTCTCAAAATGTATGTTCAAAATGCTTTCTTAGACGCTACTCTTGAAGAAGGTGTCTATATGCGGCAACCGCAAGAGTACGTTCATCTTCGATACCGTGATTACGTTTACAAACTGCGTAAGGCACTTTATGGTCTCACGCAAGCCCCTTAGACCTAGTAGTATGGTCTCTCTTCTAAACTTTTGGATCTTGGCTTTCATCAATGTCGCTTTGATAACTCCTTCTTTGTTCTCCGTTGTGCCTCTGAAATCTATCAAGTATCAGTCTACTATTATTTTTATTAACAATCATAATTATTTAAACATATAGACTTTTAAAATATAAACTCAATCTTATTTGTGCAAATAACATCTATTCTATTTTTATTTTTGTATGAGTTTTTTTGGAGTTTTAATAGATCAACTTCTTAATTATCCAAAAAAAAAAAAAAAATTGTACTCTATTCTTGATTAATTATATTACATGAATGACATGGTACTAGTTCTTTAGAAAATCATTGGATCTAGTGATAATTGAAAAGAGTGAAATTACTAGATCATAATTTAATAATTTGCATTTAATCATTTTTATTATACTATATATATATATTATGCAATAAATAAAGGGTTTTGTAAAATTCAAAACAATTTCTATTATTTTAACGACACCTAGAAGCATTACACTTACATACAACTCTAGTTGGTTTAATATCTTTTGTTAAATATCAAAGAATCTATTATGCTGGACTTGTTTGTTTTATTTAACTAATCAATAGTTCGAAAATTTGATAGAATTTACACTTATTTTCTTATATGATTGAATGAATCAATTGGTCATAAAAGTTATGAAAATAATTAAATTGTACTAAATATAAAAGTTTGACCGTACATCGCACGGGGAGCGTCTAGTATATTGTTAAAAAGTACATAAAAATTTAAAAACAAAGGAAATCATAAAAGTGAGATGCAGAGTTCGAACAAGGGCCCTTAATGCAAATTACTTAAAACAAAAATAATGGCAAGATCCGCCATCCTTGGCACATTAATTACACCATTTATTAAATTTTAAATAAATTATATTTTGTTGTATTCTAATTAATCAACAATAATGAGACATAATATAATATCAATCCTTATATTTTTAGTCATAAAAAAATATTGTTTATAGTATCAATTCATTAATATAAGTATTAAATACTATCGAGTTATGATTTACAAATTCACTTTCAACATCATTATAGCATTAATATCATCGCCATTATAACATAAGAAATTTATCACTTAGATATCTTGAGATTTTGATCATTTATACAATAAGATATCTTAAAGTTTGAATATTTTATTATCCAAGTACTGTTTTATAAAAAAAATTGATGAATTTTTGTTTAAAAAAAAAAAAAAAACCAATTTTTTACAAAAAACTTTTCTTGTAGTACATAATATATAGTAATATACATAAGTCATGTCAAGGTTTTCATCGACAATTTAGTGAATTATCATAAAATATTCACCGAATATTGATGTAAACTACCTAAATTTTGCTAAAATTATGTACAATGTTAGCATATTTGGGCAAAAAAAATCAACAAATCCTAATGAATATACCAATATATTACCAGAATTATGTTCAATTTTAGCATTTTTGAACAAAAATTTAGTGAATTTTGATAAAAGTGCATCTGATTGATAAAATTTTAAAATTTAAAGATATCTAAGTGATAAAATAAACCTTAGGTATTCTATTGTGTATATAATCCCTAGAGTTTTTACCAATTGAGTTAGTTAATACTTTCATATTACTTGTAACTTACTGAATGATTGGATACCTAGCAAAACATCTATCTATCTATCTATATTATTATTATAAAGTCTCCTCCCACCCCAAAAGCCTCCAATACTTAAACCAAGCAATTTAGAATGGCATTATTTAACTTTTTTTTGGAGCAATAAGGCCATGTTTGGCCCGGCTTATTTTATGAAAAAAATATTTCTTTTTTTTTTAAAGAAATTTCTTTTGTGATTTATGGTGTTTGGTGTAAAAAAGAAAATACTTTTCAACAAAAAAAAGCTATTTTTTTTATACAGATAAAAATATAGTACTTCAAACAAAAGTAGAAACCAGAAACTAAAAATTTTTCAAACAAAAATATTTCTATCAAAAATATTTATTACAAAAGTACTTCGGCAATAAGTGTTTCTAAAAAGACAGTATATAAACAATGCTACTTATTACATGGATAAACTCTTCATATTCTTAAAAAAAACAGCATAAGTTAAATCTTATTGAAATAGACAACAATTACAATCCTAAATTTCTAATTATCTCGATTACATCAACAATAAACCCATCGGTTACTTTTCAAAAATTAAAGATACTATATCTCTGGTAAATTTACCAAACAACTAATTTTCATGAAATAATTTCGAATATAAATGCTAAAATCATTCAGAAAACTAAGCACTAAGATGATTTAAAATGAGCTAAAATTATAGGATGCAATTACAGCCATAAAATCATGATTAAATTGAATGAAAATTCATTAAACAATAATGAAGATCTGTAATGAAAATTAGCCGACATAATTACAACGACAATACAGAAAAAGTCGAAAAACATCACGTTTTAGTGCAACAACAACAACAACAGCAACAACAAACCCAGTGCCTCCAAGGGCTCCTGCCTGAGCAGGGTCTAGGGGGTAGATATACGCAGCCTTCCTTGAAGAGAGGCTGTTTCCGAGGACTCCCAACCTGAGAAGCAGGTCCGCCGCACAGAGCATGTGACCTGGCAGCAGGAGAGTATCAAAGCATGAGTAGGCAAAACACACGGCGAGCAAAACAACAAATTCAAAGTAAGCCACATCAAGCAGAAATCAAAAGATAAGATAAAAATAAGGATAGAGATAAAGATAAAGATTAAGATAAGATAAAGATAAACATACGTTTTATTGCCATAAACCCAAAATTTGAGCTCAAAAACAACCACAACAAAAAAAAGTCATATCTACCACATTCACCCATCCAAAAAAAATGCAGAAAAAGGAGAAAAGGCATAAAAACCAGAGTTACTCGAAGAACGACACTACACACACCAGCAAATTTTTTTTCCTTAAAGGAAAGAAATCTATTTAAAGTGAAATTATAAATTGTGGGATGTAGTTACAACCACAAAAATATAATTAATGGCAACATAACAAATTGATTTAAAAACACAAAGTAGGTAACAAAAATGGCTCATGCATACCACGGAAAAAACCCTGTGTTTAATTAACAATGAAGATGACCTTTAGAAAAGAGAATTACACAGGCCTACATTTAATTTAGAGTTATTTAGGCCAAAGATCCTTATATTTTGTACATTATATTAATTTAGTCTTTATACTTTTAATTATATTAATTTAGTCTCTGTATAATTTAAAATGTGTCAATTTAGTCCTTAGAGAAAATTTATGTTAAATTTTTAATGATTTGGCTAAATTGAGTAAATGGATGAATCTAAAATAAGTTACTTGTATATTACATAAATTTATAGTTTAAAATTACGTCATTAACTTAACTTAAATTTGACAAAAGGACTAAATTCATACATTTTAAATTATTTAGAAACTAAATTAATATAATTAAAAATATAAGAAATAAATTAATATAATAGACAAAATATATAAACTTTTATAACCTTTTAATTTAATTAGTATTTTCAAAGAGGAAGCAGGAGCAGCTGTTCCGACTTTAACGCCTACGGTATCTCTCCACGTGGCACGTTGCACGCATTTATGGCCCCACCTTCCCCCTTCCTTCACGCTATTTGTGAGTCAATCTCACTCAAAATAATGTTTTTTTTATATCTATCTAATATATTATTGCGAACTTTAACTCTTTCCGAAGTCTTCACGCAAAGAAATGAAAGAAAATTATGGCACTTTTAAGCCGATAAGAAAATGCATCAATGACCTAGTACTATTATTTTAAGTTTTGTTCTACAACACGAAAAGGGGTTATGAAAATGCTACGAATTGGACAGTTTAGCGGGTATGGGGGGAAGTTGGTCATCAACAGCAAACTTCTCCCTAAGTGCCCACCTTGCCCTACCCAATTCGTAGCATTTTCGTGGCTCCTTTTTTCGTGCCATGTAGAATTTTTGTTATTTTCAAGTTTGATTGTATGATAGCCAATGTAGTCTAACATTAATACACAATAAGGTACTAAATAAATATCATTCGTGTATCACAGGAGAAACCTAATTTATATTATAGGATATTTACATTTTTGTACTCCACCCTTTTTTTTTTTTTTTTTTTTGCTAGCAAGGAACCCGGTTACTCGATAAACCTCGCCCTATGCGACAACCCACACATTACAAGAATTAGTTAAGTAAGGATTCCTCAGTGACAAGTTCAACAGGGAAATCGAACTCTAAGTCTTTTGGTGTAAAATAATATTCTATCCCCTAACATGCCTCCTACCACTGAGAAAAGGCCCTGGTAGATTACTCCACTTTTTTAGAAATAATAAAAAGTGTCTAACTCTTTTAAATTAATAAAAAAAGTCTCGACGTTTTTGTTGTATTAATAAAAGGCACTTCTTCGACCTGATGACGTTATTTTCTATCAACAGAGCTAATGTAGCAATTGCTTTTTAATTTATCAATATAATGTTACGAGTCGGTTCCCAAAATAATGTTGAAAAATAA
This sequence comes from Simmondsia chinensis, assembly GCA_018398585.1. Taxonomy (NCBI): domain Eukaryota; kingdom Viridiplantae; phylum Streptophyta; class Magnoliopsida; order Caryophyllales; family Simmondsiaceae; genus Simmondsia; species Simmondsia chinensis. The sequence continues at coordinate 4,580,402 of JAGTTD010000014.1, forward strand.
AAAAATAAAAAAATAATGCTAAAAAATAAATAATTACCAATCTACTATTGAACCGCGTTTAGAAAAAGCGGTTCACTCCAAAAATAACCGAATTAAGGGAAAAATATTTTTTCCAGTTATAAAACGCGTCTTAAAGACGCGTTTCATGTGAAGATAAACCGCGTTCGCAATTCATTTGAAGATAAACCGCGTCTTTAAGACGCGGTTCATATACTATTAAAACGCGTCTTAAAGACGCGGTTCATATAGTTGTAAAGGCCAACTCTTAAGTCAAGGACGCCCACGCTCGAAACCAATTTAAAATGAAATGGATGAAATGACTATACACGAAGGGTCACACGTGGGTTCTGTAAGAGAAAATGTCATAATGTATTGACATACAAGATAAAAAAGGAGCACGAGGCTCGGTTAGCAGCTAGTAGCAGTGAAATATTGACGGTAATATTTATTTATGTTTTATTTTTTTGAACATTTATTTATATTTTTTTTTATATAGTAGTTCGTTATTTATATATATCTATTAGTTTGTTATTTATATTATTTTACTCATAAAGCATCATAACCGCGTTTTCTAAACGCGGTTTATATGATAATAAACCGCGTTTTCGGAACGCGGTTTATGCGTCATAGAATTATTTGTTCTTGATGCGGTTATTTTTACATATAACCGCGTTTATAAAACGCGGTTCAACAGTAGATTGGTAAATATTTATTTTTTAGCATTATTTTTTTTATTTTTTTATTTTTTAGTATTATTTTGGGAACCGACTCTAATGTTACGATAAAATGACAATGGTACACTTAAATACCCTTATTCTTATTTTATAAGCATAAAATTCAAGATGTTGTATTATATAGAAACTATTTTTTCCCCTTATTGCACTAACATTAATAAAAAAACAATTACCACATTAGCTCTGTTGACGGAAAATAACCACATCATGCCAGATAAGGGCCTTTTTTAGTAATACGAAGACTTAAGAGCCTTTTTATTAATTTAAAAAGGTCAATGTCTTTTTTGTTATTTCTAAAAACTTCAATGTACTAAAACGTAAATAACCTTGAATTGTAGTATATAATTCTTTATATAATTGTATAATTGGATTTTTTAAAAAGTATCTTTAAAATATGTTATTTTTATTTAATCACTATAATTTTTTTATTTTTTGTAGAAAATTATTTCAAAAAACCTCAAAATTTTCAATCAACTGCCTTAAATCACACATTTTTTTAACAAAAAAGTCCGAAGGCAATTCATAGAACTAAGTCACGAACAAAAACAGACAAAATCAAGGATCCAGGAAAATAGAGCTAGTCATGGGAACAAACTCCCAACCAATGAATCCTAGCAACCTTATGGGCTACCCCATTGGCCTCCCTAGGATACCAAGAAAACAAACAAGCCTCGAAAGAAGAACAAAGGATCCTAATGTCCTGTACAAGAGCAAAAATCTCCCAACGGGGACAAGTCCCCTCCAAAAGACATGAATAATCTCACGACAGTCAAATTCAAAAACAACTCGATGAAAATTAAAATTAAAAGCTAAGTGACAAGTGGCTTTCAGAACCAAACACTCCGCACAACGAACGAGGATCCGCACCATCCCGACACCACAGCACCTTGGTGATTTCGAACAACAACAGCCAGTGACGCAACATCTTGGGGGGAGGACCAACCTGCATCAACATTAAATTTAAACCAGCCTTCTCTGGGGACACGCCCACCGACCTGAGTGCGAGGAAATAGGCTGGGGAGGAGCGGGCTGCACATCACTCATGCAAGAGGAGACTGAGACACCAGTCAAAGCACAATTAGCCACCCAAATACGGTCGTCATCGATACCTTCGAACAAAAACCTGCATTGAGATTTCCAAATCCACCAACATAAAAAAATAGTCTGAGCAAAAATCAAATCATCATCATCAAAGGAGGCAATCAAATCATCTCACCAAGAAGGAAAGCCCCGAAATCCCTCCACACATGGTTTAAAACCCACTCCCGATGCAAGACAAACCGCCCGTGCAAACGGACGGAGGAAAATAATATGATCAACAAATTCAGAATCAATTTTGCAACACGGGCAAAGACCAGAGACGGATTGAACTCTCATAGCTAAGTTGGCCGATGAAGGAAAAGCATCGAAAAGAAGCCGCCAAAGGAAATGACATAATCTAGGGGGCAACGGAGCATTCCGAATCCGACTAAGACATTTTTTTTTTCGAGGAAGGCAAACGACGAAGCATTCAATCTACCATCTCCCTTTCTTCTGGAATTACACCACAAGGCATAACCTTGTTTGACCTGGTAAGAACCCCTACGATCAAGCCTCCATACCAATCTATCCTCCACAAGAGGATGCGAAATAGGAATTCCTCTAATAATTGTAGAAACCTCACAGGGGAACCAACATAGCAGCAGATCAGCATTCCAAGACCGAGGGAGAATAAGGTCCAACACTCTCATCTCCCTAACCGGAGGGAGATTCGAAGGAGCAGGAAAGGCCTAACAACCCGGGACCCACTGTTCCTCCCAAACACGAGCTAACTAGCCGTTATTAATATTCTACAATAAACCTTTCTTGAGGAATTCTCTACCTTGGACAATACATCTCTAGAACCAAGAGGGTTTATGACCAATATGAGCATTCCTAAAGTTCCTGTTTGGAAAGTAAAGCCCTCTAAGAACATGAACCCATAGCGCCTTTGGGTTATTCAAAATTCTCCAAGCTTGGTTAGCAAGCATTGCTATATTCATACCTTTTATATCCTGGAAGCCTAAGCCCCCCAAACCCTTAGGCTTGGAGATCTTTTTTCATCCCAACCATTGAATCTGATGCCCTTCTTTAATATTTTCCCTCCACCAAAACTTAGCAATGAGCCCATTAATCTCACGAGCTAGGGAAAGAGGAATACGGCAACAGTGAAAAACATATTGAGGAATGGCTGACACAACTGATTCAATCAACATCTCTCTTCACGCGTGGGAGAGGAGGGATGATTTCTAGCCCTGAATCTTGGACTTAATGCGGTCAAGGAGATATCCCAGGATACGATTTTTATCATGCCCCCAAAGAAGACTCAATCCCTAGTAGTTATCATTGAGGTTTAAATTATTCATACCCAGTTCTCTATGGCAAGACTCGCACAACTCATCATTAGCATTTGACAAAAACAAAACAGATGACTTATTGAAGTTGATGGATTGACCTGAGGCCCCCTACAAAAATAATTAATCACTTGTTTGACAACTCTAAAAACTCAATCTTCGCCTCTCAAACAATAAACAGTCATCCACATAGAAAAGGTGGTTCAATAAGGGGGCATGAAGGGAGATGCAAAACGGTTGCCAATGGCTTCTATCAACCTCTCTAGAGATAAGCCTCGATAAGACCTTCATGAGAAGAACAAAAAGATAAGGCGAAATAGGATCCCCCTGTCTAAGGCCCCCAGAAAGCTAGTCAAATCACACCTTTAATTACTCGTTATTAACCCTTTTATATAAATTTTAGAGTATTCATTAAACATGACTCAAAGTACTAAAACTTGCAAATATTTTGCTCTCTTTCCCACCGAAGTTTAATCAACCACTCTTTGAAACTACCTTGGGATTAAACCTACATGGGAAAGGGGGACAATTGAATGCATTGCTTATTTGACTAGCTTTAACTCATGCTCTATTTGTACAAAAAAAAAAAAAAAAAACTAAGATAAAATCACATGGAAGTTACATAATATTTAACGAATATTTAACAACATGATTTAAGGTGGTGGATTGAGAAATTTTAGACTATTAGATTTGATTTTTTGAAAATTTAAAAAGCCGTGGTTTTTAAGTGAAAAATGAGTTCAAGATAATTTTCCATAAAGAAAACTCTATATAATATTTTTTGTGTTTTTAATGGGAAATCACTTTAAAAAGTAGGCATTTTTCACTTGACCATAGTAATTTTTTTAAATTTGCCAAAAAATCACCTCCAAGACTTTAAATCTTTTCAATCAACAACCTACATTAACACCGTGAGGCTGACATGAATATTACCGATCACACCGATACTTGACGAGTTCCGGGCTCCCGAGCATGCCAAGTCACCGTGACATGTCACCACCGCTGGTCACATCATTAACTTAGGCTTATGTTAGTACAAATAAGGACTAGGGGTATTGTTTAAGATATGTCGAATGTTATTTGAGCTTCTCTCTCTCCCTTAACCATCTTCTTCTAGCTTCTCCCGTTTTTCCTTCTAATCCTTTTCCTCCTTTCTTCAATACTATCATATTATTAATCTTTGCGTTACTTGTAATTATCACACTTATAGTTATATAATACAAATACACTGTTGCTAATGAGTTCTTCGCGTTTGATTTGCATTTTTTACTTATTGTTGCTGAAATTGTGTGTTGGATTTGATTTAGATTGCATTATAGCCTTCCAAGTACACAATTTAAATGAAAATTTATTTATTGAAAAATAATAAGGTAGTTGATAAAAATATATATATATATATATATATATATATATATATATTGAATGTTATCTTAATTACATAATTATTTTTTACAAAAAATATCATAAGGGCTCCAAATTATCGCTTTAAATCGAAGAGACTTTCTCAACTTCAAGTCTATGTTATGGAGAAAAGAAAATGAACAGAAAAAACTAGAAAATGTTTTATTTTCTTTCCTATATTTGAAAAAAAAGGAAAATAAAACGTGATCCAAAGCTATAACGGGAGAGAGATCTGTTTGAAATTAAATTGCAAGTTGTATGCCAATATTGAGGAGACGTAAGTTTTTTTAATGCCTAATGATATTCAATATTCAACATTTCAGACTGAAAGATCATATGAAAACTGTATTTAATCTATTTCTTGATCATTGTACCTTTCTTAGTTATTGCTTCGGTTTGCTATGGCTTGAAGTACTAAATATAATCAAAATGTTATTTAGTCTCGTCTTATCTAGTTTAAAGGAACAATCGTTGCCCCTTGTTGTGAACTGTTATTTCGCTATGGTCTGATCGAGATTTAAGTAGTAATGAACATATTTAAATGTTACTGTAAGGGTATAACACAAGTTTGATTTAAAACATATGATAAAATGTATATATCTATATAATACTAAAATTCTATACATTTTGAGTTTATCCACGACATCACTCTTTAATACTAAGAAATGTTTTATACACCCAATATTTAACAACCTGTTAGATATTATCTCACTTACAAAAAAATAAAATTAAAATAATTACCGGTGTTGTTCCGGTCACGGTACAAAATATTATTATTTTTATAAAGTTACTTTTATATTAACATTTTTATCCTGTGAATAATATTATCCTAAATATTTTCTCATAAATCAATCGATACATGTTAGAAATTAGAAATCATGTCTTTTTGTAATACATTACCATAAGAAAATAAAAAAATCTTTGAGATTCAATATCTCCCAGAATCCCACATATTCCTCCAGTATATATAACCATCATTTAACCCCATTTCTTTCTCCACGAAAACACAATGACCGCTACACTCACCACTCTCCTCGTTCTCGTCTCTCTCTTCCTCTCCCTCTCCCCCGTATTCGCCCTAAATGTGTTGCGATTTGGGGCAAAACCCAACGGGCGAACAGACTCAACTAGAGCCTTCCAGAAAGCATGGGCTTGGGCTTGCAACTCGGCCAGGCCCGAAACAATCGAGGTGCCACATGGCAGGTACGTGTTGGGTCCCGTTACGTTCGTGGGGCCGTGTAGGAGTTGGGTGACGTGGCGGATAAAGGGAACCCTAGTAGGGCCAAAAAACTATGAAGTGTTGGCAAAATCGAATTTTTGGATACTGTTTCATACCGTGAATGGGATAACGGTGGACGGCGGGGGCACAGTGGATGCCCGAGGGCAATGGTTTTGGAAGTGCCGGCGTCGGACCGGGTACTGTTCTATTGGGGCCAAGGTATGTGTTCTAAACTTTTGTCTATGGTACGAAAATTAAACGGGATTTTATATGTATGGATATTATTTAGTTATATATACAGAAACGTTGATTAGAAGCTCGTTGACTTATGAATGTAAAGAATAATGTTTTTTTTTCTATAAGTAGTGAGAGAACTTGCAATATAAAAAGCATCATCCCACAAGAGGAGACCTGAGTGACACATACAATGTGGAAAGTGATAGATATGATGAATAGTAATAATAACGGTAGTAGAAATGTAACATATAGTAAATGGTATGTATGATCGATAGTTTGAGAATTAAAGTGATAAATTAAGTAGAATATAGAATATAAATAATCACTTTGGTTATAGGTATTAATTATTACAAAAAATACAAATATGTGTTATAATACATATATTATAAAGATAATATCAACGTGTATTTTACAATACGGATTCACGTTCAAAATGTGAGTTCTAAATTTCAAACACGTATGAGGGTTTTTTGGTTGCACTTTTGTTTTTCGGTTATGAAGAATAATGAAGAGATATCTAAAAATATATATCGATATTAATTTATAGGAACATTAATATATAGGGTGTTTAATATTTTGATATATAGTATGCTATATATGGTGTGATGAGGCTTGGAAATTTTATTATAGTTAGAAATTTTATGCTGAAATATGGTGATTTTTTGTCAGAATTTTGATGATTGATATAAAAAATGTTGATATAATACATGATTGAGATAACACATATGAATTAGGTCAATATATTAAAAGAAAAACTGCTGATTGGAAAAAAAAAAATCACAGATTTTGATGGTAGATACATCATATATTGCCTAATGTATGTGTTACGTGTAATTATCAAATTTAACATCAATATTTTTTAATAAAATCTACCAAATTTCGACATAATGTACTGCTGTTTTGGAAGATTAGCACTACAAAAGCAACTGCACTGCCAAGAGCAGGGCCCACGACAACACACAAGAGCCTGAAGTCCAAAAGAAGAACAAAAATATAAGAAAATCCAATAAATCCCTATACCATAAACAGAGTTCAACCGAGTTGGACAATTCCCCAAGATATCGGCCAAGTCCCAATCCAACTTCTAATGCATCGATAAAGTGCATTTAACTGATAAATTTTTTGGGCAAGTGATAAAATTTTATTAAAATATATAATATAGGTACCTATATGATGACCAAAACATAGTGTATCTTTCTTCTAAATTTTCTAATTTATATGTATGAAGTATATAATAAAATATTATCAATTTGGTTCAACTTTTTAACAGCTTAAAGTTTGTGAAAAAGCTCTTTTTAACTGCAGGGCTTGCATTTGATTGGCAGAAAAGATCTTTTTATATTTTTTTAACAACTTAAATAGAACACTGAAAAAACTATTTTATAACTAAGCAGAAAAAGATGCAAAACTAGATCTTTTTCATAGCTTATTTCAGAGAAACGCATTAAAAATATTATATTAATATTAAATCTTTACAATCATGACCTGCTTTTACTTGTTATCACTACTCCCACCGATCACCACACCTTTTATGGTCATGGGACGCTACACTCACCACTTTCCACTAATATAACCAACTATTATAATAATTCTCTTTTACCTAATATAATTAGATAATTTATATTATTAAGTCATTTTTATGATTATAGTAGGTAAGTTACTTTTTAAACTTGCATTGAAATGCTTTATTTTGTAAAAAAAGATCTTTTGCACTGTACAACCAAACACTTCATTGTAAAAAGGTACAAATCTTAAATGGATAGATCTTATTGAAACAGATAGACTAAAAAAAATAAGCCGAAATAAGCTAAACTGCACCCGAAAACATGAGTAATTTAATTTACCTTTTATAATTTCATGATTTTGTATTATGTTAGTGGGTGTACAAACTGACTATATGGAATTAATGCGCTTAGCATTTTTAATGCTCAATTATGTACCAAACTTTTTATATTCCACAATAAAATAAAAATCATTAAATTATAAAAAAAATAATTAAATAAGTATATATTTATAAACTAATGTATTGTTATTATTGTTTGTATTTAATAATATATTTACTTTTATTTTCTAGAAAACCGTAGCATAGGGTAAACAAGGATCCACCGACACCCATTGAAAACCCTAGTAAACATTGATTTTTGGGAAGTAATATATATTTTTTTTAATTCGATGTATTTCATTCATAAAAATGGATGCAAGATCATAGTACTTATACTATTATTCTTAATTAAAGAGCATATACATTTACTTTAAATCAAGTAATATGCCAAATCTATATGGTAAAAACTTATTAGATTATAGAAATATAATTACTTAATATTCTTTTTGGTGTGTTATAAATATTTCACAATATTTATCACATCCTCAAATGACTACTAAAATCAGGTACGGCAAATATTTATCACATAACCTAGTCGCGGAGAACGCCGATGGGAAACCACGCCACCTGGGTTGTTGTATTCAGAGTTTTCTCTCCAATTATCGGAAAAATTACTTTTGAATATGGTACAATTTAAGTGGTCATTTGTTGAAAGGGAATCTCAACAATCTCGTTCACCAATAATGACTTATTTAAGTGACAAAAATATTATTGAACTTAAAATATATTATAAGATATGGTTTTGGAAATAATAATTCTTACTTTAGTTTCTTATTTTTGTAATATTTTAAAGTCATTAATATATTTGCTGCTTAATTATCGGTAAACAAGATTGTTGGGATTCCCTTTCAACAAATAACGACTAAAAATGATCAACAATATCAATTTTTTTACCCCACTTTTTGGGTGATTGTTGCTTCAAAAATGCAAAATGTAGCCTCAAAATCGCAGTATAGTGTTACTATTATTATCAACTTAAAAAAAAAAAAACAACTTAAAAAACAGTTACGCTTTGATAAGTATTAGATTACTCAATACATATACGGTAAGATGCCCGTAAATAAGTGGTTTTAGAAATGATTTTTCTTATATGGTTTTCTATTTTTTAGGTTTTGAAATACTGTGGCAAAAATGATTACAGGTGTCTTATACTTAATCCTATGAATTTTATAATTTGTTTTAACAATATAAAGATACTATGTATTTATTGCTAATTTTAAATATAAGGGCATACTATTACGTGTTATGAGTAGTAACAGGATGGGTGACCTTCTGAGAAGTCCTCACCCTCATGTTGGGGGCACTGGGAAACAGTCTCTCTTCAGGTTAACACCCTGAAGGGGGAAGGCTGCGTACATCCGCCCCTCAGACCCTGCGTAGGCGGGAGCCCTTGAGGCATTGGGTATGTTCCACTATTACGTGTTATGAGTTAACGAACTACCATATTGGAAAAAAAAAAATCACTCGGATAATTAAACAAATAATCCAACAATGCCCGTTTTATTAATCATTTTTCTGACTCATTCAGTAAATAATTAATTTTTTAAAACTCGTCATATAACTCGAACAAAAACACAATGCGACACTTTTTAGCCAAAAGAGGCACTATTATATCACATGGAATTGCTTTAACTTACATTGAAACGCTGCGTATTTTGGATGGTGTAGTCAATAACATTCATGTGGAGCAGCAACGTAGTGGTGAACAATATAACCTCAATGAACAGCCAAACGATGCACTTTGGTTTAGTGGGTTGCAGGCACGTCGCGCTTGAGAACTTGCACATCCGAGCCCCCAGCGGTAGCCCTAACACCGATGGCATCCACCTCCAGTCCTCTGCTGACGTCAAGGTGCATAACGCGGTTATCAAGACTGGTGACGATTGCATCTCCATTGGGCCCGGGTCCCACAATATCTGGATTGAGAAGATCGCTTGTGGTCCCGGTCATGGCATCAGGTATAGTTTTCTAAATCCTGTTATCTAGATGCACTAACACTCTTTTTTGGTCAGAATATCAGTGTACGATACGTACTTGGGATGTGAGAGCAAATTACCTATATCCGTTTATCTAGGACTTTTTCCTTATTGTAGACATCTATGTTTTGTCACACATTTAAAAAATTAGAGTTGTATCTCGAAGGAAGTCCGAGTCCATTAAAGTAATAGTTGACTAAATTTGAGTCGGCGTAAATTACTAAAGCCCAAAATGGTTATTAAAATCAAGCCCAATTAAAAGTCATCAAGTGAAGTTGAAGCCCAAAAGGACTATTAGGTTAGGCCCAAAAATAACTCTCAAATATGACCAAAAACTCAAACGACTCTTTAAGTCAAAGCTAAAGGCTAAATAACTTCTAATAGATCTAAACCCAAATGACCTCTAAGTCAAACCCAAAACTAAAATGACTTTTAAGTCGAGTAAAATCAAAAGACTCCCAGAATGACTCACAAGTCAAAGTTAAGCGCAAATGATATATGAGTCAAACTTTGGTCTAAATGACTTCCATATCAATGATCGAAATCCAAGTCCATAAAGCCTTAGGATTAAAGTAAACTAAGCCCAATAATCTTTACCGGTATGTCGTACCAAGTTTCAGCAAGTCAAGTTCATGACCCATAACTTAGGTACTCTCTCTATAAATAAGGAACTTCCCCTTCATTTTCGGGGAGGGGGACCAAATAACAAAACTCTCTATAAAAAGGTCTTGAAATAATTACTAAAACTCTTCTAGTATTCTTGTAATCAAGATTTAGGAGATATATATCAAACCACGTGTCCTCTACTTGAGGAAGACTCTCTTGATTGAGATAAAGATAGAGATCAAACCTCGTGCGCCATTGCAAGTTTTCAGGTCCAACCCATTAACAAAGTACTCATAAATCTCGTGGAGATTGAGTCAGAAAATTTTCGTATATTTTGTACTGAATGTACATGTACAAAACCCGTACCCTTATTTTTTATGAAATAAGAATCTTTATATTGGTGCAACATTATTTCGTTTACTTATTTTATTCGAGATTTTGTGTTACCCGTAATTATCTAATATGGTTTTTTTTTTTTTGGTTTTGTTTTTGAGGGGTAGTATTGGGAGCTTGGCTAACAGCCTAAACGAGAAAGGAGTAGAAAACATAACGGTAACGGGGTCCGTATTTTCCGGAACGGATAACGGCGTGAGAATCAAGTCATGGGCTCGGCCCAGTAACGGCTTCGTAAACGGCGTCGTTTTCCATAACCTTGCAATGAACAATGTGTACAACCCCATTATTATCGACCAGCGGTATTGCCCTGATGACCAATGCCCTCACCAGGTAATTTTTATTTTATTTTATTTTTTAACAAATAATAATATTAATATTAATATTTATCTAACTTGATTCATTTATTGTAGACTTAATTATAGCAAATAAGTCTTAAAACTATATTTTATTTACTCTGTTTGTCCTAATATTTACAGGTAAGTTAGGTAAATTTTTTTTTTGTTCAAATATGATTAGTACAACAACCACAACAACAAATCCAGTGCCTCCAAGGGCTTCCACATAAGCAGGGTCTGGGGGAGTAGATGTACGCAGCCTTCCCCCTTCAGGAGGCTACCTTGAAAAGAGACTGTTTCCGAGGACCCCCAGCCTTCCCCCTTCAAACACGTTTAGTATGTTCTAGTAAAAAATTCATGAATTTCCACAAAAAAAGATCGGTTCTGGCCTTGAGTCTCTATATGCTATCAGATTGATATGCAATGTTAGAAGTTTTAGGAAACAAATTGTTAAATTCTAAAAAGAATTTACCAAATTCTACGCAAGGTGCCTATATACTGTTGTAACTATATTGACATATCAACATTCTTGGCAAAAATGTATGGTATTTCCTATAAAACATCCTTAGCTGATAATAGGAGTACCTTATTAATGTGTTCTGAAATATGAAAACATCAAAGTTTTGATGAATAATCAAGCCTCGTGGTCCCTCTGTGGTAAATCCCTCTACTACTATTATTGTTGTTATTGTTCCTGACGTTATTATCATCATCGCTATTCCTTTTAATGCCAATTGGTGTATGTTAACTCCATAGATCGGGACTAAAGGCCTACGAAATTTAACATTGTGAAACTGACAAATGAACTGTTTGACAGACGTCGGGTGTCAAAATTAGCGGCATAAAGTACGATAACATACGAGGCACATCAGCAAGCAAACTAGTAGTTGCATTTTATTGCAGCTCGAGCAATCCATGTACAGGAATCAAAATTCAAGACATCGATTTATCATATTTTCATAAACCAGCATCATCTTACTGTGACAATGCGCATGGCTCCAGCACTGGTGTAGTCATCCCTCGTAGTTGTTTGTGAAGGTTTTTGAACTTTAGGGTCAATTTCTTTGGATTAAATGTATTTTTCTGTTGGAATATTTTCAATAAAACATCTTCTTTTGGAGAATTTGTTTTTCGGGTTTGGCTTGATATCATTGTCTATCTTAAGTTTTCTTGGAGATTTCGATTTTGTATTGTAAGAAAGTTAAAAGGCTTCGTATGGAGCAAGAAAAATACAAAGGAAAAAGTGTTTGAGTATAAAACAATCTCGGATCTTTACTTATTAGCTTAAATTTTTGGATAAGTTAGTTTGTTGACACGGTATTAGAGTCTTGTTAACCAATAAGTCACGAGTTCGATTCCCAACTACTCCCACTTTTAATATGAATATAATTTGAGTACAAGGTACAAGGTTTTGCTTGAAGTTCAATGGACATCTGTTCCGGTTTTTATATTGTGAGGTCTCCAGCTAATTATTGAAAAAATTATAGTGTCATTTTTCCTTTATTATAGCGCCATGGTAGGTGAGCTACTTCCTATACATCACCAAGCCACTCACTAGGATGGGTTTAAAAAGCCAGGAGGCAAGACTAAATTACGGTAGCATCATTCAAAATGATCGAGTACGGAGGAGGCGGAACGACAGACCACCAATTATGGGAGCAACAATCCCGTAGGTGCAAGCTAGCAGACCAATAGGCCGCCTTGTTACAAGATCGAGGACCCAAGAAAAGGAAAAAGAAGTAAAGGAAGCACATAAAAATAAGACATCATCAACAATTGTAGAGATCTCCCAAGAAGCGGATTCTGGCTACATGAAGGCTTCGATAGCTTTCTTACAATTAGATTCGATAATGATGTTGGATCACCCCGAGGAAATAGCGAGAAGACAAGCTGCGGGTGCCGTCATGGCTTCTCAAACCAAGGGGGAGAGGGACGGGTAGAAAGAGCAAACCAAGACCGACCGGATTGGGCTTGTAGCTCAAGTTCGAGGTAAACCAAGCGGCTATCGCAAAGAGGTAGAGAAGGAGGATATGCTCAACGATCTCTGAATAGTTGCCACATCTTGGGCAGGATGGGTAGCTTTTAATCCTCCTAGAGAAGAGATTTTTATTTGTAGCGAGGGCATTGGAGAGGGCTTTCCACATTTTTTTTGATAATTATTGGCATAGTCGTAGCACATGTAGGTAACTCGACTAGCGAGTCCTTAGCCACCCCATAAACAGAGAGGGCTTTCCACATGAAGTGCTTGACTATTGAGAGACCAAATAAGATGAGGGCTCAAAGCATGGTTTAAATTCGAACAAGAGGAGCAGTCTGGATTGTTGAGGCATCATTCAAGGATGAATTCCAGAGATCATAGCCGGATTTAACCTTGTGGATGCCTTTAGGTGTGAAATTCCAAATGGGAAGCATTGCCCACTGGAATAGCACGAATGTGATTGGCCTCAATTCCTGAGAATAGAGAATTTTCCTATCGTCCCATCTCCTTGTATTATGGCAAATGAGATCAGCAACTTTAGCGAGGGAGGTGGTAGGGGTGCGGGCACTTTGGAACTTAAGGCAAGGGAGCCCCGGGATCTACCTGTCATTCCAAATGTCAACATTTTTACTGCTTTTGATGTTCCATCTAAGCCCTTGATCCAATAGCTTCCTCCCCACAAGGATGCTGTGCCAGCCCCACGAAGGGTTATGGCCTGTGCATGCCTCGAAGAGAGAGGAGTTAGGAAAGTAGACACCTTCGAGGATTTGGACCCAACGTGTATTAGGGAATTGGAGTGTTCTCCAAACTTGTTATAGCAAGGAGAGCTCGGTAGGCTCCTTCCATATCATGAAAGCTGAGACCTCAGATCTTTTGAGTTTGAAGATATTCCTTGAATTAGCCCAATGGATTCCTTTAACATCTGGGCCACCCGCTTTCCAACAAAAACGGGCAAGGATTCCGTTGACCTTCTTAGCGAATGAGCATGGGATGCAGAAGCAACTCCTAACGTAGGATGGGATAGCTGACAAGACGGATTTGATAAGGATCTCTTTTCCGGTATGAGAAAGAAGCTTTGCTTTCCAATCCTAAACTTTGCTTCTGATGTGGTCCAAGAGGTAATTGAGGGCAAGCTACTTGCAGCGGCCGCAAAGGAAGTGGGAACTCAAATACATCTCATCCTCGTGGAGAAGGCCAACTCCCAAGAGACTCGTGCGTTCCTCTCTAACATCATGAGAATTGTGGTATCTAACTATTTGTGAAATTAAATTTATTTTTTTTCATTTTTGAAAACTAATTCATTCGTTTAAGGCTTTTATGCACATGTCTTTATTCTAGAATGTTCAGAACAGAAGGTACTTTCTCTCTACCCCAAAATTCTCCGCGTCATTGTTCTTCCTATTTCTTCCTATTTGGGCCTAAACATAACCCCAAACGATCTAAATAACTGCTTGGAGCCCCCAAATTTTAGGGGCCCCAAAATTTTGGAATGGTGTTTGTTTAAAGCATCAATTGTTAATAACTTATTATTAATAAGTTTGTGATTAGAATTTTTACTAATTTGTTGCATATGATAGGGCCTTATTTGAAAATTTTACTTGAAGCCCCGAAAATGTCAAAACCGACTTTGTACCTACTTATTCATTTATGCTTCATCCTTGAAGGAAAAATGTGATAAATATCTAAACACAGCAATCAAACAGAAAAAATCGAGAGTGAAAAACCGAAATCCTTACAATACCGAAGCTACCGCGCTGTGGCAAAAGCCACTGGCCTAAAAGATGATTTCGCCGTTGCTCCGGTGCACACAGTACGATCGGAGGCCCTCCTCTAAGATTAACGCGATCCGACTTTTAACATGCAGTCGTTAATTGCCTGGTAGGAAAGCCTATGAACTTTGCCAGTGAAAAGAGAGGGACGCAGATGGGGAGCGAGAGAAGAGATTGATTTATTGTTCTTGGGATGATCTTAAATGGCGAAAAGAAAGAAAATTTATAGCAGTAATATTACCTCGCACCAGCCATATTTTTGAACGGTAACAAGGCATGGGAAACGGCTGCAACATTAGTGTATTATGGCAACGGCAACAGTGCAGTAAGAAACCCTCACCCGGGTGCAGCACGGCGCAGCAGACGGGCGATGTGTGCGCTTGTGGTCCCACCATTTTTTCACCATTTAATTCAAACTCTTGAGTAATATGCCTATATTTAAAGTGCACTATCCTTCCCTCTTTTTCCTGTGTGGGATATGGATTTTGCATTGTTTGGCTTGTATCATTTTTAACAATTGCTTGCATCATTTTTTCTAACAATCCTCACATGCTTCTCTTTAGGGGTGTTCAAATACAAGTCCGGACTGAAAAACCGGATCGGATCGGTCATTCGGTCCAAGACCAGACCGGAACAATTCAATTTCAGTCTAGTCCTCGGTCCTCATATTGACCTTATTTCGGATTTCGGTCCGGTCTAGTCCAAACCCAAGACCGGAACGAAAACCTTAATTATGTTGTAAACTACCTAGTTCTTATTAAATTTGGGCCTCCCAGTTCTCATAGTGACCTCCTAGTTCTTTTATTAGATTCTAAGTAAACTACCTAGATTTATAAAATTTGGGCCTAAAATTAGTTTTAAAATAGCTCATAAACACCTATATTAACTTATCTTGTTTCTTTTAATGATAAACTATTGTATTATGTATATTATTACGACTTATATGCATAACTATTTCTAGTTAATTTATGAAGAATTTCATTGGTCATTAGTGGAGAATCAAGAAATGTGAATCAAATCCAAGGGGCCAAATTATCGGGGTCGGGTTTAGTAAATATAATTTGTTATGAGCCATAGTATTTGGGGATAATCATTTAATATTTATATAGTTTCTATTATTTCTATTATTTATTTTTTATTCTTTTTTTTTCTATTAGATGCTTTTAAAGTTGTCCAAAATTGACAAAAAGTGTTGTGAACTTATATTAGAAAAGAAAGAAACGATAATCGGTCTGGTCCCGTCTAGTTCGAGATAAATTTGGTCCGGTCTTTGGTCTTCAAAAAAGGCCAGTTTCGATCTTCGATCTGGTTCGGTCTGATCCGATCCGATCGAGCCAAGTTTGGACCGATGAACACCCCTACTTCTCTTGCATAATATTCATTTCATGTGCCAATTTAATCGAAAAAAGTATCATAATATATTATATTACACAAATAAATGACATGTTTAACACGTTATGATAACGGAATCTACTGCTAACATTGTCATAATAATCCACCGTAGCATATAATAAAAATTTTAGCATTATTGATGTTATTAACACAAGTACAAGAGTTGATCTTATAATGTTCTGCCGATATTCCTACAACCAATTCTCACTTCGACGCCAAGCTGATTCATTTTTCAAAATATGTTGCCCTTTTCTCGTACTTAACTAACATAAATATCTTCTCTTTTTTTCCGAAACTTGTATCATATCAAGGTAATTCAACGACAGAAAGAAAAAAAGGAAAGAGCACTAAAAAGAAAGAAAGCAATTACCACGATAGCCTTTTTCGATATAATGCCAAAAAATATAGAAGTTTCATTTTTTTTTTTGACAAAAAAAAGTTATTACATTGTCTTTGATAATTAGTGATGATGTCGCAATACAAACCAGACAACTTGTACAAATAAAATGAGAGTCAGCCCCAAAAAAATTTCAATAATAAACAACAAATAGCATTCATGAAAATCAACAATTTCAACCAGACAGTGAAAACAAATCTCGAAAGGGATCGCTTATCACCAACACTCATACAGCTTAACATCCACCTTAAGCCTGAAATAAACTTCTCCTTCAAATGCATCTGTCATTAGGGTAGCAATTCCTCTAGACATGAAGAAATCTCCCGTCCCTCCAATTACAGAAATATCCCTCGTCTTATTCATCAACGGATCAGCACCAGCAAAGTTCAAAGTACCCATGCGCTCAGTGGAGTTGAACACAAAGGAAAACCCGATCCATGCCGTGAATATTTCCTTGCTATCATAGAGGTAGAAGCCCTGGGCCCGACCCACTGGAGGTGAGTGTAGGTTGTTGTCTAGTGTTATTGGATCATCAAACACAATCACGTTCCCAAAATGGTTCTTGCTCGCCAGTATTGTTCGGTTGCCCCATGCGGGCGACCCAACAATTACTGATGTCGCATTGTGGGCATTATGTCCATTGTAGAGGATGTCATGGAAGTAGAAGACCATTTGTTTGCACGGTTTGCGGGTACGGGTATAGTTTCGGGTTGCGAAAGTGGTTGAAGTTAGGAGGGTAAGTAAGAGGACAAAAGAGAACACATTTTTTGGTGCCATATTTTGAGTGATTATCATGTCAATTTGGACTTGGCGTGAGATAGTATACACCATTTTATATGGCAAAGAATGGACCAAGCATTTGAGAACGTGGTTGTGTTAAATCAAATTGATTTTTTTAGTACTTTTTGTTGCTTTCTTTTAAAATAATTTTTGGTATTTCAAAAACCAAAAAGCAAGTTCTAAAAGGGACTTTTTTTTTTGTTTCTAATTTTTAGTCTGTATTCAAATTAGGAAAAAATTAAAAACAAAAAATCAAAAGTAAGACAAGTTTGTTTGTACAATATAACGTTTAATCTTTCAAAAACTAACAAATGTAAACAAAAAGATACCAAATAGACCCTTAAGTTTCAATGTTATTAACAACTTCTATATATATATATATATGGTGGTTCTTCTGGTTCTTCTTCATATGGGATTCTTGTTTGAGCTTGTTCTAGCGCCTTATTTTATCCTGTCGCCTGTGTCTTGTCTGATTTTATGCTCGGTGCATGCTGTGTCGTGTTTGAGGCGAGCATTTGTTCCTATTGGTCTGTCCTTTTGTTTTGTGTTGGGTGTTTCCCCATTTAGTTACGGTCTGACTCAGGCCTAGCCTAGCTAGTGGTCTGTCTGTATCGCAATTTATCAAATATATATATATATATATATATATATATATATATATATAGTGGCATTTTTATAGGAGGATAAGAGCGTGAGAGATGCGAATTTTGGCCATCCATTGTAATTGACGACCATGATTTGTGGGACATTTAAAAAAAATAAAAATTTACGGCCCATACCATTCATGGGGCAAAAAGAAAGAAAGGCTAAGGAAAGGAAATTATTATTATTTTTTTTAATACTTAGCAAATTTTGGCCGTCCATTATAATGAGGAGCCAGGATTGGCCCCTCTCATACTCTTACCCTCTCATGAGAATGCAACACACACACACACACATACACACACATATATATATATATGTAAACTGATGGGTGAAAGTTTATAAATAGTTTCATACTTTTAATAGGTATGATTCCCATGAGAAGGTGAAAAATGGGAGGAGAAAATATGACCATTAAATTTAAATCCAAAAAATCTTGGCCTTTGACTTTAGTAAAATATGTAAAATTAATTTTTAAATCTGGACTCTTAATTTAAATTTAATGGTACATATTTTTTCGTCCCATCTCTTACCTTTTGTGTAAGTCATGTGTATATATATATATATATATATTGGAAAAAATTGGGAGAGTTGGAGTCCACTAACACAAAGTGGTAGTTGGACAGTTGGGTTGGATGAAACTCGTTGGAAATTTCAAATAATAATTTAATCCTAACAGGACAGTTGGGACCTAGTTTACTTGTCGATGACCCATTCATGTTCCTTTTGAGTGAGATACGGTGAAGGCAGCAGAGATCATGGTGGATTAGTTGGCCTATTTCTTAATAGGATTCTAAAGGCAAACCTGATAGGATCTTCCATATAGTGGCAGGTGGAGATACCTAGAGATCTAGCTAGTGCCTGAAATCATGTGACAACATTCTATTTTTTGGTATCTACGACGCACGTCCACTTAGGATTAGAGTTTCTAAAGGATGGTGCATTCATGGTGTTCCAATGAAACTGGTGACAATAAAGATAGTCATCAGACAAACTCTTTTTTCAGACAAAGTACCTGTAAGATCATTTGTACATTAAGCTTGATTCTCTTCTTTGAAAGATACCAATCTACAATGTCCACGAGCACCTAAACGTAAGAAACTGATAACCACATGATTATCGTTAATGGAGCAAAATTATATATATGCAAAAAGGAGTAAAAAAAAAAAAAAAAAGAAAGAAGAGAGGGACAAGGCATAAAGAAGAACATAAAAACGTGCATGCAAATTTTTGTTAAACGGCAAGAAGCTTTGCCTGCTATGTCAGCATTGGCATATGCCCCTGACTCTAAAGTGTCCTATAACGTACTAAAAGGAACAAAAAGGAACATACCCAATGCCTCAAGGGCTCCCGCCTACCCAGGGTCTGGGGGGGCGGATGTATGCAGCCTTCCCCTTTCAGGGTGTTAACCTGAAGAGAGGCTATTTTCCAGTGCCCCTAACCTGAGGGTGAGGACTTCCCAGAAGGTCACCCATCCCGGTACTACTCTCGCCCAAGCACGCTTAACTTCGGAGTTCTAATGGTATCCGGT
Source organism: Simmondsia chinensis (assembly GCA_018398585.1). Classification (NCBI taxonomy): domain Eukaryota; kingdom Viridiplantae; phylum Streptophyta; class Magnoliopsida; order Caryophyllales; family Simmondsiaceae; genus Simmondsia; species Simmondsia chinensis. The sequence continues at coordinate 4,600,049 of JAGTTD010000014.1, forward strand.
GATGGCGTGTTGGTGCCCTCTTTGGTCGTACTGTCCTAACTAAATTGAGTAAATTTTATTTTCGATAATTAGAGAAGTAATTCTCAGCACAAAACCGACACATTCACCTAAGCAGAGTCCAAAAAGGCCCACAACAGTAGGAAAAAAAAGCAATATAAGTACCAAAATCCCTAAAGTACTACGGGTCCCTAATGTTTTATTGTATGAAAAAATTGGTTCCTATCTTTTTAATTTTGCTCTAATTTTAGTCACTAAATGATAGACTAATTTAAGTTATAAAATTAAATATTAGAGACTATTTGAAAAGAAAAAAAAAAGGATGAGCGATGAATTTGAACAGAATTAAAAACATGTGAGACCTTAAATTATTTGAGTCCTTATTATTATCCTTTTTTTCTTTACTCTTTTTTTATACTTATTATTATTATTTATTGCTTTGTGTATATTTTTTACATCGGTAATATCGGGAAAAGAAAATTTTTCCTTAAATTATTTTTAAAGGAGAGCCACAAGTCCTTAATGAAAATCGAATACGGGGGGCGTGATTGGCCGTTGGCGTTTTCTGCCGCTACTCTATGTGGGTAAGAGTCTGTTATTGCTTATAATATTGTTTGAGTGTTGTTATTTTCGAAAGTAAAAAAAGGTTCGCCTATCATGTGTTCAAAGACAACACATGGTAAAGTGCATTAAATACATCTTATTTATTATTTTCGAGTTAGTTTTTGTGTATTTTATTGTGCGTTTGTAAATTATATATGTAATATTCTTCAATCAAAATATATCATATTAAATTATTATATATTTATTTTATTGAGCGCAATTAATTGTTGTCTGTAATTTCCTATAATAATGGGTTGGTTTATCAAAAAAAAAAAAAAAAAGAGATAGAAATTTATAGTTAATATGTTTTACCATGTATCCTTTAGACACGTAATAGAAAAACCTTAAAATAGGTATATGCTTAAATATTTTATCACTTAGGTATTTTATATTCAAATTTAATAAATTTTTGTAATCAATTTCATGTAAAAAATGTTGTTGATGTAGTATATAATTATGATAATATATAAAAGTTATATAATGTTGTCGGTAAAATTTCAACGAATTATCATAAAACGTTCACCGATTTTGATGTAAATTACCTATAAATCGTCAAAAGTCAGCATTTTTTTGGCAAAAATCATTAACTCTTAATGAAGATACTTATATAGTATTGGAATCAGGTTCTACTGTAACATTTTTTATTGTGAGTCCATTGAATTTTGACAAAAAGATATCTGTTTCATAAAATTTTTTAAAACTTCAGGTAATTAATGTCAAACTTCATTTTCCATGTATACTTATATTTGATCATTTTCCATTGCTTAAGAGTAGGAATGGCTTCATTCTTGTTCTTTAATGAAAATGCCCATGTCTTCAGAGAACAATCATCAATAAAGGAAAGCACATAACGTGAATCTTCTCCACAAATTAGAATGAATGACGATACCTTTAGTTATGCGAATATCAATCCCAAGTATGACTCTTTTATGCTTTCCAAAACACCATACTCACAAAAATCTAACTTCGATGCACTTTGGCCACACAATAATAGACCTTTTTACTCAAATGTTCATACCTTCATCACTGATGTGGCATATATGCCATAATTTTGTGATCCCAGAATCTTATAAATATGATATAAACATATAGTTTGAACTTGTTATAAAGCAACATCTTGAAGAATATACGAGCTATCAGACGAAGTAGCTCTAATTACAACAAGAGGTCCTTCCATAACTTTTATAACTCCACCTTCCGCTATGTACTTGCACCCATGAGATTCAATAGTTGCTAAAGAAATAAGATTTCTCTTTGTAAGTATAAGATAAAGGACTTTGGTGAAAGTTACAATAACACCGCCGTACAAAAACTGATTCAAATTTGTGGAACGTTGGGAGTTCATGATTCCAGCTATTCCTATCCTGCTTGTGGCTACTTTGTTTCGATGTTGTTGTTTATTGTTTAATCTGTCCATTAGAAATATCGTGTCCTTTGATCTTACGACAATAACAAAGTTTTCTTTTATTCTTTACTCTTAATTTTTGACTTATATTGGGATTAATTAGAGTGGTCGTCCTTTTATCGTTGCACTACCTTATAGTATACACAGAAATATTGACATTATTAATGTTATTAAGTACAATAGTCAAGGTTCTTATACTTCGTCTGTATGCCATCAACCAATTCTCACTTCGATGCCAAACTAATACATTCGTCAAAATATTGCCGCTCTTTTCGCGTACGTAATGAACATAAAGATCCTCTCTTCTTTTCCCCAAAAGTTTTATCTGATAAAGGTATTTCAATAGATCTTTATCCAAAATAATGCAAAAAAATGTAAACTTTTCATTTTTTTTTGTGTTAAAAAAGGTACATCATGAGGTGGTTTTCATGTCTACGGAACATTCATGTAGACTACGATTACAAACATCATTTATGAAACACAAAACCCATTATGAAAAACAATAACTTCAACAGAAAAAAAAAGAACAAAAACAATGAACACAAATCTCGAAAGGGATGTCTTGTCACCAACATTCATACAACTTAGCATCCACCTTAAGCCTAAAATAAACTTCTCCTTCAAATGCATCGGTCATTAGGGTAGCAATCCCTCTGGCCATGAAGAAATCTCCAGTACCTCCAATTATCGAAATATCTCTTGTCTTATTCATTAACGGATCTGCACCAGCAAAGTTCAAACTACCCCTGTGCTCAGTCGAGTTGAACATAAAGGAAAACCCAAGCCATGCAGTGAATATTTCCTTCTTATCATAGACATAGAAACCTTGAGCTCGACCCACTGGAGTCGAGTGCAGGTTGTTGTCTAGTGTTATTGGGTCATCAAACACAACCAAGTCACCGAAATGGTTTTGGTTCGACAGTATTGTCCGATTGCCCCAGTCAGGTGACCCAATAATTGCTGATGTCGCATTTTTGGCATTATGTCCATTGTAGAGGATGTCGTGGAAGTAGAAGACCATTTGTTTGCACGGTTTGCGATTATGGATTTGGGTTCGGGTTGCAAAAGTGGTTGAAGTTAGGAGGGTAAGTAAGAGGAAAAACGAAAGCACATGTTTTGGTGCCATATTTTGAGTGATTAAGGGGCAAATGCACAATTTGGATATGGTGAGGACTGGTTATGATATTTATATAGCAATGAGTAGTCCATACATCTTTATCTACATGATAGAAAAAGTTACTCTTGTTGGTTTAATTATATTTATGTAATAAGGTATTTGATAATTAAATTTTTTTTTTATTTATAAATTTTGCATTTGAAATTTTTAGTCCAACTGTTAGGACTAAACAACTTTTTGGTAAAAAATTAGGAGTATAGCATCATTTCTCTAGATAGGGCCAATCTTGACATTTTCTGGGCTCCAGCAAAATTTTTAAATGTGGCCGTTTATATACAAAAATTGTAAAATTTTGATTGTAAAATTTAGTAATAATTAAAGTCGAACTTAAATTAATTACGTAATGTGTATGATTTTGTCAATTGGTACTAGTAGTGTTGTTAAATTTACCCGCAAAGAAACAGGGGGGCTTGAATCAATGATGTGCTGTTCTGTTTGTATATACATAAGTTTAATATTATAACAATAAGTGTGTTCAAATCAAACACAAGCTGGTGGGGTTTACAACGGGTTGCCCCAAGAACTACCAAGGAGTCACTTGAATTACTATGTTTTTTGTAGCCATTCGGGTCACATAGAACACCAGAAACAAGATTGTATTTGATCAAGACCTATAGATCGAAGGGAATATCTTTTGAAGTATTAACACGCGAGCTGGTTAATTAAAAACACATTCATTTAAAGACATTGCAAGGAACACTGATTCAGACATGCCCGGTGTCATAAGAGGGTTCCTTCATCTCGAATAGGGTTGAATCTTTTTGATGGAGGTGATCTTTGTAATCTTTGTTATTTTGTTCATCTTTTGCACTACACGCTTTGCATGTTAGCTCAAGCCTCGCTTTTAGGGATGCATCTGGTACATTCAAAATATTACTCGTTTAAAATCAAATGGATTAACAACCGGTACTGTGGACCATTATGTTTTTCAATTATGATTTGCCATATCTATCGAAGATTTAAGTTAAAGTATGAAATGAAGGTGCTCATAATATTATTACATATTCTAATAAAAATTATATTTGTCTAAGCTTAACTTATAAGTCATCCTTTAGGCTGCAGGTCACGTGCACAATAGTTTCCTGTTGAGGCTGACTTCATCCTCAAGACAAATTTAATGTTAGGAGTAGGAACGGCAATGGATTGAATTTAAGTTAGGTTTGTTTTCATTCATATCTAATTCAAAAAAATTCGATCTAATCCAAATTTAAAAGAAGAAGGTTATTTATATTTTAGTACTTCAATATTTTTGAAAATAATAAAAAAAACTCTGACATTTTTGAATTATTAAAAGGACCCCTAAATTTTTGTAATATTGATAAAAATACCTCTAGGTTTTTGTCGCATTAATAAAAAGGCTTCTCTCTGACATGATGATGTCATTCTTAGTCGATAGAGCTGATGTGATAGTTGTGTTTTTATTAATGCTATAGTAAAATGATAAAAAATACTTCTTAATAACTATATTTTGAAACAAATTAAGCAAAAATAGATAACTTCTACATAACACAGTATCTCAAATTTTGTGCTTACAAAATAATAATAAGGCAGTTGAAGTGTATTTTAGGTTATTTTATTATAGCATTAATAAAAAGCAAGTACCAAATCAACTTTGTCAATGAAAAATGACGTCATCACATTTGAAAGGGGCCTTTTTATTAATAGAATAAAAACTTAGATGCCTTTTTAATAATTCAAAAAGGTCAGAGTCCTTTTTATTTTCAAAAATGTCACGGTACTAAAATATAAATAATCCAAAAAAAAAACATTTATTTCATAAAAATTCAATCCAAATCCATATGATGGAATGGATATCCGTCCCAAATCTATAACTCATTTAAATTATAAAATAAATTATACAATCTAATAGTAATATATTAACAAGGATAATGTAATATTAATACCTCAAAAGCAAATATTTGGACAAACTATTGTATCTTTTGCCTTATTTCATTTAATATGTATAAATATTATATTAAACAATCGTTCCAATATCTCTTAAGAAGTAATCCTTATATATAAATTGTTAAATCAAGGTTCTGTAAAAAATATTAGAGTGCCAAAACAAACTTTAAAATGTTGGCACAATTAAAAAAAATCGAATATGGTTTCACATGTTTGAGACTAGTAGTTTTAAAATTTTTGCTAAATTAAACATAATTTTGGGTCTGATTTGGGTTGTGCCTAGGTTGGGTTTGATGTCATCCAAATCTGACTTGACCCAAAAATGCATTTATTAATATTCAAATTCAAATCTATTTAAAACCCTTTTCTAAATGGATATCCGATAGATTCAAGAGCAATTACCTTCCCTGAACTGGACGCACTATATTAAACCACTCAATTTTTTTTATTATAATTCATTTAAATTAAATCTCAATTGTTTATAACTAGTATTATTGTCATAATAGTTTTTGTTATTGATTAAAAAAAAAAAAATCAATGACAATAATATTATCCTTATATATCTTATATATTATTACCAAGTACTCTATACCAAAAGCCTTTACACCCCAATTCAAGCAATTCCAAGAAAATGTCATCAAAAGTATTTAAACTTTAATCCAATCAAATTTAAAATAGTGATATTTTATATTCTATATCATGGGAAGCAAAAATAAGAAATTCAAGTTTTTTACCACAGCGCTTTACCATAAAATTCTAGCAAAATTTAATTAAATTTGAATGTGATAATATATAAAATTATATTATATAATTTTATAAAATATAAACATTCTTTATGTATCGTATGAGATAACATTAGCTCATTATTATATCATAATAATGACAGGATTAAACTAATGAGTGTCAAGTTAAACTAATGAGTGTCAAAGTGGTAGTGTTAAACATTTAATATTGCATTTAATTCAACTTTTTAATAGTTTTAAGCAGTGAAAAAACTAAGGTTGACTGTAAGACCTGTATTTAATTAATATAAAAGATCTCTTTACATGGTTTTATAGCTTTAGAGTATGTTTGGTTCAACTTATTTCAACTTATTTGTTTTCAATGAGGTCTGTCCATTTATGATCTATATTTTTTTACAATAAAATGTTAATGTTTGGACATAGGTTTAAAAAAAAAACCGATCTATTATAATAAAAAAACTAACTTACTAATATAAATCAATTAATAGTAGTAGATAGAAAAAAATTATGATAATAGCTGTCCTCATAGTAGTGGAAAGTAGTGAATGTAACAACTCATGGGCGTAAAAGGTGTGGTGGTAGGTGGGAATGATTATAACAAGTAAAAATAGGTTATGTGACAAAGATTTAATATTAATATATAACAACAACAACAAACCCAGTGCCTCAAGGGCTCCCGCATAAGCGGGGTCTGGGAGGGGTAGATGTACGCAGCTTTACTCCTTCAGGGTGTTAATATGATCTTTTTAAAATATTTTTCTAAAATAAGATGTTAAAAAGGATCCAATTTTTTTTTTTTTTTTTTTGCCAAAAGGCAAGCGCAGATACCATTAAACTATTAAAACTTTTACATATACAATCTGTATAAACAAAACTTCTCACCACTCAATCAAATCCAAACAACCAACAGACATTCACTAGCCCAACTCCCGAACCCAGTCTAATCTCTCGGCATCAATCTTCAAGCAGTTAATTCTTGCCAAAAGGATTAAATTTTAATTTGCATCTTTTTCTATTTAGTTGTAAAACTGCTTTTTTATCTTTATATTTAAGTTATAAAAAAGTTGTAAGAAGATATTTTATGGGAACCAAACGCAAGCTTTACAATCAACCAAAATTTTTTTTCACAACTTCAAGCTGTAAAAAAGCTAAACCAAATGCAGCCTAAATAGGAAGATGAATAATTTATTTCATAATAAGGTAGAAAACAATGTATACTGGATTGTTTCAAAACTTACGTAGAAAAAAAATTTTAAAAAAACTATGTTAAACCTAAATCTTCCCCACTATGATCCACTTTCATTTGAACCACCACCCTTGTACAACATCACATCTCGCTACACTGGCTACCCTCCGTTATTACGACTAACCACTGTCATGATTCACTTGTAAGCACCATGACTCACCTACTATATTGGTTGATTTACATTATTAAGTCCTTTCTTTTCATTATAATATTCAAGTACTTTTTAAATATCTATGCGAGCACTTTGCAATGACGACGATGACGACGACAAATTCATGTCTGAAAAGCTCCCACCAAGGCATGGTCTAAAAAGGGTAAGTTGTACACAATCTTACTTCTCCAGGATGTTACCCCAAAAGGAGGTTGTTTTCGATATTTAACTTATAAAAGACTAAACCTAAAAATAATTAAATGATAAATGATAAATAAAAAAAAAATGATATTTTAACATATTAAATTAACTACTGTGGCAAAGTTTCCTTTTTGAGCATCTGATTGCCTGTAGTGATCTGTCTTCTGTGTTATGAACCAATCATAACCACCATCTAGTGAGCTCTCCTTTTGGGATTTTAAAAACTTAAAAACATTAAAGATAGAAATTATTAGTTAGGTATCCCGAGGTTTGGAATTTATCATCTAAGTACTGTGATGTTTTAATATATATATAATAAGATATCCTCAGTTTGAAAATTTTATACTTAGGTACCATATATAAGAATTTGGGGAGTTTTTGCGAGAATTAGATCAGTTTTAGATAAAATATGGTAATATAGTACATAATTATGATAATATATAAAAGTTATCTTGATATTTTCAACAAAAATTTAACGAATTATGATAAAAATATTCACTTAGTTTGGATACAAACTACCATTATAGTGTCAAAATCGTATGTTATATCAACATCTTTTGGTAAAAAAATCAAATTCTAATGAATATAATTTTATATTATTGGAATCATATTTTATTTTGACATTTTCAAGGAAAATCTATTGAATTTTGAAAGAAATGTACCTGATTGATGAAATTTTAAAATTTTAGGGTAATTAAGTGAAAAAAAATTTTAAACGTCAAGTTACAGCATTGTATATTTTGAAATGTCAAAGTATGTAGATGATAAATGGTCAAATCTCATGTACTAAAGTGATAATTTCCTAAAGTAGGTGGGCATGATACCCTAGAAGGAAGAATGATGAAAAATAATACTAAACTATCTTTATATGAATTTTTTTAGCAATGTATTTGTTAAGTTGAAAAGAAAGGTATTATACTAGTAGTAATGAATTTTTTGCCATCGAAATAGAAATGTGCTATTTTTTTTAGCACTGCACGATAGGGTTACCCAATTTGCCACCCTATAAGTGGATAATATTTAAGCACCTTCTAATATAAAAATATTAAGGAACTTTTATTGAAAACCATTAAAGTTTAGATACGGTTTCAAAAAAAAAAAAACTTAAATTATTACAACAACAACAACAACAAACCCGGTGCCTGTAAGGGCTCCCGCAAAAGCAGAGTCTGGGGGTAGATGTATGCAGTCTTCCCCCTTCAGGGGGTCTACCCTAAAGAGAGGCTGTTTCCGATCTAATTTTTTAATATCAGAACTAAATTTTTAAATTTTTTTTAATGAAACACCTTAATATAATATCGTTAATAATGGTGTTGGGGTAGGAGAAATATGGTGCTAAAGTTGGTGAGTTAATAAAAAAAAAAAATGTAAAGTGAAAGGTAATAGTGCTCGTAACCAAACAAATTTGGTTCAACCAAGTAATGAATTGACTTCAAAGTATGGCTTTAAAGGACAAATATTAGCTTTTGGATGTTCACAACTTTATCATAAGCTATAGGGTGTAGGTATTGATGTTTAAAAAAAAAAAAAAAAATATAAATGGTTGTTTTCCTTTAGGTAATTACTATGTATCTTTTGTCCCCTATAAATATAACCTAATAGTAGAGAACATTGACGGTTATTTATATCACTCGGATTCAATCCCCACTAGAAATTTGTGGCTGCCCTTTATAGAGAATTTAAGGGATTTTTAATACGTTTTTAATTTTCTTCCAAGTCTATGTAAGATTAATCGTTTATACATGATAGAGATTATAATACCAAATTAAACAAAGTATAAGAGATCTGAACGTACCACTCACATCCATAATAGTTGATCCATCCAATATTACCGGCTGTTAGGCCTGAGATGCACTTCCTTTCACCCACAATGATATCTACCAATCGGGAAAAGAGAAAGGATGGAAAATTTCTCTAACACTTTCCTTGGTTCATGATTAAAAGAGAATGATGTATGAATATATATTATTTATCATTATGGGGAAGGGGTGATCTCTTTATATAGACAACATTTGGGCCTAACCAATCACAAGCCTATATGTTCAACTAGGCTTTTAATAGTCCACCGCAAGCCCATATGTTACAATGGGCTGAACACAATACATAACTAGATTTAGTCTTAGTTTATATAGTAACAGACCGAGCTTTCGTCATTATTTTATCAGGCTAACCCAATCAATTAAGTCCAAAATTCTAACATTCTCCCACTTAGACGTTATTGATTGAAACAAAAAATATTTAATAAATATAACAATCCTTTTATATAAAATAATAATAATAATAATAATCGAAGGATAATCCCATTTTAAATGAGTATCATTATAAATTTAAATGACAACATTGCTGTTAGAAATGTTTCAAAAAAAAAAATAATAATAATCATGGGTAACTATTCACCATAGCCAAAATAATAAAAGCTCAAAAAACATTCATATCAGTCTCAATAAAGTTGCTAATATTTAAACCATGGCAATAATCACATCTTTTAATGATACAACTCTTATCCATGATCACAAAAACTAGTAACTCCATCAACATGGAACATAACATGAGTTCTAAATGTTTTGCACTTTCAGCAAAAATGTTATTTCCCTTTTCTAATCAATGGTAATGACACCACTTAAAAAGGATTCACTTTCTGATAAGGCAATCACACCTCATAGAAAGCACAACATGTCTGCAGACAAACTTGTAATCATCTCTTTAGATATCCTTATGCTTTACTTAAGTAATCATAAAAACTTTACAATGAGCTCATCCCACCAAATTGGTGCCAAACAGCATGAACACTAAAATGTTCAAACAACCAATGTCCATGACAAATAAATATCATAAAGTCAACATTTCATTCATGGATATTTTACCCATATCCATCATACGTCTGCCTTCAAAATACATACAAGTATTGTACATCAAAAAATAACATACTCCCACTAATTAATTGTATTCAATGAATCAAACACCCATGTAATATCAATGGGTCAACAGACATATATCCAATTTTGATTTTAATGATTGCAATATCACCATGGTCTTACCATGTCTATAAATCGGAAAAATTTAAAGACAACATTTCACGTAAAATTTCCTTCAGGTTCATTCTTTAGCAACACTTGAGTCTCCAGTTTTACAATCTTACATCCCAAAATTTTTTTAAAAAAATTCTTTTATCATAAGCACTTTGAGATAGACCCACAATTTGTGTTTTCTATCTTTACGTATATATATTCCAAGTGCAAAAGAAGCAACCTCCAAATCTTTCACATCAAAGTGTTCAGACAAAAGTTTTTTTGTCTCATGCAATATGCCAAAGTCATTACTAGCAAGTAAAATGTCATCAACATATAGCACCAAAATGAAGAATCTACTCCCACTTACATCCAATGGGTCTACATCCACAGGTAATTCTACCAAATCCCATACCTTATTCAATGACAAATATCCTATATCACCATTTTCAGTCAAGTATACAACATAATCATCAGGAATAGTGGACCTACGCTCTCTATGTGAACGACGGAGACTAGGTTCAATAGGATTATTCGAGGGTCGAGGCTGATTTATTATCGATATTTGTTGACTCTCTTGAACTTGTTCAAGTATATATTGTTCATGTGGGACTTCCTCCCATTTCCATGAAAACATTGACCACTGACCTTTTCATAAATAATAGGCACAAGAATTATGACTTCCTTTTCTTGCAAATACCACTTCAATCTTACAAAAACAATCACAATCACAATCACACACATCATATTCAAAGAATTTAGCATTAATGGACTCAACAATTCTAGTGACGTGCCCATGACAAAAAAACCTATAGCCTTTAGAATTATCAGGGTATCCAATGAAATAACAACTTGTAGTTCTAGAGTCAGTATTCTTTTTAATAGGATTGTAAATTTTTGACTTCAGCTTGACAACCCAAAATATGAAAATGATTCAAACTAGATTTTCTACTTGTCCAGAGTTCAAAAAAAGTTTTAGGAACAGATTTAGAAGGAACCCTATTGAGAATATAGGTAGCAGTTTTTAAAGCCTCACTCCATAAAAATTCAGGAAGATTAGTCCTAGACATCATGCACCTCACCATGTCTATGAGTGTGCGATTTCGTCTTTCTGCCACACCATTTTGCTTAGGTGTAGCAAGCATGGAGTACTGACTTATTATCTCACATTCCTCTAGATACTTGGCAAAATGACCTTTACATTGACCACACTCATCTTATTTTCCATAATATTCACCACCATGGTGAGACCTCACAATTTAAAATTTTTTTTTTCCCAATTTTTTTTCAACCTCGGTCTTATGTATCTTAAATTTGTCAAGTGTTTCAGACTCTTCTTTAATGAGGTACACATAACCGTACCGAGAAAAATTGTCACTGAAGAATATAAAATACTTATGCCTATGCCCGTTCAAGGATGTTATATATGGTGCACTTGTATCGGTGTTAATTATTTCTAAAGGATTAAAACTTCGATTTAAACCTTTTCTTTTTGCTTTGGTCATTTTTCCTTTAATACAGTCAATGGAAGTTTCAAACCCTTCAGAACTAAGTTGTGATAAAATATTATCTCTTATCAATCTTTCGTTAGAGATGTGACCAAGACGCCTATACCATAAAACATAAGATTTCTTATCCATTGTAGACCTTTTGTGAGCAACACCCTCAATATTCATTGAGGAAAAATTTTCAAAAGGTTGTAAATTTAAACGATATAAACCATCGGTTAGAAAATTATCGCTAATAATATGAAAACTATAAATTTATTTAATACCACCTATAAAGTCAACCTTGACTTTAATTTCATTGCTCAAACAAACATTGACATTATCCTAATTTGATCTCCGTTTGCTTAGAAAATCCTATAAATTATTGGCAGTGCGAATAGATACACCCCTTCCAATCACCAACAATTGAAGGGAACATGTACAAGACTTGTTTCAAGGCAAAGAAATACAATAGTTACCTCCTTGTTTGTGCTTAATTTCATTTCAGGCGTACTTGAAAGGGTAGATAAACAAATTTTTCTTCCTACATCCAAATCCATTAACCCTAACACTATCTCCACATCCTGTTTCCTCCTTTTTTTGTAATTAGCACCAGAAATATCTTATATAAATTTAATTAATTTGTCAAATATAAGACATCGAATAACATATATAAATTTATTATAATCCACATAAGAGTCTAAGACGATTATTACATTCTCCCCTTTGGGAGGAAAATGCAACCGCTCCTCTTATAGATCCAATGAGGGGAGTACAAAATATTTCATTACATTTACTGCAATCAATATAGAAGTCGAAGATTATCATACATTTTTCCCTTTGGGTGGAAAATGCAATCTCTTCGTTTTATGTATCCACTTATGAGGGTCTAAGGCACATCATTACTATTTTCCCTTTGGGCGAAAAAAGTAATTTCTCCTCCTCTCATTATAACAATAAAAAAATAAAAAGTTGAAGAATATATCATGCATTTTTCCCTTTGGGCAAAAAAAAATGCAACCTCTTCTTTGTATAGATCCAACCATGAGAGTCCAAAGCATTTCATTACAATATTACCTTTGGGCAAAAGATGTAATTGCTTCTCTCATTGTAATACAAAAAAAAATATATCATTTCAATGCCAATAAGTCAGTCCCCTTTGGGTGGACTAATCTATTCAACATTAATTAAAGCACAATATCAGTAACCCGCAATTTGGTTGAAAAAAATAATTAATCCCTTTGGGTGGATATTTATTTATTTAACCAGATTTATAATGTCCTTTTTTCTTCTCATTATTTTATTGGTTCTGTATCATAATTTTGATCAACTGCCTCATTTTTTTTAAATCCATGATTTGATAATAATTAACAAAATAATACCGAAAATATATATATTGAGAACTTTAAAAACAAAAAAAACAAATATTTTTCAATCTTTAAAATTAACAAGAACCGCATGGCGATTTTATTACACCTCATCAACACTTTGCATGCATTAAATTTTCTTTTGATTTGCATGGTTGACAATCGTGTTATTGTTGTTATTATATTTTTTTAATTTAAATCCTTTTTAACTTTGCCACAGCGTTTGGTTTCAACAACTATGCAAAATAAGAATTTTCCGTTTTGGCATCGCCTTAGCGTTTGGTTTCAACAACTACCCAAAATAAAGATTATCCGTTTTGGCATCGCTTTAGAGCTTGGTTTCAACAACCACCCAAAACAAAGACTATCCGTTTCGGCATTGCCTTAGCGCTTTGTTTCAACAACCACCCAAAACAGAATTACATTTTCTTTAATGCTCAAATTATACATACTAATTTATATCAAGTATGTCTTCATAATTTTAATTTGTTCATCATCCAAATTAATTAATATAGTGCCAAATTTTAACGGCCTCATGCTTGCGGTTTTCATATTATTAAACTAGTATATAATAGAAAAATATAAAGCAAATGTACAAGAGACCCATGGATTTCTCGTTCAAAGCCTCATTGCCTTTTCCTCCCCACATGCGCGTCGGTTCGAATCCCAAAAGCCGCAAAAGACAGGTTTCCCCTTTTTTTGTCAATCAAAACATTACCATATGTTTTACAAATAATATTCTACATCCCCACACTATCAATCAAAACATTACCAAATAATGTATGTATATATGTCATGTATATGCATGGTTATATTTATGACTCACTAACCATTGAAAACCGGATCATAATCTCTATTCATGATGGCTCTGATACCACATGTAAGATTAATCGTTTATATATGATAGAGATTATAACACCAAATTAAACAAAGTATAAGAAATCTGAACGTACCATTCACATCCATAATAGTTGATCCATCCAATATTACTGGCTGTTAAGCCTGAGACGCACTTCCTCTCACCCATGTACGTGATAGAGATTATAACACCAAATTAAACAAAGTATAAGAGATCTGAACGTACCATTCACATCCATAATAGTTGATCCATCCAATATTACCGGCTTTTAAGCCTGAGACGCGCTTCCTTTCACCCACAATGATATCTACCAATCAGGAAAAGAGAAAGGATAGGAAATTTCTCTAACACTTTCCTTGGTTCATGATTAGGAGAGAATGGTGTATGAATATATATTATTTATCATTGTGGGGAAGGGGTGATCTCTTTATATGGACAACATTTGGGCCTAACCCATCACAGGCCCATATGTCGCAATGGGCTGAACACAATACATAAGTAGATTTAGTCTTAGTTTATATAGTACCAGACCGAGCTTTCTTCATTATTATATCAGGTTAACCCAATCAATTAAATCCAAAATTCTAACAGTCTAAATTTGAAATTCCGGCCAATATTTCAAATCTTTCCTCTATTATTCAAATTCAAATTCAAATTTTTTCTACTATTCTTTGTTTATATTTACCTCCAATACTTTCCTTAATTACTATCTCCATAAATAGAATAGCTTTGTATTGAACTATTGTTCAATGAAAATTAAATGTTATTTCTTTCTTTATAGCTTTTCTTTATTGTTTTCTTTAATTAATTTTAGTCTATTTCGATTTATTTCTTAACCTACTCTCTTCCCAAAAGCATTGCCGTTGTCAAGAAAAATTACTAAGTAGCTTTTAGTTCAAGTAGTTTAAAAAAAAAAAAAAAAGGTTCCATGATATTTAAATATAGGATTATTTACGCGAAAGTTTCCATTTCTTTTTCCAATGATTAGTGAAATAGTCGTGATACAAAAACCTGATATTTGAATATAGGGTTATTCTTGCGAAAGTCTTCATACTTTTTTCATTGTGTTAATTTAGTCCTTAATGGTTTAATTGTATTAATTTAGTACATGTAATTGATGTGTTTTAAAAGTGTGTTTTAAACCGTTTACTCGCAAGCGTACGAGATCGTCGTAGCTTTGCTGGGTATACGGGTCGTATCCACAGGGAATCGTGTCAAAATAGATTTACTGATTAACAAGCGGTTTGAATTTTTGGTTTTTTTTTGTTGTTTGAATAAGTTGAAGCTAAATTACTAAATCTAAATATAAAGTGAGTGTGACAATTCAATTGAGGTTAGTTTAGGGAGTGAATTCAGGGTAGCTAACACGTATCCGGTCATTATATTCTGCTTAGGACGATGATTTGAAAGACTTAGGCTACAAGCTCTAAGCCTGGGTTAATATATAGATTAGGGCTTAGGGTAATGAACTAGTTTAAAGGCATAACCTATCTTAGCACCCTAGATGTAGCATATGTTATCTCATTGGGACTACTTAATTCATTTGTTACTCCTAATTCAATATTAACTCATATAAAAGATTGGGTTCAGGGTTGGGTACAACATTAACCCTGACCACGCATGAATTCATGATATGTTATGGTCTAGACTACAAGCACAAGACTAATCGCTGCAAAGTTGGAGACCCAGTCATGGCTACAAGCACACATACAAAAAATATCCAACAATCATAAAAAACTCCCCATAGGGGTGCGAATATAACATAACTAAATCAATCGTCAAAAGCATAATATAAATCTAGGATACGGGCGGCTACCCGCCCTTCGTCCCTTAAACTAAGAAAGTTTACTCTTCCATGGGAGTTTTACACATTTTTAAAATTATATGGAAGAAAATATTGTGCATAAAATAAATAAAAGAGTAAACTCCCTCAATCTTCTTGTCGATGTTGATCTGAGCCTGAATTCCCCCAATATTCCAACCGCTTGTGCTTCAGTTTTTGAGAACCTGTAGATCTCGTAGCGGCTTTGGGTTTTAGAGAAGGACGTGCGGAGAGAAAAGCGTATCCAAGGCTGACTTTCCCTTCTCTATTTATAGGCGCAGTAGGAGTTAGGGTTCCATACGGAATCATCCCGATCGATCGGGAATAATGCCCGATCGATCGAAAATCCAATCGATCGACTAACAGCGCCGATCGATCGGTGAGCTCACGCAAAACTCCCGATCGATCGATACTTTTGGCTGATCGATCGGTAGCCTCTCGGTTAGTTTTCCTAACCGGGAGTCGCTGATCAATCGGTTCTTTGGGCCTCTTTTCTTAATTAAGCCCTGAAGCACTATGAAATGTACACGATTTACCAAATTATGATCCAATGGGTCTTTCATCTGCACAAATGGTTGGGTTTCTCCAATCAGTCTTCAAAAGTGCCTCAATAATGCTTGATTTTGCCATAATTTTTCTTCCGTCCGCTTTGATGTGTTCCACATAAAAATGTACCGAAACAACAACCGAACACACATGTAGAGGCCAAATATATGATGAAAATGAAAAATAAAATATGTAAAAATCATGCGTATCAACATCTCCAAACCCACACATTGCTTGTCCTCAAGCAATATTCTATTTAAGTTAGCTACTGGCGGAAAAGTCGAGTCAGGCATTTAAACGTAAAGGTCACTTGTGAAAATTATTATTTGACCAAACTTGAGAGTGTACTTGAGAGTAGCGAATTCTTTTGTGATGTTATTATTGTACTAGTTCTGACTTAAGTCTCCGTTATTAAAGTCTTTTCACTAGTGAGTGATCTTAGAATTTGTCTCCCCTTCGTCTTACTTCAAAACCCTCTAACTTAAAGAAGAAATAAAGGTAATAAGTAAAGGAATAAGTCACTCTAACCCTTCACCACTAATCAACAATAAAATCAAAAGGCTTCTTTTTTCTCTCTTGTTTTCCCTTCTTCCCTTTTTTTCTTTTTCTCTTCTTTTTTTAACTTGGTTGGGCGTGTCTCCCTCAGACCCATGTAAGGAGATTTGGCCGGTAGCTCCTGATCTAGTTGGCTCAAGATACCAGGTTTTAAAAGACCCCTACGGACCTAATGGCTCGAGTCTTAGGGATCCACAACATAACCTACTGGCACATACCTTTTTTTTTATGGGTATTAGTGCTTATTTTGGTAACTATAAAGTTGATTCTTCTTAAGCTTTCCCTGTGGCCCATGTAACGAGCTTTCGACCGGCAGCTCCCGATCCAGTTGGCTCAAGGTACAAGGTTTTAAGATACTCCTACGGGCTTACTTGCTCGAGACACAGGGGCCACAAGAACCAACCAGTCACCTCTTTTTCTTTTTTTTTTCCTCTTTTCTTCTTTTTTTTTTTAAAGGGTTACCTAAGATAAAGAAATGTACAATTGATTTCAACATTGTTAGGAGTAGAAAGGTGGATTCCTATTCCTAAAATTATTACCATTATTTCGACCCAAACAGTAGGATATGTCACAAGATTGAGCGTGAAAAGTAATAATCTCATTAACTACTTAAAAGACAAAAATATGGATTCAAAAGTCTGATCTAGCAATAATCTCGTCTCATAATTATTCTAATCGTCAAAGTACATCACAGAACTAGGCTACGATAATGGTAACAAACAACCTCATATTTATGCCTTCCAAAAAAAATGTGTAGCTAATTTGTGCTAAATTAAACTTAAAGGACAAACAAAGTTGACTCTTATTGGCCATACCCAAACCCAAACCTTGCATTGTCCTCAATGTACCATAATTAAAATAGAAGCAGGAAAAGGAGAGAGACGACCTGAGATCATGAATGAGCAGCCACATATGTAGAGCGAATCCCAGAAGTTGAAGATAGACAAAAGCAAGCTACAACAAAAAAAAAAATAAAAAAAAAAAGCAGAGAAGACTGTGGACTAAAACAATTTGTTAATAAAGAAAAAGAAAGATACACATAACAAATGTTTTAGTACAGGGGTAACATAAATAACTCAGGGACGGGGATAAGGTGGAGGAGAACCGCCCGTCTGCAGTCGAAAGAGTTAAGTGACCAAAGACTGAATGTGATCCAGACAGTCCATAATATCTGTAATGTATATCGGGACGTGGCCAGGATCATCAGAAGCAGGTGGCGTGGGTGGGCGTCCCTCGCGGCGTGATCAAAGGGGCAAGCGAAAGGAAGGTCCGACAATGCTGGGTGGGATCAAAGTGGCGGAGCAGTGCGCAAGCTCGGTCAAGAGTGATCGGTATGCACACCCAAGCACGCCGTACGAGCCTCGTGATTAAACGAGGAAAGTACAGAGCACCGCCGCCAACGGAGAAGCGCTAAAGCCTGTGGCGGACAGCGGTAAAACTCTGTAGGTAAGTGGCCCCCACATCCACCCATACACCCCGATAGAACTTCCAAAGAAGATCTAGAATAGGGCCGGTACGCTCCTGGGCATGACCAGTAGGCCAAAGATTGGCCTTAATAATGGTCTCCAGGAGCCACATATACAACGGAAGGGCGGAGCGAAACGTGGTGGATCGACGAACTCTCGCGCATTGGCCCCCACATAACTCAGCGATAATGTCCATGGCCTTTGGTGGGTTAACAGGCTAGTGCCAAACAGATTCGTCAACATATAAGGGATAACCTATAGCCTCGGCGACATCCGTGGCATCAAATCGAATGGTTTTGCCATGAATAGTGATGTCACCGTAGGTCCGACCCCCCTCTTGTTGGAGAGCATAGGAGGAATAAAATTCCCGCACTAAAGAAGGGAAAACATAGTCTTTCTCCAGTTCTCTACCAAGAAGGTAGGTAAGATACCTATGTTGGTAAAAGAGAATGGCCCAAGCGCCCTCCCTCTCATCTTTAAGATCCTCACAAAACACCGTCTCCCTAGATATAGGGGCAGCATTGACTCGAGCAAGAACTTCAGGCTGTTGGGAGCTGCTGCCCTTCTCAGTGCGGCTCCGCTTGGCATGCGGCATAATCTAAAAATAAGAACAAGAGCAGATGAACCCGAAGATAAGGGAAAGAAACAAAAACAAAAAGAGGAAAATCAACAAGAACAACACCCCAATCTCGGCCCACAATAAAAAAAAGGGGAAAAAAAAAAATAAATAAAGAAAAAAAAAAAACCACATCACAAACCCATAAATCCAGTTACTTAAAATGAGCGTAATTCCCACAAGATGACCCCAATCGCGGTATAATCCAGCAACCACAAGTATCAAATGGCGAAATTAAGTCATTGATAACTTATATAAACATGGTTCATGAATAAAGATGTAAACATGGCACAAAATCAAGAAATTCAAACTTTATTCACAACTAAGACATAAATCAGGACCAAACCACTTCAATAAAACAGGATAACAACCAAAGAACGGCCTAAACATGCTCTCTTGAAGTGAAAACATGGTAAAGTGAAAGATAAAAGAGAGGGGAAACACATACCTTGCAATAGAGGGTAAAAAACGAAGAGATATTGGTGCTAGGGCCGGCTTTGGTGGTCGGAATGGCGAGGGCCGGAGGCGGAGGCCAGAGATGGTGGTCGGAGAAAGGGGGTCGTGGGTTAGGGTTTTGGAGGTAGGGAAAATAAAGTAAGGTGGGGAAGGGCGACAGATTGGGCGTTTTTTAAAAAGAGAATTCGTACGGAGGGTTTCCCGATCGATCGGTTTTACCCGATCGATTGGGGCTTTAAGGCGAAAAGCCCCAAGCCGTAGCGCTCCCAGTTGATCGGATTTAATGCCGATCGATCAGGGAGGCTGCGGTATGCCCTGTACGAAAAAACTTTGGTTTTGAAAATTTTCCATTAAAAAAAAGTAAATAAATAAGAAAAATAAAAATAAAAATACTAATAATACTAAAAAAAATACAGCATAAACTACGAAACATAAATAAATTGGGTTGCCTCCCAAAAGCGGTAAGTTTAACTTCTTCAGCCAGACGCGGTATTTTCTACGACGCTGGGCTGATCCCAACGTGGTGTCCCTAAGATGAATTTCTTCAGTCTCATGTGGTCTATCCCCTAACCCAATAGCATATTTAAGACGATGGCCATTGACTGTGAGAGGGCAACTATCATTGATATCTCGAATTTTAATTGCCCCAGAAGGGTATACGTGGACCAATTCGTAAGGTCCATCCCATCGTGAATGTAGTTTCCTAGGAAAAAACCGAAGCTTGGAGTTGTAAAGCCAAACCTTTTGACCAACTTCAAAACTTTTGCGCGAAATTCTTTTGTCATGAAAATCTTTGGTTCTTTCTTTGTATAGTTTGGCATTTTCATACGCCTCGTATCGCATCTCATCTAACTCGCTGAGTTGAAGTCATCGGTGCGACCCGATACTATGCATGTCATGATTAAATTGCTTAATTGCCCAGTATGCACGACGCTCAAGCTCCACTGGCAAATGGCATGCCTTCCCGAAAACTAAGCGATAGGGAGACATACCCATTGGAGTCTTGAAGGTTGTACGATAAGCCCAAAGAGCGTCGTTCAGCCTTAAAGACCAATCTTTGTTGTCCGGTCTATCGGTCTTCTCAAGAATGGACTTTATTTCCTGGTTCGAGATTTCAACTTGGCCACTAGTTTGAGGGTGATGTGGGGTAGCTAATTTGTGAGTGATAGAGTATTTTTTAAGAAGTGACTCAACCGAACGATGGGTGAAGTGTATCCCCCCATCACTAATTATTGCCCTAGCAACACCGAAACGTGAGAAAATATTGTCATTAACAAACTCAATGACCACCTTGTGGTCGTTCGTCCTAGATGCAATGGCCTCGACCTATTTCGAAACATAATCAACAGTTACCAGAATATAAACACAGCCATGTGAATTAGGGAACGGCCCCATGAAATCAATGCCCCAAACGTCAAAAATTTCGCAAACTAAGATGGGGTGTTGAGGCATCTCATCACGTTTTGTGAGGGCACCCGTGCGTTGACAGCAATCGCACGCCCTATAAAAATCACGAGCATCTCGGAAAAGAGTTGGCCAAAAGAAGCCACTTTGAAGGACATTCGCCGCTGTACGTCGTCCCCCAAAGTGTCCTCCACAGGCTAAACT
Organism: Simmondsia chinensis; assembly: GCA_018398585.1. Taxonomy (NCBI): domain Eukaryota; kingdom Viridiplantae; phylum Streptophyta; class Magnoliopsida; order Caryophyllales; family Simmondsiaceae; genus Simmondsia; species Simmondsia chinensis. The sequence continues at coordinate 4,621,267 of JAGTTD010000014.1, forward strand.
ATGACAAAATCGTAATACACTCTCATGCTCATTCTCCGGGAAACAACGACGTACTACCTGATCAGAACATACCTCAAACAAATCCGGATCATCCCAAAAAAATGTCTTACTTGAGAAAGGAAGCATTCCCGCTCTTGTTTTGGCCAATGGGTAGGCAATTTCCCTGTTGCCAAATAGTTAACGATGTGCGCATACCATGGGGGTCCACTTCCTGCAATAGAAAATAACTGTTCGTCGGGAAGACAGTCATCAATGGGACCAGTAGTGCCATCAGATGGGAAAATAATCCTTGAAAGATGATAGCTACGACGTTATCCGAGCCTTTCCTATCGCGGATTTCTAAGTTAAATTCCTGGAGTAATAAAACCCAGGGAATTAATCTAGGTTTCGTTTCCTTCTTAATAAGAAGAAAACGAATGGCAGCATGGTCAGAAAAGACTACCACTCTCGAGCCCAATATATAAGATCGAAACTTGTCAAGTGCGAAAACTATAGCTAGTAATTCCTTTTCAGTGGTGGTATAATTCTTTTGGGCTTCATCCAGCGATTTACTAGCATAATAAACAACGATGGGTTTACGATCCTTCCGTTGACCAAGCACGGCTCCTCAAGCATAATTAGAAGCGTCACACAAAATCTCAAAAGGTAATGAGTAGTCGGGGAGGTTGAATAATGGGGGCTATAGACAATAAAGTTTTCAACTCAGTAAACGCCGCTAAAAAGTCATTATCAAAAACAAAAAGTACATCATTAGCAAGCAAATTTGACAACGGTTTAGCAATTTTATTGAAGTTGGCGATGAAACGCCAGTAGAACCCAGCGTGGCCAAGGAAAGATCGAACTTCCTTCACCGAGGTCGGTGGAGGGAGGTTAGCAATTAAGTCTACCTTGGCCTTGTCTACAGTAATACCCTCTTTAGACACTACATGTCCTAAAACTATGCCCTGTTGAACCATAAAATGGCTCTTCTCCCAATTGAGTACCAAATTATACTCCTTGCAGCGCTGCAAAATGAGATCTAAGTGAGATAAGCATTCATCAAACACAGAAACATCATCCATGAACACTTCTAAGTAGTCGTCCAACATATCCGAAAAAATGGACATCATACACCGCTGGAATGTAGCAGGTGCGTTGCACAGGCCGAAGGGCATCCTTCGGTATGCAAACGTACCAAAGGGGCAAGTAAATGTTGTTTTCTCTTGGTCCTCAGGGTGAACCGGGACTTAGTTATACCTTGAGTAGCCATCCAAGAAACAATAGTACGCTTGACTTGCTACTTTATCTAGGATCTGGTCTAAAAAGGGTAAGGGGAAATGGTCCTTGCGCAATGCCAAGTTCAACTTACGATAATTGATGCACACTCTCCACCCTGTAGTGGCTCGCGTAGGGACCAATTCACCTTGGGTATTTGCAACGACCGTGATTCCTGACTTCTTAGGGACTACCTAAATCGGACTGACCAAGGGGCTATCAGAGATGGGGTATATTATACCCGCATCTAGAAACTTTATGACCTCCTTCGTAACTACCTCCCTTATGTTAGGGTTAAGCCTCCTTTGCATTTGCCTAGAAGGCTTAACATTGTACTCTAAATGTATTCTATGCATGCATACAGAGGGGTTAATTTCTTTCAGATCAGCGACTGACCACCCTATGGCTCGTTTGTGGTTTTCTAGGACAACTAACAACCTAGATTCCTGACTCTCAGTTAGGTTAGACGTGATAATCATGGGAAGGGTGTCATTTTGTCGTAAAAATGCATATTTCAAGGTGGTCGGGAGAGGTTTGAGCTCCAACACCAGTGGACACTCGATAGATGGTTTAGCAGGTGCACTAAGTAGGCTAGTTAGGGGTTCAAACATCGGACCCCTAGCCTCAATTCTCATTAGCTCCTGTATGTCAAGCAAATTATCAGCATCAGTACTCATATCGAAATCAGCAAAAGTGAGCGAATAAGATGGTTCGTCTTCCTTGATTAAGTCAGAGGATACTGACTCAACCAAAGGTTCAATAGCATCAACCATGAAGCAATCAAGGTCATCCTCATTAACAGGGAACTTAGCAGCGTTCGACACATTCAGTTTAACCTTAAGATTCCCAAATGACACTTCTAACACCCTAGTTCGACAATGAATGATAGCATCGGCCGTTGCCAAGAACGGTCACCCTAAAATGACAAGGGTGTGGTTCCTTTGATGAGGAGTAGGGTCCATGTCCAACACAATAAAATCGACGGGGAAGAAAAACTTGTCAACTTTGACAAGAACATCTTCCAACATACCTCTAGGTAAACGCTCTGATCTATCTGCCAACCGTAGGGTAACACTAGTTGGTTTGAGATCTCCCATCTCTAATTCCTGAAAAATTGAGTATGGGATAAGGTTCACGCTTGCCCCTAAATCCAAAAGAGGCCGACTCGTATAGCTCTCTCCTATGACGCACGGGACTGTGAAAGCTCCTGGATCTCTACACTTAGGTGGGATGCCTGACATTAAGATGCTGCTCACTTTTTCAGTGAGTCGGACTTTCCTAGGGACATGAGCTTGCGCTCTCTTCTTTTTAGCACATAGATCCTTAAGAAATTTAGCATACATGGGGAAGTGTTTAATGGCGTCAATCAGTGGCAGGTTAATCTTGACATCCTTAAACAAGTTCAGTAACTCATCCCTCTTCGGGTCATCCTTCCCTTTCGGTCCTAACAGTACAATTGGTTCGGGAGATGAGCCCAGTAAAGGTGTGGGCACTCCATCCTTATCAGCAATGGGGTTTAGAGTCCCATCATCCTGCTCAACTTCTATCTTTACTTCTCTCAAATTATCCTCACCCGCGGCCAAGACAACCTTAGCCTACTCATGAGTGTCCTGGCCAAGGTCAGGATTAGTTGCTCCCCTGGGATTAGCGAGAGGTTGGGAGGGTAACCTCCCTTCCTCTCTCCTGTTCATGGCCTGAGCTAACTGTCCTAGTTGGTTCTCTAACTTAGAAATCTATTGTGAATGAGAGTGGACCAACTGTTGGTTTTCCTCCATAAAGCGGAGCATACGTTCCTCAAACTGAGAAGTGCAGCTTGGAGGTTGGGGTGGTGGATTAGCATTAGGAACTGGAGGATGAGAAGAAGAGCCATAGCTTTGCCCTCCGTGGAAACCAGGAGGGTGTGCCTTACCTGCAAATCCTGGTGCTGGTTGTCTCATGGCTGGGTTCTGATTTGTGTTTTGCTTCCATGAGAAATTGGGATAGTTGCACCATCTTGGATTATAGGCCTGCGAGTACGGATTGTTGTTCCTCGAGTACTCCTGCGCTACATAAGCCTGGTCCTGCACATACTCGGGAAACTGTGATGCATATAAACACTCAAAAACAGAATGATCCTCTCCTGAACAAATACTGCATGGAGTAACACCCTCAGATGATGATTCGGCTGCATTAACTGGATGCACATTAGTGGGATTTGCATTTAAACTCATCATCTTATTTATCTTTCTACTAAGTGCATCTAGTCTTAAATTAATATCATCTTGAGGTGCTACCTCGTAGACACCACGCGTGTTTCCCCTAACCACCCTCGCAGAAGAGGCTTGGTCGAGGGCATGTTCATTAAGGCGCTTGAAAAGCGTCCAGGCCTCGTCCTCGCCTTGCTGGTTAAATACTCCCCCGTATGAAGCATTTACCATTTGCTTGTTTGACGCACTAAGACCATCGTGGAAGTTTTGGACAAGAGCCCACTTGGGTGACCTATGGTGGGGACAGCTCCTAAGAAGTTCCCTGAACCTTTCCCAACACTTGTTAAACTGCTCCTGGTCTTTTTGTTCAAAACTGTTTATAGCGCGCCTAATAGCAAGTTTACCTCAACTATCTTCGAATTTTTGGTTTTTTGTTGTTGTTTAATACGTTGAAGCTAAATTACTAAAACTGAATATAAAGTGAGTGTGACAATTCAATTGAGGTTAGTTTAGGGAGTGAATTCAGGGTAGCTAACACGTATCCCATCATTATATTCTGCTTAGGACGATGATTTGAAAGACTTAGGCTACAAGCTCTAAACCTGGGTTAATATATAGATTAGGGATGAGGGTAATGAACTAGTCTAAAGGCATAACCTATCCTAGCACCCTAGATGTAGCATAGGTTATCTCATTAGCACTACTTAATTCCTTTGTTACTCCTAATTCAATATTAACTTATATAAAAGATTGAGTTCAGGGTTGGGTACAACCTCAACCCTAACCACGCGTGAATTCTTGTTATGTTATGGTCTAGGTTACAATCACAAGACTAATCGCTGCAAAGTTGGAGACCCAGTCATGGCTACAAGCACACATACAAAAAATATCCAACAATTATGAAAAACTCCCCACAGGGGTGCGAATATAACATAACTAAATCAATCGTCAAAAGCATAGTATAAATCTGGGATACGGGCGGCTACTCGCCCTTCATCCCCTAAACTAAGAAAGTTTACTCCTCCATGGGAGTTTTGCATATCTTTAAATTTATATGGAAGAAAAGATTGTGCGTAAAATAAATAAAAGAGTAAACTCCCTCAATCTTCGTGTCGATGCTGATCCGAGCCTGAATTCCCCCAGTATTCCAACCGCTTGCACTTCAGCTTTTGAAAACCTGTAGATCTTGTAGCAGCTTCGGATTTTAAAGAAAGGGGAGGACGTGCGGCGAGAAAAGTTATATCCAAGGCTGACTTTCCCTTCTCTATTTATAGGCGCAGGAGGAGTTAGGGTTCCGTACAAAATCATCCCGATCTATCGGGAATAATGCCCGATCGATTGGTGAGCTCACGCAAAACTCCCGATCGATCGGTACTTTTGGCCGATCGATCGGCAAGCTCTCAGTTAGTTTTCCTAACCGGAAGCTGCTGATCGATCGGTTCTTTGGGTCCCTTTTCTTAATTAAGCGCCGAAGCGCTATGGAATGTACTCAGTTCACCAAATTATGATCCAATGGGTCTTTCATCAGCACAAATGGTTGGGTTTCTCTAATCAGTCTTCAAAAGTGCTTCAATAATGCTTGATTTTGCCATAATTCTTCTTCTGTTCGCTTTGATGTGTTCCACACAAAAATGTACCTAAACAACAACTGAACACACATGTAGAGGCTGAATATATGACAAAAATTGAAAATAAAATATGTAAAAATCATGCGTATCAGTAATACTTACTTACTTTGTGTCAATTGAGTCCTTAAGTAAAATTGGAATTAATTGGTGATAAAATTTTTAATATTCGATTGACGGGTGTATTTAAATTGAGTCAATAAGTACGTTTATAATTGACATTTTTTTCCCCATAATACTCTCCTCGTTCAGTTAAATGGTTTTGATCTTTTCATTTTCTATCTTTCTTTCTTTTATTATTTCAGCTCTTATATTTGCTGGAGCATAAATTTAATTCCTTTATAAAACAAATGAGTTATGAGTATGTTTCCGTTTTACGCATCGTATTGAGCCATGGGTGTTTGTCAAGTTCTTAATTCCACCAAAAAAAAAAAAAAAAAAACATATATATATATAAAGTAGGTCATGAGCCAATCACAACAACCATTTGGAGATTAATAAAAAATAAAAATTACCTATATTTTAGATACAGTTATAAAAAATTATTTATATTTTTTTATTTTTCAAAAAACAACCTAATGTTTTCAAAATTTTTTATTGTCACACCTTAATATTAACGCCGATAACATCGGTTACTTTTTGCTTAAGTGCCTTTTGAAAAAACAACAACAACAGACCTAATGCCTTAAGGGCTCCCGCAGAAGCGGGGTCTGGGGGGGTTGATGTACGCAGCCTTCCCCCTTCAGGGTGTTAAACTTGAAGAGAGGCTGTTTTCGATGACCCCTAACCTGAGAGTTATGCCATCATCACATCGTAGCAACCTGTGAGCAAAAAGGGGCAACAATGCATAAAAGTAGGACAAAGCATAAAGTAAGTGTTACGATCCATAATGCTCTAGAGGAGACTTCATGCAATATCATGCGCCACACGGCATGCAAATAAGCAAATAAGTAATGCAAATAAACAAATAGTAAACAGATAGACGGATTAGTGCACCCTAATGGGTACAATACCTAGGAACACTAGTATAGCAGAATAAGCATCGGTATGAGACCGCTACATCTATTACTCCTATGATAGTCCTCCATCTAGATCTGTCTCTATCTATCTCTATCACAGGCCATCTCCTCTTGTAGGTTTAAGTGGGTGGGTGAGGTCCTGCCGTAAAGCCTGCAGTCATTCCTTCTTTGGCCTGCTTCTTCCCCTCTTGCCTAGCATGGTACGGAGCTTATTGTATCTCCTGACTGGGGCAGTGGTTGGTTTCCTCGTAATGTAATGTGCCCGAACCACTACAACATTGTTCGAATGCTCCTATCCCGCTGTATCGGATATGCCTAATCTAGACCTTTACAGAGCTCTGTCTAGAGCCATCTCTTCATTTAGGTTGAGATAGGTGAGATCCTGTCGAATTATCTCTATCCAGCTCTTTTTTGGCCATTCTCTCCCTCTCTTCCCGTCTATTATGTGGAGTTGTTCACGCCTCCTGCAGGGGCAGTAGTGGGTCTACTTCGAGCATGCCTTTTGAAAAAAAGAGAAAATAATTAAAAAAATTTTCAAATTTATACTTAAAATAATTCTAAGTATTTAAAGATATATTTTAAATATATCTAATTCTGTATATATCTTCAAAAGTAATTTTATATTTAAAAATTATTTTTTAAATGCCACATAAGCAAACTAATTGATGTCATCGGCGTTAACATTAAAGTGTGACATTGAAAATTTTGAAAAATTTAGCTGGTTTTTTAAAGTTTAGAAAATTTAGGTAATGTTTTGAAACTGCATCTAAATTTAAGTAATTTTTAATTAAAAAATAATAATTCTTGAACATATAATCTTCGTCCAAAAAGAAGGCATAAAATCATTTCTAAACTATTATTTAGTATTTCAAGTCCTGTTTTATCTGATTTTTAATCGTAATTCTGAAATGTTAAATTTACGTACTATATTTTAAAATGATTTTTTTTTTGTTTTTTTGGTTTGTTTCACTGTTTCCATAATTTGGGAAAAATTAAAAATAAAATTTAAAAATACGAAAAGTATTTTCAAAATTGAGTTTCTAGTTTCACAACCAAAAACTACAAATTAAAAATAATATCAACTATTCCCTAAGTTTTTGCGAAGTTTGGTTACTTCACATTATATCAATATATTTTTTCGATAAGATTGTGTTTGGATGAACAAAAAAAAAGGATCTTTTATATCATTTCTGCAACTTAAGCTGGAAGATAAAATTATTTTATTAAATATAAAAAGAAGAAAATTAGATTTTTTTTTTTTTTCACAACTCATTCAAAGATATGCTCTAAAAATGAGCTTTTTAGCCTTAAATCTGTTCTCTCTCCTAAACTCAAAATCCCCAACAGAAACATCCCCTCCCACGTGCACCTCTCCCAGTGCGTGCGGGCGTGTGGCCGCCCACCCAAGGGCCGGACGTTCGGTGCCGGAATCAACCAGGTACTGCTATTCGGGTCGTGTGACTTGGTTGTCGTTCGTTGACATCTAGAGGGACCTTCGCCTTCTCCTTCCTTCGAGCACCATCTTCCACCACCCACCATATTCAAACACTACATTCCATCACTCATCACCGGCTTCCATCATCTCCCATCTCCACTTTCAATCATCCATCATTGGCTCCCTTCATCTCCCATCGTCTCCAGACACCAAATTCCACCACACCTCATCTCCCACTGCCATCTTCGCCACCTCTCCATTTCCACCACCTCCATCTCCACCACCTTCCACCGCCATCCCCGCCTCCTCCTCCCTTCGGCCAACATCTTGCCCTCTTGTCACTAACCCCCATCACTGTCCAATTTCAACAGAACTCGTCATCTTCGCATCGTCCCCATCACCGTCCACCACTACTTTCACCCGACATCATCAAAGCCCATTTAATTGAAATGCCGAGTGTCGATGCAGGGGTGTCCATCTTTGTTGATGGCCTACCAGAAAGAACGACAAACTCATGGCTTAGGGCTGTATTCCGTGATTTCAAGTCAACCTACGACAAACTCATGGCTACACAACATGCATTCATTAGATGGTCCAGATTCAGTATAACGGGGGATCCCGCTTGGTCCTCGTTAAAGAAGGCAGCTTTGTGTTGATTCTAGACTACTCTTCCAGAGTTGCCCTAGCGGCCTCAGCCAGATTGGCTAGGAAGCGGGCATCCTTTTCGACACAGTATTTTCAAGAAAGTTATTATACCACAGTAGCATGGCATACATCACGGGTTCAACCTTCTATTGGGCAAATAACGGATGTCTCGATTGTTTGTGAGGAGCCTGGAATTCATATTCCATGGTCAGTGAATGAAGGGGTAGATGTTACATGGAATCCATTAGGACAAGTCTCTATCCACCTCAATGGTTAGATCCTTGGGAGATGGGCCTTGGATTGCTCTTCCCCACGCGCCGCACTGCTCCCTTGCGTTCCTTAGCCTATAGCCCAATTACCGCACAAGGACAATCGAGAAAATGAACATCCTCCTCTTCTACTTCCATGGGTCGAGGATGATGAAGTTGCAGCCGTTCTGCATCGTGCCCGGATAACATCTCATGATAACGAAGCTCCGAGAAACAATAGTGATAGTGATTTCGGTGCCTCTGGTCCAGAATTCCCTCCAGGCTTCGAGCCCATGCATTGCCCAGGAACTTACATGGAGAAGATAGTATGCTCAGGAACCACCACGTAATAGTACCGTGCATGGAAGGGCTTAGCATAGATCAGTGGATAAAAGAAAACCTTCATACAACAAAAAGAGGTAGGAGAGCGCAAAAGCGTAAGATGAAGGAAAGAGAGAAGAGAGAGCTACATGAATTCCTGAAGGACATGTCACCCTGGAGTAGTGCAAGGAAAATGACAAAGACCACTGGAAAAAAGAAAAAAGAGAAATAGGAGGAAACAGGGAGATAATGCTTCTATTGCTGAGAATATCTTGGAAGCGAAGAGAACAACAGAAATAGGGAAAAGGTTGGGCCTTGATTTTGATCGGTTTGATCTACATATGGTGAAAGCCATACTCGATAGAAGATGAAGATGGGGAGAGATTCCACTGTTGCTGAGTTCTTGGTTTCATTTGTTTTTGGGAGTTGCTTGTCCTGTTTCTCTGTGTTTGGATGGCCTTGTTTTTGGTGTCTTGTTTTGTCATGTCTTAGGGCTTGTGTTTTACTTGTTGCTCTGTCTCTATTTGTGTTGTCCGGTCTCTTTTCCTTTGTGTTGGTTATTTTGGTCCCCTTTTTCTTACGGCTGGACTCAGGCCTCGCTTGGCGAATGGTCTACTTGTTTCGCGACTCTGTCACTAATTATCGAAAAAAAATCTACATCATCATGACCCACTTTCACTTTTATTGCTATCTGTTGCATGAAAGGCACGGTAGTACGAGATAGTCAAGACACACCAATCAATAATAGTGATGAGCATGAGCAACTCCATTGCATGCATCTGCCAGCCTCCAATTTTGAAATAACACCATTGTTAAGGGCAACAACCCCGGAGACAATCTTAAATGATAAGACGGTCATCTGTAAGTCATGATTACTAAATTTCTATGAGTTCTAGGATTCCTAGTTTTTTTTGTTTTCTTTCCCTTTGCTTTTGCATATTACCAAGATTAATTAAGATCATTGACATGAGAGAAGTAACAACGATGAAGCATGCATTCACCTTGAAGATTGTTGCAACCTATACAATTGTCTCAACATCCTTTTTCTCCTCAATATAGCTCCCGACAGGCTTTTGTATGGACACAATCAGCATACATATGAATATTTTTCATAGATGGTGCTCAATTTGCTGAGAAATGGACTAATTTTACTTAAAAAACCAAGAGATTGAGATTCAGCAGCCAAGATGTTAGGCATTCTAGGATTACGTTTCTTTCCGCCTCCTTTTCATCATTAGCAATTATTCAAATTGCTAGTAAAGCGTACTAGAGGAATGACGAGCTTCGGTCAAAGGCATAGCACTACCTAGACAACAACAAACCAACGGTTCGGGGAGGAAGCAGCTTCATACACCGCCTTTGTAGAGGAAGGAAAAATGACACGTAATACACATATAGATTTTTGATCCAAAAAAGTAGTAGAAAGTCGAGATCTGATGACTTTTCTGGTGGAACGCTTAAGTGAAGAACCTTTGGGTGCCATCAAGGAAGGGAACTCATCAGCGTTCGCCGGAGCACGTGCCACCACACTTAGCTTTTCATAGACGTGTTTTATTTGGGTTTTCACGAGAGATATCTTATAGATTTGTTGTCATTTCCATGTCTTATACACCATATATTTCTTGTGGAGAGCAAGAAAATGTACTCAAAATTTTTTAGATGGTAAGGAGTATAAAAATGCTTTAATAAGGGTACTAACAACTAAGGGAGGGAGGAAATCAGCCTTAGATCGAAGATATCACCCTTGAGCTGGGTAGCATAACTGTTAAAAATTCCACACGTGAAGGGGAGTGTTAAGGACTTCATTTGTGAGAGAGTAGAGATCAATATATGAAGCCTAGCATGTTACTCCACATAATACGAATTAGTTAGAATAAAACACTTATAAGCAAATTCCATGGATGGGCCTAGGGTTTGGTGAAATTTAGCAATAACCACTGTACCAAATCCTCATTCAAATTAAGGCTTCATTTGCTTGGCACATAAATTGAATTTTTATGGAGCATTGCATTTCCTAGGAATTAAATTCACGTATCAACCTCTCAAAAAGTAGGTTAAAAATGTCTGTGATATAATTTGAAATATAAAAGTTAATTGAGGGGTAATTTAAGTATAAATAAATAGTTATAATCCTTTATTACAATTATATCTCTCTTTAACTTTACATGAAGATGCTTAGATTAGAGGAGAGTTAAGATGAATGATTTTGAATGTTAGTCTCTCTCCCTCTCTATCTCAGTCTCTCTCTCCCCTTTTTATCTAGTATATATCTCTCTCTCTTACCTTCCATAATATTATCCTTTATAGTTGTAATTTTCTTATACCTATACAATATACTTTACAAATTTGACCAATTATGTGTTTGATATTTGATTGCTTCATTTGTGGTTTGATTGAGTGGTTGATTATGTTGGATCACAAAAGTTTGGTTGTCAGGATGAGAAGTATAATTTTCTTGAAGATTAAAAACAAAAGAATTAGAACTTACCTATAATATTAGATAAGTTATTTCATGTGTTTTAAAAAAAACTGCAAAATTTCTACTCTGACATTCAATAAATTCTACCAACCAAATAAAGAGCCTTACCCTATTTTTTTAATAATTTTTTACTTTTCGTATGTACTTTCTGGTGGTCAAATGAGTCCTAAACTTGTATGAAAACAAAAGGGTAACGTGGCCTCATCTGATCCAAACCTCTCTTGAGGCCCAAACAAACATGAAAATTCCAATTGTATCCTCTCCCCCGCCTTGCTATCAAAAAAGTTTACATCTTTACCTAGGGTTACCAAATTTTACAATTGCTTTGTTTTTTGTTTTCAATTTCATTTTGAAATCTAAAAATTAAAAAGGAATTAAAATGGCGGTGGCTTCAATCTGCTTGGTTCCCATGAAATCAGTCGCTACGAATCAGTGGAGGTTCGCTTCAAATTCCAAGCCCAATTTTGCCATTGTTAGCCAATTGGAGCCTACTAGACATAACCTAAGCTGTGAGAGACCTGGTGAGTTCTTCCTTTTTTTTAGTTGAATTGTTATTTGTTTCATTATCCGATAAAAAGTTTCCTCTAAGTTGAAAGGAAAATATTGTAAGATGATAGTGAGATCGACTATGTCGTATGATTTTGAATGTCACTACACGTAGAAGTTGAAGGTGGTGTAGATGATGATGTTGCGGTGAATGTGTGGACATAATAGGAAGAGCATGATCAAAATTGACGTTATGAGAAACAAGTTAGGCGTGGCTCCCATTGCGGATAGGTTGAGGGAGTGATGTCAGCAATGGTTTGGGAATGTTAAGAGGAGACCGACTACCGTCTTATTAGGAAATATGAACAACTACATAAAACACACTGAAAGAGAGGTAGAGGCAGACTAAAGAAAAGCTAAATAGAGATGATTAGACAGAACCTTACCCATCTAAACCTTACCGAAGATATGATCTTAGATAAAACTGATTAATGGTTACAATAAGTGTGGTAGACCCAGCTGTTAGAAGAGAGGATCATACGAATGAAATCATTCAAACACTCAATCCAACCAATTTAACCCACGGATCAACAAGCAAACAATCAATCCACTCCAAATAATAGAATCTGTAAAGTAAATCGTATATACATATTTTTAATATAAACTATAGAGTATATGAAGATATAAAGTATAAGGTAAGATCTGTATAGTAAGAGGAAAGGGAGGGGGAAGAGAGAGAGATAGGGGAGGGAGAGACCAAGAGAGAGGTGGAGAGACTCAACTAGGGATGACAAGGGGGCGGGGTAGGTACGGGAGGTATCTCCTCCATATTCGTACTTGTCACCCAAATTTATACCCATATCTGCCCCATTACTCACCACGGGTATGAAGTGGATATCCATACACGCCTTGAGGGATACAAACTCTTACTCATACTCAAGCAATTACCTGCGGGTATCTAATGGATATCCATTACTTGCCCCATACCCACCTTAATAAGGTACCAAACGATTATCCATATCTGCCCGTATTAATTATAGAATACTATTTTTAAAAATTAAATATATTTTGTTATAACATTGATAAATAATTTAGATAACTAGACTTAAGCATGTATTTTTTCAATTTGAAAGTTAATTAGATGCAAAATGAAGCAGGTATGATGGGTATAAGGTAGGGCGAGGTGGTAAGACACTACACCCGTACCCATTCCATACCCGTGGCATGTACACCTAAACCATACCCACTACAAGGGGTGTAAAGGAGCCGAGCCGGCTTGTGAGCCAGCTTGTCATGAAGCTCGAAAGGCTCGGCTCACTTTGAGTTCAAGCCGAGCCGAGCCGGCTCATTTAGTTTATCGAGTCAAGGGCAAACCTAGTGAAGCTCGAGCACGTAGACTCGCTAGCCTAAACCAACCTAAGCGAGCTTTTTTTAATATAATATATTTGATTAAATATGCCCAGTGAAATTAAGTTTGAGCCTAAATGAGCCGAACGCAAATTTAAACGAGCCCAAATGAGCCTCAATTAAGCTTAAATGAGCCGAAATATTACAAGCTTAATTCGAAGCTTGCCGAGTTTAGATCGAGTCGAGCTGAGCCCGAGCTTTTGATGAACCGAGCTCGAGCTTGAACTTTTGAGCTCAAGAAGCTTCGAGCCGATCTTAATGCAAATGAGCTGAGCCTCGCCTTGAGCTTGGCAAGCTCAGTCTCGGCTTAGCTCAAATACACCCCTATCCATTACCCGTCTCACTTATACCCATACCTGTCCTATACCCGCGGGTAACGGGTTTTACCCACTCCATTGCCATCCGTAGACTTAACACTTTTTTCACACGCCTTCTCTATAATGAAGGCCCATATTTATAGAGTTAGGGTAGGGGTGAAGTTGGTGTTAAAGGACTTAGCTAATTTTATTAATATCTAAATTACCCCTTACTTAACCATTGTATTTTGGATTGTATTAGAGCAGTATACTGATGCTAGTTCACAATGCCCCTAAGCTTGCGTGTTCTTTTTCCATAAATATTGGGGGTTGGAGCCCTTTAGAAATAACCTCTCTGCAGGGTGACACTCTATGGGAATAAGACTGTACCTCTTACCCTCCCCAAACCCTGCCTTGACGGGAGTCTCTTTGAGGCATTAGATTGTTGTTGTTGTTGTATTAATATTGCATCAGAACCTCATTGCCAAAGAGTTCACAAGTTTTAATCTCAATTGTCCCAACTCTTACTATTAATATAATTTTAGTACATGTTATGAGATTGAGTCTGTGCACTATCATGCTTTGTATGCTTTAGGTTTTGTTTTTTTGGGTAGGCAAGTTGGGTTGGAAATTTAGACCTAAGACTTCTTGTCGTAGAATCTCAACCTCTGTAGTATTTGGCCATTAGACAAGCCTCATTAGAGTATGCTTTAGTTAGAATCGTGTTACTCAAGAAAATAATTCCAGTCAATACTTTTAGAACTTTTTTGTTTGGAAATTTATCAATTATGTACCTCAGGTTTGATATTTTATTATTTAAGTACTTCAATATTTCAATATATATGGTGAACTATCCTAAGGTTTGGTAGTGTCCAGCAGAATCCAATGAATTTATACTAATATGACACATAATTTTCAAAATATATGGATACCTTCTGAAAAAATCCAATTATCTTTTTCCCCAAAGAAACTTATACGATATGATTCCAGCACTAAATAAGTACGTTTCGACAAATTTGGGTGAACTTGGATCCAAATCTAGAAATTTTTTGGCGAAAATGCAAATGTTAAATATGTCATGTCAAATTTTTGCCAAAAGTTCGCAGGATTTTTTTTCATCGGAATGCAACAGAGGATACCTAGATGATAATTTTCTTAAACCTTAGGATGCCTTGTATATGTTGAGAACATCATGGTAGCTAACTGATAAATGCTCGAACCTTATTCTACATTAGTGATAAATTAGCATCTAATTTAATCAACTGGTTAGTAATATTAGTTACTTATAGCAAAAACAGAAACCGAATAATATCATTTCTGGATATGTTACTTGATTATGCAGATTCAAAGCAAATGAAGGCATTAGTAACAGCAGCAATGGCAGCAGCAGTTGTAAGTTTCAGCTGCAGCTTCCCTGCTCATGCAGATCTTAACAAGTATGAAGCCGAACAACGTGGTGAATTCGGAATCGGCTCAGCAGCTCAATTCGGGTCTGCTGATTTAAGGTACTTTTTTTTCTATTCAAACTACTACTTCACCTTGCGGGTAAATGAGCTGAGCTGAGCTGAGCTTGAGCCAAGAATTTTGATTGGCTCTAGTTTGGTTCAAAGATCACCACACTAGGATAATCTGAGGTTGAGGTTCGAATTAGTTGATTTCGAACCTGGCTCGATGAGCTTCAGTCCTTGCTGGATTGTTTTAAACTCATTAGGCTTGAGTTTGACTCATTGATTGAAACACTGCTTATTTAGAAACATTTATGGTTCATAATGGAGCTTGAAATTTACTAATTTAGGCTTGGGAGACGCTGAGGTGAAGCTTGGACTCATTTAGCTAATTGAGCGAGCCACTTAGCTAATTGAGCCCTGTGTGACTCGCTTGTGTTTGACACAAGCCAATGCTTGTACCTTCTATTCTACATACATGTTTTTCATGAATTGTTCATGTTTTACCATATGCCTTGATTTATAAGCTCAATAAAAAATTAGTTTACTTATAGCATTACTCTTGCGTTATCTTGCAGGAAAGCAGTCCATGTCAATGAGAATTTCAGGTAAATATCCTTCAACTATTTTTATTCACTTTATGACGATTTAATATCTACCTAAGAGGGTACCAACACGCAAGCACCGGATCCCATTAGAACTCCGAAGTTAAGCGTGCTTGGGCGAGAGTAGTACCAAGATGGGTGACCTCCTGTGAAGCCCTCGTGTTGCACCCCTTAAGTTGGGAGTTCTCGGAAACAGCCTCCCTTTACGGTAGCACTGTGAAGGGTGAAGGCTGCGTACATCCACCCCCCTCAGACCCTACGGAGGCGGTAGCCCTTGGAACATTGGGGATGTTGCTATGACGATTTAATATCTGAAGCTACTACAAGAATGATTTAAACCTACAAGGTGGAGTCGGTTGCATAAATGGAAGTAAATACAAATGCTATAGTGTTACTGAATCTTTAGTTCACACTCTCTATTAGGTTCTCGATGATGATTCACCGGATCGAGCCATCTCTTGTTACTGAACCGTCCAGTGTCTTCTTACGCTCACAAAAAAAAGTAGTGTTATTTAGGAAGTGAGTATGACATACGTTATATGATGAGCTGTATGATCACTTTGATTTTGTTAGGAGAGCATAAGTTGATTTAAATCTTATTTGTGCTGAAAATTTGAATATATACAGTCATCCAATCATTGTTTTCACTCCCTTGATATCTCTTAGCAGAAAAAATATTATTCTTATATTTTAATAAATAAAATAAATAAAATACGTATCTAAAACTTTGTGAAATATCGGACATTATGTTAAGTAACGACCTTTATTTGTTCAAAATAGTGATGGATAATTTGTGGAATGGATGATTAACAGACGGGCAAATTTCACAGCGGCAGATATGAGGGAGTCAGATTTCAGTGGCTCAACCTTCAATGGTGCTTACCTTGAGAAATCAGTTGCCTATAAAGCCAATTTCTCTGGTATATTCTCCACCTTATTGTCTAAGAAATCTTGAATTCAAATCCCTGTAATTTCTATTTTCCGTACTAATAGAGTTCTATCACAAGGCATGTGACGACAATTCACATTAACCACATTGAAGCCTTCAAAATATAAAATTACTTTTGATTTTACTTAACTGGAGGTATTCATTGGTCCAAACCTAGACCAAATTGAACACAAGTGGATCAGATCAATGACTAGACTAGATATTGAGAACTTAAAAGAAATATGTTCATAACTAAAAATTCGGATAGGACTTACTGACTATCAGGAAAGGTATAGACCAAGGACCTAACTATCGGACTAGACAATGTCTGTCTAGTGTCGAGTCCAGGACTAACTCAACAACCTGGTCTCGTCAGGAGTTTTGGTGTAGATCGGTATTCAAACACCCCTACATATGACTTAGGCTTTTGGATAATTGATTTCCTTACAACTTTGAATCATGGACTACAATTGTGTCACACTATGTACATAATATTCGTCCATGGTATTTGCAAAGATGTATGCATCTTAGCTAAATTGAACCGTGGGCTTTGATATTACTTGCTAGGACAATCGTGATGCCGATTGACATATAGGCTAATTGATATTCCATCATAAACTAATTGATACTAAGTTGAGTAACCTACTAGTGTTATATCGTATTCGAATGCATTTGATTTTCCCAAATGGGCAACGATTCTTTCTAATTTGCCCGCAAATATTTCAATAACCAAAGTTCTTGGATTTTCTGGTATTATTTCAACTTTTAGAAAACCATTCCCTCTTAAACTCAATTTAGAAATGACAGCCTAATATAACATACTTGTTGCATCAAGGCCTCACTGTAGGACAATATTTGGTTTATATGATCACTGTAATCGGCTTAACCTGTTTGTGTTTTCTTGGTTACCAGAAAGACCCGAATTTGTTGATGAACTCTACATGTGAATATAGTAAAAAGTCTAACATCGGACTTATGATCAAGGTGAACTCAATATATATGCGTATTGAGTCACTTCACTCGGTGCTAGTTGGTTTTTGAATGGAACTACACTTGGGGCTTTTGTGTGTACCTCACATTCTAGCTCCTTGGTTCAGGGCCAAGCCCGACGAAATTTCATGTGGTGTTAAAGCATATAAAAATTCTGCATTCTTAATTTACTTCTTGTCCCACCACAAAATATGAATGTCATTTCGATGGTTGAAACGACTTACTGAACTCGAATTGACCCAAATATGTATGGGAGCTGTTGAAGACTTCTTGTTTTTGTTTGTAATTAGAATACAAGTCCAAAATGTACCAAATGTGAAGGGCAGGACCCTGAGGCAAGCAAAAACATATAAAACAATAAGATAGATACCGATAAGGGGGTAGGCAATGGGACACAAGTTTCTTCAACTCCTTCGAATGAAGCACTCGAATCACACCCACACAAAAGTGGGAAGATGCTGCAATTGAATCAAAGGCTAAAGGTACCAACAACTCGACCTTAGAACCCATTATAAATACCCTAAAGAAACATCCTCAAGTTTACACGTGACTGGTAAATATTTTCACAACTGAGTCATACTCAGAAAAGAAAGAGACAAATATGTGAGCTTAGATGGCTATTTCAGCTAATGCTAATTGCTTTCGAGATGGAATTTCACTTAGACTTGTAGTGGACATTGCATTGCAACTGCTTGGGTCATGCCCAGGCCCGATGAAATTGGATGTGGTATCAATGCACGTTAAATATTCTGGACTATTACTACTAGCTTGGAACTCAATAAAACAATATTACTTTCCATGGCATGAATTGGGTCCAAGGGATTACCATGCTTGTCTAGTAAACATTTGTACATTAGATTTATACTAATATTCGTCTTACTCCATTCAAGGAATCACATTGCGGTTTGTGGTTCTATCATGATAAGGGCCATTGTCATGCTATGGAAGCAGAGTGTCACGTATATTATCTAATAGATCGGAGCAATGGTGTTGGATTTTCTAGTGAATGTATGATGTGCTTTTGAGTTTTATATTTGCAAATTATGAACGAAAAATTCCACAATTATTAGTATTACCTTTTAATCCTTTATTCACCCATAAGACATTTCTAATTATGGTTTGTTAAATAAAATATAATATGCTATTCTTGCTGGTATAGAGTTACGTCTACGTAATGGCCAATTGCACAATGGTTAGTACGATATCCTTTACATAACGATGTTAGTTGAGTTCATAATTCTATCTCAGTTGCGATGAAATCTCGCTTTAGTTATGTGTAATGTCAAATTCTTACACCTTAGATCAGACCTAGGCCAGTGGATTTCTTGTAATACGATTTAGTTATCAAAATGACATGGTAAGTCAGTAGTTCCACCCTATTACTTTTCCAAGGAGTCAAAAATTTCAAAAGCTCCTGTCTTTTGCAGGTGCTGATTTGAGCGATACGCTGATGGATCGCATGGTAATTAGAGTTGCTATACCTGTCATTTAAATTCTCACTTGTGAAGTTTTAGTCGTTTAAATACCTTATAATGGTATTATGTTCGGAAAAAATAGAATAGCAAACCACATTTATAAATGAACAAAAAGGATATTGGTGTGATAATTGACCGCCGAGGAGCTAATTGGGGGAGGTCTCAAAGCTGACATTGCGTGGCTCTTGGTTTCTGATACCTGGCCTCCCTTCTTGTACAACATATAGTGAGCAATGTAAAGGCCTATTTAGTGTTGGTTTTTATTTTTATTTTTTCCTAGTTTTTGGTTTTCAAAAAACTAAAAATTGGGTTTAGGAAATAGCTTTTTCTTGTTATTGCTTTTTGTTTCCAATGTTGACCCAAATTAGGGAAAAACTGATCACAGAGAACCAAAAACAGGAAAGAATAATTTCGAAAATATGATTTTTAGTTTCTAAAAATAAAAACTGCAATTATGATTTTGATTTTTCTTAACTAATGATTTTTCATCAAATGTGTCAACTTATTTTAACTAAAGAATTTTCTGAACTAACGATTTTTAATCAAATGTATCAGGTAATCAATAAATGTACCGTTCTTGCTTATTTTTCTTTACAAAGTGCCTACTAAGCCATTGTGACACCGGCTTCTTCTTGTTCTTGTAAATTGTCTGCTAACTGGATCTTATATCTATCGTACAATAAAGTACCACATGAGTGGGTATATAGGAATCCAAATCTGCCCGCTATGTCTTCCTTTTTTTCTCTTTCTTGTTGTTCTAAATCGTTGATTAATTTGTATGACATTAATGCTTTAGTTTCTTGCCTATCTTTCTGTGATTTAGGTTCTCAACGAAGCAAATCTGACAAATGCAGTACTGGTGAGATCAGTTCTCACTAGAAGTGATCTAGGTGGTGCTATCATTGAAGGTGCTGACTTTAGCGATGCTGTTTTGGACCTCTCTCAAAAGCAGGTACATTGTTAAGAGCATAAGATTATTTCTGATTTATTATTTGCTTATTAAGTTTTAATATAAATACGATAGAATAAATGGTACGGAAACAGCCTTTCTTCAGGGTCCTGACGGGGGAAGGCTGCGTACATATACCCCCCCGACCCTGCTTAGGCGGGAGCCCTTGGGGCACTGGAAATGTTGCTTTTTAGAATAACCGGAATGAGGTGGTCGTGTATACATGTAGTCAAGCAAATGGGACCTTGGTGCAATGTGCATGGTATAGTATAAAATCATTACTATTTCCACCTAATAGTTTATGATGCAGCGCATAGATGGAAATTAACGGAACGGGAAGTGTCATGAGCCATGACCGTACAATCTACTTGAACCATGTCATGTAGTCATTTTTTGGCTTTATTATTTTGTATCAAATATGTAATATAAAATGTAAAATTAATTAGTAGAAAAATAGTTAAATTAGTAGGATGGATACCAGTTGCTTGTATTAGCCGGTTTCCCATGAGGAAGTGGGTGAGGTTAGATTTACTTATCTTGCAAGCAAAGTGTTAGCATTAAATGTAATTGTGGGCTAGGTGTGTGTGTGTGTACCGGTTGTCTCCCCTCCCCATGCTCTATATAAAGAATTGTAGTCTTGTAATTTGGATTATCAATCAAAGTTACAAAATTTGAATTCTCATTTCCCTCTCTCTTCCTTCAACAGTCACTCTGTCCCTCACTCTTTCCTTCTACTAAAACTTCTCTTCTTTTCCTATCTTATTCTCGAATCTCTTCTTAATCTCTACCCTCTTTCTCTCTCTCTCGGTCTTTCTCCCAAATTAATTCAAGTCATGGACTTAGGTTTGTGACAGGAAGGTTCAACAACCTTTCCTTAATTCTTATTACGAAAATAGTAAAGAACAAGAGGAAAATAGAGTCTATTCTAATTTTCACTCCCGAGAATAGAAAGAACACATAAAAAAGATAAATTCTCTAAACAATTGAATCCTAAAACCCTAGACTTCCTCTCCCTTATATAGAGGAGGAATCTAACCTAGAATAAAAGATTAAGAGATAAAGAATAAATACTAAAAGATAAATAACAAGACTAAATATTACGTATCTACTAAATGTCCTACTAGATGATAAACTCTTCCAAAGCCGCATCTCTACCCGTCATCCGCTACTCTTACTCGCCAACTTGAACCCGCCAATCCTGGTAGGCAGCTGTTTAAAATTTTGGGAGAGTTGGTTCTTGATAGAGTAACTTTAACATCTTAGAACCTTTTTAGGAAGTTGGTAACTTGACATTGTATTATCATGACCTCTTTGTCCGATATATCTCAAGTTAAATTCTTAAAATCTTACTCTAATGTTAATATAATTTTAGTATGATTTATCAGGTGGATATATGTACATTATTCGTGCTTGAGGCACGGTAAATATTTGCGAGAGGCAGCATGCATACTTAGATTACTCACCCATTCTAATGGGAAAATAGATCTTTCATTCGTTTACTTGACGCCACTTAGTGATTGAGATTACTGTTATTGTAATTGTTGTTGCTGTCAGGCTCTTTGTAAGTACGCGAGTGGAACGAACCCAATGACGGGGGTGAGCACGAGAGTGAGCCTAGGGTGTGGGAATAAGAGGCGAAACGCATATGGAAGCCCATCATCGCCATTGTTAAGTGCTCCACCTAAACGTCTACTTGATCGTGATGGCTTTTGTGATGAGGGTAGTGGTCTCTGTGATGCCAAATGATTTCTTGGTGGTAGAGCTCAACTTATTTTTCACTTGTCTAGAAGTACATTTATAATGTATTAGATATAAAGTTTGAATGTATATACATATTTGTTGTATAAATGGCCAAATATATCATATTATACTTAAGGTTGTAGGATTGAATCGCGAAAGTTTATTTATTTATCAGAAAGAGACATGAAAGAGAGGCATCAAGGTTTTGTTTGTTTCAACAGAAAAATTATGATTTTAAAATTATGTTTTCTTTCATTATGGGGAATTTGATTTCAATTTAACCAAAGGGGAAAAGATTTTCCTTCATTAACGGGTTATGGTCTTACGAACTTGTTAATCTATTGGATGTTGAGAAAATTAAAGGTTAAATAAGGACTCATTAAGCATAATTAAGCTTAATGTGTAATTAGGCTTCAGTGGCAATGTGTGCGATTTTGATGAAGTCCAAAGGCATTTCCTTTGTGAGCTATCGCTAGTGGTTTTAAAATTCTGCTCTCAGACACAGTCTCTCTTTAGGGTAGCATCCTGAAGAATAAGGCTGTGTACATCTCACCCTTCGGACCCTGCTCACATGGGATCCCCTGATGCGTTGGGTTTATTATTGTTGTTGTTGTAGGGCTATCGCCTGCGGTGGCTGATAGAAATTACTACGAAAGGGATGCATATTAGAGCCTATAGTTTGATCATGAGTCCTAAGACTAAGCCAAACATTTTATTTCTCTTGTGAAGTAAATTGACACACGAGGTCTTTAGTTGTGTTCTTAATCACCAAGTAAGATTTAAAAACAAGTAATAAATTTCTCTGGCATTCATAAAATATTAGAGACTATAACTATCCAAAGCACAGTATTAGAGAACGTTTTTGTTTTTTTGACCCAGCAGGTCAACCTATCCTGTTCCGAGTTGACCTGCCCATCCCAAAAAATTTCGATTATTTGGGTTCAGATTATTAAACCTTTGACCTTAACTCTATTATTTGGGGTTGGATCTGGGTCAACCTATTGGATTAGGTCAATAATTACTAGGCTTAGAAATGAGTGAATAGCTTTAGTGGCTGAGGGGAGATGTTATATGCTAAGTCAATAAGTCGGTCGCTTATCTTATTTGTTAAGATAATAATAGAGAAGTTCATGTAGAAGATAGTTGTAGTTTTGTGTTTATAAGTGGATTGCTGTTCTCCAATACTTAATTATCTAATTGATTATTAATTAAGGCAGACTATCACTCCACATCGTTCTCAAGACAATCTACTAAAGTAAAACAAGTTTATATTTAGATTAAATTTTGTGATTGAAGTACCTAGACTTATATTTACATTTACTTATTATATTTTTCTACGCACAGAAATAGAAAACTCTCTCTTTATATTTATTGTATTTTGAAATAATTTTTTTTTATATTGATAAGGAATATGATACTTTTAAAGGACAAACTCTGAACCCGATATCTCTAACTTGAAAAATCAAAAAAATAAATCACTACTGTGTAGGGATGGTAATGAGGCAAGGTGGATATGGGGGATGCCTCCTCCATACCCGTATCCATCCCCCAAATTTATATCCATATCTGCCTCGTTATCTACAGTGGGTATAAAGTGGATACCTATATCCACTCAACAGGTATAAACCCATACTCGTACTCATCCTATTACCTGCGGGTATCCACTATTCGTCTTGTACCTGTCCTAATATGGGTACAAAATGGTTATCCATACTGATGTGCCTTATATTTTTGTATTTTATTCTTCATTCCCACAATATATTTGGCTTTTAAATGTGTGTTTTCTTGTAATCTAGGTACGTTTTGGCTTAGAGTGCAATGGAGCAAACAAAGGTTGAAAAGTGGCAAAATCAAGCACTATCGAGGCATAATTGAAGACTACTTTGAGAAACCCGACCACGTGTGGAAAAGAATGACCAACTGGGTTATAATTCGGTAACTCAAATAGATCTCATGGATAGTTAATATATATATTATATAATATTTATATATTTTATTATATTATATTTATATAATATTATATTATATTATATATATATATATATATATATATATATATATATATATATATAAACACATATATATAGATTGACGGTGAGGAAGTGGGCCGCCGCACTACACTCCGCACTACACGCCGCTTGGCCGCGTTTTGTTTAAATGTTGAAAATCTAATTGTCTTTAGTATCTTTTGGCGCACGTCCTCCCTTTCCTCTCCTCCCGAAGCCGCTACGAGATCCAAGGGATTCTCAAACGCTGAAGCGCAGGTGGTCGGAGTGCCGGAAGGATCAAAGCAAGGATCAACGTCAACGTCAATTGAGGGAGTTTTCAATTCCTAGTTGTTTATTCATTGTTTTCTTTTTCTTTTTTTTAGATGTTAATGATGTATAAAACTTCCATGGAGGAGTAGACTCTTTTAGTTTACGGATGAAGGGCGGATAGCTGCCCGTATCCCAGATTTATATTATACTTCTGACGATTGGTTTAGTTATGTTATATTCGTACCCCTGTGGAGAGTTCTTCATGATTGTTGGATATTTTTGTATGTGTCCTTGTAGCCATGACTAGGTCTTCAACTTTGCAGCGATTAGTCTTGTGCTTGTAGCCTAGACCATAACATAACAGGAATTCACGCGTAGTCAGGGTTGAGGTTGTACCCAATCCTGAACCCAATCTTTTATAGAAGTTAATATTGAATTAGGAGTAATAAAGGAATTAAGTAGTGCTAATGAGATAACCTATGCTACATCTAGAGTGCTAAGATAGGTTATGCTTTTAGACTAGTTCATTACCCTAAGCCCCAATTTATATATTAACCCAGGCTTAGAGCTTGTAGCCTAAGTCCTTCAGATCAACTTCCTAAGTAAAATATAATAATGGGATACGTGTTAAGCTACCCTAAATTCACTCCCTAAACTAACCTCAATTGAATTGACACTTTTAGTTTATTGTCAGTTTTTCTATTTTAGTTAACAAATCGTTTAAATCAACTCAAAACTTGATTTCAACCGCTCGTTAATAACAAAATCTAACTTAACTCCGATTCTGTGCGGATACGACCCGTATACCCGATTTAGCTATGACGATCTCGTACGCTTGCGAGTAAATGGTTATAAAACACACTTTTAAAATACATCACATACCCATCCATATTAATTATTTAATACTATTTTTTAAAAAAATTAATTCTATTTTTGATAACATTAATAAATAATTAAAATATAAAATTTAAATATGTATTTTTTAATTTGAGAGTTAACTATATACAAAATGGAGCGAGTTGAGGTGGGTACCAAGAGGTAGAGGTGGCTAGTAGGCCGGGACGGGCCCTTTTACTGTAACGGGCCGGGCCCGAACTGGCTTGTCCAACCAGCAGGCCAGGCTCCAGCGGCCCCCCCGCCCCCCAAACCCCCCCCCCCCCCCCAAAAAAAAAACGGCTAATTGGGGGGAGCAACACCCCTCCCACAATATTAAAAAAATATATAATTTTTTTTCATAAATGCTAATCCAAATTTCTCATTTCAACTCAACAATGTCTCCATTCAATTCTCTTTTCTCTACTAATCCAAAGTTCTTTTGCTCTAAATTTGTTCTAAATTTCTGAAATTCGAAGTTGTACCTTGTTTTGTTCGTAGAATCTCATACAAGTTCAAGTTTCAGTTTTCGCTTCGGTTAAGTTTAGTATCGAAAATTTATTTGTTTGTCATTTTTATTTACTGAACTTATATTCTTAGTTACATTTTTTAATTAACAATCAATAATATTACCATGGCACACAACTCTTCTTCATCTGAAGCCGGTAAATTTAGTTCAAGCTCTTCACGACTGCCTAAAATTCCTGGGATGGGTAGAGTTGTCGAACTTAATACCCAGGAACGAACATTTTTGGAACCCGGTCTTTCTCCTTCCTACACAGACACTTTAAATTGGGAGGAGCAAGAACAATATTATCACGACCAGGATTTACCTGAATCGGGGGTGCTCAAACTTCACAACTCCAAGAAGAATCCACACCCACCAGCACCGAGACTGAAACTTACGACGACACCACTAGTAGTAGGCGTAATACCAGTGAGGTGTGGAAGCACTTCACACTAGATCGGACAGTTAATAAAGCCTATTGTAAATTATGTGACCTCCCTAAAACTTTTAGTCATTCACGTGGTGGTGGGATAAGCACCTTAAAAAGACACCTAGTGAGATGCCACCCCAAACTAAACCCAGATAGATCCCAACAGCATTTAGTACAACAAATGACCGGTGCACTTGCTAGCTTTAGGTTTTCACAAGAAAACAATAGGCGAGAATTAGTAAAATATGTCATTGGGGCAAAAAAGTCATTTAACACCGGCGAAGACCCTAGATTTATCCACTGTTGCCAAAACGCCTTAAACCCCGCCGCCATAAAGGTTCCTTAAAACACTTTCAAGCGGGACGACGACAACAACAACAACAAATCCAGTGCCTCAAGCGCTCCCGCAACAGCAGGGTTTGTGGGGGGGGGGGGGGGGGGGGTTGATGTATGTAGCCTTCCCCCTTTAGGGTATGAAACTGAAGAGAGGCTGTTTCCGAGGACCCCCAACCTGATTATATCATCTTCGCGTCATGTTGACCTGTGAGCAAAAGGGTATCAAAACAGAAGAGTAAGTTATAGCATAAGGGCATCAAAACTTTCAAGCACGACGCATTTAAAAAATTTTTTACAATGAAAAATGAGCTTGCAAACATTTTTAGGACAAACAAGAGCATGTTCTAGTCGACATCCGACATGTGGAGGTCAAAACCCGGTGTGCCTTTTATGTGCATAACTGCACACTGGATCGATTCTTCCTTCATTATGCAAAAAAGAATAATTCATTTTTGCCATCTAGATTATCCCCACACTGCTGAAATAATCACGGGTGCCATTATGCAGGCATGCCGCGAGTGGGGTATAGACCGTAGAATTTTTAGCATTACTTTTGACAACGCTACAAGTAACAATGCCTCCGTAAAACAATTGATTAGGCACATGAAACCCATGTTCGATGGGAAATGTTTTTATTTACGTTGCATATGCCATATTATGCATTTAATGGTAACGGATGGTTTGAACTTAATACAAGCTTCTCTTGAGTGTTTAAGAGAAATTACTATAGCGATTAAATCATTTGGAACTAGGAGGAAAAGATTTAAAAATCTTTGTGACACACATGGTATACAACATAAACAATTTAAATTAGATATAAAAAATAGGTGGTTAACAACAGTAGATATTTTAGAAAGAATACTACCATACAAAGATATTAATTGAATTTGTACAGGATAGTCGTTCAGATCTTAGGTCTTTTAATTTAGAAGCAGTAGATTGGAATACAATTAGCGAAGTATGTAAATTTTTTAGTATGTTTAAAGATGCTAAGAACTTTTTTTTTTGGTTGTTATTATCCTACCATACCACAATAAATATCTAGATTGGTAGATATTGCTGCTTGGATGGCAGCTAACCAATCAAACCCCTTGTTGGAGGCCTTGGTTGCCGTAATAAAGGTAAAATTTGTTAAATATTATTTTAAACTACCTCTTACTTATTATTTTGCCACCATTTTGGATTCCCGTTGTAAACTTACAGGTTTGCAATTGTAAACTAAATTTTTTTACTAAAAATTAAATCCAAGTTTTGATAATGCAGCTTTTATTGCGGAAGTCGATCAAGGTTTACATGAATTATTTTCCTTTTATTCTCGATGATTATCGGCTGATAATCCTTAAGTTTCTTCCACATTTTATGGTTCTTCCTCATATAGTAGTAGTTTCGAAGAAAAGTCATTTGCGTGGGTGGTGTTGGACCGATTCAAGCCTAAACAAAATCTCACGTCATGTGACGAGTTAGATTATTACTTGTATTTGCCGATGCTCCAGTTCTTCTCGACACCGGCGAGTCCTGCGCTTTGATATTTTGCAATGGTAGTGTTCCAATCAAACCCAGTATCCTGTGCTTTTCGCCATGGCACGGGATATACTAGCGTGTCCGGTGTTTTCAGTAACATCGGAATGTGTTTTTAGCGCATGTGGCAGGTTGCTTGGAACGAAAAGAGTGAAGGTATCATTGTCCAGCTTGCAAATGCCGGTGTGCTTGAAGGACTGGCTGCACGCAGCGGATGGGGAGCAAGAGCAGCTAAAGTTAGGTTCATCGAGCGAGGATGAAGACAACCGTACTACGGATACGTCAAGTCCCCGCTTACCAACCCCTGTCTACTTAGACTAAGCAATTCTTTTTTTTTTTTTTTATAATAAAAAAAGCCCCAAGGCACATTGTAATTCTAATTCTCTATAGTATATATTTTTATAGAATATATTTGTAATTTTAAAAGGTGTAGTTGTATTTGTTAATAATTTACGGCACATTTTATTTTATTAGCTATATTTACCATTATTTATGATAGTGTTGTACTGTAATTATATATTATATTATTCATTAATAAATTATAATTATTTTTTTGACAAAACGAATGTGTATTTTATATTTTTACAAGTTGTATTTTAAAAAAAGGGGGACTGCGGGGCTGGCCAGGGCCTGAGCTAGATGACCCCGGGCCTGGGCCTGGGCCACATCTACCAAGAGGTGGCCAACGGGTTAGGTTGATCCATGACTTGACTTGACCCGATCCTCAAAATGACCAACACGACCCCACCCGCAAGGGTGGTGGGTCGATCCGGATCGACCTGTCTCCTATAGGGGTCTAAGTCATGGGTCACTTTCTTTTCTTGTCAAACCCATACCTAACTCAACTTGTACGGGTGACACCGAATTGTTTTGACCCATGTTTGATGCGGTTTTGACCTTTTTGGACACAGATTTGACCCGATAACGACCCGTTAGTAGGTCCTCATGGGTCAAACCCATGTCATGACACAGGATAACCCTTGCAATTTTCAAGGGTAATTAATGTAATTGGAGATGTGAAATGATGGCAAGTATCATTTCACAAAAATACTAAATTATTTTATAATAATATGTATAATTTTTTTATTATAATTTATGTATTATATATATTGTTATGTTTAACATTTTATAAATTATAAGTATTATCTAATTGTGTTTATATTTATTTTATTGTATTTTATAAATTAGAAAAAGTGTTTTGGCAAAAAAAAGGTTAAAAATGGTCATACCCGTGTCTAACCCGTTTTGACCGGCATTGGATTTGACTCGGGTTTGACCCAGTCATGACTCGAGACCCGACCCGGCTTGTCCCAGACCCGTGTCACGGGCCGAACCAGGTCAGGGATTTTTCCCTCCTCGACCTGACTCGGCCCGACCCATTGTACGGACGAGTCTGACCCATGTCAACCTGTCCGTACCATTTTCACTTGATGGTCGGGTAACAGCTTAGAGTCCAGTCGACCTGTTGGCCGCCTCTACCTATACCCATCACAGCTATGAGGTGAATACACCCTGCCCATACCTACTCTCTATCTCCCTTATACCCATACTTATTCAAAACCAAACAAATACCCACGAATAGCAGGTTTTATCCGTCGTATTACCATCCCGATCACTTCATGTATAAACAAAAAAAAAAAAAATATTAGTAAGAATCAGCGAAATTGATGAGAGGAGAAAATAGATAAAGAGGTGCTTTTTGGCTTATAACGGAGGTGCCCTCTTCGTCATCGTTAGTGTCAACGCCATCATCTCTCACAAGCCACGCTATTTCCTCACTCCCCGACACGCTTTGCTTACGCCTATCTTTTCTTTTCTTTTTTTTTTCTTTCAAAACCCCAATCCTAGGCTATTACTATCCCAAATTATTTAACTACAAAATAAATATTATTATTATTATTATTATTAGTATAATAATATTATTTATCAGTAATAATACCTATATTAAATATGTCATGTATATATTGGATTATCTCTCCATATATTATCAATAGTCTCCTATTACGAAGAAGGAAGCATTGTTCTAGTAGTGTGATCAGTCGTCATAACAGTCGATGTCTTCCACACTAGTCCACACTGAATACAAGATTATTATTTTTTTTTTGTTGAATATTTATTACCTAGATATCTTAAAATATATACACCATAATATATCTTGAGATAGACATTTTATTACCTAGATATCATATTGAAGTTTAGTGAGTTTTTATATGAATCTAGCCAATTTCCACCGAAATATGTTAATAAATACCAGATTAAATCCATTAAATTTTGATAATTGTATCGGACTGCTTAATATTTTATGATCATACTTGATTAATAAATATTTTAAATACCACAATATCTTTCATATACTAAAATACAAAGATAATTAGTCTATGGATGTCCGAACCTAAAATTTTTTGTATTTTTTGTATATATATTCAAGGTGTTATTATTGTTAAAGTAAAAAATGTTATAAAAAATAAATAATAACCATAAATTTTTCATAAAATTACTCTAATATCAACAATTTTATCCGGATAATAATACTGTTATATTTTTAGTATATATTATATTTTACCTCAATTAATAAATACTCGTCCCCCCGCACTTGCATACAACGAAAACTATAGAACTAGTCAAATTACCAAGACTAGAGAGAGAATTACTATAGAGATAAAATGACCATAATACCCTTGCTCGTTATGATGCTGGTACCGTGGCTATGGCAATCAGCAGCACCAGCACCAGCACCTTCGCCACAAGCTGACACGTCGTGCCTATCTAAACTAGGCCCAGCATGTGGCCAGTTCCTGAATTCAAGGCGCCCACCCGAGTCGTGCTGTGGTCCAGTTCGAACCGCCGTTCAGGACCGGACCCAACTACGCTGTCTTTGTAACTTATACAATGACCCCGGGTTCCTTGGGTCACATGGGACCAACCGGTCCCATGCTCTTGGGTTTGCTGGATTATGTGGGGTTACAACTTGCTTCATCGATAAATGTAACGGTAAGATGTATAATTTGTACAATTTATAGCGTTGGTTTTTTATATTTATAAGGTAAATTATTACTTAGTTACCTGAAATTTGAACATTTATCACATAGATAAGTTTAACCCTTTCTTTTATCACTGGCAATTTCACCATTCAATCTATAGAATAATATACCGGATATTTGAATTTTGAGTTTTTTTAATTAGAAACCACTAAAATTTTAGGTGCGGTTTCAAAAACTATGTAAATTTTTTAATTTTTCAATGTTACATCTAAACTTTTCCAAAATTTTTTCACATGACGTCATTAACATCAGCTAATTTTTACTGACGTGATTTCAGAAAAATATTTTTTTAAAAATATATAAATTATTTTTAAATATATTTACAATATTTTTAAAAAATAGTTAAATTTATTTTAAATATAAATTCAAATTTTTAAAAATTATTTTCACTTTCTTAAAAAAAAATCTATAACAGAAAAAATTAAAGTTTATTAATTAAAAAAATTAGAAAATTTAAATATTTTTTTGAATTGCACTTAAAATTTAAGTATGGCTTTTTTATAGGCCTCTACAATTATGACGCCCGGGAGCCCAATAGCCACCTCATTTAATGCAACCCTTAATAATTCTACCCATAAATTATTATTTTATGAGATCATCAGTTTCCAAACTTAACCGGTGTCGCTAATCCAATGTCGGTGACAATAGGGGGCCACTTAAGGGGATGCAATAAAGGGTAAGGGAAATGTCAAAATTTCAAACTAAAAAAAAAAAAGGTATCGGTATATACCGGAAAAATGATACCAAATGTTGAATTTTAGAGTAAAAATTCATTTAACACCTAGCCTATAAACTAAGAAATTATTTTACAAAGATTGTGGACGAAAAAATAATTTACTAAACTTGAGGTATTAAAGGATGTTGCATGCTTAATTGCAGTTTGGAGTGCAGCCAGTTGTGGAACTCTGCCTCCCACCTTGGTGCAATCTCCAGGTACCTCTCTTTGCACTTTTACTCTATCGAGCTTGAACCAGGCTCGTTTAGGTGAACGAGCTAACACATAACACTAGACAACACCATATCAAGTCTAGTGTTATCAACTTGAGACTCAAGTTAGGAATATTTCACTCGAAATATTTTAGCTTAAAGATTTTAAGCTTGTTTTAGTAGAGCTCAAGCACAACGTGGTTGAGTTCAAACATTGCTGATCGAGCTTCATGAGAAATCGCATGTCACCTATTGTGTAGGGATATAACTAAATTAAGAATTTTAGAGCCGATTTTAAGAAGGTTTTGATAAGTTTTAGGAATTGTGTTTGAACATATGGGGTGTTTGTTTTGTAAAAACATGAAAATAAATTGTTGATGTCTTATTATTTGTTCATCAATTGCTCGATATTACCTCGACAATGAATTGATGGTATCTTATCGATAGCTCAACCTGTTAAGTGATAGTCATTTAAAACAAGATGAGTTTTTAGTAGCGCAAATAGGTTGTTAAATGACAACAATTTTGACGCAATATAGCCTTGTAACTTACTTGAATATCTTGACCAAAAAAACGAGTGACATGACTCAATTATATTTTATTGACGAGCCAAGTTGAGTTCAGTGCTGAACACATTAGTATCTCATTTATATTGTGTGAGCGTGTGAAGTAATAGAATGCTGTTGAATTACGTTGCAGCTGAACAGACGAAAAATGATGTTGGGAGATTGGCGCGATGTGAATCCTTCCTGTCCATACTCTTAGCATTTGCATTTCTGTACCTAATTTAAGTATCTTCTAATTGGATACAATTTCTGTATATGAGCATCGTCGTCTAAAATTTGCTTTCTAAAGTATATGAATGTAACGTATCAAATTCGCAAAATTAAAGTTAAAAAAAACAAAAATATAAGTTGTATTTGATGTGGTTTTTTTTTTTTTTGAATATTTATACTTAAGTACTCTCAATTTTATTATAGTTATTTTCATTTTACAATTTTTAAATTTAAATTTTTAGTCTTATGCATTGCTCCAAATAACTATTTATTTCCAAATTTGCATGACAAACCAATTTTAAGTAAATATTTTATTTATCGTGTGGATATACACTTGATAATTCGTTAGAACCACTAATAAACATTGAAACTGTCAATTAGAATAACAATCACAAACGAAAAGGGAATGGCAAGTAAAATCAAGAAAGACCTTACGTGGCTCAGCCGAAGCCTACATCTATGAGGGAAACATAATAATTTCATTATATCACTGAAAGATTATGCGAGATGTTAAATCTCAATCCCTTCTCAACTCTAGTGTCAACATTTGCAACCCACCTGTATATATAGAGCCTCCCATACTAAAACTCAATTGTGTCAGGGCTTAAGTTGGATTGACCCAATCACTTACCTTATAAATAAGACCCTATACAACATGCTCTACAAATTATCCAACAAAACCAATACAGATACTCAATTTGAGGGTGAGATATTACTTTCTTGACATTTAAGTTGCTTGATGGAAAACCCTCGTAGATTTGTGTCCCCAGTTACTTTCAGTTATAAGTCATTTGGCCTACCTTCGGCCTTCATCATAGCTAGGATTGTAATAGACCATCCTACAAAGCTATGCATCATGCGGTACAGCATTGATCATGATGCACATTTTGCTACCTAGCAAGAGGATTTTATTTTATTTAATTTTTTTTAAAATTTTTTCCTCTTAGTTTCTGTTCTTGCATACATTTTATGTATTTCTCAGAGGACTTTCCCTCCATACTACTTATTAAAAAAAAAAAAAAGAGTTGATTGGCGGTGGTCAAAGAATTATCCAATCTCAAAACAAATAAAATCATAAAATTTAGTTATAATATAATGGCCAAGATTATTGTGGAATAATATTTCTATGGAGATACCTAAGAGAATATCAACACGAAAGCACCGGATCCCATTAGAACTTCAAAATTAAGCGTGCTTGGGTGAGAGTAATACCAAGATGGGTGACCTCTTGCAAAGTCCTTGTGGTGCACCCCTCAGGTTGGGGGTTCTCGGAAACAGCCTTTCTTCAGGTTAGCACCCTGAAGGGGGAAGGTTGCGTACATCCACCCTCCCCCCCCCCCGGACCCTGCTTAGACGGGAGCCCTTGGGGCACTGGGAATGTTGCTTTTGCTTAATATTTTTGTAGGCATACTCAATAGGGATAACTATGTATCATATATATATATATATATAGGAAAAGCGCTATATATAAAGAATTACAGAAAACTCCCCAGATAATAGCATAGTAATATCATCCTTGATATTATACTAATAATTATGGTGGTGCCGCTACTCATAAGAAACTGAAGTTTTTTCTTTTTGATAATTAGAGAAGAAACTCTCAATATAGAAACCGACATACGCACTGAAGTGGAGCTTGAGAATATACATATACTAGGACTTAACTAAAAATTCCTGTATACAAATAGATAAATAGTTACGTATATATGTGATATACATCCATCTGTCCATCCATACACATACGCACATACATACATATAGATCGAAGGTGTGTTTAGGTTAGATTTAACCTCATCCCGACCCTCACCCATAACTTGATTATTTTCAAAATATGTCTTTTACATCAAATTCAGAACAGTTAGACCGAGTTGGTCGAAAATTAGACTAGCTCACAAATACCCAATCCTAGGTCATAATCGGTTACATGGCTCACCTTTTTTTTTTTTTTGGGATAAGTAGAAAGGAAAACCCGCAATACAAAGACCGGCATCTCACAGGGAGACCCGAAAGCACACACAAAGTGTGGAGAGAAGGAAAAATAACAAGATAAACCCGCAATACAAAGACCGGCATCTCACAGGGAGACCCGAAAGCACACACAAAGTGTGGAGAGAAGGAAAAATAACAAGATAAACCCGCAATACAAAGACCGGCATCTCACAAGGAGACCCGAAAGCACACACAAAGTGTGGAGAGAAGGAAAAATAACAAGATACAATAACGCTACAAAAACAAAAACAAGACTAAAATCCAAATTGAACAATCTTAATAGATCAAAGCCCCAACTTCCTGATACAACGATAAGGACTAAGGCGGACCACTCCAGCTCCTGAAGCACTCTAAGCGACAACCTACATCAACTGGGGAAAAAGGAAAAGAATTACACCAAGCTTTGACCCACAAACCGACACATTGCTTAATCGACCAAGTGATATCCTTCTCAATCCAACGAGGCAGAAGTAAGAGAATATATTATGGCCATCACTGAATATATTATGGATCATGTAATCTTGGGTTTAACAAGGCTCAATTTGGCATTCAACTCTTCAACCTTCAACGAAAAATGCAATGAAAGTGTTTAGATTATATGATTAACGATATGCTCGAATTAGCGAAGTTAACAAATTAATCAAATCTACAGTCATCAATTATATACATAATATTCACATTAGAACATTAATTAATTATCTTGTCCAACACTATGTCGTGTTATAGGTACATAAAGGCGCTATAAGATTAAAGAACGAGAAATAAATAAACAAAACTCTTTCTTTCGGTTGTTCGATGTTGTCTTTTCGTTTGCAAAATTTAGTATCTGTGAATGATAATGACAAAGTTAAGGCAGAAAAAACTTGCAAAAGGGAAAAGACTAAGGGTTTACCATTGAGCATTTAGATCATTTGGGGTATAGGTTTTGTACCGCCGTCCGAGAAATCGGTAATGGAAGAGTATAGTCTTCACATGTTTAACTATCCAGAATTCTGGTCCCACATTGGGAAGTATTCTGAGAGCAAATTCTTTCGGCATATCGTAAAAGCGTAGAGTGACAAGGGTACTTAGGTAGCGGATACCTGTTAAGAAGTTCAAGTGTGAGTTCAATGAAATAGTTGGGCATTAAAAATCTCATGGAAAAAGTGATCCACTTATAAGCCAAGTGGATTACCCCATATGAGGCAAAATAACTTTAAGATGAAAACTCACTTAGTCTTATACAAGGATCTCGTGTGCTAACTCTATGGGCCAAGCTTAGGCTTTATGAAATTTCACTTACCAAGAGGCACTGTCTTCAACCTTGGTAAAGGACCGAGTTTAAGAAGCTGTAGATTTGGTAATGCCTTGTCTTCTATCATTAGTGTAGATAACATTTCCATGTCATAGAGCTTCAAAATTTTGAGTTTTTGAAACCCAAAAGCAGCACTGAAAGTTAGTTGATCGCCAAGATATGCTTGTTGTAATTTGAGTTCTGACAAGTTAGACA
This sequence comes from Simmondsia chinensis, assembly GCA_018398585.1. Classification (NCBI taxonomy): domain Eukaryota; kingdom Viridiplantae; phylum Streptophyta; class Magnoliopsida; order Caryophyllales; family Simmondsiaceae; genus Simmondsia; species Simmondsia chinensis. Next base: position 4,656,945 of record JAGTTD010000014.1, read on the forward strand.
GCTTATGAAGGACACTCAAAGGGTCAATCATCAATCTCGACCACATCAAACTTAGTTTATCTAGACCATGAAGCTCGAGAATCCAATTGGGAACCTTGTTAAGACGACCTTTCAAGGTCAAGCGCCGAAGAGCCTTAGGAGGAGATGAAATAAATTGTAAGTCAAGCATATCATCTTCACGAGTTGAACAAACTTCCAAGGATTCAAGTTGGCTCATAGAAGCAATTGATTCGCATAGTAATTTTCCACTTTCTTGCGGCAGCTTGTTGATCCCTAACTTTCTAAGACGTGTTAGCTTTCTCAGCTCCTTTACAAGGAAAGGCTCATGATTGGCCTCCACAAGGTACAACTTTTGGAGATGTTTAAGACAACATTTTCCCCCATCTTCAAACTTTATGCCTCTTTGAGAGCTCATGCTATAATGTGCTTCTTTGTCACAGTAGTATCCCAAAAGATAATGAAGCTTGTACAAATTTTTGATCTCAAGAGGCAGCTCATAAACAAGGGAATTTTTGAGGTCCAAAGTTTGAAGGCTAGTCAGCTTACCAATGGATCTTGGGATCACTTTAACTTTGGTGGATCTGAAACTTAGATATCTCAAATGGAATAGAATTCCCACCTCATCTGGAAGAAAATCAACTGGCGCGTCTTGCAAATCTAGCACCTTTAGAAGCCTGAGAACCGAAGTTAAGGAAGATATAAATGACCTTGACACTTGTTCCACTCTAAAGAGACTAATAGAACGTATTCTGGAGTTGTCGGCATTGCATTTCATGACACTCTCATCCGCGCTTGTAATGATTGACAAGCGTCGCGCTGTTCCATCAAAGCTTACATGACCATCTTCCCATACTTGAATGAAGTTCCAATCCTCAGATTTCAGAAGGATGATGTCACGCATCAAATCATGAACTCTCACCATTCTAATCCTACCATCAACATCTGCATCTGATACTTGGACCAAGCTCCTTTTAATGAGCTCTACAAGGTACTCATCTGCAACTTGTTCAGTAGTTTTTCCTTTTGTGCCTTTCACAAATCCCTCCGCTATCCATAGTCGAATTAACCTTGAAACTTTGATTGAGTACTCTTGAGGCAATATGCCAAAGTACATGAAACACAATTTCAAGTAGTAAGGCAAATCGTAGTAGCTGAGAAACAAAACATTGGTCATGGGTGAAAGATGGGGATTTGTTAGCATTTCAGAACCAAGAGTGCATTCCAACTTCTTCCATTCAGATGCAGTCTTCCGTTTTGTTGACAACATCCCACCAATCGTGACTATAGCTAAGGGCAAGCCTTTGCATCTTCTAACTATATTGTGGGATGACTCCTCTAGATCTGACAGACACCCATTTTCAATTTCGGAATGGAACACCTTGTTACAAAAGAGCTCAAAGGCCATATCTTCCGACAATGGATGCAACTCATAGATTTGATCACTCAATGATTCTTTGCAAAGTGCAGCAACATTTCCATTGCGTGTCGTAATAAGCACCCTACTGCCTTGATTATTATCAGGGAGAGCATATCTAATAAAGGTCCAAAAATTCACATGCCACACATCATCAAAAACCACCACATAGCTCCTCTGTTCTAAGTATTTTCTTAGGCTCTCCATAAGCATAGTCTCATCCATTGTTTCTATTTCTTCTGGAGGAGACTCCTTCCTTCCCCTATAAAACTGCAGTAAAGTAGTCCTCAAAATTTCCTTCTCATTATATGATTGAGAAACAGTAATCCAAGCCTTAAAATGAAACCGATTTGCCACTACTTCATGCATATAAACTTTCCTCACTAGAGTCGTTTTACCCAATCCTCCCATACCCACAACAGAAACAACGGTACGTTTCCTCGGACCATTAACTAACCAACTTATAATCTTTTCTCTATCAGACTCAATCCCCACAACTTCGGCCTCCTCGATAAACAACGACGTGACACGTGGATCATGCCATGTATCTCTTCTCGCAACCCCCCTTGATTTCCCCTCCGAAGATCCAATCAAACCATAAGTTCCACCTCTTTCCTTAATCTCCTTAATACTCTCTTTAATCTCTTGTATCTCAGCAGCAATTTGTGAATGTGGCTTAACTTTAGCAACACAATTCAACACCCTTTTGAACAAATCACTCAATCCACGGTACTTTCGGTGCTTTCGCTTCGAACTGACATGATAAACATACTCATCAATCAAATCTTCTAAGTGATAAGCCACTTCTCTTAGTTGTCTGACCCATGTTTTGACACCATCTGCAGTCGCTTCTCGTTCGGCCCTTTCGTCTGCGTCTTTGAGAAGAGATTGAATGCTATCGAGTTCGTCTCTGATGTCGGATATCTCTTTGTGGATGCCACGTAACAAGGTTGCTTCGTGGACTAATAATGGTACTAAATTTTCAAGAACAAGACCTACTATGGCTTCAGCCATTCTGAAGCTAAGTACTAGAAGAATGTGATAAGAGGAGAAGAATGAGAGTTGTGTGGTGTTACATGAGTCATAAATGGGACTTGGAGAAAAATAGTGTTATAAAAAGCATCTTCACTTAATGGCACAAAAGAGGTTCTTGCAAGAGAACTTTTACAACTTGGATAACAATGAGGCCTTTCATATTATTTTTTTAATAATCAGAGAGAAAACTCTCAAGACAAAACCTGGCGCACCCACCGAAGCAGAGCTGGAGAAAGCCCACAAGGTCCCAAAATCAGAAGCAATACAACCTAAAAACTTAGACGCCTGTGCCTTTGCAAACTCATCAGGCTTTTCACATATAATAAAATTCTTAAAATCTAAAGAGTTAATTTTTTTTTAAATTTGGGGCCCTTAAAGTTTGGAGGCCTCAAGGGGGTGCTTGAGTTGTTTGGGGTTATGTCCGGCCCTGTAATAAGGGTATTGTTAGGGTTATCCTTTTCGGGTATTGTTGTTTGGGTGGTTTGGTGTTTTTTGTTTGGAGTTTGGATTATAAACAGTGTATTGCATTTAAGATTTTTTTTTTTTTTTTTTGATTCTTTTTCAATATACAACATCAACAAAAGATCCAGTGCCACAAGGGCTTCCGCATAAACGGGGTCTGAGAAAGGTGGATGTACGCAGCCTTACCCCTTCAGGGTGTAACTTTGTCGAGAGGTTGTTTCTGAGGACTCTCAACCTTATAAGATTGGTAACACAAGGACTTCCCAGGAGGTCACCCATCCTGGTACTATTCTCGCACAAGCACGCTTAATTTCAGAGTTTTAATGGAATTCGGTGTCTTAGCGCTGGTAAATGAATCCTATTCTTTTTATTTTTTATTTTTAAATGGCATTATTTTTTTTTCAATATAGTTTATGAAAATAATGGAGAATAAATTTAAATATGCGAATTTAAGAACAATTGCATGAGCTTTATACCATGGAATCGAAGAAAGATTGTGGCATACTTTAACAATCACTACAACAAAAAACGGCATTTCTCGGCGCATAATTATCGGCGTTTATACAAACGTCGAGAAATCTCGGCGTTTAAATGCGTCGAGACAAAGCGTCGAAAATTCTCGGCATTTTTAAACGACGCAAAAAATATCGGCGCTTATAAGCACCGAGATTCTCGCCGGGTATAAATACCCCGAACAAACCCTAACCCTCATTTCTCGCGCTCTCACCGTCGTCTCTCACCCTCACCTCACGCAAACCCTAACCCTCGTCTCTCACCCTCACCCTCGCAAAGCACGTTCGTCTCTCACCCTCACCACCCGATTTCCAACCGCGTCGCCTCTCACCGTCGCCGCCGGCGTTCTCCTCTCACCGTCGCCGCCCGGGTTCGCCTCTCACCGTCGCCGCCCGGGTTCGCCTCTCACCGTCGCCGCCAGCGTTCGTCTCTCACCCTCACCTTCCGATTTCACAGTTGCTCTTGCTTTGCTGTTAGTATGTGATGTCCTTGCCCTAGTTTCGGTTTTTATTTTTATTGGACTGCTTATTCTTCTACAAGTGTTATATCATTTGAGTTGGTTGAAGTAGTTTTATTATAGTTTTGTATTATCGCCGTTTCACACTTTCCCCTGCTTCATGCGCATCCTTAATGCTATGGTTCGAATGATTCTATCGTTGCATCTCATCATTTCAATTGATTAATACAAAAAATTGTTGTTTTGACGAAATTCTTGTGTTACTGTGTGGTGGCGCTTGTGAGTTCAATTTGTTAATGTCAGGGAGATTAGATATCGATTTCATAATTTTTAAATTTGGAAAAATAAAACTTTGTTGCTGTATCCCTTGTTAAGATGGATCCTTCACATTAGAGGATTAAAATTGATTATAAGGAACTCATGTATCTTACTTTAATTTCTAACTTCTCCTAAGTCCCATTAATTATTTGTTTTTGTATTTGTATATATTTTGATTGGTTGATTAAATATTTGTCTTATGAACTCTATCTTTTTTCAATTTTTAGGTAATTTGATTGCACTACTTAATATTTAGAGATATGGATATGAGTTGGATCACGCAACCAAGGATTAGTCAAGCTTATATTGATGGTGTCATTGAATTCATTAAGTTGGCTAAAGAAAACCTTATAGAAGGAAAAACTCGATGTCCATGTAATAAATGCAAAGTAGCCAAATGGTTCTTATTAGAAGATGTGGAATATCATATCCTTTTTAAGGGTTTTTGGCCAAAGTATAAGAAATGAATTTTTCATGGAAAAGAAGATATTGTTCAACAATTGAGATGCAATAGTCAAACATCTACCAATAATAATGAGGGAAGGGCCATAGGGCGAGATGATATTGGTGGATTACTACGAGAAAGTATCGGAGTTGATATTCCTCCCTCCACAAGTCAACCCCATTTGTCTGATGAACATGATTGGTCGGACCAAGTTCCTCTTGAACAACCCAACCAATCTCCTGAGGAGAAAGCCAAGTATAAGAAGATATTGGAAGCTTCTAATGAAGAACTATATCCAGGCTGTAGCGCATTCTCCAAATTGTTATTTCTTTTGCACTTGTTTCACTTGAAATGTATGCATAGTTGGTCTGCTGAGTCCTTCACGATGTTGCTAAGACTTCTTGTTGATGCATTTTCCCAAATTATGGTATTTCCATCATCTTATTATGAAGCTCAGAAAATGATCAATGAGTTGGATCTTGGATATGAAAAGATTCATGCTTGTCCAAATAATTGTATGTTGTATTGGGGTGAAATGTCTGAAAAAGAGAGTCATCATACATGCGGTACCTCAAGATGGAAGACAGTTAAGGGTAAGGAAGATGACAGTTGTAGTGATGAAACTATGTCAACCAAGAAAGGAGAGCCCGCTAAGGTTATACAGTATTTTTCTTTGATTTCAAGGCTCAAAAGATTATACATGTCATCTAAAACAGCCGAAGATATGAGATGGCATGAGATAGACCGTTTGAAGGATGGGAAGTTAAGGCATCCTGCAGATGGCTTAGTTTGGAGGGCATTTGATGCTCGGTATCCGGAGTTTTCTTCAGATCCTCATAGTGTTAGGCTTGGTCTTGCTAGTGACGGCTTCAATCCGTACCGTCTTATGAATACTACTTATAGTACATGGCCAGTGGTGTTGATCCCGTACAACTTGCCCCCATGGCTATGTAAGAAGTAATCGTCATTCATTCTTTCTTCGATTGTTAGCTGGTGGGCTAAATCAGTATGCTAAAAGAATGAAGGGCTTTGTCCTTAATGGATACAAGTTTCATACAGAAGATCGTGAACGCTATATGAGGACACAAAATTCTGGGGTCATGGTCGTAGCTGATGGACAAGTTTACTATGGCAAATTGACAGACATATATGAACTAGACTATTATGGGAGTTATAAAGTTGTCATTTTTCGTTGTGATTGGGTAGATATAAATAGGGGCTTAAGAACATTTAGAAATGATGGTGCTTGTGTGAACTTCTCTAAGTTGATGCATACGGGTCAATTGTTGAAAGATGATCCATTTGTCATCTCATCTCAAGCAAAGCAAGTTTTCTATATTCAAGATGAGATGCAAAAGGGATGGTATCATGTCATTAAGACTAAACCTAGGGACTTGTATGATCTAGGCGAGATTCGATCTTTGTTTTTTTTAGAGTTGTGAAGTAATGTTACGTGTTGTTATATTTTGTCCATGTATGTTAGTTTTTTTTTGTACGTGTTGTTTCATTTTGTCCATATATGTTAGTTTTCTTTTGTACGTGTTGTTTTATTTTGTCCATGTATGTTAGTTTTCTTTTGTACATGTTGTTTCATTTTGTCCATGATCTTTGTTTCATTATTGATTATTTGTTTTACGGAACATATTTGCTTCTCATTTTATTTTTGTACGTTCTATTATACATCTACTAATTCTTTTATTTTTGAAAAAGTGTGGATTCACAATGAGGAGGTTTTTTAGAAGTAGCAAATCAGTGCAGTCCTCAACAGCAACACCGGAAAATGAAGGAGGTGATGACAGTCGGCCAAGACCGTCAACATCTGAAGTAGAGGGACTAGTCAGGGAAGCTGGTGTTTGGTCCACTGACGTGCCATTTGATGAGAGGGAGCTACTTCAACTTATCGGTAAATGTTTTCAATTTTATAGCATTAATTATGGTAATAATTTTCCAATCAATTAGAAAAGTAATGGTATATCTTAATCGTTAATAGATGGCCAAGGTAACTTGAGTACCTTAAGGTAACTTTGGTACATTTTTGGTTTTCTTTACAAGGCAAGGTAAAACAATTTCTTTTTAAGTAATTTTTGATTGGTCAAAAAGGGGGAAGCAGATTGATATTGATTATGAATGTAAAGTTTTTCTTGGATTGATGTTGATTTCCAATGTCAGGAGAAGAGTAAATGCGGCAAAGAAGCACGTGCCAAGCAGAATCAGTTTCACACGACTGGTTCAACAAGTTATGCCAATAAAAGAGATAGTTTTATAAGGACTTCAGTATATGTTTAGTGTATTATTACTATCTACCTGTTAAATTAGTTAAGACTTATGTTGACGTGTTGATTGTAGGAAATTAATAAAGGGAGGAAGCCCATCAGTATAGAGTTTTACCAGGAAACTCATACCAGGAAAAGTGGTGGCTTTTTTGAGAACACGGTTTCACAAGAATTTATGGTGGGTTTTATTATTATCTCACATTTCTTTTAATTTAAATGTATTTAATGTCTTTTTCTCTTCTTTGTAGGATACAGCTAGAGAAATAGTTGAGGCTCGACTTGGATCTTCTTCCAGACCTCGATCAGAAATTGCGGAGGAAGTATTTGCAGAGCTAATGTATGAACAGGAAAATCCGGGCTATCGAGCGGTAGGCTATGGATTTGGCGTGAAGAGGAGTGATATATACGGAGTCAGGGGTGAACTAAAGAAAAAGGGACTCGACCGTACCGGTGATCATGTCGAGTTACAAAATATAAAAATAGAATTGGCCAATGTAAAGCAGCAAATGAGAAGGCTCCTACCCATCTATGATGCCGTTTCTTCTGGCCAAGCATCATATGAAATGATAGCAGAAGGTCGAGCAATTATTACAGCGGTTGCTGATCCGGTAAGATAATCTATTTAATTTGTATTTATTTGTACTATAATGCGAATAATTGCCTTTCTAATCCTTTGTAAATAATGAAATTGATGATGTGAATGATTGAGACAAAAGGTGGCATTGGGGTTGGTACTTTTGGGAAACTATATGAATTTACCATGTGAAGCAAAATTTTGGATCAGATATTCTTGTCTTGCTGCTTGAAAAGACGGTTTGGTTTTTGGATGTTTTGACACTTCTTTTACTAAATCTTTTCTCTAATATCTTCATTGATAATCCTCTTTCAATTTTTTCCATATGAGGAATAGCCTAACTTTAGACAACAAGATATAATTTGAATCATGTGTGTTGTGCTTTGCAAGATGTGGCAGAGAGTGGAATCTCATGTGCTATATTGTCGCCTTAAGATGTTGTAGACTCTTCATTTGCTTCAAGCACATACTAGATAGAAATGAGAATGGAGGGCAAGCTAAATAGGTGGCAATCACATGATATGAAAGTCATGAGATGCAGCACAACCTAGGCCTTCCTCTATTTACTCCTACTTCCCTTCCAAAAGGGATTGTGGACACTTGAGGGTTGACGGGTTCCGATAAATGATTTCATGTGCTCATTGTTATTGATTTATGTGATAGTAAACTGGTAGATTGATATTTTGTACATAAGTAATGTTATTATTGTGTTGTCTATACAGGGTAGAGATGAATCGGGATCAGGTGACGGTGAACCCTCAAATTTTTTTGCATCTCCAAGCACGCCAAGCTCATTCGGTTGATTGATATATTTGTGAAGAATGTACTTGACTAAGTTAGCATTGTATTATTTTTTTTTTTTGGTTATTAGATTAATTATGTTGATATTTGGAGTGGAAAAAATCTCAAATTTTGTATTGAACTATCAAAGTACATTGACAATGATGTAATATTTTGATTGTCGAATTCGGAATCTTATGAAAATTTATCAGTTTAGTTGATATTTTTTTATTAAGTAATTTTGTATATATATATATATGTGTGTGTGTGTGTGTGGAAAATATGCACAAATAAATAGATACTACAGGCTGTTTGTAAAATGTCCATGCTAAGAAGTAAAAATAGGGTATTTAAAAAACTCGAAAATTCTCGACAATAAAAAACGCCGAGAACCTCTCGGCGTTTATAAGCGCCAGTATTCTCGGCGCTTTTATTTTTCGGCGTTTTCTTTCTCGGCGCTTTTTTGCTCCGAGAATTCCAAAAAAAAGTGCCGAGATTTACCCTTTTTTATTGTAGTGAATCTTTACATGATATTTTCTCTCTTGGAATATAATTATTAGTTTATTTAATGTTAAGATAGTATGAAAGGGACAAAGAATTTAGTTTATTTTGCCTTTTTCTTTTCTCCGTTGCCATTCATTTTTCCCCACTAGTTCACAAATGCAACGATATTCACGAGCCAATGTCCGAAATAACACTAAAACAAAAATATTTTTCAAATGACTTTTATGCAGTGACGGATCCAAAAATTTTTTGCACTGGGGACACCTACACGAAATGACAACCATAAAGTTAGAGATTTTGAGCATCACTTTAAGGTTTATAGCGATAAGTGCAAAAGAAGAGAAAATGAGTGACGAATAGGAAAAAGAGGGGGAAAAAAGAGTTTTCGAGGCAATAAACAACAAAAGTAACACTTGTTTCTGAAAATTTATAATAAAATGAGATAAAGACTCTCTGCACAATGAAACTCAAAATGAAAATGGACATACAACTATAAATCTAACAAGATTAATATAATATTAATGTAATATTTCCTAGGTGTAAAGGAACCTATTGAGATTATATATATCCCATTTATAGGGGCACTAAAGGCAAATTAAGTATAAATACAGCTAATGACGAGGGCATTCTTAGAAATTTAATGGGGTCAACGAGCTAATTTCTACTTTTTGCATTTTAAATAAATACTAATAGTTAATATTTATTCACGTGTGAATTCTTCTGTGATTAATTCATTGGTGATAAATTGATTATTTATTTGCAGGTGTACATGCACCCATCTAAATTGGAGCGATTTAAAGGTTGGGGGACCTCGGAAATAGTCTCTCGTCAGGGTCTCACCCCGATGGAGTAAGACTCCGTACATCCTTTCCCCCCAGACCCTGCGCGAGCGGGAGCCCTTGAGGCACTGAGTTTGTTGTTGTACTAATAGTTAATATTCACTCATTTTTCTAAAATTCAGTGGGGGCCTATGCCCCCATTCTTTGTAGTATGTATCCGCCCCTGCATTCATGTCATCATTTGGGCTTTTTTTTTAAAAACTTTTTTTATACTTTTTAATTTTATTTTCAATATGTGTTTAACTTTTTAAATTTATAATACATTCGTTAATCATAATAAATTAAATTATTTATTAAATATCTAGATTAAATTTGTGTATAAATAATTCTATTTAAATTTATTAAATAGTTTAATTTAATTTATTTATTATAAACAAGAAAATATTATAAATTTAAAAAATTATAAATATATTAAAAATAAAAAAATAGGTGATGACATCGATGCCATTTGGTGAAATATTTTTTAAAAGTTAGTTTTGAAAATATTTTTTATTTTGGTGTTATTTTGAATAATGGCTTGATATTAACTCAAATAGGAATTTATAATATCAAGGCAAAAAAACACTAATGTCAGAGTATTTAGTGAAACAACACCTAATTAAAAATATTAAATTATGTTAATATTAGTATTTTTTACCCTGACATTATCAACGGCCTAGCTTTATTATCAGAAGAGAATATGGTTCTCATTTTGGAGAACAGCATTAAGGCATCAACATGCATGGCAATTTCTAAATGACAACCCAAAGCATATGATTCTCGTGGCTATGGCCTGTTTCCGATTGCTTTTTCTAGGTAAGAAAGTGTGTCTTTCGGGGGAAAAAATAACTTCTTGAAATTTTAAGAGCGTTTGGTTGGAGGGTGGAAATGTTTTTATTAAAAATTAAAGATGTTCTTCTGTTTTTAAGGAGAAATATAAATTTGGTAGTTCTATTTTTAAGTAGAATTAAAAGTGAAATTTAAAATAATGAGGAAAAATCGGTTCAAGTACTTCAAGATTTGGTAGCATATTTTTTAAGTAGTATGAACTTGGGTAATATATTTAAAAAAAAAATTATATATTTAAAAAATATTTAATATTGAAAAAACATAGTAAATATGTAAAATATTTTAAAATTCAATAACATATTTAAGATATTTAAAAAGGTATTTAAAATTTTTGAAAAATAGTTTAAATATTTTAAAAAATAAATAGTTAAAACAATTAAAATATTTAAAAAACAATAACAATAACAACATATCCAGTGTCTTAAGGGCTCCTATATACGTGGGGTCTTTTTTGGGGGAGGGGGGGGGGGGGGGGGGGGGGGGGTTGGCAGTTGGGATGTATGCAGCCTTATCCCTTTAGGGTGCTATCCTAAAAGGAGGCTGTGTCTAAGGACTCCCAACCTGGGACGCATAAAAAACTGCAGCACATAGGAAGCATAAAGCATAAAGTAATGAGCATGAAGTCGTGATAGCAATAAAGCATCACAGCGAAAATATTTAAAAAGTTTTTCAAAAATTTAAAAATTATGTTAGATCTTTGAAATGATTTTTGAGTATTTTTTTTCCACCTAGAAAAGACTTTGATAATGTCCTACTAAATAATTTGAGAAAAAACCTTACAGAAGTCGTACTCACAATAATATGACAAGAGCTTTTTGATTGGTTGGGCTCTAAACACAAACTACTTCTTTGGAATAATAATTTTTACAAATGTGCTTTTGCAAAAAGTGCTTATAAAAAAAAAAAAAAAAACAATTTTTTTCACAATAGTACGAAACAGGCCAATAATAAGAGAGAGAGAAAATTTCCACGAAAGAAACTCTATGTATTGTTTAAGGTTTTCTACAGAAAAAAAAAACAGCTTAAAAAATATCATTTTTTACTTAGCCGTTATAACTTTTCAATTTTTTAGAAAACCACCATCATTAGCATGGTTATTAAAATCCCGAATTGAATCTTAGAATCTTAAGATTCTATGATTCCATAGTTGCCGATGGATCTGAATCATAAATAGAATCTTAATTTTGTAGAATCTTACGATTCGTTGATACTATATGAAACTAAGGGGTAGAATCGTAACACGATTTACGATTCTACCGATCCGACCTCGATTCTACCAAAGTATACGAATAAAAAGTTAAAATGTAAAAAAATCAAGCCTATATTATAAACGAACCTACTTTATTAATTTGAAGCAAAAGAAAGTTACTTAAGCGTTATATACTTTCAAAAAACTTAAATTAAGTTTAGTTTTATGTTTAATATTAATATAAAGTTTGATTAATAACATCTATCTTAAAAGTTATCATGATTATTATAACACACACATGTATGTGAGATGATAATATTTTTATCATATTTGATTATATTTTTTATATATACTCATGTAAGTAAAGGTCTTATTAATAAATTTTTGAATTATATAATTGATATTAATACCAAAAAAATTATTTATACATTTAGTAAAATCTTACGATTCTTGATTCAATTCTACGATTCTTACTCTAAAAGCGCCCTACTGGTTCTAAGTAGAATCCCGATTTCACCAACCTTGTTCGTTAGGGCTCCGTTTGTTTCAATGGAAATGCTTTTCCCTCGGAAAACAATTTCCTTTGGAAAAGATTTTTCAAGGAAAATAAAATTCTTGTTTAGGCTGTCCCTTGTTTGTTTTGAGAGAAAACATAATTCTAGAATGTCATTTTCTCTTGTTTGTTTTGGAGGAAAATAATATTCCAGAATATCATTTTTTCTTATTTGTTTTGACATAAAACAAGATTCCACTGCATAAATTATCATCCAAGTACTATTAGGCAACTGAGGAGGGAGGTCTAAAATTTACAACCATACATCGAAATGACTTATAATTACTCATCAAGTCAACCGAAACTTAATAACGAATACTCAAAAATAGTACCATTTACAGACAACCACAACATACAACCACAATTCATAACTTTTAACTAAGAAACAAATTACATACTCGTCTCATCAAATTTTTTGAGCCACATCTTCCTATAAGCTACGCTTTTGGCAAGAAAAGCTTTGCCAAGCATTTGGTTTTGAACCAAATGATCAAATGCCGATGCTAACAGGCTATCTTCAAATCCGTCAATCTTCATGATCTGTTCATAAAGCTTATTAACGTCTAATCGGTCCTCCGAAAACCTCTTGAGGGCAGCCGCCACCTCCCCAATTTTGTTTGGAATGGTAAGCATTACATCATCACCATCATCGGACAACTTCCTCTTTTGGTGCGACCGTGCCTTTGATAATGTGGCAGCTGAGCTTTCTATCTCCTTCCCCTTAGAAGTAGTGTCTTCTACATCAATTGAGTCTTCTTGAGCTCCCACTTGCGTTTGTGAATCAATTGTTGTATCAGCAAGGGACTTAGCAAATTTCCCACGAGCGAGATCCTTACCAACAATAATAGCCAACTCATCATACATTTTAATTTTTTGATTGAGGTATTTCTCACGAGTAGGATGAGCCTACAGATACATTACAACAAATTCAAATATTATAAAAATATAATTGTACATGTGCATCAATATGTAAACACATACATACACCAAACAAAAAAACTAGTGAGTTTTTACCTTGACATAATCATTATAAATGGAAGGATCTGCAATAATCATCTTCAAGTTGTCATCCCATCCAAATCCAAATTCACCACGCATAAGGGTTATAGTGTTCCAAGAAGATCTCAAAGTATTTAAGTGATTATCCACATGCTTCGTGTGGCATTCAACTCCAAACTTTTCGGAAATCTTTTCTGCTACATATGTATAGGAACTGGTCCTAAAAGAGTTGTTTGGCCTGTTACCTTTCTTAACCTCCTCGGCAAGCAATCTCGTCATAAACCCAGACATCGATTTTGACCATCAAAGTTGATCCTTCTTTGATTCTTTGGTCCCTTTAATTTCACTCATGTTCTAATCAACACCCAAATTTGAATTTTAATATCCCAATGACAATTAAATAGATCAAAGGAAAAAATTAATACAAACAAGAAACAACTTCATTCATAAAACATATATTCACTTTCAACCAAAAGCAATTCAGTAATTACAAACAATAACAAGTTCATTAATGAAACACAATTGCTATATTTCTACCCTCAATGCAAAGATAAAAATAAAATAACAGTTGACTTTCATGACTAATGTAATCCCTAAACATTGCATGAGCTATGGCACTTCTTTTCCTATCCCACTCCCTACTTTCAGCTTGTTTCTCTCTTTGTGACAATGAGACCCTTTGACTCCGGGTTTCCATCTCCATATTTGAACTCTGTTCAAATTCATCACCGGGATCAACACCCATTATAAAGTTGTGCAAAATACAACAGGCAAGCACAATATCCACTTGAGTTGTATAGGACCAAAAGGGCTCCGCGTCCAGAACACGAAAATGCTTCTTGAGAATCCCAAAGGCCATCTCAATAGCCATCCTTAAGGAAGAATGCCGAAGGTTGAACAATTCTTTCTCATTCTCTGGAGCTAAGTCACTAAATTCCTTCAAATGATAGCGCACCCCACGATACGGAGGTATAAAGCCCTTTCGGATTCCATAGCTAGCATCAACAAGAAAATATTTTCCTACACAAAAAAATTTATTGTACAATGATACTTTTTGAAAAAGGGAAAAAGCCAAAAAGGGGTTGCATTTTCTAATAATACCTTCTGGAACTTGAAGGTCTCGAGGCCTAGATAATGCATCATTCAAAATACGAGAGTCATGAGCTGATCCTTCCCAACTAGCAAGCACATAAGTAAATCTCTTATCAAAACTCACAGCAGCCGAAACATTTTGGGTTGTTCCCCCTTTCCCACCACGAAATCTACCTTGCATATGTATAGGAACAGAGGCACATACATGTGTTCCATCAATAGCCCCGATACAATCTTATATCATACAAAAATTTAATTATGAAACTATTAATGATAAATTAACTCAGAAACTTATTTAAGATTATATAGATGTTTTACCTCAAACTATGGATAAAACCTTAGATTGTCTCTTACTTCAGAAGAAGTAGTTAAACTTGGCAGCCTAACATCTTCATACAACTTGAGAATTGCTTGGAGCACAATATGAAAGTATCGATGCACAGTCTAACTTGACCTATGAAATCTACCTCCAACTACACGAAATCTAACATTATGTCCAATCAAATGTAGGAATGTAAGAACTTGCTCCCTCACAATTATTTGAATACTCTCTTTCAAGAGACCTTTTTGCATAAGGATGTCACATAATCTAAAAAATGCTATAGGTCTCATGCGTATTTGACCAAGGCAATGAGTGTCACCATAATACAAGATACTATTTATATAACTTTCTCTTATATGTCTTCTATGAATATTGGGTTCTCGGGGTATAAACTCAACATCTAAACTCTTTCGCTTTCTAATCATTCGCTTATACCTTTCAAGGACAACAATACCACTAGTAACGATAGTCGTTGTTGCTCAATGACCATTCCACGGACTTCATCTTCATTCATAGACATCTATATTCAAAGACAATAAACAAGTAATTCAAGAAATTTTCTCAAGTACTAAACAGAAAACAATACCTAACATGCCCTTAATAACAACAATTAATAGCCAACAGCCCATTATTAATTTCACTCAAAGGACACTCCATTGATTTGTTTAAACGTCCATTATTACTTGTACTTGAAGATGGCCAACAACACTTTTTTGTAGAGATTCAAGCGATAGAACAAAAGTAGACCCATCCAACATTGGGCTTAATTACATAGTTTACACATCCAACATCATGATATATTATGACAAGCAAACCCTAATTACATAAACAATCCTCACACATCCAACATCAACATAGTTACGTTTAGTAACATAAAACACAAATTACATGAACAAAGCATGTAATTTCAAATTATCAAAGTGTAAAATAAACAAAAATCATTCCAATTGCAAAATGAAAGAGTGACAAAGAAAGAAGTTCAAACCCTAGCGAAATTGAACCCAAAGCTTGCAACCTAGCGAAATCAACAACAAGTGGAGACGCGAACACAGAGAGAGAGAAATCGAACTTGAAGCCTACAAACCCTAGCGAAATCGGAGCTGATGTGAAAGTGGAGAGAGCGAAACCCTAGAGACGCGAGTGGAGAGAGAGAGCAGAACTCCGAAAGTGGAGAGAGAGAGCGAAACCCAAGCGAGAGAGAGCGAGGAGAGAGAGAGAGACGCGTGAGAGAGACACGTGAGAGAGAGACAGGGGAGATGGAGTCGCGCGAGAGTCACGTGGGGAGAGAGAGGAGAGAGAGCGTGAGATTGAACTGCATCGGGCCTCATTTCATGCGCTAAAAATTGTAACTTCCGGTCCAAAAATCCGGAAATGCTTTTCTGGGCTTTGGGGGAAAATATGATTACGAAGAATCATATTTTCCTCCTTATTTTTCACAACAAACACCAGTAATTTTGGAAAACATTTCCTAGAATTATATTTATTGGGAAAACAAATGGAGCCTGGATGTGTGTTTGGTTGGCATAGTTGGAGCCTTGACAAGAGCAATACTGCACGAATATTTCCTTCTTTTTTTTGGCACATTTTTTTTTTTTTAATCTTGCAATTTCTGATACAAAAGTTAAATAATTATTATCTATATTTAATGTTAAAATACATTGTTTTTCATATATAGTAATGCTAAAGTAATACCTTTTTATATAGTAATATAACTAGGGTTGCAAATGAGCCGAGCCACAGCTTGCTTGGTTTGGTTCGTTAACTAAATGAGACCGGCTCGGTATCGGTATCATTTATCTAATTGAGCCGCATATATGTGCTCGACTCGACTCATTTTCTAAATGAGACCGGCTCGGTATCGGTATCATTAATGCTTGATTATTTGGTAAGCTGGGTCGTTGAGCTTTGTTAGCTCATTAGGCTCATTTATCAAGCTTGTTAAGCTCATTTATTAATCTTGTTAGACTCATTTATGATTATTATTACTTGGATTGCTAGAAAAGGGTAATAAAATAAATCACAAATGGAAATCAAAAATTAAAAAAACATATATGTTATTCAATTCCGCAATCTAGACACGCGGGCCAATAATCGAGTCGGCTCGTGAGCCTTTCGAGCCAAGTTGGCCTCGGTATGATTTGGCTCGTTTATTTAAATGAGCCAAGCCAGCTCTTGAGTTGGCTTAGATGAACTCGAACTGAGCCCTTAACGAGCGAAGTCAAACTGGCTCATGAGCCAGCTTGGCTCATTTACGGCCCTAAATATAACTAGTAAAAAATTTGTATATGATATTAATAATATATAATAAAGTACTATATTTTATTGGGAACCACAGTTTTAGCTTTGGATTTTCCTCACTTATTAGAGAAATTACTCATTTGAGAAGTACGAACTTTATTTTG
The DNA here is from genome assembly GCA_018398585.1 of Simmondsia chinensis. Taxonomy (NCBI): domain Eukaryota; kingdom Viridiplantae; phylum Streptophyta; class Magnoliopsida; order Caryophyllales; family Simmondsiaceae; genus Simmondsia; species Simmondsia chinensis. The sequence continues at coordinate 4,673,944 of JAGTTD010000014.1, forward strand.
TTGATAGTTATGGGGGAGGGAAGTCCTCCAATAGATATACAAGAGACGAAAAGCCAAGAAGAAAAACAAATACAGAAAGGAAATAAAACGTAACTAAAAATTTGCACCATGATTAAAGATTAAGAGAGCAGAAACTTGTTATGACTTTTTTTTTGATAAATATAAGGAGCAAAAGCTCATTACAAAAAGCGGCTGCCGCAAAGAGGGCCCAGAAAATAAAGTACTACAATACAAAAAGAAACCGACATGTAAAATGCAAAGACCTGCGAATCCAAAAAACCCAAACATTCAGGAGCTTTTACCTAAATCCCAACCCAACACACAACCTATACTAGCCTCAACCTCCCAACCTTGTAGCAGGCCGATGGGGAATGCTTCTAAGTTGCCAATTTTTCACACAAGCCACTGAGCATGCAACTTCTTTTGGAGAGTACGGGAATTCAGCACACCAAGCCTTCACCCAGAAACTTGTTATGACTTATTAAGCTCAAATTGAAAAAGGGATTGCTTTGCTTGACTTGTCGATTACACCCTTAATGAAGGAAGATTAGATCTACATACTCTTAGGGAGCGTTTAAGATCTGCTTCAATAAGATCTATATCCTTTTATGGTGAAGTATTTGGTTGTGAAGTACAAAGTGACCTTTTTTTTTACAGAAATAACTTAGTAATATAAATCAATTAATAATAGTAGGTAAGAGGAAATCATTTGATTTGATTTCTACCTATCCTCTGATTTCTGCTTGATGTGGCCTGCTTTGTGTTTGTTGTTGTTGTTGTTTGTGGTAGTTTATTGTTTTGGTCACCATGTGTTTTAAACTACTCATGATGTGATGCTCTTCTGCTAGCAGGTCACATGCCATTTGCTGCAGACCAATTTCTCAGGTTGGGGGTCCTCGGAAACAGCCTCTCTTCAGGGTAGCCCCCTGAAGGGGGAAGACTGCGTATATCTACCCCCCAGACCCTGCTTATGCGGGAGCCCTTGGAGGCACTATGTTTGTTGTTGTTGTTGTTGTAGGTAAGACTAAATCATGTTAATAATTGGTTATGACAGCGGAGAGTAGTGAGTATAGCGACCCATGGGCATAAAAGAAGTAATGGTAAGTGAAGGTGGTGATAACAAGTAAAAACAGGTCAGAGTAGCGAAGATCTATTATTAATATAGTCTTTTTAAAGCATTTTTCTGAAATAAGCTGTGAAAATGATATAGTTTTGCATCTTTTTCTGTTTAGTTATGAAACAATTTTTTTCATCTTTCTATTTAAGCTACAAAAAAAAAAGTACAAATTTTTTTTTTTTTTTTTTGTCAACCAAATAAACGGCCATTTCATACGATCACCTAAAATTTTTCACAGATTTAAGCTGGTAAAAAACGAATCAAACGCACCTTTACTCCACTTTGCATCCAATTCTAATGGAACCTAATTCCCCTTGATGCATACAAAAATAAATCTCCTTTCACATCATAAAATTATTTATTGAGAGCTGAAAAGTCTTTCTTTAAATAGTTCAGAAGGTATTGATCAACCGAAACTATCAGAAGTGTACAACGATGAACGATTCGTGTATAATTTGTAAATGATATAAAACTTGTCCCTTGAATTTTGTCTCATTCAGAAACAGTGGTCTATGGTGCTGGTGGAGAACTCGGTTCATGTTAAAAGAAATTTAATATATTTGATGATATACGAGGCATCTCCTATGGGACGGAGTGTAAGGCCATGAAACAACATCATACACAGAAGATGAAGGTGGCGGAGATGAGGATGCTGCGGTGAATGTGCGAACACACGAGGAAGAATAGGATCAGGAATGAAGTCAGAAGAGGTGAATTGGGCGTGACCCCCATTGAGGATAAATTAAGGGAGCAACGTTTGAGGTGGTTTGGATATGTTAGAAGGAGACCGAGCACTGCTCCAGTCAGGAGATGTGAGCAGCACTGGACGACGCTAGGCAGGAGAGGGAGAGGTAGGCCAAAGAAGAGATGGTTGGAGACGATTAGACAAGACCTTACCCACCTAAACCTTCGGAAGGAGATGACCTTAGATAGAGCCCAATGGAGGGCTAGCATAGGAGTAGCAGATGTAGTGGCTTAGAGCAGGGTAGCCCAGCCTTTTGTACTATCACTAGTGTTCTAGGCCTTAGGGTAGTCCAGTTTCGATGCACTTTTGTAGGATCTGTTCTCTAATTGACTATCTGTTTACTACCTATTTCTTTGCCTTTATTTGCCTAATTTTGTCCTATTTATATGCTTATTTACTCTCTTGATGCCAGGCTGCAAGGTGTTATTGCTACCGACAAGTGTATCAGGTTGGAGTTCCTCGGAGATAGCCTCCCTTAGGGGTAGCCCTGGAAGGGGGAAGGCTGTGTACATCTACCGCCCTAGACCCTGTTGAGGCGGGAGCCCTTTGAGGCACTGGGTTGTTATTGTTGTTGTATGATATACGAGGCATCTGATTGTAATCTTTCCTTCTGAGTTTGTTGGATTCTTTTCTTCTTCTCCCGTGTTCTTTTTTCTAAATTGACAGTTTTTCAAGTAAATATATGTGTTATTATTTTCTTTTTCTTTCTCTCCTTTTCTCTATTTCCTTGAGCTCATTACAATATTATCTAAATGGAATCCATTAACGTATTTACACTTCGAAAATTTTTTCCATATATGTAAAGATCGTATTTTAAAAATTTTTATTTAAGTATAAAGTTATTATTGAACCTTGACCCATGGGTTTAGATTTTTGGAATAACTGTTGCTTGATATAGCATTAAAACCATGTTAATTAAGAGGTCAGAAGTTTAAATCCTATCAATATAATTCACAAATCTTGTGCGCACCTATATAAGCTCGGTTCTAGGGTTTGAAAGAGTAGATTGAATTGAAGAAAACTTTCTATAACAATTCCAAAGCAATGAAATCTTCCTGCAACTTCGTAGACATTGGAATTTTTGGCCAAATCATGTAAATCTATGTGTTTGTTTTTATTTTCTCGTTGAATCTTTCATTGTTTAGTTGTTGCATTTCCTAACACTTTTTTTCTCATAAAATATTAGACTATAAAATCATTTTTAACCTTCATCTATCAGTTTAAACTTTTGTGATATTTAATTTCTTGACAATAGTGACAAAAGAAGATAAATTGTTAAATTAGAGACTTTAATAAGTTGAAAGTGAGCATAAGATACTAACTTTTCAAACTGGGAAATGGAGATAAGAAAAGAAAATATTCCACAATGCAATAAGATTAAATAGATACTTTATAATCAAAATGTACTGCGTTGTTGAGGACTCTACATGTGAGTCTTGTGGAATCTTATATTGGAGTTGAGAGAAAGAAGAGATCACCTTATAACCCTAGTGGATTACTGCACCTAATGGCAATTGGTTTTAGAAAGGAACCGCACTTGGGCTTGTATGTGGATCTTATGTGTGTTCGAACTTCGTGGATCGGGCCTAAAATACTTAGTAAAATTTAACACATACTGCAAATCCTACAAAAGAAGGATACTATTTTGGGGGTTTTGAACAATGTAAGCAGCAGGGGTAATTGGTTGGGAACGATGTCGTTTTATTAAATGCTGCATGTGTTTTGACACTTGGGTGGAAGTGACTCTATGGAGTAAAACATGTTTATAAACCGTTGTATTGTGTCATAAATTCTCCAATCTGAATTCCTAGTAGAGGTCAATTGGTGTAGTAGAGGCATCGGATCCTTTGGGTACGGACCTTGCTTTTGGGGTTGGGTTGTTATACCTGTATTTTCTAGAGTTTCATTTGGTTTGCTACAATAAATATCTCATGTGGTGTTCTTGTCCATATGTGTGAGAGAAAAACACAGACGAGAGAGAGAGAGGGGGAGTAGGGGTGTATTTGAGCCAAGCCGAGCCTTGGAATTAAACTCGGCTCGGGTTTGACTCGAAGGTCGCCAATTTTAAAAATTCAGGCTCGAGCTTGGCTGGTCAAAATCTTGGGCTTGGCTCAACTCGATCTGAACTCGGCGAGCTTTGAATTGCGGTTGCAATATTTTGGCTCATTTAAGTTCGATATAGGCTCATTTGGGCTCGTTTAAGCTCGGGCTCGGCTCGTTTAGGCTCCAATATGGCTCAATCTAGTAAAGTCCTCTACTTCTGCCCGTGGTTTCTCCCTTTGTTTGAGGGTTTCTACGTAAATGCCGTTGTCTTTATTTCTCTTTCTCCCTTCTTGTCTTATTTGATTTTTCAAATTTTGTTTTAACCTCTAAGTTCAACCCAAACAGTCTCTATGTAGCGACCTTCATTCCACTAAAACTTTGTTAGCTCTTGTCTCGTTACCCTCTGTATTGAGGAAAAAAGGAGGAAACAACGAGAAAGGAAAAGGAAAAAAATTGAGTACTGTGCTTTAACACACAAAACTTGTTTAATTTTTTATATATAATAACTTTATGCTTCATTTATGTACACTAAGCAACAAATATAACACAAGCCACCAAAATTAAATAAATTACATATCAAAACCACCCTAACTTAGATAAATACAACCCATCAAAACGAAAAAAGAAAGAAAAATACAATCGTCAAACCAGTACATATGTAATTTAACCAAAATATATATATCTCCAACCTCAACTCATAAAACAGTCCAACCTAATATTTTAAATTACCTTTATTGAAAGCAAATAAAATAAAAGTCGGACCCCCGCTTATTCAAGCAAATTTCACTCGTCGTTTTTCTCTTCAATATTCTAGTTGTCTAGTCTTCGATACCTCAAGACCTTGAAATAAAACATGTATTAGACTTATAAATGATAATAAGAGAAAAAATTGAATTTATAAGAATATAAAAAAATGGAATACAGTATGAATGACATAATATTTTTCTATATAATATATATATATTATAAATAATTATATTAAATAATTATTTTATAAATATTTATTCTATGGCACATATTATATAAATAAAGAATAAAATTTTATCAATACAACACCATTGCTTCACAAGAACACTGGACCGACTGGCACCGAACTTAGATGGTCCAACATATAAATACGACACCATTGCTTAACTTAAAATAAATTTCGTCTCTCGATTTTCACTCTTTTTTACTTTATCTCTTATAAATATAACATCACCGTTATAGTTTCACTTGTTTCACACATTGTAACATATATTTTTCTTGGAAAAGAAATCAATCATGTTGCTTAAAAATAAAAGACTGAATCGATTTAAAAAGCTTTTTTATTTCCTTTTTTGAAATATGTTTTTCTTGTTATGCTTTCTTGCTTTTAAAAATTAAAAACTTAACTTCTTTTTATTCGAATTAATAAATATTTATATTTTTTAATTTTCTTTTCAACAATAATGCCATTAAAGATACATTTGCTACTTTGAAATAAAGAAAGAATGGTCTAAGAGCAAGTAAAGTAGAAAAGAGAAACGCACCCCAACAAGAGACAACATCCCTAACAAGCCAATCAAATCCTGTATCATAAAAATAGGAGACACTTTAGTCACATCTTTTCGGCATTGATACTGTTAAGGACTTTATATACGAGTTTAGAAAGATATCCTACATTGAAGTTCTAGAGACATATTAATATATAAATCTAGTGGATTACTTCACCTAATGCCTATTAGTTTTAGGATAAAACTCTACGAGATGTAGGAGGTTGTCTGTGTGGGAACCCTGTGGGCCAGTCCTATGGTCACAATAATCTTTAAGGAAAAAACAAAGAATGTAATCATACATACAATTGTAATTTGTTGTCGTCCAATGACTTCAAGTCGCTTGCAGTGTAACTCTTGTAGCGTTCCCCTCGAGTTTGGTAATGGAAGAGTAGAGTTCTTACATGTTGAACTATGTAAAAATCTGGTCCCTCATCAGGTAGCACTCTGAATGCGAATTCCTTTGGCATATCATAGACGCGAATAACAAGAAGGTTTCTTAGGGAACGAATACCTGTGGACGACACTCAATTTGTGAGTCTACTAACAAAGTATTATCTCATAGATGCAATGATGGAGTAATTCACACCATTGGTTCCTAATATTTGTGAGATTGTTTGAATTGGTCCTTCATTTTTTTCTTTTATTTAAAATAGTCCCTAATGTTTATAAGTTAGTTCATACTGATCCCTCATCTTTTCCATTGTTTAATAAGATTGCTTGTATTTTAAATTTTTACTTAATATTAGTTACCAGATGAAGCATGAATTTCAGCATAAAAAAATAAAATAAAATAAAGGACTGATTTAAATAATAAAAAAGGGGACTAGTTTTAAAGAAATTTACAAATACCATGGACTATTTTGATTAAAAAAAATAAAAATTGAGGGACAAATTTTAGTAAACTTACAAACATTAGAGACTGAGGATCTAAATAACTCGATGAAGCAAAGATCGACCTATAAACTCAATAAGGTGGTCCATATAATGTTAATTTGTTTTGGCATGGAACCTCACTGAATCTTATATATTGACGTGATACACCTACTATTAGAACTTTCACTTTGTTTTTGTTATCTTATGAGTTGTTCCTGTATTAGTCCTTTGACCTACAAATTTTTTTGTTTTGCTTTTATTTTTATTTATTTTTAAATTTTTTTTTTGGGTATAGACTTAGGCCTCTCTCTTATGGGTCACCTACTTTTTATCATGATGTTTGTTGCAAATTATCAAAAAAAGCTTAAAATTTCACTTACCAGGAGGAAATATCTTCAACCTTGGGAGAGGACCGAGCTTGATAAGCTTCAATTTAGGCAATGCCCCATCCTCTATTGTCAATTTACTTAGGTTATGCATGTCATAAAGCTTTAAAATTTTAAGCTTTTGAAACCCATTAGCAGAAAAAGTTAGTTCTTCACCAAGATATGCTTCATGTAGTACTAGCTCTATCAAATACGGAAGGTTCTGAAGTACTTCAAGCAAATTAATTTTCATCCTCGACCACATCAGACTTAACACAGTAAGGTTTTTTAGGTCAATAATCCAATCGGGAATCTTATCCAGACGACCTTTTAAGTATATTCGTCGAAGACCTTGAGGAGGTGATGAAACAAACTGCAAGTCGAGCATCTCATCTTCACTAGTTGAACACACTTCCAAGGATTCAAGTTGGCTCAATGAGGCAATTGACTCACATAGTATTTTCCCACTTTCTCTTGGCAACTTATTAATACCAAGTTTCTTTAATTGTAATAACTTCTTTAGCTCTCTAATTAGGCCATGCCCGTGATTCGCCTCAATAAGGTACAACTTTTGTAGATCTTCTAGGAAGCAGTGTCCCCCATCTTCTAACTTAAACCCTCTTTGAGCGCTCATGCTAAAATCAGTATCATAATCATAGTAGTATCCAATAAGATAGCGCAATTTACGTAGTTGTTTGATTTCTATAGGCAGCTCATAAACAAGGGAGAATTTGAGGTCTAAAGTTTGTAAGTTGTATAGCTTGCCTATGGACCTCGGGAGAACTTTAACTTTGGTGAACCTAAGATTCAGATACCTTAAATGAAATAGATTACAAACTTCATTTGGGAGAAAATCCATTGGAGCCTCATATAGATCTAGAACTTTCAAGAGCTTAGAAGCTGAAGCTAGAGTGGATAAAAAGGAAAGAGAAATTTTATCGACTTCGAAGAGAGTGACGGAACGAACCCCAAAGTTACTGATGTTCTTGATAACCTTGTTTGTTTTGCTTCTAATGATGGAGAGACGACGAGCTTTTCCCTCAAAGCTTGGGTGCTCATCTTCCCATACCTGACTATAGCTCCACTCCTCAGATTTCATAAGGATGATGTCCCTTAACAAATCATGAACCTTTAGAAACCTAACTTTTCCATCAATGTCGACACGTGCTGCTTGAACCAAACTCCTACTTATAAGCTCTGTCAAATACTCCTCCGCAACTTGTTCTACTGATTTCCCTCTGGTTGCTTTCACGAATCCTTCTGCAATCCAAAGTCGGGTTAAACGTCCAATATAAATAGTGTAATCCTCAGGCAACATCCCAAAGTACATGAAACACAGTTTCAAGTAGTATGGCAAGTCATAGTAACTGAGGGATAAGATGTTGGTCACAGATGAAAGATGAGGATTTGTTACCATCTCATAACCTAAAGTACGTTCGAGCTTTTGCCATTCGTCCAAAGTCTGTCTTTTCGTAGATAACATGCCACCTATTGCAACTATCGCTAGAGGCAATCCTTGACATCTTCTGACAACATTTTGGCTTAACTCCTTCAACTCGGGTGGACACCCATTTTCATCGTCTGAATGGAACACCTTCTTGCAAAAGAGCTCGAAGGCTTTATCCTCGGGTAAAGGTTGCAACTTATAGATTTGATCATTGGATGACTCTCTACAGATCGAAGCAACATCTTCTTTACGTGTTGTGATCAAAACCCGACTTCCCTGATTGTTATCCGGCACAACATACTTGATCAATGTCCAAAAATTGACATGCCAGACATCATCAAAAACAACTATGAAGCTTTTTTGTGCCAAGTAATTCCTCAACCCTTCAATAAGCATTGTCTCATCCATTTTATCGATTTCTGCAGGAGGAGACTCTTTTCTTCCGCGATAGAATTGCTTTAATGTCGTCCTTAGAAGTTCATCTTCTTTATATGATTGAGAAACCGTAACCCAAGCTTGGAAATAGAAGTGGCTTTCAGTAGTGGGGTGATCAAAAACTTTCCTTACTAGAGTTGTTTTTCCAAGTCCACCCATACCTACAACAGAAACCACTATGCGTGTTGACGGACCCCTTACTAACCAGTCCAAGAGGACATCTCTGTGACGCTCTATTCCTACAACTTCAGCCTCTTCAATGAACAATGAAGCAATGCGAGGGTCATGCCATAAGTCAGACCTTGTACTTCTACTTGATCCAGTCTCAGATGAGTTGATTAAGCCATATGTTTCACCTCTTTCTTTGATTTCTCGAATGTTTGTTTTGATTTGTTGTATCTCACCTGCAATCTCAGATCGTGGCTTCACTGCCACGATGCAACTAAGTGCCCTGTGCACGGAAAACAAAACTCGGAGAAATTTAGGATTCACCTAAAAAAGGTAAAGAGTAAACAACAACAATAGATAACATAAGTCTTACACAAGAATTTGTATTTTATCTTACGGGCGATAAATATGTTGCAAACACTTTCTTTCTTTCTTTCCCTTTTTTTTTTGGGTTTCAAATGAAATCAATAATTTTGGGATAAGGGAATAAAATATTACAAAACATAATATAGAATTTTAGGCTTCGTTTGTTCAACCGATCAAAAATATTTTTTTACAAAAAAGTTTTATTTGTAAATGTTAGAGCATCAATTTTGGGCGTTTATCCATAAGTTTAAGAGGGTTCATTGACCAGACACTAAGGCACCGGATCCCAATAGAACTCCGAAGTTAAGCGTGCTTGGGCGAGAGTAGTACCAGGATAGGTGACCTCTTAGGAAGTCCTCGTGTTGCCAACCCTACAAGGATGGGAGTCCTCCAAAACAACCTCTCGGTAGGGTTACACCCTGAAGGGGTAAGGCTGCGTACATCCACCCCTCCCAGACCTTGCTTATGTGAGAGCCCTTGAGGCACTAGGTCTGTTGTAGTTGTTGTTGTATCCATAAGCTTAAGCTTTTAAAATAGATGGTTCATTAACATGGTACAAGAGCCTTATAGACCAAAAGGTCATATGTTCGAATCCCAATAGCCTCCATTTCAATTATGAAAATTTAAGCAAAGGGTGTAACATAGGCCCGTGCAATATCCATACTCCAAGCCTAAAGGCATTTGTGTGAGGGTACATGTTGGAATATAAAACCAATCTTGAGCCTTCATCCTTCAGTTAAAGCTTGCGGAACAGATAGTTCCTTGATAATAAAATATTTTCAACTAACTCTTTTTTTTCTTAAATTTTTTTTTTCCTTTTTAGCTAAAGATAATAGTTTCAATATGTAAATTTATATGAGGTTCATACTTGATCAAATTGAGTATAAAGTAATGCATATAACATAAGCTTAATAGGGAAAACATTTTCCCCTCTATGAAGGAAAATATTTTCCCCTTTTTATTGAGACATTAATTTCCCCCCAATGAAGGAAAGCCTTTTTTTCTATATTCGTGATTGTTGCGAAGAAGTTATGCAAAGAAACAATAAAACTAAAATGAAAAAAAAGCTTTTTGTCAAAATAGATGGAGCTTAGAGTCACTATATATTGCATCATCTATCATTACCTACGTAGGAAACCACCAAAGTTCTGATAATGAGGGCGTTCAGACTGCAAAGCCATATGAAGAACATACTTATCAATGACATCTTCTAATTGGTAAGCAGCTTCTCTAAGCTGCCTTACCCACGTCTTTACACCGTCGCTAGTGACTTCTCTCTCCGCTCTTTCATCAGCATCCTTAAGAAGAGATTGGATGCTCTCAAGCTCGTCTTTAATGTCGCCAACCTCTTTGTGAATTCCATGCAAGAAAGTTGCTTCTTGCACTAATAGTGGGACTAGGTTTTGTAGTACAAGTCCCACTATTGCCTCTGCCATTAAATGAAACTTTTCTTGTGTTTTTTGAATTCGTGTAAGGAAATAATGTGGGTTAAAGGGGACTTATATATAAGATATGATGTTAGTATTATATATTATCATGTATTATATTACTATATGCCTATTAGAAGTTTAAAAGAGAATGTTTAATTGTTCATGGATTCTTATTCTAGTATAGCTCTATGAAAACTTTTTGTTCTTTTTTTTTTATATTATATATTATCATGTATTATATTACTATATGCCTTTGCCATTAAATGAAAACTACGTGTGAAAAGATGCCCAGCTTTGAGAAAGATCTGTGTTCTAAACGGTGAATTCATCCTGCGAAAATTCTCTATTAGAAAAAAATTCAAACTCTCAATTTTTCCAAGAAGATGTGTTCGATGTTCTGAAACTCGCACATATTGAAACTCTAGATCGAATTCCTAAAACATAAAATAAGATGAAGAAAGAAATAAGACCAAAAAAGGAGAAACCCCATGCTTTCTTTTGAAACTTCCCTCCCACCCAAGTCGAGATCCATTGATTGACAAGATCACGAACTGAACTCGATACACAAAAGGAGAAACCCCACCAATCAAGACAAGCACACCAAAGCCTCCACATATGTAAGCACCCTAGGAAGAGAAGAATGCCCTATTTATATTCCTCTTACCACTGAAATAATTTAGAAGCTAATCATTGCCAAATGTATTGCCACGAGAGATACGATCCAATAAATTCAACCCTTTAATATGACTGTTAAGGGAGACCACCAATCTCCACATTGAAAGAATATCAGCTTAACATTCGAAGTACCCAAATTTTAAATATATGAAACAGTTAATATCAAATGTAGAAAGCAAAATTGGGCTAAAAATTAAACCCTAGTGAAATTGGGTAGGTGATAATTAAACTTTTTCTAACTACACCATAACTGACTAGAGGGGGAAAAAAAAGTAAAATAGAAGTAAGGCAAAAAATTAAACCCTATCCTTGTTGGGCTAAAGTTGTCCAGCTTTATTTTCACACGTAAAAGGAAACAAAAAACACATGTCTTTGTATTCCAAATTTTGTTTCACATTAAACTTTCTAGAGTAAACTTCAATGGAATAAAGACGTTTATAACTATTGACAGATTCATATTCTAGAACCACTTCTTGTTACCAATGATGAACGAAGAGCATCTAGCTTTACAGATCTTATATCAACTAGAGTTCAATTTATGCCTTTCATACTTTCAAGCTTTTTAGGTTCCAAGCTGGGGGTCCTTAAACGCATCCTCCCTTTGGGGTAACACTCTAAAAAGGTAAGGCTGTGTATATCTCAAACACCCCCCAAAGACCATGCTTTGGTGGGGTCCCTTGAGTTACTTATTGTTTTTGTTGTTGTTATAGTCCAAATCAGTGTTTTAATGAAGAATTTTCATGAAGAATCTAGTCTTCTACTTAAGTGTCTAAATGAATATGTTCGCTAAAACAAATTATTGAATGGTCTTTTTGGAATAATATATGTGGGCTAGTGGTGTCTTATATAGCATATATTATATACCTTTTTATACAATAATCAGAGAGACTACTCTTTATACAAAACCAACACACCAATCAAAGTGGAGCCCAAAAAAGTCCACAATAGCAAAAAAAAAAAAAAAAAAAAAAGGGAGAGAGAAACACAATACAACAACAACAACAACAACAATCCTAGTGCCTCAAGAGTTATGCGGGGTCTGGAAACACAATACAACAACATACCCTTAAAAAACTAAACTTTTTCAACTAATTGGCTCGCTCTTTCCCACTCCTCAATCTCAAACAATCTTACCCTTGAAAGTCCATACCGCTCAGAAGACTAGAAAAGCGAAGTGGGTCTCACACTTCCTAAAATTTACCGGCAAACATGACATGAGAGTCATTGATCAAATAGTCCCTTGACATTGCTCGAGACAGCTTGAAGTAGACCCCACTAATCTAAACAAATGTGAAAGGATTAATATACCAACTTAGAAGAGACAAGGAGGGGTGTTTAAAAGTCAATAGATTTATATTCTTGTACTATTAGATATGAAATTTAATGGCAAGACTCCAATTTGTGTGTAGGGTTTCTTTATTTTACAAACAAATTTCAATTTTCTTTAAATTTCTAATAAAACTGAATAGTTGTAGAAAAATAGTCTCTAAAAATTTTGTTTTCTTTTTTATTGGAAAAAAAATGGGTGGATCTACCTGGTAAATTTTCTAGTTTTGTAGGAAAATATTTTAAAGTTTTGTCCCAGAAGATGCGCGTGAAAATCCCAAATTTTTAATATACGAAACACAATTTCGGGTTATATTTATTTTCTATCAAAAATATAGAAACATATCTTTTCTTAGTTTTAGCTTTATGATTGAAGGGTCTGTATCATCGTTCTCTAAGTTTTTCGGGTTTCTTTGATTTTCTTTTTTATTGTATACTTAGATGAAAGATTAAAAAGATTTTTTTTTTTATTTTTATGAACTGCCCCCACAACTTTTTAGTTTTCTTTCATTCTTTAATAGGGCTTGGAAAACACATTTCTTAGTCCAAGTTTTGTTTTACATCGTAAGGATCACCTTCACATATGCTCTATATTTTTCAATTATTCTAAAGCTTCCTTAAAAAAATTGTATGGCAATGAAGTCTCAAAGGCTTAAAGAAGTCTATAACTATTTTTTCTTGTTTTTGTTTTATTCCTCGTTTTGTTACGGGCTCAATTAGATCTCATTTATATTAAGTGACAGTTTTATGGCAACTTTGTCTCTAATTATTAGGAAAAAAAAATCTATAGCTGTTGAGGGATTCATACTCTAGCACCCCTCCAGGAAACAAATAATGAAAAATGAGCATCCAACTTTAAAATGTCATGTTAACTAGAGTTCAAGTCATTGGTTTCATGTAGAATCTAGTCTTTTATTTTTGGTATTTTATATATGTTTTTGTATAGGTTATTTGGTCAGGAGAGTTGAACTCGGATTCTTGAAAAATGAGGAAGGACTGAGGTTTGATATGTGTTTACTAGTGTCTAGTGTTAGGTTTTCTTTGATAGATAGCGAGAAAGCGCCTTACATAATCCTGCATTTCACAAAGCGGAACCTGAACCACCAGACGGTGGCTGCAAGCAAAAACAAGAAATTAAAAAAAAAAAAAAAAAAAAGGAACCCGGGCCAAAGGATTCCTTCACCACCTTGGGTGTGGCCCATTTTATGCCCCACCAATCAAGATAAGAACTCCAGGTTCTCTAAGCATACATACACTCAATGAAGAGGTGATATGCAGTTTAAACAAATAAGTTGCAAAAAGGACACCATTTGTCATTTCTAGCAATGATTCCTAAATTCCAGAGACCTCCCTTCGTGTTCATCTTACCTAGTAAGGCCAGCCCAACTAATATTTTCACTTTAGGTGGAGCTAACCCCTTTCATACTCAGGATACAAGATGATCAATGGTAGGGTTTTCAATGGCACTCCATGATGCATCCACAAACAAATAACCGAATACGTACCTCCTTTTACTTGTGCCCATGTAGTGGAGTCCTGTATGTCCTTGATGGGTAGATCGTATTGAGGATCAACTGAAGCTCCCTCATTATCGGTTTCTCTCTAGCGAATAAGTGGCGCCTCCAATTCAATACCCATCTTTGAGACACACCATCCCAAAAGCCCATATAGTTAATGAAATGATTTTGTTGCAGTGACACTCTGAACAAGTCCAGAAAACGTTTCTCAAAGGACTCCTCCCTAGCCTTCATATCCTTCCAAAACCTAATTTGTTTGCCATTCCCCAGTCTCAAACGTAGGCTTTCAATTATTCTATCAACTGCAATGTCAGACTTTAGAAGCTCTGTAATAATGCTCCATGGGCTTCAGTACTTGGCACACGCATTAGCCCGCAGTGGTTGTAAGTCGGGAGGTTATTTAGAACCAGTTTAATAACTGAAGCGTGAGGATGAGCTGTCCTGGAGGATGTTTGTGCGTGGACTTACGGGTGCCCATTAGTTGACATGCGAATCTAGTTGCATTCTTTTGCAGCCATTTGGCATTGTCGTTGTTCCCATGACCGCCACATGGCCATGGCATTATAGTCCTTGGCGGCCAAGTGGGCTTGGAGCTATTCTTTGGACATCAAGTAGACTTCGCATCATTAGTTAACTGAAAAGTGCATATTACACTGGTGTTAGGTAGCGGAACAAGGTGTAGTATAGGGAGAATGAGGCTCAAGGGTGGATCTATTACGAGGGCGTTACCTACTTGTAATGTCTTGTAGTAATTTATAGGTAACGCTCTTTGTAGCAATCTGTAGACTCTTTAAGGTTGAACAACATAAGAGTGTTGCCTTCTTTGAAAGTATGGAAACATTCATTTGTAAAGAATAACGCTTCCAATCGCAAAAATCAGTTAAATAAATTTATTCGGGTAAAACTACCAACTCACCCTCGCTTCCCTACAAGTTGATAGAGATAAATAAGCAAGTTCAACCTAGCATGGACAAATTGAGGCTCATCCCTACTCATTTATACCTTGTGATGAATGTAGAATAACACTGAGAGAGGTGGCTGTTAGTATTTGAACCCATGAGCACTAGATCATTAAGGCGCTAATACCTATTAAACAATTATCTAATAAGTTCTAGCTTAATGGTTAGCGTGTGTCGCTTTACTTCTAGGGTTTAATTTGTATCGATAAAAATGAGTTGTCGTGCATAGAATCAAATTGCAGTTTATAGTCATACAACGACTGCAATTATAAAGTCCCGGTTAGATGATATCATGGACGCTGGTCAATGAGTTTTGATAATTGTATTGGTTTTTTACGGGAACGTCACTTACTTACAAAGCTTATATTTGCGAGAATGTGAATGGCCATACAATTATTACTTTTTGTGCTTCTCGGTACTTTTCTTTTGTACATGAAAACACATTAGTACATGTATTTTAGATATACAATATATATGGGGGGTGATTTTCCAAAATAGCACCTTTCGACATTTTTACTTTTAAAATAATACGCGAAAACTAAAAATTACCAAAATAGCACGCATAGTTAGCATGCCCTTGCCACCTAACCAAGGGCATTTTCATCATTTTCTTTTTTTCAAAATTTAAAAAAAAAATTATTTATTTATTTATTTTTTTAATGGTTGCAACAACTTTTCACCAATATGTAAAAAAAAGTTACATGTTGACTAAATTTTTAGTATTGTATTATATCGATTATTATTTGATATGTCAAAATTTATCAAAATTTTAAAAGTTTATTGTAAGAAAAAAGTATATTTACTATTATTATTGTTGTTATATATCTAAGTTTATATTTTATATAAAAATTTAGGCAACATTATTATTAATTATTTTTTACATTTTAGTAAAAGGTTGTTCCAGACATTTAAAAAAAAAAAAGAACTTTTTCATTTTTTTGTTTAGAAAAAAGAAAATGACAAAAATGCCCTGGCTTAGGTGGCAAGGGCATGCTGACTGGGCATGCTATTTTGGTAATTTTAAATTTTCGTATATTATTTTGGTAATTTTAAATTTTTGCATGCTATTTTAAAAATAAAAATGTCAAAATATGTTATTTGAAAAATGACTCATATATGTGTGCATCAAGCGCTAGCTATGAATATTACGTTAAATTATTGTCTTTTTATAAATATCATTATTTGTCATGTAATCATATTTTATTGTATAGTGTTTAGAGGATTATTAGTCTCATAAATTCTTCTATTTTGTCAACTGATCTAATCTAATCTTTACTCTTTTATTGTTTTCAATTTAAAATTAATGCTCAGCTGGAAACAAAATTTTTGAACATAGGTCATATGTGCGTTTAAATTAAGCCTACAAGTTGATTTGTATTGAATTATTTGAATTTGACATGACTAGATTTTTAAAAATTACATCATTAACTTGACTTTATTTTTACCTCATGACTAAACTAATACAATATAAATTTTATAGGAACTAATTTGAAATAATTAAAAGTTTAAAAGCATAATTAACACGATGAGCAAAATTCATGGTTATTGACATAAATTAAAATTATATATATGACTATATATACACTCAAGTTAAATATATAAATTGATTATAGAAGATTACTATGAATATATATGAACTATAAAATATTAAAAGGGTATTGAACCATACTTTAAAGAATTTTTTGTGTATTTAACTCTTTAATGGTACATGAAAAGCATTGAAATCGAACCTAGAAGATCACGGAAGAAGAGTATGATGGGAGGATCATGAAAGCGGAGCGGGTAATAGAGATAGGAGAAAAGGTGGGTTTCAGCATTGATGGTTTCAACCCGGCTATGGTGGCAGATATTCTTGCCCAATGATATAGGTTGGGTATTGGGTTGTGGCTTCAGTCCTATTCCCGGTTCTTGTGCTGGCTATCTGGTTCTTCTTCATCTAAGTTCCCTATGTGTGATGGTTCTACGCGTTGTTGTTTCTTTTTCCTGTGTCTTTTTTGGTTCTGTTCTCAGTGGTTGCTGTGTCGTATTTTAATGTGAGCGTTTTGATCCTTTTTTTTTGTTTTGTGTTAGCTATTTTGGTCCCGTGTTGTTGCGGTCGGACTCAGGCTTTGCCTAACAAGTGGCCGGCTTGTTTAGTGACTTTGTTACAATTTATCCAAAAAAAATGAAAAGAATTGAACACCATAAAAGAATTAATTTAGAATTGAACAATCATATAAGATTTAATTTGGAATTGTACTTGAAATGAATTAATTTAGAATTCTAGATATATATTTGATGTGTATAATCTATTTTTTAATAATACAGTATATGTTATGATATATTTGGTATAATTAAATTAGGGTTATGTATGTGAAATGTTCTTGTGCTTTGCCCAATGTGTTCATTTAGTCCTTTTGTTTTTAATTAGTATTTTCGTTTTTAATTGTATTGATTTAGTCCTTGTACATGTTAATTACATATTTTTTAATTGGTCTATTATATTAGATGCACGAGTCAATGCAATCCCGCCCTTTTTACTTAATTAAACTAGCTTGTGGCTCGACTATTAAAAATTTTTCAGCACCTTAATGTTCATTTTACGGTACGATCAAAGTAATTAGGCTAAATTAATTTTTAAATAGCCAAATATTACTTGTACCTATAATAAAATTTGCTTCATTAAGATCAAAAAATTTTAACCATTGGGTCATCTCACCGGTGAAATTAATTAGTCTAATTTAATTTTTAATTAGTTTAATTTTACTTGCAGTCCTATAGTAAAATTACATCATGGGGTAAATTTTTTTTGTATCATTAGCCTCCCCTTGAACATTTCCTTTTCCATAATGAAAAAATGCCAGAAAGTGAAGATAAAGATCGGAATAGTCCTCCCACGTAGCCTCTTCAATAGCGCGATCCTTCCATTGTACCAAAACTTGTGTGGGGATTGCATCTCGATGTTTAACAAGCTGGAAATCCAATATAGCCACAGGTTCCCACTTAAAAATCAAAGCATCCTAGATCAGCGTAGGAAATCAACTTGTGACCGAGCCGATGTGATGGCGAAGCTGTGAAACATGCAGGTCGAGTGAATTTTAACATTTGGAGGAAATTTAAAAGTGTAAGCAACTGCCCTGACTTTACCGATGACACGACAAGGCCCATAATACTTAGCTGCTAGCTTCACGATGACATGTTTCTACACTCAAGACTGACAGTGAGGTTGAAGCTTGAGATATATCCAATCGCCGACGGCAAATTGGTATTTGAAAAGACAAGAATCTGCGATTTGCTTCATACACAATTGTGCTTGAGAAAGATGGTGTTTGAACAGTTGTACTGCTTCTTTACGTGCTACTAAACTACGATCCATCATAGTGACCTCTGTTTCACCAAGAACATACGGCATGTTAAGTGGCGGATATTGTCCACAAAGGACCTTGAATGCACTGGACTGAATTGCTGAACGAAAAGAGGTATTAGACCACTATTCAGCTAAGGGAATAAAGCTTGACCACGTGGATGGCATATCATAAGAGAAACAACGCAAATAAGGTTCCAAACTACGGTTGACCACTTCAATTTTGCGATGATACTTGGAAGACATATGAAAATCCACACCAAGAACACGAAACCATTCTTGCCAAGAAAGGACGGAGAAAGATGAAATCGCGATAAAAAACAATACGTTGCGGTAACTCATGTAGTGGGAAAACGGAGTCCAAAAGAATGTGAGCAACATCTTTTTGCGGAGTACGAATAGGAAAGCAACATAAAATAAGCGAATTTGCTCAAATGGTCGACCACAACCAAAATGGCATCCTTCCCACGAGATATGGGAAGACCATCAATGAAATCCATTAACATGGAAGTCCATACCATCTCAGGAATCAGTAGTTGCAGAAGGAGCTTGGGATAAGCCGCATTATCAGACTTACAATGCTGACAAATAGTATATTCGAAAATGGAAGTGTAGATGCACGGTGCATACCACGCCAATAGAAGAAACTATTCAATTTCCGAAAAGTGGCATTAACCTCGGAATGAGCTCCCATGACTAACGTATGATATAACTCGAAAATCTAGTGAAGTTACCTTTATCTGGCCCGACAACCAAATGACCAGACCGTCTTAACTCCTTATCAACCCAAGTAAAAGTAGAGTTTGCATCAAGTCAAAGTTTAAGTTAATCAATCAATGTCAATAGAGAGGGATCATGGGACAAAGAGGTGTGAATATCGGCCAGCAGAGCCGAGTGAAGATTGACTAGTAAAGCCTGAGGCTCGACATCTAAAGTAGGCATACAAGATAGAGTGTCAGCGGCCTTATATATTTTCACAGCCTTTCTTGTACTCAATGCTATATGAAAAACCCATCAACTTTGATAACCAAGCCCATTGTTTGGGAGTGTTGACCTTTTGTTCAAGTAAAAACTTGAAGCTATGTTAATTTATACGTAGAACAAAGTGACGAGGTAATATAATGTTCCCATTTTTGAAGTGCAAGAACAATCGCCATTAACTCCTGTTCATTAACTGAGAGTCTCTGATGGACCGAGCGAGAGCTTTACTCAAGTAGGATGCTCGTCTGGTGTAAGAGTAGCATGAGGATCCACATCAGAAGCATCCGTTTTCACCCCAAATGGTTTAGAAAAATTCAGCAAGGCAAGAACGGGAGCACAAATAAGAGCCATTTTATGCTTGAAAAAAGCTTGTTGTGTGGTCAACGTCCACTGAAAGGCATCGCCCTTGAGGAGATCCTTGGGAGGTCGACTAATAGACTTATAAGCGCGGATAACTGAGGATAGTAACCGGCCAGCCCCAAAAACCCACATAATTGTTTCAATGTTGCTAGTAAAGGCCAATCCTGCATAGCCTTGATCTTCCTGGAATCGGTGAATCCCACTGGAAGAGATGTGATGTCCCATGTAGTCAATTCCCTCCATGAAAAAGGCACACTTTAACCATTTAGCATACAAGTGGTTGGAACGCGTAACCTCAAACACAAGACATAAATGATGAAAATGGGTCAAGACATCTTAACTATATATCATGGTGTCATCGAAACAAGCGAGCACAAACTTCCATAAAAATGGTTGAAATACCGCATTCATGAGACCCTGAAATGTGGCCGGGACGCTCATGAGACTGAATGGCATAATGTGAAATTCATAATGGCCATGATGCATACGAAAAGTGGTCTTGTAGACATTGTCATCAGAAACCCGAACTTGATGATACCCACTACGAAGGTCCAAATTGGAGAAAACTGCCAATCCATATAATTCGTCAAATAATATGACAGAAAATAGAATAATATAAATAATAGGAATGACATAATATTTAGTGTATGTATATAAATATATTATAAATAAATGCCATTAGGGTCTGATAAAGGCTACAGTATGCCTAACTTCTTCTTTCAAAGCTTCTTCTTCTTCCAAGTAACCCTATTCATAGATGCCCCTTCAAAACCAAAGGCATTAAAACGCGCAATTTGTGTCAAGAATGTGATTTAAGTAGCTTCAAATAGTATCCAATTCTATGAATTTTGATAGCCTGAAAGTGACTAGGTTGAAGAGAATGTGATTCTAATTAACTTGCATCATAATATAAACAATAGCAAACTTTAAAAAGACAAAATTTAATTCATATACCCCGAGAATCGACAATATATTTTTCAGATATCTTGAACTTTTTAAATATTTTCTTGGTACCTTATGTTTTAATAAATTTTTTTGTCATATCCTCTCATATGACTCCCTCGGGGCTCCATTGGATTCTGTATTAACACGACAGTAAAAATCTGAAAAATTAATTTAACTAACGGTAAAAAGATCATCTAAATATAAATTTAAAAAATTAAAAATATTTGTAAATACTTGAAAATATTTAAAAAATGATTTATATATTTTGATAAATATATAAAACATCTAGAGAAATATATTATCAAATATTTAAAATGTTTAAACAAATATTTATAAAATAATTTAAATATTTAAAAATATTTCAAATATTTTAGAAAAAAGATTTTAAATATTTGGTCAACTAATCTAAGACATATTTGATTTGGGGTGATTGCTTAAAAGAACTAAAGAACCCTTTTTTTTTTGTATAAATAGCGTGAACTGTCATATAGACCCCGGCATTCTAAAAAAGAAACCCAAACCACCCGGAGGTGGCTGCATCCAACGAGGACAACGAAAGAGAAAAAACAATAGAAACCCACAAGCAAAGGATAGAAAAGAGTCCCACAGCCACTAAGACAAAACAATACAAGACTATCATGTTGGGTATATTTTTTACCCCAAAATTAATTATATGTAAAATGAGAAGAAAAGAAGGAAAAAAAAAAAAAAAGGAAGTTGAATCTTTCAAGTAATGTGTTGGGAAGTTTACTTCCACAAGTAAAGTAATGGGTTAAGTGTGGTTATAAATAAAGTTGTTGTGTTTAGTGGAAAATATAGGGAAGTGTGTAGAGAAAAACAGAGAGAAAAAGAGTGGAAAAGAAAAATGTAGAGAGTGAGTTGGGTGTTGTAATGGGGTGCCCAAGGGCCACCCAGGTAGGGGGAGTGTAAGAGATAAAAAAATATTTGTGAGTGTTTGTAAGTGTTCTTTGATGTTGAGTGGGTTTACCTGGACATGACTGTGAGAGAGGTGCATCTCGAGTATAAAGAGGGTCATACTCAGGTGCACTATTTGAGAGTTGAGAGAATTTTTATAGCTTCCTCTGTCTAAAGCTACGCTGTGCGAGGGCGGGTGGCTTTCCGTCCAAAGCTACGTTGTGGGAGGGCTGGTGGCTTGCCGTGCAAAGCTATATTGAGGAAGGTTGGTGACTCGCCGTGCAGCAGTTACACTTGGAGAGGGTTGGTGACTTACCGTACAATAGTCACATGTGTAGATGATGATTGTAATATGGGTTGGGGGTTATAATTGGAGATTGTAAACCTTAATTTCATAGTAGATATTTTCGTACCCCGTTGGGTCCTGTGGTTTTTTCCCTCTAGTTGAGAGTGGGTTTCCACTTAAAAATATCGTGTGTCATTTCGTCGTTGTTTTGAAGTTTTTGCTTCCGTTTGTGCTTGATGTGTGATTTTTCCCAACATAACAAAACAAGGGACTAAGGCCCATGATGTCAATTTCCAGCAGGAGTCGAAGTGTAGCACATAAGAGTAGCAGAAGAAGAGGTCCGGTTAAATCAGCACAAAATAGAATGTGTGGATCTTAGATACGGTTACCATGCCACTCCTTGACATATTCGATGTTCCTCGCAACGTCATTAGCTGCATACGGAAATTCTTCACACCACGCTTTTATCCAAAAGCCGAGTCTCAACTTGATTGACCAGATAACCTCATCCTCACACCATTTATTGTTTTTGAACACTATTTTGTTCCTTGTACTCCATAACACCTACACTTCGACAAAGAATAGGGTGATCCATGCTTTCTTTTGAAATATACCCCCGACACTACATGATAGCTACTGTTCGAAGCATTCCTTTACCACCTTGGGAGTAACCCATCTAATTCCCCACCACTCAAGACAAGAGCTCCATGTTCTCCAAGCATACATACATTCAATGAAGAGGTGGTCAACTGTACAGGCACCATTTGTCATCTTCCGCTATGATTCCTAAATTCTAGAGACGTCCCTTCATGTTCATCTTTCCTAGTAAGGCAAGCCATACTAATATTTCCACCTTAGGTGGAGCTAACCCCTTCCATACTCCACATACAAGATGATCAATGAAAAGGTTTTTAATGGTACTCCAAGAGGCTTCCATAAACGATTTAACCGAATACGTACCTCCATTTCCATGTGCCCAAGTAGCAGAGTCCTATAAATTCTTTGATAGGGAGCTTGTGTTGAGAATCAACCAAAGTTCCGACATTGCCGGTTCCTCTCGAGTAAATTGGCGGCGTCTCCAATTCAGGACGCCTCTCCAAGATACACCATCTCAAAAGTCCATATTGTTAATAAAGTGGTTTTGTTGTAACAACACTCTATACCAATCTGGAAAATGCTTCTCAAGGTGCTCCTCCCCAACCCATATATCCTTCCAGAACCTAATGCGTTTGCCATCTCCTAGTCTCAACTGTAATCCTTTAGTTATGCTGCGAACTTTAGGATTTGACTTTGGCAGTTCTGTGATAGTGCTCCCTGGGCTTCGGTAATTTGTAGGCTAGTTTGCTAGCAAAATTTTGTTTATGGATCTACCATGTCTTGAACATAAGACACGCTTCCATAATGTGGACCCTTCCTCCGAAAATCTCCACCACCATTGGAATAACAGGGCTGCATTTTTCATCATGAGGTCCCCGACACCTAAACCTCCTAAGAGTTTCGGCAACTGAATAACTTCCCATTTGACGGATGACAAATATCGTTCTTTATCATTTTCATTCCAAAAAAAGCGCCTTTGCATTTTAATTATCTTCTTACTCACTTTGTTCGGCATCTTAAAGATCGATAGGTAATATGTTAGGAGGTTATTTAAAATTGTTTAATAAGAGTGAGTCGACTTCTCTTGAAAGGGACTTACCCTTCCACCTCGAGAGCTTCCCCTCAATATGATCAATAATTGGCTTCCACATTGTCTCGAGCCTGGGATTTGCGCCTAGCAGTACACTGAGGTATTTTATAGGAAGGGTTTCAACCTGGCATGCCATGCCCTCAACAAGATTAACAGCCCAGTCTTCCGGTACACTTATGCAGGTCAGGGAGCTTTTTGTGTAGTTAATGTGAAGTCCAGCAAGAGCTTCAAAGCAGCTCAAAATTGAAAGAACTAAAGAACGATTTATCATTATGGCCACTTTAGGTGGTTGCCTATTATTTGTTAGGTAAATCTTGATGCAAAAGCGTAAACCCTAATCACTTGATTCATTTCAAATAATATGACTCACACAAAAGAGAAGTAAACAAATATATGAGAAAAAAAGAACAAACACGAACACACAAGGATTTACGTGGAAACCTCTCTACAATCGAGAGGGGAGAAAACCACGAGCGGAGATGGAGATTCTTTATTGATACTTGAACGGAAGAATTACAACGACACTTCCTCTTGACGAGATATATGAAAGAATTACAAACCACTTTCTCTTAACTCTCGTAGGGTTTTTCTCTCAGACGTGGGGGCGCTCTCTCACTTTGATTGGATGACGAAAATAGAAACCATAGTCCCAATATTTATAACCGAGGGCTAAGGAAGGTCCCGATCGATCAGGACAACCCCGATCGATCGGCCCTCTTGCGGCCCAAACAAAGAAAATTCAATTAAATCACCCAATCGATCGGTGACCCCTCGGCAACCCATAAACTTAAAACAAGTAATTTGAGACACAATCCTAACAAATCTCCACCTTGGCTCAAATTACATACATAAAAGAATTTCCTCCACCTTCTCTACTAAACACCCCACACACGGGGTTATCTAGACAAAACACAAAACCTAACAGAGTCCGAGCGAAGCTTGAATTTCTTACTAGGTAGCAACTGAGTAAACATATCTGAAAGGTTATCAGCAATGCCAATCTTCTTCTTCTCTGAATTGGCTCTTGACAGATTATCTGAAACAGCTACCTGCTACTAAACTGTGTTACTCAAGTGAAACTGAAAACTCTCTGGCTTACTCACCTGACTTGAATCATAATCAACTAATGACATCTTCTGTGGAGACAATAACGAATACTCATCAAACGTGACATCTCTACTCGTCAGTAATTGTTTGAAGCGAAAACCTTTCTGCTTCCCATAAAGCCCTTGTTCACAGAATATCAGTCATGTGGACTGACCACACAAAGAGCCCCTCGCACTGTGCTCAGACAGACCCCGAAGGGTTTCTATTTTCGTCATCCAATCAAAGTGAGAGGGCACCCCCACGTTTAAGAGAAAAACCCTACAAGAGTTAAGAGAAAGTGGTTTGTAATTCTTTCATAGATCTTGTCAAGAGGAAGTGTCGTTGTAATTCTTCCGTTCAAGTATCAATAAAGAATCTCAATGTCCGCCCGTGGTTTTCTCCCCTCTCAATTGTAGAGGGGCTTCCTCGTAAATCCTAGTGTGTTTGTGTTTGTTTTTTCTTTCTCATATTTTTGTTTACTTCCCGTTTGTGTGAGTCATATTATTTGAATCGAATCAAGTGATTACGGTTTACACTTCCGCATCAAGATTTTCCTAACAAATTGATATAAGAGTATATCAGATTTGTTAAGATTCTTCACAAACTAGTATCAGAGCCCTATTTATTTTGATTTGATATTATGGCGTCCACAATTAGATCCAAAGTTGAGAAGCATGGTGGTCAAGGGAGCTTTAGTTTATGGTAGGTTCGCGTTAAGGGCCTCTTGACACAAAGTGGCTTGAAGAAAGCTTTATACGGGAAAGAGAAGAAATCAGAGAGTCGGGCAGAAGCACAATGGGAGGAGTTAGACGAAAAGGCTCTCACTGCAATTCATATGTGTTTTACTGATGATGTTTTGATAGAAGTTCTGGAAGTGAGGACCGCTAAGGAGTTATGGGAGAAATTGTAGGATATGTTCTGTTTCAAGTTAGTCTCCAACAAACTCGCAGTTAAGCGTCGGTTATTCACGTTTTGTATGTCAGAAGGTACGTCAATTAAGAATCACATCAATGAATTTAATTCAATTATTAAAGATTTGAAAGAATTGGATGATATTCCTAAGGATGAAGATCAGACACTGTTGTTGTTATGTTCTCTCTCTGCTTCATATAAGGGTTTTGATGAAAGCATGATTTATGAAGGTAGACAAACCGTATCTATTGATGAAGTTAAGAGAAACTTACTGAGTTAACAATGAGTAGATAGAAAATTATCTGATTCTGTTAATAACTTAGGTAGTGGTTTATTTGTGAGAGGGAGAACAGAGTATGATCATAGTGGAAGCAAGTCTATTTCTAGGTATTAAGACCTAACCTGTAACTACTGTCATAAGAAAAGGCACACTAAGAAAGACTGTTACAAGCTTAAGAGAAAACTTGAAGCAGATAACAGGTCTGACCAGAGATCCATAGTAGCTAGTGTTATGGATGATGAGATTGATGGTAATCTACTGTCTGTGTTTGAACCTCAGTCCAGTTTGAGAGATAGTTGGGTTTTGGATTCGGGTTGCTCCTATCATGTTTGCCCCAACTGGGATTGGTTTTCCACGTACGAGTTAGTTCGAGGTGGAGTTGCTTTGATGGGTAATAATACCTCATGCAAAGTTCTGGGTATAGGAACAATTCGTTTTAGGATGTTCGATGGCACTATCAGGGTTTTGAGGGATGTTCGCCATGTTCCTGATTTGAAGAAGAATCTCATCTGTTTAGGTACTCTTGAGTCTAAAGGGTACAGGTGCACAGCTGAAGGTGGAGTTTTGAAGGTTGTTAAGGGTGCTTTGATAGTCATGAAAGGCAGAAGGGTAGGTACTCTGTATGAGCTTGTCGGTTCCACAGTTGCAAGATTTGTTGCAGTATCTTCATTATCGTTGTTGATGTTAATGTATTTTCAAATTGTGTAATGAAATTGTGAATGGAGTGTTACGAAATTGGTCCCAAATGTGTGTTCTAAATGTTTTGAAGTGTGTTGGGATGTGTGTCGACACACATTCTTACAGAAACAGGGACGCAGAGGTGTGTGTCAACACATAGGGCCCGTATGTCGACACATCGATCAACAAAACTGAATCTGCAGAACTGTGTGTCGGCACACAGGGATAATTTTTACCAGTTTTCATGCGATAACTTCCCTGGTTTTGCATCCCTTTTTTGGGGTGTGTTTTGGGATGTCTTCTTTCACTTGATCTATTATATATATACCCCACCAATTTGATTGATGAATGATGATGAAAAAGATCTTTGCATTTGAAAAACGGTCGTTCTCTTACATCTCCATATATCTCCCTTTACATACTTTCACTGCACTTTATTTTAGTTGTTGTTGTATCCCCGAGACTATTTCATACGCCGAAATAAGTCTTAAGGAAAGTGACTTCACGCCTCGAAACCTGTAGATCGAAAGTTACCCGTTTACTTGATTTTGCAAGTGTATACACCAACAATCTTAAGACTTAGATTCACGTTTGGGATCTTGGATTTGATATGCCTTCGTCACTAAGAGAGATGACCTCGAACTTCATAAAGTTGGCTCGTTTCGATGGCGGGAATTTTCGCCGCTGGCAAAGGAAGATGCACTTCCTTATAACGACGCTCAATGTGGTGTATATTCTGAATACACCATATCCTGCACCCCCCACTGCTGAGGAGGAGGATACACTGGTCGAGCAATGAGTCCGGTTGAAGTGGGAGAATGATGACTACATTTGTCGAGGGCACATACTAAATGGGATGATTGACGCCCTCTTCGACATCTATTCCACCATCCCGACCGCTAAGGAACTATGGGACGCACTCAAGGCATGGTACATGGCAGAAGACGCCACAAGTAAGAAATTTTTAGTTAGTCAGTTTAGTAACTATAAAATGGTGGATGGTCGTCCGATTATGGAGCAATTCGATAAAATTGAACGAATTTTGAATAATTTTAAACAACATAATATGAACATGGACGACACCATTGTTGTTTCGTCTTTGATTGACAAACTTCCCCCTTCTTGGAGAGACATTAAGAAGTCTCTCAAGCACATGAAGGAAGACAAGTCAATCGAAGAATTGGCTAATCATTTGAGAATTGAGGAAGGATACAGGTTACAGGATGACAGCAAGGACTGCCCCGGTGACATTCGAAAAATCAATGTCACAGAAGAAGGCCAGACGAGTAAGAGGACCAAAAGAACCGGACACTTCCACAAGAAACGCAGCGAAAAGAAAACCAAGTTGGTTTGTTGGGAGTGTCATGCGCCCGATCACTTGAGGAGGGATTGCATCCGCCTTAAGAACAATAAGGGGAAGGGGCAGGATCATCATAACAAAAATTCGAACGATAAGTTCGTTGCGATAATCTCGGAGATCAACCTCGTCAAGAGTGATGACTCTTGGTGGGTTGGCTCGGGGGACACAAAACACGTATGTAAAGATAAAGGTTTCTTCACAGAATTGGAACCCGTGAACAACGATATTGTATTGTTCATGGGCAATGGAGCGAGTATACTGGTGAAGCGAAAGGGAAAAGTTGACTTATTTTTCACTTCTGGAAAAACCCTTACCCTACCCGACTTATACTATGCCTCGGAAGTAAAGAAGAACCTTGTGTCTGGTGGTCTGCTCAACATGTTCGGGTTTAAATTAGTCTTTGAGTCTGACAAGATTGCACTATCTAAGGGGGACGTATTTTTTGGAAATGGGTATCTCTGTAACTGTATGTTTAAATTGAATATTGATAATAAAAATGGTAGTTCTGTTTATTTGTTTGACTCTAATTATTTATGGCATTATAGATTAGGACATGTGAATTATCGTAAAATGCGTGAAATGGCTAGTTCGATGTTGATTCCACATGTTGGAAAAGTAGATGATATGTGCATGCTAACGAAAACAACCAAGTTACCGTTTTCATCGGTACGAAGAGAAACGAATTTGCTTGACTTGATACATAGCGACTTGTGTAACTTCAAAAATACTCCTACTATAGGGGAAAATGATATTTTATCACTTTCATTGATGACTGCTCGAGATATTGCTATGTATATCTGATTAATTATGAACATGAGTCGTTAGAAAGATTTAAAGCATATAAAGCCGAAACAGAACTACATTGTGAAACCTTCCTGAAACGACTTAGGTTGGACTGTGATGGAGAGTATTATGACCCCAAGTATTTCGAATCCACCGGTATAGTGCATGAAATTACCGCACCGTATACGCCACAATAGAATGGCGTGGCTGAGAGGAAAAATAGGACTCTTACTGAAATGGGTATTTCCATGTTGTCATATTTCGGTCTCAGCGATGGTTTTTGGGGTGAGGCGATGTTAACAGCCTGTCACATTTTGAACAGTGTTCCAAATAAGGAAAGAAAAATGACCCCATATGAACATTGGAACGGCAGACCTCCTAAGTCGAATTATCTTAAAGTGTGGGGGTGTAGGGCCGTAGTTAGAGTCCCTGAACCTAAACATAAAAAGTCAGATGAAAGAGATATCGATAGCATATTTGTAGGGTATGCACTGCATAATAAAGCGTATCGATTCTATATAATTGAACCAAATGATTATGTTGGTATTAATACAATAATAGAGTCGAGAGATGCATTCTTTGATGAGAATCGGTTCACTTCTATCCCTAGACCGAGAGATTATGTACCGGTTGATAACGACACACTAGTGTCATATGGTGATGATGATGTTCACCATGAGAGGGAACAAACCTCTGATTCTACTCTAGAACTCTGAAGGAGTAAGAGAGTAAGGAAAGAGAAATCTTTCAGATCGGACTTCTATACCTTTTTGGTAGAAGGTTCGAGAAATGATGTGGACTCTGTTGTACCACGTTGTCATGTCATGGAGGCTGACCCTATGACGTTTGATGAGGCAATGAGGTCTCATGATGCCACTTTTTGGAAAGAGGCAATTAATGATGAGATGGATTCCATCATGGGCAATAATACCTGGATATTAGTGGATCTTCCACGAGGTAGTAAGCCGATTGGGTGTAAATGGATCTTCAAGAAGAAGATGAAAGTATATGGGACTATTGATAAGTTCAAGGCCCGATTGGTGGCTAAAGGGTTTGCCCAGAAACATGGGTTAGACTACTTTGACACTTATGCCCCTGTAGCAAGGATATCAACTATAAGAGTGTTAATTGCTCTTGCTTCTATGTATAAACTCAGTGACGGAGGTGAAAACGGCATTTCTGAATGGTGAATTAGAAGAGGAAGTGTACATGAAACAACCTGAAGGGTTTGTTGTACCGGGCCAAGAGAGGAAGGTATGTAGACTCATATGCTCTCTATATGGGCTGAAGCAAGCCCCGAAACAATGGCATCAAAAATTTGATGAGGTTGTTCTGAACAACGGGTTCATGATAAATGAATTGGATAAGTGTGTATATAGCAAATTCGAGAATGGCAAAGGTGTCATAATTTGCTTGTATGTGGATGACATGCTGATATTCGGTACGGATCTAGAGCAAGTAGAGAGGACTAAAAGGTTTCTCTCTAAGAGCTTTGCTACAAAAGACATGGGTGATGCTGAGGTAATCCTTGGTATAAGGATTGTAAGGAATGGGGACTCCATATCCTTGACTCAATCCCACTATGTGGAGAATGTGTTGAAGAGATTCAACTGTGGTGCACGTACACCGGTGCTCACACCCATGGACCCAGGCATGAAATTGGCACCGAATAGGGGCCCACCGATTTATCTTTTGGATTATGCCTGGGACATTGGGTGTCTAATGTATGCCATGACGAGCACTAGGCCTGACATAGCCTATGCTGTTGGAAAGCTTAGTAGACATACTAGCAATCCGAGTAAATTTCATTGGCAAGCGGTCTCTAGAGTACTGAAGTACCTGAAGAGTAGCATAGACTATGGTATATTGTATGCGGGATATCCCCCGATTTTGGAGGGATACTCAGATGCCAGTTGGATCTCTCATGGGGAGGATCATGCATCAACGAGTGGATGGGTTTTCTTACTCGGTGGAGGCGCAGTTTCTTGAGGTTCCAAGAAACAGACCTGTATATCTGATTCTATGATGGCAGCGGAGTTTATAGCTCTTGCTTCCGCGGCTAAAGAAGCCGAATGGTTAAAGGATCTCTTGTATGAGATACCTTTGTGGCCTAAGCCGATCTCACCGATCTCTATCCATTGTGATAGTCAAGCTACGCTTTCTAAAGCGTACAGTGAGGTGTACAATGGGAAGTCTCGACAAATTGGTATGAGGCATAGTATAGCGTGGCATGTGATTCGAGAAGGTGTCATCACTGTGGATTTTGTAAGGACAAGTCAGAATCTCGCAGATCCGTTCACAAAAGACCTTGCTAGAGACTTAGTCTTGAAAACGTGCACAGGGATGGGGTTGAAACCTGTCGTTTTTAGTCACCCATGATTGGCCCTCAACTTGATGCCTAGTCAGACGCTAGGTCTCGGGTTCAATGAATGAGTTTTATCATCCGTGTGGCTGCAAGCACAAAAGAATTTTGCCATCCCATGTGTGAAGTGCTTGGTACTGCGTCAAAGATTTAAAAGATGAGCGTATGCTCTTAATGGACCAGGCCTTGATAATCTTGTAACAGAATGTCGGTCGCAGGACATGATCTGTTGGGGTCCACCTTAGTGAGTGTGAAGTTTGGCCGCTTCAAGGGGTGATTTTTGACAAAGGGTTTAGCCCTGATACATTCGCGAAGGGTACAGGACGCACGGTGTCATATGTGTCGATCTGGGAGGTGTAAGGTATGTACGGGGAGTAGATAGCCTAGTGCGTGGCGATGTGTTCAGTTAGTTAAAAGGGTTGAGTGGTTCAAAGCTTAGTCTATCATCTTCGATCCGATTAATTGCAAACATGTCATCACTAGCTGGGGGTTCAATCGATAAACCCCCTCATTGATGGGCGACATGGCCTCCTTTAACTTAAAGATGTTGTTTGTGAGAATGACTGTAATTTGAAAATAGTGGAGAAATGTTGATATATGTTCAAATTGTGTAATGAAATTGTGAATGAAGTGTTACGAAATTGGTCCCAAATGTGTTTTCTAAATGTTTTGAAGTGTGTTGGGATATGTGTCGACACACATCCTTACAGAATTAGGAATGCATAGGTGTGTGTCGACACATAGATCAGCAGAACCGAGTCTGCAGAACTGTGTGTCGACACACAGGGACAATTTTTACCAGTTTTTGCATGATAACTTCCCGGGTTTTGTACCCCTTTTTTGGGGTGTGTTTTGGGACGTCTTCTTTCACCTGATCTATTATATATACCCCGCCATTTTGATTGATGAATGATAATGAAAAAAGATCTTTGCATTTAAAAAACGGTCGTTCTCTTACATCTTCATATATCTCCCTTTACATACTTTCACTCCACTTTATTTTGGTTATTGTTGTATCCCCAAGACTATTTCATGCACTGAAACAAGTCTTAAGAAAAGTGACTTCACGCCTCGAAACCTCTAGATCGAAAGTTACCCGTTTACTTGATTTTGCAAGTGTATACACCAACAGTTGACAGAACCATATATCACAAATTCAGGACGTTTGAGATTGGATCATTCAGGTGAAGTTCCAATATTTATAACCACGGGCTAAGGAAGGTCCCGATCGATCAGGACAACCCCGATCGATCGGCCCTTTTGCGGCCCAAATAAAGAAAATTCACTTAAATCACCTGATCGATTGGGCTTCCCTCCCGATCAATCGGTGAACCCTCGGCAACCCATGAACTTAAAACAAGTAATTTGAGACATAATTCTAACAACTTCCTTACATGATGTTGTGCTAGAACTCTCTTAGATGAGGGACCTCTTGTGTATCGAAAGAACATAATTTACAGGCATGCAAGGGAAGAGCACAGAAGAAAAAAACAATGAAAAAGAGAAAAAATAAACTGGAAGAGGGGAGAGAGATAAAGAATGTATTGAAGGAGAAATAAGAGAAAAATTAAAGAAAGAGAGAAAAACTGCTATATGAGTTCAATAATATATTTGGAAAAAAAAAAAGTTTTCTAAGCTACTCTTTGACTTATCCGTTCGATATATAAATTCACTACATTTCTTAAGAATCATAACATTACTTATTATTTTTCATACAAATGATTTCGTGCTTCATTTACATCAACTAAACAAGATACAGTACAAGCAACCGAATATAATATTACACACCAAACCACCTTAATCAATATAAATATTGATCCCTCAAAAGCAAAAGAAAAAATAAAGAAGAAAAATGCAATCATCAAACCAGTATATATTGAAGTCAACAACGTACTTGAACTTATCATCCAACCTAATATTTTTCCATGCCTTTATGAAAAATAAAATAAAATCGTAACCTTGGCTTATTCAAGCAAGTTCCACTAGTCTTTATTATCTTCAATAACCTAGCTGTAAAATAAAACATGTATAAGATTTATAAGTAATAATAAAAGAAACAATTGAATACATAAAATATGAACAGACTATAAACAATAATATTAAGTAATTCTTTTATAAAACATCGAGGGAAGGTATTCTTTTTTGCATGTGTTTTTAAGCATGGATGCAGATTTTATATTTTTTTGAATTTAAAATTTTAGTATTTGTAAATGTAAATTTGAAATCAAATACATGAATTTATAAAAAACCAATCATGGACTCTCACTCATCAGTTTAAGCTTTCGGAATAGGTGGTTCCTTGACATGGTATAAGAGCCTTGTTGACCAAAGTGTCATAAGTTCGAATTCCAACATTCCCTACTTTCAATATGAATATAATTTAAGCACAAGGAATGAGATGGGCCTGTGCAATATCTACACTTCAAGCCCAATAGGCATTTGTGTGATGGGGCATATTAGAGTATAAAACTAATCATGGGCCTTCACCCATCAACTTATGCCTTTAGGTGAGATGGATCCTTAACAGTATTTACAAAAGAATACTTAGCAACGACTTAAATTGTAATGTAAAAGAAATAGAAAAAATGAGGCGGCATTTGCATGATCCACGTGAGTGACAAAATGAAAAGTATTTTTTCAAAAATGTCACTTTTGAAAATATCTTTTTTGTTTATGGTTTGATTCGCTGAGCGATGCTATTTAGTGTTATCTTCATGTTGTTTTTTTAATTTCATTTCAAGAATATTGCCCATTAAGATACTTTTGCCACATTAATACAACAAAGAAAGAATGGTACAAACATCAATACTATAAAAGATAAACGTACCATTTAGTTGCACACTGACGAGATCAAAAGTCTCCAACAAGCCAATCGAATCCTAATCCATTAAAACAAGAGACACTTTAATAACACATTATTCACATTTAGATGTTCAAAACACAATAAGAAAGAAATCATACATACAATTCTAATTTGTTGTTAGTCCAATGACTTCAATTCGCTAGCAGTGTAACTCTTGTAGCATTCCCCTCTAATTTTGTAATAGAAGAGCACGGTTCCCACATGTTCAACTATTCCAAAATCTGGTCCATCATTAGGCAACACTCTAAAGGCGAATTCTTTCGGCATACAATAGGCGCGAATAGCTCGAAGATTTTTTAGGTAGCAGATGCCTGTTGATCACACTCCATTTGTGAATCCACTAACATAGCATCATCATGTAGATGAAATGGAGTATTTACACTATTGGTCCCTAATCTTTGTAAATGTATTTATATTCTCCTTTTTTTTCTTTTTTTAAAATAGTCACGAATGTTTATAAAGATGTTCATAAAGATGGTCATATTTGTCTCTCATGTTCTCCTTCGTTTAGTACAGTCTATTGTTTTATTTTTATTACAAAAACAGTTCCTAATCTTTTATTTTTACCTAAGGCTAGTCACTAATTGGGGACCAATTTGTTCATAAAATTAAAAAAAAGAGGAACTACTCAAAGAAAAAAAGAAGGGACCAATTTCAACAAATTCAAAATATTGAACAAAAAAAAAAAAAAAAAAAAGAAGAAACCTATTTGAATAAACTTCAAACATTAGGGACCGAGAGTGTAAATAGCTCCATAAGGGATATATTGATATATAAGCTTATTATGATGATCAGTCTAATGACAATTGGTTTTGAAATTAAATCTCACAAGAGCTTTTTTGTAGACATGATATATAAATTTTATGAAATAAATTCACATACCAGGAGGAAATATCTTCAACCTTGGGAGAGGACCAAGTTTAATAAGCAGCAATTGAGGCAATGCTCCTTCCTCTATAGTCACTGTTTTCAAATTGTGCATATCATAAAGCTTTAAAATTCTAAGCTTTGGAAACCAATTCACACAAAATTTTAGTTCTTCGCCAAGATATGCGTCATGTAATACAAGCTTTAACAGATACTGAAGTTTTTGAAGCACTTTGAGCATACTAATTTCCATTCTTGACCACATCAAACTTAACACACTAAGATTTTTCAGGTCAATAATCCAATCAGGAATATTCTCCAGGCGGCCTCTCAAGTATACTCGTCGAACACGCTCAGGAGGAGATGAAACAAACTGCAAGTCAAGTATCTCATCTTCACTAGTTGAACCCACTTCCAAGGATTCAAGTTGGCTCATTGAAGCAATTGATTCACACAGTATTTTCCCACTTTCTTTTGGAACCTTGCTAATACCAAGTTTCTTTAATTGCGTTAACTTACTTAGTTCTCCGATTAGGCCAAACCTATGATTCGCCTCAATAAGGTACAACTTTTTAAGATCTTTTGGGAAACAATTTCCCCCATCTTCTAGCTTAAGTCCTCTTAGAGCGTTCATGGCACAATCATTGTCATAATCAAAGTAGTATCCGATAAGATACTGCAACTTACGTAGCCGTTGGATTTCATTAGGCAGCTCATAAACAAGGGAGTGTTTGAAGTCTAAAGTTTGTAAGTTGTGGAGCTTTCCTATTTCACTCGGGAGAACTTTAACTTTGGTGTACCTGATATTCAAATACCTCAAATGAAACAAATTACAAATTTCCTTCGGGAGAAAGTCCACTGGAGCGTTAATAATACTTAGAACTTTTAAGAGCTTAAAAGCCGAAGTTAGTATGGATATACAGGAAGAAGAAATTTGATCTACTTTATAGAGAGTGACAGAACGAATCCCAAAGTTATTGATGTTCTTAATGACCTTGTCTGTTTTGCTTCTAATGATGGAAAGACGACGCGCTTTTCCCTCAAAGCTCGGGTACTTATCATCCCATAACTGACTATAACTCCACTCTTCAGATTTCTTAAGGATGATGTCCCACAATAGGTTATGACACCTTAGCCTCCTAACTTTACCATCCACGTCGGCATGGGATACTACCAAACTCCTACTTACAAGCTCTGTCAAGTACTCATCTGCAACTTGTTCGGCTGATTTTCCTCTAGTTTCTTTCACGAAACCTTCAGCGATCCAAAGTCGGATTAGCCTTCCCTTTTTAATGGAGTAACCCACAGGAAACATCCCAAAATACATGAAACACAATTTCAAGTAGTATGGCAAGTCACAATAACTAAGCGATAAGATATTTGTGACATGTGAAAGGTGAGGATTTGTCACCATCTCACAACCTAGAGTAGATTCGAGTTTTTGCCATTCGTCCAAACTCTTTCTTTTTGTAGACAACATACCACCAATTGCAACAATTGCTAGAGGTAAACCTTGACAATTTCTAACAATATTTTGGCTTAACTCTTTCAGCTCGATTGGACACCCATTTTCGTCCTCTGAATGGAACACATTCTTGCAGAAGAGTTCAAAAGCTTTATCCTCAGATAAAGGTTTTAGCTTGTAGATCTTATCACTCGGTGACTCTTTACTGGTCAAAGCAACATCTTCATTACGTGTTGTGATCAGCACCCGACTACCCTGATTATTATCCGGCACAGCATACTTGATTAATTTCCAAAAATTAATATCCCAAACATCATCAAAAACAACAATGAAGCTTCGTTGCGCTAAGTATTTTCTTAGCTCTTTAAAAAGCATTGTTTCATCCATTTTATCCATTTCTGCAGGGAGAGACTCATTTCTTCCGCGATAAAATTCCTTTAATGTCATCCTTAGAAGTTCATCATTCTTATGTGATTGAGAAACTGTAACCCAAGCTTTGAAATAGAAGTGGCGAATAATAGCAGGATGATCATAAACTTTCCCTATCAAAGTTGTTTTTCCAAGCCCACCCATACCTACAACTGAAACTACTGTGCGGGTTCTTGGGCCTTTTACTAACCAGTTGATGATGACATCTCTGTCAGACTGTAGTCCCACAACTTCAGCATCCGCAACAAACAATGAAGTAATGCGAGGATCATACCTTGAATCAGACCATGTACTTCTACTTGATCTAGGTTCAGACGAGCTGATTAAGCCATAAGTTTTACCCCTTTCTTTGATTTCTCGAATATTCTCTTTGATTTGTTGCACTTCAGCTGCAATCTCATGTCGTGGCTTCACTATCGCGATGCAACTCAGTACCCTTTTGATGCAAAGCAAAAACTAGAGAAAATTAGGATTTACCGACCAAAACAAAAAAAAAAAAAAAAAAAAAAACCCTAAAGATAGAACACTAACAATAGATACTCAAGCTTTATTCAAAGGTTTGCATTTTACTTTATGAACAATGTATATGTGACGAAATAATTTCTAACTTTTTTTGCGTTTCAAATGAAGCAATTAGGTTAAAAAACCTTTTATCCTTTATGAAGACTAAATGGTTTCCGTTCATTGTGGGGCAGTCAATATCCTCACAATAGAAGAAAACCCTTCTGTATTTGTTGTTCTTGTTATTAAATAATGCAAAAAAATAATAGAACTAAAACATTTCTTAGAATCCCCATATTCCATATGTTAAATTTTACCAGGCTTTTTGGCTTGACTCACAAAGTTAGCATGCATGCATAAAAGCCCTAGTAGGGGTTTCACCCTAAACCAATCAACATTAGATGGTGTAACCTACTAGACTTGTATATTGATACATTTTCTCTCACAACTCTAGTATAGTGTGGAGTCCTTTAACACCATATCTTGCATAATCTATCATTACCTGCGTAGGAAAGCACCAAAGTCCCTATGATGAGGGCGTTCAGACCGTAAAGCTGTATAAAGAACATACTTATCAATTACATCTTCTAAATGATAAGCAACTTCCCTAAGCTGCCTTACCCACGTCTTGACCCCATCGCTAGTAACTTCCTTCTCAGCCCTTTCATCCGCATCCTTAAGAAAAGATTGGATAGTCTCGAGCTGAACTTTAATGTCGCCAACATCTTTGTGAATTCCATGCAAGAAAGTTGCTTCTTCCACTAATAATGGGACTAGGTTTTGGAGTACAAGTCCCACTATTGCCTCAGCCATTGAATGGACTTTTTTATGGGGTTTGATTTTGGTAATACATGTGGGATAAAAGGGGTTTTATATGATATATAATATATTCTTACTAGAGGTGTAATGGAGAATGTTTTAACTGTTCATGGATTCTTGTCATTTAGGTTGTCAATTTTTTTTAGGGAATTTATCATTTCAATTTTTTGAGGTTGAACCTTTATCATTAAGTGTTCCTGGAATCATATTCTTGATTAGAGCTCGATCAAAACCAATGACAGGACTATTCATGGATTCATATTCTTGTACAACTCTATGGAAACCAATAACAAGACTACAAATGAACATTGAGTAATGCGTAGGGTGTCCATTTATTTTAGAGAATTTATCACTAAGTTCTATGACGTTTACACATTTATTATTAAGTGCATTGACATTTCATTATATACGCATCGAATCAAAATGTAAACCTTTGTTGAGCTCTGATACCACTTGTGAGGACCGTCTACAGAACACTGAAACCCTAAATAAAAATAGCAATCATAAATAAAAGGGAATTGGTGAGTAAAGATCAAGAATACCAAATTTTGGATGTTTCAATTGAAACCTACAACCATGGAATGGAACACAATAATTTTATTATATATTTGAAAGTTTACATGAAACGTCTCAACTATTAATCTTTTTTTTTTTTTTGGTAAGTCAGTGTGATATACCACATATGAAGAAAATATATTTGTACAAATCTACAAGGGACATACCCTGAGTCATGGCTAGAAAGGTCTGCATCAATGAATCAAAAATTGAATCAAAGAAAGCCAAAAAGCATTAAAGGACGACATGAAAAATAATGCAAAAGCAAAAAAAAGT
The DNA here is from genome assembly GCA_018398585.1 of Simmondsia chinensis. NCBI lineage: Eukaryota > Viridiplantae > Streptophyta > Magnoliopsida > Caryophyllales > Simmondsiaceae > Simmondsia > Simmondsia chinensis. The sequence goes on from JAGTTD010000014.1 coordinate 4,712,680, forward strand.
TAGAAGTCAAACAAAACTAATGCTCAATTCCCCAAATTCTACAAAAGTTGAGAGTGACGCTGAGCACCATGAAGTGTTGGAGCAGCAATGAGATGGCTATAAACCATCCTATGATCTCCTCAATAAAAACTGAAGAAGGTATACACTAAAAGAGCTGAATCCTTAGGTTACGCCTCACACTAGAGGAAATAAACCATTGTAGAGAGGCAAAGGCGGGCTAAAATACAATCCACCCAACGTCCACGGAGCTAAGTAGCAGCCCAAGAAACCAGTTCACGCTAAGGAAGCACATGCTAGGGAAAGGATGTGCATGATGATACCCTAGACCAAACAGAAGCAGAGAAGCTGTAGGTGAAGAAGAAATGGCTATGCGACTCATCATCTGAACCACACATCATGCGTGAAGACTGGGCGCCCTGAACCTAAGGTCTCAACAATTTATCACGGGTCTAAAGTCACTCATAGGACCCAAGCCATAGAATGAACGAATGCCTCGAAATGTGCGAGTAGAACCTAAAAAGATAATGGATGGAATCCTCCTCCCTCCTACAACAAATCATCTCCTAAGCCAATCTAGTTGTGAATATTCCTGAATGGTTACCCATCCACATAACATGGTCAGCTACACCTGGCTGAGGTCTGAAGTCAAAAACACATGAGCCCCATAGGTAACCGATAGAAGTCGAAGTGTGGGTTGTGGACCATTCCTATCAAACGCTCACAAGGTAGCTAGTAGTTAGCCCAAAGTGCAGTGTCACCCCCATCTCCAATGACGTATCTGAATGCTCCATCACACAAGGATCAAATGCTAGGGATGCTCCTCCATGATCAAGGAATCGATCCTGTGTATGTATAGGCACCACACTGAAAAACCCTAGCATGTCATTGGTTTCAATAGGATTGGTCCAATCCTCTACGTTGTAAAGAAGGCCTAGCACTACCAGGTTCCCTATATAACCCAATCATAGAGTGTGGAAACCATCTTGAAAAGAGCGTGATCTGCGCCTCACTCGATTGCTACATCATTGGTTATACAATATCGGTTTTTATCATTTCCACACTTGTAATATCTTTCCTTTATTATATGCCTTGCATATTATTTTTAGTTTTTTTCTTCAACATTTTTTTTTGTTGGAAAATGCTAAAACGACATATTATTTTAATAATTTATAAATAAATTTTGTCGCATTAGATTAGCTGTATTTTAACTAAAATTTTATAGATCCTGACATAGGATATTCCTCGGCGATAAAATTTAATATCTCAACCACATTCATTAAAAAAGTAAGGTACTTAATTAGATGATAAATGCTCAAAATTTAAGGTACCTAAGAGATAATTGTCATATTTTCTAAAACCTTGACAGTTAATTTTAATTTTCTGCTGCTTCTTATATATATAATATTGATATTTTTATTGTCCTATTATAATATTAAAGATAATTGGTGAAAAATGATTCTTTTATCATAAAGGAAAAGATATAATGATACGTAAGCAAGTTTTTCTTTAAACAAATGACAAAACATCTCAATCAGATTTTGATTTTGGGTTAAAGCTTGGGTTCAAGATTTTCCATACTCTCCTGATGAGATTGCGCGAAACATTGAATGTATCCGATCTTGGACTGGAAATATGCCTCTGCGACACTGATCTGCGCTGTCACTACTGGTGCTAACTTCTATTTCAAGGATGTGTGGCCTGATGTTGATTTTGTTGTAATATGTTAGAATTGTATGGTGGGGCCAAAGGGATGTTTCAATTTTATCTCTCCCAACACACATTTCGTTTTGGCTTTTGTTTTAGTCTTGGTTTTGGTTTTTGGTTTTTGATTGTGGGTATACCACTGATGTATTACTGGCCCCTAATAGCTAGTCTACGCTTAGCGAAAGTGAGTGCGCCTGTCTTGTATCGCGCTTCGGCATTACTTATCGAAAAAAAAAAATCAAATTTTGATTTTTCTCATAAAATCTTTTATGAAAGAAAAATAATTTCAAAAATTTACTCTTTTCTTTAAAGAAACAGAGCCTTGAAGTAATTTTCAATGGACTAAAGAAGTCGATAACCGTTGAAGATATCATATGCTAGTCTTACAATTCTTGATCAGCTAGAGTTCAACTCATTTTGTTTCATGTAGAATTTATTCTCTTATTGTTACTACTTTTGTTCCTTTAACTTAAGCATCTAATTAAACACATATTTCTCAAGTCTATGCATTTTCAAGGAAGCAACTATTTCAAAAGTTTAAACTAAATAGGTGATAGCTCGGATATTATTTGATACTCTAACATGAGCTCCTTGCACTTGCTCATTTGGTTTATGCATGAAATCACTTTATACTTTGTGTTGAAATAGATACTAAGAAAGAGCATTGTAAAAGATTCAAACTCATAACTACGTAGTCAATAAGACTTTCATTCCATTTTAAGAAATTCACTGTCTCACAAACTTAAGCTTGAGCTTCATGGTTAGTGCGGTTAGGTTATAATCTGTGGTTTTATAGATTCACGTCATGCAAAAATTGCAGTTTATAATAGTCTAATGGTTGCAGTCACAGAGTTCAAGGATGCAAATGTCATGGACATTGGTTAATAGGTTGTGATAGTTGTATTTGGTTTTGATCATAAGTTATTTTTGTTAGTGAAATACAATATGTGTTCATTGCACGAGGTGTTAGCTATTACAATAGCTAGTTCATAGTTTGTTACATTATAATTTGAATTTTCGAGGGAAAAGCAAATTAATCAAATGTAAAGTGCATGATTAAATATATAGTATAAAGAATTTAGTATAACTTTCCCTTCCTTCCCTTGGTGCCAACTCCTCTTCACGTCTCCACAAGTTGATAGAAGGTAAACAAGCAAGTTCAACCTAGCATGGATGAATTGTGGCTCATCCCCCCTCATTCATATCTTATGATGACTATAGAATTACACTGAGAGAGGTGGCTGCTAGTATTTGAACTCGTGACCACTCGGTCAATAAGGTGCTAGTACTTATTAAAAAGCTAACTATCCAATAAGTTCTAGCTTAATGGTTTGCATGTTTTGCTTTACATCAAGGGGTTTAATTTGTATAGATATAAATGAGTTGTCGTGCATAGGATCAAATTGCAGTTTATAGTCGTACAACAATTGCAATCATAGAGTCCCAGATAGACAATATTATGGTTGCCGGTCAACATGTTTTGACAATTGTATTTGTTTTTCAAGGGATCGTAACTTGTATACAAAAACACATTAGTAGATATATTTTCGTTAGTGAAATACAATATATAAGTGTGCATCAAGCATTAGCTATAAATATTACATTAAATCATTGTTTTCATAAATATTACGGTAATTTATCTTATGAATTCCTTTATTTTGTCCCTTGAGCTAATCTAATCTTTACTCTTTTATTTATGTCAATTTAGTCATAGTGTGAAATTGACGTTCAGTTGGCAACAAAATTTCTTAAGGTAGGGTCACGTGTGTGTTTAAATTAGATCTACATGTAGATTTGTATTGAACTATTTTAATTTGACATGGATGGATCATTTAAAATACATCATTAGCTTGACTTTATTTTTACCGCTTTACTAAACTAATACAATATGAATTTTATAGGGACTAATTTGAAATAATTAACAAGCAAAATATATGGCTTTTGACATAAATAAAAACATTATATATATGACTATATTCCCAAAGTTAAATATATAAATTGGTTGTAGGAGATTACTATGAATATATATAAACCATAAATATAACTTATCCACTTAATATGCATAATATAAAACTATTAATTTATAAAATTAATCATTTAATATTATTCCATTGATATAAGTATTTTTATTCCATAATATCTACACAGGATTGTTTTACTAAAATTCACATAAATTTTAGGTGCGGTTTCAACAAAGAAACTAGATTTTCTAATTTATCAATGCCAGACCTAAACTTCCTAAAATTTTTTAATGTCACACACTTTAACGCTGTTAACATCCTGTTAACTTTTCCTGACACGGCATTTAAAACAATATTTTCAAAAAATGCAAAGTTTATTTTTAAAAATATATATAAACTATTTAGATGACTAAGATATGTTTTCTATATTTAAAATATTTAAAACTTATTTTAAATAGAAATTCAAATTTTTTAAAATTATTTTCTCTTTTTATTTCAAAAATGACGTTAACAAAAACTAATGGATCTTAATAACATTAATATTAAGGTGTGATATTGAAAATTTTTGAAAAGTTTAGGTAAGACTTTGACAAATTGAAGGGACATTTATCACTTAGGTATCCTGAGATTTAAGAATTTATTACTTAGGTACTTTGACATTTCAATATATATAATGAGATTATCTAGGATTTAAAACTGTATCACTTAGGTATCTCGAAGTCCAAAAATTCTATAAATTTGGTGCCATGTTCCAAAATTATATAGATTTTAATGAAAAATTGCTAACTATAGTACATAATTATAGCAATACTTAAATGCCTTCTATCATAATATTATAGTTCATCATAAAATTCTAACATACCATATTATTTTACTAATATGTTGATATTATACGTCAAAGTTCAGTGACTTTTTTTCATATTCTGTTTGATTTTCATTGAAAAAATCGATATAACTCATACATGTTATTGCAATCATGTATTGCATCAGCATTTTATGGTGAACAATGTTCGAATTTTCTTAAAAATTTACCAAATTCCCGTATAGGATATCTAAGTGATAAAATTTTGAATATCCAAAGTACCTCATTGTATATACTGAAATGTCTTGGTACCTAACTGATAAATGACCAAATTTTAGGGTATCTAAGTGATAATTTTTTAATTAAAAATATAAGGAATTTTTGAAACTATACATAAAATTTAGGTAATATTTAATAAAAAATTTAATACAGAAATATTCTCACCTTTGGGGGAAAGAAAAAGATCCTGATTTTTTACCTAGGGTAAGAGCAGGCAAGTGTTGCTAGTAAATCTAATGGAATAATAGATATTATTAATATTAATTATTAATTATTATTAGTGCTGCATTTCTACGCAGGAACAAAATAAATGTGAAATGATTATTTTTTATGCATAGTATCATTAGGATGATTAATAATATTATATTGTTTAATAATGTTATTTCTTAGCATTCATGACGGGTATTTATTTTTAAAAATAATTTAAGTTTCACATCAACATTTCTCATTACATCAAACTCAAAATATTATTCTTAGTTTCTTTTTGACATAATTTTATTTCGTTTTGATTATGTTTTTATGTATTATTATAAAATGTAGAAATATAGGTATGTGTTTATAAATGGAGGTCTGGATGCCCTAATGAAGAGCTACTGCATGTCAATATATTGCTATAAGCTTTGTCCCAAGAAATGTTAAATTTTACTGGACCTTTAGATGAGATAACCCACAGATGATATCAACATATAAGTCCAAGTAAGGTTGTCCTTAAATGAAGTAACCTACTAGATTTATAAGTTGGTCTCATCCTTCAGTTCTTACCCTTAACAAGAGTAAAATCTTCCACAAATTTGATTTGCTTGATTTGGGAGATCATTTTTTGAAAGATTGATCATTAGCCTTATAAGTAAATGTATTTCAATTTGATATAATAGTAATATTCTTTCAATTTAAAAGTAAATAGAAGTATTTTTTTTTTTTTTTTGGTGGTCTTTTTTTCCGATAGATAGCAATAAAATGTCATGCAGAACCTGACATTCTGCAAGAGTGGAACCCGACCCACAAAAGTGGCTGCAGACAAGCAAACAAGTCAGGACAAAAAGCAAAAGACAAAAAAAAAAAGCCCCCAAAGAGTCGAGCACTAGGGCGAAGATCAGCCAAAACAGTGTAGACCAAAACAAAATGTAGCCAAACTGATAACCTCAACGCCATATCCTGTAGAAATTCTTACTTTTGCTGCAATTTCTAGGCTTAGATTAATAACCTCCATACATTTGCCAATCTTACGGACTAACCTCCAAAGAGTAGGGAACTCTTTATACCATACCTCTATCTAAGAACCAATCCTCATCTTCACCCGACATAACCATTTCTTCAAAGCATCAACTTAAAGGTTAAAACACCAATTGTTACTACCATGGACCCTAGAACACCCAACGAATACAATCGACATTAACGACCACCATGGACCAAGGAAGATGGAACCCATGCTCGCAAAAGGGGAACTCTGGACCCCGAAATGGGTCCGAGATAGCCAAAGAGATCCCACATTCTTCTTCTTCTTCTTGTTCTTCTTGACATGAGAGTATGCGGTTCCATCGGCAATGCAGCGAAAGGTGTGAAGGATCTCCTGCACTGCACCATGGTAGGCTAAGCCCAAGCTTTTCCCAATTTCCCAAGTCTGGGCAGCACATTGTATCTTTTCACGATCCCGATCTTGCACACTCGGTTGAGGCGAGGTGTCCACCAGGGGTACGAGTTGTATGGGGTCAGGGTCGGTTGAGCTAGGAGCAACAGGAGAATAGGCAGAAGGCTCAACCAAAAATCTAGAGTCTTGATTGTGAAGGATTACAGCCAGATTGATATCAGGTCTTTGGGCAAGAGCTAGTAGATCTTCCTTGATTCCTTCACTATTTTCAATGGAGACACACATACCTTCCTTAGAAGTACTATTGCGTTCCTCAGCCACTTCAACTTCTGTGTAGATGTTGGATGCAGAGGGTATGGGTGCGAGCTTGAGTAACCTATCAGGATCATCGCTCTCAGTATGATTCTCCTGTACTTCGTTGTGATATACCTTGAAATTTTATAGGTGCTTTATTGTTTAAATAATATACCTTGAAATTTAAAAGCTTTATCACCAAAGTATCGTGAAATTTAATAATTTTGTGAATCTTGTATCTTTACCCAAATTTTGTAGATTCTAGATAAACGTTATTGATGTTCAACATAAGTTCAACGATATATAATGCGGTGATTTTTTGTTAGAATATTTTATAAAAATTTCTCTCTCTTTTTTGACCACATACAAGTAGGGAAGGGAAGATAGATGAGAATCGAACCCGGATCTCGAGCATGGCACACCAAGACCACTACTAGTAGGTGATTCTCAAAATTTCTTTCTAAAAAAAGAAAAAAAAAATCACAAATTTAAAATTTAAAAAATGAAATTGTGTTGCATGTTTTTTGCTGGTCACGTGATACATGGCATTTAACAGCTAAATTTGAATATTCTAATGATTGATGTTATTATATGCTTTTAACGTGAAGTTTTCGACGGCTAAATGCATAGCCTCAATTAAATGCCAATTTTGGACAAATTCCACTATAAAATACGTAGGTTTCTTAGAATTACTTATGCAAGATTGTTATTATTCTCATGCTACTTTTTTGTTTCTTTTAAAATTATTCCCATTTTTATGATGGAGCTTTTAAGCCAAGGGTATAAGATGAAATTTTGGCCTCTTAGGTAAATGCTGGGTTTAAGTGTGACAATATAGACTAAGCGTTGTATCATGGAGATGGCGCGCTGTGTGTTGAATACTAGCATTATATATTAGATATGTATTTACCTTGTATTTGTATTATGCTTAAAATATTCTTTGTACCTGGCATTCATTAGGTGTAGCATTTAGTACTAGCCTTAAATATTTTCCCTATGCTTCTTCTCTTCCTCAACCGTGGCATTAATGCCTTGTTAGTGGAGTTTTCAATTCTTTGTAACTTGCAAGTAGGAAGCCCTTAGGGTGTGGCTTTTTATGTATTTTCTTTTCTCGTATAAATTGCTTAGGTTATATAATAGATTGATCATCCAATACAAATTTGTATTCTTCCATTGCATTGTCTTATTTTCTTTAGAAAATTTATTTTTCACATTGTATACGTATTGTATCAAGTTTACTTGTAGGAATGTGGATACCGTCTTGAAGAGAGCGTAATCCGCCCTCTCGCAGTTGCTAAATCATCAGTAATACATTATCGGTATTTCATCATTTTCACACTTCCTTGTAATATCTTTCCTTTATTATATGCTTTGCGCAATAATTTTAGTTTTTCCTCCAACATTTTTTTTTGTTGAAAAATGGTAGATTGACATATTATTTTAATAAATTATACATAATTTTTGCCACAATATGGCTAACCTTGTCCTTTCACTGGATTTTCATAGAAAAAACTGACATTCCATATATTTTATATATATGTCACATTAGGTTAGCCGAATTTTAAAGAAATTTTATAGATCCTGACATAGGATATATCTAGGTGATAAATTTAATATCTCAAACTACCACATTATGTGTTCAAAAAAAAAAAAAAAAAAAACCCATATTATGAATATTTAAATTAGCACTAAAAAAAAAACGAAGAATATTTACATTAAACTAATAGGGTACTTAGTTAGATGATAAATGCTCAAAATTTAGGGTATTTAAGAGATAATTTTTCTATTTTCTAAAACCTTGGTAGTTAATTTTAATTTTCTATTACTTCGTATATATGTAGTATTGGTATCTATATTGTCCTGTTATATTATTTAAGATAACTAGCGAAAAATGATTCTTTTTTTCATACAAGAAAATATATAATAAATAAGTAAGTTTTTCTTTAAAACAAATGATAGAAAATCCCATTCATAAAATCTTTTATGAAGGAAAAATAATTTCCAAAATTTACTCTTTCCTTTAAAGAAACAGAGCCTTAAAGTAAATTTCAACGAATTAAAGAAGTCTATAACTGTTGAAGGCATCATATTCTAGGCTTACAAGTCTTAATCAACTACAGTTCAACTCATTTTTTTCATGTAGAATCTATTCTCTTATTGTTACTACTTTTGTTCCTTTAACTTAAGCATCTAATAAAACATATATACTGCTAAAGTGGATGCATTCTTAAGGAACCAACTATCTAAAAATCTTAAACTAAGTAGGTGACAGCTCGGGTACTATTTGATACCCGAACATGAGCCTTCTTGCACTTGCTCATTTGGTTTGAAGTGTGGATAATGCATGAAATCACTTTATACTTTGTGTTGAAATTATATTGATACTGAGAGAGGGGATTTGGAAAGATTCGGACTCATAACTGCGCAGTCAATAAGACTTTCATTCCATGTTAAGAAATTCATTGTTTAAAAAACTTAAGCTTGAGCTTAATGGTTACTGTGGTTAGGTTATAATCTACTGTTTTATAGATTCAAATGAGTTGTCTCACAAAAATTGCAGTTTATAGGCATATAATGATTGCAGTCACAAAGTTCAAGGATGGGAATGTCATGGACATTATTAGTTAACAGGTTATGATAATTGTATTTGGTTTTGATCATAAGTTATTTGCAGGACTTATATTCGCGAGAATTTAAATGAATGCCTATATAAATATTAACTTATATACTTCTTAATAGTTTTCTTTTTTCACATGTAAAAAAATTAGTAGATATATTTTTGTTAGTGAAATATAATAAGTGTGCATTGCACAAGGTGTTAGCTTTTACAATAGCTAGTTCATAATTTGTTACATTATAATTTGAATTTTCGAGGGAAATGCAAATTAATCACGTTTAATGCACATGATTAAATATATAGTATAAGGAATTTAGTATAACTGGCCCTCACTTCCTCCCAAGTTGATAGAGGGTAAATAAGCAAGTTCAACATAGCACGAATGAATTGAGGCTCGTCCGTCCCCCCCCCCGGTTCTCATTCATACCTCGTGACCACTCGGTCAATAAGGCGCTAATGCCTACTTAAAAACTAACTATCCAATAAGCTTTCGCTTAGTGGTTTGCGTGTTTTGCTTTACTTCAAGGTTTTAATTCGTATAGATATAAATGAGTTATCGTGCATAAAATCAATTTGTAGTTTTTATAGTCATACAACCACTGCAATTATAGAGTCCCACATAGACAAATTATAAACTATAACGATAAATTGGTTCCAGAAGATTACTATGAATATATATAAACTATAAATATAACTTATGCACTTAATATATATAATATAAAACTATTAAATTATAAAATTAATCATTTAATATTATTTCATTGACATGATTATTTTTCATTGTATATTATTTGAAATATAGATGAAGGATTGTTTTACTAAAATTCACATAAATTTTAGGTGCGGTTTCAATAAAGAAACTAGATTTTCTATTTTATCAAAGTTAGACCTAAAATTTTTTAATGTCACACACGTTCACACCGTTAACATCAGTTAACTTTTCCTGACGCGGCATTTAAAACAATATTTTCAAAAAATATAAAAGTTATTTTTTAAAATATATATAAACTATTTAGATAACTAAGATATGTTTTGTATATTTAAAACTTATTTTAAATAAAAATTTAAATTTTTAAAAATTATTTTCTCTCTCTATTTCAAAAATTACGTCAACAAAAACTAACGGATCTTAATAACATTAATATTAAGGTGTGATATTTAAAATTTTTCAAATGTTTGGTAAGTCTTTGACAAATTAAAAGGACATTTATCACTTAAGTACCCTAAGGTCTAAGGATTTATTATTTAGGTACTTTGACGTTTCAATATATACAATGAGATACCCAAAGATTTAAAACTTTATCCCTCAGGTATCTTGAAGTCCAAAAATTCTAGGTACTAGTTTTTAAAATTATACATATTTTAATTAAAAATTGCTAACATATAGGACATAATTATAGCAATATAGTTTTCTATCATAAAATGCTAACATACCACATTATTTTACTAATATGCTGATATTATACGTTAAAGTTTAGTGACTTTTTTTGTATTCTGTTTGATTTTCGTCGAAAAAATTAATATAACTCGTATATATTAGTGTAATCATGCATTGCATCAACGTTTGATGGTGAACAATGTTCGAATTTTCATAAAAAGACCAAATTCCCACATAGGATACCTAAGTGATAAAATTTTGAATTCCCAAGGTACCTCATTGTATATACTGAAATATCTAGGTACCTAACTGATAAATAATCAAACCTTAGGATATCTAAATAATAAATTTTTAATTAAAAATTTGGGTAATTTTTTGAAACTATACATAAAATTTAGGTAATTTTTAGTAAAAATTTCAATATAGAAATATTCTCACCTTTGGGGGAAAGAAAAAAGATTCTGATTTTTTAGCTAGGGCAAGAGTAGGTAAGTGTTGCCAGTAAATCTCATGGAAGAATAGATATTATTAATTATTAATTATTAATTATAATTAGTGCTGCATTTCTACGCAAACGTGAAATGATTATTATTTTTTATATGTAGTATCATTAGGATGATTAATAATATTATATTGTTATTATATTTCAATTTCACTCTTCAGTTTGCGCAGTTTCACCAGCATGGATGTCATTTTGCACGCGATACGAGAATATATACTTTTTTTGATAAACATCGGCAAAGCACTAAAATCAAAAAAAAAAAAAAAAAGGCATTAAAAAAACATGAATTACATATAATCAAGAACATTAAAAAAACATGAATCACTATATTTACAAAATCTTGAGCCTTATTCAATATCAAATTTTACAATTTATTAATGCCTCTCGAACACATTAAAATCATTATTCACAAAACCCTAAAATGGCACAATTCATTAATTTGTGTTCAAAACAAAACTAAAGAAGGAAATACTTGAAAGACATTGGAACGCACCCAGGCACAAGTAATTCAAACAAATATTACGAGTTTAATATCTGTTTAAAAAGTACGAATTTCTTTGGCATATTTTTTTGCAATGTTATTGTTTGATTATTATTTGGAATGTGCCTTTTGAATGATTCTTATTTTAATATATATTATTGAGTAACTAATTAGAATAGAATAAAGTAATATTCTTATCCTTCCATTTAACTCATTAGTCATGGTGTTTTTATCTCCTATCTTCCGTTATTTCTATCTATGAAATGGACTATGATTTTATATTTTTCCTTTTTGTGTTTTATGTTGAAGTTTGCTATGTTATATTAGTGAGTTTTTTCGTCTAGCTCTCGCTATTGTTTTTGTTAATTATGTTATTTTTTATGTACCAGTTATGTCTTATTTTAAAATTTTATTTATTTATTTTTTTTAATTTTTTTTTACTTCTTTTCACCATTCGGATTTTAGATTTAATCATGTATACAATTAGAGGGTTTATTTACCAGGTATTAATGCAATCGGATCCCATTAGAACTCCGAAGTTAAGCATGCTTGGGCAAGAATAGTACTAGAATGGATGACCTCCTGCAAAAGTCCTCATGTTATCAATCCTATAAGGTTGGGGGTCCTTAAAAACAGCCTTTCAGCAGGGTTACACCCTGAAAGGTTAAGGCTACGTATATCTACCCCTCTTAGAGTCCGCTTGTACGGGAGACCTTGAGGCACTAAGTCCATTTTTGTATCATGTGTACAATTATATAATTGGTAATTTTTTGCAAATATGCTAAGAATATTGTACTAAAATAATCATCAATATAGATGAGGCATCCTTTTTTGCTTCTCATATTATTTCAATGGTTTTTTAAAATTTTTTTGTCATACTTTTAATAATTTTGTTGTTTGATTATTGTGTAGACTTATATTTTTGAATTAAATATTTCTTATTTCGAACATTGAATATGTAGTTTAGGATCAATATTTTATTGAAGCTACCAATAAGTTTTTAAAATTGTGCGGTTACTACATTAATCAATAAAATATTAGTTACTGTTTCAAAAATGCTATCTTCTACAGGACATGAGATCTTAAATCTTGATATGTTTACTAAAAAAGTTAACAAATGATAATAAAAACATATATAAATTTAAAAGATTACGAATATATACAAATGTGGATATCAAATATTATTAGACAAAAAGTAGAAAAAAAATGAAATAAAAGACTACTTAAAATGTAATTATGAATATAAGTTTTTTCTTTTGCACACGATAGAGAATATGTGCTAGTGTTATTCCATAGTATTCACGAAAGGCATTTAGTTTTTTATAAAAAATTCAAGTTTCACATAAAGCTAGTAAAAAATGACCCAACTTGATGATTCCACCCATTGGACCCGTTACCAACATGATCCTAGCCAAAAAACTCTAAATTTATTGGGACCAGAACCCGAAAATGAACCAACCCGAATTTGACCCGACTTGAACTTGACCCAACCTGGGCTAACTTGAAATCCGAAATGATCTGACCCGAATTAGACCCGACCATGTTTGACTTGACCCATGATGACCCAAGACGTGAACCAAACCTGTCATAATAGCCCAAAATGCCACAAACAAAAATCCAACTTATCATAAAATCTAAATAATAGGCTAATTATAGTCATTTTATTTTGTAATTCTAGTTAATTTTTATGGTCAAATAAATATATTATCAAAATAACTTGATAAATCAACTTGAAATCGAACCCGAGGCAAGGATGACCCAACCCGAGGTTAACCCAATACGAGGCTGACCTGACCCAATGTTGACCCAACCTCATACTAACCAAACCCGAGGATAACCCGACCCGAGCCAATCCAAACAAGTTTTGACCCAGCACGACCCGACCCGGTCCGACCCGAATGCCAGGTCTAGTTTCACATCAACATTTCTTATTGCTTAAAACTTAAATTATCATTCTTAGTTTCTTGTTAATGTAATTTTATTTCGTTTCGAATATGCTTTTAAGTGTCATTGTAAAGGTATAAATATGTGTATGCGTTTATAGGTTGAGCTCTTGGATGCCCCGACCGAGAGCTACTGCATTTCATTATAGCATAGGCTTTGTACAAGAGATGTCAAATTTCATCGGGCTTTTAGGCTTAACCGATAAAGTTGGCACAGATCAATAAGTAAGTCCAAATAGGGTTCGATTCCACAACCAATTGGCTTTTAGTAAAATTGTTTCCAGAATTAATTTGCTTTGGGAGATCATTTTTTGAAGGATTTTGATCATTAGCCTTATCAGTAAATATATTTCAGTTTGACATAATAATAGTAGTATTCTTTAAATTTAAATTATTTTTTACAAAATTTTGAGGTCTACTGGTAACTCTTTCAATTTTGGCATAGGTATACATGGTCTAGCATCTCACATGAAAAATTTTTCAAAAGCATTTTTGAAAATTAATAAATGACTGGAACAAAGAATTTAAATTAAATTAAATAGAGAACCACTACCCTAATATACTCATGCATGACTATAAAAAAAAAAAAAAAAATCTGTTAAAATGGACATATACTTAACAAATAGGAAAGTAAAAAATAAAGAAAAGCATAATACGAAAGGCCAAGAGAAGAAAGAATAAAACGGCACATGCCATAAATATTATTATGTATGTATCTGTACAAAAATTTTGCATATTTTGCAAACAACTACTACAACAAGCACAGTACCTGCAAGGGCTCCCGCAAAAGTAGGCTTTGGGGGTAGGTGTACGCAGCCTTTCCCCTTCAGGGGGCAACCCTTAAGAGAGGCTGTTTCCGTGAACCCTCAACCTGAGAAGCCTGAGAGCTGGTCCACAGCAAAGAGCATGAGACTTGATAACAGGGGAGCATAAAATTTTGTATATTATGCAATCCTAAAAATTGTCAAGTAGACAATTAATATATTAAGGTTATTTTATATAAAAATAATTTTGAGATTTAATAATTTAATATATGCAAAAGATATATAAAATATCTATATTATATATGTATATGTACTGAAATTGAATGTCATATACATTATTAAGTAGAGTTTGAATTTGCTGACATGAGCCCGGAATGTAACACACGTGCCATTGCTGCTGTTTGCATGAGACTAATGAGCTGAGCACGTGCAGCGCGTCCCATAGACATATAGTATCATTTGAAGCTTTTTCTTTTTATATTGTTTATTTATTTATTTATTAATTTTGATCATCAAAACAGGACTACGATGTCATTTCATTATGAAGAGTACCATACAAGGGGGGAGGTGGGTCAATCCACCATCTAGGATTACAAATGTTATGAATATGGTCCTTAGCTACTAAATACGTTGCTCTATTACATTTTCGAGGCATCCAAACAAAAAGAGCACAATTGAAAAAGATTTTGAGTCTTTATTTGTCTTGAATTACGGCCCTGCCACTCCAGGGGGGATCGGATTCGCCCTTAATAACTTGTATGGCTTTCAAATAGTCCGTTTCTACAATTAACTTCTACTGCTTAGATGCTATAGCAAGCAAGCATGCTCAACGAATCGTCAGGGACTTTGCGTCTAGGGGTGAGGAAGCGCAACAAGAGAAGCACGTCATCACGTACAACCATTGCACATACTACTCATGATTTGTCACTCCAAGCGCCATCAGTATTAATTTTGAGAAAGGGGTTTGGTGGAGAACTGCACCTAAGCTACAAAGGCTCCCTTCTTGCCTGGGAGGGCTGGACAAAGGTTGAACTACGTCATTGGCTTCCTATAATGCTTTAGAATCAATAAGACCAAGAGTGGGGGCTTTCTGTATGAAAATAGTTGCACTTCTATTTCCATAACCACCAACATGAAGTGGCACATCTAGCAATAGCATCTAAATCAAACTTACAAATGGAACCCCAAACATGAGCAACGCCAAATCAGGCGAGTGTGAGGAGATATACAAAAAAAAAAAAAAAAAAAAAACTCAATTGATTCCACCTCTCTCTCACACCGAGAGCATCTTGGTGACTCAACTGACTGTCTTTCAAACAAATTCTAGTACGAAGCAAAAAGTGTTATGACAAGCCCTCAAAAACAAGGTACATCCTAAACGTGGGCATGGGCTTTAATATCCACTACGCAGTGGGGAGGACTCCCCTTCTAGTTGGGATCGAGAGGAATTACGTATCCATGAAGCATAGCCCTCGTAATTGTAGTCTTTGGACCCTTTCAGATCAGGGAGTACTTGATATTGTAACCCCCGATTGGCATGCACTTGATTTCCCGGATTATGTCATTTGAGAAATCATCTCTCAACATATCCAAATTCCACCTTCTGATGTTGTGAAATATAATGCTAGAAACTAACTCTGGTGGGTTATACATTGCCATAGGGCTTGAGGAGGAGGGGAGTTTAGCTTGGGAATTCATTTGTCCCTCCATATGTTGAGAGAGCTTGCATCTCCAATAGACCAACATAGATCCGTGGCAATGAAATCCCTTTGAAAAAGGACTCCTCCCCTACCACGAGCGGTTACAATCCACCGTGGCCTTGAGGAATGGGGATTTAGAAAAATGAATTTCTTTCACTACTCGTGCCCACCAAGCATAAGGATTTTTAATCAAACACCAAGTCTGTTTACCCAACAACGAAATGTTAAAACTTGCAAAATCCCTAAATCCCAGTCCTCCTTCTCGCTTGGGACTAGAGAGAGTTTGCCAATTAGCCCAATGGACTGCATGTTTATGCTCAAATTCACCTTTCCACCAAACTCTAGCTATAGGGCTATTAATTTTTGTACAAAAAGATTTGGGAATCTTGAAACAATGCTTAATGTAAACAGGAATGGCAGAAAGAACTGATATAATTAAGACCTCGTTTCCCATGTAAAAGCAAAACATTACTCCAATTGCTGATCCGATTTCTAACACGACCCAAAATGGTGGAAAGTGCCACTTTTTTAGATTTTCCCCAAACTAGTTGAATTCCCAAATATTTTTCATCATTATTCATGCGATTAAATCCAAATAGATCCATACAATGATTTTTCATGTTAGGGTCCATATTTGATGAGACAAAAGCTTTAGATTTTTAAAAGTTAATTTCCTAACCCGATGCTTGACAAAAGAGATTGAAGATCTCTTTCATTTTGTCACACACCTGACGAGTAGCCTCAAAAAAGACTATGCAATCATCAGAAAATAATGAGTGGGATAGGAGGGTGTGGCGATTAATATGGAAAGGCACCCACTCTACTTGGGTAACCGATACATGAATTAATCTAGATAGCATATCCATAACGAAAATAGACAGGTATAGGGACAAGGGGTCTCCATATCTTAAGCCCCTACTTGTTCTAAAGCTGTAAGTCCTTGTACCAATAACAATCAGGCTCATAGACACAGTTGAAATGCACTGCATAATTCAATTAAAAGAAGTCCTGTGAAAGCCAAACTTGACAAGGACAAATTCAAGAAAAGACCAATTCACTTGGTCATAGGCTTTGACTAAATCCACATTTATTGCAATGACTTCCTTTCTACCCTTTTTTCTAATCCTCATATAATGAAAGACCTGATGGACCATAATTATGTTGTCTTGAATTTGACGGCCTTGAACAAAAGATGCTTGGTACAGGGAAATAAGGCCAGGCATAAAAAGTTTGAGACGGTTAGCAATAATTTTTGCAATTATTTTGTATATGAAGTTGCACAGGCTAATTCGTCTATATTGGGATAGAGATTCTGACCTATCGATTTCGGTATAAGGACTATATCTATTTCGTTAAGTTTTTTAGCATATAAGCGCTTTGGAAAAAGGTTTGAACAGCCCTAAGAACATTGTCTCCAATAATGTTCCAAAATTTCAAATAAAAAATACCTAAAAATCCATCCAAGCTTGGAGCCTTAAAGCGTCCAAGTTGCTTCATTGCGTTGACAAACTCACTTGAAGAAATAGGTGCACAAAGCATGTCATTCGTGTATGAATTCACCAAGCATGGCACTGCATGAGCTGCCTCATCAAAATTAACACCCGATCTTTCTGCAGAAAGTTCTTTAAAATGGTTAGAAACCAATATTTGAATATCATTAACATCCTTCAACCAATTCCTCTGCATATCTTTCAACCTTAGAATCAAATTTCTTCTCTGTATGGCAAGAGTTATTGCATGGAAGAACTTCGTTTTTCTTGGTCCCCATATTTAAGTCAATCAATTCGAGATCGTTGGTGCCGATGTCGTTCTTTAGCATCCCAGAGCTTATACAATTTATCTTTGACAACCTAGGGGCCCCATTCTGGCTTTGAATGTAAGAAAGCTCACTTGCAATCATCTTGATTAAGTCATTCCTTGCTCTCCTTTTTTCAACCCACCAGTTTGTTAATCAATACCTGCATCTTCAAAGCTTCTGAGCAGTTGAGTACATTCTTGATCCTCTACTACTCGATCTCCACCCTTCTCTAATCACGTCCTTACAATCCTCGTCTGAACTCAAATTTAAATGTGGCTTAGGGCTTATTTTAAGGTCCCTTAAGAAGCATAATAAGAGGCCAATAATTGGATCCTATAGTTGGGCTACGAAGCACCTTAGGATGCTCCACGAGATAAAGCCGAGCATAATTAACAACTTTGTTGATGGGCTCCCTAACAAGGACTTCGCCATCCCTTTTACCAGCCCACGAAAATCCACAATCCTTGACTTCAAGTTCAATCAGTTGCCACGTATCAAGAGCGTCATTGAAAATCTCCAGCTAGGAATTCGAAATAGGGGCTCCAGAAGCTTTATCCACAATATATGAGATAGCATTAAAGTCTCCAGAAAACACAAAGGGTTCCTACACTCCCTCAAAGAACTCACAAAAATTATTCCAAAACTCTCCTCTGCACCACGTAGCTGATTTCAATTTAACTTCGTCGGACCACCTCAACGCAAGTGCACCAGATAGGTCCACTGGGTTAGCAACTTTCACATTCTTAAATTTAAGTTTTTTAAAGATTCCCACCGCATAATATTTATTTTTCTTTTGTTTGGAAATAAACAATTCTCCCCGATCACAATCAAATCAAATACCATGACAATAACGAGAAATAAATGGACTAAAAGAGAAATGAAACAATCGACACAATGATTTACATGGAAACCCCTTTACAATCGAAAGGGGAAAAAACCATGGGCAAAGATTGGAGCTTTTATTATTGAATCAAAAGAAGAATTACAATATTCTCTTTCACTCTTAATTTATTGTGGCGGCGCCACTGGGGAAAACTTCAATTTTTAATATTGGATTAACTGTGACGTAACCCTACGTCCATATTTATAGGCGCGCAGGAAACGCGGGTCCTGATCGATCGGTTCCTCACCAATCGATTGGCTTGCTCTCTGGAGGCGTCCTTCATTTATGTAACTTTCCCAATCGATCGAACTCCAACTCGATCGATTGACCTCGTCACGGCCCTTCTCCTTAATATGTCAAGTAATTTTGAGACATTTTCCTAACAAATCTCCACCTTGACTTAAAATGAACATCAACAATAAAACAACTTCACCTTCTCCACAAACGCCCCCTCAACCGGGGCTAACATACATCAAACTGAAAGACCCACCAAATTCGAGCAGTGCTCGAACTTGCTCCCCAGTAGAACTTTAGTAAACATGTCAGCTGGATTGTCCTCAGTCCCAATCTTCCTCAACTTCACCTTTCGCTCATCAATCAGATCTCTCATAAAGTAATGCTTCACATCTATATGCTTCGTTCGGTCGTGATGTGACATCGGATCTTTCACTATGTGAATGGCGGACTGACTATCACAGTAAATTCTAACTGTGCCCTGCTCGACATTGATTTCACTGATCAAACCTCTCAACCAGACGGTTTCTTTGAATACTTCTATAACTGCCATATACTCGGTCTCGGTAGTAGACTGTGCTGTAACAGGATATAAACACGCTCACCAACTGATAGCTGTGTCACCTAAACAAAACACATACCCTGATGTGGACTTCCTCTTATCGAGGTCTCCACCATAATCAGAATCTACATATCCAACAAAACAACACTTACTTTTCCCATATTCCAAACACAAATAAGAAGTTCCACGAAGATACTTGAGAATCCATTTCACAGCATGCCAATGTTCTTTACCAGGATTAGCCATGTACCTACTAACTCTGCACACTGCAAAAGCAATATCTGGATGCGTACAAACCATCGCATACATGATACTGCCCATTGCACTAGAATAGGGAATCTGAGACATGTACCTGACATCCTCCTCAGTCTGAGGCGAATCTAATGCTGAGAGTCTGAAGTGAGCTGCTAAGGGCATGGTAACTGGATTAGCATCCTTCATATGAAACCTGTCTAACACCTTCTCAATATACTTCTACTGTGACAAGTATAATTTTCCGGCTTCTCGGTCTCTACGAATTTCCATGCCTAAGATCTTCTTAGCTGCTCCATAATCTTTTATCTCAAACTCGCTCTTCAACATAGATTTCAAATCATCAACATCTTTCATGTCTCGTGCTGCAATCAACATATCATCAACATAGAAAAGCAAATAAATAAAGCCTGAATCAGTCTTTCTGAAGTACACACAACTATCATACTTACTCCTGATGTACCCATGACCTGTCTTGAACTGATCAAATCTTCTATACCACTGCCTAGGAGATTGCCAAACCATATAAAGATCTTTTAAGCAAACACACATGATCTTCTTTTGTTCATGCAACAAAACCCTCGGGCTAATGCATAAATATACTTTCTTCTAGTTCCCCATGCAAAAATACAGTCTTTATATCTAACTGCTCAAGCTCTAAATCATGCATAGCAACCAAAGACAACAATGCACGAATCGAAGTATGTCTAGCTACATGTAGAATATATCATGAAAATCAATACCTTGTACCTGACTGTAGCCTTTAGCTACCAAATGTGCCTTGTACCTTGCATCTTCAACTCCAGGAATGCCATCTTTTCTTTTGAAGACCCATTTGCATCCAATCAGTCTTTTCCCTGTTGGAGGCTTCACCAATTCCCAAATCCGATTCTTATGAAGAGACTGCATCTCTTCATTCATAGCAACGAGCCACTTCTCAGCATCTAATCTCGATACAGCCTCTAAATATGAAGTCGGCTCACTATCATATAAAGACTCAGCAGTAGTAAGGGCATAAGCAATCATCTCCTCATACCCATATCTCTCAGGAGGCCTGATCTGTCGCCTCGGTCTACCACCAGCTTTAGTGTAATTCTCCACCTGCTGACGTATTTCTGCATTATCTGTAACAACATCAGAAACCCATACTTAAGGTGCTGGAATTCTTTCTAGCTGAACAACATGCTGATCTGGCTATATATCTGCAACATCAGGTGTCTCAACCTGAACTGTATAACTGTTAATGGAGGGTGTGTGTGGCGAATGTAGTAAAGCAGACTCATCAAAGGTGACATCTCTACTAGTCAGAAACTTCTGAGCACTGGGATCCCACAGTCTATATCCCTTCACACCTGACGAATAACCAAGAAAGATGCATTTCTTGGCCATAGGCTCCAGCTTTCCATCATTAACATATGCATATGCAGGACAACCAAAAACTTTAATATGAGAATAATGAGAAGTAGAACCAGGCCATACCTCCTCAGGTCTCTTCATATGTAATGAAGAATGCGGTGTCTTGCTCACAAGATAGCAAGCCATGCTAATTGCTTCTGCCCACCATTCTCTTTTTAAACCTGCATTTGAAAGCATACACCGAACCTTCTCAAGTAACGTCCTGTTTAACCTTTCAGCCACTCCATTTTGTTGAGGTCAACCTATACATGTCATGTGTCTGACTATACCTTGATCTTCACAAAATCTAGTGAAGTCACCTTCAACGAACTCAAGACCATTATCAGTCCTCAACCTCTTGATCGGCTTCCCTGTCTGTTTTTCAAGCAGAATCTTTCATTTCTTGAAGACATCATAAACTTCGTTTTTCTGCTTCAAGAAATAAACCCAAACTTTACGTAAGTTATCATCGGTAAACGTTAGAAAATACCTGGACCCACCTTTAGAAGCCACTCTGGAAGATCCCCAGAGATCAGAATGTATGTAATCTAACGTTTCCTTTGTTTGATGCACTGCTGACTTGAAGCTGACTCTCTTCTGCTTCCCATAAATACAGTGCTTGCAGAATTCCATCAGTCCGGTTGACTGACCACAAAGCAGCCCCCTCTTACTCAGCTCAGACAATGCCTTATCACCAATTTGACCCATTCTCATATGCCACAGTCTTGTGATCTCTGCATCTGACATAGCAGATGTGGAAATAGTAACTAAACCTGTCACGGTTGTACATGCAAGCTCATACAAAGTACCAACCCTATTTTCTTTCATCATAATTAAAGCACCCTTACTGACCCGCATGACTCCACATTCAACACTGTACTTGTACCCACTAGACTCAAGGGTACCTAGAGAAATCAATTTCTTTTTCAACTTCGGGACGTGATGTACATCACTCAAGGTTCTAATAGCCCCATCAAACATTCTCACACGGACTGTCCCAATCCCCACTACCTTACAAGCAGCATCGTTACCCATCAAGACAACTCCTTCTTATATAGACTTATACGTTGAGAACCAGTCTCTATTTGGAGTAACGTGAAATGAACAACCCGAATCCATGACGCACTTATCCTTGGACCTAGACTGAGAATAAGCAACTAATAGAAACTCCCCTTTACTATCCTCCTCTACAACACTAGCCTCAGCAAACTTGTCTTTGCTCTGATCACCCCTGTTACCCTCTTTCGATTTATTCTAATATTTGTAACAATCTTTCTTTATGTGCCCTTTCTTGTGAAAATAATGACATGACATGTTCTTATGTCTAGATTTAGACCTAGACTTCTTCCCACCATTGGATCTCCTATGTTCTGGTCTACCTCTCATATGCAAACCACTTCCTGAGTCATTCACCGAGTCAGATAATTCCCTATCTACCCGTTCTTTACTCACAAGGTTTCTTTTCACCTCATCAACAGTAATGGTTGGCCTACCCCCATATATCATGCTTTCTACGAAAACCCTTATATGAATTAAAGAGCGAACACAGTAATATCATAGCTTAATCCTCATCCTTAGGGACATCATCCAATGCCTTTAATTCTTGTATAATTGAGGTAAACTCGCTAAGATGGTTTTTAAGAGATGTACCTTCTGTCATACGGAAAGTGAACAACCGACGCTTCACTGCGAGTTTGTTGGAGACGGGCTTGTGGCAAAACATGTCTAACAGTTTCTCCCATAACTCCTTTGCGGTTTTCATCTCCAAGACCTTTGACAGAACATCATTAGCCATACATAGCTGTATCGCCATGAGAGCCTTATCATCCAACTCTTCCTATTGTGTCTCGGTCATAGTCTTGGGTTTCATCTCTTTCCCCTCCAGTGCTTTCTTTAAGCCGTTCTGAGTCAGCAGTCCTTTCACACGGACTTTCCATAAACTGAAGCTTCCTTGATCATTGAACTTCTCTACCTTGGTCTTAATACCTGATGCCATTGTATCAATTCGAAGAACCAGGCTCTGATACCAATTTCTGCGGAAATAAACAATTCTCCCGGATCACAATCGAATCAAATACTATGACAATAACGAGAAATAAATGGACTAAAAGAGAAACGAAACAATCGACGCAATGATTTACTTGGAAACCTTTACAATTGAAAGGGGAGAAAACAACGGGCGAAGATTAGAGGTTTTATTATTGAATCAAAAGAAGAATTACGATATTCTTTCTCACTCTCAATTTATTGTGGCGACGCCGCTGGGGAAAACCTCACTTTTTAATATTGGATTAATTATGATGTAACCCTAGGTCCATATTTATAGGCACGCAAGAAACGCGGTTCCCGATCGATCGGTTCCCCACCGATCAATCGGCTTGCTCTCTGGAGGCGTCCTTCTTTTACGTAACTTTCCCGATCAACCGAACTCCACCTCGATCGATCGACCTCCTCACGGCCCTTCTTCTTAATATGCCAAGTAATTTAGAGTTATTTTCCTAACAGCTTTGTTTCAAACAAAAAAACCACAAAGGGCTTATAGTTTCGTGTCAACTCCCAAAGGGCATGGACTTTCAAAGGCTGCCGCATCCGTTGGCAATTCCAACATATTAAAGTCATGGCTCGGGCTTCTCTATTAAATAGCTTATCAAGTAAGAAGGGGAAAGCAAAATAGATTGGTAGTTGGGAGAGTAAATACAGATAGAGCTCATCCCTTTGGAGTCATTTAATTTCTGATTAAGACAATCTTGGAGAGAGGAGATGAAATACAAAAAAAAAAAAGGGAACAGTGACAAGAGCCCTAATGGAAGAGATATAGGAGAACTTAGAAAGGGAAGACAAGAAATCTTCAACTTTGACGCCAAAAGTCTGAAAGCACACGAGAAATTTGTACCAAAGGGTAACAATGGAGAAAATCTTAGATGGGAAAGAGGGCAAGGAACCCTAGAAACCTCCACTCCCATAAAAGAGAGATAACTGACCGTAAACAATTTTTTTATTAGGTTTTTTAACATATATTTGTTCATGTCATCATTATTATTTATCATAAAAGATTTCATGTACCGAAGGAGGCACCAACATGACGTTACCGGATCTCATTAGAACTCCGAAGTTAAGCGTGCTTGGGCGAGAGTAGTACCAGGATGGGTGATCTCCTGGAAAGTCCTCACCCTCAGGTTGGGGTATTAGGAAACAACCTCTCTTCAGGTTAACACCCTGAAAGAGGAAGGCTGTGTACATCCGCCCCCAGACCCTGCATAGGCGGGGGCCCTTGAGGCATTGGGTATATTCCTTTATAAAAGATTTCATGTCACGAGACAAAAAAATTCATCTCAAGAGTTTATTTAAATATTTTTAAATAATGTGTTTGTTAAGGCTTTGCATAGGACTTGAAAAAACCAATTCAATTCTAACTCTAATTGGGTTAAGGCAAATTATCATAATATTATATCATTTTATTCCTATCGAATAATATTTAATTTCATAAAATAAATATTGCTACACTTTAGAATGAAATATATTTGTTCAACAATAATGCCATTGCATGAACAACCAATCTTTTTATTAGATATCTATGCGAAATAATAACTTAAACTTGTATTTCTCATAGATTTTCCTCAAGTTCTCGATTTCATTTTCTCAAACATCATGTGACATAAACAATATTTTTCTCATATCAAATTTTTCTCGTATCGCATTAGCACTCCGAAGTTAAGCGTGCTTGGGCTAGAGTAGTACCAAGATGGGTGACCTCCTGGGAAGTCCTTACCCTCAGGTTGGGGGCACTGGGAAACAGCCTCTCTTCGGGTTGATACCCTGAAGGGGGAAGACTGCGTACATCCCCCCCTCCCCCCAAACCCTGCGAAGGCGGGAGCCCTTGAGGTATTGAGTATGTTCCTTTTTTTTCACTTGAATTATTTTGTCCCTATAGATTTTCTATTGAACTTTCCTTCCCCGCCCCATGTTATGCTACCACACAAGTGCAAAAGGTATTGGCCACTTTGAGAAACCTTACTTTTTGAGTGCATCAAAGTGATATATACTACATGCACGAGCTCAAGTCATTGATATACACTACATGCACGAGCTCAAGTCATTCTATGAATTTAGAGTCATTTATTAACAGTATAATATGAATTGCTTATTTCGAATAGTAGTTGAGAAATAAACAAACTTATTACCATCTACAAACTTATTCACGACAACACGTCACTTTTTTTTTTCCTTTTAATCTAAGTATATCTGCTGCTTAACCTCAATGTGCGCTTAAATCAAATATCGATATATTATACTAGACAATGCCCATCTCATGGCATATTTCACAAATTAATCACACGCGTATGTAACTTGTAAATATAATCAGACAATATATAAAAAAAGCTATCGTAGAACCGATGCCTAAGTCTTCATTTCCTAATTTGTAGATCCTAAAATAAAATTCCTCTTTGAGATTTTCGCAAGCATGCTTCAACAACTTGGGGGGCCGAGCTCTACATGTCTACTAAAATTCCTTCAAAGATGAAATCTGTTGAGGGGCTTGTCCCGATTACCCTATGTTTCCTTTAGCATCCCGGATATTTTCCTCGAGCTCAAGCTCTGTTTAATTAACACAACATTATCCTCAAGCGGGTATGTCCCTTGGGTTATTTCTTTACTCACGTGTAGGGAACAGGTGCCACTTAATTAGAATTGCATTGTTCCTGATCTTGCTATTAGGTAAACAAATGCTTTCCTTTACTCAATTGGACTAAATTTTAAAGAACTAAAATGGATAAAGAGATTTTCTCATTGAGATGGAATGTCAATGGACTTCTAGCCATTTTTGAGGCTCTCTGCTATTTTAACCGCAGTTGTGTAACAATAATATTTACCAATTTACTGCTCATTTTTATGAAAACTCAACTGCTTTAAATTTCGCTCCTCAAAACCCTAACTTTTATTATGCTTGCTTTCTAAATATCTCTTTTGCCCCTTCGCGTCACAAAGCCTTAGTCACTGACGGCTCAAATTGCACACTACATCTCTCACCCACTTGCTCACGAGAATGACACAGTCAGACTCTAAAACACTTGATTCAAATTGACACAGTCGTGAACACTAATCAACTTTACTGTTAGAACTTTAAGTCTAGCTTTCCCATTTGTAAGCTATTCTTCTTGTATCCTTATTGGGATCCCCCCTTTTAGATTTGGGTTTTTCCTCACTTATTAGAAAAATACTTGTTGAAGAGATGGAACTAATTATGACTTATTAAGCTCAAGCTTGAAAAAGAAAATGCTCCGCTTGACTAGTTCTTTACACCCTTAATAAGAAAAGATAGGATTGGCATCCCCTTTCCGGTACTTGAACAGAAGATATCCAGCTTATTAAATGTTAGGAATATGCCTCAAATTTATGTTTTTAATCAGGAGACTCGCCATGAGCAAGCCGATCGATCGGGGGGGACAACTGATCGATCGGAGAGCAATGCTGGAGAAAAATTCAAGAAAGGTTGCAGAAGGGGGGCCAATCGATCGGGATTCTGTTTCCGTGTACCCTACCCGTTTAGTATAAATATGGATTTAGGGTTTCTGTTTCAGTTATCCAATTAAGAGAGAGCCGCCGTCGTTGAGAGTTTAAAGGGAGTGATTCAGTAATTCTCCATAGATCTCGTTCAAGAGGAAGTGTCGTAATTCTTCCATTATTCATACTCAATAAAGAATCTCCATCTCTGCTCGTGGTTTTCTCCTCTCGATTGAAGAAGGTTTCCATGTAAATCATTGTGTATTTTCGTTGTTATCTTTTACCTTTTGTTTAGTTCTCATATTTGTTATAGTATTTGAATCGAATCCAGTTCTGGGGTGTTAGGTCCACATTAAGGAGGCATTAATTTCCTCACAAATGTGTATCAGAGCCCTGCTGTTTTGATTTGGTACTATGACATCTGCAGTTAAATCTGAAGTTGAGAAGTTTGGCGGTCAAGGGAGTTTTAGTTTATTGTTGGTTTGCGTTAAGGGCCTTTTGACACAAGGTGGCTTGAAGAAAGCTTTAGAAGGAAAAGAGAAGAAACCCGAGAGTTTATCCGAAGCGCTGTAGGAGGAGTTAGACAAAAGGGCTCTTACGGCAATTCAGATGTGTCTTACCGATGACATTTTGATAGAAGTTCTGGAAGTGAAGACCGTTAACAAGTTGTAGAAGAAATTGCAAGAGATGTTTTGTTCAAGTCCATCTCCAACAAACTTGCAGTTAAGCGTCGGTTGTTCACGTTTCGTATGTAAGAAGGTACGTTACATAAGAATCATATTAATGAATTTAATTCGTTAGTTCAAGAATTAAAGGGGCTTAATGATGCTCCTAAGGATGAAGATCAAGTAATGTTATTGTTATGTTCACTCTTTACCTCTTATAGAGGCTTCGTAGAAAGCATGATTTATGGTGATAGGTCAACTATCACAGTTGATGAGGTTAAGAAAAACCTACTGAGTAAAGAAAGAGTAGATAAGAAGTTGTCTGACTCGTTTAGAACTCAGGTAGTGGTTTATTTGTGTGAGAGAGAACTGATATAAAGAATATGATCATAGTGCAAATAAGTCTAAGCCTAGACATTAAGATCTATCTTGTAATTACTGTCATAAGAAAGAGCATATGAAAAGAGACTCTTACAAGTTTAAGAGGAAACTAGAAGCCGATAACAAGCCTGAAAGAGATCCACAGCAGCTAGTATTGTAGTTGAAGATGGGAATTATGGTGATATACTGTCTGTGTCTGAACCTCAGTTCAGTTTTAGAGATAGTCGTATTTTGTATTCGGGTTACTCCTATCATGTTTTTCCCAATCGATATTGGTTTTCTACGTACAAGGCTATTCAAGGTGGAGTTGCTTTGATGGGCATGACGCTACATGCAGAGTTTTGGCTATAGGAACAATTAGTATTAAGATGTTCGATGGCATTATCAGGACTTGAGTGATGTTCTTTACATTCATGATTTGAAAAAGAATCTCATCTCTTTAGTTACTCTTGAGTCACATGAGTACAGGTACACAGCTGAAGATGGAGTTTTGAAGATCGTTAAGGGTGCTTTAGCTGTGATTAAGGGTAGAAGGGTTGGAACATTGTATGAACTTGTCAGTTCCACAGTTGCAAGATCAGTTAAGATATCTTCATTATCATTGTTGTCAGAACTAGGTATTACAAAGTCAAGACGCTTGAGATTGGATCATTCAAGTGATAAGGGTTTGTCTGAGCTCCGTAAAAGGGGCTCGTTGTGTGGTCAGTCTATAGGACTGAAATCTTGTGAACACAACATTTATGGGAAGCAGAAAAGAGTTCGCTTTAAGCAATTCCTGACAAGTAGAGATGTCACATTTGATGAGTCTTCATTATTGAGTCCACAAAAGATGTCATCTGTTGTTTGTGATTTAGGTCAGGTGAATAAGCCGGAGGGAGTTCAGTTTTAGTTAAGTAACACAGTTCAACAACAGGTGGCTGTTTCAGAAGATGTGTCAATTGCCAACTCAAAGAAGAAAAAGCTTGGTATTTCTCAATTATTTTGTATATGAAGTTGCATAAGCTAATTGGTCTATATTGAGATAGAGATTTCGGCCTATCGATTTTTGGTATAAGGACTATATCTGCTTTGTTAAGTATTTTTAGCATACGAATGCTCTGGAAAAAGGCTCGAACGACCTTAACAACATTGTCCCCAATAATGTCCCAAAATTTCAAATAAAAAATACCTAAAATTTGTCTGGGCCGGGGACCTTAAAGCATCCCAGTTGCTTCATTGCTTTGACAATCTCACTTGAAGAAATAGGTGCATGAAGCAAGTCATTCATGTATGAATTCACCAAGCATGGCATTACATAAGCAGCCTCATCCAAATTAACACCTGGCCTTTCTGCAAATTTTTTTTTAAAATGGTTATAAACCAACATTTGAATATCATTAACATCCTTCACCCAATTCCCCACATATCTATCAACCTCAAAATTGAATTTCTTCTCTTTATGGCAAGAGTCATTGCATGGAAGAACTTGGTATTTTTGTCCCCATATTTAAGCCAATCAATTTGAGATCGTTGGTGCTCATGTCATTCTTTGGCCTCCCAGATCTTATACAATTTATCTTTGAGAGCGGCCTCTTGTTCACACAACCTAGGTGCCCCATTCTTGCTCTGGGTGCAAGAAAGCTCACTGGTAATCATCTTAATCAAGTCATTCCTTGCTCTCCATTTTTTAACCCACCAGTTAGTTAATAAATACCTGCATCTTTGAAGCTTCTGAGCAGTTGAGTACATTCTTGATCCTCTACTACTCAATCTCCACCCTTCTCTAATCACGTCCTTACAATCCTCCTCTAAAAGCCATTTCAACTCAAACTTAAATGTGCCCTTGGGCTTACTTCTAGGTCCCTTAAGAAGTACAATAAGAGAAGAATGATCGGATCCTATAGTTGGCTTAAGGAGCACCTTAGATTGCTTAAGGAGAGAGAGCCGAGCATAATTAACCGCAATTTTATCAATTGGCTCCCTAACAAGGACTTTGCCATCCCATTTACCAGCCCACGAAAATCCATAACCCTTGGCCTCAAGTTCAACCACTTGACACGTATCAAGAGCATTATTAAGAATCTCCAGCTGAGAATTCGAAATAGGGGCTCCTCAAGCTTTATCCGCAATAGATGATATAGTATTGAAGTCTCCAGAAACAGGAAAGGGCTCCTGCACTCCCTCAAACAACTCACAAAAATTATTCCAAAACTCTCCTCTGCGCCAATTAGCCGGTTCACCGTAAAGGAACATATGATGCCATATCCTTGCAGAATGAATCAGCTTGATCCAAGCCTCTATAAATCTACGGGCGCTACAAGCAATTTCCACTTTAACTTCATCGGACCACCCCAATGCAAGTCCATCAGAGAGGTCCAATGGGTTAACAATTGCCACATTCTTAAATTTAAGTTTTTTAAAGATCCCCATCACATAATCTTTCTTCTGCTTTATTTTAGACAAAAAAACCACAATGGGCTTATACCTTCGTGTCAACTCCCGGAGGGGATGAACTGTCAAAGGCTGCCGCATCCCTTGGCAGCCCAACATATTAAACTCATGGCTTTTGACGAGAGAGCTTCTCTATTAAATAACTTATCAAGTAAGAAGAGGAAAGCACAATAGATTGGTAGTTGGGAGAGTAAATACAGGTAGAGCTCATCCCTCTAGGGTCATTTAATTTTCGATTAAGACAATCTTGGAGAAAGGAGATGAAATACGGAAAAAAAAAAAAAGGATTAGTGAGAAGAGCCCTAATGGAAGAGATATAGGAGAACTTACAAGGGGGAGAAAAGAAATCTTCAATTCTGACGCCAAGAATCCGAAATCAAAGGAGGAATTTGCAGCAAAGGTTAGCAATGGAGAAAATCTCAGAAAGGAAAGAGGGCAAGGAGCCCTAGAAACCTCCACTCCTATGAGAGAGAGAGAGAGGGCCGACTGAAAACAATTTTTTTGTTTTCTTATTAGGTTTTCTGACATATATTTGTTCATCTCATCAATGTTATTTATCATAAAATATTACATGTCATGAGTAGAAAAATTCATCTCAAAGGGTGACTTAAATATTTTTAAATAGTGTGTTTGTTGAGACTTGTGGAGGGCTTTAAAACACAATTTAATTCAAACTGTAATTGGGTCAAGGAAAATTATCATGACATAATATCATTTTATTTCAATTTAACAATGTTTAGTTTCATAAAACAAATATTGCTGCATTTTAGAATGAAAGATATTTGTTCAATAATAATGCCATTGCATGAACAACCAATCTTTTTATTAGACATCCTGGCGAAAAAATAACTTAGACTTGCATTGTATTTCTCATAAATTTTCCTTAAGTTCTCGATTTCATTTTCTCAAACATTCTATGATACAAAAAATATTTTTCTTGTATCAAATTTCAGTGGCATTCACTGAATTATTTTGTCCCTATAAATTTTCTATTGAGCGTTTCTTCCTTGCCACATGTCATGCTACCGCAAAAGTACAAAAGCTATTGGCCACTTTGAGAAACCTCACTTTTTAAGTACATACAAGTGATATACACAAATGCATGAGTTCAAGTCATTCTTTGGAAAGTGTTGGGTAAATTGAGGCTGTTTGTGTATTGGGCTAAATATGAAAGAAAGAGAACTAGACATGGGATTGCTCCTCCAGTCTCATCTCTTCCATCAGTTTAGGCAACTCTTAGGAGTAATTTTGTGAATAAAAGGCCATTTGCTGAGGTTGTTCGTGAGAAGGAGTGTACTCATCAGGTGGATTCAAATACTCCTCAGCCACCTAGGAATGTTACTCAACAACCTCCCCAAAGCCCTTGTATGGGGGATGATTGTTTACATCCTACAAGGTCTTCTAGAATGTCTATTAGTGGTGAGGTTTGTCAAGATAATATGGAGTGGTTGGAGAGAAGTTTAATAGCTGTAACAAATGACCTTTGCTCTGAGAAAGAGGTGAAGCAAGCCTCGAGTTCTACAGGTATTGGAATTGCAAAGATTAGAGTTTTTAATTGCAGGACTTTTTTGATTACCTATGTCTCTTCACAAGAGTGTGCTGATATCTTGGATAGTATCGTGGAGTTTTTTTAAGTCCGTTAGATGTTGGTCACCTTCTGAATCATTGCCTAGGAAAAGGAAAACTTGGATTAGCTGCTACGGTGTTCCTCCAAGCGCTTGGTCCCTTTCAAATTTCAAAAAATTGTTGAGATGTAGGGTGACATGGTTAAAGTCAATGCTGGTTCCTTAATGTTGAATTCTCTATGTAGAGCAAATGTTTTAGTGGAAACAGAAGCACTTTCCCCTATTCAAGAGACTATAGATATGGTGGTTGATGGTATCAATCACTTTATATTAGTCAAGGAAGAGGTTATAGACGAGCTTGCCTTGCAACTTATTCTTGAGGACATGATAGATTTAGTGAGCCATAATTTTCAGATTTTTGTGGATGGGGTTATTAGACGTCTTGCAATGGCTGGTTTTCA
The DNA here is from genome assembly GCA_018398585.1 of Simmondsia chinensis. Lineage (NCBI taxonomy): Eukaryota > Viridiplantae > Streptophyta > Magnoliopsida > Caryophyllales > Simmondsiaceae > Simmondsia > Simmondsia chinensis. The sequence goes on from JAGTTD010000014.1 coordinate 4,744,821, forward strand.
ATAAGGGGAACGATCTGTGGAGGAATGTCTGCTAGACAATGTTGATCAGGGTTTCGCCCGCTCGACAAGGCATGTTTCTGAGGGTGAGGACCGCATCGTTGATATCATGGGGACCCATTTGGCTATTACTTCCCTTCCTAGTGATCAAGTCATAGAAGGACAAACCTTGAGCCAACATCTACCCTCCCTTCCTGTGGACACGGTCCATAGCGGCCATATTAATGAAAGTGTGGATTCTAGCCCCCCTTCCTCCCCTCTCCCCGGGCTTTGGTCCATGTGCAACTTTTGCTGGTTTTGATAAGGATGGCTCCTCTTGTCAATTAAGAGGTAGCGATTTGGTGGAGCAAGCCAAAGCTGGTAGGAGTTTTAAATGTCGGAAGAAAAAGAAGAATCAAGAGGTTTTTGGCCAGTTTAAATTTATTAACCTGCAGTTAATTATTATGAAGAACCGAAGAACTAAGAAAAAGTGTCACAAGAAAGGCAAACACTTGCCCCCAGAGTTCCTAAGTGACTTGAATCCTGAGAAGGATGTGTAGAGTGTCCATAATGCATGTTGCGGCTTGTGTCTTCGTCCTAGTTTCATTGTGGTTGGTTGTAGTTTGGTGTTTGTCTCGGGTGTCTTCTTTGCTAGGGTGCTCTTGGGGTGTCTCGAGTTGCTTGTGAATGGTTGCTATTTGTCTTTCATGTCCGAGGGTTGGAGGTTCTGTTTTAGTCTTTTGGAGTGTGCTTGTTCTTGCTTCTGGGTGTTTGTCTTTGGTGTCTTCTTCGGTGGGGCTTTCTTGATTTTTCTCGGGTTGCTCGTGGGCAGTTGTCTTCCTTTGGCGCCTGGTGCTGCAAGTTAAATGTTGATTCTCTGTTGCACCTTTTGTTTTCTTTTTGTTGTTTTGATGTTGTTCCGGAGATTGGGATTGTTTCTCTTATTTTGCAGGTTCTTTGTTATTTTCCCATTTTCACATTTTGTGTGTGTCTTTCAGGTCTCTTATTTGAGGCACCGCTTTTGTGTCGCGAGTTTATTCTCGCTAATTATTGAAAAAGTCATTCTCTGGATTTAGAGTCATCTATTAATAGTTTAATATGAGTTACTTATTTTGAATAGTAGTCGAGATATAAACAAAGTAACATCACTCTTTTCTTTATCTAAGTCTATCCGTCATTCAACCTCGGTGTGCACTTAAATCGAATATCGATACATTATACGAGACAATGTCCATCTCATGGCACATTTCACAAAATAATCACACGCATGTATAACTTGTAAACATAATCAGACAATATATAAATAAAACTATTATGGAACCCAAACCTAAGTCTTCATTTCCTAATTTATAGATCCTAAAATAAAATGCCTCTTTGAGACTTTCGCGGGCACGCTTCAACTCTTTTGAGGGGCTGAGCTCTCCATGTTTACTAAATTTCCTTCAAAGATGAAATTTATTGAGGGGTGGCGTCTTCCTTCTCCTTGTCCCAATTACCCTCTGTTTGGTTTTAGCATCCCGGATATTTTCCTTGAGCTCAAGCTATGTTTCATTAAAACAACATTGTCCTCAAGCAAGCGTGTCCCTTGGGTTATTTCCTTACTCACGTGCAGGGAACATGCACCACTTAATCAGAATTGCATTGTTTCTGATCTTGCTATTTTACTAGGCAAACAAATGCTGCCTTTTACTCAATTGGACTGAATTTTAAAGCTTTACAACCGATAAAGCGATTTGACATTCAATGGCTAAGTTTCTCGCTGAGATGGAACGTCAATGGACTTCTAGCCATCTTGAAGTCTCTTTGCTATTTTAACCATAGTTGTGTGACAATAATATTTACAAATTTACTGCTCATTTTTATGAAATCTCAACTGCTTTAGATTTCGCTCCTCAAAACCCTAGCTTTTATTATTCTTTTCGAGTCACAAATCCTTAGTCTCTAATGGCTCAAATTGCACCTTACATCTCTCACCCACTTGCTCACGGGAATTACACAACAACAACAACAACAATCCCGGTCTCAGTTGATGTGAACCAGACAAACCACCCTAGTACTAGACAAACCACCCCAGTGACAGTGCCTTTCCTGTGCCAGTGCCAGTTCTCCTCCAGTGCCGGTATAGCAGGGTTCGGATGTTGTGCTCCGTTGATGTGAACCACCTGACCCATCTCCGTTTTGACACTCCCTGACGATGTAATTCCTCAAGAGGCTTCCAGGCGTCCCGTCACCTCCCGCCCGCCAATCCGGAATCTCTTTACACTTTCTTGTGTTGTGGGCTTGGTACCCCTCCTGTCATGTCTCCTGCTTGGTACCTTGCTTGCATCGCGGGGAAGGGGGGATTTTCTCTCCTGTCCTCCACCCTCTTCGAGGTCGTCATTCGTCGTCAGTAAGGTTCTTATGGCTGTGTCTCTGCTCTGGCTCCGTCTGTTGCCCTAATATTTCTGGTTTCTGCCTGTTTGTGTTTTGTTTCCTGGTTTTTGTATTGTGGTTTGGTGCCTATCTGTTTTCCCGGTTTGTTCTGGATTTTTTGTATCCACGCCCATTTACGGGGTGGGTAAGGGCTCGCCTTGTCGAGTTCCCTTATGTACTGCAGCTATGCTGATAATTATCAAAAACAACAACAATCCTAGTGCCTCAAAGGGCTCCCGCATAAGAAGGGTCAGGGGAGGGGGAGTAGAAGTACACAGCCTTTCCCCCTTTCGGGAGCTATCCTAAAGGGAGGCTGTTTCCGAGAACCCCCGACCTGAGAAGCTTATCAGCAGCATAGAAGCATGGTGGCATAGCAGCAAGAGGGCAACATAGCATAAGAGTAGGGCAAAGCACAAGGGAAGCAATACGAGCAAACTCAAAGCAAGGAAAATGCTAAACAAATAATATGCAGATAAAATAATAATTGCTAATAAGCAAATAAGCAGATAACAAATAGCAAGTAGACAGGTAGCCAATCAGGAGAGTAAATACGCACATAAGTGCGCCAAAGATGAAGTCAAGTCCTAAAAGCACTAGTGATAGCACTAATAAGCTGGACTATCCTACTATAATCTGCTACATCTGCTACTCTTATGTTGGCCGTCCATTAGGCTTTATCTAAGGCTATCTCCTCATGAAAGTTTAGGCTCACGGGAATTGCACAATTAGACTCTAAAACACTTGATTCAAACTGACACAATCGTGAATACTAATCAACTTTACCATTGGAACTTTAAGTCTAGCTTTCCCATTTGTAAGCTGTTCTTCTTGTATCCTTATTGGGATCCCTGCTTTTAGCTTTGGGCTTTTCCTCACTTATCGGAAAAATACTTTTGAAGAGATGGAACTAATTACGACCTAGCTCAAGCTTGAAAGAGAAAATGATCGGCTTGAATTCTTGTTTACACCCTTAATAAGAAAAGACAGGACCTGCATGCAGTTTCTGGTACTTAAACTGAAGATGTTCTGCTTATAATAAATAAACCATTCAATAAGGCCCACCTTCAACATTTGATTTCTTCTAGATTTACTCTTTGCAACCTATTCTAATGGAAAGTTTAAGTGTCTTGAACCAAAAAAATTAGACCCTTATTTCCCATGAAGCATATAAGGATGAATCTCTTTTTACAAATAAAATTGAGAGTTGAAAAGTCTTTCTTTTAGATAGGGTAGAAGTCAAACCCATCAAAAGGGTAGGACATCAACAATTAATCTATAATCGATAAATGATATGACTGTTGGCCCTTCAATTATTTGTTGATTCAGAAACAGAGGTCTATGTGCTAGCGAATGGCTTGGGATTGACTACTGATCTATATTTGGACTGTATTCTTGTATAATATGTTAATTATATGAATTTTATCAGCCTCTTTTTAATTGCTTGACCTAGCAGGCCAGTTAAGGGAAAATTAGCTTTCCTAGTGCGCCTATATGCTCCATGATATATGAGGCACCCATTTGTGATCTTTCCTCTTGAGTTTAGTTGATTTTTTTTTTTTTTTTCCTTCTCGTCGGTCTGTTCCCTTACTTTGGGGGTTTTTCATATAAATTTGTGTGTAAACGTTTTTTTCCTCTCTCTTTTTAGTTTCTTAGAGTTCTTTATTATATCCTCTATATCGAATCCCATTTTAGCATATTTACTCTTAAAAAAAATTTAAATGTAAAAATTATTGTTGAACCTTGACCCATAAACTTTTCAAATAATAAGTTCTCAATATAGTATCAGAGCCTTATTAATTAAAAGGTCACAAGTTCGAATCCTAGCGATCTTACTCTCAATATCAATATAATTCAAACACACATGGGTTATCTTGTGTATTATTGTCACAGTTATTTTATGAGCTAAGTACCCGGTGAGGTTTGCTCACCCGAACACGAACAACAACAAAGAAATGAACACAAAGGAAATTCAAAGGGAAATGTAAGACACAATTTTTCACACAAAGGGGAGAGGCTTTTCTTATTAATATTTCAGAGATTACAAGATATCCTCAAATGAATGCCCATTACATCTATTTATAGCCGTGATCATCCCCACGAACAAAGGGGATAACCGTTCCCGCCATTTTCCCTCTTTCTTCAAAGCCGTGCTCCACTCTTCCCACGCATGCCTTGGCGGTTACAAGGTCAGCTGGTCAAAGCACATGTTATATTTAATTTAGGCGCCTGATTTTCAACTAGCGGTTACATCCACCTCAGCCCACTCTTCCATTTTCCCGCCTTTATCTCGTTTGAACTAGTCAATGCTCATTCCCGCTTCTTTTCCTTTGGTAACCGTCACTAATATGTGTCACGTGTTTATTATTACCATTTTATCAGGTCGGGCTTCATTGGGCCTTATTGGGCCTACTTGGGCTTGGGCCGGGCCAGTGCCCTGCACTGGGCCCGTGCCTATCGCTGTCCATCTGTGTCCTTGGGCCGGCCCAGTGCCGTGCCCTGGACCTTGTCATGACACTGTCTAGGTCGCGCCCCGCCTATGTCATGACACTGTCTCGGGTCGCGCCAGACCCTTGTCATGACACTGTCTTGGGCCGTGCCTGACCCTTGTCATGACACTGTCTCGGGTCGCGCCCCGCCTATGTCATGACACTGTCTCGGGCCGCGCCAGACCCTTGTCATGACACTGTCTTGGGTCGTGCCAGACCCTTGTCATGACACTGTCTTGGGTCGTGCCAGACCCTTGTCATGACACTGTCTTGGGTCGTGCCAGACCCTTGTCATGACACTGTCTTGGGACCGCGTCCGTCTCGGTTCCCACTTTGTCCGTCACTTAGGCCTAGGTCCGTGGAGGCCTAATGCACTCTTAACTGAGTGCGCACCTTGTTCACACAATGCCAATCATTGGCAGCCCATTTGACACGGCACAGGCGCAAGGCGCACACCTGTGCCCCGGTCCGGAGTGTCACGGGTCTTACAAACCTCCCCCACCCGAAAGACCTGACGTCCTCGGAAGGGAATTAAGGTACTCCGCAACTTTGTCCTCAAATTGCCACAAAGTTACGTCTCGTTCCCACGTAGCCTCCGTAATAGGAGTGCCTTTCCATTGAACCAGGAAGTCTCGTCTCCTGTTCTTTTTACTCTGACCATACACCCGATGGTCTAGGACTTTTTCCACCTCTTGTGAAAATTGCTTCCGAATGGTAGGTGGCGCCCTTTTTTGCTTTAAGTGTGCACCCATTAGGTCCTCAACGTGAGGTTTAAGAAAACTAACATGAAAAGTGGGGTGCACCTTTAGCCTTTGGGGTAACTCCAATCGGTAAGCAACGGGTCTAACCTTTTTAACAATTTCGAAGGGTCCATCGTATTTAGGCACTAAGCTACGATGCACTGTTTTACTGTTTATTTTCTTCCATATTTGAGGCGTGAGTTTAAGCATAACTTTGTCCCCTACTTTAAATTCTAAGGGTCTCCTCTTTTTGTCGGCATACTTTTTCATACGCCTAGCTGCCTTTTCAAGGCTGTCCTCCGCCATGTCAAGGAGCTCTTGTTTATCTAACGCAAAGCGTTGTGCAGCCGGGCATTTTTCCCCACTTTGTTTCACAATCTCGTGCGGAGTGAGGGGCTGCCAACCCATGGCCAACTCAAATGGACTGAAGCCCGTGGCACTGCTCTTGTGCAAGTTATAACAAAGCTGAGCAGAGTCCATGAGTTCCACCCAATTCTTTTGGGAGGCCGTCACATAGTGCCTCAAGTATTCTTCCAACAAGGCATTCACTCGTTCCGTTTGCCCATCCGTTTGAGGATGGTTGGCCGTGGAAAATTTTAGTTGAGACCCCATTAAGTTAAACAACGTTGTCCAGAACCGACCCGTGAACCTAGAATCTCGGTCACTTACAATATCTTCGGGTAGACCGAAATACTTGACCACGTTTTTGAAAAAGAGTTGGGCGGCTTGATCCGCTGGACAAGCGTTTGGGGCTGCCATGAAAATGGCATATTTTGAAAATCTATCTACTACAACCATTACCGATTTTTGTCCATCCACACAAGGAAAACCAGAGATAAAATCCATCGACAAAGACTTCCATGGCTTGTCGGGTGTTGGTAGTGGTTGTAGAAGACCCGCTTCTTTTCTCCGCTCAAGTTTGTCTTGTTGACAAACGAGGCATGACTTGACATAGGCCTCAACCTCCTGTCCCATCTTCGGCCAGTAATAGCTGCGCTCCAGCAATGCCTGGGTTCTTTCGCGCCCTGGGTGTCCGGCCCACCTTGCATCGTGACATTCCCGCAACAGTTCTACTCGGATTTTACCTGCAGGGACATATAAACGAGCACCCTGTGCAAAGATTAAATCATCATCGATCCAGTACCTGCGTGCTTCGCCACTGATTACCTGCTGTTTTAACCGTTGGTACATAGGGTCGGTCCGGGCAGCCTCCTTGACACGTCCGGTGAAGTCCGTCTCAACCCGTGACAAGGCTGCGACAAGCTCTAGGGTCTTACGACTTAGAGCGTCCGGGACTACGTTATGCTTTCCCTGTTTGTGTTCCCATACAAAATCATACTCCTCTACAAATTCTTGCCAACGGGCTTGTTTGGATGACAACTTCTTTTGGGACTTGAAATATGTGTTCGCAATATTGTCAGTACGAACCACGAACTTCACTCCCAAAAGATAGTGTCTCCATACTCGTAAACAATGTATTACAGCAAGCATCTCTTTCTCATGTGTAGAATACCGTTCTTCATGCTCTTTTAACTTCCTACTTTCGAAGGCTACCGGATGTTTGTCTTGAACAAGCACCCCACCAATGGCACGTCCAGAGGCGTCCGTATGAAGCTCAAAAGGCCTGTCGAAGCATGGCAACTTCAAGACCGGCTCCGTTGACACTGCGCTCTTGAGGGCTCTAAAGGCTTCTTGGCACGGTTCAAGCGAACCTGGCTCGAAAATGGTTCCAGGGGGAGGGTTATCACCGTCTTCACCTTCGGTTCCAACGATCTCCTCAAGTCTGGCTATGCGTTCGCTAGCCTTGAGTTTCTTCAATGGTTCATTTTTGATCTCCAGCCATCGTTCACGTAACCAAGGCTCTGATACCACAATTGTCACAGTTATTTTATGAGCTAAGTACCCGGTGAGGTTTGCTCACCCGAACACGAACAACAACAAAGAAATGAACACAAAGGAAATTCAAAGGGAAATGTAAGACACAATTTTTCACACAAAGGGGAGAGGCTTTTCTTATTAATATTTCAGAGATTACAAGATATCCTCAAATGAATGCCCATTACATCTATTTATAGCCGTGATCATCCCCACGAACAAAGGGGATAACCGTTCCCGCCATTTTCCCTCTTTCTTCAAAGCCGTGCTCCACTCTTCCCACGCATGCCTTGGCGGTTACAAGGTCAGCTGGTCAAAGCACATGTTATATTTAATTTAGGCGCCTGATTTTCAACTAGCGGTTACATCCACCTCAGCCCACTCTTCCATTTTCCCGCCTTTATCTCGTTTGAACTAGTCAATGCTCATTCCCGCTTCTTTTCCTTTGGTAACCGTCACTAATATGTGTCACGTGTTTATTATTACCATTTTATCAGGTCGGGCTTCATTGGGCCTTATTGGGCCTACTTGGGCTTGGGCCGGGCCAGTGCCCTGCACTGGGCCCGTGCCTATCGCTGTCCATCTGTGTCCTTGGGCCGGCCCAGTGCCGTGCCCTGGACCTTGTCATGACACTGTCTAGGTCGCGCCCCGCCTATGTCATGACACTGTCTCGGGTCGCGCCAGACCCTTGTCATGACACTGTCTTGGGCCGTGCCTGACCCTTGTCATGACACTGTCTCGGGTCGCACCCCGCCTATGTCATGACACTGTCTCGGGCCGCGCCAGACCCTTGTCATGACACTGTCTTGGGTCGTGCCAGACCCTTGTCATGACACTGTCTTGGGTCGTGCCAGACCCTTGTCATGACACTGTCTTGGGTCGTGCCAGACCCTTGTCATGACACTGTCTTGGGTCGTGCCAGACCCTTGTCATGACACTGTCTTGGGACCGCGTCCGTCTCGGTTCCCACTTTGTCCGTCACTTAGGCCTAGGTCCGTGGAGGCCTAATGCACTCTTAACTGAGTGCGCACCTTGTTCACACAATGCCAATCATTGGCAGCCCATTTGACACGGCACAGGCGCAAGGCACACACCTGTGCCCCGGTCCGGAGTGTCACGGGTCTTACAATTATCCACAACGCATGTCCAATCGCCATTTCCAACACGGAATATTAGACTATAAACCATTCATTAGCAGTCATCAATCAGCTTAAACTTATGTGATACTTAATTCCTTGACAAGAGTAACAAAAGAAGATATAATGATATCGTAGCTCTTATCGCTAACTATAGGAAAAAAATTTTCCACAATGTAATAAAATGTTGTCCCTCATAGCAAATTTGCAAAAGAAGGATGGTATTTTGGGGGTTTTAAACCAAGTAAAGTAAGGCTAACTAGTTGGAATGATGCCATTTTATTGAGTGACACGTGTTTTTGGCACTTGGATGGAAGCAATTCGAGGTGATAAAACATGCTTTTAAATAAATATCTCAAGTAGTCTCTTTTCTTCAACCTTCATTCCACCCGACCTTTCTCAGCTGTCATCCTGTGAGCTTTGGCTCCTGTGAATAGAAAGACCATACTCCTTTGGTTGTGCTAAGGAAAGAAGGCAGAGGGAAAAGGACGAAATTACGAGAAAGAAAAAGAAAACCAAAAAGAAAAGAAAGACGGAGAAAGAATGGAAGGAGAAAGTCAGAAAAAGATTCATATCTAATAACCTTATGTCTCATTTATATCGGCTAAGCAAGACACAACACAAGTCACCAAACATAAACAAATTACATATCAACACCACCTTGACTCAGATAAATATCAACCCATCAAAACAAGAAAAGAAAGAAAAATACAATCGTTTTACCGGTACATATAAAATTTACCAAAGTGTATACCTTGCCTTTATTCAAAGAAAATAAAACAAAATCGGGCCCCTACCAGCTTATCCAAGCAAGTTTCACTCATCTTCGTTCTCTTTAATAATCTAGCTGTCTAGTCTTGGATACACCTAGACCTTGAAATAAAATATGTATCAGATTTATAAGTGATAAAGAAACTATAGAATGCAAGAACCAAAAAAAAAAAAAAAAATCCCATAATATTAAGAATACAAATTGCGTAATATTTAATCTACATAATATATGTAATGAAATATAAATAGATTATAAATAATCACTTGACATATGAATAAATATTTTGTATTTTTTTAATTTTCTTTTGAACAATAATAATAAAGATACATTTGCCATTTTGAAACAAAGAAAGAGCGAGTAATAATAAGTAGGAAAGAGAAACGTACCATTTAATTGTACACCAACAAGAGACAACATCCCCAACCAGCCAATCAAATCCTAGTCCATGAAAATAGGAGACACTTTAGTCACATCTTTTCGGCATTGATACTGTTAAGGACTTTATACATGAGTCTATGAAAAATAGTACATGAAGTTTTAAAAGTCAAGAAATTAATATATAAGTATAGTGCGTTACTTCGCCTAACGTCCATTGGTTTTAGGATAGAACTTTACAACATGTATGCGGATGTTGTATGTACTAACTCTATGAGTTGGTCCTATGACTGCAACAGTTGAAAAAAATAAAAAGAATGAAATCATACTTACAATTGTAATTTGTTGTTCTCTAATGACTTCAAATCACTTGCCGTGTAACTCTTGTAGTGTTCCCCTTTAATTTGGTAATGGAAGAGTAGAGTTCTTACATGTTGAACTATGTAATAATCTGGTCCCACATCAGGTAACACTCTGAACGCAAATTCCTTTGGCATATCATAGATGCGAATAGTAAGAAGGTTTCTCAGGTACCGAATACCTATCAATGAAACTCCATTTATAAGTCAAATAAGAAAAGTATTATCTCATAGATGTGACGGAGTAATTTACGTCATTGGTATCTAATATTCGCAAGTTTGTCTAAATTGGTCTATCATTTCTTTCTTTGGTCAAAAATAGTTCGTAATGTTTGTAAGTTAGTTCATACCGATCCCTCATCGTTTCCTTTATTTAATATAGTCCCTCATGTTTTAATTTTTATCAAATGATAGTGACCAAATGAAGCATGAATTTCATCCCAAAAAAAAAATTTTTTTTAGAGGGCCTTTTTTAAATAATAAAAAGACGGATCAATCTTGAAGAAATTTATGGACAATAGGGACTGATGGTGTAAATAACATGGTGAAGAAAAGATCGACATATTAACCCAATAAGGTTGTCTATCTAATGTTAATTTGTTTTGACATAGAACCTTACTTGAGTTTATATGTTAATTGTTACATCTACTATATGAAATATCACTTACCGGGAGGAAATATTTGCAACCTTGGGAGCGGACCGAGTTTGATTAGCTTCAATTGAGGCAATGCCCCATCCTCAATTGTCATTGTACTTAGGTTATGCATATCATAAAGCTTTAAAACTTTAAGCTTTTGAAACCCATTTGCACAAAAAGTTAGTTCTTCGCCAAGATATGCATCATGTAATACGAGCTCTGACAAATACGGAAGGCTCTGAAGTACATTGAGCAAATTGATTTTCATCCTCGACCACATCAAACTTAAGGCAGTAAGGTTTTTCAGGCCAGTAATCCAATCAGGAATCTTCTCCAAATGACCTTTTAAGTATACCCGTCGAAGACCTTGAGGAGGTGATGAAACAAACCGCAAGTCAAGCATCTCATCTTCACTAGTTGAACACACTTCCAAGGATTCAAGTTGGCTCATTGAAGCAATTGACTCACATAGTATTTGTCCACTTTCTCTTGGCAATTTACTAATACCAAGTTTCTTAAGTTGTTTTAATTTTCTCAGCTCCCTAATTAGGCTGAACCCATGATTTGCCTCTACAAGGTACAACTTTTGCAATTCTTCAAGGCAACAATTTCCTCCATCTTCTAGCTTAAATCCACTTTGAGCACTCATGCTAAAATTAGTTTCATAGTCATAATGGTATCCAATAATGTAGCGCAACTTACGTAGCCTTTTAATTTCTAGAGGTAGCTCATATATAAGGGAGAGTTTGAAGTCTAAAGTTTGTAAGTTGTAAAGCTTGCCTACGGACCTTGGGAGATCTGTCACCTTGGTGGACCTGAGACTCAAATATCTTAAATGAAACAGATTACATACTTCACTCGGGAGAAAATCCACTGGAGCATCATTCAAATCTAGCACTTTTAAAAGCTTAAAAGCCGATGCTAGCATGGATAAAAATGAAGGAGAAACGTGATCTATCTCGAAGAGAGTTATAGAACGAATACCGAAGTTACCAATGCTCTCAACAACCTTCTCTGCTTTGCTTCTAATAATGGAAAGACGTCGCACTTTTCCAACAAAGCTCGGGTGCTCATCTTCCCATACCTGACTATAACTCCATTCCTCAGATTTCATAAGGATGATGTCCCGTAACAGATCATGAACCCTTAGAAACCTAACTTTTCCATCCATTTCGACACGTGATGCTTGAACCAAGCTCCTACTTACAAGCTCCGTCAAATGCTCATCTGCAACTTGTTCTACTGATTTTCCTCTAGTTGCTTTCACGAACCCTTCAGCAATCCAAAGTCGGATTAAACGTCCAATATAAATAATGTAATCCTCGGGTAACATCCCAAAGTACATGAAACACAATTTCAAGTAGTATGGCAAGTCATAGTAACTGAGGGATAAGATGGTGGTCACAGGTGAAAGGTGAGGATTTGTTACCATCTCATAACCTAAAGTACGTTCGAGCTTTTGCCATTCGTCCAAAGTCTTTCTTTTCGTAGATAACATGCCACCTATAGCGACTATTGCTAGAGGCAATCCTTGACATCTTCTAACAATATTTTGGCTTAACTCCTTCAACTCGAGTGGACACCCATTTTCGTCCTCTGAACGGAATACCTTCTCAGAAAAGAGCTCAAAGGCTTGATTCTCATGTAAAGGCTGCAACTTGTAGATTTGATCACTAGGTGACTCTTTACATATCGAAGCAACATCTTCTTTACGTGTTGTGATCAAAACTCGACTACCTTGATTATTATCAGGCACAACATACTTGATCAATGTCCAAAAACTAACATTCCAAACATCATCAAAAACAACTATGAAGCTTTTTTCTGCTAAGTATTTCCTTAGAGCTTCAATAAGCATTGTCTCATCCATTTTATCGATTTCTGCAGGAGGGGACTCTTTTCTGCCGCGATAGAATTGCTTTAGTGTAGTCCTTAGAAGTTCATCTTCTTTATATGATTGAGAAACTGTAACCCAAGCCTGGAAATAAAAGTGACTAATAATAGTGGGGTGATCAAAAACTTTTCTCACCAGAGTTGTTTTTCCAAGTCCACCCATGCCTGCAACAGAAACCACTATGCGTGCTGATGGACCCTTTACTAACCAGTCCAAGATGACATCTCTGTGAGGTTCTATTCCTACAACTTCAGCCTCTTCAATGAACAATGAAGCAATACGAGGGTCATGCCATGAGTCAGACCTTGTAGTTCTACTTGATCCAGGCTCAAATGAGCTGATTAAGCCATACGCTTCACCCCTTTCTTTGATTTCTCGAATATTTGATTTGATTTGTTGTATCTCAGTTGCAATCTCAGAACGTGGCTTCACTGTCACGATGCAACTAAGTACCCTGTTGACCGAAAACAAAACCTAGAAAAAATTAGGCTTCCTCTACAAAAAACCTAAGGAGAAAACTTAACAATAGATAAAAAAAGCCTTATACTTGAGTTTGTATTTTATCTTACCAACGATGAATATGCCGCAAACAATTTTTTGTTCCTTTTTTTTTTTTTTGTGGTTTCGTATGAAAACAATAATTTTGGGATAGAATTTAGAATTTTAGGCTTCGTTTGTTTCAACCAATCAAAAATATTCTTTTTACAAAAAATTTTTAATTGTAAAATGTTTTCAACTAAATATATATTTTTTTCTTAAAAATTTTTGCCATTTTAAATCAAGATAATAGTTTCATTATGAAAATTCATATGAGGTTTATATTTGGTCAAGTTGAGCATAAAGTGATGCACGTAACATGAGGTTAATACGGAAAATATTTTCCTCTATATGAAAGAATATTTCTCCCCCACTTCTGTTCAGGCATCAATTTCCCATAAATGAAGGAAAATCTTTTTCCATATTTGTGAAATTTTTTTTTGAACACAATATTTCTTATTGTTGTTAAGAGGTTATGTAAGGAAACAATAAAATTAAAACGGAAAAGGCTTTTATTCAAAATAGATGGAGCTTAGAGTCACTATATTTCATATCTTGTATCATCTATCATTACCTGCGTAGAAAACCACTGAAGTCTCGATAATGAGGACGTTCAGAGCGTAAAGCCATATGAAGAACATACTTATCAATGATATCTTCTAACTGGTATGCAGCTTCTCTAAGCTGCCTTACCCACGTCTTCACACCATCGCTAGTGACTTCTCTCTCGGCTCTTTCATCGGCATCCTTAAGAAGAGATTGAATGCTCTCGAGCTCATCTTTGATGTCGCCAACCTCTTTGTGGATTCCATGCAAGAAAGTTGCTTCTTGCACTAATAGTGGAACTAGGTTTTGGAGTACAAGTCCTACTATTGCCTCTGCCATTAAATGGAACTTTCTTGTGTCTTTTAGGATTTGTGTTAAGGAAATAATGTGGGTGAAATGGGACTTATATATAAGATATGATGTTATTATATATTATCATGTATTATATTACTATACGCCTATTAGAAGTGTAAAGGAAAATGTTTAACTACTCACGGAATCATATTCCAGTATAGCTCAATGAAAACTTTTTATTTTTGTTTTATTTATTTATTTATTTATTTATTTTGCTATAAAGAGGGAGGAAAAGCCTCCAATAAGAACAAAGTGCTTACAAAGCAGAAATTCAAAATAACACAAAAAGAAAATAAAATCCCAATGTCGAGCTGCAAAGCAAGATAAAAGCTACGGGTGGAAAGATGCCCAGCTTTGAAAGAGCTCCGTGTTCTAAATGGTGGATTCATCTTGCAAAAATTCTCTAGTGTTATTAGGAAAAAAAAAAAAATTTAAAACTCTCAATTTTTCTAAGAAGTTGTGTTCGGTGTTCTAAATCTTGCACATATTGAAACCTTAGATCGAATTCCTAAAATAAAAATAAGACAAGGAAAGAAATAAGACAAAAAATTTTCGGTTATTTACATCAAAGGTCTCTGTACTTTTCTTATTTTGTTAATTTAGTTATTGTACTTTTAATTATTTTAATTTGGTCCCTCTACTATTTAGATTGTGTTAATTTGGTTCTTATGGTAAAATTTATGCTATGTTATTGAAGAAATTTCTAATGATTCAGCTAAAGATTGGGTTAAATTAAGTCAATAGGTGAATTTTTAGTGAATTATATACATCTAACATAATTGTACTATTAAAAATTACATCATTAACTTAACTTGAATTTGATTATTGAACTAAATTGACACAATTTAGATAATAAAGGGACTCAGTTGACAAAATTGAAAGTACACGAACTAAATTGACACAATGAGTAAAGTACATGACCTTTAGTGCAAATAACCCAAAAATTTATGTGGTTTGGTCGAAGTTTAAGATCATAGAGAGGTAGCATCAAAAATCCTTATATAAATAGATGATTACGATATTGCTTGTTTAACACTTACTGTTATCTTCTTCAATCTCACTCTACCACAACAGCATAAGAACACCCTCTTTATAGTCCTCTCACCACTGAAATAACTTAGAAGCTAACCATCGCCAAATGTACTGCCACGAAAGATACGATCCAATAACTCCAACCCTTTAATATGACTGTTACGAAAGACTATCAGTCTCCATACTAAAAGAATATTAGCCTAACATTCAAAGTACCCAAATTTTTAATATACGAAATATTTAGTATTAAAAGTAGAACATACTTAGTAATAGGAACTAGAAAACGTCATCTCTTTGTATTCCTAGTCTTGTTTCCCATTTAATTTTGTAAACTAAATTTCAACAGACTAAAGAAGTCTATAAATGTTGATGGATTCATATTCGAGCACCACTTCATGGAAATCGATAATAGAAGGAGAGCATCTAGCTTTACAGATCTTATATCAACTAAAGTTCAAATTATGCCTTTCATACTTTCCATGATTTTTATGTTTCAGGTTGGGGGTCCTCGAGCACAGCCCTCCTCTCGGATAGCACTCTGAAGGGGTAAGGCTGTGTACATCTCAATCAATCATCCCTCGGCCTTATTTTGGCGGGAGCCCTTGAAACATTGGGTCTGTTGTTGTTGTAGTTCAAGTTAGTGTTTTCATGAAGAATCTAGTCTTCTAAACTCAGCACGTTGTACATGTTAAGTGCCAAAATGAATATGTTTGCTAAAACAGATTATTGAATGGTCTTTTTGGAATTACATATGTGGGCTAGTAATGTCTTATATAGCATACATTATATCCTTTTTTATTTGATAATCAGAGAGACATGCTTTTTTATTCGATAATCAAATAGACAACTTTGTATACAAAATCAATACACCCATCAAATTGGAGCCTAAAAAATCCCTCAAAAGTTAAAAAGAAAAAAAAAAAAAAAAAGGTACAGTATAGTGGAAACATACCCAAAAAGCCTAAACACCTTAAATAACGCTCTCTTCCTACTCCTCAACCCGGAACACAATCTTACTCCTTAATATCCATATCACTTAAAAGACCGAAAAAGTGAAGTTGGTCACATATTTCCTAGAATTTACCCTCAAACATGACATGAGAGTCATTGATCAAGCAGGAAACTCACATGGGAAACTGGGAAGAAGCTCGGGTTAGAATTTCATGGCGATGAATCTCTTATGATTGAGCGTTTTGCACTGATGGGCTAAACCCTTCTGTTCTGGTCAATCATCGTCGGTTGAGGCTCTCATCTTCTTGTTGTGTAGGTTGCAGGTTTGTGTTCATCCTGTTTTTGTTGCCTGCTCCTGTTGTCACTCCCTAGTTGTTTTTTTTCTATGATTTTCTGTACCACCCTTTGTTTACGGGGTGTAAGGGCTCGCTGTGTCGAGCTCCCTGTTTTGTACTACGGCTATGCAGACATTTATCGGAAAAAAATTAGTCATTGATCAAATAAACGCTTGACATTACTCAAGACAGCTTGAAGTAAACCCCACTAATCAAAACAAATGTAAAAGGATTAATGTACCTACTTAGAAGAGATAACGCGAGAGATAGAGAATGTTTAAAAGTTAATGGATTCATATTCTTGTACTATTGGATGTGAAATCTAATGACAAGACTACAATTTGTGTGTAGGCTTTCTTTATTTTAAACAAATCTCAATTTTCTTTAAATTTCTAAAACGTTAATTGATTCATCAGGGTAAATTTTCTAGTTTTGTAGAAAAATATTTTAAACTCTTATTTTGTCTCAGAAGATGCGTTCAAAATACCCAATTTTCTGATATATGAAATACAAATTTGGGTTATCTTTATTTTGTATCAAAAATACAAAATAATCTTTTCTTGCTTTTACCTTTATGATTGAAGGGTCTACACTGTTGTTCTCTAAGTTTTTTGGATTCCTTTCATTTTCTTTTTTTATTGTCGAATTAGGGAGAAGATTGAAAAAGCTTTTTTTCTAAGTTCTCTAAGTTGGTCTAGAAGGCTTAAAGAAGTCCGTAACTTTTTTTTTATCTGTTTTGTTACAGATTGAATTAGGTCTCGTATGTACGAAATATCTATTTTTATCATGACTTTATCTTTAATTATCGAAAAAACACTCTATAACTATTGAGGGATTCATATTCTAGCACCCTGTTCAGGAAACCAATAAGGAAAAGTGAGCATCGAACTTTAAAATGTCATATCAACTAGAGTTCAAGTCATTGGCTTTATGTAGAATCTAGTTTTTTATTTTTGATATTTTATATAAGTTTTTATATAGGTTCTCTGGTAAGGAGAGTTGAACTTGAGTTCTTGGCCACCTCTAGTTGCTAGTAAAATCTCATGGAATAATAGATATTATTAATTATTAATTATTATTAGTGCTGCATTTTTACGCAAGAAGACAATAAATGTGATATGATTATTTTTTATGTATGGAATCATTAGGATGATTAATAATGTTATATGTTCAAATTTGAATTTCACCCGTTCGTTTTTCCTCTTGAATTAGCATAGTTTGATCAGCATGGATTCCCCCCCCCCTCCCCCCCGATAATTAGTGATAAAGTCACAATATAATCGACAATTTGTACAAACGAGACCTGATTCACAGTTGTAGCAAAATAGGGAACAAATCAAAGACAAGAAAGTAACGTACCACAAATTAGGGAAACAGGAGTACGGATAAAACATGGGCAAAACAAATAACAGAGACTAAAATACTACGACCTTTTTTGGACAGTATGGACTAGGACTAGACTTGGCAATTGGGTCAAGTCGGGTCAGGTTCAGGTAGGGTTAATGTCTGGTCAGGTCTATTTTTGGGTCGCGTGTTCTGTTAGGGTCGGGTCCGGTCATCCTCGAGTTTGGGTCAACCTCGGGTCGGGACTGTCTCGGGTTGGGTCTACCTCAGATCAGGTTAACCCTGAGTCGGGTTAGATTCCAAGTTGATTCCTCAGGTTATTTTGATAATATATTTATTAGAACTTGAAAATCATAGCTAAACCTATAAAATAAATGACTATAATTAGCCTATTATTTAGATTCTATGATAAGTTGGATTTTCTTTTGGGTCATTTTAGGTTATAGGATAAGGTTCAAATCTTGGGTCATCATGGGTCGGGTCAAACATGGGTGAGTTCAAATTCGGGCAAGATCATTTTGAGTTGGATTTTCATTTGGGTCATTTTAGGTTGTATGACAAGTGTGTTTATATGAGTTCCCTTTAACTTATTCTGATTCATATCATATTTCAATTTGATATAACAATATTCTTTCAACATTTAAATTATTTTTGACAAAAATATTAAGATCTACTAGTAGCTTTTTTTTAATCTTGTTACAGGTATTCTTAGTCTATCATCTCCTGTTGGAAAATATTTTAAAATTTTTTTAAAAAAAATAATAAATAAGTGGAACGAAAAAATTAAATTAAATTAAATAGAGGATCACTATCCTAATATGCTCGTACATGACAAAAAAAAAACATCCATTAAAATACACAAATACTTGAAGTATTATGGTTTCTGAGATTATGTAAAGTAACTCATTTTTTTAAATCTGATAGTTTAGCTCAGTTTGTTTATTGAGGGGTTAGTCGGATCCAAGCTTTAGCGTTTTATCCAAAAAAGCATCTCAGGTTGATGGGAGAAATATCGTTTGGGTAGGCTTGTGTTCCAAAACCAGGAGGTTTTTTTGGGAGCACTGGGCGTTGGAGGTGGAGTAGTGATATCTTTATTTAGGCATTTTTGGCGGTGAGGTTTTCCAGTGTAGCGTTTTATTTGATGTCTGTTTGTATTTATTATTGCAGCGCATGTTGATTTTTTTTTTTTAATATTTGTATGTGTGGTCTCGTGTTCCGTCTTCATGAGATACCAGTTTTTATGTTACTATTATTTTGCTAATTAGTGAAAAAAGAAATGCATAATAAGAAAGGTTAACAATGCTTACGTTGAAAGAAAGAATAATGTAGTGCATGCCTAAAATTATTGAGACCACAAAACCTTATTCCCAATTTCTTCTAAATACAGAGAGTGTAGGCTTCAAAAATATTAGAACAACAAAAATTAGAGGTAAATTATTCCTCTTATTTCCTAAAAAATAATTAAATTTTTTAGAAAATCAAATGCTAAACTCAATTTTCGATACCCTTATTCATAATAGAGTTTTGGTAGTGGTGAATAATTGCAACAATATATATAAATCATCCTAATATTTTATGCAAAAACTTAGTGGATTAAGATAAAAAATTCTTGTTGATGTAAGTTACCCAAATATTGCGGAAAATATATGTCATCCTAGCATTTATTGGCAAAAAATAATTGAATTTTAATAAAGATTTGAGACCCAATCCTACCTGTTCAAAAGAAGCTTGATAGTCCAAAATAGTCCATGTTTGTCTCAATTTCATCAAATAAGCCATATGATTTTCTTAGACATCATCAATTAGCTGAATTAAAAACTAAGAATAATCCAACCATGCAACATCCTCAACTAAATGTGTAAGTGTTTTAAGGTAAGCACGATGCTGCTCAAGAGCATCATTCTCGAGATGCATTGAAGCAAGTTTAGCTTTGGCAGAATCCAGTGTACGATCTATAGTAAAAAATTGCTCATCCTTCCAAATTCAATTCTTAATTCCAGTACCAGCAAAGAATCATGGAAAATCTATTTTCGATAAACAAGTATTTAATTGATACAGAGAAGTAGCGAACGAATACCATACTAGATGTCGGAACCGAAGCGGTTACCGGAATATGCACAGCTTAGCCGTGACAACACTCCAACGTTGGATTAGTTTTGATTCGCACACATTTCATGCAAAAGTTCCACAATCTTGCTTTAGTTGTTCTTAATTGAAGAAACATCGGCTCGTACACTGGTAACGGTATCGATCATCCATTTTTGGCGATTTTCATACGTATGAAATTGCTCATCAAGAATCTGCTGAATTGAAACTTCATTTTCGGTCATCTAAGCTTCCAATTTAAGAAATTCGGCCACACTATGAGTATTATTAGCCATCACAAATGAATAAGCATCTCAAACCTAGAATCTGATGCCAAATAATGTATAGATTATAGATACATTGAAGAAAATGAAAGGGAATTAGGATTTAGAGTAGAAGTGGAGGAGAATTAGGGTTAGGAGGAGAGAGAGAGAGAGAAGAAGATAGAAGAAGAGGATTGTTTCGTTATGTAATGAATCCAAATCAATACATCTGCAACCTTTTATACATTGAATCACAACATAAATCCAATTCTAAAACTGACTACTAACCACTTATTATCACATAAACGTTCCAAACACGTATTACTCAACATAAAATGTGTCAAAACCTCTGTCGGCTTATTCAAGCAATCACTCTTCTTCTTTCTCTTTAATATTCTAGTTGTCTAGTCTTTGATATCCCTAAACCTTGAAATAAAATAAATAATTAAATTTATGAGAATTAGATGAAACAGAATAATATAAATTATATATATATATGTTTATATAACTAACGAAATATATATATTGTAAATAAATGCCATTAGGATCTGGTAAGGAGCCATAGTACGGCCTGACTTCTTCTTCTAGGTAACCCTATTCATAAATGTCCCTTCAAAACCAAAGGCATTGAAAAGAGCACTCTTGGACAAGAATGTAAATTAAGTGGCCTTAAACAGCATCCAATTCTATGAATTTTGATAGCCTGAAAGTGACTAGGTTAAAGAGAATGTGACAAAGACAAAATTTAATTCAGCTACCCTAGAATTGACAATATACTTTTTAGATATCTTGAACTTTTATATATTTTCTTGGTACCTGATATTTTAGTAAATTTTTGTTTCATATCCTCTCCCATAACTCCTTTAGGGCTCCATTAGATTTCGGATTAACATGACTGTAAAAATTTAAAAACTTAATTTAACTACGGTAAAATAATCATCTAAATTTAAATTTAAAAAATGAAAAATATTTGTAAATACTTAAAAATAATTTAAATATTTTAATAAATATTTAAAACATCTAGACAAATATAGTAGAAAATATTTAAAATGTTTGAACAAGTATTTTATAAAATAATTTAAATATTTAAATATATTTTAGATATTTAAGAAAAGGATTTTAAATAAGGGTTCACTCGAGCACTAATGGCATCGGATCCCATTAGAACTCCGAGGTTAAGCATGCTTGAGCGAGAGCAGTACCAAGATGGGTGACCTTCTTGGAAGTCCTCGTGTTACTAACCCTTCAAGTTAGGGGTCTTCGGGAACAGCCGCCTAGTAGGGTTATACACTGAAGGGGTAAGGTTGCATACATCTACCCTTCTCAGACCCCACTTATGCCGAAGCCCTTGAGGCATTGGGTCTGTTATTATTGTTGTTGTAGAAAAAGATGTTAAATATTTGGTAAACTAATCTAAGACACATTTGATTCTGAGTGATCGCTTAAAAGAGCTAAAGAACTATTTGGGTGGTTTTGTTTTTGTTTATGCGAAATGCCGGATTTTGAATTGCGAGTTCTTGCTATTTATCAAAAAATGAGCTAAAGAGCAAAGCACAAATGATCCATGGAAGTCATGTAGTACATAATACAAAATAGCATTACCTTGAAGCGCAAGCCAATAGTTTTAGCCATTCAAGACTCAGTAATCTCTCATGTCCCCCAGTTAGTCTCTCAAAAAAAAATACATAGGGCCGAGACTTTTAAGATGTAAGGAGACGAATTGAAGTAGTTAAATTCATTCTCTATCGGCCAAGATTTTATGTGATCCAAACAAATACCAACACACAGCATAGTAACCAAAAAAGGAGAGATATAAGAAAGAAATTTGGATTTCACTAACATAGACCATGAGAAGTGGTAATTACTCTTTTTACATCACAAATGAAAAGAAATAACAAAAGATGAGACATGGTTATAAACAGTCTCTCAGGTATCTTCTTTGTACCATTTGTCATTCCACAATTTCTTCTCTAACTTCGTTTTGCTAGAACTCTCTTGGATGAAGGACCTCTTGGGCATCGAAAGAGCGTAATTTGCAAGCATACAAGGGAAGAACATGGACGAAAAACCAAAGAAAAAAAAGAGAATATATTAGAAGAGGGGGGAGAGAGGGAGAGAATTGAAGGAAAAATAAGAGAAAAATTAAAGAAAGAGAGAAAAACTTCTATATGAGATCAATAATATTTTCGAAAACAAATATTTTCTAAGCTACTCTTTGACTTATTCATTCGATATATAAATTGACGACATTTTTTTATCAACTACAACATTACTTTTTATTATTTTTCATGCAAATAATTTTATGCTTCATTTATACAAGCTAAACAAGATACATTACAAGCAACCGAACATAATATTGCACACCAAACCACCTTATTTAATATAAATATTGATCCCTCAAAAGCAAAAGAAAAAAAAAAAGAAAGAAAAATACAATCGTCAAACCAGTTCATATTTAAATTCAACAAGGTATTTTGTCACACCTTTAATAAAAATAGATAAAATAAAATCATAACCCTGGCTTATTCATACCTTTATTGGCTTTAATAATATAGCTATATGATCAATGATACCCGTAAACCTTGAAATAAAACATGTATAGGATTTGTAAATAATAATAATAAAAAATTGTATACATTAAAGTCGAAAACAAAAAAATGGAATACCATTGTGGTTATGAATGACGTAATTTTGTTGCATATGGCATATATAATAGGAGCAAGTAGCTCATAGCCTAGTGGTGTGGTTCTCGGTCGCCCATGTGAGACCGCCGGGGTTCGAGCCCCCAATAGAGCACCCCCTTCCCTGAATTTACCATGATAAAAAAATATATATATATATATATATATATATATATATATATATATATATATGGCATATATAATAGAATATACACGGACTATAAATAATAATATTAAGTAATTCGTTTACAAACCATGAGGGGAAGGTATTCTTTTTGTGCAAGTGTTTTTAAGCCCTTTTTTTTTGAGTCGGTTCCCAAAATAATGTTGAAAAATAAAAAAATAAAAAAAATAATGCCAAAAAAATAATAATTACCAATCTACTGTTGAACCGCGTTTAAAAAACACGGTTCACTCCAAAAATAACCGAATTAATGGAAAAATATTTTTTCCAGTTATAAAACGAGTCTTAAAGACGCGTTTCATGTGAACATAAACCGCGTTCGCGGTTCATTTGAAGCTAAACCGCGTCTTTAAGACGCGGTTCATATATGACTAAAACGCGTTTTAAAGACGCGGTTCATATAATTGTAAAGGACAAGTCTTGAAGTTAAGGACGCCCACGTTCGAAACGAATTCAAAATGAAATGAATGAAATGACTATACACGAAGGGTCACACGTGGGTTCTATAAGAGAAAATGTCATAATGTATTGACATGCAAGATGAAAAAGGAGTACGAGGCTCGGTTAGCAGCTAGTAGCAGTGAATATATGACGGTAATATTTATTTATGTTTCATTTTTTTGAACATTTATTTATGTTTTATTTATATTATTTTTTATATAGTAGTTCGTTATTTATATATATCTATTAGTTTGTTATTTATATTGTTTTACTCATAAAGCATTATAACCGCGTTTACTAAACGCGGTTGATATGATAGTAAACCGCGTTTTCTAAACGCGGTTTATGCTTAATATAATTTTTTGTTCTTGATGAGGTTAATTTTACATATAACCGCGTTTATAAAACGCGGTTCAACAGTAGATTGGTAAATATTTATTTTTTAGCATTATTTTTTTTATTTTTTTATTTTTCAGCATTATTTTGGGAACCGACTCTTTTTTTTTTTAGTAATGAGGGACTGGGTTACCCCAACCAACCCTAACCCCATGAGAACAGCACACAAGCCCCCATTAGTAGGTAAGTCATGAGTATATCTTCAGTGAGAATTAAACTCCTGACCCCTGACCGCATGGGTAGAAGACGCCACTAACTAAATCACCCTCATGATGGGCACGAGTTTTCCAGTATGTATGCATATTTTATATTTTTCTTTGAATTTAAAATTCTAATATTTGTAAATATAAATTAAATTAAATTATTTACTAAATTTTGAAATTAAATTAAATACATGAATTTATTTTTTTGATTATCAAGCAGTATTTACGAAGCATATCGAACAACAACTAATAGTGTAATGTAAACGAAATTTAGAAAAAAAAAATGATGTGGCATTCACATGGAAGGTGAGAGTACAAAAAATATTTTTTCAAAAATGCCATTTTTGAAAATATCGTTTTGTTTATGGTTTGATTCGCTGAGCCATGCTAATCAATGATATCTTCATATTATTTTTTTAATTTCATTTCAAGAGTACTGCACATTAAGATACTTTTACCACGTTAATGCAATAAAAAAGAATGGTACAAACAACAATAATATAAAAGATAAACGTACCATTTGGTTGTGCACTAGTGAGAGCTATCGTCTCCAGCGAGCGAATCAAATCCTAGTCCATTAAAACAAGAGACACTTTAATAACAGAGTCGGTTCCCAAAATAATGCTAAAAAATAAAAAAAATAAAAAAATAATGCTGAAAAAAAATATTTTCAAATCTGCTGTTGAACCGCGTTTGCAAAACGCGTTTAAATTTCAATAAAATCGGATAAAAAAATGTGGGTTATATCAGTATAAACCGCGTTTACTAAACGCGGTTTACCACTGAACCGCGTCTACTAAACGCGGTTTACATATAAACCGTATTTACAAAACGCGGTTTAACGTCAGCAATCCAAAAGCCCCTTTTTTTCACTTATACTTACCATTATGCCGCAATTCTTCAATTTTTTGTTCGTTTATAGTTTTTATTATGCCGCAATTTGTGATGATTATCACATTGATCCCATGTCTCTCTTAATGAAGCGCTAACATCATAAGTGGAGGTCAAATAACTCCAATAATAGTACTTGAAAGATCTCCAGTGTATAAGCAAAAGAAAGGAGGAGGCGAACGACGTGACTGGTGGTGGGTTAATGAGAAAGAGGCAGAGAGACGGTGAAAGCAGCGGAGAGAATGCGCGTGAATTAGATAAACCTAGTAAACCGGATCATAAAAATGTGGTTACCAGCCCCATTGTCATCCCTAAGGGTTTGCATTTTATTTTATGAGCAATTTGAATGTAACGAAAGAATTTCTTAATTTTCTTTGGGTTTCAAATGAAGCAGTCATTTTCGGATAGGGAAATCAAATACAGCAAAACGTAAAATAAAATTTTTGGCTTCGTTTCCTTCAATCAAAAATAATATTTTAAGGACAATTTTTTTGAATATTCTTTTCTTAAAAATTTTTGTCCTTTGTCTAAATACGATAGTTTCATTATGTAAATTTGTAGGGCTTTACTCTAAAACCAATTGATATTAGATTTTGCAAGAGTGACATGTGGAGTCCTACCATATCTTGCATAATCTATCTTTACCCGCGCAGGAAAGCACCAAAGTCCCAACAATCAGGGTGTTTAGATCGTAAAGCTATAAGAAGAACATACTTATCAACGGCATCTTCTACTTGGTAAACAGCTTCTCTAAGCTGCTTGACCCACGTCTTCTCAAAATTACTAGTAACTTCTAAGTCAGCCCTTTCATCGACATCCTTAAGCAAAGATTGGATGCTCTGAAGCTCGTCTTTAATGTCGCCAACCTCTTTGTGAATTCCACGCAAGAAAGTTGTTTCTTCCGCTAATAATGGGACTAGGTTTTGGAGTACAAGTCCCACTACTGCCTCAGCCATTAAATGGACTTTTGGTTGTGTTTAATGTTGGCAATGCCTTTGGACTAAAATGGGATTTATATAACATATAATATATACACCCTGAAAAGGGAAGGCTGTGTACATCCGCCCTCTTAGACCCTGCGTAGGCGGGAGCTCTTGAGGCACTGGGTACGTTCCTTTATATAATATATAATATATGCTTACTAGAAGTTTAAAGGAGAATATTTTAACTGTTCATAGATTCTTATTCTTGTACAGCTCAATGAAAACCAATGACAACACTACAAATAAATAATGTGAAGGGTGTCAATTTTTTTTGTTGGGAATTTATTATTTTGGTTTTTTGAGGTTGAACATTTATTGTTAAGTGTTCATAGAATCATATTCTTGATTAGAGCTCGATGAAAACCAATGACAAGACTACAAAACAATAGCATATGGTGTCAGTTTATTTTAGATTATTTATCACTTGGATTTCTGAGATTTTGATAGTTATTTTGCAGTGTTCTGACATATTAATATACGAATCAAATTGGTATGTAAAACTTTGAAGTCATAATGGATGATTTCTGCTGTTGGAATAGCTAACATGACATATTATTTTAATAATAAAATGTAAGATAAATGGATGATTTCTGCTGTTGGAATAGCTAACATGACATATTATTTTAATAATAAAATGTAAGATAAATGGATGATTTCTGCTGTTGGAATAGCTAACATGACATATTATTTTAATAATAAAATGTAAGATAAATTATATATCAGGACTCTGACGTTTGATGTATTTATTTTTTAATACATAAACTTTGTTAAATAATTTTTTAGTCCAAATATTATCATGTATTTAATAAAATAGTCCAAATTTTGGTTTGTAAGGATATAAAATAGGTCTTCCATCCAACTCTTCTCCAATATAAGTGCCATGCTATTATGATTCATGTGTGGAATGAGAAGAAGTAAGGTTACCAGAAAATGACGGCATGTTTCTAACCCTTTTACATCATTGTCTAGATTATTTAATTATACATGCAAAATTTTGAACAAAAAAATTATTTTACAAAATTTATGGACTAAAAATTTAGTATCCAAACTTCAGCAATTCTCAATCTCTTTTTACCTTAACGTAGAATGACACGTCAGCCAGGATGACTCAGCGGGGACCCAAGGCCCTGTATTTATTCTTGTTAACCAGGTTCAAGATGCTAGTAGTATAATTGAGTCTTCTGAATCCGAGTGCCTACCAGTTTTGAACCGCATCCGTGATGCCATAGGTCACTAAGTCTTTTGAGATAGGGAAGTAGAGAAGGAAATGGGGATGGGATAACAAGCTACTAGCTTTATGTCGTCAAAGAAGAGTTGAAGAGCTCAAAAGCGTTATATGAAACAACAAGCAAAGCAGGATTGGCAGGAATTCATAAAAGATATGTGTTCCGGAAATAATGTGAAGAAACTGACCAAACCCTCTAGAAAACATAAGATGGGGAAGTTGGTAAGGAACGATGGCAACATTAAGGATGTAGGTAAAGCTTTCTGATGCGAAGTGTATGAGGGAATATAGGAAAAGGCTTGGTTTGGCATATAATGGTGATGAGTCGGATATGATTGAGCATTTTGCAAGGTTGGAGTAGGGCTTTATTTGATCAGCCCCATGTCAATCTCTCTCCAGCTCCGTGCGATGTCTTTCCCTATTGCAAGCTCGTCTCTCCTATTGCTGATATTGCAATTGTTGTGCCTGTTTTTGTTCCTTTTTTGTATATTCAGTGTTTTTCCCTGGCTTTCTTGTATTCTATGGTGTTTTATGTTTTTTTCTTGTTTTTTCTGAGCTTTTTTAGGTTTTATTAGGTCTTGCTAGTTCAAGTGGCTTGTTATGTATTGTGAATTCTATCCGTAATTATCGAAAAAGAAAATATACCAAATCTTAGGGTACTAATTTGTAATTTACCCTAAAATGTAACTCTGATGGTTAATTTTAATTTTCTATACTTCTTATATATTGTGTACTGTTACTTATATTATCATATAATAAGATATAAGAGTATTGGTGAAATTTTTTTTTCTTTTAAACCATATAAGGAAACATCACAATGCAAAAGAAATTTTAATTTCCTTTGAAACAAACGATGAAAAAGCTCAATTGAATTTTAATTTTTCTCAAAAAAAATAAATTATTCACTATGCTAAAGAAGTCAGTAACTGTTGAAGGATTCATATTCTAGCACCACACCACTTGATATAAACCAAAAATGAAGTAGAGCATCTAGCATTACAAGTCTTAATCAAATAGAGTTCAAGTTATTGTTTTCATGTAGAATCTAATCTTTCATTCTTAGTACTTTGTTCCTATAATTTAAGCAACTAATTATGTATATATTCCTAAAGTGAATGCATTTTTAAGGAACCAACTACTCCAAAAATTTAAGCATAATTAATGACATCTTGTGAATTGTACAATATTCTAACATGGCCCTTCGTGCACATGCCATTTGGTTTGACAAAATAATAATAATAATAATAATAATAATAAAAAGGCAAAAAACAAACAACTCTCATTTCGTTTGAAGCGTGGATACTATACTAATTCACTTAATACTTTGTGCTTAAAATATATTGATACTAACATAGGAGACTGCTAAGATCCAAACCACTAACATCTCAATAGATAAGTGTTTGATACAATATAACAACAACAGTCCCAGTGTCTCGCGGCTCCCGCAAAAAGTAGGGTCTGGGAGGGTTGGATGTACACAGCCCTACCCCTTCCAAGTGGAAAGGAGGCTGTTTCCTAGGATTGAATACCTCCAAATAAGTGTTTGATACAATATTGAAAAATTAACTATTGCAAAAACTTAAGCTTGACCTTCATGTTTATTGTGCTTAGGTTATATGACTAGGATTGCATAGATTCTAATGAGCTGTCATGCAGAAATTGTAGTTATAGCCACTCATTTTTTACAGCCTCAGAGTCCAAGAATAGGAATATCACAGACATTGGTTAACATTTTGTGATAATTTTATTTGATTTTTTAAGGGATTATAAGCTG
The DNA here is from genome assembly GCA_018398585.1 of Simmondsia chinensis. Lineage (NCBI taxonomy): Eukaryota > Viridiplantae > Streptophyta > Magnoliopsida > Caryophyllales > Simmondsiaceae > Simmondsia > Simmondsia chinensis. Next base: position 4,773,709 of record JAGTTD010000014.1, read on the forward strand.
TTAATAAGGCTTGCTTTTTAGGCTCTGTTTGTTTTGACGGAAAAGTAGAATCTAAGAATTGATTTTTCTTCAGAAAAGGTTTCTCAAGAAAATATATATTCCGAGTGGGATTTTTCGTTGTTTGTTTCAAAAGAAAACTTCATTCCCCATTACGATATCTTGTTGTATGTTTTAAAAAATATTTTTCACCAATTATTTTATATATTTTTATAGGACAACATAAGTAATAATACAACATATATGAAGTAAAAAAATAAAAAGCTAACTATCAAAACTGTATAAATTAGAAAAATTATTTCTTAGGTATTCTAAAATTTGAGCATTTATCATCTAAATACTTTGTCATTCTAATATATACAATGAGGTGTCATGAGATAAGAAATTTTATCACTTGTGTATATACTGTGTTAAAATTTGATAAATTTTTATTAAAATTCAGCCAATTTTTGTCAAAAAACTGACGGTACAAATATTATATTATCAAAAGGTTGTCCACGTTCTAACAAAAATTACTTATATATTATCAAAAAATGTGTTATGTTAGCATTTTTGGACAAAAAAATTATTGCATTATAATATATGATACATATAGATCGCTATTTTCACTAAAAATATACTAAATTTTGGCAAGAGATACCTGATTTATGAGAAAATTTTTAAACTTCAGGGTACATCATTGTATATTACTGAAATATTATAGTACCTATATAATAAATGTTAAAGTATTACCTGGATAATTTTTCCTAAATTCTTATATAGCAATTCAACTTGATTAAAGTTGTTCTGTTGCAACAATAACAAAGTAACATTCAAGTTACTTTTAATTATTCAGTCTAATTTTTGTCCGATGTTATGATGTTAAATGCCTACAGTACAGTCTGTTTGATTTTGATTCGATCTTGATTCACATGATAATAATCGCAAAGGTTTTCGAATTATTTAGAATCATGACTTGCCCCGTTTTGAAAGGGAAGTCATTTTCCCTCATTTGAAGGAAAAAGGTTTTCCTTAACCTAATGATGCTCCAAACAAAGGAAATAAGGAAAGCCACTTCCTAGAACGTGGTTTTTCCTTAAAACAAACGGAGCCTTAGTGTTAAAAAAAAAGTTATTTTATTAGATCAATGAGCCCTTAGAATTTGCAATATCTGTTCATCCTTTGTGAAGGGTTTATTTACCGGATACTAGTGCAACCAAATTCTATTAGAACTTCGAAACTAAGCATGTTTGGGCAATAGTACCAGGATGAATGACCACTTGGGAAGTTCTCGTGTTGCCAACCCTATAAGGCTGGAGGTTTTTGGAAACAGCCTCTCGGCAAGGTTACACCCTGAAGGTGATAAGATTACGTACATCCACCTCTTTTAGACCCTGCTTATGCGGGAGCCTTTAAGGCACTGAATCTGTTGTTATTGTTGTTGTTGTTAATCCATTTGTGAGAGTGGGAAAGTGATATGCTGATACTGTGTTACGTTGATTGAAGAACTCCAAAGATGACTCTGCACATGATTAATTATTGGCTTAGACATGATTTCTCTGCAGGCTTGATGGTTTTTATGCCCGATGTAGGTTATTACGTACTATAAATTAAATTATATAAGATCAATAATAATATTAAAAAAATGTAAACTGGGTACAGTCTTTTAACAACAACATTACTTATTTTATTTTTTGTACAAATAACTTTATGTTCATTTATATCGGCTAAGCAAGATATAGTATAAGCAGCCAAACATAAACAAATTACATAGCAAACCACCTTTAATCAAGATAAATATCAACCAATCAAAGCAAAAAAAGAAAGAAAAATTTAATCGTCAAACCGTTGCATAAGAAATTACCAAAATATACCTCCCACCTCAGCTTGTGAGGTCGTCCAATCTAATATTTTACCTTGCCTTTAGTAAAAACAAATGAAATAAAATCCAGACCCCGGCTTATTCAAGCATGTTTCATGTGTCTTTATTATCTTCAATTTCTAGTTGTGTAGTCTCTCTTACTGCTAAACCTTGAAATAGAGCAAGTATAAGACTTAAGTGATTATGAAAGAAATAACTTTAGGGAATTTATCATTTAAGTTTTTGAGATTGGATATTTATTGTTAAGGGTTTATGTAATCATATTCTTGATTACAGCTCGATAAAAACCAATGACAGGACTACAAAAAAATAGTACAGGGTGTCAATTTATTTTAGAGAATTTATCACTTAGGTTTCTAAAATTTTGATATTTTATCATTAAGTGTTTTGACATATTAATATATACGAATCGGATTGGCATGTAAAACTGTAAAGTCATAATGATTTGATTTCTGTAGTCGGAATGGGTAACATGACATATTATTTTGATAGTAAAATGAAGGGTAAATTATATATTAGCACCCTAACGTTTGACTTATTAATTTTTAATTCACAAATTTTCTAAAATAATATTTTAGTCCAGATATTAGCATGTATTTAAAAAAATATTCCAAATTTTAGTTTGTAAAGACGTAAAATAGGTGTTTCTTCTTCAATGCAAGTGTCACAATATTATGATTCATTTGTGGGATGAGAAGTAGAAGTGTGGTTACCAGCAAATGATGACATGTTCTACACCCTTTTAAATCGTTGTTTAAATTATTTTATTAAATATATGGAAATTTTTGGATTAAAAAATTATTTCACAAAATTTTTGGACTAAAAAATTAATACACAAATATCAGGGTACTAATATATAATTTATTCTAAAATGTAACTGTGATAGTTAATTTTAATTTTCTATACTATTTATATATGTTGTATTGTTACTTATATTGTCCTATTATATGATGTAAGATTATTGGCCAAATTTTTTTCTTTCAAACCATACAAGAAAATATTATAATGCAAAAGAAAATTTAATTTCCTTTGAAACAAACAGTAAAAAAACTCAATCAGATTTTAATTTTTCTTAAAAAATCTTTTTAAAAAATTATTTATCGTACTAAAGAAGTCTTGTAACTATTGAAGGATTCATATTCTGGCACCACACCACTCAATAGAAATCAAAAACACAGAAGAGCATCTAGCTTGACTAGTGAGATTAAGTCATTGTTTTCATGTAGAATCTGATCTTTTATTCTTTATACTTTTGTTCCTATAACTCAAGCATATAATTAAATACATATTCCTAAAGTGGATGCATTGTCAAGAGACCCGCTATTCCAATAGCGTAAGCTTAACAGGTGACAACTCGGGAATTGTACGATACTCTGACATGGCTGTTCTTGCACATGCCTATTTGGATAATAAAAAAAAAAAAAACATTTCGTTTTAAGCGTGGATAATGTACAAACTCACTTAATACTTTGTGCTGAAAGAATATTGACAGTAAAAGTGGAGATTGTTAAGATTTAAACTCATAACTACTTAATCAATAAGATTATGATACTAGGTCAAGAAATTTCACTATCTCAAAACCTTAAACTTGAGCTTAATTGTTAGAGTGCTTAGGTTATACTTGTAGAATTGAACAGATTGAAATGAGTTGTCATGCAGAGATCATAGTTTATAATCATTTAATAATCGCAGTCACTAAGTCCAAGAATGGGAATATCAAGGACATTGGTTAACGAGTTGTTATAGTTGTATTCGGTTTATAAAATAGTTGTAGTCACTAAGTCTTCTATGATTTTCCCTTCCTTCTCGTTCCAGTAGGATGGCAAGGGGTAGGGCGAGTACGATGGGTGCCTCCACACCTATACCCACTACCCAAACATGTACTCATACCCATCCCATTACCCGCCATGGGCATGAAACAGATACTCATACCGATTTCTATGGGTACAAACCCGTACTATACCCGCCTCATTACTCACTGGTATCCATATACCCTCTTTAGATTGTGGGTATCAGACGACTACCCTTACCCTTATCCAGCTCATTATAATTTTCTCTAAAATTTGACATAAATTTGAGTGATTAAATCAAAAATATATATTTTTCTCATTTTTTAAATAAAATACAAATTGGGGCGGGTATGGAGTGGGGCGGCGCAGGTGCAACATCATACCTATACCCGCCCCATACCCGTGGTGTTTGTTGTACTTTATGCCTGACTCGTACCCCCTACCCGCCTCACTTGTACACATATCCATCCAAATGGCGAGGGTACCCTCGGATAACGGGTTTTATCCGTCTCATTGCCATCCCTAATTACCGGTGGTGATTAGGGCTTGTGGCCTTCTCCTTCCTCAATTTTAGTAAAAAATCAGTCATTTAGGGTTACATAGGCATCAACCAAAGATTATTAATCAAAATCCCTCTGTCCGTAGCATTTCCTCTTCTCCCCTCTCTGAATTTCTTCCCATTTTTCACCTATAATTTTTCCTATCAAACCCAAATTAAGTATCGAAAAGAGCAAGCTTGCCATTCTTTCTCGTTTCAGTTGTATCATATACATGTTGGACAAGAATGCAAATTAAGTGGGCTTTAAACAGTTTCCAATTCCATGAATTTTGATAACTTAAAAGTGATTAGGTCGAAGAGAATGTGATTCTAATTAACTTGTGTCAAAATATAAGCAATAATAAACTCAAAAAAGACAAATTCAATTCAGATACCTTGAGAATTGCCAATATATTTTTCAAACACCTTATTCTTTTTAAATATTTTTTTGGTACTTTAAACTTTAGTGACATTTTGTTCATATGTGCTGCCCCCTAACTCTGGTAGTGCTCCATTAGATTGTATTACCGTGACAATAAATTAATTTAAGTAAGGATAAGAAGATCAATGATCATTTAAATTTAATTTTTAGAAGTTAAAAATCCTTTAAATACTTCAAAATGTATTAAAAATATTTTAAATATTTTAATAAATATTAAAACATCTAAACAAATATTTTAGAAAACATTTAAAATGTTTGAACAAATAATTATAAAATTATTTAAATATTTAAAAATATTTCAAATATTTAAAAGAAAAAGATTTTATATATTTGCTAAATTGATCTAAGTCAGTCAGTACCCTAAAGGGATAAGGTTGCGTAGATCACCCCCTGCCCCCCAAGACCCTGTATATCCGGGAGCCTTTAAAGTACTGAATTTGTTGTTGATCCAAGTCGGTCTAACTTTCCAAGGCTAACTAATCTCTAAGATGGAAGAGCAAGACCCATTCTCTCTCTCACCATGCCTCCCACACGATCTCTTTCACCATTCTCTCTCTCTCCTTAAGTATTTTATCAAGTTCAGCTGCCTTACTAAAACGGTTACCACTGCCACTGCGACTACCACTACCACTACTACTACAAGTCCTTCTTATCGGCTGCCTTGAGACACAAAGTTTCTCGTCTTGCTTCCTAAATCCATTAAAAGTCAAAAGGTTTATTATGTTAGCTAACAAGGTGAGCAAGAATACCTTAAAGATATTTACAGATGTCCCTCCAAAACTAAAGCCAGGTGATTTAGGATGATTGCTTAAAAGATTTCAAGAGCAAAGCACAAATGATCCATAGAGCAAAGCCGGGTGGTACATAATATGAAAAAGCATTGTGTTGAAGTGAAGAACAACGATTTTAGCCCATTCAAAAATCAATACCATGAAAGATAGAATATAGGGCAACGACTTTTAAGATGCAAATAGACGAACTGAAATAGTTAAGCCGGTCTCTGTTGACTAGGATTTTAGATGATCAAAACATATACCAACACGCAAAAAAAAAAAAAAAAAAAAAAAAAAAAAAAAAAATGGAAAAAAAAGAAATTTGGATTCCATCAACATAGACCACGAGAAGTCATAATTGTTTTTTTTACATCGCAAATGAAAAAAAAACAACCAATCAGCAGACATGGTCGTGAACAAATCTCTTAGGCGACCTCTTTGTATCAATTATCATTCCACCAACTTCTTCTCTAGTTTCGTATCATGATGTTTTACTTAGAACTTCCTCATCCCCCGGAGCGTGAAAGAAAGAGAGCAAAAAAAACTATGCGGGATCAATAATAATATTAAAAAACAAGTTTTCTTAGGCTATTGTTTGACTTACTCAATAGGTAAACTAAGTACATTCTTGTAACAACATTACTTGCTGTTATTTGTTGTGCAAATAATTTTATGCTTCATTTACATCAGTTAAGCAAGATACAGTACAAGCAACCAAACACAAATAAATTACACAGCAAAACCACCTTTAATCAAGATAAATATCAACCAATCAAAACGGAAAAAGAAACAAAAATACAATTGTCAAACCGGTACATATAAAATTACCAAAGTGTATACCTCCCACCTCAATTTATGAGGTTATCCAATCTAAATATTTTACCTTACTTTTATTAAAAGCAAATAAAATCAAATCCTAAACCCCGGCTTATTCGATTATGTTTCACATGTCTTCATTATCTTAAATAATCAAGTTGTCTAGTCTCTAATACTCGTAAACCTTAAAACAAACATGTATAAGACTTATAGGTTGTAATAAAAGAAACAAAAAACATGCATAATACTTACAATTGATAACAAAAGAAAACAATTGACTATATAAAAGTCAAAAAATTTAGACTAATATTCAAATTATGAATGACATAATATTATGGGTAAAATATACTTATGTTACTTGAACTTTCTTAATGAACATAAGAGTTTCCCTGCACTTCTAATTATACACCATGCTATTATACTCTTGTTCAAATATGTTTTCTTCGTTGCACTTGCTCCCGTGTTTTAGAAAAGCATACCATCTTTTATAAATATATTGCAGAGGTTAATCAGGTTCTTACTACCGATTCATTGAGTTGACCATGCTATTTCTAGATAGCAGGTGTTAGAGTATAAAACCAATCTTAGACCTTCACCCATCACTTTAAGCGTTTGGTATAGTTATTGCCTTGGCCTGATATCAGAGCCTAAGGCCATTGAGGGATAGCATCAAAAATCACTGCATAAAGAGAGGATTAAAACATCTTTGTTTCTCTAACACTCACTGTTATCTTCTTCTTCTTCAGTCTACCACAACAGCACAAGGAAGCCGTATTTATAAGTCTCTTACCACATAAACAAAGAAGCTCGACCATCACTAGATTTATTGTCATATGAGACAATATCCAATAACTCTAACCCTTAATATGGTTGTTAAGAGAGATCATCAGTCTCGACATTGAAAAAATATTAGCTTAACATTCAAAGTCCCCAAATTTTTAATATATTAAACACTTCTTTTGACAATTATCAACAGGTATCAATATTCTTTTCATACCTATAATAGATATGAAATAGATAACAAGTATGAAACTTTTAGACGTGTTAGGTACGGGAGAAGCACCATCCATACCCATAAAGCATTAGTTAATGAATGATAAAAAGTAAATCAAATAAAGCACTTTTTATAAGCAGGTTAAAGGTCAGTAGTAGCACAGTGACATCAGTTTCCCGCAAACCCAACAAGGTGTGGAATGAACTTTCTTGTTCCAACGCTTACTAACCGACAATATGAGGCCAACAATCCTTGAAGAGGTAGGGGACAAATTTATTACACAATCTTTTGAAAACGATGTTCACAACTATGAAACATGATACAGAACTACTACAGTGTATTATAAACTTTTAATATATTAGAATAATGACATTATTTTTATTTAAGAAGGTACCAATATATAAGCACTGAATCTCATTAGAACTCCGAGGTTAAGCATATTTGGACGAGAGTAGTATTAAAATGGGTGACTTCCTAGGGAGTTCTCGTGTTGCACCCTTCAGGTTGGGGGTTCTCGAAAACAACCTCTCTCCAGGGTCTGCGTACATCCACCTTAGACCTTGCTTAGGCGAGAGCCCTGGGGGCACGAGGAATTTTTTTTTTTTTTTTTTTAGAATAATGACATTGTGTTTAGTTGAAATAATGACAATATATGTATTATCATTATTTAAAATAAAGGCTTGTTTCGTATGTAGAAAGTATATACGGGAAGTAGAAATTAATGGAAAGCACAAATTTTGGCTCTTGTTTTGCTAGTAGGAAGTAAACAAAATGTGAGAAGTGGAAATTGCTTTAAAATGTCGAAAGTAACTTACCTACTGATGTAATTTTACAGAGTATTTTCAAACTGTGTACTCGCAAGCGTACCAGATTGTCGTAGCTTTGTTGGGTATAGGGATGTCGTATCCACAAGGAATTAGTGTTAAGTCGGACTTAGTGATTAACGAGCGGTTGAAATTTAGTTTTTGTTGGTTGATTTGAGTGTTTAACTAAACTAGAACAATTAAAACAACAAAAAGGATGTCAATTCGATTGAGGTTAGTTTAGGGAATGAATTCAGGGTAATTTTACTTGTATCCCATCATTATATTTTACTTATGACAATGATTTTAAGGGCTTAGGCTATAAGCAATAGGCCTGAATTAATATTTAAACTAAAGCTTAGGGTAATGATCTAGTCTAAAAGCATAACTTATCATATCATCCTACATGTAGCATAAATTATCTCATTAGCACTATTTAATTCTTTTCTTGCTCATAATTCAATATCAAGCCTGAATTAATACTTAAGTTAGGGCTTAAGATGATGAACTAGTCTAAGGGTATAACCATTTTATCACTCTAGGTGTAGCACGTGTTATCTCAATAACACTAACAAATTCCTTTTGTCACTCCTAATTAAGCATTAACTTGTATAAAAGATTGTATTCAGGGTTGGGTACAACCTCAACCCTGACCATGCATGAAAAATTGTTATGTTAAAGTCTAGGCTACAAGCACATAGACGGGACACAAGTATATCGAGAATCTAAAAATTAGGTCTCCCCCTCTCTATTTATACTCGAGGCGTGGGCCCTCGATTAATTGACTGTTCCTGCCAATTGATTGGCTGGGCTACTATTAAGGGCCAATCAATTGGCTCGGTTTCTTGATCGATCGGTTGCTCCACTATAAATCTCGCCCTACTGTGGATCGCTGACCAATCAATACTTCATGTCAATTGATAGTTTAGTACCTGAAACTCTACGAGACCTATTTGAGTTACCAAATTATGACCCGATTGGTCCTTCTTTTGCACACGTGGTCGGGTTTCTCATAGTAGTCTTCAAATATACCTCGATTATGCTTGATTATGCAACTTTTCACCCTTTGTTCACTCCGTTGCACTCTAAGCCAAAATATACCTAGATTACAACAAAGCACACATATAAAAGTCGAATATGTTGCAAGAATGAAAAATAAAATATGTAAATATGAGGCACATTACCGACCCTCTTAGGAAAGTTCTAATTTCTTCGTTTTTAACTAATCTCCAGAAGGAAGTTTTATTTCACCTTTTGACAATTAAACATGTTTTACCTATTTTTTGAAAAGTTAACAAATAAACTAAATTCCCGATTGTGAGAAAACAATAAAGCGGAAATTATACAAATTGAAGAATGAATAACAAGTGCATTGGATGGCTCTATTTATAGAGTATACCAGGAATGGAAAGGATAGAATTAACCCTAGGGCTAACACCTACACAACAAGGCTAGAAAGGTAAATAATGCAAGCCCTAGAATGACTTTCCTAAAGGATAATATTCTTTCCTTAATAGGGCCCCTCAATCTGAACCGGGATCTTAAACATGAAGATTGGTTTTTTGTGGTAGTGGAAGAGATCTAGAGCAAGACCTTTGGTAAAGATATCTGCGACTTGTTTTGTTGTAGGAGTGTAGTGAACTTGAAGATCACCTTTGAGAACCTTTTCTCTAACATAGTGAAAATCAACATCAACACATTTGCTTCTATCATTAGAGACAGGGTTGGATGCAAGATAGAAAGCATAAATATTATTGCAGTATATGATGATCGGTCCAGAGTGGCGAAGACCAATGTCACTCATGATGTAGCGAATCCAATCACTTTCAGCAACAGCTTGAGCAACAGCCCTATATTCCGATTCAGGGGAAGACTTAGAAATGGTGGCCTGTTTCTTTATGTACCACGAGATGAGGTTAGGGCCAATAAACAAGGGGTAGTCAATGGTAGAGCGGCGAGTGTCAGGGCACCCTCCCCAATCAGCATTGGTGTAGACAACCACTGAGGTACAAGAACCGAGAAGGATGGACAACCCATGATCGGGAGTGCTTTAGAGGTACCTGAGGATCCGTTTCATAACCTGCAAATGACTAGTCCTTGGAGCATGTATAAACTGGGAGACAATATTGATAGCATAGCATATATCTGGTTGAGTCATGGTGAGGTATTGGAGGGCACCGACAGCACTATGGTATTCAGTGGGGTCAGGCAGTAAGTCCCCTTCGGTTAGGGATAAGTGCATACGAGTGGGGAGGTGTGTTTTAATTGGTTTTGATTCATGCATGTTGTGTTTAGTGAGAAGATTGATGGTGTATTTGTATTGGGAAAGAAAGAGTTCCTTTTTAGTTCGTTTAGCCTCAATACCTAGGAAATAGTGAAGAAGACCAAGGTCCTTCATAACAAATTGATGCGAGAGCTGATGTATTAGGTTATTTATGGGGTGATGATTAGATCCTGTGATAATCATGTCATCAACATATAATAAAAGGTAAATGATATCAGTGGCATTATGTAACAGAAAAAGAGATGGGTCAGCACGACAGTGTTTGAAACTAAGACTATAGAATAAAGAACTAAACCGCTGAAACCACGCTCTAGGCACCTGTTTGAGGAACTAGAGGCCTTACGCAACCGACAAGCGTGGTTTCGAAATTTAGAGTGTATGAACCCTTTAGGTTGACGCATATATACCTCTTCCTTCAGGGAACCATGTAGGAAAGCATTTTTAACATCAAGTTGGCGAATGGGCCAAACCTTAGTGACTGCAAGGGAAAGTATAAAGCACATCATAGAGGGTTAATAACGGGGCTAAAAGTTTCTTTAAAGTCAATGCCTTAACGTTGGTGGAAGCCTTGAGCAACAAGTCTAGCTTTAAAACGTTCTACTGAACCATCTGTGTTATATTTAACCTTGTATTTCCATGTGCTACCTACAGGAATCTTAGTTGGTTCACATGGGACAAGGTCGCAAGTGTTATTTTGGATAAGTGCATTAAACTCGACAGCCATGGCTTCCTGGCACTTAGGGTTCTTTATAGCTTGTGAATAGCACATAGGTTCCTGTATTACAGTTATCGATGAAAGAGAAAGAGGATATTTAGGTTGATGAATAGCATCTTTTAAGCGTGTTTACATGTGATGGGTATTTTGAATAGGACAAGGGGGACCTCCAGTTGCAGTTTGAACAGCCACGGGGGGAGGTCCAGAGGGGGGGAACCGGTAATGGGGAGACATGGGCTTCGATTGGGGTACCCGGGGCACAGGGGTCTGGTTCGGTTGAGGGTACTGGTGTTTTAGTTGGGGCTGCTAGTGGGGTGTCCGGGGGGGGGGGGGGTGTCGAACACGGATGGACAGCGATAGGAGAGGGAGAAACCAAGGGGAGTTGGAGTATTGGTTGGAGGACTGCAGGCGACTACCATCGCCGTGCGCCAGTGGGGACGATGCAGTTGTAGGGGAGGAGGGTAGGGGCGGCAATGCTAAGTGCCGCAACCCCGGGGTGTGGTGGCCCTTGCACGACAATACCGGGAATATGGAAAGGGGGATAGGGAGGTCAACCGTTGACATAGTGTTACTAGGTAACAGATTGGTTGGTCTAAGAATGTTAGGATAGGGAAATCTGGTTTCATCAAATTGAACGTGACGATTGATATAAAGTTTCCCGGTTGTGGGTCAAGGCACCGATAACCTTTATATCGAGAAGCATAACCCAAAAAAATATAGGAAGTAGGACAAGGGGCTAACTTATGCAGGGCACGCGGTGAAAGGTTGGGAAAACAAAGGCAACCAAAAACACAAAAGCTAGAGTAGTTAGGGGTTTTGTGAAAAAGTTTTTCAAAGGGAGAGCGGTTTTGAAGAACTGGGGTCAGAAGTTTGTTAATTAGAAAACATGCAGTACAGGCCGTATTTTCCCAAAAGGAGTAGGGAAGTTTAGATTGCAATAGAAGAGTGCGTGCCGTTTCAATGATATGCCAATGTTTTCGTTCCACCACCCCATTTTGCTGCGGGGTATCAAGACATGAGAGTCGGAAGTGAATACCACGTTGTTTACATAAAGCACTCATTCGTTTATGATCAAATTCACGACCCCCATCACTTTGAAAAATTTTAATCTTTGTGAAGAATTGGTTTTCGACAAACACCTTAAATGTTTCAAAGATTTCGAAAACTTTTGATTTATGTCACATGGGATAAATCCAGGAGAAACGAGTAAAATCGTCAACAAAAGAAGCATAGTATTTATTGCATGAAGTGGAAGCATTCGAAGATTGCCATACATCGGAAGGAATTAATTGTAATGGAGCTGTACATGAATGTAAAACTCGTTGAAATGGTAAACGGTGAGACTTTCCCAGACAACATGGCTAACATAATCCAGAAAAATGGGAACGGGGTATGAATTTGCGTTTACACAAACTGTCCATAGCAAGACGACCTAAATGACCTAGACGACGATGCCAAAGATCACCGAGTTGGGTTTGAGCTACCAATCCAAGTGCGTGGAGCGAGAAGCTATAGAGTGGTCCGTTGCTGCGAACTCGAAGCAGTGGGGTCCCCATAGCCTTGTCCTTTATAGGAATGAAGTTTGAGTCAAATTCAACATAGCAATTATTGTCATGACAAAGACGCTTAATAGATAATAAAATGTGGGTTAAGTGTGGAACGACCATAACATCTTTAAGCTGTAATGTTTTGGAATGAGTTTTAAGTGTAGATGAGCCAATATGTGAAATTGAGAGTAAAGCACCATCTCTAACCAAAACACTCTTGTGACTAGTATAAGGAAGAGGGTTATAGACGATACCTGAATTGGAAGTCATGTTGTTGGATACACCTGAATCCGGGGGTACCAGCTGTAGTCTTGGGCATCGTTGAGTGTCATGGCAGATAGGGAGGCATCCTAGAAGGATTGTTGGTCGTAGCGATAACGACAGGAGATAGCACTATGTCCAATGTGAGAGCAGATCTGACATAATGGAGGTGCAGTGCCTAAAATGCCGGAGTTATTAGAAGGGGGAGGAACGACATTTTGGTGTTGGGGTGCGGGGGCCTTAGGCAGTCCATGCTGACCCAAGGAATGCTGGTGATTTTGTCCCCCATTACGGCCCCATCGGTTGCCACGGCCTTTCTTACCCCGATGGCTACCACCTCGACCTGTATTGGATCCTTGGTTATTTGTACCGACAGCCACAACAGCGAGAGTTTGTTCGGGGGGTTACGCCCTTGATATCAGTTTTGGGCCCCTTCTTTCGTTGAGTAGGATAGTTTTGAGTACCTCAAAATTGGGAGTGGGAGAGTTGTTTCGAGTAAGTGTGCCAAAGGTGGCATAATTGATTGGAAGGCTCGAGAGGGCACAGTGAACTAGTTCTCTATTAGATACGGTGGAGTCTATGTAGCTAAGTCATCAACCATCGATTTTAATTCAGAAAGATAAGCTTCCATGGTTTTGCCGTCTTTACTAATATTGACAATGCGGGTTCGTAGTTCAAATTCCTTAGCCAGTGAATGATCTCTAAATCGTTTGACAAGGGCATCCCACATAGCTTTGGAAGTGGGTTGACGGACAATGTCATTAATTAGGGGGCGAGAGAGGGTGGCGATAATGCACGAGCAAAGGCTTTGATCAGTTCGAATCCAGTTTAGGTGTTCAGGATTAGGGGATGTGGAACCATTAGGATAAGTTAAAGTTGCAGGGGATAGGGGTAGGTATCATCTATATATCCCATTAGTTGATGAGCAATAAGAAGCGTGTGAAATTGTTCTCTCCAAGCCGGAAAGTCTGTTTATTTTCAAGTTTGACTCTAACAATGTTTGTTATACTTGAAAGGGGAAGCAGAAGTGGATTATTAGGATAGTGATTTGTGTTTTGGAAGGGGAAGGAGGAGAGAGAGAAAGGGAATTCAATCTCCCCACCACCGGTCATGGAATCGAGATGAGTAAGGCTGGAGCCGCCAGCAGTCGCTGGACCACCAGGAGCGGTGGGGGAACCTGACATGCAGCTAACAGTGACTGGGCAACTGGACATGGTGGGGAGGGACAATGGTCCATATATCGGAAAGGACACACCACTGGGTGTGGCTCTCACGGTGGTCACTGACGTGGGTAAGGGGAAGGGGGGAAGCGTATTAGGGATGCTCGAACCAAAAGAATGAGAAAATTGTGGCCTAATGGAAGCTAATGGAGTACCGGAGATGGCGATGCCGGTATCCGTTAGTTTGGTGAGGAATGAACCCGAGGTTAGAGAATCGATATGGGGAAGATCGGTCCTAGTCAAGGGTTGAACAATCGCCCTGTTGGCCGACCGACTACCCCATAGGGAGAGTCGGGGACGGTGGACGTGTGGCGCACGGCTGTCACGGGTGCAGAAGAGGAAGAAGAGTGATTAGCTGCCATATTAAAAAATTACTTACCCGTAATAAGAATTACTTGAAAAAAAAATAGAGAACTAGTATAAAAAATTAACGATAAAATGGGAATCGAAAAAAAATTAAGAGTCTCTTAATGAGGCTCTGATACCATATGAAAAAACAATAAAGCGAAAATTATACGAATTAAAGGACGAATAACAAGTACATTGGATGGCTCTATTTATAGAGTATACAAGGAATAGAAAAGACAGAATTAACCCTAGGGCTAACACTACAACAAGGCTAGAAAGGTAAATAACGCAGGCCCTAGAATGACTATCCTAAATGATAATATTTTTTTCCTTAATACCGATAAATATAACTTTTCTAAGAATTTAATTTTTGTCACAACTAAAAAAAACTTAAAAATACTGCATGAGGAAAGACAAGTTAGAGATCACATGTTGCATTTGCCAATGCTAGAAAGCCGTGGGCCACGGCTGAGATGAGACTGGCCCTACAAAACGCGGCGTATCCACCCCCTCCCTTACTTACACCTCCATCAAAATTTTCAAACTTTTCCATAATGTTTTGACTTTTCTCACCTGACTTCAATGAGTATGTCCCAATTGCTTGACTATATTGAAAATGACCCATTGTGATGCAGTGGGTAAGTAAAAAAATTGAAAAAATGGGATACTTTAACGGCTTTTTTAATTTTTTATTTTAAAAATAGTAAGAATAAGAGGAAAATAAGTTACTCAATTTTTTATAACCCGAGAAAGAGAGAAAACTCTAGAAACTTTGAGAATAAAATCTAAAATTATGAATGTTATTAAACTCTAGATTTTCTCTTCCTTAAACAGATGAGCTAGTTGACTAAGAATGAAAGACTAAAAGATAATTACGAATAAATAAAAGCTAATCAAAACTAATCCTATTAGACATCAAACTCTCCTCTGCTGCGTCTCCTTACTCGCCAGCCACCAAGCCTGCCAAGACCAACTCGCCAAGACTGTCTTCCTGCCATACAAACCGCCAATCTTGACTATGGGGCTGCATCGCCACGTTTATCCTTGGCGTGAAATTTACAAAATTTTCCCTTCCTTCACTTACAGGTGGAAAAATTTACAAAGGAAATTTATATAATTTTCCCTTCCTTCACTTACCAGTGGGTGATTAGGATTTGTGTTAGTCCTCCTCCCTCAATTTTAGTAAAAGGTTAGTCGTTTACCGTTGTCTAGGCATCAATCAAAGATTATTAATCAAAATTCCTATGTCCCCAGTATTATGCTCTTCTCCTCTCTCTGAATTTCTACCCATTTTGCACCCATAAATGTTAAATATCAAACCCTACCTAAGGATTGAAAAGAGTAATCTTGCACAAGAATATAAATTAAGTGTACTAGGAGTATTTTTTATTTACAACATGTTTTTTTGATTCCTGATTCTTTTCTTAAACTTTGTATTTTGTAGGCTTAATTAGCATTATTTTAAGCTGATTCTTAGGCAAAAATCATGAGGTTTGTGATTGCATTTTTGGTTAGTTCTTTAGGATGAAAGCATGTATATATTTGTATTGCTCTGTAATTATGAGGATGTACAAATAAAGATAATTCTTCAGCAACTTCTTGCTATCTCTGATAAATTCAATTGAATCAAAATTCAATTGTTTTTCTTTTTTATATGGTATCAGAGCCACTCTTAATTACACGAGTAGGTTGCATTTCTATACTCAACAGAATTATTTTCCAAAACCTCTCTTCAAATTTTCAAACATGACCACTTCTGCAAAGCCCACATCTATTGGCATGATAGATCCAAGCTCACCCTATTTTTTGGGTACTTCGGACAGCCTCGGTACCGTTTTGGTGACTCGCCTATTGAATGGAGAGAATTATCCTATATGGGAAAAACACATGAATAATGCTTTGGAGTCCAAAAACAAGCTTGGTTTCATAGACAAGACCATCCCAAAGCCAGATGACACTACTACATATTGGGTCATATGCAACGGTTTAAAACTGCAGCATATGGGACAAAACCGCTGCATTACGTCTAATGCAGCGGTTCATAAACCGTTGCATACGCATCCGTGGCATTAGCCTTTTGCAGCGGTTTTTTTTTTTTATACTATAGTTGCGGATAATAACCGTTGCATTTGGGTAACTAATACAACGGTTGTTTGACCTATGGCAACGGTTATTGGAAACCAAATGCAATGGTTATTTGACTTATTGCAATGGTTAATGGAAACCTAATGCAACGGTTGTGTCGACCTATAGCAGCGGTTCATGGGATATCTAATGCGACGGTTATGATGAGTTATAGTAGCGGTTATTAGATACATGTTGCAACGATTTTTTTACCTAATGCAGCGGTTTATTGATGATCTAATGCAGCGGTTATATATACCTATAGCAGCGGTTTTTAAGATATGTAATGCAACAGTTATTTTCGCCTAATGCAGCGGTTTCCATTGACCTAATGCAATGGTTATTTTAACCTAATGCAGCGGTTTGTGCTAAGCTAATGCAACGGTTATTTTCACCTAATGCAGCAGTTTCTATTAACCTAATGCAACAGTTATTTTAACCTAATGCAGCGATTTGTGCTGAGCTAATACAACGGTTATTTTAACCTAATGTAGCAGTTTATAAGAAGCTAATGCAACGGTTATTTTCATCTAATGCAATAGTTTATTATGACCTAATGCAGCGGTTTTTTGTCCTAGGGCAACAGTTTATAGATACTTAATGCAACGGTTATACTATTTTTTGCAGCGGTTTATTAATGAACTAATGCAGCTGTTTGAAATCGTTAATGCAACAGTTTGTACAAAACTAGTGGAGTTATTAATTCAGTTTTGACTTATATTACAAGAATTCTTTAAACCAACACCTCTTAATCCATAAGCATATCTTAACACATCCATACATCAAAAGATCTTGCTCAACATCAAAACTAATAATAATCCAAATACAAATTACATAGTTGATAATCAAAAGACATCACTGAATCAAATATATAGCTGCTAATCACAAAAGTCTAGGCCTCAAAATATATCAGGCTTTACATATTAAAGCCAAAAAAGCCCTGCACTCTCAAAAGTCTATAACCACCAAGTCAATATAAAAAAAACACAATTTACATTCAGCCACATCAAGTACATTGTTCATAACCATAAACTCCACACTATGTTCCTTTATTGGTCACGTGTCCATCAACATTATCGAGATCCTCAGCACCCTGACACCAAAAACATATAAAATGAGCATAAGTAGCAGTATTAAAGTCTTATACAATAAGAGAGATGTAGGAACAAATGATTTCTTTAGTTTTACAAGAAGAATCATTGAGAGATATGATCATTTTCGAGTTAAAAATAGAACTAAAGCACTAATATACCTCATTTGTAGCACCTGATGAAGAAGCAACATTTCTAGTAGTACTATGACCATTTCCAGGTGATCCTTCTACCAAGGTTTGAAGTACATGGGGATTAAGATTGCTTAAACTTAGGATTACAAAGGAAAGTCTAGAGACCAGTTCCTGCATAATTTCTTTCGTCAGTTAAGCTTTAATATCAGCCTTCATGGACTCCATAGCCTCTGTTGGAACTTGAACTCCACCCACTTGAAACTTCTCTTTAAGATCTCTCTGGGTAACACCCCTCCCAAATAAACGGATACGACCCGGATGCTTATCACCCATTACTTCATCAAATGCATCTGTACTTTGGCTATTTGATCGTCCCTCAGAATCAATCTTGGATTGATGTTCCTCAACTTTGTTTCTATATCAAAGAAATGAAGTAAAAAGTTATACTTTATTTATAATGTCATGCCATAAACCAACTCAATATTAAATCACTTAAATGAATTTAGAAAAATTCAGGACCAATAAAGTTAATAACTCTATTTAATTTATAGTACTTAAATGTATCTTATGTTTTTTTCACTTAAATCACTTAAAAGAATCCCCCCACTCTAAAAACTTCCTTATCCATAAATGCACTAGAGTTCAAGGGTGACAATTAGATATCAAGAAATGGTCCAAATTTTAATTAACTAAGTATTATAATAATATTAATATGTAACCACCCCCACAAGTTGGTGGTTCATCAAATATTTTAATTAACTAACTAATCTACATATCACATTTTCTTAGAGTGATACTCGCAAATATTTATATATATGCATATATATAAGATATACATATCTCCTCTTAACATATGCCATAATATGCAATAATATACAATAAGAGAAAATCATCAACTCATAATTTGAGCAAGCCATTTCAAAATACCTAACATAACTTTCACATTATCTTTCTAAAATAAGTCAATAATCCATGACATATTAGTAACTCAATACAATAAAGCAAATTCAATGCGAATAGTAAAAGCAAATTAGAGTTTTAATTGCCATTTTCATTGAAGAAAATCTCTTATAGTACAACAACAGCGACAACAACAAACCCAATGACTCAACAAGCTCCTATCAAAGTAGGGTATGATAAGAGTGAGATGTACGCAATCTTATCCCAATGGCACACCACGAATTTGAATGTTCTTGAAAACCCATCAAATTTCTCTATCAGAATGAAGATTTCTTCAAGAAAATCAAAGAAAATAAGAAAAAGGGTGTTCAAAATTCTTCAATCTGAAGCTCAACCAGACCGGTTTTTGATCCGGGTCAAGGAGTTTTTCTTCAATATTTCAAGTAAAAATCGGTTCTTTATGACATGGATAGTTTCATCATTGAATTCATTTGGGAAAAGGGAGATCTTTACAATGCAAAGCTTGTTCAATTTCCACCCAAATGCTTGTTTACTTATTCTCTCAAACTCAATGGAAACTGAAAGAGGAAATCAAATTTTAACACCATTTCTGCAGAAAAACTTCAGAATAATGGCAATTTCACCGGATTATGAGTTCATATTCAAGAACACAGTAGCTGCATTATGGTTTGATGAACTGAAAAAAGGGAAATTTTGGATCATGGGCATGTCAAAATCTCTCAAATTTGTTTAGAATTGCACTGCTTTATATGTATGGTAGGATATATATGGACACTGATTTCATTGTGTTGAAGAGTTTAAGGGGACTAAAAAATTGCATTGGGGCACAAAATGTGGATCCTAGGACAGGTAATTGGCCAAGATTGAACAATGCATTGATGATTTTTGGCAAAAAGCATCCAGGTTATTGTAGTTGATGAATAATAGGATGTCAATACATTTCACTAAAAATAGCCAAGCCCTGTAAACGAACAACAACAATTAATGTAATATTAATTAAATTATAAGTAGATATATTAACAAATAATCTAACTCTTTTCTCTATTAAAAAAAAAAAACCCAACTCTAATTTTTCTATCATAAAATAAGCACACTCTAAAATTAATCTAAAAATAACCGAACTCTAGAAATTTGATTTAAAGAATACTAAAAATTTGATTTAAAACTTACAATTTTTGCTATTGTAGGCTGCACAGGATCTTTATACTTTTTCATAGGGTTCCACTTCCGTGTCTCAATGAATAATTTACTGCGCGACGGTTTCTATTTTTTTGGATGTTCATGTGTCTTAAAAAAGGGTAAGAGTTGAATTCATCAATAAATTAAAAACAAAAACAATTACAAAAATTAGATGCAAGAAATAAACATGAATATATATATCCAAAAGAAAGTGAATTACCAATCTACACGTGACCCTTGCAAAACTTTTCTTTCCGGCAGTGTGCATGTGCTTTTGTTTCTTCCGATTCCGAGTGTTGATTTTGGCAATTCTCTAAAATTATACGTACTGTGATTATAATTATCAACACATACAATAACATATGCAATGCACTATACATATTCATGCCACGCACCTTGGCAATAGTGGAACCCCAATATCTAAATAGATCTTTCAATTGATCATCAGGATTGGATGCTGGTCGATTTGTCCAACGAGTGCCATTGTTTGCAAATTTGGTGAAGTGATGCTGTTTCACTTCAAATTTAAAAGACTTCCATGACGAGTTCACAGTCGACGTAACCCATTTCCTACCTTGCGGGGGGATTATGTACTTCTTCTGCAATCACAGTGAAACATCTTAAAGAAGTAAAAGAAAGCATAAAAGTAGGATATAATGGTAATTTGAAATAACCATACCGTTACATACTCCCATATCTTCCCCTTCGGCAATTTTCTCCAATTGAAAAAATTTAGAGGTGCAATGGTAGGGTCCCGCCCTATAAGGTGCCCAAGAAGCTGCTGAAGTCATCTAATATTTTGTCATCTAGACCAATTGGTTGATTGTGCTCATTTAGAAAGATAGGTACACGATTTTCTAGTGTTCTACCATGTACATGCTTCATCATGGTCCTCCCTCTGTGCTTCTTTACTGGAGTAGCAGATTTGAACACATACCAAGAAAGTTACAAAATACATATAGTCATGTACAACAATACTCGCTTAAAAACCTATCACATAACTGATCCTAAATTTTATCAATACTACCTTGGACTTCATTATTCTCTGGATGGCCTTGATCGCTACTATGTGAGGATATGTGTTCAGGCCTAACACGCTTTTGTGATAAAGATCTGCCCGCTTGTTCTTTTAGGGCATCCATTGGCCTCTCTGATGGGATTAATCCTGAGCAAACATAATGTTATGATTGTGATGTGAGAGTCTAATAGTAGTAAGACATATAAGTCTATGTGTCTATGTATGTACTTAGCTCTCTTACTTCTTTCCAACGGCATTATGAAATCATTGAGTAAGGACCTCCTCAGATCTTGTGCTATTATAGGATCTTGGCCTTGTGAAAGAAGGCATTCTCGATCATCTTCCTCATCGCTCTTGATAAATCCATCATCATCACCCAGGTCATCATTTCGCGCGTACTCCTCGTCTGAGAAGTGATCTTCTTCTCTATTCTCAATATGTGGAAGCTCGTTCCTTTGTTGTTGCTCAATGTTTGCTCTTTTCTGTTCTTGCATTTTTCTTAATGCCGTTGCTATGGACCCAAGTGTACAAAAAAGTTGGTCCATGTGATGTACTTTTCTTAGATGTTTGCTTCTTTCCTTTCATCTTTTATACCCTTAAACATATAAAAAAAAAAGAATAATTAGTATCATTAAAAATAAAAGAACTAAGGCAAAATGTCCACCAATATGTTGCATTGTTGCTATGTAAAAGTAACAAAAACACATAAATATTTAAACAATAACATGACAAACTAGCAAAAAAAATCAACGGATCAAAAACGCTCACACGGCTAAAATACATAAATAATTAAACACATCATACGTAATCCCAGTCTGTATTATCATAATCTAAGTCATCATCTTCATCCTCCTCTTCTTCGTCCTCATCCTCTTCTTCCTCTTCTTCATCCTCATCATCCTCTTCCTCCTCTTGCTCATCTTTCATAAGTAAGCCGTCCAATATGTTTGTCATTTCAATGGCCATTTCAAGCACATCATCTCTAGCCAAACTAACTTCATCATGACTAGAATGCATTTCAAAATCATGTACATCTAAATTAGAAGGGTCTTGGACATTGGTCTCTATCCCTGAAGCAATATCATAGAGCTCTCTTGGAACATACTTGATAACATAGTGCACAAATTCATTAACACGGTCCTGAACATAGTATACTTGTTGCACTTGAGCTACTAAAACATATGGCTCATCCCTGGACCACAACTTATTGAAATTAACACAAGTAAACCCATGTTCATCATTCTCTACCTGGTACCAGTCGCACCGAAATAGTACAACACTAAATTGAGCATAATAATCTATTTCAATGATTTCCTGTACTGCTCTATAGTAAGTTATCGTATTCGGTAACAGGTTTACTATCCCTAGAGCTAGCGAAACTCGAGGTCAAAGCAGCGAGGTTGACTCCACGATTTTGAGTTTTGCATCTTGCATCACGCTCTGTAGTATGGAACCTATATCCATTGATGAAATAGCCAGTATATCTCTTTGCCACTCGATTCGGACCATCACCTAAATACCGAATGTAGCTTGGTACCATATCCTTATTTATCCTATCTTTGAACTATAATTCGAAATCATTACTGTGTGCTCGAGATTGACTCTATTTGGTGGTTTTGGATCTTCCATTCTCTTGGTTATGTACCAACTGATAATGCTCACTGTATAAATAAGGTATTTTACAATTATTTTACGTAATTGAGGGCCATATGGTTATAAGAAAAATTTTGAAACTATTAGTTTAGATTATCTAACCTGATGTACTTCTCAACCAATTCATCGCCAGAATTGAATAAGGCACATTTGCATGCCATACTGCGAACACGAGCTTCTAAAATGTTTGATTTTCCTTTTCCTCTCTTCTTTCCCCCAACAGGATGGCCCACTCTTGGGAAAATAAGTGATGAAGCATCATTATTAGATGTCATCTCAAACTCTTCAGATTCCTTGTTAAATTTGGTCGTAGCCCTATTGCTCATGTATCTGGAACAAAAGATCAAACATTCATAAGCCAAGTAACCCTCTGCTATGGAGCCTTCTGGCCTACATTTGTTACATACATTTGACTTCAAATTGCCAAGTTTTCTCTCTGCACTAAACATCCACTGACAATTAATAGGTCCACCGAACCGCATTTCATTTACCAAATGTATGGGTAAATGCACCATTTTGTCAAAGAAAGCTGGTAAATAGAATATTTTAAATTCACATAATATCTCCCTTATCTCTTTCTCCATATGATCAAGATTTTAGGACTTTATAACTTTGTTGCACATGCCCCTAAATAAAGCAACTAATCTCATGATGAAAAGTACAATGGGTTTTCGCAATGACTTTCTCACTGCAACCTGAAGCAGATCCTGCATAATTACATGAGCATCATGACTCTTATATCCCAAAATCTTCCTACCATCAAGCTCCACACATCGTCCGATATTTGATGCATAACCATACGGCAATTTCGCATATTTCAGCACAGAGCAAAACATGTCTTTCTCCTTTGCTGTCATTGAGTAGCAAGCAGGGTTGAACATCACATGCCGACCATCTACGGAAATCTTTGGTTGAAGCTCACTTTTTATCCCCATTTGTTGGAGGTCAAATCGAGTATTGGGATGATCCTTTGTCTTTCCAGGAATGCCTAACAAGGTGCTAAGTATGCTATCGGTGATATTTTTCTCAATGTGCATGACATCTAGATTGTGACGAATGGAATTATGCTCCCAATATGGCAAATCAAAGAAAATGGATCTTTTCTTCCAAGGGCTAGTTACACTTTGTTGTTTCTGATGATGGTAGCGCTTCACCTTCTTTTTTTTTTTTCACCGTCTTATTCTTCTTTTTACTCGTTTTTGGTGCTTGATTCTTCTTTCCGTACACATGATTCAAAGTAGACATTTCCTATAAGACTTCACTTCCTCCCAACACAGTAGTTGCTATTCCGTGCTCTAATTTGCCATTAAATGTCCTTGTGTTACTTCTCAATGGATGGTTTCACTCCATAAACCTCCTAGTCCCCTGAAAGCACACTTTTTTACTGTGAGGCAACCATTCGAAAGAAGTGTTGTAATTGCAACAAGGACATGCTAGGTACCCTTTTCTAGATGACCCGGACAACATTGCATAAGCTGGAAAGTTGTTAATGGCCCACATCAAAGCAGCATGCATTTGGAAGGATTGTTTACCATATGCATCATAAGTTTTCAAACCATCCTTCCATAGATCTTTTAATTCATCAGTCAATGGCTGCAGATACACATCAATATCATTTCTCGGAGAATTCGGACCTTGAATAAGCAATGAAAAAATGAAATATTCATCCTTCATACAGATCCATGGAGGCATATTATAGTTTACCAACATTACTAGCCATGTGCTGTAGCGAATACTCATTGTTCGAAATGGATTGAACCCATCACTCACCAATCCCAGCCTAACATTGTGAGGCTCTGCAGCAAAATTTGGATGTAAAGAATCAAAGTCCTTCAATGCTTTTGCATTCGTCGGATGTCTTAAATTTCCATCTTTAATGCAGTCATTGTGATGCCATTGCATGATCTTGGCCATTTCCGCACAGAGATACAACCTTTGAAGCCTATGCTTTATAGGGAAATGCCACAAAACCTTGGCAGGAATCTTACGAGGGTTTGTAACTTCATGGCTATTCTCTTGACCCAACACCTTCTCCTCTTCTTTCCACCTAGAAGCACCACAAACATAAACAAGTTGTAGCCTCTTCATACTCTTTCCGGTAAAGCATACAATCATTTCGACATGCATGTATCTTGTTGTAATGAAGTCCCAAATCTTTAACTATATTTCTCGCTTCATCGAATGATTGAGGAAACTTGGCATTAGGAAGCAATTCCTTCAATAATTCTAGGAGATCACTAAATGCCACATTACTCAAACCATGTTGACACTTGAAAAGATACAATCTGGTCGTAAATGTCAATCTAGAAAAGTTCTCACAACCCAGGAAAAGCTCAATCTTCCCTTCTTCTAATAATCTATAAATTGTGTCATCTCATTAGTGACCTCGTGTGACAAATCACAACCACCAGCCACATGTATAAATGTGTCATGTAATAAGCCCTCAACATTATCATGGCTAGAAGACTCATCATCACCGTCATTTATGTCATCCACACTCAATGAAGACCTCTCCCCATGATAATAATTATCATAATGAGGGACAAATCCATCGGAAATTAAATGATCATACAATTCTTCTCTAGTTCCCCAAAATCTAAACACACAACGATTACAAGGGCGTTGTAATTATTTTTTTTTATTGCCTTTGCCTTTAGCCTTGGTTGCAAATTTCATTAAGAAAGTCATTCAACTGCAAGTCAAATTCCTCAGTCCACTGAGGAATATACATCCAACATGTATCTCCCTCTTCCATATTCATAGCTTAAGGCAAAAAAATGAAGGCGGAAAATAAGCAAGCTTAATCTGAAAATGTGTTAGCATTCAATCCACATACAAATTACATCAAATTTGTATCTCCATCTTCCATATCCATTAGTAGTAATATGTCATGATTCGAGAAGATGGAACACATGGAATTTAGTACTAATAAGTGAAGATTGTAATGAAGTCTGTAAAAAGTTGTAAAAAAGAAGTTTAATTCATTAGAATAGTCCAAAAAGTTCATTAGCCGTTAATGAATAGGTGAAGAGAGAGCTTCAGTTAGTACTGGAGGGATGGTTAGTTGGAGTTGTTGAAGTGTCTAGGTGAAGTGTTCTGTTAGATATTAGGGGTGTATGATTAATCATACACCATGTATGATAGGTTTTAATGGTGTAAAGTCATCTTGTCTAGGTGTGTTTTAAGAAATTGGTAGTGTATAATCTATCATAAACCGTGTATGATAGGTTTTAATGGTGTAAAATCAGCTTGTATTGGTCTGTTTCAAGTAATTAGTGGCATATGACCAATAATACACCGTATATGATAGGTTTTAATGGTATAAAATCAACTTGTATAGGTGTGTTTCAAGTAATTAGTGGTGTATGATCAATCATACACTGTGTATGATAGGTTTTAATGGCGTAAAAAAACCTTGTATAGGTGTATTTCAAGTAATTAGTGGTGTATGATCAATCATACACCGTGTATGATAGGTTTTAATGGTGAGAAATCAACTTGTATAGGTGTGTTTTAAGTAATTAGTGGAGTATGATCAATCATACACCGTGTATGATTGGTTTTAATGGTGTGAAATCAACTTGTATAAGTGTGTTTCAAGTAATTAGATCATACACCATGTATGATTGGTTTTAATAGTGTAAAATCAACTTGTATGGGTGTGTTTCAAGTAATTAGTGGTGTATGATTAATCATACACCATGTATGATAGGTTTTAATGGTATAAAATCATCTTGTCTCAATGTGTTTCAAGAAATTAGTGGTGTATGATTAATCATACACCGTGTATGATAGGTTTTAATGGTGTAAAATCAACTTGTATTTGTGTGTTTCAAGTAATTAGCGGTGTACGATTAATTATACACCGTGTATTATAGGTTTTAATGGTATAAAATCAACTTGTATAGGTGTGTTTCATGTAATTAGTGGTGTATGATCAATCATACACCGTGTATGATAGGTTTTAATGTTGTAAAACAACCTTGTATAGGTGTGTTTCAAGTAATTAACGGTGTATAATCAATCATACACCGTGTATGATAGGTTTTAATGGTGTGAAATCAACTTGTATAGGTGTGTTTCAAGTAATTAGTGGTATATGATCAATCATACACCGTGTATGATTGGTTTTAATGGTGTGAAATCAACTTGTATAAGTGTGTTTCAAGTAATTAGTGATGTATGATCAATCAAACACCATGTATGATTGGTTTTAATGGTGTGAAATCAACTTGTATAGGTGTGTTTCAAGTAATTAGTGGTGTATGATTAATCATACACTGTGTATGATAGGTTTTAATAGTGTGAAATCATCTTGTCTCGGTGTGTTTCAAGAAATTAGTGGTGTATGAACAATCATACACAGTGTATGATAGGTTTTAATGGTGTAAATTCAACTTGTCTTGGTGTGTTTCAAGTAATTAGTGGTGTATGATTAATCATACACTATGTATGATAGGTTTTAATGGTGTAAAATCAACTTGTATAAGTGTGTTTCAAGTAATTAGTGGTGTATGATCAATCATACATCGTGTATGATAGGTTTTAATGGTGTGAAATCAACTTATATAGGTGTGTTTCACGTAATTAGTGGTGTATGATTAATCATACACCATGTATGATAGGTTTTAATGCTGTGAAATCAACTTGTATAGGTGTGTTTCAAGTAATTAGTGCTATATGATCAATCATACACAGTGTATGAATTGTTTTAATAGTGTGAAATCAACTTGTACAGATAAAGACATCAAGATATGCCAATTAAACCATATAAACATAAAAATCAATAGCGTCACCTGCCAAGAAGAAACTTAATATGGCGAGATCTACTTAGACAATTGATATATGCACGTGTACGATTTAAGCCAAGCTCGTTCACAAATGTTGGTAATAACGTTCACATGAAAATTCCATAACCACTTCATTTTTCTTCAAATAATGGTAAAAGTTAGTGAAATGGTTATTCATCGGAGAATTTTACTCGAAATCAGTTTTGGCCATAAACATTAACCTGGAGCTCTAATTTCAAACATGAATCTCTAAAAATATGATTTTACCTAAATTTTGTAACTTTTTTCATCGTCCCACCACTTTGGACCTTACAATGTAACTTGAAATAGGCATTGTTATTAAAATAGGCAAAGTATATGGACCTTTAGTATCAATAACCCTTTAAACAAGGGTGGAAATAATAGGCATTTCCTCTAAGTCTTTTTCATCAATATTAATTGACAAATTGCTATTTAGGTAAAAGTATAGAATAATACACTGATAGAACTATATAAAAGATTTAAGAGGTGTACTATTTTAAAAAATTCATTGAGGAAAATCAACAAACACCTTATAGACACTATCTAGGTGTCATGAATGTGTGAAAATCATCAAGATATACTAACTAACCCATAAAGACATCACAATAATATACTGATGGAACTACATAAAAGATTTAACAGGTGCACTATTTAAAAAATTCATTGAGGCAAATCAGTAAACACCTTTTAATGATCAAATATGAGCGTAATTTTAAAAGTTAGGGCTTAATATACAATTTTTTTTTTTTTTTGGTAAGTTAGCGTTTTTATTTTTTATTACCAAAAAGAACAAAGTACAAGCATACAGGGGCATTCCCCTAATAAGTTCAATAGCCTACATGACAGGCGAGACAAACAAAGCGGAAAAGAACACACAAAAACAAGCCCAAAAGGGAAACAAGGCAAAAAGACCAAAGGGAAAGGAGAAACTCCTACAAATAAAATAGAAAGAGAAAAGTAGAAAAAAGAAAAAGGACAAAAACATAAAAGGAAAGAAAGGGGAGATCAGTCCCCAAGAGAGGCCACAATAGCAGCGGCCTTAGCAGCTGCACGGGTCATCCGACGCTCAACTTTTCTCAAGCGACGAGAGGAGGTAGCAATCCACCCAGTGTCCGAAGAATCAACGGTAGCGCCTCGGGAGGGAGGAGCAGCACTCGGAACACTAGCCTCATAGTTCAGAGAACACTGTAAGGGCGTAGTCAAAGGTCTCAAGTCATGAGAAACCGAAGAGACACAAAAGCCAGAAAGTCCTGGAGGAACTAATCGACCACGCAGACGACCAGAAGTGGAAGCAGAACAAGACTCAGAAGGGAACCCTCGAGAGCCCGAGAAAAGAAACAGCATCCAAAGCATCCAAATCAAGGGGTCGAGTATCCCTTGGATCAGAAGGACCCAAGTCAAAGTGCCCCAAAACACGAGAACGGTCTACATCCAAAGTAGAGGGAGCCGAAGGTTGTGAACCCGAACTTTCTAATGCCAGACGATCTCGGAGTGAACCCGGAACAGTAGCAGCGACCCGGGAAACGGAAGTAGAGATTGGTTGGGCTGGAAGCCGTGACCCGGGTGGGCCAGCACCACCTGGGCTCGAGTGTCCAGCAGGGGGCCGCGCTCCCCCTGCTGGTGCAGAGTTGGGCCTAAGAGGCCCACTACCTCTCGGGCCCAACAAAGCAGAGGGGCGCTGGCCCCCTACGATAGGACTCGGGCCCGTTAGAGCTGGGGACCGTGTGTCCCCAGCCAGTGTATATGGCCCAGCAGCACGCTGGGCCTATAAATGGGGCGAGGGCCCCCCTCCTTTGGGCTGCAAAATTGGGCTTTGCTCTGGCCCAATGTCATATTGTGAATTTTGGGTAATATTTTCTGGCCCAACATCAAGTGATACTACCTCATCAACCTCAATATTATTCCCGAGCCCACTATTCGTCCTCGTTTTACGTTGCCGACCTCGATGACAGGGTTTAGCACCATAAACGATCTCAATCGAGGGACGAGAAGAGGAGTCCGGACAAGAGTGACCAAAAGTCGAGCACTTAGAGCATATAGGGGGCAAACCTTCATACTTGAACGTGATCGGGATTCGAAGATCCTCAAAATGAACCTCCATATCATTAGGAATCGGCTTCCGAGCATCAATGTCCACGCATACA
The DNA here is from genome assembly GCA_018398585.1 of Simmondsia chinensis. Lineage (NCBI taxonomy): Eukaryota > Viridiplantae > Streptophyta > Magnoliopsida > Caryophyllales > Simmondsiaceae > Simmondsia > Simmondsia chinensis. Next base: position 4,803,173 of record JAGTTD010000014.1, read on the forward strand.
CGGGCATATTGGATGGAGGTCCCATCAAAAGTCGCTTGGTCCATGCAGAGGGGGCGACCCACCCCACTAGCAATCGAGCTCAAGGCCTTACTCGTCCATAAAGGGGGATGATGCCCGTGAATTTGGACGCAAATTAGAAGGGTTGAGGGTTCAACTCGAGGTGTAACGTCATCTAGAAACCAGTGATGTAGGGCCAAATAACGGCCCTTAAATTGCCAAGGGCCACCTTGGAGAACTCTATGGGCGTCTTCATAAGAGTGAAAGTGAAAGAAATAGCCCGTTTTGGAGGGAATAACACACTTAAGACCCATAGAGCCCCAAAGAGTTGAGGCAATAGCAGTACAACATGAGAGTGCAACACGCCTGCTAATAAATTGACCCGTGAGGCAACGACTCCATTTGGCAATACCCGGGGCGACATCCTCACGAGATACAGTTGCAACGACTTTGTCATTGATAGATTTAGGAGGGATGTACGAGTGGGTGCTTGTTGAAGGGGCATTAAGTCGGGCATGCCAATCATCAAACGACTCTCCCGAACTCTTGTCCCAAAAATCATTCATTAACCAGTCCAGTAACATTTCATTATCCCGGGGCGTAGCCCCCGATGCCATAACCGATTCCTAAGAGAGAGAAAAATATCTCCAACCACCTCAACAAACTTTCAAACCACCCAACAACCCAAACCACCTAGCAACCACCTCCAACCACCAAGTCTAGACCCCAACCCCCACCGTCCAACTCACCCACCACCGCCAGGAGCCACGCGCCAGATGCGCCACCCCCAGACAGCCACCACCAAACGCGACCAGCCCAGCCACCAACAAAAAACCACGGCCACCACCTAAACGATCACAAGCTCCCACCAAACAATCCCAAGACCACGCCAAGGAAAAAAACAACCAAGATGCAAGCAAATTGTTGGAAATGGAACGCAAGAGAATCGAACTTCAGGTGCGAAAAATCCCAGGTAAAACAGGGGAACACAAGAGCAAAATAACACGGAAAGAGAAGGATCAAAACCGAGATCTGAACGCCAAAAACCAATGAAACAAGCAGGGACCAAACCAAGAACAACAGAATCTTGATCAAACAACAAGGAACAAACATTACAAACCGAGCCAAGAAGTCCCGGTGCACTCGAAAAAAACAAGGGCTGAGGTGCGCCCTTGCCCAAACGCGTATCAAAGCACGAAGCAAGTACCAAAGCAGCAGATTGGCACTAACTAGGAGCAAATTAATGAGTAGTGAGGAAAATTACCCAAATTGCATCCATGGAGGGGCTCATTGCAATGAACTTCGAGATGTGCACCCGGAGAGAGAATGGGACACCGCTAGCCACAAGCACCACCACCACCACTTCAAGGATCGAAACCAGAAGCGTCAAGAGGAGGACAAATGAGATCTTGATAGCAAGATCGTGCGTCCTACGCGAATCATCCAAAACCTTCAACTCCCTCACTTACATGTGTTTACACCCTCAAAAAAGTATAGGAAATGGTGATTGGAGTAGCTTACTGGATTCTCCAGGCTTCGGGTATCACGGAGATGCAAAGAGCGCGCCTGTACGGTGCCGGACATGCCCGCACGCGCCGGGAGAACACCCTGCAGAAAACAGGAGTGACCGCCTAGCTTGTCTCACGTGCCACCGCCCGAAAATCGCCTATCAGAGCTTCTCTCTCTTGTTTCTCTCTCTAGAAGTTTCCCTTCACATCATTTTTGGCTTAATATACAACCACAATAACAACAACAGTCCCAGTGCCTGAAAGTTAGGGCTTAGTATATTATACAAAAATGTAGAAAAACACATTAAAATCTAAATTATTTGAGTTTTGACATTGAAACTAACCTTTTAATAAGAGAAAGGACTTAGGCGGATAGCACCAGAGACCAAAGGCTGGATCGATGAGCCTCTTGCAGTGGTTGGATGGTGGCGGAGTGCGGTGGTTAAGTCGTTGCTCTAGGAGTTAGGAAAATATTGTACCTAATCAAAGCATCAAAATTTAAATTCCTAACAAAATTAAATGGCATAATCAATTATGATGACAAGAAGATTAATAGAGAGAGACTTAGGAGACGGACAAGATCAACTTGGGTAACAACATATTGCATATCTTGCTTACTATATACATAATATAAAACTACTTATTCTTATTTTGATGTATTCTTTTTTTTTTTGATAATTGGGGGTCAACCTAGAGCTATAGGCAGGGTCCTGAAAGAAACAAAAACAACAAAAACCAAATACAAAGTAAACAAATATAACTAAAGAACAAACAAAAAAAAGCTACATCCAAAGACTAACAAGGCAAAGCAAACAACAGTAGAGATGCAGAGCAGCACAGCGGCGGAGGCTTTCATGTACATAATACCCAGACGAAGCACAACCAGCTCAAAATCATCACTTTGATTCGCGTAGCCTGCCACACAAACGTTTTCGCGTATACAAGCACTAGATTATTTTTTTCAATAACTTTTCCTGTCAAAATGATACTTTGAGATATAAGCCAATAAAGTCTTGGTTTAGTGACAAAACCGTATCAAAATTTGAGAATACATATAAAGGTCATAAGTTTAAGTTCCATTACTATAAACCCCACTTTACAATCAATAATGTCATTCAGAAATGAGTTTAGGGTTAACTCTAAAGTTTGAACTAAAACAACAGAGAACTAAAATAACAAAATCCTATCATTATTAAACCTTATTCAAACAACAGAGAACTAAATTGAAAAAAATCCTAATGTCAATAGCAACATCAACAACCATGTATATGTAATCACATAATATCAATAGTAAAAGCAATGTAAAAATGTGTCTTTAAACTAATAAACCCTAACATATAAGAAATCAGGCGCTGAAAAAGCAGTGTCAACATATTAATGTTCGATTTAGGTGATTTACCTTGAAGAACCTCGAATCAGGTCGGTCAGCAGGACGGTTGCCGGTGAGCAACGATTTTGCGCGAGCAGAGAGAGAGAGAGAGAGAGAGAGAGAGAGAGAGGGGACCACTGGAGCAAGAGACGTGAGCAGAGAGAGACATAACCAGAGAGGCAGGGTGTTAGGGCTTTCGAGACAGAGAGATGAGCAGACAGAGACGAGCAAAGTTAGGGCCTGGGGGGTAAAGGTGGAAGATGAGGAGAGAGAGGCAAATATTTGCTTTGGGTTTTTACTGATTTTGTTTTGAATTAAAATTTGTTTTTTTTTTAACAAAATTAATTTTCTTTGAGTAATATAAACTAAATTTATATTTGAGTATGTAAAGCGAATAATTATCGAGTATAATTGAAATAAGTCAAGTTAATAATGCAACACCAATTTGATTATTAAACTAATTAACTCATACTCATTTATAAACTGAGTTTTAATTGATACTCTAACTCAAATTAGGATATAAATGGGAGAGAGAACAGTTAAAAGTAAAAAAAAACCTAAAATTAAGGGGCAGATACTTTAAGAGTATGGGATAAGCAATATTCCCAGTGCCACAAGATGTACGCAATCTTTCCCCTTCAGGGTGCTACCCTGAAAAAAAAATTGTTTCCGAGTACACCCAACCAGAGGGGTGAGGACTTCCGAGGAGGACTTCCATGACACCTGCACCTTGACAATTGCTATACCATATGTTTGGTGGTTCTTATATGACCTGTACCTTACCCTTTTTGCAAAAACTAGAAAAGAAGACACAAAACAATGATCCTAAGGGCATAATAAGTCTCTAACGACAACACAAGTCCACATATGACTCATACATATCATCTTTTCCCAATCACAAGCTGAAATTCAGCAAAACAATCCAAAAACCCAGCAAAATACCAGTATGGACAGCAACATTCAGAAACTAAACGTCATAATCTCCAGTATGTACACAACATACAGTAGTTGCACATTATAAACAACAAGTATTACTCCAGTACTTGCAAAATCCAGCACGTAAAAGTCCATAACAGCATGTACATAAGCATCTTACAGCCCACAATCTATATATGACAATATGGACAGCAATATATAGCCAAAACAATATATAGCAGCACATTCTGCTTGAAAAGGTCATGTTTCAACACTTAAAATAACATGATTTTCATCATTTCAAGTAACATGTAACAACATAGCCATGGGAAATACACGAGACACATTAACATAGAGATTAATATACAAAATCACACATAGATCTCCAAGAACTCACAAGTCCTATTACCCCTTTACAATGATCAACTATTTCAATAGGTCACTCAGATATATGCAAGAAAACAACTCTCACATACAAGGTTAATCTGATAGTTAAAACTCAGACATAACATATTCTACCAACACAAGGGATTCAACATGTGCAGCTAGACATGCTTAACCTAAGAGTTGCCAATTCTAGGCTCAAGACTCCATTTTTGAATTTAGCATCGATTTACTTTTTCTTTTCTCATTTTCGTAGATAATATCCAAGTCCTCTTGACATCTTACTTCGGAGGGCTGAGATTCGCAATTGGTAGTTTGCAAATTCGAGGCTGCTTCATACAGATTGAATTAATTTACAATTTTACTTAACACCGTTCCCCAATTGAAATCTCTTAAGTCTCTTTTCGGTTCACGTGTAAAAAGTACATATATGCACTTGATTCTGCAAGTTCTTGATCACTAGTTTTGACTTTTATTTAGCTGTTAACCTTAAATTTTGTTTTTGAATACCCACTCTACCGCCAATTAGTTTACACCCTTTAAGAGTATCTTTTATATATTTCTATCAGGGTGGGGTATCATTTCTTCAACCGAACTAAATAAAAATTAATATAATTTACATTGTCCTTCATAAGTCCAAAGTATAATACAATCCAAACAAGTTCTTGCAAAAAGGTCATTATTATTTTACTAGGTTATACCCATCACATTTCGCTAGCTTGAGGCATAATGCATATAAGTGTGAGTTTATCTAAACAACATAAGTTTAATATGTGCATCACATAAGATCATAAAGCTTAATCAAATAAAACAATTTTATTCTACATATGCGGGGATAAACTTCATATGAACATGCGAAAACTTATCCAAATGAAATAGACAAAACTGTCCTAATCATAATGTAAATAACAAGTATCTCTCATGGATAAATATCAAAATTCATATTATCAAAAATATGTTTTTATAATTTTTGTTTGGGCAGCCATTTTGAGCCTCAATTAGATCATTTTTATTATGGCCAAAAATATGTCTCATTTGTCGATAGCACAAGCAAAATGGATCTCTTTTAGGTGGCCAAAATAAACTAAATTTTTGTAATTATTTGTTTTAATTTTGTGACCATTTATTTGGTCAATGCTCATTATCACAATGATGGGTTACCAATGAATTAAAGATGCAAATAAATACTATTGATAAATGCTACAGTCAACAGCAAAATTTTAATTTTTGTACCAGAGCTAATAGTGTGGGAAAGAAATAAAAAAACTTTTGGTTTTTCATGCATAAAAATTAGTCACCATAGGACAAAAATAGTTTTAAATTATATTTTGGTTCCAACATATTTATTTAAGCATCTTCAAGAAAGAAGAGTATTTTTATACTCATTAGTTTTAGATACTTAACGATAGGTTTGAAGATTCAACAATTTATGCATACTCCAATATTAAACTGAGGGCGAGGACAACCCACCAGCCCTAGATCTTCACCGTTTCGGCTTAGGTGCACTTAAATAGCTAAAAAGCCTCAATTGCGCCTTACTTTTTGTCTCTCTTCACTGTGCACCATTGTCACGCACTTAAACAGCACTACCCGTGGCTTTCGGAGGTAACAATTAAGCCTTAAGCAAAATAAATAGCATAATATTTCCTTGAATGTCTTCTTTAATCTAATCACATAATTATGTTCTAATCACTTACACTAAACATTTTTAAATATGTCAATAAGAGTCAGCTCATAGCTATAGTAGATTACACAAATTCTTTTAGATTGTTAGAAAAATCGACTTTCACAGTGAAATACAGTGAAAATAACTGCGATAAATAGTAAAATACAACAACTGGAATACTGTGTGCAGCAAAGAACACCAGTAAAAGTTCAGTAAATTTTTAGTAAGATTGTAGTAAAATCACATTGAAAAATAGTAAAATTGCAGCGAATTGCAGTAAATAAATTCAACGAAAACTATCTAAAAACAGCAATCAAAATAATAATGAAACAGGAGAGCAATTAGAACATTCAACGAAGGAAAGAGTAATTGGAAAGATCTTACAAAGAACGATGATATGGCATTGTAGTACTATCGTAAAAGAAGATTTCGCCGCTGCTCCGGTGCACACAGTATAACCGGCGGCCGTCCTCCAGGATTAGCGCGATCCGACTCTTAAAGTGAACTCGTTAATTGCCGGGTAGGAGTGCCTTGAACTTTGCCCAAATTTTAGGAGAGAAAAACCGAGAGAGAGAGAGTGAGAGAGAGAGAGAGACCATTTTTGGTTGTTATACCTAATGGCATATATAATAGAAAACGGCAACAAGCATTAAAAAAAGGGTGCAATGAATTCCAACGGCTATAAACGGTAACAAGCATTAAGTCATCGACTATAATAAATTCCAACGACTATAAACGGACATAATAAAGTTCAACGACTATATTGTCATTTAATTCCCAATGGTCACAATTTTAATGACCCTAAACGACTCATAACGGTAAATGACCGGTAAATAGGCACCGTTAGAACATTTTCCCATAACACTTAAGTTTAGCTTGTATCATTTTTCCAACAATTTCAACCGTCTCTAGTTTCATTCATATTACTATTACTGTTACTACTAGTGGGCTTTTGTAACATCCATGCTTCAAGTCCAATGAACATTTGCATGAAGAACAATGGTTTTAGTCGGGGATCAAAACATATATCAACACACCACATTAAAAAACAACAAAAAAAGAGAAATAAGAAAAAAATTTGGATTCCATTAAAATAGACCACGAGAAGTCATGTTCTTATCATGGAGGAAATCAATACTATATTAAAAAATAAGTTTTCTTTTAACAACAACATTACTACCTATTATTTGTTGTACAAATAATTTTGTGCTTCATTTATATCACCATACAATTGCCAAACCAATACATATAAAATTAACCACGTGTCTTCATCTAGTTGTCTAGTGAAACAAACAGGCCTTCACGTCCCAATCAGCTATCCTTATGTTTTCTTCAGCACATTCCCCTTTGTTTTTTTTGGAAATGTCAGTTCCTTGACAGTACCGATTTAGTATTATGTGTACCTTTAATTATATTACATATATTAATTTTCATTTTAAGAATATTGCCCATCAAGATACTTTTGCCACATTATAATACAAAGCTAGAATGTTCAAGTTCAGACAACAGTATCAAAGACAAATGTACAGTTTAATTGTGCACCAACGAGATCTGACATACCCAATAAGCCAATCAAATCCTAGTCAAGTACAACAAGAGACACTTTAATAACACCTTTTTCATATTTGAAGTGCAAAAAACACAATAAAAAAAGGAATCATACATACAATTGTGATTTGTTGCTTTCCAATGACTTCAAATCGCTTGCAGTGTAACTCTTGCAGTGTTCCCCTCGAATCTGGTAATGGAAGAGCATAGTTCTCACATGTTGAACTATCCAAAAATCCATTCCATCATCAGCTAACACTCTGAAGGCAAATTCCTTTGGCATATCGTAGATGCGAATAGCAAGAAGGTTTCTTAGGTAGTGGATACCTGTGGATGACACTGCATTCGTGAGTCTACTAATATAGCATTATTGCGTAGGTGCGATGGAGTATTTTTCAATGTTGATCTGTAATGTTTGTAAATTTATTTGATATATCTTCTAATTTTTTTCTTTTATTTTAAATATATGTAACGTTTATATTGGTATCTCCTCTTCTCCTTTGTTTAGTATGGTCCTCTATGTTTTATATTATGATAAAATCAGTCCCTAATCTTTTACTTTTATCTAAGGTTAGTCATCAAATGGAGACCTAAATGGTCACAAAAAAAAAAAAAAAAAAGGATTGAATATTTAAAGAAAAAAAAGAAGGATCAATTTCAACAAATTAACATTAAAGACTATTTCGAAAAAAAAAAGATATAAAATACCAATTTGAATAAACTTATAAATATTAGGGACCAAGGGTGTAAATAACTCAATAAAGAATAGATAACATATAAGCTGATTAAGATGGTCCAAGTAATGCCAATTCATTATGAGATTGAACCTCACCAGAGCTTATCTATAGGCATGAGATACCAATTTTGTGAAATTAATTCACTTACCAGGAGGAAATATCTTCAACCTTGGGAGAGGACCAAGTTTAATAAGCTGCAATTGAGGCAATGCTCCTTCCTCTATTGTCACTGTACTTAAATTATTCATGTTATAAAGCTTTAAAATTCGAAGCTTTGGAAACACATTAGCACAAAAATTTAGTTCTTCCCCAAGATATGCTTCATGTAATACGAGCTCTAACAAATACGGAAAATTCTAAAGTACTTCGAGCATATTAATTTTCATCCTCGACCACATTAAACTTAACACAGTAAGGTTTTTCAAGTCAGTAATCCAATCAGGAATCTTCTCTAGGCGACCTTTCAAGTATATTCGTCGAAGGCCCATGGGAGGAGATGAAACGAACTGTAAATCAAGCATCTCATCTTCACTAGTTGAACAAACTTCCAAGGATTAAAGTTGGCTCATTGAAGCAATTGACTCACATAGTATTTTCCCACTTTCTCTTGGCAACTTATTAATGCCGAGTTTCTTTAATTGTGTTAACTTCTTTAGCTCTCTAATTATGCCAAGCCCATGATTCGCCTCAATAAGGTATAGTTTTTGAAGATCTTCTAGGAAATAGTTTCCCCCATCTTCTAGCTTAAATCCTCTTTGAGCACTCATGGTAAAATCAGTATCATAATTATAGTAGTATCCAATAAGATAGCGCAACTTACGTAGCCTTTTGATTTCTATAGGCAGCTCATAAATGAGGGAAAATTTGAGGTCTAAAGTTTGTAAGTTGTAGAGCTTTCCTATGGCCCTTGGGAGAACTTTAACCTTGGTATTTCTAAGATTCAGATACCTCAAATGAAAGAGATTACAAATTTCAATCGGGAGAAAATCCAATGGAGTGTCCATCAGATCTAAAGCTTTTAAGAGGTTAAAAGTCGAAGCTAGTTTGGATAAAAAGGAAGGAGAAATTTGATCTACTTCAAAGAGAGTGACAGAACGAATCCCAAAGTAACTGATGTTCTTAATGACCTTGTTAGTTTTGCTTCTAATGATGGAAAGACGACGCGCTTTTCCCTCAAAGCTCGGGTGCTCATCTTCCCATACTTGACTATAACTCCACTCCTCGTATTTCTTAAGGATGATGTCCCGAAATAGGTCATGAACCCTTACCACCCTAACTTTACCATCTATGTCGACATCTGATACTTGAACCAAACTCCTACTTATAAGCTCTGTCAAGTACTCATCCGCAACTTGTTCTACTGATTTTCCTCTAGTTGCTTTCACAAAACCTTCAGCAATCCAAAGTCCGATTAGCCTTGATATTCTAATGGAGTAATCTTCAGGAAACATCCCAAAGTACATGAAACACAATCTCAAGTAGTGTGGCAAGTCATAGTAACTAAGCGATAAGATATTGATCATAGGTGAAAGGTGAAAATTTGTTGCCATCTCATAACCGAGAGTACGTTCAAGTTTTTGCCATTCATCGAAAGTCTTTCTTTTCGTAGAAAGCATACCACCAATTGCAACTATTGCTAGAGGCAAACCTTGACATCTTCTAACAATATTTTGGCTTAACTCCTTCAACTCGGGTGGACAACAGTTTTGTTCCTCTGAATGGAACACCTTCTTGTAGAAAAGCTCAAAGGCTTTATCCTCGGATAAGGGTTTCAACTTATAGATTTGATCACTAGGCGACTCCATGCAAATCGAAGCAACATCTTCCTTACGCGTTGTGATTAGCACCCGACTACCTTGATTATTATCTGGCACAACATACTTGATTAGTTTCCAAAAATTAACGTGCCAAACATCGTCAAAAACGACAATGAAGCTTCTTTCCGCTAAGTATTTTCGTAGCCCTTCAATAAGCATTGTTTCATCCATTTTATCTATTTCTGTTGGGGGATACTCTTTTCTTCCGTGATAGAATTGCTTTAACGTCGTCCTTAGAAGTTCATCTTCCTTGTATGATTGAGAAACTGTAACCCAAGCTTGGAAATAGAAGTGGCTAATAATAGCGGGGTGATCATAAACTTTCCTTATCAAAGTTGTTTTCCCAAGCCCACCCATACCTACAATTGAAACCACTGTGCGTGTTGTTGGGCCTTTTACTAACCAGTCGATAATGGCATCTCTGTGAGACTCAATTCCCACAACTTCAGCCTCCTCAATGAACAATGAAGTAATGCGAGGATCATGCCATGAGTCAGACCTTGTACTTCTACTGGATACAGGCGTAGATGAGCTGATTAAGCCATAAGTTTCACCTCTTTCTTTGATTTCTCGAATATTTGCTTTGATTTGTTGTACCTCTGTTGCAATCTTAGATCGTGGTTTCACAGATGCAATGCAGCTAAGGACCCTGTTGATGCAAAATAAAACTAGAGAAATTTAGAATTCACCAACCAGAAAACCTAAAGAGAGAAGGGTCACATATGTAACAAAAACCTACACAAGTTGGTGATAAAAATATATATAAGTAATTTGCCACATTGTAAAAATCGGGTGATAATAGACTATGGCTAAATCAAGAGAACGAATCCTCGAAGCATGGAATAGAGCCATTTCCCCCACCTAGGGCCACCGTGTTCATCACAGGCGAATACCATCATGGGTAGGTAACACAATCTATAACAAAATTGACCTTAAGTAACACTTAAATTGTAACATTTGTTAAAAACGTTGCCATAGGTAGTATTTAGGTAACACTTCCTTTTTTGTTGCATTTGTTTGGTACTTCATGCAAGACTTCTCAAAAACTGTTGTATTTGCTTGATATCTAATGTAAAACTTCTCAAAAATTATTGCATAAGACATTTAATAGGTAACAGTTTTTGCAAAATGCTACATTTGTTTGTGTTATGCAACATTTTAACTTCGTTATCCAAAGCCAACACATTTTTTAAATAATTTTCTTTTGGATATGTGGGAATCAAAATAGTTTTAGGTTTAAAACTTTTAAGGTACATTACATATTAGTACCATGAGATTTAGTTAATTAATCTTTTTTTTTAATCAAGGAAGTTAATTAATCGTTTAGTCCACCAAATTTATAAAACATTGTTTTAGTCAAAAAAATTTACCTATATTTAATAAAATAATCAAAATTATAATGTAAAATGGTTCAAAACTTTTTTCCAAAAAAAATGGTACAAAACTAGTCGTTATTTGTTAGTGAATTTGCAATCCCTTTACTATTCTTCTCATCACAAGTACAAATTGCAATATTATGACATTGCAAATGAAACAGAGTTTGATTGGAGACATATTTTATTCATTTAGACTAATTTATAAAATATATATAACTTTTTGACTAACATTTGATTTTGCAAAATCATTTAAGTAAAAAAATTAATACATCAAATCTTATAGTAATAATACGTAATTTATTCAAATTGAGTTTGCCCCAAAAAAACACACTTCCTTCCCGCGTCAATTTCCCGTCCCTAGACCTGCTTGTTCTTAGGTTCTACGACTTCTAATTTGTCACTCCTGTCGCTCAGTCTCGCACCCGAGAATATCTATATCAATACTCCCAATCCTATTTTGACTCGTATCACTCTCTCTCAACCGCCTCTCTCAGATTGTCACCACTGGTCCACTGTCCTGCATCTACCTACTGTCGCTGTCCACCGTCTAACCTCTCTCAGCGCTCTATCCATCCGACTTTGCACATAATTGGTTCGTGCCCTTTTCTCTCTCTGGTTCACGCCTTTCTCTCTCATTTCGCATTCATCTTTGTTTGCTATCTAATTTTTGTTGATTTTTCATATCCTTACTGGTTAGCTCTTAAAATCAAACTCTAGATAATGTTTTGTGCTCAAGAAATTTGGACCCTAGACTTTTTAGCTCTCTATTTCGTGCATCTCTCACACATTTTGGTAGTTTTTCTTTGATTTTTTTTGAGTTTGCATATCCTTACTGGTTATCTCTCAAAATTGAACCCTGGACCTTGTTTCTCATGTAAGAAATTCTAACCGTAGATACTTGTTTCAACTCAAAGAATTCCAACCTTCGACATTGTTTTTAGCTCTCAAAATCAATTGATTTCTTCCTTTTTCAAAATTGCTTAATTATTTTTTGTCGAAATAAACATTATTTTTGTTAGATTATTGTTCCTACTTTGGCAAATTTAAGGTCAAACAACTATCAGAAGCACCGGAATCAACATTGGTGTTGACCTCCCAAGGTTGCTCTCTGCTCATATTGTGGTAAGCTATTATCTCTTAGTTGTGAATTTTAGTTACTGATTTGAGTTGCTTGAACGTGCTCAACCTACATGGTAGCATGTTATGTTCATGATAGTCCTAGAATCTAGTTATTTGTGTTAGACCTAGCTTAGTTAGTCGTGAATTTCCTAATTTTTTGGGTTGTATTCCAATTTATATGAATTTCGAATTGATATGGATAGGTTAATTTCTCTTTTGACCACTTCATTCTACAACAATTTAAGATAAGAATGTCAACTATTAGCTTAAAATTTTTGAGAAATTGAATGCTCTAAAGCTAAACTAGAGTGTTATCAAAGGTTGGGAAAGATTTGAGGGCTTAAGAACTATGATATGAAACTTATATGCTTCTTTAGTTTTTGTAATAATTGTGTATTGGTGCTTTTGAAAATTGTAAATATTGACAAGAAGGATAAGGCCCGAAGCTACTTAAAAAAGAGGTTTGCTGGATCCTTTAAGGTGAGTTCTCATCTTTAAAGTGTAAATGGATTTAGTAAGTGTAGTTTGAACGTTATTGATTGTAAGTTCAGTTATGTGATATGGTTGAATGTTATGACACTTGTGAGTGATATATGGTTGGTTTAGAACTTCTTGAATCTTTTCCTCCAAACGTTATGTTCGAATGTGTTAATATATGTCTACCGTTCTTTACTTATTGTATTGTGATGCATGAGGCGAACAGGGGAGATTATGGAGGATATAGGATTGGCATTTACGGTGGATGGTGATGTGAAATTTGAAGCGAGTATGGACATTTGTGTGGTTAAGTCAAATGCCCAGGGGATGCCCCTAGTGTCATAATGAGATTGCGCCACCAGCACAACCTTGCCTTAAAGTTTGGGTTACTCTGGACTTAAGCTTCGCTTTTTATGGGCTTTCGCTTGGTTCAAAGAGATATGAGCTAAACTTAGCTCGTTTGGGCTAATATAGTCTTGAAACTTGGCTAAATGAAGCTTAACTTGACACTTTTATGCAAAATTAGCTCGGCTCGGGTCAAAGGCTCGAGCTCGGCTCATTGCTTCCTCAAGCTTAAGCTCGCTCACTTAAAGTCCCCCCCCCCCCCCCCCCCCCCCCCCCCCCCCCCCCCAAAAAAAAAAAACACCATGTTTTACTTTCAGCTTAATTACTCGATTAAACATAAATTTTTAATTGCAAACCCATAATTTTTATAACAAATAATATAAACATAAATAAATATTATGAGTTTATAATGAAAATTCAAAATATTTAAAACATGCGTTCGGTTTCTTTCAGTGTATACTTAAAGTTAAACTAACATTATACATGTCTTAATTGCCTTTTTTTTTTTGTAAATGACAATTTAATTTATTTAATAATGATTTTATGTAAAACTTGTAATTCCAATACATGTATTGTAAATAATTTATAATATTTATTTATTTAAATTTCGTAGATAGTATGCCCAAATTTAATGTCATTTATTATATTTGAAATAATCAAAATAAATATGAGTTAAAAGTTAAATAAATTATACTATCGTTTAGGCTCGGGCTTGGCTCGTTTAGATTAGCGAGCCGAACTATGTATGCTTTATGCCGAGCTGGCTCGTAAGGGCTCGCAAGCCAAGTCGGCTAATTTACAGCTCTAGACGTAGAGTTTGAATGTGTCGTTTGTCTTGTGTATGGCTTGTGCCTAGGGAATGCTAGATTCGATGTTTGGGATGAACTACAGAACATGAAAAGCTATGTGCCTGTTCCGATATTAATGCTTGGGGACATCAACGTGGTCATTGAAATACAAGAAAGAAAGAGAAGTCCAGGGATTACTAGGGGTATGCAGGAATTCAGGGACTTCAAAATCTTAGTAGGATTAATTAATATTCCTCTCAAAGGTTGAAGCTTTGTGTTGTATCGGGAAGAATCTAAGAGTAGACTTGACCAAGTTAGAATGAAGTTGGGTTTTTAGATTAAGGGTTGGTTTGAAGCTTTTCCATACTCATCGGATAAATGGGTTAGAAATATAAACCATGTTAAAACTTGGAGAGGCTCTGCTACATTTTAATGAGGTGTGCTGGGGTGGGTTTATGGAAAGCATACTGGACTAGGACTGGTAGCTACGTTCTGTTTGTAGAGATTTGAGGATTAGTCATGCTAATTAGGGTCATGGGCTGGTATTGGTACTATTACATGCCAATGAAGCATTGAAGTTTGCAAAGTTTGAAAACGATGAAATACTTCACTATGGCTCTACTGCTACAATTTTCTAGGCTCATGCGTAGGATGCTGGTTCTTTTACATCTCTTGTTTTGGTTCCATGTTTTGTATTCATCTTGCAGACTACCATTGGGCATGAAACTTCTAACCAACTTCGTTCCTGAATCCATCTAAAAGCACAAGTGTTTGTTATTCTAATGCATCACCGATGAATATGCTGCAAATAATTTCTTAATTTCTTCTCAGGTTTCAAATGAAAGCAGCTTTTTTGGAATTAGAGAATAAAATTTAACAAAAATTAATATTATTGGATAACCATTAGAATCAGAATATTCCATATCTTTCATAATTCATCATTACCTGTGTAGGAAACCACCAAAGTTCTGATGTTGAGAGCGTTCAGACCGTAAAGCCATATGAAGAACATATTTGTCAATGACATCTTCTAACTGGTAAGCAGTTTCTTTAAGCTGCCTGACCCACGTCTTCACACCATCACTAGTAACTTCTCTCTCTGCCCTTTCATCCGCATCCTTAAGAAGAGATTGGATGCTCTCGAGCTCGTTTTTAATTTCACCCACCTCCTTGTGAATTCCATGCAAGAAAGTCGTTTCCTGCACTAATAGTGGGACTAAGTTCTGTATTACAAGGCCCACTATTGCCTCTGCCATTAAACGGAATTGTTCTTGTGTTTTCTTGGGTTCATGTGATGGAATTTATGTGGGCTAAAAGGGGATTTATATAATATATAATATATGCTCACTAGAAGTGTAAAGGAGAATGTTTTAACTGTTCATGGATTCATATTCTTGTATCTCTATCAAAACTAATGACAAGACTATACACAATATTGTGTTGGGTTTCAATTTATTAACTTCATAAACAAATTACAGTTTCTTCATGTTTCCAAAAAAAAATTGAAACTCTAACTGTGTCTAAGAAGCTGTGTTCAGTATTATAAAACTCACACATATCCACATATTGGATTCCTGAAACATAAAATAAGTGGATGAGGAAAGCAATGAGACAAGATTTATGTGGTTTGGACGAAACTTAAGGTCATAGAAGGGTAACAACGAGAATCACCATATAAATAGAGAATTACAAAATTATTGTTTCTCAAACACTCATTGTTATCTTCTTCCTCACTCTACCACAGCGGCACAAGAAGTCCATATTTATAGGCCTCTTACCACTTAAACAACTTAGAAGCTCAATGGTCACTAGATTTACTATCACGAAACACTATCTAATGACTCCAACCTTTAACACGGCTATTAAGAGAGGCCATCAATCTTCACAAAGAAAAAATATCAGTTCAACATTCGAAATATCCAATTTTCTAATATATATAGAACGTATCCTTTCAACTATGTTCACCTAGTACACAAAAACAATAACATCAAAAAACTTAACTTCTCAAAGGGCTCTTGCCAAAGCAAGAAATCTTCACCTAGTATCAAAAGTTGAAGGGGTCTACATCGATGTTCTCTAAATTTTTATGTTGCTGAAATTTTTTTTTTTTTTAAAGTAAAATTAGATAGAAGATTAAGAAAACTTTTCCTAAGTACACCCACAATTTCTAGTTTTCTTTCATCTGTAATAGGAACCAGAAAACACCATGTCTTTGTATTCCTAGTTTTGTTTCACATTAAAGTTTCTAAAATAAATTTCAAGGGACTAAAGAAGTCTATAACTATTGATGGATTCATATTCTAGCACCACTCCATGAAAACCAATAATGAAAAGAGAACATCTAGCTTTACAGATCTTATATCAACTAGAGTTCAAGTTAGCGTTTTCTTGAAGAATCGAGTCTTCTGTTCTTAGTATTTTGTACACATTGTTGGATATTATTTGCCTCAAATCAAATATTGATAGGATTTGAGTTATATTTAGTTAAGATGAATTTGGTAAGATTTAGTTACCTAATGTGATTAGAATTTTATTTAGAGTTTGAATGCCATTAGAATTAACTTGGTTATAAGAGGAGCTAAGCGCTGATTGTTTAGAGAGAGAAAAAAGAGGAAAGATGTGAGAGATTAGAGCATTTTTGTAAAGGAGTGCCCGGGTAGGGGAAGAAAGAATTGTTTGAGAGATGCTTTGATCGAGAGTCGTGAGAGAGTTTGTAGCTTCCTCCATCCAAACATTGAGGAGGGTTGATGGCTCACCATTTAATAGCTATATTGAGAAGGATTGGTGGTTTAACATGCGATAGTCACATTTGGGCAGAGTGATGGGGCGGGTTTGGGATTGAAATGTAGATACTACACATGCTCACTTCACACCTCTTGATGAAAGTATATCAATATTGGAGAGGGACTTGTTGGGATTCGTACCCATATAATAGCTTGGCCAACAAGTTTGTGAGACCATGTCAAGAACTAAGTATCACCAAAGTTTGAAGTTCAAAGGTTAGTCCATGTGCTCAGGTTAGTGTGCTTTGCTATACTTCTGGGGTGGGTTACATTTGCATAGATTTAAATGAGTTCTCACACACGAAATCAATTTGTAGTTTATAATCAACGTCAAATTGTATTTTATAGTCATGAAAGCCTGCAGTCACAATGTTCTGGAAAGGAAATGTCATCGACATTACTTAACGGGTTGTGATAATTGTATTTGGTCTTTTTAGGAAGCATAATTACCAATTTATAAGGCTTATATCTGCAAATTCAATGAACGAGTGTAGAATTATTAACTTGTATATTCCTTGGCAGTTCTCTTTCTACATGTAAATACATTTGGAAATGTGCTTCAGTTAGTGCAGCAAAATACGTATCAATCACAGAATTTATTATCTATAACATAATGGCCAGTTCAAAAGATATCAAGGTTTGAACATTATGGAAAAGAAAAGCAAATAAAGTGGAATTTAAGCGGCATCTAATTCTATGAATTTTGATAACTGGAAAGTTACTAGGCGAGAAAGAGAATGTGATTCTAATAAACTTCGTGGAAGAATGAATACCAGCATACGAATAAAGGAATATACCCAGTGCATCAAGGGCTCCCGCCTACGCAGGGTCTGGGGGGCGGATGTACGCAGCCTTCCCTCTTCAGGATGTTAACCTAAAGAGAGGCTGTTTCCCAGTGCCTCCAACCTGAGGATGAGGACTTCCTAGGAGGTCACCCATCTTGGTACTACTCTCGCCCAAGCACGCTTAACTTCGGAGTTCTCATGGGATCCGGTGACGGCGTGTTGGTGCCCTGTTTGATTAGCCGACAAATAGAAAATAAAAAAAAAAACCAATTTGCCTCAATTCAGGTGAAAGAATCGGATAAAGGAAATATATAAAGTTAATATTTGACTTTAGGAAAATTAAAAAAGGAAAGATTCTTTTACAAAAACTATCTTAAAAGTGGTGGTTCTTGTGAAAGATTAGAATTGATTGGAATAATAAAAATAGTTAGGGTCACGATATTTATAAAAAATATAAGATAGAGTTTTAGATAGTAATAACGATAGAGATCTAGATAAGGTAGTTTCTAGATATATTAAAATCCTACGTACTTAAATACTCTAATATGATTGAGGGGGACTAACACACAAATTGGACTTACGATTGTCAAAGTGATCTGTGGACAACTCTGGTTCATGAACTACTCATCTGAGTCATCTGTCTTATACTTAACAAAATATCTTCATGTACAAGCAACATGTGGTACTAAATCCCATGTTTTGTTCTGCAGAAGTGCTTTATATTCATTAGTTACAATCTTTTGCCATTTAGAATTCTTTACAAATGTGTAAGTTCCTGAACTACAAACATAAAGGATAGTGAAAGCATCTGCCAAGGTTTGCAAATGTGACCTTTTAGTTGTGTTTGCCTAATGGCGTAGCAACAATCGGTGTGGGATGAAGGGAGATACAAGACTCAAAATGAGGGGAGCAATTAGCCAGGAGCTAATGCATCAGCAACAGCAAGTGCACCGGCGCCTGCACACTCTGCAGGGGTAGGTGCACTAGTGCATAATGCTGATTGCAGCAAGAAGTGCACCAAGATGCAGTACGTCTTGGAAACATGTGGTGGGGGCTACAAAGGACTCAAGATAGACAAAAGAATCAAATCACAGTTCACAGTGAGGGCAGCAATATGACAGCAGGCAGTGGTAAACGAGCTGCTGGGTCCGGTAGGCGCAAAGTAGGAGCAAAGGGTTGTATGATGGGTACAGATTGTGAAGGTTAGGAATTTGGATGAACTAGTTCGGGATTGGGGAAACTAACACAATAAACTAAACATGACAGCTATAAATATGACCTGTTTTCAAGTCAAAATTTATTTATTTATTTATTTTTTTGATGTTGGTAAAGTCAGGGGTGGGGAGTCATTAGTGGGGCTCGAACCCCGGCGCTCTCACATGGCAATCAAGAGCCTTACCACTAGGCTATGAGCAAGTTTCTCTTTCAAGTCAAAACATTGATACCCTTTGTAACATGCGGCGAAATCCCCAAAAAATGTGAAAGGGTGAAACAAAGGCATAATTTATTAGTGGAACTGGTTATGGAGTTAAGAAAACATGCACGCCAAAAAGTGATTACTACTTTCTTCAATGGTGAAAGATTTCGTAAATTCTGGGTGCAAAATGGTTTATAACTTAGCAAGCAGTACAAACCATATCTACCTAGAAACTATTTGGATGAAGAGTTTGAAAGAGAAACGTTCGTGCCATTTCACTTAGATGTCAATGCTTTTGATCCTCCTTCCTATTTTATTATGGTGTATTAGGATAGGAAATTTTGAATTGGATTTGTGCCTCTAAAGGGGTAAGGCTGCTTACATCCCTCTCACTCCTAGGACCCTGCATAGGCAGGAGCCTTTGAGGCACTAGGTTTGTTGTTGTATTTGTGCTTTTGACAAAGAGCGACCGTGCGTTTGTTGTCAACTTTCTAACCACCATCACTTTAGATATTTTAAAAGAGAAGGAAACCTAATTTTATAAAAAAATTTTGATCATTCGAAATTTCAAATCACTTCATATATGTGTCGTATAGGATATAACAAGGTAAATCATGAGTAATCATCAAAAAAACATTACATCTAAATTATGAATTAGAAAGAATTGGGTGGGGGGGGGGGGGGGGGGGGGGGGGGGGGGGGTATGTATAAGATGTAAAGACGAAATAGTCAATCAAACGTAGGACCAATAGGTAAATGAATATTTACCTAAATAACACAAGAAAGTTTACAACTAGAAATGAGTTATCATCTTTTCAGTTCTGTTAAATACTAGAGCCTTAGTGCCCTAACCTCTATGCCATGTATCACCCCGTGATAGCACAAGCAAGAAGACCATGATGACATAATGAAAGCTTTATAGTGGACCATCATTGTTCACTTGAAGAAGAGAGTTCCCTGTAGCATTATTGCCAACAAATAAAGATTTAGAGTTGAATTCCACATAACAGTTATTATCATGACACAATTACTTATTTGGAAGAAGATTGTGCGTGAGTTTAGGCACAAGCTTTACGTTTCCTAAGTGAAACTGGTTGTGAATGTGACGAACGCATGTGTGACAATAAGGACCCATTACCAAGTATTTTAGACTACAAAGTATACCTAAGAGGTCATATGATTAGAGGCTCTAGAGTCGGGATACCAGTTATAGTCAACAAATTAACCAACAACAATAATCGAGAAAGATTGTGACAAGTTGGGGACAACAGTATGAGCACAATGATGAGGGCATTGAAGTACCATTGTGACCAACTTGAGAATAAATTTGACATACAAGAGGTACGAACCCAAATAATCTATCACCAAAGCACAGAAAGAAATTACCATTTGCGTTAGCTTTCTTCTTTTTGACTGAATGACTCTGCAGGTTTTACCCAAGTGGTATCTGGACGCCTATCTTTACAATGTAAGGCTGATTTGAAGTGTAGATCAAATCCTTTGGTATTATAGCAGTCTTGGAACCATTTGGCCAAGGCATCCCTCATCACTTTGGATGTAGACTATTAGACCATATTAGTTAGAGTTGGTTTAGTGAGGTAGGGAGTAAGCATGAGCAAATGATTTGGTCAATACGAACCCACGATGTTATACTCAGGTTTGGTTGTGGTTTCCTTGAGGTGTAGTTATACGTCAGGGAGGACACGGATATGTACTATCAACATATCCAAGAACCCCATATGAGACTAAGTATCATATGAAACTACTTACGCCAAGTAGGGTAGTTAGCGGAGTGCTCAAGACGTATAGTAATAAGATTAGAAGCATTAGAGACCAAGAGAAACAATGGGTTTCACACAGAGATAAGTCAAGCTTGCCGACCCTTAAGTAGGTGGCGTGGTGACTGACAACAGGAACTAGTCCGAATGCACTAGTCGAGTCCAGTGACACTTTGGATCAAGAGAGGGGGGAGGGGGGTGCACAGTTTCGGGCATTGGTGTCATGGGTCCGGGTATTGGTTCGCGTATCGCCATGGCTGCACGTTACACGTAGGGGTGGCAATGAGATGGGTAAAATCTGCTACCTGTGGATACTCGCTCAAGTTGGAGCAAGTACGGATGGCAGCGAGTACGGGTACAGTATCGTATCCGCGCACACTCCTCCATTCCCGCCTCATACCCACTCCAATTTGTATCAAATTAAGTTTCAAATTAAAAAATATGTACATTATTCAATTATCTAAGTTATATATCAATATTATAGCAAAATAAGGCTTGATGCTTATGAGAAGGTGAGAGCTGAGATGAGTAAATTATGACCAGTAGATCTAAATTAAAATAAATCTAGGCCATCAACTCTAATGAGAGGTATAAATATAAGTATAAAATCTAGACCCTTGATTTAGTTCTAATTGTCCATATTTCTCCTATCTCCTCTCATTCTCTCACAAGAGTAATACCCTAGCAAAATATAATTAAATTCTAAAAATTTTCATTAAGTAATTAATATGCGAGAGTTGCGACAGAACAGAACAAATGAGCGATTATAATAGATACTGATTTCTTCCCAAGCAGAAAGATAGAAAATATTGAAAGACAGGTCGATCAGATATCTCTTTTAACGAATTGTCTAATTGCAACAGCTTATCGAGATAGAAGAGGGCTTAAAACAAAGCAAGTATTAAAAGCTCGTTGGATACCCACATGTAATAGGGGCGGGAACAGATACGGGTGTGTACCCATGTGTTACGTAACCAACTATAGCAAAAGCTTATACTGATGGGTGAAAGCCTAGGAATAATTTTTTACAGTAACACCAATGGGTAGGTATGGATATTTACTTCATACCCGTGGCGAATAATGGGTGCAGGTATAGGTATGGATAACACACCCCCCTACCTGCCCCATTACCACCCCTACTGAGCGCTCTACATTGAGCAATGGACGCCATTATCATGAGAGTAATGCCTTGTTTGGCAATTGGGTAAAGGGGTAAGAAAGGGAAGGTCAAGAGAGGTAAAAAGGAGGGGGTAAGGCAATATCCTACCCTTGTTTGAATATATCAAATTAAGAGAGATAAATGTGTTGTCCTTGTTTAGCAATTAGGTAAAAGGATGAGGATAAGGATAATTATAATTAAAATAATGGTAAAAATATTCAAAAACCTTTAAAAATTAACCTTACTATTAGAGGATAGGATCATCTATTATAGGATAGATTATCTAGGGTTTCCTTGTTTCTGGTTATGCCCTTAGTTCACATGTAACCTAGAAGGGCACTATTGTCTTTATGCTTTCATCACCAGCTCTACAAATAGAGCATGTAGTTCTCTCTTCCTTTTATCAATTCAATTGAGCCTTAGCCTTAAGTTCACATGGTATCAGAGCCTCCAAAGGAGACTTTTCTCTCTTCTCTCTCTCTCTCTTTAGGTAAAAGGAGCCTTGGCCATCATTTACATTCAATTTCTGGTTTCATATATATTTTCTCTCCCTTTTAATTAATAGTTATGGCAGCTAACCTTAATTTCTCTCCCTCCCACTGCCCCCCATTGGGCTGCCGCCACCTCCCAAGCTGCTGAGACCGGCTTTCCTCATGCCGGCTCCTCGGCCGACCACCGCGTCACGGCTTCGCCTGTGGCTATGTCCAATTTCTCCCATATCGGCTCCATAACCTCAAGTCAACTCCACAATGGACTAATGAATGCTGGAGTCGCCATCCTTGGTACTTCGTTAGCATCCACGAGGCCACAATTTTCTCAACTTTTTGGCTCGGACATCCCCCCCCCCCCCCAACCGTCGATGGCCGGTGCCACCATGCCCATTGGTGGTCACCGACCCTCTTTCGGTCAACCCCCTCTCCCCCCAAGTGGTTCTCTCACCCCCCCCCCCCCCCCCCCCCCCCGGGTTTTCCTACTACCGGCGGTGCGTACCCTAGCCTCCCTGGTGCCGTGCCCCTCAATGTAGCTTACAACCACCAACCACCAAGCGGTGCCCCCGTCCAGTCCTATGGCTGTGGTGGTGGCACCCCATACCCTTCCCCCCACTTCAACCCTAATCTAAATCACACAACTACAACTCCCCTATTACTCCCCCTATCCAGTATTACTAACATAATTACCATAAAATTAGAACACGCTACTGATTATACCACTTGGCGAGAGCAATTTCATATGCTTTTACTCTCCCATCAACTCATGGGATACATCGATGGTACTTTTCCATGTCCCCCAA
Organism: Simmondsia chinensis; assembly: GCA_018398585.1. Classification (NCBI taxonomy): domain Eukaryota; kingdom Viridiplantae; phylum Streptophyta; class Magnoliopsida; order Caryophyllales; family Simmondsiaceae; genus Simmondsia; species Simmondsia chinensis. The sequence goes on from JAGTTD010000014.1 coordinate 4,826,432, forward strand.
CTCATATAACAACCTATAACAGTTCCTCCTCCCATAATCCCGAATATATAAACTGGGTAAGAACTGACCAAAGTCTTCGATCTTGCATTTCAGCTACTTTATCCCGCTCCCTCTTAAACGACATTGTTCGCCAACCCACATCAAAAGCCATGTGGGATGCCCTTGTCAAAAGATTTTGAGATCATTCGCTGGCTAAGTAATTTAATATGAGATCCCAAATTATAAACCTTAAAGAGGATGGCGAAACTATAAAAAAATACCTCTCTGAGTTAAAATCCATTGCCGATGACTTAGTTGCCATAGACTTACCAATAGCAAACCGAGAACTAGTCCATTACGCCCTATAAGGGCTTCCAATTGAATACGCTGCATTTACGACCTTAACTCGCAGTACCTCACCAACTCCTCCTTTTGAGAAACTAAAAACCGATCTCCTAAATGAGGAAAGCACCCAGAATCGCTATCAAGGTCATCCTTCCCCCGATCAACAACATGCTTTAGTTGCCTAAAATGCAGGTTCTCAAGGATCTAACTCCAACTCAGCTCATGGGGGGTGTGGGAAAGGTAAGGGTCGCAACACAGGTCGCCGTGGCATCGAGGGGGCCATAACGGGGGACAACAACAACAACATCAACATCAATCGGGACCTCATGCACCGCAACCTCAACCGTACCATCCTCGGTCTTATGGTAATGCGCCACCCAATCTAACCGGCATCCTTGGACCTGGACCTAAAATTTGTCAAATTTGCAATCAAATTGGTCACAATGTTGTCTCATGTCCACACCGGCTCGACACCTCCTCCTACCCTGATCCGTCTCCCTCCTTCGCTACCTTGTCCATCGCTGACTCACAAGACTATAGCTGGTACCCCGACTCCGGTGCTAGCAACCACATGACACCCAACTCAGGTATGCTTCACTCCTTTCTTCCTTATCATGGCCAAAAACAAGTTTTGGTTGGTGATGGGGCCCTACTTCCTATCACTCATGTGGGTTCTACAACGTTAAATACCAACAAACGCAAACTTCAACTCAACGACGCAATGTTAGTACCTCAACCAACCCACAATCTCCTATCTATAAAATGACTTTGTCACGATAATTTATGCACTCTTGAATTTGACTCTAAATTTTTCTGTGTTAAGGGCAAGGCTACGGGGATCCCTCTGCTTCAAGTTAGCAGTAACGGCCCGCTTTACAACTTCTCGCCTCACTCACTTGGACTCATGGCCCAAACTTTATCAGGAGACCTTTGGCATCGCCGCTTAGGACATCTAAGATGCCCCATGTTAGACATTCTTTGTTCTCGCAAACTTATACCTAGTTTATGTTTTACTGATTTTTGTTCGGATTGTAGCTTGGGTAAGTCTCGTCGACTACCTTTTCAGCGCATTTTGCATTTTGTTTCTAGTCCTTTACATTTAATTCATTCAGATGTATGGCAATTGCCTGTTTCATCAAACTCATTCTATAAATACTATGTTAATTTCATTGATGACTACACTCAGTTCACATGGCTCTATCCTATGAAACAAAAATCTGAAGTCTTTGAAATTTGTGAAAATTTTAAAACCTTTGTAGAGAACCAACAAAAATAAAAATTTTCCAAAGTGACGGTGATCGTGAATTCGACCATCGTCGATGCAAGCATTGTGTCGTCAACACGGCATCCATTTTCGTCTTTCATGTCCTGATACCCCACAACAAAATGGGGTGGCGGAACGAAAGCACCAACCTATTATTGAAATGGCACGAACGCTTCTTATTCAATCTCGTCTTCCTTATACTTTTTGGGATGATGCTGCTTGTACTGCATGCTTCATTATAAACCGTCTACCCAGCCCTATTCTTAAAAACTCATCCCCTTTCAAAAAACTTTTTCAATGAATTCCGAACTACTCTAACTTTCGCGTTTTTGGATGTGCATGTTACCCTAACCTCACACCCCATGCCCCTTATAAATTGGCCCCGCATTCCAAAACTTGCATTTTTATAGGCTATGCTGCACACTATAAGGGCTATCGATGTCTTGCACCCCAAACTGGAAAAATTTACATAAATTGTCATGTTAGGTTCAACGAAACTCACTTCCCTTACCATGACTTGGTCGACCCGTCCCAAGTCCCAGACCCAGTTAGTACAGCCAGTATGGTTGATCTCCCCTTTCCCCTCATAGTCACCATAGGCTCCGGTTCCTCGTTCTTAAGCGCACCACCTGTTCTCCCTGCAACCCTAAGGACTACAACTCCCCACACACCCACGCCTCCCGATAGCCCGTGTCCCGACCTTGCTAGTGTCAGACCAGTGGCTACCGAACCTCCCCCACCCCTTCCCGCTGCAAGCCCGGGTCCCACAGTAGTTCATATTGACCTCGAACCTGAACCCCACTACTGTAACTGAACCGGCCCAAACCGAGGTCCCCCATCCTGCTGGATCCCGACCCACACCCGAGACTTCGAACCCGCACCCAGACCTACCCGACACGCACAACACCCACAATATTCACCCTATGTGAACTCGACTCAAGGACGGTATTCGAAAAACAAAGTATCCGCTATCCCTTTCCTCGATAACAGTAATACAGGAACCCACGTGTTATTCTCAAGTAATCAAAAATCCCAACTAGCAGGAAGCAATGGCGGACGAATTTAATGCGTTAGTCCTCAACAACACTTGGGAACTTGTTCCCCCCAATCCAAAACTCAACATTGTAGAAAGTACATGGAAATATCGAGTTAAATATAAAGCGAATGGCTCCGTTGATCGGTTTAAAGTTCGCCTTGTTGCTCAAGGATTTCACCAACATGAAGGCATTGATTTCAAGGAAACCTTTAGCCCGGTTGTCAAACCATCCACCATCCGTTTCGTTCTCACTCTCACTGTCACAAATAAGTGGCCAATTAAACAACTTGATGTTAAAAATGCTTTTCTACATGTCCATCTTAAAGAAGAAGTTTATATGAAGCGACCTAAGGGTTTTATTCACCCGCAGTTCCCCAACCATGTCTGTCGCCTCAAAAAGGCACTCTATGGACTTAAATAAGCCCCTCGGGCCTGGTTTCATCGCTTCAGCGCTTTTCTTTATAGCCTAGGTTTTACCTGTTGTCGAGCTGATCCGTCCCTTTTTGTCTTTCAAAAAACCAATGATATCATTTGTCTCCTACTTTATGTTGATGATATCATTCTCACTGGATCGAACCCCTCCTCCTTAAACAGCCTCATCCGTGCCCTCTCCACCCAGTTTGCCATGAAGAACCTAGATCCTCTCCATTACTTCTTAGGCATTGAGGCCAACCATACAAAATTAGGCATGTTCCTACCCCAACATCGGTACACCATTGACCTTCTTCGCAAACACAACATGCAAGATGCCAAACCAATCAAAACTCCTCTCCCAGCTCGTGCCCATTTGTCCTTGACTGAGGGTGACGCATTACCAGACCCCACTGAGTACCGCACTGCGGTTGGGGCACTACAATATTTCACCGTGACTTGCCCTGATATATGTTATGCTGTTAACCTTGTTTTCCAGTTTATTCATGCTCCCAAAACTAGTCATTGGCAGGCTATGAAGCGAATCCTCAGATATCTCGAAAGCACCCCAAACCATGGACTTACAATTCTTTCGGGCACCTGCACTTCTGTTAATGCCTATGCTGATGCTGAATGGGGAGGCTACCCTGATACCCACCGTTCAACTACAGGATATGCACCCTTCTGTGGTTCTACCCTCATATCTTGGTGAGCCAAGAAACAAGCCACTGTCTCTAAATCATCTACTGAGTCTGAATATCGAGCCGTTGTTCAAGCTGCTGCAGAGGAGGACTGGATTCACTACCTCATGCGTGACATTGGCCTTCAACATTTTGGACCTATCATCATCTACTATGATAATGTCTCTGCTTCCTACATTGCTGCAAACCCTGTCTCCAACGACCGCACCAAGCATGTAGATGTTGACTTCCATTACGTACGCGAAAAAGTTCTCAAAGGTGACCTTCAAGTTCGCTACACTCCTACCACTCAACAGATAGCTGATATCTTCACCAAAAGCCTCGGGGTCACCTTATTTCAATATCACAAGAACAATCTTCATGTCGATGCTCGATAGTGCATTTTGTGTTTTCAAATCTTAATATGTCAAAGCTATTTTTGTTTTAGAAAAGTACGTAGAGTTGTCAACAAATGAGTAAAACACCAAAAAAAAAAAAAAAAGAAATATGGCATTTTGTTTTGTAATGATAGAAGTATGGCCAAGAGTTGTCATAAATTTTGTAACTCATTTTATAGTTCTCTATATTTATATATAATACATTATTTCGTGATTGAAGTACTGCCCTAGCAAAAAAAAAAAAAAAAAAAAAGAAGTATGGCATTTTGTAATGATAGAAGTATGGCCATAGAGTTATCATAAATTTTGTAATTCATTTTATAGTTCCCTATATTTATATGTAATACATTATATATTATTTTGTTATTGAAGTATTGCCTTGAATTTGTCATAATTAATCAAATATATAAATTTGTACAATATTTCACACTATCGTGAACAACATAATTGTCTTTCACGCTATAAATGATGCTCAATATATGTAATTTACACTATAGTGAACTACGAAAGAAACAAATTTGTAAAAGCTATTTGTATTTTAGAAAAGTATTTGTAGAAGTTGAACTTTGTAATGTAATTTGTAGTTTTTAATTTTTATTAATTGAACTATGGAAATTATAAGTATTGCTCGGTAGTGCATTTTCTACATAATTGGATTTCACACTATAAATGATGCTCAATATATGTACTTCACATAACATAGTATGACCAACATCCAAAAACAAAAGGGGGGAGGAGTATGACATTTCATTTGTACATTTTAATGGTTTAGTGTGTTACAAAAAAGGGGAGCATGGCATTTGATTTGATAAGATAGAAGTATGTTCTAAGAATTGTCAAAAATTTTATATTTTACTTTATAATTGTCAATATTTGTAAATTTTGATGGTTTAGTGTGTTAAAAAAAAGAAGCACGGCATTTGATTTGATACGATAGAATTATGGCCTAAAAATTATCCTAAATTTTATATTTTAGTTTACAATTGTCAAATTTTATATATAATACATTATTTCTTGATTGAAGTATTGCCTTCAATTTGTCATAATTAATAAAATACATAAATTTGTAAAAAAAAAAAAAAAGAGAGAGAGAAGTATGGCATTGGATTTGATAAGATAGAAGTACGGCCTAAGAATTGTCATAAATTTTATGATTTATTTTATAATTCTCAATATTTATATGTAATACATTATTTCATGATTGAAGTATTGTATTAAATTTGTCATAACTAATAAAATACATAAATTTGTACAATATTTTACACTACAGTAAACTACATAATTGTATTTAGGGCATTTGATTTGTTAGGATAGAAATGTGGCCTAACAATTATCATAAATTTTTTAATTAAAGCAGTGTAATAAAAAAAAAAAAAAAGAGGAGGAGTATGGCATTTCATTTGTTTATTTTGATGGTTTAGTGTGTTAAAAAAAAGGCAGAATGGCATTTAATTTTCTATGGTAGAATTATGGCCTAAAAATTGTCCTAAATTTTATATTTTATTTTATAATTGTCAATATTTTTATATAATACATCTTTTTCTAATTGAAGTGTTGCCTTCAATTTGTCCCAATTAATAAAATACATAAATTTAAAAAAAAAACAAAAACAAAAAAAGTATTTCATTGGATTTGATATGATAAAAGTATGGCCTAAGAATTGTCATAAATTTTACGATTTGTTTTATAATTCTCAATATTTATATGTAATACATTATTTCTGATTAAAGTATTACGTTGAATTTGTCATAACTAATAAAATACATAAATTTTTACAACATTTCCTAATACAGTGAACTACATAATTGTGTTTATGGCATTTGATTTGTTAGGATAGAAGTGTGGCCTAACAATTGTCATAAATTTTTTAATTTCAGCAATGAAATAACTACCTCTATGAAGTTTTATATGATATTTTTTTTCTTTTAATAGCATTTAATGTACTTGCTATAATGGTCTCACATGCTATCTATATTATGCTTGGATATTCTTTGTTCAAATCCCAATTTTATGCA